>JAUMJJ010000044.1:1155000-2397500 GCA_033556795.1 Tapera naevia | reverse complement strand
ATCGGACAGCTACCAAATAACCAAATATTCAAAAGAAAAGCTATTCCTGAAAGAGCAGTAATTTTGGTCTTAGTGGTTATAAAACAGACCTTAGCAAGAGCAAAAGTCACACAAATTGAAAAGAGATATTATTGTTAAAGCGGATTTTCAGATTTTCATTGCTACCACAAAAGATTTGTAAAGTGTTCTAGAAAAAGCCTAGCAATCATCACCAATTATTTTCTTATGAGGAAGAATGGCAAGGAAAGCTATCACTGACCCTTAAGATGGAACAAACCCACAAGGTATAGGATTTATTACTGGAGACTGAAGAATTTAATTCCAAAGTAGACATCTACACTTAGCCAGATGTATCATACCCTATTTCTATTTCTTTGTTACTATTAATTCTAAATTATATTTTCAGTAAGTAGATTAGATGTGGAGAGGCTCATTTTGTCAAATGAATCCCGTCCAAGAAGAGATGAAAACCTGGGCAGTGTTTTGGAGCTAGAAGGCAAGTTTCTGCTTGTGATATGAATTTGACCTCCTGTCTGACGACCTGTTGGAATACGCAGATCAAGCCTTTCCTTGCATACCAAGTGCTGTTGAAGACCAGCACTGCTCCCAAAACTAAGGAACGGCCTGTGTGGATCCATTGTTCCAGAGCGAAGAAAGCACAAAGTCAGTCATTGAATGCTCAGCTGCTGGGAGCAACTCATTTAAAGTAAACCCAAAAATGTTAAGGCTTGTCCTTGTAGGAATAAGTGCTTATAATTATGTTCCTTACAGGAACAATTGTTGTGGATTTGCCTGAACATGCAGAAGCCCCTGTGAATACGTGGATACTGCCAGCAAAGCAGGCGGCAAACTTGTCCTCTTCTGTTTGACAGGGGGAAGGTGACTCTGATTTGAGCATACTGGCCTGCCAAAGCCAAGGATGTATCATGCTTTGTGAAAAGCAAGCTTCCACATATATTGCTGCCTATATTGCTGCCAATAGCACGGGAGGTCCACGTACTATCAGTAGAGTCACATTAAGCATTCTGCCTTATCTGGCTCCCCCAGACAATGAGTGCCTCGGCGAGTATTGGATGAGACATGTGTCTGTGAACTTTTTCACTGATGCTGAGGCCCTGGGATTGACTTTCAGTTTCATAGGAGTGCCAGGAACAGTGATACACAATTACAATAACTTGGCTCATGTAGCCTGTTCCCTAGCGCAGAGTTTGGATTGGACATCTAAGGCTATAAGGTCATTCAACAAAGAACGAGGTGAGACGAGGCAAGGAGTGTTGCAGAACCGTGTGGCCATGGGCTACCTTTTGCTGAGGCATGATCACTGCTGTCATGACTTTCAAGGAATGTGTTGTTTTATCATCTCAGATGAATCTATCTCTATCAAAAATGATTTGGACAACCCGCATGATCTTAGGGGAAAAATGAAACACACGAGGGTTCTGCGCAAATTGTTACAGCAGTTTTGATTTTCTGTTCCTGGATGGATTGGCGGTCTGATGCAGTCAATTCTTGTAGTTGTAGCTGAGCTGTTAATCGTAATCATCGGAATTACACGCAGGCACAGGAGGATTGAACACTTGTTTATTAAAACCTGAAAGGATTAAAATTTGTAAGAAAAAGGGGGCATTGAGACAAAGGGATTTGAAATATTCAACTTTAGACTGTAATACAAGTAACGGGTAACATCAGAATCGGGTCCTCCCCTCCTGTCTGCATATGATAGCAGGTCACCAGTCAGGCAGCTGTGAAAGAAGACAAAGAGGAAACCAAGTTTTCAGTTTCAGTGGACAAAAAAGTGGCCATTGTTGTATTGTAAATCAGGTCCCCATTAAGAGGTGTGGTGGAAGCAGCAGCAAAGGGAAACGAGCTCCCAAGTAAGAGAGCGCCATGGGGCCCCACTGCATCGTTCGGAGAAAGCTTTTCCCTGAAAGGGCTATAAAGCTCTGGCAAAGGCTACCCCGGGAAATCCTGTGGCCACCATCCCTGGAGGAATTTAGGAAATGCGTATCCACAGGGCTCAGGGATGTAGCTTAGCGGCCCGATGTGGCAGAGATGGATTTCCCGTCCGTTGGACTCAGTAGCATAAGGGCCTTTTCCCACAAAAATGATTCTATCATTCTACCTCACAATCGTAACGGTAGTCCTGGCTATAATAATGATCATAATTTGTCACTCCCACTGCCGAGAAGAAACCTACAAAGAAGTTAACAATGCAATGCTGCTGTGAGAGGTTATTTCACGCTGCTTTGCCCCATCAGCTTCACTGCAGCGAAGCTTACAATGGGACCCATTTAGGCCATCAGGAAATTACCATTGCCGTGCTCCTCGGAGGGGTATGGTGAACACACTCCGTGTGTGTATTCTGGTGGAAGCAAAACGACGGGTGACACTTCCCTTCCGTCATCAAGACTCCTCTGTGTAATTGAAAAGACCTTTGTGAGGAGTGGCACAGACTCCTTGACCCATTGCCACGCACAAAGCTCCTGCTTCAGCCAGCTGACACAAGTAATGTGGCATCAGGACAGGTACAACTTAAAAGGGGAAACAGAGCCAGTGTCTTAGGTGTCCCTATTGAGCAGGGCTTTTCAAAGGGGCTTATGTACATCTTCCCAAGGCAGAGAGGAGCTAGGCAGAAGCATCTGCCCCTGTAGACTGTAGGTCCTATGTGCAAATATTTGATACTGATGGGATCTGGAGGAGAGAGCTTTGTGGTGCAAAGTCGGGGATTCTTGAAGCAGCAGCCTTCTAGCAATTCAAAAGGCTGTCAGTTAAGGGAAGCTTTGCTGCTTAACCCTGCACGGGAATCCAGCTCAAAAGCCAGCTGCCAGGAGACCGGTTCCTTAGCTTGCCTTCATGTTTTTGCAGACCTAACTGAACTGCGGCCCGCAGCACTGGCATGTTATGGTCTCTGTGGAGAGGTGTGGCAAAAGGAGCAGCAGAAGGAAACAAGTCCAAAAGTAAAATGAGCCACATGGTGTCCTACGGCATTGTTCGGAAAAGGGTAAGTGTGACTGGTAAGCTGCCCAGTGGAAATGGACATGAAAGGGTTTCTTCACAGATGCTGACCGTTAGGTGGAAGAGTGTGCCTGTGGCCAGGAAAGCCAAGAGCATCCTGGCTTGTAGCAGAAGCAGTGTGGCCAGCAGAAAAAAGGGAAGCAATCATGCCTTTGTACTTGGCACTGGTGAGACTGCTCCTGAAGCAGTGTGTGCAGTTTGGGGCCTCTCACTATAGAAAGTATCCGGAGGTGCTGAAACGTGTCCAGCGAGGAGCAATGCAGCTTTGGAAGGCTCTGGAGAACAAGTCCTGTGAGGAGCAGCTTAAGTACCTGGGCTTGTTTAGTCTGGGGAATGGGTGGCTGAGGGAAGACTTTACTCCTCTCTACAGCTACCCTAAAGGAGGTTGTGGCAAGGAGAATGTCACTCTATTTGCAGCAGAGCAAGTATTCATACAAGCAGAGGAAGGGGCCTTAGCTTGTGCCAGGGGAGGACTGGGTTGGAGATTAGGAAAAAGCTCTTCACTGAAAGGACTATCAAGCACTGGCACAGGCTGCTCGGGGAAGTGCTTGAGTCACCATCCCTGGAGGAATTTAGGAAAGGTATAGACACGGGGCTTAGGGACACGGGGTAGTGTCCTGACTTGGCTGTGTTAGATTTCCCGTCCATTGGACTCAGTAGCTTAAGGGTATTTTCCCACAAAAATGATTCTATCATTCTACCTTACAATAGTGAGCAAAGTCCTGGCCATCGTCACCATCAGAATAATTTCCTGACACTGCCGGGAAGAAACCTACAAAGAAGATAACAATGCAATGCTGCTGTGAGAGCTTATTTCACGCTGCTTTGCCCCATTGGCCTCACTGCAGAGAAGCTTACAATGGGACCCATTTAGGCCATCAGGAAATTACCATTGCCGTGCTCCTCGGAGGGGTATGGTGCGCACGCTCCGTGTGTGTATTCTGGTGGGAGCAGAACAACCGGTGACACTTCCCTTCCGTCATCGAGACTCCTCTGTGTAATTGAAAAGACTTTTGTGAGGATTGGCACAGACTCCTTGACCCATTGCCACGCACAAAGCTCCCGCTTCAGCCAGCTCAGGTAATGCGGCATCAGGAGAGGGACAACTTAAAAGGGGAAACAGAGCCAGTGTCTTAGGTGTCCCCACTGAGCAGGGTTTTTCAAAGGGGCTTAAGTACATCTTCCCAAGGCAGAGAGGAGCTAGGCAGATGCATCTGCCCCTGTAGACTGTAGGTGCTATGTGCAAATATTTGATACTGATGGGATCTGGAGGAGAGAGCTTTGTGGTGCAAAGTCGGGGATTCTTGAAGAAGCAGCCTTCTAGCAATTCAAAAGGCTGTCAGTTAAGGGAAGCTTTGCTGCTTAACCCTGCACGGGAATCCAGCTCAAAAGCCAGCTGCCAGGAGACCGGTTCCTTAGCTTGCCTTCACGTTTTTGCAGACCTAACTGAACTGCGGCCCGCAGCACTGGCATGTTATGGTCTCTGTGGAGAGGTGTGGCAAAAGGAGCAGCAGAAGGAAACAAGTCCAAAAGTAAAATGAGCCACATGGTGTCCTACGGCATTGTTCGGAAAAGGGTAAGTGTGACTGGTAAGCTGCCCAGTGGAAATGGACATGAAAGGGTTTCTTCACAGATGCTGACCGTTAGGTGGAAGAGTGTGCCTGTGGCCAGGAAAGCCAAGAGCATCCTGGCTTGTAGCAGAAGCAGTGTGGCCAGCAGGAAAAGGGAAGCAATCATGCCTTTGTACTTGGCACTGGTGAGACTGCTCCTGAAGCAGTGTGTGCAGTTTGGGGCCTCTCACTATAGAAAGTATCCGGAGGTGCTGAAACGTGTCCAGCGAGGAGCAATGCAGCTTTGGAAGGCTCTGGAGAACAAGTCCTGTGAGGAGCAGCTTAAGTACCTGGGCTTGTTTAGTCTGGGGAATGGGTGGCTGAGGGGAGACTTTACTCCTCTCTACAGCTACCCTAAAGGAGGTTGTGGCAAGGACAATGTCACTCTATTTGCAGCAGAGCAAGTATTCATACAAGCAGAGGAAAGGGCCTTAGCTTGTGCCAGGGGAGGACTGGGTTGGAGATTAGGAAAAAGCTCTTCACTGAAAGGGCTATCAAGCACTGGCACAGGCTGCTCGGGGAAGTGCTTGAGTCACCATCCCTGGAGGAATTTAGGAAAGGTATAGACACGGGGCTTAGGGACACGGGGTAGTGTCCTGACTTGGCTGTGTTAGATTTCCCGTCCATTGGACTCAGTAGCTTAAGGGTCTTTTCCCACCAAAATGATTCTATCATTCTACCTTACAATAGCGAGCAAAGTCCTGGCCATCGTCACCATCAGAATAATTTCCTGACATCGCTGGGAAGAAACCTACAAAGAAGGTAACAATGCAATGCTGCTGTGAGAGCTTATTTCAAGCTGCTTTTCCCCATTGGCTTCACTGCAGCAAAGCTTTCAATGGAGCCCATTTAGGCCATCAGGAAATTACCATTGCCGTGCTCCTGAGAAACAAACTGGTTGCTCGCTCCGTGTTTCTCTTGTTGTCGCATGATGGCAGCGTCTGACACTTCCTTTGCACTATCGAGACTCATCTGTGTAATTGAAAAGACCTTTGTGAGGAGTGGCACAGACTCCTTGGCCCATTGCCACGCACAAAGCTCCCACTTCAGCCAACACAAGTAATGTGGCATCAGGAGGGGGACGACTTAAAAGGGGAAACAGAGCCAGCTTCTTCGGCGTCTCTGCTGAGCAGGGCTTTTCAAAGGGGCTTAAGTACACCTTCCCTTGACAGAGAGAGGAGCTAGGCAGAAGCAGCTACTCCTGTAGGGGGCAGCTGAGGGGAGACCTCACCACTCTCTACAGCTACCCTAAAGGAGGTATCATGCTACCTGAAATATGCAGAAGGCATCCCCCTCCTCCTCCTCCTGCTCCTTCTCCTCTACCTCCTCCTCCTCCTCCTCCTCCTCCTCCTCCTCCTCCTGATCATATTTCACTCTTGCGACTGCAAAGACACCTACAAAGGAGTAAAATGCTTATTTGACTCTGCCTTTCCCTATCCCTCATGCCCTGTGTCAAGGCAATGGGCTATTCTTTGCTTAGAGGCTACCACGGATTTGTCCTCATAGCCTTCTCCACAGTGAAGGATTCTACCTGCTTTGTTCCGTGCAGGTATTTTCACAGGAAGGGTAGCAGGCATCCGAGGGCAAGAGCTCTTCAATAGAGCTAGGTCTTGTATGCGTCTCACAGAACGGCTCGCAGAATCGTTCTCCAGCTGGACAGCAATTCTACATTCAGAAAGGAAGGAAACACGTTCAGTAAGAATACGCACGCTCTTGCAGACACTCTCTACTGGAAGAGCAACGGCCATTCACGAGCCATCCTAACCATTCTCGTAGCCAGCAGAGAAAGGGTAACACACACACAACTTACTGCACGACTAGAGCAGTGGAGACTGAAATAGTCAGTACCCTCCCCGCCCCACGAGACTCCTGTGCCCAGGCACTGGTCCCTGCCTCCAGCAGGGCTGCCCAGCCACCCAGCACAGGAAAGGAGACCGTGTCTTGGCATCTGGGAGTCTCTGGAGGCTACCGGGGAGTCTGCGTAAGCCCCTGCTTTTAACCCCGATCAGTCCCTCGCCAGACATGTTCCAGAGACAGAGGGGATGGGATTTCTAAGAGCAACGGGAAAGCTGTGCCGTTTCTTTCAGCAAATCCATGCCCTGCTCAAGCAAGATGGTCAGTCTGGCAAGAGGAAAGGAGCCTTCTCCTCTTGGACGAAAGCCTGCTGTGATCCTCAAGAGATTCACTACAGGGACAGGGCAGGCAGAGTGGAGTAGGGCAGGGCAGGGCAGAGCGGAGCATCCGTCAGCTCCTGTCCCAGCTTGGGCAGCCTCCTCCCTCTTCCAGCCAGGGGCTGGAGGCTTTGTTATGAGCACTGCCTGCTTCTTACTGCCTCCTTGCGGGCCGCCGCTTGATGCAGAGCCTCTTCCACCAGCGACGCTCCTTCTGCTGGGCTGGGTCGCCGCTGGTGGCCATGCTGTGCAGCCCACCCCGGCCCTTCTGCTGGATCCCGTAGGGCTCATCGGCACCATCAGCATCGGCCGCAGAAGTTCTGCAACACGACAGCTGCGCCCACGCCTTACTCAGGGACCCGATGAGGCGCTGCATGTTGCAAGGGGTATAGGGCAGGGAGAGGGGAGACAGAGAGGGTGGGGAAACGTTGGGGAGGGAGATGGCAAGGAGGTGGAGATCGTGGGGAAAGGTTTGGGAGAGGGAGATGCCAAGGAGACGGAGAGCGTGGGGAAAGGTTGGGGAGAGGGAAATGGCCAGGTGGGAAGTAGTTGACAGCCAAGTCCCGATGCTGCCAGCCAGAGAAGTGCTGCCAGTCCCAGCAGTTGCCTTGACAGTTTCGTTACAAAGGGCAGTTGGGCTGGGGGCGGGGCCTTGTGGGGCATAGCACCTCAGGGGGCCAGGCAGGGGGAGGGCCACGGTGCTGGAGGCTGCAGAAGTCATAGGATCATAGGATCACAAGATCCTAAAATGATTTGGGTTGGAAGATCATCCATTTCGAAACCCCCTGCCGTGGGCAGGGACACCTTCCACTCGAGCTGCTTGCTCTAAGCCTTATCCAACCAGCTCTTGAACACCTCCAGGGATGGAGCATCCCACACCTTCTTGAGGCAACCTGGTTCAGCGACTCCGCTCCCTCGTAACCAAAAATTTCTTCCTAATATCTATGAGGTCTGGCAGAAAATCCGCTCGAGACTAACCCTATAGCTGGGTTGTTCTGAAAGACCTCGACAGTCTTTCAGAAAATCTGCAGAACTGCTTTGCACGTTGACAGCATCATATGCAGCTGTGTGTCAACTCAGAAGAGAACTATGCTGAAGGCGATTGTAGTTGATTTTCTTTACTCTTGTTAAATAAAAAGAGTTAAGAGGCACAGTCTCGGGGCTTTTCTTGTGTCGGACCTGGTTTGATTGACACTCTTTGTAGAGAACTGTAATCCCATCTGAACTAGAACATTGCTACACCTGTGTTTCTGGTATTTCATCTGATCCGATGATAACGTGATGACTTATAGGATAGATGGGCTGGGAATTGCTTTGAGGAAAAACGTATTTTTTAAAAAACAAATTCCTGCCCTGTGTGCCCCGATTAGAGCTTTCTTGTGTTAATTTAAGGATTGTACTAAAGCATTGCATGAAACGTGATGAATCAGTCTCTCCATCATTCCATACGACTGATTTTCATTGTTACGCTTTGAGTTACATTCCAAAATCTAGGAAAACTTTACTGGACTTGGGAAAGTTCTGTCCTTTATTTTTTTGCAGCTGGCCTTGGGACAGCTAGTGGGGCAACTGGGGCTCAGCTCGTCCCGTATCGGAGAACCCCAAAACTCACCCCGTGTGTCTGAGGGCGTTGTTCAAATGCTTCTTGAATATTGTCAGGCTTGGTGCCGTGACTGCTTCGCTGGGCAGCTGTTCCACTGCTCCACCGCCCTCTGAGCGAAGAACCTCTTCCCAGCAGGCCGCCTAAGCCTCCCCTGGCGCGTCTTCCTGCCATTCCCTCGGGTCCTCTCAATGGGCGCCAGAGAGAAGAGATGAGCGCGTGCTCCTCCTCCTGCCCTTGGGAGGAAGCAGAAAACGGCTACGAGGTCTCCGCTCGGTCTCTTCCAGGCTGAACAGAGCAAGCGACTTGAGCGGTGCCTCCCACGGCTTCCCCTGCAGACCCTTCCCGAGCTCTGCGGGCCGGGCGGGGGCCGCCGGGGAGAGCCCCGCGCTGCCCCTCCCGCTGGGGACGGGGCGGGATGGCGGCGGCTGCTTCCGGCAGGGATGGGGGCGGCGCCCCCCAGAGCCGGGCGGCGGCGGGGCCGAGCGGCGGCGGGGCCCGGGTAGCGGCGCGGGGGGCACGGAGCCGCGGGGCGGGCGGCGGGACCGGCCCGTGCCCGCGCCGAGCGTCCCCCCGCGCCGTGCCCAGGGCGGTGCTGCAGTGCATGAACGAGGCGGAGCTGGTGGAGGTGGCCCTGGGGGTGCTGGCAGAGGTGAGCCCGGATCCATGGGGGTGCGGACGAGACTCTCGGCTCTTTTCCTGGAGGCTGCCGGGGCCCGAGCAGCTGCCTTTGCCCCCTCCCCGCAGGGCGCTGCGAGATAAACCCAGCCTCCACCGATAAACCCAGCCTCCACTGTGAAGCAGTCCCGTGGGGATGGTGGGGTGCTCCTGACCCCTCGGGGTGCTCCGTACGGCCTTAGGCTGCTCCCGACCCCTTGGCTTGTTCCTTACGCCCTTAGGGTGCTCCCTATGCCCTTAAGGTGCTCCCAGCACCTTGGGGTGCTTCCCAGGTGAAGTCGTGCAGAGCCGGGTTTGTTTTTTTCCCCTTTGGTCAGAATCTACCGGGTGAGGAAGGTGAAGAGAAGGCCCGGCCTGGGAGCGAAGAGGAGCAGGAGCTCAAGCCAACACCAAAGGAGGCTCCTGGAAGCACAGCCGGCACAGCGGGACGCAACACCTGCAGTCCGGCTCTCCCATCCCCTCCTGATGCTGGTGCCGACGCTGAGAGGACAAGCTGGGAGGACTCGGCGTGATCGGCGGCAGGAACGGTAAGTACTGCAGCCGGGTGCTCAGTCTGGGCGGGTGGAGAGTTCCTGGGAAAGGCAAAAGCTCAGGAGAGGACCCCGGCAGGGCGACTCTCTCTGAACCCCAGAAGCGGCAACTGTCACGTGGGCCGACCGCGTGGTAGGGGGTCGGTCCCGGAAGAAGCCGCGGGGCATTTAAACATCTCCCTGGGAGCGCCGGCGACCAGGAGCAGGCAAACAGGGTCACAGTATAGGCAGTTCGCGCAGGCAGGGCAAGCAGGCACTCTCTGACAGTTGGTTGACTTCCCACTCCCCTGCTGCAATGGTGACCAGGCGTGGTGGTAAAGCCTCTGCCACCAGGAGTGTAGGCATCCAAACGGAAGCAGTGTTACGAGACACAGCTACCCAGACTCGAGACTGTAGGGAGTGTCTCAGCCTACTTGTGGTTCCTGAGGACCATAACAAAAATACCAAAAATACTTGTCTGAGGTGCGAACAGATTCAGGATCTGCTCCTTATGGTTGCAGATCTCAAGGATCAGGTGGAGAGATTGAGAAGTATTCGCGAAAGTGAAAGGGAGATAGACTGGTGGAATAGAATCCCTCTCTCCTCCCAGTAATCCTCCCCAGGAGGCTGAGGAATGCCGTATTCCTCATCAACAGGGTAAGGGGAGTGGCCTGGCTGGTGAGGAGGACTGGGAGCAGGTCTGCTCTCGTGGGGGTTATAAACCTCCCTTTCAAATGCCACCTTTCCAGCTGCCCCTACAAAACAGGTTTGGGGAGTTGGAATTTGATGCTCAGGTGGAGGATAGTCTGACAGAGAGCTCACCTGAGGAGGCTGTTAACCTCACATTGCCCATCAGACAGGTCAGGACCTCAAGTAAGAAAAAGAAAAGGAGGGTCATTGTAGTAGGAGACTCCCTTCTGAAAGGAACGGAGGGCCCTATTTGTAGGATGGACCCAACTCATAGGGAAGTCTGCTGCCTTCCCCAAGCCCGGGTACACGACATCGCCAAGAGACTCCCGGACCTAATTAAACCCTCTGATTATTACCTGCTTCTGGTGGTACAGGCTGGTAGTGATGAACTAGCGAAAAGAGGGTCAAGGGTAGTTAAAAAGGAACTCCAGGAGCTGGGACGGTCAATAGATAGGGCAGGAGCACAGGTGGTGTTCTGTTCAGTTCCCCCGGTGGCAGGGATGTATACAGATAGGAATAAGAGAATATATGCAGTTAATAAATGGCTTAGGGCCTGGTGCCGGCAGAGGAATTTTGGGTTCTTTGATCATGGGGAAACCTTTACAGCACCTGGCCTGCTTTACCCAGATGGGTCTCGTCTAACTCCAAAGGGTAAGAGGATCCTAGCCCAGGAGCTGGCAGGGCTTGTTGAGAGGGCTTTAAACTAGGCATGACAGGGGAGGGGGGAGTTACTAGGCTCACCAAAGATGTTCCCGTGGAGGATGAGCCATCTCAAAGGGGGTTGTCAGTAACCCAACTGAAGTGCATGTACACAAACACATGCAGTATGGGAAACAAACAGGAGGAGCTAGAAGTCCTGGTCCAGCGGGAGAGCTATGATATAGTTGCTATCACGGAAACGTGGTGGAACGACTGTCATAACTGGAGTGCTGCCATGGAAGGCTACAGGCTCTTCAGGCGAGACAGGCGTGAGAAGAGGGCTGGAGGGGTGGCCCTCTACACTAGAGAAACCCTGGATGCTGTTGAAGTCGAGATCGGTGATGACCAGGTTGAGTATCTATGGGTACGAGTCAGAGGGGCAGTCAGGTCTGACCTCCTGGTTGGAGTGTGTTACAGACCGCCCGACCAAGAGGAGGATTTGGATCTTCTGTTGTTTAAACAGCTGGAGGCTGCCTCTAGATCGGCTGCCCTTGTTCTTTTAGGAGACTTTAACCTTCCAGATATCTGCTGGAAACTTAACACTGCTGAGAGGAGGCAGTCCAGGAGGTTCTTAGAGTGTATTGAGGACTGCTTTTTTGTCACAGCTGGTGAGTGAGCCCACCAGGGGTGAGGCTCTGCTTGACCTGCTGTTTACAAACAAAGAAGGGCTGGTGAGTGATGTTGTTGTCGGAGGCTGTCTGGGGTGTAGTGATCATGAGATAATTGAGTTCTCTCTGAACAACGTAATAAGAAAAGCCAGGAACAGAACATCGATGCTGGACTTTCGGCGGGCAGATTTTGGATTATTTAAGGAACTGGTCAGGAAAGTACCCTGGGAAATAGCTCTTAGTGGCAAGGGGGTCCAGGAAGGCTGGATGCACTTCAAGAATGAAATCTTGAAGGCGCAGGAGCAGGCTGTCCCCATGTGTTGTAAGAAGAGTCGTAGGGGCAGACGGCCGGCCTGGATGAGTAGGGAACTTCTGAAGGAACTAAGTAAGAAAAAGAGGATGTATCATTGTTGGAAAGAAGGGGATGTAAGCCACGTCATGTTCAAGGATGTTGTTAAGTCGTGTAGGAGGAAAATCAGGGAAGCAAAAGCCCAGCTGGAGCTCAAATTGGCCACTTCTGTTAAGGACAATAAGAAGAGTTTTTATAAATGCATCAATGGTAGAAAGAAGGGCGGCAGCGACCTCCACTCCTTGTTGGATGTGGAGGGAAATATAGTAACCAAAGATGCAGAGAAGGCTGAGGTACTTAATGCCTTCTTTGCCTCAGTTTTTAACAGCAAGGATGTCAGCTCGCTTGACAGTTGGCCCTCTGAAGTGGTTGATGGGGGCAGAGTGAAATATGGCCCTCCTGCAATCCATGAGGAGGAAGTTAGAGACCTGCTGAGCCGCTTGGACCCTCATAAGTCTATGGGGCCGGATGGGATCCATCCTAGGGTGCTGAGAGAGCTGGCGGATGAGCTTGCTAAGCCGCTCTCCATCATCTTTCAGCAGTCCTGGCTCACTGGAGAGGTCCCGGAAGACTGGAAGTTGGCCAATGTGACGCCCATCCACAAGAAGGGCCGTAAGGATGATCCAGGTAATTACAGACCTGTCAGCCTGACCTCGGTCCCAGGTAAAATCACGGAGCAGATAATCCTGGGTGAAATCATGCGCCACCTGCAGAACGGTCAAGAAATCAGGCCCAGCCAGCATGGATTTAGGAGGGGTAGGTCCTGCCTGACCAACCTGATCTCCTTTTACGACCATGTGACTCTCCTGGTGGATGAGAGGAAGGCTGTGGATGTGGTATACCTGGACTTCAGCAAGGCCTTTGACACTGTCTCCCACAGTAGACTCCTAGGGAAGCTGGCAGCCCGTGGCTTAGATGGGAGCACTCTGTGCTGGGTTAGGAATTGGCTGGATGGCGGAGCCCAGAGAGTGATGGTGAATGGTGTTTCATCCAGTTGGCGGCCGGTCACCAGTGGTGTCCCCCAGGAATCGGTGTTGGGTCCCGTCCTGTTTAATATCTTTATTGATGATCTGGATGAGGGGATTGAGTCCATCATCAGCAAGTTTGCAGATGATACCAAGCTGGGAGGAAGGGCTGATCTGCTAGAGGGTAGGATGGCCCTACAGAGGGACCTGGACAGATTGGAGAGCTGGGCTGATTCTAATGGGATGATGTTTAATAAGTCCAAATGTCGGGTACTTCATTTTGGACACAACAATCCCATGCAGAGCTACAGACTGGGGACAGAGTGGCTGGAGAGTAGTCAGGCAGAAAAGGACCTGGGAGTGCTGGTGGACAGGAAGCTCAACATGAGCCAGCAGTGTGCCCAGGTGGCCAAGAAGGCCAATGGCATCCTGGCCTGCATCAGGAGTAGTGTACTAAGCAGGACCAGAGAAGTTATCGTCCCCCTGTACTCGGCACTGGTCAGGCCTCACCTTGAATACTGTGTACAGTTCTGGGCCCCCCAGTTTGGGAAGGATGTTAGGATACTGGAATGTGTTCAGAGGAGGGCAACGAAGATGGTGAAGGGGCTGGAGCACAAGCCCTGTGAGGAGCGACTGAGGGAGTTGGGGCTGTTTAGTCTAGAGGAGAGGAGGCTCAGGGGAGACCTCATTGCTCTCTACAACTACCTAAAAGGAGGTTGTAGTCGGGCAGGGATTGGTCTCTTCTCTCAGGTGACCAGTGGCAGAACTAGAGGGCATGGACTTAAGCTTCGTCAGGGAAAGTTTAGGCTTGATATGAGGAAAAAGTTCTTCACTGAAAGGGTGATTGGCCATTGGAATGGGCTGCCCAGGGAGGTGGTGGAGTCACCGACCCTGGAGGTGTTTAAGGGGAGACTGGATGAGGCACTGAGTGCCATGGTTTAGATGATGGTTGGTGTTAGTGTTGGTGTTAGTGTTAGATTATAGGTTGGACTTGATGATCTCAGAGGTCCTTTCCAACCTTGTGATACTGTGACTGTGAGGACCGTGTTCTGAAGTACATCAGGGAGATCTTTTTTTTTTAGCTAAGGCTGCCTCCTCTGCAGCTCGCCAGGAGCAAAGGGGACGGTGGGGAGGGTGTCCTGAGAATGCGCTGAGGATGGTGGGAAGAGGGCCTGGAGTGGGCTGTGTATCTGCCATGGTGGTGGCCTGTGAAGGTGGCAGATGGCCCATGAAGGCCGTGGGGAAAAAGGAAGGGGGCACGCACTTCTCCCACTGTGTGCTGGGTTCAGTGGGATTTGGCTCCAGATTGGGTTATGTTCACTTCTGTTTGGCATCTCAGAGGATGGACAGATGAAAGAGCACATTGGGGTTTCTGTGAGTGTCCCTTTGGCGGTGGGTCAGTCCCTTTGGGACGGGAGGGGAGCAAGGAGTTGCTGGCTGCGGAAGGCCGTTGCTGGCTCTGCAGAACCAAGTAGCCGTGGTTCAGCCTTGGGACTCCCTTGTCCTTGCAGACCCTCTGTGACAGCTGCAGTCGGGACTGACAGGCTGTCCCCGTGGGACCTGCTGCTGAATTTGCATCCAGGCTCGGGCGGGCCTCCCCTAGCTGAGGAGAACAAGAGTGGGAGCCAACTGGCAGAGGCAAGGACCGTCCAGAGGAGGTTGACCTCATGGCGGTGTGCCTGGGGGTCAAAGAAGGCATGAGGATGGTTGAGCACCCTTTTCCTAGTCCTAAGTGGGGATGAACAAAGGGCACGAGGCTGGGGCAGGTGCAAGAGCCTTTATTGAAAAGAACGGTCAAACCAGCATCGCTAGCCACATCCCCACCAAGACTGCAAAAAGACTGAGGGAAACTGACCCTTATGTCTCCGTGGAGACTGGGGGGAAAAGCAGACGCATCTCTGTGTGAGGTTACAGACATGACGTGGAGCAGTGCTCTGTGCTATGCTGGCCAAGTTGAGGCACTGCACCTCGGCCTTTGGTAGCTGTGGCCGTGCTCCCCAAGGTCTGAGCTAGCTTTGTGGTGAGTTGCCCTTGCACAAACCCAATTGTTCCGGAGTCTCAAAGGCTGCTGGAGTGCTGGGCTCAGCCCCATAGCATCAGTGGGGACATACCTGGGGTTCTGCACCAAAAGCAGACTTCCTCGTGGAAACCCTCCTCATTAGGGCTCCATTCAGTGTTCAACAAGTGGTTAGGCTGCCCCTCCAGCTGCTGTGCCGCTGCTGGTGGTGTTGGATGCGGGCTACTTCAACCTAATGAACTTAAGCAGGCTCACTCCAGATAGTATTCCAGCAGGTGAGGTACAAGTGCTCCTGGTGAGGAGAGTATTTCCAGTGCACCTCTGGGGCTGCCACCACTGTGATGGCAGTGTGAAGCCACTGGTCCTCAAGTCACAATGGCCTCGAAGGCATCCCTGGTTAGTCGGTGAGGTGGAGGAGGAGCCGAGTCTCTTGGGGCAACTCCAGGAAAGGAAGCCCGTTTGCCTCTCTGCCTGCCTGTACGTAGGGTAGATATGGCCAGAGGGCTGTGTCCACTTCTGATCTGTCCCCTTTACTGTCCCCTGGGTCAGGGTCGAAAATGCTGTTGCTTTGATGCTGTGCCCTAGGCCAAGGGGTGTGTGACATGCCGCTGTTCCCGGGAAGCTCATACGCTTTGCGGTGAGTGTTGGTGTCTGCTCGGCCGTCTCGACGAGGTGCTGCCCTGCAAAGCTCCTGGGGCTGCGGGCTGCCCCTGGCCCGGGCAGCCCCTGGGACCCCCCAGGGCCAACCACAGCACCCTCAGCAGAGACCGGGCACTCCCAGCGCGCCCAGTGCTAGCGAAAGAACACCTTTCCAACCCCCGCAAGCAAGGGCAGCTGAAGCTCATACGCTTTGCGGTGAGTGTTGGTGTCTGCTGCCTGCTCGCTGCAGGAGTGCTGCACACAGGCATGTGCCAGAGCATGGCTGGACATGGGCCTTTGGACTAGGGGTCAATTTCCTGCCGGTAACTAAAGTTGTAGTGGGATGACGATTTTACATCGGTTTATGAATGCCTCTTGCATCATCTTTGCTACAAAATTTTATGGAGGACTGTGGTGTTCTCCATTGACAGACAGACAGCAAGCCTATGAGGGCACCTTTCCTCAGTGGCCTGCTGAGTACTTGTGACAAGAAGTTCTCTTCCACAGACTTCAAGAGTTTCTCTGACCTACTTGTCACAGCAGTGCCCAGTTGCTGCTGGGGCAGTTGAAATCTACGGCAAGGACAAGGACAATTACTACTAGCTCTGGGAACTGACCAAGATTTCCAGCCAAAGGCATCTACAACCACAGCACCCAGAGCTGCACGTAGGGCAACCCAGCTCCCCTTAACCCTTTCCTTCGGCATGAGGAGCTGGGGAGGCTGTTGAGGGTGGGGCGGAACACAAGGAGCCCCATCACGCCCTCCTAGGATACACCCAAACAAAAGCCCAAAGGGACCTGCAGCTCCCATTGCACGGACACCAGGTGGCTCCCGTGATTCTGCCTTCTGCCCATCCCAAAACCTTCTGCCGTCGAGGCTGGGACATGAACCAGAGCCCTGCAGCCTGAGGATGCTCTTGATGGCAAGAGCAGAGGTGACCGCTGGCAACCGCTCCTGTCTGTCTTCCAGGCTCAATGAACCTATCGCAGCTGCCGGGGCAGATGCAAGCCCTTGCCTGCAGCCTGGGTAATCCCAGCAAATGTGGCACTCCAGGCACTCCCATCAGGTATGGCACCTCCAGTGTTCCTGACCCCCAGGCACCTTCAGCATCCCCAGAGCCCCTGTGCCCTGGCAGTTTTGGCACAAGGGTTCCGCAATCCTGTGCGAGCGTCCCTCCCCTCGCCTGGC
The DNA here is from genome assembly GCA_033556795.1 of Tapera naevia. NCBI lineage: Eukaryota > Metazoa > Chordata > Aves > Cuculiformes > Neomorphidae > Tapera > Tapera naevia. The sequence continues at coordinate 2,380,761 of JAUMJJ010000044.1, read as the reverse complement.
TGATGTGTGCCCAGTAAACACAATTTACAGAGAATTCCCCAAAACGTTGGGGCCACGTCTGCTGTTTGACATCCTGTAAGCGAGTCTCCTCCCTGGTCTGCAACGCCGTCCCACCGACACAGCGGTTCCCCCTGTGGGGAGTGCCCAGCCACAAGGTGTCCCAGAGCAGGGGGAGCCGGCCGTCTCGGCGAGGTGCTGCCCTGCAAAGCTCCTGGGGCTGCGGGCTGCCCCCTGCCCGGGCAGCCCCTGGGACCTCCCAAGCGAAAGAACACCTTTCCAACCCCCGCAAGCAAGGGCAGGGCTGTCGAAGCAAGCGCGGCGGTGGGAATGTTGGCTTAAACCTGTCTCAGCGTTGAGCGGGAGATGGGGCCGATGGGTGGGGGGTGGATGGTGGGGAGTGCCTGGGATGGAGGGTGTGTGGAGGGGGGATAATTGGGTGGGTGCTCTTAGTTACATATTCTTTGGGCATTTTGAGAATGTCCTGTTTGTACGAGCTTACACATTACAGCAATGTGAAAAAAAGGAAACAGAAAAATGGAGTGTGCATAAACGCATGAAATAACAACGACCAATGTCTTCATGAACAAAAGCTAACTTCTGGAAAAATATATTTCTGTTTAATAAGGACAACATGGCTCCTTCTTCCACCCTACCTTCGTATCTCCCTATTGCAAATCCTGAAAAGCAGTAGGCACTAAATAATTGAGAAATTAAAATCCACGAATGCTTTCACTGATTTAACCATAATCATCTATTTTTCACATTAGGATTTGAATTGCAAGGAACTAAACAAAGAGTTATGCTTTGCACAGCCTGACTAAATTTTTGGAAATGCACTACCTAATCTGAAAAAACACTCCCAACAAGATGCACGTTGGACAGGTGTGCGTGCCAAATGATGTTGCTTTTGGAAAGGGTTTTGCAGGAGATCGGACAGCTACCAAATAACCAAATATTCAAAAGAAAAGCTATTCCTGAAAGAGCAGTAATTTTGGTCTTAGTGGTTATAAAACAGACCTTAGCAAGAGCAAAAGTCACACAAATTGAAAAGAGATATTATTGTTAAAGCGGATTTTCAGATTTTCATTGCTACCACAAAAGATTTGTAAAGTGTTCTAGAAAAAGCCTAGCAATCATCACCAATTATTTTCTTATGAGGAAGAATGGCAAGGAAAGCTATCACTGACCCTTAAGATGGAACAAACCCACAAGGTATAGGATTTATTACTGGAGACTGAAGAATTTAATTCCAAAGTAGACATCTACACTTAGCCAGATGTATCATACCCTATTTCTATTTCTTTGTTACTATTAATTCTAAATTATATTTTCAGTAAGTAGATTAGATGTGGAGAGGCTCATTTTGTCAAATGAATCCCGTCCAAGAAGAGATGAAAACCTGGGCAGTGTTTTGGAGCTAGAAAGCAAGTTTCTGCTTGTGATATGAATTTGACCTCCTGTCTGACGACCTGTTGGAATACGCAGATCAAGCCTTTCCTTGCATACCAAGTGCTGTTGAAGACCAGCACTGCTCCCAAAACTAAGGAACGGCCTGTGTGGATCCATTGTTCCAGAGCGAAGAAAGCACAAAGTCAGTCATTGAATGCTCAGCTGCTGGGAGCAACTCATTTAAAGTAAACCCAAAAATGTTAAGGCTTGTCCTTGTAGGAATAAGTGCTTATAATTATGTTCCTTACAGGAACAATTGTTGTGGATTTGCCTGAACATGCAGAAGCCCCTGTGAATACGTGGATACTGCCAGCAAAGCAGGCGGCAAACTTGTCCTCTTCTGTTTGACAGGGGGAAGGTGACTCTGATTTGAGCATACTGGCCTGCCAAAGCCAAGGATGTATCATGCTTTGTGAAAAGCAAGCTTCCACATATATTGCTGCCAATAGCACGGGAGGTCCACGTACTATCAGTAGAGTCACATTAAGCATTCTGCCTTATCTGGCTCCCCCAGACAATGAGTGCCTCGGCGAGTATTGGATGAGACATGTGTCTGTGAACTTTTTCACTGATGCTGAGGCCCTGGGATTGACTTTCAGTTTCATAGGAGTGCCAGGAACAGTGATACACAATTACAATAACTTGGCTCATGTAGCCTGTTCCCTAGCGCAGAGTTTGGATTGGACATCTAAGGCTATAAGGTCATTCAACAAAGAACGAGGTGAGACGAGGCAAGGAGTGTTGCAGAACCGTGTGGCCATGGGCTACCTTTTGCTGAGGCATGATCACTGCTGTCATGACTTTCAAGGAATGTGTTGTTTTATCATCTCAGATGAATCTATCTCTATCAAAAATGATTTGGACAACCCGCATGATCTTAGGGGAAAAATGAAACACACGAGGGTTCTGCGCAAATTGTTACAGCAGTTTTGATTTTCTGTTCCTGGATGGATTGGCGGTCTGATGCAGTCAATTCTTGTAGTTGTAGCTGAGCTGTTAATCGTAATCATCGGAATTACACGCAGGCACAGGAGGATTGAACACTTGTTTATTAAAACCTGAAAGGATTAAAATTTGTAAGAAAAAGGGGGCATTGAGACAAAGGGATTTGAAATATTCAACTTTAGACTGTAATACAAGTAACGGGTAACATCAGAATCGGGTCCTCCCCTCCTGTCTGCATATGATAGCAGGTCACCAGTCAGGCAGCTGTGAAAGAAGACAAAGAGGAAACCAAGTTTTCAGTTTCAGTGGACAAAAAAGTGGCCATTGTTGTATTGTAAATCAGGTCCCCATTAAGAGGTGTGGTGGAAGCAGCAGCAAAGGGAAACGAGCTCCCAAGTAAGAGAGCGCCATGGGGCCCCACTGCATCGTTCGGAGAAAGCTCTTCCCTGAAAGGGCTATAAAGCTCTGGCAAAGGCTACCCCGGGAAATCCTGTGGCCACCATCCCTGGAGGAATTTAGGAAATGCGTATCCACAGGGCTCAGGGATGTAGCTTAGCGGCCCGATGTGGCAGAGATGGATTTCCCGTCCGTTGGACTCAGTAGCATAAGGGCCTTTTCCCACAAAAATGATTCTATCATTCTACCTCACAATCGTAACGGTAGTCCTGGCTATAATAATGATCATAATTTGTCACTCCCACTTCCGAGAAGAAACCTACAAAGAAGTTAACAATGCAATGCTGCTGTGAGAGGTTATTTCACGCTGCTTTGCCCCATCAGCTTCACTGCAGCGAAGCTTACAATGGGACCCATTTAGGCCATCAGGAAATTACCATTGCCGTGCTCCTCGGAGGGGTATGGTGAACACACTCCGTGTGTGTATTCTGGTGGAAGCAAAACGACGGGTGACACTTCCCTTCCATCATCGGGACTCCTCTGTATAATTGAAAAGACCTTTGTGAGGAGTGGCACAGACTCCTTGACCCATTGCCACGCACAAAGCTCCCGCTTCAGCCAGCTGACACAAGTAATGTGGCATCAGGACAGGTACAACTTAAAAGGGGAAAAAGAGCCAGTGTCTTAGGTGTCCCTATTGAGCAGGGCTTTTCAAAGGGGCTTATGTACATCTTCCCAAGGCAGAGAGGAGCTAGGCAGAAGCATCTGCCCCTGTAGACTGTAGGTCCTATGTGCAAATATTTGATACTGATGGGATCTGGAGGAGAGAGCTTTGTGGTGCAAAGTCGGGGATTCTCGAAGCAGCAGCCTTCTAGCAATTCAAAAGGCTGTCAGTTAAGGGAAGCTTTGCTGCTTAACCCTGCACGGGAATCCAGCTCAAAAGCCAGCTGCCAGGAGACCGGTTCCTTAGCTTGCCTTCATGTTTTTGCAGACCTAACTGAACTGCGGCCCGCAGCACTGGCATGTTATGGTCTCTGTGGAGAGGTGTGGCAAAAGGAGCAGCAGAAGGAAACAAGTCCAAAAGTAAAATGAGCCACATGGTGTCCTACGGCATTGTTCGGAAAAGGGTAAGTGTGACTGGTAAGCTGCCCAGTGGAAATGGACATGAAAGGGTTTCTTCACAGATGCTGACCGTTAGGTGGAAGAGTGTGCCTGTGGCCAGGAAAGCCAAGAGCATCCTGGCTTGTAGCAGAAGCAGTGTGGCCAGCAGGAAAAGGGAAGCAATCATGCCTTTGTACTTGGCACTGGTGAGACTGCTCCTGAAGCAGTGTGTGCAGTTTGGGGCCTCTCACTATAGAAAGTATCCGGAGGTGCTGAAACGTGTCCAGCGAGGAGCAATGCAGCTTTGGAAGGCTCTGGAGAACAAGTCCTGTGAGGAGCAGCTTAAGTACCTGGGCTTGTTTAGTCTGGGGAATGGGTGGCTGAGGGGAGACTTTACTCCTCTCTACAGCTACCCTAAAGGAGGTTGTGGCAAGGACAATGTCACTCTATTTGCAGCAGAGCAAGTATTCATACAAGCAGAGGAAGGGGCCTTAGCTTGTGCCAGGGGAGGACTGGGTTGGAGATTAGGAAGAAGCTCTTCACTGAAAGGACTATCAAGCACTGGCACAGGCTGCTCGGGGAAGTGCTTGAGTCACCATCCCTGGAGGAATTTAGGAAAGGTATAGACACGGGGCTTAGGGACATGGGGTAGTGTCCTGACTTGGCTGTGTTAGATTTCCCGTCCATTGGACTCAGTAGCTTAAGGGTCTTTTCCCACCAAAATGATTCTATCATTCTACCTTACAATAGCGAGCAAAGTCCTGGCCATCGTCACCATCACAATAATTTGCTGACACTGCCGGGAAGAAACCTACAAAGAAGATAACAATGCAATGCTGCTGTGAGAGCTTATTTCACGCTGCTTTGCCCCATTGGCCTCACTGCAGAGAAGCTTACAATGGGACCCATTTAGGCCATCAGGAAATTACCATTGCCGTGCTCCTCGGAGGGGTATGGTGCGCGCGCTCCGTGTGTGTATTCTGGTGGGAGCAGAACAACCGGTGACACTTCCCTTCCGTCATCGAGACTCCTCTGTGTAATTGAAAAGACTTTTGTGAGGATTGGCACAGACTCCTTGACCCATTGCCACGCACAAAGCTCCCGCTTCAGCCAGCTCAGGTAATGCGGCATCAGGACAGGTACAACTTAAAAGGGGAAAAAGAGCCAGTGTCTTAGGTGTCCCTATTGAGCAGGGCTTTTCAAAGGGGCTTATGTACATCTTCCCAAGGCAGAGAGGAGCTAGGCAGAAGCATCTGCCCCTGTAGACTGTAGGTCCTATGTGCAAATATTTGATACTGATGGGATCTGGAGGAGAGAGCTTTGTGGTGCAAAGTCGGGGATTCTTGAAGCAGCAGCCTTCTAGCAATTCAAAAGGCTGTCAGTTAAGGGAAGCTTTGCTGCTTAACCCTGCACGGGAATCCAGCTCAAAAGCCAGCTGCCAGGAGACCGGTTCCTTAGCTTGCCTTCATGTTTTTGCAGACCTAACTGAACTGCGGCCCGCAGCACTGGCATGTTATGGTCTCTGTGGAGAGGTGTGGCAAAAGGAGCAGCAGAAGGAAACAAGTCCAAAAGTAAAATGAGCCACATGGTGTCCTACGGCATTGTTCGGAAAAGGGTAAGTGTGACTGGTAAGCTGCCCAGTGGAAATGGACATGAAAGGGTTTCTTCACAGATGCTGACCGTTAGGTGGAAGAGTGTGCCTGTGGCCAGGAAAGCCAAGAGCATCCTGGCTTGTAGCAGAAGCAGTGTGGCCAGCAGAAAAAAGGGAAGCAATCATGCCTTTGTACTTGGCACTGGTGAGACTGCTCCTGAAGCAGTGTGTGCAGTTTGGGGCCTCTCACTATAGAAAGTATCCGGAGGTGCTGAAACGTGTCCAGCGAGGAGCAATGCAGCTTTGGAAGGCTCTGGAGAACAAGTCCTGTGAGGAGCAGCTTAAGTACCTGGGCTTGTTTAGTCTGGGGAATGGGTGGCTGAGGGAAGACTTTACTCCTCTCTACAGCTACCCTAAAGGAGGTTGTGGCAAGGAGAATGTCACTCTATTTGCAGCAGAGCAAGTATTCATACAAGCAGAGGAAGGGGCCTTAGCTTGTGCCAGGGGAGGACTGGGTTGGAGATTAGGAAAAAGCTCTTCACTGAAAGGACTATCAAGCACTGGCACAGGCTGCTCGGGGAAGTGCTTGAGTCACCATCCCTGGAGGAATTTAGGAAAGGTATAGACACGGGGCTTAGGGACACGGGGTAGTGTCCTGACTTGGCTGTGTTAGATTTCCCGTCCATTGGACTCAGTAGCTTAAGGGTATTTTCCCACAAAAATGATTCTATCATTCTACCTTACAATAGTGAGCAAAGTCCTGGCCATCGTCACCATCAGAATAATTTCCTGACACTGCCGGGAAGAAACCTACAAAGAAGATAACAATGCAATGCTGCTGTGAGAGCTTATTTCACGCTGCTTTGCCCCATTGGCCTCACTGCAGAGAAGCTTACAATGGGACCCATTTAGGCCATCAGGAAATTACCATTGCCGTGCTCCTCGGAGGGGTATGGTGCGCACGCTCCGTGTGTGTATTCTGGTGGGAGCAGAACAACCGGTGACACTTCCCTTCCGTCATCGAGACTCCTCTGTGTAATTGAAAAGACTTTTGTGAGGATTGGCACAGACTCCTTGACCCATTGCCACGCACAAAGCTCCCGCTTCAGCCAGCTCAGGTAATGCGGCATCAGGAGAGGGACAACTTAAAAGGGGAAACAGAGCCAGTGTCTTAGGTGTCCCCACTGAGCAGGGTTTTTCAAAGGGGCTTAAGTACATCTTCCCAAGGCAGAGAGGAGCTAGGCAGATGCATCTGCCCCTGTAGACTGTAGGTGCTATGTGCAAATATTTGATACTGATGGGATCTGGAGGAGAGAGCTTTGTGGTGCAAAGTCGGGGATTCTTGAAGAAGCAGCCTTCTAGCAATTCAAAAGGCTGTCAGTTAAGGGAAGCTTTGCTGCTTAACCCTGCACGGGAATCCAGCTCAAAAGCCAGCTGCCAGGAGACCGGTTCCTTAGCTTGCCTTCACGTTTTTGCAGACCTAACTGAACTGCGGCCCGCAGCACTGGCATGTTATGGTCTCTGTGGAGAGGTGTGGCAAAAGGAGCAGCAGAAGGAAACAAGTCCAAAAGTAAAATGAGCCACATGGTGTCCTACGGCATTGTTCGGAAAAGGGTAAGTGTGACTGGTAAGCTGCCCAGTGGAAATGGACATGAAAGGGTTTCTTCACAGATGCTGACCGTTAGGTGGAAGAGTGTGCCTGTGGCCAGGAAAGCCAAGAGCATCCTGGCTTGTAGCAGAAGCAGTGTGGCCAGCAGGAAAAGGGAAGCAATCATGCCTTTGTACTTGGCACTGGTGAGACTGCTCCTGAAGCAGTGTGTGCAGTTTGGGGCCTCTCACTATAGAAAGTATCCGGAGGTGCTGAAACGTGTCCAGCGAGGAGCAATGCAGCTTTGGAAGGCTCTGGAGAACAAGTCCTGTGAGGAGCAGCTTAAGTACCTGGGCTTGTTTAGTCTGGGGAATGGGTGGCTGAGGGGAGACTTTACTCCTCTCTACAGCTACCCTAAAGGAGGTTGTGGCAAGGAGAATGTCACTCTATTTGCAGCAGAGCAAGTATTCATACAAGCAGAGGAAAGGGCCTTAGCTTGTGCCAGGGGAGGACTGGGTTGGAGATTAGGAAAAAGCTCTTCACTGAAAGGGCTATCAAGCACTGGCACAGGCTGCTCGGGGAAGTGCTTGAGTCACCATCCCTGGAGGAATTTAGGAAAGGTATAGACACGGGGCTTAGGGACACGGGGTAGTGTCCTGACTTGGCTGTGTTAGATTTCCCGTCCATTGGACTCAGTAGCTTAAGGGTCTTTTCCCACCAAAATGATTCTATCATTCTACCTTACAATAGCGAGCAAAGTCCTGGCCATCGTCACCATCAGAATAATTTCCTGACATCGCTGGGAAGAAACCTACAAAGAAGGTAACAATGCAATGCTGCTGTGAGAGCTTATTTCAAGCTGCTTTTCCCCATTGGCTTCACTGCAGCAAAGCTTTCAATGGAGCCCATTTAGGCCATCAGGAAATTACCATTGCCGTGCTCCTGAGAAACAAACTGGTTGCTCGCTCCGTGTTTCTCTTGTTGTCGCATGATGGCAGCGTCTGACACTTCCTTTGCACTATCGAGACTCATCTGTGTAATTGAAAAGACCTTTGTGAGGAGTGGCACAGACTCCTTGACCCATTGCCACGCACAAAGCTCCCACTTCAGCCAACACAAGTAATGTGGCATCAGGAGGGGGACGACTTAAAAGGGGAAACAGAGCCAGCTTCTTCGGCGTCTCTGCTGAGCAGGGCTTTTCAAAGGGGCTTAAGTACACCTTCCCTTGACAGAGAGAGGAGCTAGGCAGAAGCAGCTACTCCTGTAGGGGGCAGCTGAGGGGAGACCTCACCACTCTCTACAGCTACCCTAAAGGAGGTATCATGCTACCTGAAATATGCAGAAGGCATCCCCCTCCTCCTCCTCCTGCTCCTTCTCCTCTACCTCCTCCTCCTCCTCCTCCTCCTCCTCCTCCTCCTCCTGATCATATTTCACTCTTGCGACTGCAAAGACACCTACAAAGGAGTAAAATGCTTATTTGACTCTGCCTTTCCCTATCCCTCATGCCCTGTGTCAAGGCAATGGGCTATTCTTTGCTTAGAGGCTACCACGGATTTGTCCTCATAGCCTTCTCCACAGTGAAGGATTCTACCTGCTTTGTTCCGTGCAGGTATTTTCACAGGAAGGGTAGCAGGCATCCGAGGGCAAGAGCTCTTCAATAGAGCTAGGTCTTGTATGCGTCTCACAGAACGGCTCGCAGAATCGTTCTCCAGCTGGACAGCAATTCTACATTCAGAAAGGAAGGAAACACGTTCAGTAAGAATACGCACGCTCTTGCAGACACTCTCTACTGGAAGAGCAACGGCCATTCACGAGCCATCCTAACCATTCTCGTAGCCAGCAGAGAAAGGGTAACACACACACAACTTACTGCACGACTAGAGCAGTGGAGACTGAAATAGTCAGTACCCTCCCCGCCCCACGAGACTCCTGTGCCCAGGCACTGGTCCCTGCCTCCAGCAGGGCTGCCCAGCCACCCAGCACAGGAAAGGAGACCGTGTCTTGGCATCTGGGAGTCTCTGGAGGCTACCGGGGAGTCTGCGTAAGCCCCTGCTTTTAACCCCGATCAGTCCCTCGCCAGACATGTTCCAGAGACAGAGGGGATGGGATTTCTAAGAGCAACGGGAAAGCTGTGCCGTTTCTTTCAGCAAATCCATGCCCTGCTCAAGCAAGATGGTCAGTCTGGCAAGAGGAAAGGAGCCTTCTCCTCTTGGACGAAAGCCTGCTGTGATCCTCAAGAGATTCACTACAGGGACAGGGCAGGCAGAGTGGAGTAGGGCAGGGCAGGGCAGAGCGGAGCATCCGTCAGCTCCTGTCCCAGCTTGGGCAGCCTCCTCCCTCTTCCAGCCAGGGGCTGGAGGCTTTGTTATGAGCACTGCCTGCTTCTTACTGCCTCCTTGCGGGCCGCCGCTTGATGCAGAGCCTCTTCCACCAGCGACGCTCCTTCTGCTGGGCTGGGTCGCCGCTGGTGGCCATGCTGTGCAGCCCACCCCGGCCCTTCTGCTGGATCCCGTAGGGCTCATCGGCACCATCAGCATCGGCCGCAGAAGTTCTGCAACACGACAGCTGCGCCCACGCCTTACTCAGGGACCCGATGAGGCGCTGCATGTTGCAAGGGGTATAGGGCAGGGAGAGGGGAGACAGAGAGGGTGGGGAAACGTTGGGGAGGGAGATGGCAAGGAGGTGGAGATCGTGGGGAAAGGTTTGGGAGAGGGAGATGCCAAGGAGACGGAGAGCGTGGGGAAAGGTTGGGGAGAGGGAAATGGCCAGGTGGGAAGTAGTTGACAGCCAAGTCCCGATGCTGCCAGCCAGAGAAGTGCTGCCAGTCCCAGCAGTTGCCTTGACAGTTTCGTTACAAAGGGCAGTTGGGCTGGGGGCGGGGCCTTGTGGGGCATAGCACCTCAGGGGGCCAGGCAGGGGGAGGGCCACGGTGCTGGAGGCTGCAGAAGTCATAGGATCATAGGATCACAAGATCCTAAAATGATTTGGGTTGGAAGATCATCCATTTCGAAACCCCCTGCCGTGGGCAGGGACACCTTCCACTCGAGCTGCTTGCTCTAAGCCTTATCCAACCAGCTCTTGAACACCTCCAGGGATGGAGCATCCCACACCTTCTTGAGGCAACCTGGTTCAGCGATTCCGCTCCCTCGTAACCAAAAATTTCTTCCTAATATCTATGAGGTCTGGCAGAAAATCCGCTCGAGACTAACCCTATAGCTGGGTTGTTCTGAAAGACCTCGACAGTCTTTCAGAAAATCTGCAGAACTGCTTTGCACGTTGACAGCATCATATGCAGCTGTGTGTCAACTCAGAAGAGAACTATGCTGAAGGCGATTGTAGTTGATTTTCTTTACTCTTGTTAAATAAAAAAGAGTTAAGAGGCACAGTCTCGGGGCTTTTCTTGTGTCGGACCTGGTTTGATTGACACTCTTTGTAGAGAACTGTAATCCCATCTGAACTAGAACATTGCTACACCTGTGTTTCTGGTATTTCATCTGATCCGATGATAACGTGATGACTTATAGGATAGATGGGCTGGGAATTGCTTTGAGGAAAAACGTATTTTTTAAAAAACAAATTCCTGCCCTGTGTGCCCCGATTAGAGCTTTCTTGTGTTAATTTAAGGATTGTACTAAAGCATTGCATGAAACGTGATGAATCAGTCTCTCCATCATTCCATACGACTGATTTTCATTGTTACGCTTTGAGTTACATTCCAAAATCTAGGAAAACTTTACTGGACTTGGGAAAGTTCTGTCCTTTATTTTTTTGCAGCTGGCCTTGGGACAGCTAGTGGGGCAACTGGGGCTCAGCTCGTCCCGTATCGGAGAACCCCAAAACTCACCCCGTGTGTCTGAGGGCGTTGTTCAAATGCTTCTTGAATATTGTCAGGCTTGGTGCCGTGACTGCTTCGCTGGGCAGCTGTTCCACTGCTCCACCGCCCTCTGAGCGAAGAACCTCTTCCCAGCAGGCCGCCTAAGCCTCCCCTGGCGCGTCTTCCTGCCATTCCCTCGGGTCCTCTCAATGGGCGCCAGAGAGAAGAGATGAGCGCGTGCTCCTCCTCCTGCCCTTGGGAGGAAGCAGAAAACGGCTACGAGGTCTCCGCTCGGTCTCTTCCAGGCTGAACAGAGCAAGCGACTTGAGCGGTGCCTCCCACGGCTTCCCCTGCAGACCCTTCCCGAGCTCTGCGGGCCGGGCGGGGGCCGCCGGGGAGAGCCCCGCGCTGCCCCTCCCGCTGGGGACGGGGCGGGATGGCGGCGGCTGCTTCCGGCAGGGATGGGGGCGGCGCCCCCCAGAGCCGGGCGGCGGCGGGGCCGAGCGGCGGCGGGGCCCGGGTAGCGGCGCGGGGGGCACGGAGCCGCGGGGCGGGCGGCGGGACCGGCCCGTGCCCGCGCCGAGCGTCCCCCCGCGCCGTGCCCAGGGCGGTGCTGCAGTGCATGAACGAGGCGGAGCTGGTGGAGGTGGCCCTGGGGGTGCTGGCAGAGGTGAGCCCGGATCCATGGGGGTGCGGACGAGACTCTCGGCTCTTTTCCTGGAGGCTGCCGGGGCCCGAGCAGCTGCCTTTGCCCCCTCCCCGCAGGGCGCTGCGAGATAAACCCAGCCTCCACCGATAAACCCAGCCTCCACTGTGAAGCAGTCCCGTGGGGATGGTGGGGTGCTCCTGACCCCTCGGGGTGCTCCGTACGGCCTTAGGCTGCTCCCGACCCCTTGGCTTGTTCCTTACGCCCTTAGGGTGCTCCCTATGCCCTTAAGGTGCTCCCAGCACCTTGGGGTGCTTCCCAGGTGAAGTCGTGCAGAGCCGGGTTTGTTTTTTTCCCCTTTGGTCAGAATCTACCGGGTGAGGAAGGTGAAGAGAAGGCCCGGCCTGGGAGCGAAGAGGAGCAGGAGCTCAAGCCAACACCAAAGGAGGCTCCTGGAAGCACAGCCGGCACAGCGGGACGCAACACCTGCAGTCCGGCTCTCCCATCCCCTCCTGATGCTGGTGCCGACGCTGAGAGGACAAGCTGGGAGGACTCGGCGTGATCGGCGGCAGGAACGGTAAGTACTGCAGCCGGGTGCTCAGTCTGGGCGGGTGGAGAGTTCCTGGGAAAGGCAAAAGCTCAGGAGAGGACCCCGGCAGGGCGACTCTCTCTGAACCCCAGAAGCGGCAACTGTCACGTGGGCCGACCGCGTGGTAGGGGGTCGGTCCCGGAAGAAGCCGCGGGGCATTTAAACATCTCCCTGGGAGCGCCGGCGACCAGGAGCAGGCAAACAGGGTCACAGTATAGGCAGTTCGCGCAGGCAGGGCAAGCAGGCACTCTCTGACAGTTGGTTGACTTCCCACTCCCCTGCTGCAATGGTGACCAGGCGTGGTGGTAAAGCCTCTGCCACCAGGAGTGTAGGCATCCAAACGGAAGCAGTGTTACGAGACACAGCTACCCAGACTCGAGACTGTAGGGAGTGTCTCAGCCTACTTGTGGTTCCTGAGGACCATAACAAAAATACCAAAAATACTTGTCTGAGGTGCGAACAGATTCAGGATCTGCTCCTTATGGTTGCAGATCTCAAGGATCAGGTGGAGAGATTGAGAAGTATTCGCGAAAGTGAAAGGGAGATAGACTGGTGGAATAGAATCCCTCTCTCCTCCCAGTAATCCTCCCCAGGAGGCTGAGGAATGCCGTATTCCTCATCAACAGGGTAAGGGGAGTGACCTGGCTGGTGAGGAGGACTGGGAGCAGGTCTGCTCTCGTGGGGGTTATAGACCTCCCTTTCAAATGCCACCTTTCCAGCTGCCCCTACAAAACAGGTTTGGGGAGTTGGAATTTGATGCTCAGGTGGAGGATAGTCTGACAGAGAGCTCACCTGAGGAGGCTGTTAACCTCACATTGCCCATCAGACAGGTCAGGACCTCAAGTAAGAAAAAGAAAAGGAGGGTCATTATAGTGGGAGACTCCCTTCTGAAAGGAACGGAGGGCCCTATTTGTAGGATGGACCCAACTCATAGGGAAGTCTGCTGCCTTCCCCAAGCCCGGGTACACGACATCGCCAAGAGACTCCCGGACCTAATTAAACCCTCTGATTATTACCTGCTTCTGGTGGTACAGGCTGGTAGTGATGAACTAGCGAAAAGAGGGTCAAGGGTAGTTAAAAAGGAACTCCAGGAGCTGGGACGGTCAATAGATAGGGCAGGAGCACAGGTGGTGTTCTGTTCAGTTCCCCCGGTGGCAGGGATGTATACAGATAGGAATAAGAGAATATATGCAGTTAATAAATGGCTTAGGGCCTGGTGCCGGCAGAGGAATTTTGGGTTCTTTGATCATGGGGAAACCTTTACAGCACCTGGCCTGCTTTACCCAGATGGGTCTCGTCTAACTCCAAAGGGTAAGAGGATCCTAGCCCAGGAGCTGGCAGGGCTTGTTGAGAGGGCTTTAAACTAGGCATGACGGGGGAGGGGGGAGTTACTAGGCTCACCAAAGATGTTCCCGTGGAGGATGAGCCATCTCAAAGGGGGTTGTCAGTAACCCAACTGAAGTGCATGTACACAAACGCATGCAGTATGGGAAACAAACAGGAGGAGCTAGAAGTCCTGGTCCAGCGGGAGAGCTATGATATAGTTGCTATCACGGAAACGTGGTGGAACGACTGTCATAACTGGAGTGCTGCCATGGAAGGCTACAGGCTCTTCAGGCGAGACAGGCGTGAGAAGAGGGCTGGAGGGGTGGCCCTCTACACTAGAGAAACCCTGGATGCTGTTGAAGTCGAGATCGGTGATGACCAGGTTGAGTGTCTATGGGTACGAGTCAGAGGGGCAGTCAGGTCTGACCTCCTGGTTGGAGTGTGTTACAGACCGCCCGACCAAGAGGAGGATTTGGATCTTCTGTTGTTTAAACAGCTGGAGGCTGCCTCTAGATCGGCTGCCCTTGTTCTTTTAGGAGACTTTAACCTTCCAGATATCTGCTGGAAACTTAACACTGCTGAGAGGAGGCAGTCCAGGAGGTTCTTAGAGTGTATTGAGGACTGCTTTTTTGTCACAGCTGGTGAGTGAGCCCACCAGGGGTGAGGCTCTGCTTGACCTGCTGTTTACAAACAAAGAAGGGCTGGTGAGTGATGTTGTTGTCGGAGGCTGTCTGGGGTGTAGTGATCATGAGATAATTGAGTTCTCTCTGAACAACGTAATAAGAAAAGCCAGGAACAGAACATCGATGCTGGACTTTCGGCGGGCAGATTTTGGATTATTTAAGGAACTGGTCAGGAAAGTACCCTGGGAAATAGCTCTTAGTGGCAAGGGGGTCCAGGAAGGCTGGATGCACTTCAAGAATGAAATCTTGAAGGCGCAGGAGCAGGCTGTCCCCATGTGTTGTAAGAAGAGTCGCAGGGGCAGACGGCCGGCCTGGATGAGTAGGGAACTTCTGAAGGAACTAAGTAAGAAAAAGAGGATGTATCATTGTTGGAAAGAAGGGGATGTAAGCCACGTCATGTTCAAGGATGTTGTTAAGTCGTGTAGGAGGAAAATCAGGGAAGCAAAAGCCCAGCTGGAGCTCAAATTGGCCACTTCTGTTAAGGACAATAAGAAGAGTTTTTATAAATGCATCAATGGTAGAAAGAAGGGCGGCAGCGACCTCCACTCCTTGTTGGATGTGGAGGGAAATATAGTAACCAAAGATGCAGAGAAGGCTGAGGTACTTAATGCCTTCTTTGCCTCAGTTTTTAACAGCAAGGATGTCAGCTCGCTTGACAGTTGGCCCTCTGAAGTGGTTGATGGGGGCAGAGTGAAATATGGCCCTCCTGCAATCCATGAGGAGGAAGTTAGAGACCTGCTGAGCCGCTTGGACCCTCATAAGTCTATGGGGCCGGATGGGATCCATCCTAGGGTGCTGAGAGAGCTGGCGGATGAGCTTGCTAAGCCGCTCTCCATCATCTTTCAGCAGTCCTGGCTCACTGGAGAGGTCCCGGAAGACTGGAAGTTGGCCAATGTGACGCCCATCCACAAGAAGGGCCGTAAGGATGATCCAGGTAATTACAGACCTGTCAGCCTGACCTCGGTCCCAGGTAAAATCACGGAGCAGATAATCCTGGGTGAAATCATGCGCCACCTGCAGAACGGTCAAGAAATCAGGCCCAGCCAGCATGGATTTAGGAGGGGTAGGTCCTGCCTGACCAACCTGATCTCCTTTTACGACCATGTGACTCTCCTGGTGGATGAGAGGAAGGCTGTGGATGTGGTATACCTGGACTTCAGCAAGGCCTTTGACACTGTCTCCCACAGTAGACTCCTAGGGAAGCTGGCAGCCCGTGGCTTAGATGGGAGCACTCTGTGCTGGGTTAGGAATTGGCTGGATGGCGGAGCCCAGAGAGTGATGGTGAATGGTGTTTCATCCAGTTGGCGGCCGGTCACCAGTGGTGTCCCCCAGGAATCGGTGTTGGGTCCCGTCCTGTTTAATATCTTTATTGATGATCTGGATGAGGGGATTGAGTCCGTCATCAGCAAGTTTGCAGATGATACCAAGCTGGGAGGAAGGGCTGATCTGCTAGAGGGTAGGATGGCCCTACAGAGGGACCTGGACAGATTGGAGAGCTGGGCTGATTCTAATGGGATGATGTTTAATAAGTCCAAATGTCGGGTACTTCATTTTGGACACAACAATCCCATGCAGAGCTACAGACTGGGGACAGAGTGGCTGGAGAGTAGTCAGGCAGAAAAGGACCTGGGAGTGCTGGTGGACAGGAAGCTCAACATGAGCCAGCAGTGTGCCCAGGTGGCCAAGAAGGCCAATGGCATCCTGGCCTGCATCAGGAGTAGTGTACTAAGCAGGACCAGAGAAGTTATCGTCCCCCTGTACTCGGCACTGGTCAGGCCTCACCTTGAATACTGTGTACAGTTCTGGGCCCCCCAGTTTGGGAAGGATGTTAGGATACTGGAATGTGTTCAGAGGAGGGCAACGAAGATGGTGAAGGGGCTGGAGCACAAGCCCTGTGAGGAGCGACTGAGGGAGTTGGGGCTGTTTAGTCTAGAGGAGAGGAGGCTCAGGGGAGACCTCATTGCTCTCTACAACTACCTAAAAGGAGGTTGTAGTCGGGCAGGGATTGGTCTCTTCTCTCAGGTGACCAGTGGCAGAACTAGAGGGCATGGACTTAAGCTTCGTCAGGGAAAGTTTAGGCTTGATATGAGGAAAAAGTTCTTCACTGAAAGGGTGATTGGCCATTGGAATGGGCTGCCCAGGGAGGTGGTGGAGTCACCGACCCTGGAGGTGTTTAAGGGGAGACTGGATGAGGCACTGAGTGCCATGGTTTAGATGATGGTTGGTGTTAGTGTTGGTGTTAGTGTTAGATTATAGGTTGGACTTGATGATCTCAGAGGTCCTTTCCAACCTTGTGATACTGTGACTGTGAGGACCGTGTTCTGAAGTACATCAGGGAGATCTTTTTTTTTTAGCTAAGGCTGCCTCCTCTGCAGCTCGCCAGGAGCAAAGGGGACGGTGGGGAGGGTGTCCTGAGAATGCGCTGAGGATGGTGGGAAGAGGGCCTGGAGTGGGCTGTGTATCTGCCATGGTGGTGGCCTGTGAAGGTGGCAGATGGCCCATGAAGGCCGTGGGGAAAAAGGAAGGGGGCACGCACTTCTCCCACTGTGTGCTGGGTTCAGTGGGATTTGGCTCCAGATTGGGTTATGTTCACTTCTGTTTGGCATCTCAGAGGATGGACAGATGAAAGAGCACATTGGGGTTTCTGTGAGTGTCCCTTTGGCGGTGGGTCAGTCCCTTTGGGACGGGAGGGGAGCAAGGAGTTGCTGGCTGCGGAAGGCCGTTGCTGGCTCTGCAGAACCAAGTAGCCGTGGTTCAGCCTTGGGACTCCCTTGTCCTTGCAGACCCTCTGTGACAGCTGCAGTCGGGACTGACAGGCTGTCCCCGTGGGACCTGCTGCTGAATTTGCATCCAGGCTCGGGCGGGCCTCCCCTAGCTGAGGAGAACAAGAGTGGGAGCCAACTGGCAGAGGCAAGGACCGTCCAGAGGAGGTTGACCTCATGGCGGTGTGCCTGGGGGTCAAAGAAGGCATGAGGATGGTTGAGCACCCTTTTCCTAGTCCTAAGTGGGGATGAACAAAGGGCACGAGGCTGGGGCAGGTGCAAGAGCCTTTATTGAAAAGAACGGTCAAACCAGCATCGCTAGCCACATCCCCACCAAGACTGCAAAAAGACTGAGGGAAACTGACCCTTATGTCTCCGTGGAGACTGGGGGGAAAAGCAGACGCATCTCTGTGTGAGGTTACAGACATGACGTGGAGCAGTGCTCTGTGCTATGCTGGCCAAGTTGAGGCACTGCACCTCGGCCTTTGGTAGCTGTGGCCGTGCTCCCCAAGGTCTGAGCTAGCTTTGTGGTGAGTTGCCCTTGCACAAACCCAATTGTTCCGGAGTCTCAAAGGCTGCTGGAGTGCTGGGCTCAGCCCCATAGCATCAGTGGGGACATACCTGGGGTTCTGCACCAAAAGCAGACTTCCTCGTGGAAACCCTCCTCATTAGGGCTCCATTCAGTGTTCAACAAGTGGTTAGGCTGCCCCTCCAGCTGCTGTGCCGCTGCTGGTGGTGTTGGATGCGGGCTACTTCAACCTAATGAACTTAAGCAGGCTCACTCCAGATAGTATTCCAGCAGGTGAGGTACAAGTGCTCCTGGTGAGGAGAGTATTTCCAGTGCACCTCTGGGGCTGCCACCACTGTGATGGCAGTGTGAAGCCACTGGTCCTCAAGTCACAATGGCCTCGAAGGCATCCCTGGTTAGTCGGTGAGGTGGAGGAGGAGCCGAGTCTCTTGGGGCAACTCCAGGAAAGGAAGCCCGTTTGCCTCTCTGCCTGCCTGTACGTAGGGTAGATATGGCCAGAGGGCTGTGTCCACTTCTGATCTGTCCCCTTTACTGTCCCCTGGGTCAGGGTCGAAAATGCTGTTGCTTTGATGCTGTGCCCTAGGCCAAGGGGTGTGTGACATGCCGCTGTTCCCGGGAAGCTCATACGCTTTGCGGTGAGTGTTGGTGTCTGCTCGGCCGTCTCGACGAGGTGCTGCCCTGCAAAGCTCCTGGGGCTGCGGGCTGCCCCTGGCCCGGGCAGCCCCTGGGACCCCCCAGGGCCAACCACAGCACCCTCAGCAGAGACCGGGCACTCCCAGCGCGCCCAGTGCTAGCGAAAGAACACCTTTCCAACCCCCGCAAGCAAGGGCAGCTGAAGCTCATACGCTTTGCGGTGAGTGTTGGTGTCTGCTGCCTGCTCGCTGCAGGAGTGCTGCACACAGGCATGTGCCAGAGCATGGCTGGACATGGGCCTTTGGACTAGGGGTCAATTTCCTGCCGGTAACTAAAGTTGTAGTGGGATGACGATTTTACATCGGTTTATGAATGCCTCTTGCATCATCTTTGCTACAAAATTTTATGGAGGACTGTGGTGTTCTCCATTGACAGACAGACAGCAAGCCTATGAGGGCACCTTTCCTCAGTGGCCTGCTGAGTACTTGTGACAAGAAGTTCTCTTCCACAGACTTCAAGAGTTTCTCTGACCTACTTGTCACAGCAGTGCCCAGTTGCTGCTGGGGCAGTTGAAATCTACGGCAAGGACAAGGACAATTACTACTAGCTCTGGGAACTGACCAAGATTTCCAGCCAAAGGCATCTACAACCACAGCACCCAGAGCTGCACGTAGGGCAACCCAGCTCCCCTTAACCCTTTCCTTCGGCATGAGGAGCTGGGGAGGCTGTTGAGGGTGGGGCGGAACACAAGGAGCCCCATCACGCCCTCCTAGGATACACCCAAACAAAAGCCCAAAGGGACCTGCAGCTCCCATTGCACGGACACCAGGTGGCTCCCGTGATTCTGCCTTCTGCCCATCCCAAAACCTTCTGCCGTCGAGGCTGGGACATGAACCAGAGCCCTGCAGCCTGAGGATGCTCTTGATGGCAAGAGCAGAGGTGACCACTGGCAACCGCTCCTGTCTGTCTTCCAGGCTCAATGAACCTATCGCAGCTGCCGGGGCAGATGCAAGCCCTTGCCTGCAGCCTGGGTAATCCCAGCAAATGTGGCACTCCAGGCACTCCCATCAGGTATGGCACCTCCAGTGTTCCTGACCCCCAGGCACCTTCAGCATCCCCAGAGCCCCTGTGCCCTGGCAGTTTTGGCACAAGGGTTCCGCAATCCTGTGCGAGCGTCCCTCCCCTCGCCTGGCTGATGTGTGCCCAGTAAACACAATTTACAGAGAATTCCCCAAAACGTTGGGGCCACGTCTGCTGTTTGACATCCTGTAAGCGAGTCTCCTCCCTGGTCTGCAACGCCGTCCCACCGACACAGCGGTTCCCCCTGTGGGGAGTGCCCAGCCACAAGGTGTCCCAGAGCAGGGGGAGCCGGCCGTCTCGGCGAGGTGCTGCCCTGCAAAGCTCCTGGGGCTGCGGGCTGCCCCCTGCCCGGGCAGCCCCTGGGACCTCCCAAGCGAAAGAACACCTTTCCAACCCCCGCAAGCAAGGGCAGGGCTGTCGAAGCAAGCGCGGCGGTGGGAATGTTGGCTTAAACCTGTCTCAGCGTTGAGCGGGAGATGGGGCCGATGGGTGGGGGGTGGATGGTGGGGAGTGCCTGGGATGGAGGGTGTGTGGAGGGGGGATAATTGGGTGGGTGCTCTTAGTTACATATTCTTTGGGCATTTTGAGAATGTCCTGTTTGTACGAGCTTACACATTACAGCAATGTGAAAAAAAGGAAACAGAAAAATGGAGTGTGCATAAACGCATGAAATAACAACGACCAATGTCTTCATGAACAAAAGCTAACTTCTGGAAAAATATATTTCTGTTTAATAAGGACAACATGGCTCCTTCTTCCACCCTACCTTCGTATCTCCCTATTGCAAATCCTGAAAAGCAGTAGGCACTAAATAATTGAGAAATTAAAATCCACGAATGCTTTCACTGATTTAACCATAATCATCTATTTTTCACATTAGGATTTGAATTGCAAGGAACTAAACAAAGAGTTATGCTTTGCACAGCCTGACTAAATTTTTGGAAATGCACTACCTAATCTGAAAAAACACTCCCAACAAGATGCACGTTGGACAGGTGTGCGTGCCAAATGATGTTGCTTTTGGAAAGGGTTTTGCAGGAGATCGGACAGCTACCAAATAACCAAATATTCAAAAGAAAAGCTATTCCTGAAAGAGCAGTAATTTTGGTCTTAGTGGTTATAAAACAGACCTTAGCAAGAGCAAAAGTCACACAAATTGAAAAGAGATATTATTGTTAAAGCGGATTTTCAGATTTTCATTGCTACCACAAAAGATTTGTAAAGTGTTCTAGAAAAAGCCTAGCAATCATCACCAATTATTTTCTTATGAGGAAGAATGGCAAGGAAAGCTATCACTGACCCTTAAGATGGAACAAACCCACAAGGTATAGGATTTATTACTGGAGACTGAAGAATTTAATTCCAAAGTAGACATCTACACTTAGCCAGATGTATCATACCCTATTTCTATTTCTTTGTTACTATTAATTCTAAATTATATTTTCAGTAAGTAGATTAGATGTGGAGAGGCTCATTTTGTCAAATGAATCCCGTCCAAGAAGAGATGAAAACCTGGGCAGTGTTTTGGAGCTAGAAGGCAAGTTTCTGCTTGTGATATGAATTTGACCTCCTGTCTGACGACCTGTTGGAATACGCAGATCAAGCCTTTCCTTGCATACCAAGTGCTGTTGAAGACCAGCACTGCTCCCAAAACTAAGGAACGGCCTGTGTGGATCCATTGTTCCAGAGCGAAGAAAGCACAAAGTCAGTCATTGAATGCTCAGCTGCTGGGAGCAACTCATTTAAAGTAAACCCAAAAATGTTAAGGCTTGTCCTTGTAGGAATAAGTGCTTATAATTATGTTCCTTACAGGAACAATTGTTGTGGATTTGCCTGAACATGCAGAAGCCCCTGTGAATACGTGGATACTGCCAGCAAAGCAGGCGGCAAACTTGTCCTCTTCTGTTTGACAGGGGGAAGGTGACTCTGATTTGAGCATACTGGCCTGCCAAAGCCAAGGATGTATCATGCTTTGTGAAAAGCAAGCTTCCACATATATTGCTGCCAATAGCACGGGAGGTCCACGTACTATCAGTAGAGTCACATTAAGCATTCTGCCTTATCTGGCTCCCCCAGACAATGAGTGCCTCGGCGAGTATTGGATGAGACATGTGTCTGTGAACTTTTTCACTGATGCTGAGGCCCTGGGATTGACTTTCAGTTTCATAGGAGTGCCAGGAACAGTGATACACAATTACAATAACTTGGCTCATGTAGCCTGTTCCCTAGCGCAGAGTTTGGATTGGACATCTAAGGCTATAAGGTCATTCAACAAAGAACGAGGTGAGACGAGGCAAGGAGTGTTGCAGAACCGTGTGGCCATGGGCTACCTTTTGCTGAGGCATGATCACTGCTGTCATGACTTTCAAGGAATGTGTTGTTTTATCATCTCAGATGAATCTATCTCTATCAAAAATGATTTGGACAACCCGCATGATCTTAGGGGAAAAATGAAACACACGAGGGTTCTGCGCAAATTGTTACAGCAGTTTTGATTTTCTGTTCCTGGATGGATTGGCGGTCTGATGCAGTCAATTCTTGTAGTTGTAGCTGAGCTGTTAATCGTAATCATCGGAATTACACGCAGGCACAGGAGGATTGAACACTTGTTTATTAAAACCTGAAAGGATTAAAATTTGTAAGAAAAAGGGGGCATTGAGACAAAGGGATTTGAAATATTCAACTTTAGACTGTAATACAAGTAACGGGTAACATCAGAATCGGGTCCTCCCCTCCTGTCTGCATATGATAGCAGGTCACCAGTCAGGCAGCTGTGAAAGAAGACAAAGAGGAAACCAAGTTTTCAGTTTCAGTGGACAAAAAAGTGGCCATTGTTGTATTGTAAATCAGGTCCCCATTAAGAGGTGTGGTGGAAGCAGCAGCAAAGGGAAACGAGCTCCCAAGTAAGAGAGCGCCATGGGGCCCCACTGCATCGTTCGGAGAAAGCTCTTCCCTGAAAGGGCTATAAAGCTCTGGCAAAGGCTACCCCGGGAAATCCTGTGGCCACCATCCCTGGAGGAATTTAGGAAATGCGTATCCACAGGGCTCAGGGATGTAGCTTAGCGGCCCGATGTGGCAGAGATGGATTTCCCGTCCGTTGGACTCAGTAGCATAAGGGCCTTTTCCCACAAAAATGATTCTATCATTCTACCTCACAATCGTAACGGTAGTCCTGGCTATAATAATGATCATAATTTGTCACTCCCACTGCCGAGAAGAAACCTACAAAGAAGTTAACAATGCAATGCTGCTGTGAGAGGTTATTTCACGCTGCTTTGCCCCATCAGCTTCACTGCAGCGAAGCTTACAATGGGACCCATTTAGGCCATCAGGAAATTACCATTGCCGTGCTCCTCGGAGGGGTATGGTGAACACACTCCGTGTGTGTATTCTGGTGGAAGCAAAACGACGGGTGACACTTCCCTTCCATCATCGGGACTCCTCTGTATAATTGAAAAGACCTTTGTGAGGAGTGGCACAGACTCCTTGACCCATTGCCACGCACAAAGCTCCCGCTTCAGCCAGCTGACACAAGTAATGTGGCATCAGGACAGGTACAACTTAAAAGGGGAAAAAGAGCCAGTGTCTTAGGTGTCCCTATTGAGCAGGGCTTTTCAAAGGGGCTTATGTACATCTTCCCAAGGCAGAGAGGAGCTAGGCAGAAGCATCTGCCCCTGTAGACTGTAGGTCCTATGTGCAAATATTTGATACTGATGGGATCTGGAGGAGAGAGCTTTGTGGTGCAAAGTCGGGGATTCTCGAAGCAGCAGCCTTCTAGCAATTCAAAAGGCTGTCAGTTAAGGGAAGCTTTGCTGCTTAACCCTGCACGGGAATCCAGCTCAAAAGCCAGCTGCCAGGAGACCGGTTCCTTAGCTTGCCTTCATGTTTTTGCAGACCTAACTGAACTGCGGCCCGCAGCACTGGCATGTTATGGTCTCTGTGGAGAGGTGTGGCAAAAGGAGCAGCAGAAGGAAACAAGTCCAAAAGTAAAATGAGCCACATGGTGTCCTACGGCATTGTTCGGAAAAGGGTAAGTGTGACTGGTAAGCTGCCCAGTGGAAATGGACATGAAAGGGTTTCTTCACAGATGCTGACCGTTAGGTGGAAGAGTGTGCCTGTGGCCAGGAAAGCCAAGAGCATCCTGGCTTGTAGCAGAAGCAGTGTGGCCAGCAGGAAAAGGGAAGCAATCATGCCTTTGTACTTGGCACTGGTGAGACTGCTCCTGAAGCAGTGTGTGCAGTTTGGGGCCTCTCACTATAGAAAGTATCCGGAGGTGCTGAAACGTGTCCAGCGAGGAGCAATGCAGCTTTGGAAGGCTCTGGAGAACAAGTCCTGTGAGGAGCAGCTTAAGTACCTGGGCTTGTTTAGTCTGGGGAATGGGTGGCTGAGGGGAGACTTTACTCCTCTCTACAGCTACCCTAAAGGAGGTTGTGGCAAGGACAATGTCACTCTATTTGCAGCAGAGCAAGTATTCATACAAGCAGAGGAAGGGGCCTTAGCTTGTGCCAGGGGAGGACTGGGTTGGAGATTAGGAAGAAGCTCTTCACTGAAAGGACTATCAAGCACTGGCACAGGCTGCTCGGGGAAGTGCTTGAGTCACCATCCCTGGAGGAATTTAGGAAAGGTATAGACACGGGGCTTAGGGACATGGGGTAGTGTCCTGACTTGGCTGTGTTAGATTTCCCGTCCATTGGACTCAGTAGCTTAAGGGTCTTTTCCCACAAAAATGATTCTATCATTCTACCTTACAATAGCGAGCAAAGTCCTGGCCATCGTCACCATCACAATAATTTGCTGACACTGCCGGGAAGAAACCTACAAAGAAGATAACAATGCAATGCTGCTGTGAGAGCTTATTTCACGCTGCTTTGCCCCATTGGCCTCACTGCAGAGAAGCTTACAATGGGACCCATTTAGGCCATCAGGAAATTACCATTGCCGTGCTCCTCGGAGGGGTATGGTGCGCACGCTCCGTGTGTGTATTCTGGTGGGAGCAGAACAACCGGTGACACTTCCCTTCCGTCATCGAGACTCCTCTGTGTAATTGAAAAGACTTTTGTGAGGATTGGCACAGACTCCTTGACCCATTGCCACGCACAAAGCTCCCGCTTCAGCCAGCTCAGGTAATGCGGCATCAGGACAGGTACAACTTAAAAGGGGAAAAAGAGCCAGTGTCTTAGGTGTCCCTATTGAGTAGGGCTTTTCAAAGGGGCTTATGTACATCTTCCCAAGGCAGAGAGGAGCTAGGCAGAAGCATCTGCCCCTGTAGACTGTAGGTCCTATGTGCAAATATTTGATACTGATGGGATCTGGAGGAGAGAGCTTTGTGGTGCAAAGTCGGGGATTCTCAAAGCAGCAGCCTTCTAGCAATTCAAAAGGCTGTCAGTTAAGGGAAGCTTTGCTGCTTAACCCTGCACGGGAATCCAGCTCAAAAGCCAGCTGCCAGGAGACCGGTTCCTTAGCTTGCCTTCATGTTTTTGCAGACCTAACTGAACTGCGGCCCGCAGCACTGGCATGTTATGGTCTCTGTGGAGAGGTGTGGCAAAAGGAGCAGCAGAAGGAAACAAGTCCAAAAGTAAAATGAGCCACATGGTGTCCTACGGCATTGTTCGGAAAAGGGTAAGTGTGACTGGTAAGCTGCCCAGTGGAAATGGACATGAAAGGGTTTCTTCACAGATGCTGACTGTTAGGTGGAAGAGTGTGCCTGTGGCCAGGAAAGCCAAGAGCATCCTGGCTTGTAGCAGAAGCAGTGTGGCCAGCAGGAAAAGGGAAGCAATCATGCCTTTGTACTTGGCACTGGTGAGACTGCTCCTGAAGCAGTGTATGCAGTTTGGGGCCTCTCACTATAGAAAGTATCCGGAGGTGCTGAAACGTGTCCAGCGAGGAGCAATGCAGCTTTGGAAGGCTCTGGAGAACAAGTCCTGTGAGGAGCAGCTTAAGTACCTGGGCTTGTTTAGTCTGGGGAATGGGTGGCTGAGGGGAGACTTTACTCCTCTCTACAGCTACCCTAAAGGAGGTTGTGGCAAGGACAATGTCACTCTATTTGCAGCAGAGCAAGTATTCATACAAGCAGAGGAAGGGGCCTTAGCTTGTGCCAGGGGAGGACTGGGTTGGAGATTAGGAAAAAGCTCTTCACTGAAAGGACTATCAAGCACTGGCACAGGCTGCTCGGGGAAGTGCTTGAGTCACCATCCCTGGAGGAATTTAGGAAAGGTATAGACACGGGGCTTAGGGACATGGGGTAGTGTCCTGACTTGGCTGTGTTAGATTTCCCGTCCACTGGACTCAGTAGCTTAAGGGTCTTTTCCCACCAAAATGATTCTATCATTCTACCTTACAATAGCGAGCAAAGTCCTGGCCATCGTCACCATCACAATAATTTGCTGACACTGCCGGGAAGAAACCTACAAAGAAGGTAACAATGCAATGCTGCTGTGAGAGCTTATTTCAAGCTGCTTTTCCCCATTGGCTTCACTGCAGCAAAGCTTTCAATGGAGCCCATTTAGGCCATCAGGAAATTACCATTGCCGTGCTCCTGAGAAACAAACTGGTTGCTCGCTCCGTGTTTCTCTTGTTGTCGCATGATGGCAGCGTCTGACACTTCCTTTGCACTATCGAGACTCATCTGTGTAATTGAAAAGACCTTTGTGAGGAGTGGCACAGACTCCTTGACCCATTGCCACGCACAAAGCTCCCACTTCAGCCAACACAAGTAATGTGGCATCAGGAGGGGGACGACTTAAAAGGGGAAACAGAGCCAGCTTCTTCGGCGTCTCTGCTGAGCAGGGCTTTTCAAAGGGGCTTAAGTACACCTTCCCTTGACAGAGAGAGGAGCTAGGCAGAAGCAGCTACTCCTGTAGGGGGCAGCTGAGGGGAGACCTCACCACTCTCTACAGCTACCCTAAAGGAGGTATCATGCTACCTGAAATATGCAGAAGGCATCCCCCTCCTCCTCCTCCTGCTCCTTCTCCTCTACCTCCTCCTCCTCCTCCTCCTCCTCCTCCTCCTCCTGATCATATTTCACTCTTGCGACTGCAAAGACACCTACAAAGGAGTAAAATGCTTATTTGACTCTGCCTTTCCCTATCCCTCATGCCCTGTGTCAAGGCAATGGGCTATTCTTTGCTTAGAGGCTACCACGGATTTGTCCTCATAGCCTTCTCCACAGTGAAGGATTCTACCTGCTTTGTTCCGTGCAGGTATTTTCACAGGAAGGGTAGCAGGCATCCGAGGGCAAGAGCTCTTCAATAGAGCTAGGTCTTGTATGCGTCTCACAGAACGGCTCGCAGAATCGTTCTCCAGCTGGACAGCAATTCTACATTCAGAAAGGAAGGAAACACGTTCAGTAAGAATACGCACGCTCTTGCAGACACTCTCTACTGGAAGAGCAACGGCCATTCACGAGCCATCCTAACCATTCTCGTAGCCAGCAGAGAAAGGGTAACACACACACAACTTACTGCACGACTAGAGCAGTGGAGACTGAAATAGTCAGTACCCTCCCCGCCCCACGAGACTCCTGTGCCCAGGCACTGGTCCCTGCCTCCAGCAGGGCTGCCCAGCCACCCAGCACAGGAAAGGAGACCGTGTCTTGGCATCTGGGAGTCTCTGGAGGCTACCGGGGAGTCTGCGTAAGCCCCTGCTTTTAACCCCGATCAGTCCCTCGCCAGACATGTTCCAGAGACAGAGGGGATGGGATTTCTAAGAGCAACGGGAAAGCTGTGCCGTTTCTTTCAGCAAATCCATGCCCTGCTCAAGCAAGATGGTCAGTCTGGCAAGAGGAAAGGAGCCTTCTCCTCTTGGACGAAAGCCTGCTGTGATCCTCAAGAGATTCACTACAGGGACAGGGCAGGCAGAGTGGAGTAGGGCAGGGCAGGGCAGAGCGGAGCATCCGTCAGCTCCTGTCCCAGCTTGGGCAGCCTCCTCCCTCTTCCAGCCAGGGGCTGGAGGCTTTGTTATGAGCACTGCCTGCTTCTTACTGCCTCCTTGCGGGCCGCCGCTTGATGCAGAGCCTCTTCCACCAGCGACGCTCCTTCTGCTGGGCTGGGTCGCCGCTGGTGGCCATGCTGTGCAGCCCACCCCGGCCCTTCTGCTGGATCCCGTAGGGCTCATCGGCACCATCAGCATCGGCCGCAGAAGTTCTGCAACACGACAGCTGCGCCCACGCCTTACTCAGGGACCCGATGAGGCGCTGCATGTTGCAAGGGGTATAGGGCAGGGAGAGGGGAGACAGAGAGGGTGGGGAAACGTTGGGGAGGGAGATGGCAAGGAGGTGGAGATCGTGGGGAAAGGTTTGGGAGAGGGAGATGCCAAGGAGACGGAGAGCGTGGGGAAAGGTTGGGGAGAGGGAAATGGCCAGGTGGGAAGTAGTTGACAGCCAAGTCCCGATGCTGCCAGCCAGAGAAGTGCTGCCAGTCCCAGCAGTTGCCTTGACAGTTTCGTTACAAAGGGCAGTTGGGCTGGGGGCGGGGCCTTGTGGGGCATAGCACCTCAGGGGGCCAGGCAGGGGGAGGGCCACGGTGCTGGAGGCTGCAGAAGTCATAGGATCATAGGATCACAAGATCCTAAAATGATTTGGGTTGGAAGATCATCCATTTCGAAACCCCCTGCCGTGGGCAGGGACACCTTCCACTCGAGCTGCTTGCTCTAAGCCTTATCCAACCAGCTCTTGAACACCTCCAGGGATGGAGCATCCCACACCTTCTTGAGGCAACCTGGTTCAGCGACTCCGCTCCCTCGTAACCAAAAATTTCTTCCTAATATCTATGAGGTCTGGCAGAAAATCCGCTCGAGACTAACCCTATAGCTGGGTTGTTCTGAAAGACCTCGACAGTCTTTCAGAAAATCTGCAGAACTGCTTTGCACGTTGACAGCATCATATGCAGCTGTGTGTCAACTCAGAAGAGAACTATGCTGAAGGCGATTGTAGTTGATTTTCTTTACTCTTGTTAAATAAAAAGAGTTAAGAGGCACAGTCTCGGGGCTTTTCTTGTGTCGGACCTGGTTTGATTGACACTCTTTGTAGAGAACTGTAATCCCATCTGAACTAGAACATTGCTACACCTGTGTTTCTGGTATTTCATCTGATCCGATGATAACGTGATGACTTATAGGATAGATGGGCTGGGAATTGCTTTGAGGAAAAACGTATTTTTTAAAAAACAAATTCCTGCCCTGTGTGCCCCGATTAGAGCTTTCTTGTGTTAATTTAAGGATTGTACTAAAGCATTGCATGAAACGTGATGAATCAGTCTCTCCATCATTCCATACGACTGATTTTCATTGTTACGCTTTGAGTTACATTCCAAAATCTAGGAAAACTTTACTGGACTTGGGAAAGTTCTGTCCTTTATTTTTTTGCAGCTGGCCTTGGGACAGCTAGTGGGGCAACTGGGGCTCAGCTCGTCCCGTATCGGAGAACCCCAAAACTCACCCCGTGTGTCTGAGGGCGTTGTTCAAATGCTTCTTGAATATTGTCAGGCTTGGTGCCGTGACTGCTTCGCTGGGCAGCTGTTCCACTGCTCCACCGCCCTCTGAGCGAAGAACCTCTTCCCAGCAGGCCGCCTAAGCCTCCCCTGGCGCGTCTTCCTGCCATTCCCTCGGGTCCTCTCAATGGGCGCCAGAGAGAAGAGATGAGCGCGTGCTCCTCCTCCTGCCCTTGGGAGGAAGCAGAAAACGGCTACGAGGTCTCCGCTCGGTCTCTTCCAGGCTGAACAGAGCAAGCGACTTGAGCGGTGCCTCCCACGGCTTCCCCTGCAGACCCTTCCCGAGCTCTGCGGGCCGGGCGGGGGCCGCCGGGGAGAGCCCCGCGCTGCCCCTCCCGCTGGGGACGGGGCGGGATGGCGGCGGCTGCTTCCGGCAGGGATGGGGGCGGCGCCCCCCAGAGCCGGGCGGCGGCGGGGCCGAGCGGCGGCGGGGCCCGGGTAGCGGCGCGGGGGGCACGGAGCCGCGGGGCGGGCGGCGGGACCGGCCCATGCCCGCGCCGAGCGTCCCCCCGCGCCGTGCCCAGGGCGGTGCTGCAGTGCATGAACGAGGCGGAGCTGGTGGAGGTGGCCCTGGGGGTGCTGGCAGAGGTGAGCCCGGATCCATGGGGGTGCGGACGAGACTCTCGGCTCTTTTCCTGGAGGCTGCCGGGGCCCGAGCAGCTGCCTTTGCCCCCTCCCCGCAGGGCGCTGCGAGATAAACCCAGCCTCCACCGATAAACCCAGCCTCCACTGTGAAGCAGTCCCGTGGGGATGGTGGGGTGCTCCTGACCCCTCGGGGTGCTCCGTACGGCCTTAGGCTGCTCCCGACCCCTTGGCTTGTTCCTTACGCCCTTAGGGTGCTCCCTATGCCCTTAAGGTGCTCCCAGCACCTTGGGGTGCTTCCCAGGTGAAGTCGTGCAGAGCCGGGTTTGTTTTTTTCCCCTTTGGTCAGAATCTACCGGGTGAGGAAGGTGAAGAGAAGGCCCGGCCTGGGAGCGAAGAGGAGCAGGAGCTCAAGCCAACACCAAAGGAGGCTCCTGGAAGCACAGCCGGCACAGCGGGACGCAACACCTGCAGTCCGGCTCTCCCATCCCCTCCTGATGCTGGTGCCGACGCTGAGAGGACAAGCTGGGAGGACTCGGCGTGATCGGCGGCAGGAACGGTAAGTACTGCAGCCGGGTGCTCAGTCTGGGCGGGTGGAGAGTTCCTGGGAAAGGCAAAAGCTCAGGAGAGGACCCCGGCAGGGCGACTCTCTCTGAACCCCAGAAGCGGCAACTGTCACGTGGGCCGACCGCGTGGTAGGGGGTCGGTCCCGGAAGAAGCCGCGGGGCATTTAAACATCTCCCTGGGAGCGCCGGCGACCAGGAGCAGGCAAACAGGGTCACAGTATAGGCAGTTCGCGCAGGCAGGGCAAGCAGGCACTCTCTGACAGTTGGTTGACTTCCCACTCCCCTGCTGCAATGGTGACCAGGCGTGGTGGTAAAGCCTCTGCCACCAGGAGTGTAGGCATCCAAACGGAAGCAGTGTTACGAGACACAGCTACCCAGACTCGAGACTGTAGGGAGTGTCTCAGCCTACTTGTGGTTCCTGAGGACCATAACAAAAATACCAAAAATACTTGTCTGAGGTGCGAACAGATTCAGGATCTGCTCCTTATGGTTGCAGATCTCAAGGATCAGGTGGAGAGATTGAGAAGTATTCGCGAAAGTGAAAGGGAGATAGACTGGTGGAATAGAATCCCTCTCTCCTCCCAGTAATCCTCCCCAGGAGGCTGAGGAATGCCGTATTCCTCATCAACAGGGTAAGGGGAGTGACCTGGCTGGTGAGGAGGACTGGGAGCAGGTCTGCTCTCGTGGGGGTTATAGACCTCCCTTTCAAATGCCACCTTTCCAGCTGCCCCTACAAAACAGGTTTGGGGAGTTGGAATTTGATGCTCAGGTGGAGGATAGTCTGACAGAGAGCTCACCTGAGGAGGCTGTTAACCTCACATTGCCCATCAGACAGGTCAGGACCTCAAGTAAGAAAAAGAAAAGGAGGGTCATTATAGTGGGAGACTCCCTTCTGAAAGGAACGGAGGGCCCTATTTGTAGGATGGACCCAACTCATAGGGAAGTCTGCTGCCTTCCCCAAGCCCGGGTACACGACATCGCCAAGAGACTCCCGGACCTAATTAAACCCTCTGATTATTACCTGCTTCTGGTGGTACAGGCTGGTAGTGATGAACTAGCGAAAAGAGGGTCAAGGGTAGTTAAAAAGGAACTCCAGGAGCTGGGACGGTCAATAGATAGGGCAGGAGCACAGGTGGTGTTCTGTTCAGTTCCCCCGGTGGCAGGGATGTATACAGATAGGAATAAGAGAATATATGCAGTTAATAAATGGCTTAGGGCCTGGTGCCGGCAGAGGAATTTTGGGTTCTTTGATCATGGGGAAACCTTTACAGCACCTGGCCTGCTTTACCCAGATGGGTCTCGTCTAACTCCAAAGGGTAAGAGGATCCTAGCCCAGGAGCTGGCAGGGCTTGTTGAGAGGGCTTTAAACTAGGCATGACGGGGGAGGGGGGAGTTACTAGGCTCACCAAAGATGTTCCCGTGGAGGATGAGCCATCTCAAAGGGGGTTGTCAGTAACCCAACTGAAGTGCATGTACACAAACGCATGCAGTATGGGAAACAAACAGGAGGAGCTAGAAGTCCTGGTCCAGCGGGAGAGCTATGATATAGTTGCTATCACGGAAACGTGGTGGAACGACTGTCATAACTGGAGTGCTGCCATGGAAGGCTACAGGCTCTTCAGGCGAGACAGGCGTGAGAAGAGGGCTGGAGGGGTGGCCCTCTACACTAGAGAAACCCTGGATGCTGTTGAAGTCGAGATCGGTGATGACCAGGTTGAGTGTCTATGGGTACGAGTCAGAGGGGCAGTCAGGTCTGACCTCCTGGTTGGAGTGTGTTACAGACCGCCCGACCAAGAGGAGGATTTGGATCTTCTGTTGTTTAAACAGCTGGAGGCTGCCTCTAGATCGGCTGCCCTTGTTCTTTTAGGAGACTTTAACCTTCCAGATATCTGCTGGAAACTTAACACTGCTGAGAGGAGGCAGTCCAGGAGGTTCTTAGAGTGTATTGAGGACTGCTTTTTTGTCACAGCTGGTGAGTGAGCCCACCAGGGGTGAGGCTCTGCTTGACCTGCTGTTTACAAACAAAGAAGGGCTGGTGAGTGATGTTGTTGTCGGAGGCTGTCTGGGGTGTAGTGATCATGAGATAATTGAGTTCTCTCTGAACAACGTAATAAGAAAAGCCAGGAACAGAACATCGATGCTGGACTTTCGGCGGGCAGATTTTGGATTATTTAAGGAACTGGTCAGGAAAGTACCCTGGGAAATAGCTCTTAGTGGCAAGGGGGTCCAGGAAGGCTGGATGCACTTCAAGAATGAAATCTTGAAGGCGCAGGAGCAGGCTGTCCCCATGTGTTGTAAGAAGAGTCGCAGGGGCAGACGGCCGGCCTGGATGAGTAGGGAACTTCTGAAGGAACTAAGTAAGAAAAAGAGGATGTATCATTGTTGGAAAGAAGGGGATGTAAGCCACGTCATGTTCAAGGATGTTGTTAAGTCGTGTAGGAGGAAAATCAGGGAAGCAAAAGCCCAGCTGGAGCTCAAATTGGCCACTTCTGTTAAGGACAATAAGAAGAGTTTTTATAAATGCATCAATGGTAGAAAGAAGGGCGGCAGCGACCTCCACTCCTTGTTGGATGTGGAGGGAAATATAGTAACCAAAGATGCAGAGAAGGCTGAGGTACTTAATGCCTTCTTTGCCTCAGTTTTTAACAGCAAGGATGTCAGCTCGCTTGACAGTTGGCCCTCTGAAGTGGTTGATGGGGACAGAGTGAAATATGGCCCTCCTGCAATCCATGAGGAGGAAGTTAGAGACCTGCTGAGCCGCTTGGACCCTCATAAGTCTATGGGGCCGGATGGGATCCATCCTAGGGTGCTGAGAGAGCTGGCGGATGAGCTTGCTAAGCCGCTCTCCATCATCTTTCAGCAGTCCTGGCTCACTGGAGAGGTCCCGGAAGACTGGAAGTTGGCCAATGTGACGCCCATCCACAAGAAGGGCCGTAAGGATGATCCAGGTAATTACAGACCTGTCAGCCTGACCTCGGTCCCAGGTAAAATCACGGAGCAGATAATCCTGGGTGAAATCATGCGCCACCTGCAGAACGGTCAAGAAATCAGGCCCAGCCAGCATGGATTTAGGAGGGGTAGGTCCTGCCTGACCAACCTGATCTCCTTTTACGACCATGTGACTCTCCTGGTGGATGAGAGGAAGGCTGTGGATGTGGTATACCTGGACTTCAGCAAGGCCTTTGACACTGTCTCCCACAGTAGACTCCTAGGGAAGCTGGCAGCCCGTGGCTTAGATGGGAGCACTCTGTGCTGGGTTAGGAATTGGCTGGATGGCGGAGCCCAGAGAGTGATGGTGAATGGTGTTTCATCCAGTTGGCGGCCGGTCACCAGTGGTGTCCCCCAGGAATCGGTGTTGGGTCCCGTCCTGTTTAATATCTTTATTGATGATCTGGATGAGGGGATTGAGTCCGTCATCAGCAAGTTTGCAGATGATACCAAGCTGGGAGGAAGGGCTGATCTGCTAGAGGGTAGGATGGCCCTACAGAGGGACCTGGACAGATTGGAGAGCTGGGCTGATTCTAATG
The DNA here is from genome assembly GCA_033556795.1 of Tapera naevia. Lineage (NCBI taxonomy): Eukaryota > Metazoa > Chordata > Aves > Cuculiformes > Neomorphidae > Tapera > Tapera naevia. Next base: position 2,347,469 of record JAUMJJ010000044.1, on the reverse strand, counting down.
GGATGATGTTTAATAAGTCCAAATGTCGGGTACTTCATTTTGGACACAACAATCCCATGCAGAGCTACAGACTGGGGACAGAGTGGCTGGAGAGTAGTCAGGCAGAAAAGGACCTGGGAGTGCTGGTGGACAGGAAGCTCAACATGAGCCAGCAGTGTGCCCAGGTGGCCAAGAAGGCCAATGGCATCCTGGCCTGCATCAGGAGTAGTGTACTAAGCAGGACCAGAGAAGTTATCGTCCCCCTGTACTCGGCACTGGTCAGGCCTCACCTTGAATACTGTGTACAGTTCTGGGCCCCCCAGTTTGGGAAGGATGTTAGGATACTGGAATGTGTTCAGAGGAGGGCAACGAAGATGGTGAAGGGGCTGGAGCACAAGCCCTGTGAGGAGCGACTGAGGGAGTTGGGGCTGTTTAGTCTAGAGGAGAGGAGGCTCAGGGGAGACCTCATTGCTCTCTACAACTACCTAAAAGGAGGTTGTAGTCGGGCAGGGATTGGTCTCTTCTCTCAGGTGACCAGTGGCAGAACTAGAGGGCATGGACTTAAGCTTCGTCAGGGAAAGTTTAGGCTTGATATGAGGAAAAAGTTCTTCACTGAAAGGGTGATTGGCCATTGGAATGGGCTGCCCAGGGAGGTGGTGGAGTCACCGACCCTGGAGGTGTTTAAGGGGAGACTGGATGAGGCACTGAGTGCCATGGTTTAGATGATGGTTGGTGTTAGTGTTGGTGTTAGTGTTAGATTATAGGTTGGACTTGATGATCTCAGAGGTCCTTTCCAACCTTGTGATACTGTGACTGTGAGGACCGTGTTCTGAAGTACATCAGGGAGATCTTTTTTTTTTAGCTAAGGCTGCCTCCTCTGCAGCTCGCCAGGAGCAAAGGGGACGGTGGGGAGGGTGTCCTGAGAATGCGCTGAGGATGGTGGGAAGAGGGCCTGGAGTGGGCTGTGTATCTGCCATGGTGGTGGCCTGTGAAGGTGGCAGATGGCCCATGAAGGCCGTGGGGAAAAAGGAAGGGGGCACGCACTTCTCCCACTGTGTGCTGGGTTCAGTGGGATTTGGCTCCAGATTGGGTTATGTTCACTTCTGTTTGGCATCTCAGAGGATGGACAGATGAAAGAGCACATTGGGGTTTCTGTGAGTGTCCCTTTGGCGGTGGGTCAGTCCCTTTGGGACGGGAGGGGAGCAAGGAGTTGCTGGCTGCGGAAGGCCGTTGCTGGCTCTGCAGAACCAAGTAGCCGTGGTTCAGCCTTGGGACTCCCTTGTCCTTGCAGACCCTCTGTGACAGCTGCAGTCGGGACTGACAGGCTGTCCCCGTGGGACCTGCTGCTGAATTTGCATCCAGGCTCGGGCGGGCCTCCCCTAGCTGAGGAGAACAAGAGTGGGAGCCAACTGGCAGAGGCAAGGACCGTCCAGAGGAGGTTGACCTCATGGCGGTGTGCCTGGGGGTCAAAGAAGGCATGAGGATGGTTGAGCACCCTTTTCCTAGTCCTAAGTGGGGATGAACAAAGGGCACGAGGCTGGGGCAGGTGCAAGAGCCTTTATTGAAAAGAACGGTCAAACCAGCATCGCTAGCCACATCCCCACCAAGACTGCAAAAAGACTGAGGGAAACTGACCCTTATGTCTCCGTGGAGACTGGGGGGAAAAGCAGACGCATCTCTGTGTGAGGTTACAGACATGACGTGGAGCAGTGCTCTGTGCTATGCTGGCCAAGTTGAGGCACTGCACCTCGGCCTTTGGTAGCTGTGGCCGTGCTCCCCAAGGTCTGAGCTAGCTTTGTGGTGAGTTGCCCTTGCACAAACCCAATTGTTCCGGAGTCTCAAAGGCTGCTGGAGTGCTGGGCTCAGCCCCATAGCATCAGTGGGGACATACCTGGGGTTCTGCACCAAAAGCAGACTTCCTCGTGGAAACCCTCCTCATTAGGGCTCCATTCAGTGTTCAACAAGTGGTTAGGCTGCCCCTCCAGCTGCTGTGCCGCTGCTGGTGGTGTTGGATGCGGGCTACTTCAACCTAATGAACTTAAGCAGGCTCACTCCAGATAGTATTCCAGCAGGTGAGGTACAAGTGCTCCTGGTGAGGAGAGTATTTCCAGTGCACCTCTGGGGCTGCCACCACTGTGATGGCAGTGTGAAGCCACTGGTCCTCAAGTCACAATGGCCTCGAAGGCATCCCTGGTTAGTCGGTGAGGTGGAGGAGGAGCCGAGTCTCTTGGGGCAACTCCAGGAAAGGAAGCCCGTTTGCCTCTCTGCCTGCCTGTACGTAGGGTAGATATGGCCAGAGGGCTGTGTCCACTTCTGATCTGTCCCCTTTACTGTCCCCTGGGTCAGGGTCGAAAATGCTGTTGCTTTGATGCTGTGCCCTAGGCCAAGGGGTGTGTGACATGCCGCTGTTCCCGGGAAGCTCATACGCTTTGCGGTGAGTGTTGGTGTCTGCTCGGCCGTCTCGACGAGGTGCTGCCCTGCAAAGCTCCTGGGGCTGCGGGCTGCCCCTGGCCCGGGCAGCCCCTGGGACCCCCCAGGGCCAACCACAGCACCCTCAGCAGAGACCGGGCACTCCCAGCGCGCCCAGTGCTAGCGAAAGAACACCTTTCCAACCCCCGCAAGCAAGGGCAGCTGAAGCTCATACGCTTTGCGGTGAGTGTTGGTGTCTGCTGCCTGCTCGCTGCAGGAGTGCTGCACACAGGCATGTGCCAGAGCATGGCTGGACATGGGCCTTTGGACTAGGGGTCAATTTCCTGCCGGTAACTAAAGTTGTAGTGGGATGACGATTTTACATCGGTTTATGAATGCCTCTTGCATCATCTTTGCTACAAAATTTTATGGAGGACTGTGGTGTTCTCCATTGACAGACAGACAGCAAGCCTATGAGGGCACCTTTCCTCAGTGGCCTGCTGAGTACTTGTGACAAGAAGTTCTCTTCCACAGACTTCAAGAGTTTCTCTGACCTACTTGTCACAGCAGTGCCCAGTTGCTGCTGGGGCAGTTGAAATCTACGGCAAGGACAAGGACAATTACTACTAGCTCTGGGAACTGACCAAGATTTCCAGCCAAAGGCATCTACAACCACAGCACCCAGAGCTGCACGTAGGGCAACCCAGCTCCCCTTAACCCTTTCCTTCGGCATGAGGAGCTGGGGAGGCTGTTGAGGGTGGGGCGGAACACAAGGAGCCCCATCACGCCCTCCTAGGATACACCCAAACAAAAGCCCAAAGGGACCTGCAGCTCCCATTGCACGGACACCAGGTGGCTCCCGTGATTCTGCCTTCTGCCCATCCCAAAACCTTCTGCCGTCGAGGCTGGGACATGAACCAGAGCCCTGCAGCCTGAGGATGCTCTTGATGGCAAGAGCAGAGGTGACCGCTGGCAACCGCTCCTGTCTGTCTTCCAGGCTCAATGAACCTATCGCAGCTGCCGGGGCAGATGCAAGCCCTTGCCTGCAGCCTGGGTAATCCCAGCAAATGTGGCACTCCAGGCACTCCCATCAGGTATGGCACCTCCAGTGTTCCTGACCCCCAGGCACCTTCAGCATCCCCAGAGCCCCTGTGCCCTGGCAGTTTTGGCACAAGGGTTCCGCAATCCTGTGCGAGCGTCCCTCCCCTCGCCTGGCTGATGTGTGCCCAGTAAACACAATTTACAGAGAATTCCCCAAAACGTTGGGGCCACGTCTGCTGTTTGACATCCTGTAAGCGAGTCTCCTCCCTGGTCTGCAACGCCGTCCCACCGACACAGCGGTTCCCCCTGTGGGGAGTGCCCAGCCACAAGGTGTCCCAGAGCAGGGGGAGCCGGCCGTCTCGGCGAGGTGCTGCCCTGCAAAGCTCCTGGGGCTGCGGGCTGCCCCCTGCCCGGGCAGCCCCTGGGACCTCCCAAGCGAAAGAACACCTTTCCAACCCCCGCAAGCAAGGGCAGGGCTGTCGAAGCAAGCGCGGCGGTGGGAATGTTGGCTTAAACCTGTCTCAGCGTTGAGCGGGAGATGGGGCCGATGGGTGGGGGGTGGATGGTGGGGAGTGCCTGGGATGGAGGGTGTGTGGAGGGGGGATAATTGGGTGGGTGCTCTTAGTTACATATTCTTTGGGCATTTTGAGAATGTCCTGTTTGTACGAGCTTACACATTACAGCAATGTGAAAAAAAGGAAACAGAAAAATGGAGTGTGCATAAACGCATGAAATAACAACGACCAATGTCTTCATGAACAAAAGCTAACTTCTGGAAAAATATATTTCTGTTTAATAAGGACAACATGGCTCCTTCTTCCACCCTACCTTCGTATCTCCCTATTGCAAATCCTGAAAAGCAGTAGGCACTAAATAATTGAGAAATTAAAATCCACGAATGCTTTCACTGATTTAACCATAATCATCTATTTTTCACATTAGGATTTGAATTGCAAGGAACTAAACAAAGAGTTATGCTTTGCACAGCCTGACTAAATTTTTGGAAATGCACTACCTAATCTGAAAAAACACTCCCAACAAGATGCACGTTGGACAGGTGTGCGTGCCAAATGATGTTGCTTTTGGAAAGGGTTTTGCAGGAGATCGGACAGCTACCAAATAACCAAATATTCAAAAGAAAAGCTATTCCTGAAAGAGCAGTAATTTTGGTCTTAGTGGTTATAAAACAGACCTTAGCAAGAGCAAAAGTCACACAAATTGAAAAGAGATATTATTGTTAAAGCGGATTTTCAGATTTTCATTGCTACCACAAAAGATTTGTAAAGTGTTCTAGAAAAAGCCTAGCAATCATCACCAATTATTTTCTTATGAGGAAGAATGGCAAGGAAAGCTATCACTGACCCTTAAGATGGAACAAACCCACAAGGTATAGGATTTATTACTGGAGACTGAAGAATTTAATTCCAAAGTAGACATCTACACTTAGCCAGATGTATCATACCCTATTTCTATTTCTTTGTTACTATTAATTCTAAATTATATTTTCAGTAAGTAGATTAGATGTGGAGAGGCTCATTTTGTCAAATGAATCCCGTCCAAGAAGAGATGAAAACCTGGGCAGTGTTTTGGAGCTAGAAGGCAAGTTTCTGCTTGTGATATGAATTTGACCTCCTGTCTGACGACCTGTTGGAATACGCAGATCAAGCCTTTCCTTGCATACCAAGTGCTGTTGAAGACCAGCACTGCTCCCAAAACTAAGGAACGGCCTGTGTGGATCCATTGTTCCAGAGCGAAGAAAGCACAAAGTCAGTCATTGAATGCTCAGCTGCTGGGAGCAACTCATTTAAAGTAAACCCAAAAATGTTAAGGCTTGTCCTTGTAGGAATAAGTGCTTATAATTATGTTCCTTACAGGAACAATTGTTGTGGATTTGCCTGAACATGCAGAAGCCCCTGTGAATACGTGGATACTGCCAGCAAAGCAGGCGGCAAACTTGTCCTCTTCTGTTTGACAGGGGGAAGGTGACTCTGATTTGAGCATACTGGCCTGCCAAAGCCAAGGATGTATCATGCTTTGTGAAAAGCAAGCTTCCACATATATTGCTGCCAATAGCACGGGAGGTCCACGTACTATCAGTAGAGTCACATTAAGCATTCTGCCTTATCTGGCTCCCCCAGACAATGAGTGCCTCGGCGAGTATTGGATGAGACATGTGTCTGTGAACTTTTTCACTGATGCTGAGGCCCTGGGATTGACTTTCAGTTTCATAGGAGTGCCAGGAACAGTGATACACAATTACAATAACTTGGCTCATGTAGCCTGTTCCCTAGCGCAGAGTTTGGATTGGACATCTAAGGCTATAAGGTCATTCAACAAAGAACGAGGTGAGACGAGGCAAGGAGTGTTGCAGAACCGTGTGGCCATGGGCTACCTTTTGCTGAGGCATGATCACTGCTGTCATGACTTTCAAGGAATGTGTTGTTTTATCATCTCAGATGAATCTATCTCTATCAAAAATGATTTGGACAACCCGCATGATCTTAGGGGAAAAATGAAACACACGAGGGTTCTGCGCAAATTGTTACAGCAGTTTTGATTTTCTGTTCCTGGATGGATTGGCGGTCTGATGCAGTCAATTCTTGTAGTTGTAGCTGAGCTGTTAATCGTAATCATCGGAATTACACGCAGGCACAGGAGGATTGAACACTTGTTTATTAAAACCTGAAAGGATTAAAATTTGTAAGAAAAAGGGGGCATTGAGACAAAGGGATTTGAAATATTCAACTTTAGACTGTAATACAAGTAACGGGTAACATCAGAATCGGGTCCTCCCCTCCTGTCTGCATATGATAGCAGGTCACCAGTCAGGCAGCTGTGAAAGAAGACAAAGAGGAAACCAAGTTTTCAGTTTCAGTGGACAAAAAAGTGGCCATTGTTGTATTGTAAATCAGGTCCCCATTAAGAGGTGTGGTGGAAGCAGCAGCAAAGGGAAACGAGCTCCCAAGTAAGAGAGCGCCATGGGGCCCCACTGCATCGTTCGGAGAAAGCTCTTCCCTGAAAGGGCTATAAAGCTCTGGCAAAGGCTACCCCGGGAAATCCTGTGGCCACCATCCCTGGAGGAATTTAGGAAATGCGTATCCACAGGGCTCAGGGATGTAGCTTAGCGGCCCGATGTGGCAGAGATGGATTTCCCGTCCGTTGGACTCAGTAGCATAAGGGCCTTTTCCCACAAAAATGATTCTATCATTCTACCTCACAATCGTAACGGTAGTCCTGGCTATAATAATGATCATAATTTGTCACTCCCACTGCCGAGAAGAAACCTACAAAGAAGTTAACAATGCAATGCTGCTGTGAGAGGTTATTTCACGCTGCTTTGCCCCATCAGCTTCACTGCAGCGAAGCTTACAATGGGACCCATTTAGGCCATCAGGAAATTACCATTGCCGTGCTCCTCGGAGGGGTATGGTGAACACACTCCGTGTGTGTATTCTGGTGGAAGCAAAACGACGGGTGACACTTCCCTTCCATCATCGGGACTCCTCTGTATAATTGAAAAGACCTTTGTGAGGAGTGGCACAGACTCCTTGACCCATTGCCACGCACAAAGCTCCCGCTTCAGCCAGCTGACACAAGTAATGTGGCATCAGGACAGGTACAACTTAAAAGGGGAAAAAGAGCCAGTGTCTTAGGTGTCCCTATTGAGCAGGGCTTTTCAAAGGGGCTTATGTACATCTTCCCAAGGCAGAGAGGAGCTAGGCAGAAGCATCTGCCCCTGTAGACTGTAGGTCCTATGTGCAAATATTTGATACTGATGGGATCTGGAGGAGAGAGCTTTGTGGTGCAAAGTCGGGGATTCTCGAAGCAGCAGCCTTCTAGCAATTCAAAAGGCTGTCAGTTAAGGGAAGCTTTGCTGCTTAACCCTGCACGGGAATCCAGCTCAAAAGCCAGCTGCCAGGAGACCGGTTCCTTAGCTTGCCTTCATGTTTTTGCAGACCTAACTGAACTGCGGCCCGCAGCACTGGCATGTTATGGTCTCTGTGGAGAGGTGTGGCAAAAGGAGCAGCAGAAGGAAACAAGTCCAAAAGTAAAATGAGCCACATGGTGTCCTACGGCATTGTTCGGAAAAGGGTAAGTGTGACTGGTAAGCTGCCCAGTGGAAATGGACATGAAAGGGTTTCTTCACAGATGCTGACCGTTAGGTGGAAGAGTGTGCCTGTGGCCAGGAAAGCCAAGAGCATCCTGGCTTGTAGCAGAAGCAGTGTGGCCAGCAGGAAAAGGGAAGCAATCATGCCTTTGTACTTGGCACTGGTGAGACTGCTCCTGAAGCAGTGTGTGCAGTTTGGGGCCTCTCACTATAGAAAGTATCCGGAGGTGCTGAAACGTGTCCAGCGAGGAGCAATGCAGCTTTGGAAGGCTCTGGAGAACAAGTCCTGTGAGGAGCAGCTTAAGTACCTGGGCTTGTTTAGTCTGGGGAATGGGTGGCTGAGGGGAGACTTTACTCCTCTCTACAGCTACCCTAAAGGAGGTTGTGGCAAGGAGAATGTCACTCTATTTGCAGCAGAGCAAGTATTCATACAAGCAGAGGAAGGGGCCTTAGCTTGTGCCAGGGGAGGACTGGGTTGGAGATTAGGAAGAAGCTCTTCACTGAAAGGACTATCAAGCACTGGCACAGGCTGCTCGGGGAAGTGCTTGAGTCACCATCCCTGGAGGAATTTAGGAAAGGTATAGACACGGGGCTTAGGGACATGGGGTAGTGTCCTGACTTGGCTGTGTTAGATTTCCCGTCCATTGGACTCAGTAGCTTAAGGGTCTTTTCCCACAAAAATGATTCTATCATTCTACCTTACAATAGCGAGCAAAGTCCTGGCCATCGTCACCATCACAATAATTTGCTGACACTGCCGGGAAGAAACCTACAAAGAAGATAACAATGCAATGCTGCTGTGAGAGCTTATTTCACGCTGCTTTGCCCCATTGGCCTCACTGCAGAGAAGCTTACAATGGGACCCATTTAGGCCATCAGGAAATTACCATTGCCGTGCTCCTCGGAGGGGTATGGTGCGCACGCTCCGTGTGTGTATTCTGGTGGGAGCAGAACAACCGGTGACACTTCCCTTCCGTCATCGAGACTCCTCTGTGTAATTGAAAAGACTTTTGTGAGGATTGGCACAGACTCCTTGACCCATTGCCACGCACAAAGCTCCCGCTTCAGCCAGCTCAGGTAATGCGGCATCAGGACAGGTACAACTTAAAAGGGGAAAAAGAGCCAGTGTCTTAGGTGTCCCTATTGAGTAGGGCTTTTCAAAGGGGCTTATGTACATCTTCCCAAGGCAGAGAGGAGCTAGGCAGAAGCATCTGCCCCTGTAGACTGTAGGTCCTATGTGCAAATATTTGATACTGATGGGATCTGGAGGAGAGAGCTTTGTGGTGCAAAGTCGGGGATTCTCAAAGCAGCAGCCTTCTAGCAATTCAAAAGGCTGTCAGTTAAGGGAAGCTTTGCTGCTTAACCCTGCACGGGAATCCAGCTCAAAAGCCAGCTGCCAGGAGACCGGTTCCTTAGCTTGCCTTCATGTTTTTGCAGACCTAACTGAACTGCGGCCCGCAGCACTGGCATGTTATGGTCTCTGTGGAGAGGTGTGGCAAAAGGAGCAGCAGAAGGAAACAAGTCCAAAAGTAAAATGAGCCACATGGTGTCCTACGGCATTGTTCGGAAAAGGGTAAGTGTGACTGGTAAGCTGCCCAGTGGAAATGGACATGAAAGGGTTTCTTCACAGATGCTGACCGTTAGGTGGAAGAGTGTGCCTGTGGCCAGGAAAGCCAAGAGCATCCTGGCTTGTAGCAGAAGCAGTGTGGCCAGCAGGAAAAGGGAAGCAATCATGCCTTTGTACTTGGCACTGGTGAGACTGCTCCTGAAGCAGTGTATGCAGTTTGGGGCCTCTCACTATAGAAAGTATCCGGAGGTGCTGAAACGTGTCCAGCGAGGAGCAATGCAGCTTTGGAAGGCTCTGGAGAACAAGTCCTGTGAGGAGCAGCTTAAGTACCTGGGCTTGTTTAGTCTGGGGAATGGGTGGCTGAGGGGAGACTTTACTCCTCTCTACAGCTACCCTAAAGGAGGTTGTGGCAAGGAGAATGTCACTCTATTTGCAGCAGAGCAAGTATTCATACAAGCAGAGGAAGGGGCCTTAGCTTGTGCCAGGGGAGGACTGGGTTGGAGATTAGGAAAAAGCTCTTCACTGAAAGGACTATCAAGCACTGGCACAGGCTGCTCGGGGAAGTGCTTGAGTCACCATCCCTGGAGGAATTTAGGAAAGGTATAGACACGGGGCTTAGGGACATGGGGTAGTGTCCTGACTTGGCTGTGTTAGATTTCCCGTCCACTGGACTCAGTAGCTTAAGGGTCTTTTCCCACCAAAATGATTCTATCATTCTACCTTACAATAGCGAGCAAAGTCCTGGCCATCGTCACCATCACAATAATTTGCTGACACTGCCGGGAAGAAACCTACAAAGAAGGTAACAATGCAATGCTGCTGTGAGAGCTTATTTCACGCTGCTTTTCCCCATTGGCTTCACTGCAGCAAAGCTTTCAATGGAGCCCATTTAGGCCATCAGGAAATTACCATTGCCGTGCTCCTGAGAAACAAACTGGTTGCTCGCTCCGTGTTTCTCTTGTTGTCGCATGATGGCAGCGTCTGACACTTCCTTTGCACTATCGAGACTCATCTGTGTAATTGAAAAGACCTTTGTGAGGAGTGGCACAGACTCCTTGACCCATTGCCACGCACAAAGCTCCCACTTCAGCCAACACAAGTAATGTGGCATCAGGAGGGGGACGACTTAAAAGGGGAAACAGAGCCAGCTTCTTCGGCGTCTCTGCTGAGCAGGGCTTTTCAAAGGGGCTTAAGTACACCTTCCCTTGACAGAGAGAGGAGCTAGGCAGAAGCAGCTACTCCTGTAGGGGGCAGCTGAGGGGAGACCTCACCACTCTCTACAGCTACCCTAAAGGAGGTATCATGCTACCTGAAATATGCAGAAGGCATCCCCCTCCTCCTCCTCCTGCTCCTTCTCCTCTACCTCCTCCTCCTCCTCCTCCTCCTCCTCCTCCTCCTGATCATATTTCACTCTTGCGACTGCAAAGACACCTACAAAGGAGTAAAATGCTTATTTGACTCTGCCTTTCCCTATCCCTCATGCCCTGTGTCAAGGCAATGGGCTATTCTTTGCTTAGAGGCTACCACGGATTTGTCCTCATAGCCTTCTCCACAGTGAAGGATTCTACCTGCTTTGTTCCGTGCAGGTATTTTCACAGGAAGGGTAGCAGGCATCCGAGGGCAAGAGCTCTTCAATAGAGCTAGGTCTTGTATGCGTCTCACAGAACGGCTCGCAGAATCGTTCTCCAGCTGGACAGCAATTCTACATTCAGAAAGGAAGGAAACACGTTCAGTAAGAATACGCACGCTCTTGCAGACACTCTCTACTGGAAGAGCAACGGCCATTCACGAGCCATCCTAACCATTCTCGTAGCCAGCAGAGAAAGGGTAACACACACACAACTTACTGCACGACTAGAGCAGTGGAGACTGAAATAGTCAGTACCCTCCCCGCCCCACGAGACTCCTGTGCCCAGGCACTGGTCCCTGCCTCCAGCAGGGCTGCCCAGCCACCCAGCACAGGAAAGGAGACCCGTGTCTTGGCATCTGGGAGTCTCTGGAGGCTACCGGGGAGTCTGCGTAAGCCCCTGCTTTTAACCCCGATCAGTCCCTCGCCAGACATGTTCCAGAGACAGAGGGGATGGGATTTCTAAGAGCAACGGGAAAGCTGTGCCGTTTCTTTCAGCAAATCCATGCCCTGCTCAAGCAAGATGGTCAGTCTGGCAAGAGGAAAGGAGCCTTCTCCTCTTGGACGAAAGCCTGCTGTGATCCTCAAGAGATTCACTACAGGGACAGGGCAGGCAGAGTGGAGTAGGGCAGGGCAGGGCAGAGCGGAGCATCCGTCAGCTCCTGTCCCAGCTTGGGCAGCCTCCTCCCTCTTCCAGCCAGGGGCTGGAGGCTTTGTTATGAGCACTGCCTGCTTCTTACTGCCTCCTTGCGGGCCGCCGCTTGATGCAGAGCCTCTTCCACCAGCGACGCTCCTTCTGCTGGGCTGGGTCGCCGCTGGTGGCCATGCTGTGCAGCCCACCCCGGCCCTTCTGCTGGATCCCGTAGGGCTCATCGGCACCATCAGCATCGGCCGCAGAAGTTCTGCAACACGACAGCTGCGCCCACGCCTTACTCAGGGACCCGATGAGGCGCTGCATGTTGCAAGGGGTATAGGGCAGGGAGAGGGGAGACAGAGAGGGTGGGGAAACGTTGGGGAGGGAGATGGCAAGGAGGTGGAGATCGTGGGGAAAGGTTTGGGAGAGGGAGATGCCAAGGAGACGGAGAGCGTGGGGAAAGGTTGGGGAGAGGGAAATGGCCAGGTGGGAAGTAGTTGACAGCCAAGTCCCGATGCTGCCAGCCAGAGAAGTGCTGCCAGTCCCAGCAGTTGCCTTGACAGTTTCGTTACAAAGGGCAGTTGGGCTGGGGGCGGGGCCTTGTGGGGCATAGCACCTCAGGGGGCCAGGCAGGGGGAGGGCCACGGTGCTGGAGGCTGCAGAAGTCATAGGATCATAGGATCACAAGATCCTAAAATGATTTGGGTTGGAAGATCATCCATTTCGAAACCCCCTGCCGTGGGCAGGGACACCTTCCACTCGAGCTGCTTGCTCTAAGCCTTATCCAACCAGCTCTTGAACACCTCCAGGGATGGAGCATCCCACACCTTCTTGAGGCAACCTGGTTCAGCGACTCCGCTCCCTCGTAACCAAAAATTTCTTCCTAATATCTATGAGGTCTGGCAGAAAATCCGCTCGAGACTAACCCTATAGCTGGGTTGTTCTGAAAGACCTCGACAGTCTTTCAGAAAATCTGCAGAACTGCTTTGCACGTTGACAGCATCATATGCAGCTGTGTGTCAACTCAGAAGAGAACTATGCTGAAGGCGATTGTAGTTGATTTTCTTTACTCTTGTTAAATAAAAAGAGTTAAGAGGCACAGTCTCGGGGCTTTTCTTGTGTCGGACCTGGTTTGATTGACACTCTTTGTAGAGAACTGTAATCCCATCTGAACTAGAACATTGCTACACCTGTGTTTCTGGTATTTCATCTGATCCGATGATAACGTGATGACTTATAGGATAGATGGGCTGGGAATTGCTTTGAGGAAAAACGTATTTTTTAAAAAACAAATTCCTGCCCTGTGTGCCCCGATTAGAGCTTTCTTGTGTTAATTTAAGGATTGTACTAAAGCATTGCATGAAACGTGATGAATCAGTCTCTCCATCATTCCATACGACTGATTTTCATTGTTACGCTTTGAGTTACATTCCAAAATCTAGGAAAACTTTACTGGACTTGGGAAAGTTCTGTCCTTTATTTTTTTGCAGCTGGCCTTGGGACAGCTAGTGGGGCAACTGGGGCTCAGCTCGTCCCGTATCGGAGAACCCCAAAACTCACCCCGTGTGTCTGAGGGCGTTGTTCAAATGCTTCTTGAATATTGTCAGGCTTGGTGCCGTGACTGCTTCGCTGGGCAGCTGTTCCACTGCTCCACCGCCCTCTGAGCGAAGAACCTCTTCCCAGCAGGCCGCCTAAGCCTCCCCTGGCGCGTCTTCCTGCCATTCCCTCGGGTCCTCTCAATGGGCGCCAGAGAGAAGAGATGAGCGCGTGCTCCTCCTCCTGCCCTTGGGAGGAAGCAGAAAACGGCTACGAGGTCTCCGCTCGGTCTCTTCCAGGCTGAACAGAGCAAGCGACTTGAGCGGTGCCTCCCACGGCTTCCCCTGCAGACCCTTCCCGAGCTCTGCGGGCCGGGCGGGGGCCGCCGGGGAGAGCCCCGCGCTGCCCCTCCCGCTGGGGACGGGGCGGGATGGCGGCGGCTGCTTCCGGCAGGGATGGGGGCGGCGCCCCCCAGAGCCGGGCGGCGGCGGGGCCGAGCGGCGGCGGGGCCCGGGTAGCGGCGCGGGGGGCACGGAGCCGCGGGGCGGGCGGCGGGACCGGCCCGTGCCCGCGCCGAGCGTCCCCCCGCGCCGTGCCCAGGGCGGTGCTGCAGTGCATGAACGAGGCGGAGCTGGTGGAGGTGGCCCTGGGGGTGCTGGCAGAGGTGAGCCCGGATCCATGGGGGTGCGGACGAGACTCTCGGCTCTTTTCCTGGAGGCTGCCGGGGCCCGAGCAGCTGCCTTTGCCCCCTCCCCGCAGGGCGCTGCGAGATAAACCCAGCCTCCACCGATAAACCCAGCCTCCACTGTGAAGCAGTCCCGTGGGGATGGTGGGGTGCTCCTGACCCCTCGGGGTGCTCCGTACGGCCTTAGGCTGCTCCCGACCCCTTGGCTTGTTCCTTACGCCCTTAGGGTGCTCCCTATGCCCTTAAGGTGCTCCCAGCACCTTGGGGTGCTTCCCAGGTGAAGTCGTGCAGAGCCGGGTTTGTTTTTTTCCCCTTTGGTCAGAATCTACCGGGTGAGGAAGGTGAAGAGAAGGCCCGGCCTGGGAGCGAAGAGGAGCAGGAGCTCAAGCCAACACCAAAGGAGGCTCCTGGAAGCACAGCCGGCACAGCGGGACGCAACACCTGCAGTCCGGCTCTCCCATCCCCTCCTGATGCTGGTGCCGACGCTGAGAGGACAAGCTGGGAGGACTCGGCGTGATCGGCGGCAGGAACGGTAAGTACTGCAGCCGGGTGCTCAGTCTGGGCGGGTGGAGAGTTCCTGGGAAAGGCAAAAGCTCAGGAGAGGACCCCGGCAGGGCGACTCTCTCTGAACCCCAGAAGCGGCAACTGTCACGTGGGCCGACCGCGTGGTAGGGGGTCGGTCCCGGAAGAAGCCGCGGGGCATTTAAACATCTCCCTGGGAGCGCCGGCGACCAGGAGCAGGCAAACAGGGTCACAGTATAGGCAGTTCGCGCAGGCAGGGCAAGCAGGCACTCTCTGACAGTTGGTTGACTTCCCACTCCCCTGCTGCAATGGTGACCAGGCGTGGTGGTAAAGCCTCTGCCACCAGGAGTGTAGGCATCCAAACGGAAGCAGTGTTACGAGACACAGCTACCCAGACTCGAGACTGTAGGGAGTGTCTCAGCCTACTTGTGGTTCCTGAGGACCATAACAAAAATACCAAAAATACTTGTCTGAGGTGCGAACAGATTCAGGATCTGCTCCTTATGGTTGCAGATCTCAAGGATCAGGTGGAGAGATTGAGAAGTATTCGCGAAAGTGAAAGGGAGATAGACTGGTGGAATAGAATCCCTCTCTCCTCCCAGTAATCCTCCCCAGGAGGCTGAGGAATGCCGTATTCCTCATCAACAGGGTAAGGGGAGTGACCTGGCTGGTGAGGAGGACTGGGAGCAGGTCTGCTCTCGTGGGGGTTATAGACCTCCCTTTCAAATGCCACCTTTCCAGCTGCCCCTACAAAACAGGTTTGGGGAGTTGGAATTTGATGCTCAGGTGGAGGATAGTCTGACAGAGAGCTCACCTGAGGAGGCTGTTAACCTCACATTGCCCATCAGACAGGTCAGGACCTCAAGTAAGAAAAAGAAAAGGAGGGTCATTATAGTGGGAGACTCCCTTCTGAAAGGAACGGAGGGCCCTATTTGTAGGATGGACCCAACTCATAGGGAAGTCTGCTGCCTTCCCCAAGCCCGGGTACACGACATCGCCAAGAGACTCCCGGACCTAATTAAACCCTCTGATTATTACCTGCTTCTGGTGGTACAGGCTGGTAGTGATGAACTAGCGAAAAGAGGGTCAAGGGTAGTTAAAAAGGAACTCCAGGAGCTGGGACGGTCAATAGATAGGGCAGGAGCACAGGTGGTGTTCTGTTCAGTTCCCCCGGTGGCAGGGATGTATACAGATAGGAATAAGAGAATATATGCAGTTAATAAATGGCTTAGGGCCTGGTGCCGGCAGAGGAATTTTGGGTTCTTTGATCATGGGGAAACCTTTACAGCACCTGGCCTGCTTTACCCAGATGGGTCTCGTCTAACTCCAAAGGGTAAGAGGATCCTAGCCCAGGAGCTGGCAGGGCTTGTTGAGAGGGCTTTAAACTAGGCATGACGGGGGAGGGGGGAGTTACTAGGCTCACCAAAGATGTTCCCGTGGAGGATGAGCCATCTCAAAGGGGGTTGTCAGTAACCCAACTGAAGTGCATGTACACAAACGCATGCAGTATGGGAAACAAACAGGAGGAGCTAGAAGTCCTGGTCCAGCGGGAGAGCTATGATATAGTTGCTATCACGGAAACGTGGTGGAACGACTGTCATAACTGGAGTGCTGCCATGGAAGGCTACAGGCTCTTCAGGCGAGACAGGCGTGAGAAGAGGGCTGGAGGGGTGGCCCTCTACACTAGAGAAACCCTGGATGCTGTTGAAGTCGAGATCGGTGATGACCAGGTTGAGTGTCTATGGGTACGAGTCAGAGGGGCAGTCAGGTCTGACCTCCTGGTTGGAGTGTGTTACAGACCGCCCGACCAAGAGGAGGATTTGGATCTTCTGTTGTTTAAACAGCTGGAGGCTGCCTCTAGATCGGCTGCCCTTGTTCTTTTAGGAGACTTTAACCTTCCAGATATCTGCTGGAAACTTAACACTGCTGAGAGGAGGCAGTCCAGGAGGTTCTTAGAGTGTATTGAGGACTGCTTTTTTGTCACAGCTGGTGAGTGAGCCCACCAGGGGTGAGGCTCTGCTTGACCTGCTGTTTACAAACAAAGAAGGGCTGGTGAGTGATGTTGTTGTCGGAGGCTGTCTGGGGTGTAGTGATCATGAGATAATTGAGTTCTCTCTGAACAACGTAATAAGAAAAGCCAGGAACAGAACATCGATGCTGGACTTTCGGCGGGCAGATTTTGGATTATTTAAGGAACTGGTCAGGAAAGTACCCTGGGAAATAGCTCTTAGTGGCAAGGGGGTCCAGGAAGGCTGGATGCACTTCAAGAATGAAATCTTGAAGGCGCAGGAGCAGGCTGTCCCCATGTGTTGTAAGAAGAGTCGTAGGGGCAGACGGCCGGCCTGGATGAGTAGGGAACTTCTGAAGGAACTAAGTAAGAAAAAGAGGATGTATCATTGTTGGAAAGAAGGGGATGTAAGCCACGTCATGTTCAAGGATGTTGTTAAGTCGTGTAGGAGGAAAATCAGGGAAGCAAAAGCCCAGCTGGAGCTCAAATTGGCCACTTCTGTTAAGGACAATAAGAAGAGTTTTTATAAATGCATCAATGGTAGAAAGAAGGGCGGCAGCGACCCCCACTCCTTGTTGGATGTGGAGGGAAATATAGTAACCAAAGATGCAGAGAAGGCTGAGGTACTTAATGCCTTCTTTGCCTCAGTTTTTAACAGCAAGGATGTCAGCTCGCTTGACAGTTGGCCCTCTGAAGTGGTTGATGGGGGCAGAGTGAAATATGGCCCTCCTGCAATCCATGAGGAGGAAGTTAGAGACCTGCTGAGCCGCTTGGACCCTCATAAGTCTATGGGGCCGGATGGGATCCATCCTAGGGTGCTGAGAGAGCTGGCGGATGAGCTTGCTAAGCCGCTCTCCATCATCTTTCAGCAGTCCTGGCTCACTGGAGAGGTCCCGGAAGACTGGAAGTTGGCCAATGTGACGCCCATCCACAAGAAGGGCCGTAAGGATGATCCAGGTAATTACAGACCTGTCAGCCTGACCTCGGTCCCAGGTAAAATCACGGAGCAGATAATCCTGGGTGAAATCATGCGCCACCTGCAGAACGGTCAAGAAATCAGGCCCAGCCAGCATGGATTTAGGAGGGGTAGGTCCTGCCTGACCAACCTGATCTCCTTTTACGACCATGTGACTCTCCTGGTGGATGAGAGGAAGGCTGTGGATGTGGTATACCTGGACTTCAGCAAGGCCTTTGACACTGTCTCCCACAGTAGACTCCTAGGGAAGCTGGCAGCCCGTGGCTTAGATGGGAGCACTCTGTGCTGGGTTAGGAATTGGCTGGATGGCGGAGCCCAGAGAGTGATGGTGAATGGTGTTTCATCCAGTTGGCGGCCGGTCACCAGTGGTGTCCCCCAGGAATCGGTGTTGGGTCCCGTCCTGTTTAATATCTTTATTGATGATCTGGATGAGGGGATTGAGTCCGTCATCAGCAAGTTTGCAGATGATACCAAGCTGGGAGGAAGGGCTGATCTGCTAGAGGGTAGGATGGCCCTACAGAGGGACCTGGACAGATTGGAGAGCTGGGCTGATTCTAATGGGATGATGTTTAATAAGTCCAAATGTCGGGTACTTCATTTTGGACACAACAATCCCATGCAGAGCTACAGACTGGGGACAGAGTGGCTGGAGAGTAGTCAGGCAGAAAAGGACCTGGGAGTGCTGGTGGACAGGAAGCTCAACATGAGCCAGCAGTGTGCCCAGGTGGCCAAGAAGGCCAATGGCATCCTGGCCTGCATCAGGAGTAGTGTACTAAGCAGGACCAGAGAAGTTATCGTCCCCCTGTACTCGGCACTGGTCAGGCCTCACCTTGAATACTGTGTACAGTTCTGGGCCCCCCAGTTTGGGAAGGATGTTAGGATACTGGAATGTGTTCAGAGGAGGGCAACGAAGATGGTGAAGGGGCTGGAGCACAAGCCCTGTGAGGAGCGACTGAGGGAGTTGGGGCTGTTTAGTCTAGAGGAGAGGAGGCTCAGGGGAGACCTCATTGCTCTCTACAACTACCTAAAAGGAGGTTGTAGTCGGGCAGGGATTGGTCTCTTCTCTCAGGTGACCAGTGGCAGAACTAGAGGGCATGGACTTAAGCTTCGTCAGGGAAAGTTTAGGCTTGATATGAGGAAAAAGTTCTTCACTGAAAGGGTGATTGGCCATTGGAATGGGCTGCCCAGGGAGGTGGTGGAGTCACCGACCCTGGAGGTGTTTAAGGGGAGACTGGATGAGGCACTGAGTGCCATGGTTTAGATGATGGTTGGTGTTAGTGTTGGTGTTAGTGTTAGATTATAGGTTGGACTTGATGATCTCAGAGGTCCTTTCCAACCTTGTGATACTGTGACTGTGAGGACCGTGTTCTGAAGTACATCAGGGAGATCTTTTTTTTTTAGCTAAGGCTGCCTCCTCTGCAGCTCGCCAGGAGCAAAGGGGACGGTGGGGAGGGTGTCCTGAGAATGCGCTGAGGATGGTGGGAAGAGGGCCTGGAGTGGGCTGTGTATCTGCCATGGTGGTGGCCTGTGAAGGTGGCAGATGGCCCATGAAGGCCGTGGGGAAAAAGGAAGGGGGCACGCACTTCTCCCACTGTGTGCTGGGTTCAGTGGGATTTGGCTCCAGATTGGGTTATGTTCACTTCTGTTTGGCATCTCAGAGGATGGACAGATGAAAGAGCACATTGGGGTTTCTGTGAGTGTCCCTTTGGCGGTGGGTCAGTCCCTTTGGGACGGGAGGGGAGCAAGGAGTTGCTGGCTGCGGAAGGCCGTTGCTGGCTCTGCAGAACCAAGTAGCCGTGGTTCAGCCTTGGGACTCCCTTGTCCTTGCAGACCCTCTGTGACAGCTGCAGTCGGGACTGACAGGCTGTCCCCGTGGGACCTGCTGCTGAATTTGCATCCAGGCTCGGGCGGGCCTCCCCTAGCTGAGGAGAACAAGAGTGGGAGCCAACTGGCAGAGGCAAGGACCGTCCAGAGGAGGTTGACCTCATGGCGGTGTGCCTGGGGGTCAAAGAAGGCATGAGGATGGTTGAGCACCCTTTTCCTAGTCCTAAGTGGGGATGAACAAAGGGCACGAGGCTGGGGCAGGTGCAAGAGCCTTTATTGAAAAGAACGGTCAAACCAGCATCGCTAGCCACATCCCCACCAAGACTGCAAAAAGACTGAGGGAAACTGACCCTTATGTCTCCGTGGAGACTGGGGGGAAAAGCAGACGCATCTCTGTGTGAGGTTACAGACATGACGTGGAGCAGTGCTCTGTGCTATGCTGGCCAAGTTGAGGCACTGCACCTCGGCCTTTGGTAGCTGTGGCCGTGCTCCCCAAGGTCTGAGCTAGCTTTGTGGTGAGTTGCCCTTGCACAAACCCAATTGTTCCGGAGTCTCAAAGGCTGCTGGAGTGCTGGGCTCAGCCCCATAGCATCAGTGGGGACATACCTGGGGTTCTGCACCAAAAGCAGACTTCCTCGTGGAAACCCTCCTCATTAGGGCTCCATTCAGTGTTCAACAAGTGGTTAGGCTGCCCCTCCAGCTGCTGTGCCGCTGCTGGTGGTGTTGGATGCGGGCTACTTCAACCTAATGAACTTAAGCAGGCTCACTCCAGATAGTATTCCAGCAGGTGAGGTACAAGTGCTCCTGGTGAGGAGAGTATTTCCAGTGCACCTCTGGGGCTGCCACCACTGTGATGGCAGTGTGAAGCCACTGGTCCTCAAGTCACAATGGCCTCGAAGGCATCCCTGGTTAGTCGGTGAGGTGGAGGAGGAGCCGAGTCTCTTGGGGCAACTCCAGGAAAGGAAGCCCGTTTGCCTCTCTGCCTGCCTGTACGTAGGGTAGATATGGCCAGAGGGCTGTGTCCACTTCTGATCTGTCCCCTTTACTGTCCCCTGGGTCAGGGTCGAAAATGCTGTTGCTTTGATGCTGTGCCCTAGGCCAAGGGGTGTGTGACATGCCGCTGTTCCCGGGAAGCTCATACGCTTTGCGGTGAGTGTTGGTGTCTGCTCGGCCGTCTCGACGAGGTGCTGCCCTGCAAAGCTCCTGGGGCTGCGGGCTGCCCCTGGCCCGGGCAGCCCCTGGGACCCCCCAGGGCCAACCACAGCACCCTCAGCAGAGACCGGGCACTCCCAGCGCGCCCAGTGCTAGCGAAAGAACACCTTTCCAACCCCCGCAAGCAAGGGCAGCTGAAGCTCATACGCTTTGCGGTGAGTGTTGGTGTCTGCTGCCTGCTCGCTGCAGGAGTGCTGCACACAGGCATGTGCCAGAGCATGGCTGGACATGGGCCTTTGGACTAGGGGTCAATTTCCTGCCGGTAACTAAAGCTGTAGTGGGATGACGATTTTACATCGGTTTATGAATGCCTCTTGCATCATCTTTGCTACAAAATTTTATGGAGGACTGTGGTGTTCCCCATTGACAGACAGACAGCAAGCCTATGAGGGCACCTTTCCTCAGTGGCCTGCTGAGTACTTGTGACAAGAAGTTCTCTTCCACAGACTTCAAGAGTTTCTCTGACCTACTTGTCACAGCAGTGCCCAGTTGCTGCTGGGGCAGTTGAAATCTACGGCAAGGACAAGGACAATTACTACTAGCTCTGGGAACTGACCAAGATTTCCAGCCAAAGGCATCTACAACCACAGCACCCAGAGCTGCACGTAGGGCAACCCAGCTCCCCTTAACCCTTTCCTTCGGCATGAGGAGCTGGGGAGGCTGTTGAGGGTGGGGCGGAACACAAGGAGCCCCATCACGCCCTCCTAGGATACACCCAAACAAAAGCCCAAAGGGACCTGCAGCTCCCATTGCACGGACACCAGGTGGCTCCCGTGATTCTGCCTTCTGCCCGTCCCAAAACCTTCTGCCGTCGAGGCTGGGACATGAACCAGAGCCCTGCAGCCTGAGGATGCTCTTGATGGCAAGAGCAGAGGTGACCGCTGGCAACCGCTCCTGTCTGTCTTCCAGGCTCAATGAACCTATCGCAGCTGCCGGGGCAGATGCAAGCCCTTGCCTGCAGCCTGGGTAATCCCAGCAAATGTGGCACTCCAGGCACTCCCATCAGGTATGGCACCTCCAGTGTTCCTGACCCCCAGGCACCTTCAGCATCCCCAGAGCCCCTGTGCCCTGGCAGTTTTGGCACAAGGGTTCCGCAATCCTGTGCGAGCGTCCCTCCCCTCGCCTGGCTGATGTGTGCCCAGTAAACACAATTTACAGAGAATTCCCCAAAACGTTGGGGCCACGTCTGCTGTTTGACATCCTGTAAGCGAGTCTCCTCCCTGGTCTGCAACGCCGTCCCACCGACACAGCGGTTCCCCCTGTGGGGAGTGCCCAGCCACAAGGTGTCCCAGAGCAGGGGGAGCCGGCCGTCTCGGCGAGGTGCTGCCCTGCAAAGCTCCTGGGGCTGCGGGCTGCCCCCTGCCCGGGCAGCCCCTGGGACCTCCCAAGCGAAAGAACACCTTTCCAACCCCCGCAAGCAAGGGCAGGGCTGTCGAAGCAAGCGCGGCGGTGGGAATGTTGGCTTAAACCTGTCTCAGCGTTGAGCGGGAGATGGGGCCGATGGGTGGGGGGTGGATGGTGGGGAGTGCCTGGGATGGAGGGTGTGTGGAGGGGGGATAATTGGGTGGGTGCTCTTAGTTACATATTCTTTGGGCATTTTGAGAATGTCCTGTTTGTACGAGCTTACACATTACAGCAATGTGAAAAAAAGGAAACAGAAAAATGGAGTGTGCATAAACGCATGAAATAACAACGACCAATGTCTTCATGAACAAAAGCTAACTTCTGGAAAAATATATTTCTGTTTAATAAGGACAACATGGCTCCTTCTTCCACCCTACCTTCGTATCTCCCTATTGCAAATCCTGAAAAGCAGTAGGCACTAAATAATTGAGAAATTAAAATCCACGAATGCTTTCACTGATTTAACCATAATCATCTATTTTTCACATTAGGATTTGAATTGCAAGGAACTAAACAAAGAGTTATGCTTTGCACAGCCTGACTAAATTTTTGGAAATGCACTACCTAATCTGAAAAAACACTCCCAACAAGATGCACGTTGGACAGGTGTGCGTGCCAAATGATGTTGCTTTTGGAAAGGGTTTTGCAGGAGATCGGACAGCTACCAAATAACCAAATATTCAAAAGAAAAGCTATTCCTGAAAGAGCAGTAATTTTGGTCTTAGTGGTTATAAAACAGACCTTAGCAAGAGCAAAAGTCACACAAATTGAAAAGAGATATTATTGTTAAAGCGGATTTTCAGATTTTCATTGCTACCACAAAAGATTTGTAAAGTGTTCTAGAAAAAGCCTAGCAATCATCACCAATTATTTTCTTATGAGGAAGAATGGCAAGGAAAGCTATCACTGACCCTTAAGATGGAACAAACCCACAAGGTATAGGATTTATTACTGGAGACTGAAGAATTTAATTCCAAAGTAGACATCTACACTTAGCCAGATGTATCATACCCTATTTCTATTTCTTTGTTACTATTAATTCTAAATTATATTTTCAGTAAGTAGATTAGATGTGGAGAGGCTCATTTTGTCAAATGAATCCCGTCCAAGAAGAGATGAAAACCTGGGCAGTGTTTTGGAGCTAGAAGGCAAGTTTCTGCTTGTGATATGAATTTGACCTCCTGTCTGACGACCTGTTGGAATACGCAGATCAAGCCTTTCCTTGCATACCAAGTGCTGTTGAAGACCAGCACTGCTCCCAAAACTAAGGAACGGCCTGTGTGGATCCATTGTTCCAGAGCGAAGAAAGCACAAAGTCAGTCATTGAATGCTCAGCTGCTGGGAGCAACTCATTTAAAGTAAACCCAAAAATGTTAAGGCTTGTCCTTGTAGGAATAAGTGCTTATAATTATGTTCCTTACAGGAACAATTGTTGTGGATTTGCCTGAACATGCAGAAGCCCCTGTGAATACGTGGATACTGCCAGCAAAGCAGGCGGCAAACTTGTCCTCTTCTGTTTGACAGGGGGAAGGTGACTCTGATTTGAGCATACTGGCCTGCCAAAGCCAAGGATGTATCATGCTTTGTGAAAAGCAAGCTTCCACATATATTGCTGCCAATAGCACGGGAGGTCCACGTACTATCAGTAGAGTCACATTAAGCATTCTGCCTTATCTGGCTCCCCCAGACAATGAGTGCCTCGGCGAGTATTGGATGAGACATGTGTCTGTGAACTTTTTCACTGATGCTGAGGCCCTGGGATTGACTTTCAGTTTCATAGGAGTGCCAGGAACAGTGATACACAATTACAATAACTTGGCTCATGTAGCCTGTTCCCTAGCGCAGAGTTTGGATTGGACATCTAAGGCTATAAGGTCATTCAACAAAGAACGAGGTGAGACGAGGCAAGGAGTGTTGCAGAACCGTGTGGCCATGGGCTACCTTTTGCTGAGGCATGATCACTGCTGTCATGACTTTCAAGGAATGTGTTGTTTTATCATCTCAGATGAATCTATCTCTATCAAAAATGATTTGGACAACCCGCATGATCTTAGGGGAAAAATGAAACACACGAGGGTTCTGCGCAAATTGTTACAGCAGTTTTGATTTTCTGTTCCTGGATGGATTGGCGGTCTGATGCAGTCAATTCTTGTAGTTGTAGCTGAGCTGTTAATCGTAATCATCGGAATTACACGCAGGCACAGGAGGATTGAACACTTGTTTATTAAAACCTGAAAGGATTAAAATTTGTAAGAAAAAGGGGGCATTGAGACAAAGGGATTTGAAATATTCAACTTTAGACTGTAATACAAGTAACGGGTAACATCAGAATCGGGTCCTCCCCTCCTGTCTGCATATGATAGCAGGTCACCAGTCAGGCAGCTGTGAAAGAAGACAAAGAGGAAACCAAGTTTTCAGTTTCAGTGGACAAAAAAGTGGCCATTGTTGTATTGTAAATCAGGTCCCCATTAAGAGGTGTGGTGGAAGCAGCAGCAAAGGGAAACGAGCTCCCAAGTAAGAGAGCGCCATGGGGCCCCACTGCATCGTTCGGAGAAAGCTCTTCCCTGAAAGGGCTATAAAGCTCTGGCAAAGGCTACCCCGGGAAATCCTGTGGCCACCATCCCTGGAGGAATTTAGGAAATGCGTATCCACAGGGCTCAGGGATGTAGCTTAGCGGCCCGATGTGGCAGAGATGGATTTCCCGTCCGTTGGACTCAGTAGCATAAGGGCCTTTTCCCACAAAAATGATTCTATCATTCTACCTCACAATCGTAACGGTAGTCCTGGCTATAATAATGATCATAATTTGTCACTCCCACTGCCGAGAAGAAACCTACAAAGAAGTTAACAATGCAATGCTGCTGTGAGAGGTTATTTCACGCTGCTTTGCCCCATCAGCTTCACTGCAGCGAAGCTTACAATGGGACCCATTTAGGCCATCAGGAAATTACCATTGCCGTGCTCCTCGGAGGGGTATGGTGAACACACTCCGTGTGTGTATTCTGGTGGAAGCAAAACGACGGGTGACACTTCCCTTCCATCATCGGGACTCCTCTGTATAATTGAAAAGACCTTTGTGAGGAGTGGCACAGACTCCTTGACCCATTGCCACGCACAAAGCTCCCGCTTCAGCCAGCTGACACAAGTAATGTGGCATCAGGACAGGTACAACTTAAAAGGGGAAAAAGAGCCAGTGTCTTAGGTGTCCCTATTGAGCAGGGCTTTTCAAAGGGGCTTATGTACATCTTCCCAAGGCAGAGAGGAGCTAGGCAGAAGCATCTGCCCCTGTAGACTGTAGGTCCTATGTGCAAATATTTGATACTGATGGGATCTGGAGGAGAGAGCTTTGTGGTGCAAAGTCGGGGATTCTCAAAGCAGCAGCCTTCTAGCAATTCAAAAGGCTGTCAGTTAAGGGAAGCTTTGCTGCTTAACCCTGCACGGGAATCCAGCTCAAAAGCCAGCTGCCAGGAGACCGGTTCCTTAGCTTGCCTTCATGTTTTTGCAGACCTAACTGAACTGCGGCCCGCAGCACTGGCATGTTATGGTCTCTGTGGAGAGGTGTGGCAAAAGGAGCAGCAGAAGGAAACAAGTCCAAAAGTAAAATGAGCCACATGGTGTCCTACGGCATTGTTCGGAAAAGGGTAAGTGTGACTGGTAAGCTGCCCAGTGGAAATGGACATGAAAGGGTTTCTTCACAGATGCTGACCGTTAGGTGGAAGAGTGTGCCTGTGGCCAGGAAAGCCAAGAGCATCCTGGCTTGTAGCAGAAGCAGTGTGGCCAGCAGGAAAAGGGAAGCAATCATGCCTTTGTACTTGGCACTGGTGAGACTGCTCCTGAAGCAGTGTGTGCAGTTTGGGGCCTCTCACTATAGAAAGTATCCGGAGGTGCTGAAACGTGTCCAGCGAGGAGCAATGCAGCTTTGGAAGGCTCTGGAGAACAAGTCCTGTGAGGAGCAGCTTAAGTACCTGGGCTTGTTTAGTCTGGGGAATGGGTGGCTGAGGGGAGACTTTACTCCTCTCTACAGCTACCCTAAAGGAGGTTGTGGCAAGGACAATGTCACTCTATTTGCAGCAGAGCAAGTATTCATACAAGCAGAGGAAGGGGCCTTAGCTTGTGCCAGGGGAGGACTGGGTTGGAGATTAGGAAGAAGCTCTTCACTGAAAGGACTATCAAGCACTGGCACAGGCTGCTCGGGGAAGTGCTTGAGTCACCATCCCTGGAGGAATTTAGGAAAGGTATAGACACGGGGCTTAGGGACATGGGGTAGTGTCCTGACTTGGCTGTGTTAGATTTCCCGTCCATTGGACTCAGTAGCTTAAGGGTCTTTTCCCACAAAAATGATTCTATCATTCTACCTTACAATAGCGAGCAAAGTCCTGGCCATCGTCACCATCACAATAATTTGCTGACACTGCCGGGAAGAAACCTACAAAGAAGATAACAATGCAATGCTGCTGTGAGAGCTTATTTCACGCTGCTTTGCCCCATTGGCCTCACTGCAGAGAAGCTTACAATGGGACCCATTTAGGCCATCAGGAAATTACCATTGCCGTGCTCCTCGGAGGGGTATGGTGCGCACGCTCCGTGTGTGTATTCTGGTGGGAGCAGAACAACCGGTGACACTTCCCTTCCGTCATCGAGACTCCTCTGTGTAATTGAAAAGACTTTTGTGAGGATTGGCACAGACTCCTTGACCCATTGCCACGCACAAAGCTCCCGCTTCAGCCAGCTCAGGTAATGCGGCATCAGGACAGGTACAACTTAAAAGGGGAAAAAGAGCCAGTGTCTTAGGTGTCCCTATTGAGTAGGGCTTTTCAAAGGGGCTTATGTACATCTTCCCAAGGCAGAGAGGAGCTAGGCAGAAGCATCTGCCCCTGTAGACTGTAGGTCCTATGTGCAAATATTTGATACTGATGGGATCTGGAGGAGAGAGCTTTGTGGTGCAAAGTCGGGGATTCTCAAAGCAGCAGCCTTCTAGCAATTCAAAAGGCTGTCAGTTAAGGGAAGCTTTGCTGCTTAACCCTGCACGGGAATCCAGCTCAAAAGCCAGCTGCCAGGAGACCGGTTCCTTAGCTTGCCTTCATGTTTTTGCAGACCTAACTGAACTGCGGCCCGCAGCACTGGCATGTTATGGTCTCTGTGGAGAGGTGTGGCAAAAGGAGCAGCAGAAGGAAACAAGTCCAAAAGTAAAATGAGCCACATGGTGTCCTACGGCATTGTTCGGAAAAGGGTAAGTGTGACTGGTAAGCTGCCCAGTGGAAATGGACATGAAAGGGTTTCTTCACAGATGCTGACCGTTAGGTGGAAGAGTGTGCCTGTGGCCAGGAAAGCCAAGAGCATCCTGGCTTGTAGCAGAAGCAGTGTGGCCAGCAGGAAAAGGGAAGCAATCATGCCTTTGTACTTGGCACTGGTGAGACTGCTCCTGAAGCAGTGTATGCAGTTTGGGGCCTCTCACTATAGAAAGTATCCGGAGGTGCTGAAACGTGTCCAGCGAGGAGCAATGCAGCTTTGGAAGGCTCTGGAGAACAAGTCCTGTGAGGAGCAGCTTAAGTACCTGGGCTTGTTTAGTCTGGGGAATGGGTGGCTGAGGGGAGACTTTACTCCTCTCTACAGCTACCCTAAAGGAGGTTGTGGCAAGGAGAATGTCACTCTATTTGCAGCAGAGCAAGTATTCATACAAGCAGAGGAAGGGGCCTTAGCTTGTGCCAGGGGAGGACTGGGTTGGAGATTAGGAAAAAGCTCTTCACTGAAAGGACTATCAAGCACTGGCACAGGCTGCTCGGGGAAGTGCTTGAGTCACCATCCCTGGAGGAATTTAGGAAAGGTATAGACACGGGGCTTAGGGACATGGGGTAGTGTCCTGACTTGGCTGTGTTAGATTTCCCGTCCACTGGACTCAGTAGCTTAAGGGTCTTTTCCCACCAAAATGATTCTATCATTCTACCTTACAATAGCGAGCAAAGTCCTGGCCATCGTCACCATCACAATAATTTGCTGACACTGCCGGGAAGAAACCTACAAAGAAGGTAACAATGCAATGCTGCTGTGAGAGCTTATTTCACGCTGCTTTTCCCCATTGGCTTCACTGCAGCAAAGCTTTCAATGGAGCCCATTTAGGCCATCAGGAAATTACCATTGCCGTGCTCCTGAGAAACAAACTGGTTGCTCGCTCCGTGTTTCTCTTGTTGTCGCATGATGGCAGCGTCTGACACTTCCTTTGCACTATCGAGACTCATCTGTGTAATTGAAAAGACCTTTGTGAGGAGTGGCACAGACTCCTTGACCCATTGCCACGCACAAAGCTCCCACTTCAGCCAACACAAGTAATGTGGCATCAGGAGGGGGACGACTTAAAAGGGGAAACAGAGCCAGCTTCTTCGGCGTCTCTGCTGAGCAGGGCTTTTCAAAGGGGCTTAAGTACACCTTCCCTTGACAGAGAGAGGAGCTAGGCAGAAGCAGCTACTCCTGTAGGGGGCAGCTGAGGGGAGACCTCACCACTCTCTACAGCTACCCTAAAGGAGGTATCATGCTACCTGAAATATGCAGAAGGCATCCCCCTCCTCCTCCTCCTGCTCCTTCTCCTCTACCTCCTCCTCCTCCTCCTCCTCCTCCTCCTCCTCCTGATCATATTTCACTCTTGCGACTGCAAAGACACCTACAAAGGAGTAAAATGCTTATTTGACTCTGCCTTTCCCTATCCCTCATGCCCTGTGTCAAGGCAATGGGCTATTCTTTGCTTAGAGGCTACCACGGATTTGTCCTCATAGCCTTCTCCACAGTGAAGGATTCTACCTGCTTTGTTCCGTGCAGGTATTTTCACAGGAAGGGTAGCAGGCATCCGAGGGCAAGAGCTCTTCAATAGAGCTAGGTCTTGTATGCGTCTCACAGAACGGCTCGCAGAATCGTTCTCCAGCTGGACAGCAATTCTACATTCAGAAAGGAAGGAAACACGTTCAGTAAGAATACGCACGCTCTTGCAGACACTCTCTACTGGAAGAGCAACGGCCATTCACGAGCCATCCTAACCATTCTCGTAGCCAGCAGAGAAAGGGTAACACACACACAACTTACTGCACGACTAGAGCAGTGGAGACTGAAATAGTCAGTACCCTCCCCGCCCCACGAGACTCCTGTGCCCAGGCACTGGTCCCTGCCTCCAGCAGGGCTGCCCAGCCACCCAGCACAGGAAAGGAGACCCGTGTCTTGGCATCTGGGAGTCTCTGGAGGCTACCGGGGAGTCTGCGTAAGCCCCTGCTTTTAACCCCGATCAGTCCCTCGCCAGACATGTTCCAGAGACAGAGGGGATGGGATTTCTAAGAGCAACGGGAAAGCTGTGCCGTTTCTTTCAGCAAATCCATGCCCTGCTCAAGCAAGATGGTCAGTCTGGCAAGAGGAAAGGAGCCTTCTCCTCTTGGACGAAAGCCTGCTGTGATCCTCAAGAGATTCACTACAGGGACAGGGCAGGCAGAGTGGAGTAGGGCAGGGCAGGGCAGAGCGGAGCATCCGTCAGCTCCTGTCCCAGCTTGGGCAGCCTCCTCCCTCTTCCAGCCAGGGGCTGGAGGCTTTGTTATGAGCACTGCCTGCTTCTTACTGCCTCCTTGCGGGCCGCCGCTTGATGCAGAGCCTCTTCCACCAGCGACGCTCCTTCTGCTGGGCTGGGTCGCCGCTGGTGGCCATGCTGTGCAGCCCACCCCGGCCCTTCTGCTGGATCCCGTAGGGCTCATCGGCACCATCAGCATCGGCCGCAGAAGTTCTGCAACACGACAGCTGCGCCCACGCCTTACTCAGGGACCCGATGAGGCGCTGCATGTTGCAAGGGGTATAGGGCAGGGAGAGGGGAGACAGAGAGGGTGGGGAAACGTTGGGGAGGGAGATGGCAAGGAGGTGGAGATCGTGGGGAAAGGTTTGGGAGAGGGAGATGCCAAGGAGACGGAGAGCGTGGGGAAAGGTTGGGGAGAGGGAAATGGCCAGGTGGGAAGTAGTTGACAGCCAAGTCCCGATGCTGCCAGCCAGAGAAGTGCTGCCAGTCCCAGCAGTTGCCTTGACAGTTTCGTTACAAAGGGCAGTTGGGCTGGGGGCGGGGCCTTGTGGGGCATAGCACCTCAGGGGGCCAGGCAGGGGGAGGGCCACGGTGCTGGAGGCTGCAGAAGTCATAGGATCATAGGATCACAAGATCCTAAAATGATTTGGGTTGGAAGATCATCCATTTCGAAACCCCCTGCCGTGGGCAGGGACACCTTCCACTCGAGCTGCTTGCTCTAAGCCTTATCCAACCAGCTCTTGAACACCTCCAGGGATGGAGCATCCCACACCTTCTTGAGGCAACCTGGTTCAGCGACTCCGCTCCCTCGTAACCAAAAATTTCTTCCTAATATCTATGAGGTCTGGCAGAAAATCCGCTCGAGACTAACCCTATAGCTGGGTTGTTCTGAAAGACCTCGACAGTCTTTCAGAAAATCTGCAGAACTGCTTTGCACGTTGACAGCATCATATGCAGCTGTGTGTCAACTCAGAAGAGAACTATGCTGAAGGCGATTGTAGTTGATTTTCTTTACTCTTGTTAAATAAAAAGAGTTAAGAGGCACAGTCTCGGGGCTTTTCTTGTGTCGGACCTGGTTTGATTGACACTCTTTGTAGAGAACTGTAATCCCATCTGAACTAGAACATTGCTACACCTGTGTTTCTGGTATTTCATCTGATCCGATGATAACGTGATGACTTATAGGATAGATGGGCTGGGAATTGCTTTGAGGAAAAACGTATTTTTTAAAAAACAAATTCCTGCCCTGTGTGCCCCGATTAGAGCTTTCTTGTGTTAATTTAAGGATTGTACTAAAGCATTGCATGAAACGTGATGAATCAGTCTCTCCATCATTCCATACGACTGATTTTCATTGTTACGCTTTGAGTTACATTCCAAAATCTAGGAAAACTTTACTGGACTTGGGAAAGTTCTGTCCTTTATTTTTTTGCAGCTGGCCTTGGGACAGCTAGTGGGGCAACTGGGGCTCAGCTCGTCCCGTATCGGAGAACCCCAAAACTCACCCCGTGTGTCTGAGGGCGTTGTTCAAATGCTTCTTGAATATTGTCAGGCTTGGTGCCGTGACTGCTTCGCTGGGCAGCTGTTCCACTGCTCCACCGCCCTCTGAGCGAAGAACCTCTTCCCAGCAGGCCGCCTAAGCCTCCCCTGGCGCGTCTTCCTGCCATTCCCTCGGGTCCTCTCAATGGGCGCCAGAGAGAAGAGATGAGCGCGTGCTCCTCCTCCTGCCCTTGGGAGGAAGCAGAAAACGGCTACGAGGTCTCCGCTCGGTCTCTTCCAGGCTGAACAGAGCAAGCGACTTGAGCGGTGCCTCCCACGGCTTCCCCTGCAGACCCTTCCCGAGCTCTGCGGGCCGGGCGGGGGCCGCCGGGGAGAGCCCCGCGCTGCCCCTCCCGCTGGGGACGGGGCGGGATGGCGGCGGCTGCTTCCGGCAGGGATGGGGGCGGCGCCCCCCAGAGCCGGGCGGCGGCGGGGCCGAGCGGCGGCGGGGCCCGGGTAGCGGCGCGGGGGGCACGGAGCCGCGGGGCGGGCGGCGGGACCGGCCCGTGCCCGCGCCGAGCGTCCCCCCGCGCCGTGCCCAGGGCGGTGCTGCAGTGCATGAACGAGGCGGAGCTGGTGGAGGTGGCCCTGGGGGTGCTGGCAGAGGTGAGCCCGGATCCATGGGGGTGCGGACGAGACTCTCGGCTCTTTTCCTGGAGGCTGCCGGGGCCCGAGCAGCTGCCTTTGCCCCCTCCCCGCAGGGCGCTGCGAGATAAACCCAGCCTCCACCGATAAACCCAGCCTCCACTGTGAAGCAGTCCCGTGGGGATGGTGGGGTGCTCCTGACCCCTCGGGGTGCTCCGTACGGCCTTAGGCTGCTCCCGACCCCTTGGCTTGTTCCTTACGCCCTTAGGGTGCTCCCTATGCCCTTAAGGTGCTCCCAGCACCTTGGGGTGCTTCCCAGGTGAAGTCGTGCAGAGCCGGGTTTGTTTTTTTCCCCTTTGGTCAGAATCTACCGGGTGAGGAAGGTGAAGAGAAGGCCCGGCCTGGGAGCGAAGAGGAGCAGGAGCTCAAGCCAACACCAAAGGAGGCTCCTGGAAGCACAGCCGGCACAGCGGGACGCAACACCTGCAGTCCGGCTCTCCCATCCCCTCCTGATGCTGGTGCCGACGCTGAGAGGACAAGCTGGGAGGACTCGGCGTGATCGGCGGCAGGAACGGTAAGTACTGCAGCCGGGTGCTCAGTCTGGGCGGGTGGAGAGTTCCTGGGAAAGGCAAAAGCTCAGGAGAGGACCCCGGCAGGGCGACTCTCTCTGAACCCCAGAAGCGGCAACTGTCACGTGGGCCGACCGCGTGGTAGGGGGTCGGTCCCGGAAGAAGCCGCGGGGCATTTAAACATCTCCCTGGGAGCGCCGGCGACCAGGAGCAGGCAAACAGGGTCACAGTATAGGCAGTTCGCGCAGGCAGGGCAAGCAGGCACTCTCTGACAGTTGGTTGACTTCCCACTCCCCTGCTGCAATGGTGACCAGGCGTGGTGGTAAAGCCTCTGCCACCAGGAGTGTAGGCATCCAAACGGAAGCAGTGTTACGAGACACAGCTACCCAGACTCGAGACTGTAGGGAGTGTCTCAGCCTACTTGTGGTTCCTGAGGACCATAACAAAAATACCAAAAATACTTGTCTGAGGTGCGAACAGATTCAGGATCTGCTCCTTATGGTTGCAGATCTCAAGGATCAGGTGGAGAGATTGAGAAGTATTCGCGAAAGTGAAAGGGAGATAGACTGGTGGAATAGAATCCCTCTCTCCTCCCAGTAATCCTCCCCAGGAGGCTGAGGAATGCCGTATTCCTCATCAACAGGGTAAGGGGAGTGACCTGGCTGGTGAGGAGGACTGGGAGCAGGTCTGCTCTCGTGGGGGTTATAGACCTCCCTTTCAAATGCCACCTTTCCAGCTGCCCCTACAAAACAGGTTTGGGGAGTTGGAATTTGATGCTCAGGTGGAGGATAGTCTGACAGAGAGCTCACCTGAGGAGGCTGTTAACCTCACATTGCCCATCAGACAGGTCAGGACCTCAAGTAAGAAAAAGAAAAGGAGGGTCATTATAGTGGGAGACTCCCTTCTGAAAGGAACGGAGGGCCCTATTTGTAGGATGGACCCAACTCATAGGGAAGTCTGCTGCCTTCCCCAAGCCCGGGTACACGACATCGCCAAGAGACTCCCGGACCTAATTAAACCCTCTGATTATTACCTGCTTCTGGTGGTACAGGCTGGTAGTGATGAACTAGCGAAAAGAGGGTCAAGGGTAGTTAAAAAGGAACTCCAGGAGCTGGGACGGTCAATAGATAGGGCAGGAGCACAGGTGGTGTTCTGTTCAGTTCCCCCGGTGGCAGGGATGTATACAGATAGGAATAAGAGAATATATGCAGTTAATAAATGGCTTAGGGCCTGGTGCCGGCAGAGGAATTTTGGGTTCTTTGATCATGGGGAAACCTTTACAGCACCTGGCCTGCTTTACCCAGATGGGTCTCGTCTAACTCCAAAGGGTAAGAGGATCCTAGCCCAGGAGCTGGCAGGGCTTGTTGAGAGGGCTTTAAACTAGGCATGACGGGGGAGGGGGGAGTTACTAGGCTCACCAAAGATGTTCCCGTGGAGGATGAGCCATCTCAAAGGGGGTTGTCAGTAACCCAACTGAAGTGCATGTACACAAACGCATGCAGTATGGGAAACAAACAGGAGGAGCTAGAAGTCCTGGTCCAGCGGGAGAGCTATGATATAGTTGCTATCACGGAAACGTGGTGGAACGACTGTCATAACTGGAGTGCTGCCATGGAAGGCTACAGGCTCTTCAGGCGAGACAGGCGTGAGAAGAGGGCTGGAGGGGTGGCCCTCTACACTAGAGAAACCCTGGATGCTGTTGAAGTCGAGATCGGTGATGACCAGGTTGAGTGTCTATGGGTACGAGTCAGAGGGGCAGTCAGGTCTGACCTCCTGGTTGGAGTGTGTTACAGACCGCCCGACCAAGAGGAGGATTTGGATCTTCTGTTGTTTAAACAGCTGGAGGCTGCCTCTAGATCGGCTGCCCTTGTTCTTTTAGGAGACTTTAACCTTCCAGATATCTGCTGGAAACTTAACACTGCTGAGAGGAGGCAGTCCAGGAGGTTCTTAGAGTGTATTGAGGACTGCTTTTTTGTCACAGCTGGTGAGTGAGCCCACCAGGGGTGAGGCTCTGCTTGACCTGCTGTTTACAAACAAAGAAGGGCTGGTGAGTGATGTTGTTGTCGGAGGCTGTCTGGGGTGTAGTGATCATGAGATAATTGAGTTCTCTCTGAACAACGTAATAAGAAAAGCCAGGAACAGAACATCGATGCTGGACTTTCGGCGGGCAGATTTTGGATTATTTAAGGAACTGGTCAGGAAAGTACCCTGGGAAATAGCTCTTAGTGGCAAGGGGGTCCAGGAAGGCTGGATGCACTTCAAGAATGAAATCTTGAAGGCGCAGGAGCAGGCTGTCCCCATGTGTTGTAAGAAGAGTCGTAGGGGCAGACGGCCGGCCTGGATGAGTAGGGAACTTCTGAAGGAACTAAGTAAGAAAAAGAGGATGTATCATTGTTGGAAAGAAGGGGATGTAAGCCACGTCATGTTCAAGGATGTTGTTAAGTCGTGTAGGAGGAAAATCAGGGAAGCAAAAGCCCAGCTGGAGCTCAAATTGGCCACTTCTGTTAAGGACAATAAGAAGAGTTTTTATAAATGCATCAATGGTAGAAAGAAGGGCGGCAGCGACCCCCACTCCTTGTTGGATGTGGAGGGAAATATAGTAACCAAAGATGCAGAGAAGGCTGAGGTACTTAATGCCTTCTTTGCCTCAGTTTTTAACAGCAAGGATGTCAGCTCGCTTGACAGTTGGCCCTCTGAAGTGGTTGATGGGGGCAGAGTGAAATATGGCCCTCCTGCAATCCATGAGGAGGAAGTTAGAGACCTGCTGAGCCGCTTGGACCCTCATAAGTCTATGGGGCCGGATGGGATCCATCCTAGGGTGCTGAGAGAGCTGGCGGATGAGCTTGCTAAGCCGCTCTCCATCATCTTTCAGCAGTCCTGGCTCACTGGAGAGGTCCCGGAAGACTGGAAGTTGGCCAATGTGACGCCCATCCACAAGAAGGGCCGTAAGGATGATCCAGGTAATTACAGACCTGTCAGCCTGACCTCGGTCCCAGGTAAAATCACGGAGCAGATAATCCTGGGTGAAATCATGCGCCACCTGCAGAACGGTCAAGAAATCAGGCCCAGCCAGCATGGATTTAGGAGGGGTAGGTCCTGCCTGACCAACCTGATCTCCTTTTACGACCATGTGACTCTCCTGGTGGATGAGAGGAAGGCTGTGGATGTGGTATACCTGGACTTCAGCAAGGCCTTTGACACTGTCTCCCACAGTAGACTCCTAGGGAAGCTGGCAGCCCGTGGCTTAGATGGGAGCACTCTGTGCTGGGTTAGGAATTGGCTGGATGGCGGAGCCCAGAGAGTGATGGTGAATGGTGTTTCATCCAGTTGGCGGCCGGTCACCAGTGGTGTCCCCCAGGAATCGGTGTTGGGTCCCGTCCTGTTTAATATCTTTATTGATGATCTGGATGAGGGGATTGAGTCCGTCATCAGCAAGTTTGCAGATGATACCAAGCTGGGAGGAAGGGCTGATCTGCTAGAGGGTAGGATGGCCCTACAGAGGGACCTGGACAGATTGGAGAGCTGGGCTGATTCTAATGGGATGATGTTTAATAAGTCCAAATGTCGGGTACTTCATTTTGGACACAACAATCCCATGCAGAGCTACAGACTGGGGACAGAGTGGCTGGAGAGTAGTCAGGCAGAAAAGGACCTGGGAGTGCTGGTGGACAGGAAGCTCAACATGAGCCAGCAGTGTGCCCAGGTGGCCAAGAAGGCCAATGGCATCCTGGCCTGCATCAGGAGTAGTGTACTAAGCAGGACCAGAGAAGTTATCGTCCCCCTGTACTCGGCACTGGTCAGGCCTCACCTTGAATACTGTGTACAGTTCTGGGCCCCCCAGTTTGGGAAGGATGTTAGGATACTGGAATGTGTTCAGAGGAGGGCAACGAAGATGGTGAAGGGGCTGGAGCACAAGCCCTGTGAGGAGCGACTGAGGGAGTTGGGGCTGTTTAGTCTAGAGGAGAGGAGGCTCAGGGGAGACCTCATTGCTCTCTACAACTACCTAAAAGGAGGTTGTAGTCGGGCAGGGATTGGTCTCTTCTCTCAGGTGACCAGTGGCAGAACTAGAGGGCATGGACTTAAGCTTCGTCAGGGAAAGTTTAGGCTTGATATGAGGAAAAAGTTCTTCACTGAAAGGGTGATTGGCCATTGGAATGGGCTGCCCAGGGAGGTGGTGGAGTCACCGACCCTGGAGGTGTTTAAGGGGAGACTGGATGAGGCACTGAGTGCCATGGTTTAGATGATGGTTGGTGTTAGTGTTGGTGTTAGTGTTAGATTATAGGTTGGACTTGATGATCTCAGAGGTCCTTTCCAACCTTGTGATACTGTGACTGTGAGGACCGTGTTCTGAAGTACATCAGGGAGATCTTTTTTTTTTAGCTAAGGCTGCCTCCTCTGCAGCTCGCCAGGAGCAAAGGGGACGGTGGGGAGGGTGTCCTGAGAATGCGCTGAGGATGGTGGGAAGAGGGCCTGGAGTGGGCTGTGTATCTGCCATGGTGGTGGCCTGTGAAGGTGGCAGATGGCCCATGAAGGCCGTGGGGAAAAAGGAAGGGGGCACGCACTTCTCCCACTGTGTGCTGGGTTCAGTGGGATTTGGCTCCAGATTGGGTTATGTTCACTTCTGTTTGGCATCTCAGAGGATGGACAGATGAAAGAGCACATTGGGGTTTCTGTGAGTGTCCCTTTGGCGGTGGGTCAGTCCCTTTGGGACGGGAGGGGAGCAAGGAGTTGCTGGCTGCGGAAGGCCGTTGCTGGCTCTGCAGAACCAAGTAGCCGTGGTTCAGCCTTGGGACTCCCTTGTCCTTGCAGACCCTCTGTGACAGCTGCAGTCGGGACTGACAGGCTGTCCCCGTGGGACCTGCTGCTGAATTTGCATCCAGGCTCGGGCGGGCCTCCCCTAGCTGAGGAGAACAAGAGTGGGAGCCAACTGGCAGAGGCAAGGACCGTCCAGAGGAGGTTGACCTCATGGCGGTGTGCCTGGGGGTCAAAGAAGGCATGAGGATGGTTGAGCACCCTTTTCCTAGTCCTAAGTGGGGATGAACAAAGGGCACGAGGCTGGGGCAGGTGCAAGAGCCTTTATTGAAAAGAACGGTCAAACCAGCATCGCTAGCCACATCCCCACCAAGACTGCAAAAAGACTGAGGGAAACTGACCCTTATGTCTCCGTGGAGACTGGGGGGAAAAGCAGACGCATCTCTGTGTGAGGTTACAGACATGACGTGGAGCAGTGCTCTGTGCTATGCTGGCCAAGTTGAGGCACTGCACCTCGGCCTTTGGTAGCTGTGGCCGTGCTCCCCAAGGTCTGAGCTAGCTTTGTGGTGAGTTGCCCTTGCACAAACCCAATTGTTCCGGAGTCTCAAAGGCTGCTGGAGTGCTGGGCTCAGCCCCATAGCATCAGTGGGGACATACCTGGGGTTCTGCACCAAAAGCAGACTTCCTCGTGGAAACCCTCCTCATTAGGGCTCCATTCAGTGTTCAACAAGTGGTTAGGCTGCCCCTCCAGCTGCTGTGCCGCTGCTGGTGGTGTTGGATGCGGGCTACTTCAACCTAATGAACTTAAGCAGGCTCACTCCAGATAGTATTCCAGCAGGTGAGGTACAAGTGCTCCTGGTGAGGAGAGTATTTCCAGTGCACCTCTGGGGCTGCCACCACTGTGATGGCAGTGTGAAGCCACTGGTCCTCAAGTCACAATGGCCTCGAAGGCATCCCTGGTTAGTCGGTGAGGTGGAGGAGGAGCCGAGTCTCTTGGGGCAACTCCAGGAAAGGAAGCCCGTTTGCCTCTCTGCCTGCCTGTACGTAGGGTAGATATGGCCAGAGGGCTGTGTCCACTTCTGATCTGTCCCCTTTACTGTCCCCTGGGTCAGGGTCGAAAATGCTGTTGCTTTGATGCTGTGCCCTAGGCCAAGGGGTGTGTGACATGCCGCTGTTCCCGGGAAGCTCATACGCTTTGCGGTGAGTGTTGGTGTCTGCTCGGCCGTCTCGACGAGGTGCTGCCCTGCAAAGCTCCTGGGGCTGCGGGCTGCCCCTGGCCCGGGCAGCCCCTGGGACCCCCCAGGGCCAACCACAGCACCCTCAGCAGAGACCGGGCACTCCCAGCGCGCCCAGTGCTAGCGAAAGAACACCTTTCCAACCCCCGCAAGCAAGGGCAGCTGAAGCTCATACGCTTTGCGGTGAGTGTTGGTGTCTGCTGCCTGCTCGCTGCAGGAGTGCTGCACACAGGCATGTGCCAGAGCATGGCTGGACATGGGCCTTTGGACTAGGGGTCAATTTCCTGCCGGTAACTAAAGCTGTAGTGGGATGACGATTTTACATCGGTTTATGAATGCCTCTTGCATCATCTTTGCTACAAAATTTTATGGAGGACTGTGGTGTTCCCCATTGACAGACAGACAGCAAGCCTATGAGGGCACCTTTCCTCAGTGGCCTGCTGAGTACTTGTGACAAGAAGTTCTCTTCCACAGACTTCAAGAGTTTCTCTGACCTACTTGTCACAGCAGTGCCCAGTTGCTGCTGGGGCAGTTGAAATCTACGGCAAGGACAAGGACAATTACTACTAGCTCTGGGAACTGACCAAGATTTCCAGCCAAAGGCATCTACAACCACAGCACCCAGAGCTGCACGTAGGGCAACCCAGCTCCCCTTAACCCTTTCCTTCGGCATGAGGAGCTGGGGAGGCTGTTGAGGGTGGGGCGGAACACAAGGAGCCCCATCACGCCCTCCTAGGATACACCCAAACAAAAGCCCAAAGGGACCTGCAGCTCCCATTGCACGGACACCAGGTGGCTCCCGTGATTCTGCCTTCTGCCCGTCCCAAAACCTTCTGCCGTCGAGGCTGGGACATGAACCAGAGCCCTGCAGCCTGAGGATGCTCTTGATGGCAAGAGCAGAGGTGACCGCTGGCAACCGCTCCTGTCTGTCTTCCAGGCTCAATGAACCTATCGCAGCTGCCGGGGCAGATGCAAGCCCTTGCCTGCAGCCTGGGTAATCCCAGCAAATGTGGCACTCCAGGCACTCCCATCAGGTATGGCACCTCCAGTGTTCCTGACCCCCAGGCACCTTCAGCATCCCCAGAGCCCCTGTGCCCTGGCAGTTTTGGCACAAGGGTTCCGCAATCCTGTGCGAGCGTCCCTCCCCTCGCCTGGCTGATGTGTGCCCAGTAAACACAATTTACAGAGAATTCCCCAAAACGTTGGGGCCACGTCTGCTGTTTGACATCCTGTAAGCGAGTCTCCTCCCTGGTCTGCAACGCCGTCCCACCGACACAGCGGTTCCCCCTGTGGGGAGTGCCCAGCCACAAGGTGTCCCAGAGCAGGGGGAGCCGGCCGTCTCGGCGAGGTGCTGCCCTGCAAAGCTCCTGGGGCTGCGGGCTGCCCCCTGCCCGGGCAGCCCCTGGGACCTCCCAAGCGAAAGAACACCTTTCCAACCCCCGCAAGCAAGGGCAGGGCTGTCGAAGCAAGCGCGGCGGTGGGAATGTTGGCTTAAACCTGTCTCAGCGTTGAGCGGGAGATGGGGCCGATGGGTGGGGGGTGGATGGTGGGGAGTGCCTGGGATGGAGGGTGTGTGGAGGGGGGATAATTGGGTGGGTGCTCTTAGTTACATATTCTTTGGGCATTTTGAGAATGTCCTGTTTGTACGAGCTTACACATTACAGCAATGTGAAAAAAAGGAAACAGAAAAATGGAGTGTGCATAAACGCATGAAATAACAACGACCAATGTCTTCATGAACAAAAGCTAACTTCTGGAAAAATATATTTCTGTTTAATAAGGACAACATGGCTCCTTCTTCCACCCTACCTTCGTATCTCCCTATTGCAAATCCTGAAAAGCAGTAGGCACTAAATAATTGAGAAATTAAAATCCACGAATGCTTTCACTGATTTAACCATAATCATCTATTTTTCACATTAGGATTTGAATTGCAAGGAACTAAACAAAGAGTTATGCTTTGCACAGCCTGACTAAATTTTTGGAAATGCACTACCTAATCTGAAAAAACACTCCCAACAAGATGCACGTTGGACAGGTGTGCGTGCCAAATGATGTTGCTTTTGGAAAGGGTTTTGCAGGAGATCGGACAGCTACCAAATAACCAAATATTCAAAAGAAAAGCTATTCCTGAAAGAGCAGTAATTTTGGTCTTAGTGGTTATAAAACAGACCTTAGCAAGAGCAAAAGTCACACAAATTGAAAAGAGATATTATTGTTAAAGCGGATTTTCAGATTTTCATTGCTACCACAAAAGATTTGTAAAGTGTTCTAGAAAAAGCCTAGCAATCATCACCAATTATTTTCTTATGAGGAAGAATGGCAAGGAAAGCTATCACTGACCCTTAAGATGGAACAAACCCACAAGGTATAGGATTTATTACTGGAGACTGAAGAATTTAATTCCAAAGTAGACATCTACACTTAGCCAGATGTATCATACCCTATTTCTATTTCTTTGTTACTATTAATTCTAAATTATATTTTCAGTAAGTAGATTAGATGTGGAGAGGCTCATTTTGTCAAATGAATCCCGTCCAAGAAGAGATGAAAACCTGGGCAGTGTTTTGGAGCTAGAAGGCAAGTTTCTGCTTGTGATATGAATTTGACCTCCTGTCTGACGACCTGTTGGAATACGCAGATCAAGCCTTTCCTTGCATACCAAGTGCTGTTGAAGACCAGCACTGCTCCCAAAACTAAGGAACGGCCTGTGTGGATCCATTGTTCCAGAGCGAAGAAAGCACAAAGTCAGTCATTGAATGCTCAGCTGCTGGGAGCAACTCATTTAAAGTAAACCCAAAAATGTTAAGGCTTGTCCTTGTAGGAATAAGTGCTTATAATTATGTTCCTTACAGGAACAATTGTTGTGGATTTGCCTGAACATGCAGAAGCCCCTGTGAATACGTGGATACTGCCAGCAAAGCAGGCGGCAAACTTGTCCTCTTCTGTTTGACAGGGGGAAGGTGACTCTGATTTGAGCATACTGGCCTGCCAAAGCCAAGGATGTATCATGCTTTGTGAAAAGCAAGCTTCCACATATATTGCTGCCAATAGCACGGGAGGTCCACGTACTATCAGTAGAGTCACATTAAGCATTCTGCCTTATCTGGCTCCCCCAGACAATGAGTGCCTCGGCGAGTATTGGATGAGACATGTGTCTGTGAACTTTTTCACTGATGCTGAGGCCCTGGGATTGACTTTCAGTTTCATAGGAGTGCCAGGAACAGTGATACACAATTACAATAACTTGGCTCATGTAGCCTGTTCCCTAGCGCAGAGTTTGGATTGGACATCTAAGGCTATAAGGTCATTCAACAAAGAACGAGGTGAGACGAGGCAAGGAGTGTTGCAGAACCGTGTGGCCATGGGCTACCTTTTGCTGAGGCATGATCACTGCTGTCATGACTTTCAAGGAATGTGTTGTTTTATCATCTCAGATGAATCTATCTCTATCAAAAATGATTTGGACAACCCGCATGATCTTAGGGGAAAAATGAAACACACGAGGGTTCTGCGCAAATTGTTACAGCAGTTTTGATTTTCTGTTCCTGGATGGATTGGCGGTCTGATGCAGTCAATTCTTGTAGTTGTAGCTGAGCTGTTAATCGTAATCATCGGAATTACACGCAGGCACAGGAGGATTGAACACTTGTTTATTAAAACCTGAAAGGATTAAAATTTGTAAGAAAAAGGGGGCATTGAGACAAAGGGATTTGAAATATTCAACTTTAGACTGTAATACAAGTAACGGGTAACATCAGAATCGGGTCCTCCCCTCCTGTCTGCATATGATAGCAGGTCACCAGTCAGGCAGCTGTGAAAGAAGACAAAGAGGAAACCAAGTTTTCAGTTTCAGTGGACAAAAAAGTGGCCATTGTTGTATTGTAAATCAGGTCCCCATTAAGAGGTGTGGTGGAAGCAGCAGCAAAGGGAAACGAGCTCCCAAGTAAGAGAGCGCCATGGGGCCCCACTGCATCGTTCGGAGAAAGCTCTTCCCTGAAAGGGCTATAAAGCTCTGGCAAAGGCTACCCCGGGAAATCCTGTGGCCACCATCCCTGGAGGAATTTAGGAAATGCGTATCCACAGGGCTCAGGGATGTAGCTTAGCGGCCCGATGTGGCAGAGATGGATTTCCCGTCCGTTGGACTCAGTAGCATAAGGGCCTTTTCCCACAAAAATGATTCTATCATTCTACCTCACAATCGTAACGGTAGTCCTGGCTATAATAATGATCATAATTTGTCACTCCCACTGCCGAGAAGAAACCTACAAAGAAGTTAACAATGCAATGCTGCTGTGAGAGGTTATTTCACGCTGCTTTGCCCCATCAGCTTCACTGCAGCGAAGCTTACAATGGGACCCATTTAGGCCATCAGGAAATTACCATTGCCGTGCTCCTCGGAGGGGTATGGTGAACACACTCCGTGTGTGTATTCTGGTGGAAGCAAAACGACGGGTGACACTTCCCTTCCATCATCGGGACTCCTCTGTATAATTGAAAAGACCTTTGTGAGGAGTGGCACAGACTCCTTGACCCATTGCCACGCACAAAGCTCCCGCTTCAGCCAGCTGACACAAGTAATGTGGCATCAGGACAGGTACAACTTAAAAGGGGAAAAAGAGCCAGTGTCTTAGGTGTCCCTATTGAGCAGGGCTTTTCAAAGGGGCTTATGTACATCTTCCCAAGGCAGAGAGGAGCTAGGCAGAAGCATCTGCCCCTGTAGACTGTAGGTCCTATGTGCAAATATTTGATACTGATGGGATCTGGAGGAGAGAGCTTTGTGGTGCAAAGTCGGGGATTCTCGAAGCAGCAGCCTTCTAGCAATTCAAAAGGCTGTCAGTTAAGGGAAGCTTTGCTGCTTAACCCTGCACGGGAATCCAGCTCAAAAGCCAGCTGCCAGGAGACCGGTTCCTTAGCTTGCCTTCATGTTTTTGCAGACCTAACTGAACTGCGGCCCGCAGCACTGGCATGTTATGGTCTCTGTGGAGAGGTGTGGCAAAAGGAGCAGCAGAAGGAAACAAGTCCAAAAGTAAAATGAGCCACATGGTGTCCTACGGCATTGTTCGGAAAAGGGTAAGTGTGACTGGTAAGCTGCCCAGTGGAAATGGACATGAAAGGGTTTCTTCACAGATGCTGACCGTTAGGTGGAAGAGTGTGCCTGTGGCCAGGAAAGCCAAGAGCATCCTGGCTTGTAGCAGAAGCAGTGTGGCCAGCAGGAAAAGGGAAGCAATCATGCCTTTGTACTTGGCACTGGTGAGACTGCTCCTGAAGCAGTGTGT
This sequence comes from Tapera naevia, assembly GCA_033556795.1. Classification (NCBI taxonomy): domain Eukaryota; kingdom Metazoa; phylum Chordata; class Aves; order Cuculiformes; family Neomorphidae; genus Tapera; species Tapera naevia. Next base: position 2,304,438 of record JAUMJJ010000044.1, on the reverse strand, counting down.
GCAGTTTGGGGCCTCTCACTATAGAAAGTATCCGGAGGTGCTGAAACGTGTCCAGCGAGGAGCAATGCAGCTTTGGAAGGCTCTGGAGAACAAGTCCTGTGAGGAGCAGCTTAAGTACCTGGGCTTGTTTAGTCTGGGGAATGGGTGGCTGAGGGGAGACTTTACTCCTCTCTACAGCTACCCTAAAGGAGGTTGTGGCAAGGACAATGTCACTCTATTTGCAGCAGAGCAAGTATTCATACAAGCAGAGGAAGGGGCCTTAGCTTGTGCCAGGGGAGGACTGGGTTGGAGATTAGGAAGAAGCTCTTCACTGAAAGGACTATCAAGCACTGGCACAGGCTGCTCGGGGAAGTGCTTGAGTCACCATCCCTGGAGGAATTTAGGAAAGGTATAGACACGGGGCTTAGGGACATGGGGTAGTGTCCTGACTTGGCTGTGTTAGATTTCCCGTCCATTGGACTCAGTAGCTTAAGGGTCTTTTCCCACAAAAATGATTCTATCATTCTACCTTACAATAGCGAGCAAAGTCCTGGCCATCGTCACCATCACAATAATTTGCTGACACTGCCGGGAAGAAACCTACAAAGAAGATAACAATGCAATGCTGCTGTGAGAGCTTATTTCACGCTGCTTTGCCCCATTGGCCTCACTGCAGAGAAGCTTACAATGGGACCCATTTAGGCCATCAGGAAATTACCATTGCCGTGCTCCTCGGAGGGGTATGGTGCGCACGCTCCGTGTGTGTATTCTGGTGGGAGCAGAACAACCGGTGACACTTCCCTTCCGTCATCGAGACTCCTCTGTGTAATTGAAAAGACTTTTGTGAGGATTGGCACAGACTCCTTGACCCATTGCCACGCACAAAGCTCCCGCTTCAGCCAGCTCAGGTAATGCGGCATCAGGACAGGTACAACTTAAAAGGGGAAAAAGAGCCAGTGTCTTAGGTGTCCCTATTGAGTAGGGCTTTTCAAAGGGGCTTATGTACATCTTCCCAAGGCAGAGAGGAGCTAGGCAGAAGCATCTGCCCCTGTAGACTGTAGGTCCTATGTGCAAATATTTGATACTGATGGGATCTGGAGGAGAGAGCTTTGTGGTGCAAAGTCGGGGATTCTCAAAGCAGCAGCCTTCTAGCAATTCAAAAGGCTGTCAGTTAAGGGAAGCTTTGCTGCTTAACCCTGCACGGGAATCCAGCTCAAAAGCCAGCTGCCAGGAGACCGGTTCCTTAGCTTGCCTTCATGTTTTTGCAGACCTAACTGAACTGCGGCCCGCAGCACTGGCATGTTATGGTCTCTGTGGAGAGGTGTGGCAAAAGGAGCAGCAGAAGGAAACAAGTCCAAAAGTAAAATGAGCCACATGGTGTCCTACGGCATTGTTCGGAAAAGGGTAAGTGTGACTGGTAAGCTGCCCAGTGGAAATGGACATGAAAGGGTTTCTTCACAGATGCTGACTGTTAGGTGGAAGAGTGTGCCTGTGGCCAGGAAAGCCAAGAGCATCCTGGCTTGTAGCAGAAGCAGTGTGGCCAGCAGGAAAAGGGAAGCAATCATGCCTTTGTACTTGGCACTGGTGAGACTGCTCCTGAAGCAGTGTATGCAGTTTGGGGCCTCTCACTATAGAAAGTATCCGGAGGTGCTGAAACGTGTCCAGCGAGGAGCAATGCAGCTTTGGAAGGCTCTGGAGAACAAGTCCTGTGAGGAGCAGCTTAAGTACCTGGGCTTGTTTAGTCTGGGGAATGGGTGGCTGAGGGGAGACTTTACTCCTCTCTACAGCTACCCTAAAGGAGGTTGTGGCAAGGAGAATGTCACTCTATTTGCAGCAGAGCAAGTATTCATACAAGCAGAGGAAGGGGCCTTAGCTTGTGCCAGGGGAGGACTGGGTTGGAGATTAGGAAAAAGCTCTTCACTGAAAGGACTATCAAGCACTGGCACAGGCTGCTCGGGGAAGTGCTTGAGTCACCATCCCTGGAGGAATTTAGGAAAGGTATAGACACGGGGCTTAGGGACATGGGGTAGTGTCCTGACTTGGCTGTGTTAGATTTCCTGTCCACTGGACTCAGTAGCTTAAGGGTCTTTTCCCACCAAAATGATTCTATCATTCTACCTTACAATAGCGAGCAAAGTCCTGGCCATCGTCACCATCACAATAATTTGCTGACACTGCCGGGAAGAAACCTACAAAGAAGGTAACAATGCAATGCTGCTGTGAGAGCTTATTTCAAGCTGCTTTTCCCCATTGGCTTCACTGCAGCAAAGCTTTCAATGGAGCCCATTTAGGCCATCAGGAAATTACCATTGCCGTGCTCCTGAGAAACAAACTGGTTGCTCGCTCCGTGTTTCTCTTGTTGTCGCATGATGGCAGCGTCTGACACTTCCTTTGCACTATCGAGACTCATCTGTGTAATTGAAAAGACCTTTGTGAGGAGTGGCACAGACTCCTTGACCCATTGCCACGCACAAAGCTCCCACTTCAGCCAACACAAGTAATGTGGCATCAGGAGGGGGACGACTTAAAAGGGGAAACAGAGCCAGCTTCTTCGGCGTCTCTGCTGAGCAGGGCTTTTCAAAGGGGCTTAAGTACACCTTCCCTTGACAGAGAGAGGAGCTAGGCAGAAGCAGCTACTCCTGTAGGGGGCAGCTGAGGGGAGACCTCACCACTCTCTACAGCTACCCTAAAGGAGGTATCATGCTACCTGAAATATGCAGAAGGCATCCCCCTCCTCCTCCTCCTGCTCCTTCTCCTCTACCTCCTCCTCCTCCTCCTCCTCCTCCTCCTCCTCCTGATCATATTTCACTCTTGCGACTGCAAAGACACCTACAAAGGAGTAAAATGCTTATTTGACTCTGCCTTTCCCTATCCCTCATGCCCTGTGTCAAGGCAATGGGCTATTCTTTGCTTAGAGGCTACCACGGATTTGTCCTCATAGCCTTCTCCACAGTGAAGGATTCTACCTGCTTTGTTCCGTGCAGGTATTTTCACAGGAAGGGTAGCAGGCATCCGAGGGCAAGAGCTCTTCAATAGAGCTAGGTCTTGTATGCGTCTCACAGAACGGCTCGCAGAATCGTTCTCCAGCTGGACAGCAATTCTACATTCAGAAAGGAAGGAAACACGTTCAGTAAGAATACGCACGCTCTTGCAGACACTCTCTACTGGAAGAGCAACGGCCATTCACGAGCCATCCTAACCATTCTCGTAGCCAGCAGAGAAAGGGTAACACACACACAACTTACTGCACGACTAGAGCAGTGGAGACTGAAATAGTCAGTACCCTCCCCGCCCCACGAGACTCCTGTGCCCAGGCACTGGTCCCTGCCTCCAGCAGGGCTGCCCAGCCACCCAGCACAGGAAAGGAGACCGTGTCTTGGCATCTGGGAGTCTCTGGAGGCTACCGGGGAGTCTGCGTAAGCCCCTGCTTTTAACCCCGATCAGTCCCTCGCCAGACATGTTCCAGAGACAGAGGGGATGGGATTTCTAAGAGCAACGGGAAAGCTGTGCCGTTTCTTTCAGCAAATCCATGCCCTGCTCAAGCAAGATGGTCAGTCTGGCAAGAGGAAAGGAGCCTTCTCCTCTTGGACGAAAGCCTGCTGTGATCCTCAAGAGATTCACTACAGGGACAGGGCAGGCAGAGTGGAGTAGGGCAGGGCAGGGCAGAGCGGAGCATCCGTCAGCTCCTGTCCCAGCTTGGGCAGCCTCCTCCCTCTTCCAGCCAGGGGCTGGAGGCTTTGTTATGAGCACTGCCTGCTTCTTACTGCCTCCTTGCGGGCCGCCGCTTGATGCAGAGCCTCTTCCACCAGCGACGCTCCTTCTGCTGGGCTGGGTCGCCGCTGGTGGCCATGCTGTGCAGCCCACCCCGGCCCTTCTGCTGGATCCCGTAGGGCTCATCGGCACCATCAGCATCGGCCGCAGAAGTTCTGCAACACGACAGCTGCGCCCACGCCTTACTCAGGGACCCGATGAGGCGCTGCATGTTGCAAGGGGTATAGGGCAGGGAGAGGGGAGACAGAGAGGGTGGGGAAACGTTGGGGAGGGAGATGGCAAGGAGGTGGAGATCGTGGGGAAAGGTTTGGGAGAGGGAGATGCCAAGGAGACGGAGAGCGTGGGGAAAGGTTGGGGAGAGGGAAATGGCCAGGTGGGAAGTAGTTGACAGCCAAGTCCCGATGCTGCCAGCCAGAGAAGTGCTGCCAGTCCCAGCAGTTGCCTTGACAGTTTCGTTACAAAGGGCAGTTGGGCTGGGGGCGGGGCCTTGTGGGGCATAGCACCTCAGGGGGCCAGGCAGGGGGAGGGCCACGGTGCTGGAGGCTGCAGAAGTCATAGGATCATAGGATCACAAGATCCTAAAATGATTTGGGTTGGAAGATCATCCATTTCGAAACCCCCTGCCGTGGGCAGGGACACCTTCCACTCGAGCTGCTTGCTCTAAGCCTTATCCAACCAGCTCTTGAACACCTCCAGGGATGGAGCATCCCACACCTTCTTGAGGCAACCTGGTTCAGCGACTCCGCTCCCTCGTAACCAAAAATTTCTTCCTAATATCTATGAGGTCTGGCAGAAAATCCGCTCGAGACTAACCCTATAGCTGGGTTGTTCTGAAAGACCTCGACAGTCTTTCAGAAAATCTGCAGAACTGCTTTGCACGTTGACAGCATCATATGCAGCTGTGTGTCAACTCAGAAGAGAACTATGCTGAAGGCGATTGTAGTTGATTTTCTTTACTCTTGTTAAATAAAAAGAGTTAAGAGGCACAGTCTCGGGGCTTTTCTTGTGTCGGACCTGGTTTGATTGACACTCTTTGTAGAGAACTGTAATCCCATCTGAACTAGAACATTGCTACACCTGTGTTTCTGGTATTTCATCTGATCCGATGATAACGTGATGACTTATAGGATAGATGGGCTGGGAATTGCTTTGAGGAAAAACGTATTTTTTAAAAAACAAATTCCTGCCCTGTGTGCCCCGATTAGAGCTTTCTTGTGTTAATTTAAGGATTGTACTAAAGCATTGCATGAAACGTGATGAATCAGTCTCTCCATCATTCCATACGACTGATTTTCATTGTTACGCTTTGAGTTACATTCCAAAATCTAGGAAAACTTTACTGGACTTGGGAAAGTTCTGTCCTTTATTTTTTTGCAGCTGGCCTTGGGACAGCTAGTGGGGCAACTGGGGCTCAGCTCGTCCCGTATCGGAGAACCCCAAAACTCACCCCGTGTGTCTGAGGGCGTTGTTCAAATGCTTCTTGAATATTGTCAGGCTTGGTGCCGTGACTGCTTCGCTGGGCAGCTGTTCCACTGCTCCACCGCCCTCTGAGCGAAGAACCTCTTCCCAGCAGGCCGCCTAAGCCTCCCCTGGCGCGTCTTCCTGCCATTCCCTCGGGTCCTCTCAATGGGCGCCAGAGAGAAGAGATGAGCGCGTGCTCCTCCTCCTGCCCTTGGGAGGAAGCAGAAAACGGCTACGAGGTCTCCGCTCGGTCTCTTCCAGGCTGAACAGAGCAAGCGACTTGAGCGGTGCCTCCCACGGCTTCCCCTGCAGACCCTTCCCGAGCTCTGCGGGCCGGGCGGGGGCCGCCGGGGAGAGCCCCGCGCTGCCCCTCCCGCTGGGGACGGGGCGGGATGGCGGCGGCTGCTTCCGGCAGGGATGGGGGCGGCGCCCCCCAGAGCCGGGCGGCGGCGGGGCCGAGCGGCGGCGGGGCCCGGGTAGCGGCGCGGGGGGCACGGAGCCGCGGGGCGGGCGGCGGGACCGGCCCGTGCCCGCGCCGAGCGTCCCCCCGCGCCGTGCCCAGGGCGGTGCTGCAGTGCATGAACGAGGCGGAGCTGGTGGAGGTGGCCCTGGGGGTGCTGGCAGAGGTGAGCCCGGATCCATGGGGGTGCGGACGAGACTCTCGGCTCTTTTCCTGGAGGCTGCCGGGGCCCGAGCAGCTGCCTTTGCCCCCTCCCCGCAGGGCGCTGCGAGATAAACCCAGCCTCCACCGATAAACCCAGCCTCCACTGTGAAGCAGTCCCGTGGGGATGGTGGGGTGCTCCTGACCCCTCGGGGTGCTCCGTACGGCCTTAGGCTGCTCCCGACCCCTTGGCTTGTTCCTTACGCCCTTAGGGTGCTCCCTATGCCCTTAAGGTGCTCCCAGCACCTTGGGGTGCTTCCCAGGTGAAGTCGTGCAGAGCCGGGTTTGTTTTTTTCCCCTTTGGTCAGAATCTACCGGGTGAGGAAGGTGAAGAGAAGGCCCGGCCTGGGAGCGAAGAGGAGCAGGAGCTCAAGCCAACACCAAAGGAGGCTCCTGGAAGCACAGCCGGCACAGCGGGACGCAACACCTGCAGTCCGGCTCTCCCATCCCCTCCTGATGCTGGTGCCGACGCTGAGAGGACAAGCTGGGAGGACTCGGCGTGATCGGCGGCAGGAACGGTAAGTACTGCAGCCGGGTGCTCAGTCTGGGCGGGTGGAGAGTTCCTGGGAAAGGCAAAAGCTCAGGAGAGGACCCCGGCAGGGCGACTCTCTCTGAACCCCAGAAGCGGCAACTGTCACGTGGGCCGACCGCGTGGTAGGGGGTCGGTCCCGGAAGAAGCCGCGGGGCATTTAAACATCTCCCTGGGAGCGCCGGCGACCAGGAGCAGGCAAACAGGGTCACAGTATAGGCAGTTCGCGCAGGCAGGGCAAGCAGGCACTCTCTGACAGTTGGTTGACTTCCCACTCCCCTGCTGCAATGGTGACCAGGCGTGGTGGTAAAGCCTCTGCCACCAGGAGTGTAGGCATCCAAACGGAAGCAGTGTTACGAGACACAGCTACCCAGACTCGAGACTGTAGGGAGTGTCTCAGCCTACTTGTGGTTCCTGAGGACCATAACAAAAATACCAAAAATACTTGTCTGAGGTGCGAACAGATTCAGGATCTGCTCCTTATGGTTGCAGATCTCAAGGATCAGGTGGAGAGATTGAGAAGTATTCGCGAAAGTGAAAGGGAGATAGACTGGTGGAATAGAATCCCTCTCTCCTCCCAGTAATCCTCCCCAGGAGGCTGAGGAATGCCGTATTCCTCATCAACAGGGTAAGGGGAGTGACCTGGCTGGTGAGGAGGACTGGGAGCAGGTCTGCTCTCGTGGGGGTTATAGACCTCCCTTTCAAATGCCACCTTTCCAGCTGCCCCTACAAAACAGGTTTGGGGAGTTGGAATTTGATGCTCAGGTGGAGGATAGTCTGACAGAGAGCTCACCTGAGGAGGCTGTTAACCTCACATTGCCCATCAGACAGGTCAGGACCTCAAGTAAGAAAAAGAAAAGGAGGGTCATTATAGTGGGAGACTCCCTTCTGAAAGGAACGGAGGGCCCTATTTGTAGGATGGACCCAACTCATAGGGAAGTCTGCTGCCTTCCCCAAGCCCGGGTACACGACATCGCCAAGAGACTCCCGGACCTAATTAAACCCTCTGATTATTACCTGCTTCTGGTGGTACAGGCTGGTAGTGATGAACTAGCGAAAAGAGGGTCAAGGGTAGTTAAAAAGGAACTCCAGGAGCTGGGACGGTCAATAGATAGGGCAGGAGCACAGGTGGTGTTCTGTTCAGTTCCCCCGGTGGCAGGGATGTATACAGATAGGAATAAGAGAATATATGCAGTTAATAAATGGCTTAGGGCCTGGTGCCGGCAGAGGAATTTTGGGTTCTTTGATCATGGGGAAACCTTTACAGCACCTGGCCTGCTTTACCCAGATGGGTCTCGTCTAACTCCAAAGGGTAAGAGGATCCTAGCCCAGGAGCTGGCAGGGCTTGTTGAGAGGGCTTTAAACTAGGCATGACGGGGGAGGGGGGAGTTACTAGGCTCACCAAAGATGTTCCCGTGGAGGATGAGCCATCTCAAAGGGGGTTGTCAGTAACCCAACTGAAGTGCATGTACACAAACGCATGCAGTATGGGAAACAAACAGGAGGAGCTAGAAGTCCTGGTCCAGCGGGAGAGCTATGATATAGTTGCTATCACGGAAACGTGGTGGAACGACTGTCATAACTGGAGTGCTGCCATGGAAGGCTACAGGCTCTTCAGGCGAGACAGGCGTGAGAAGAGGGCTGGAGGGGTGGCCCTCTACACTAGAGAAACCCTGGATGCTGTTGAAGTCGAGATCGGTGATGACCAGGTTGAGTGTCTATGGGTACGAGTCAGAGGGGCAGTCAGGTCTGACCTCCTGGTTGGAGTGTGTTACAGACCGCCCGACCAAGAGGAGGATTTGGATCTTCTGTTGTTTAAACAGCTGGAGGCTGCCTCTAGATCGGCTGCCCTTGTTCTTTTAGGAGACTTTAACCTTCCAGATATCTGCTGGAAACTTAACACTGCTGAGAGGAGGCAGTCCAGGAGGTTCTTAGAGTGTATTGAGGACTGCTTTTTTGTCACAGCTGGTGAGTGAGCCCACCAGGGGTGAGGCTCTGCTTGACCTGCTGTTTACAAACAAAGAAGGGCTGGTGAGTGATGTTGTTGTCGGAGGCTGTCTGGGGTGTAGTGATCATGAGATAATTGAGTTCTCTCTGAACAACGTAATAAGAAAAGCCAGGAACAGAACATCGATGCTGGACTTTCGGCGGGCAGATTTTGGATTATTTAAGGAACTGGTCAGGAAAGTACCCTGGGAAATAGCTCTTAGTGGCAAGGGGGTCCAGGAAGGCTGGATGCACTTCAAGAATGAAATCTTGAAGGCGCAGGAGCAGGCTGTCCCCATGTGTTGTAAGAAGAGTCGCAGGGGCAGACGGCCGGCCTGGATGAGTAGGGAACTTCTGAAGGAACTAAGTAAGAAAAAGAGGATGTATCATTGTTGGAAAGAAGGGGATGTAAGCCACGTCATGTTCAAGGATGTTGTTAAGTCGTGTAGGAGGAAAATCAGGGAAGCAAAAGCCCAGCTGGAGCTCAAATTGGCCACTTCTGTTAAGGACAATAAGAAGAGTTTTTATAAATGCATCAATGGTAGAAAGAAGGGCGGCAGCGACCTCCACTCCTTGTTGGATGTGGAGGGAAATATAGTAACCAAAGATGCAGAGAAGGCTGAGGTACTTAATGCCTTCTTTGCCTCAGTTTTTAACAGCAAGGATGTCAGCTCGCTTGACAGTTGGCCCTCTGAAGTGGTTGATGGGGGCAGAGTGAAATATGGCCCTCCTGCAATCCATGAGGAGGAAGTTAGAGACCTGCTGAGCCGCTTGGACCCTCATAAGTCTATGGGGCCGGATGGGATCCATCCTAGGGTGCTGAGAGAGCTGGCGGATGAGCTTGCTAAGCCGCTCTCCATCATCTTTCAGCAGTCCTGGCTCACTGGAGAGGTCCCGGAAGACTGGAAGTTGGCCAATGTGACGCCCATCCACAAGAAGGGCCGTAAGGATGATCCAGGTAATTACAGACCTGTCAGCCTGACCTCGGTCCCAGGTAAAATCACGGAGCAGATAATCCTGGGTGAAATCATGCGCCACCTGCAGAACGGTCAAGAAATCAGGCCCAGCCAGCATGGATTTAGGAGGGGTAGGTCCTGCCTGACCAACCTGATCTCCTTTTACGACCATGTGACTCTCCTGGTGGATGAGAGGAAGGCTGTGGATGTGGTATACCTGGACTTCAGCAAGGCCTTTGACACTGTCTCCCACAGTAGACTCCTAGGGAAGCTGGCAGCCCGTGGCTTAGATGGGAGCACTCTGTGCTGGGTTAGGAATTGGCTGGATGGCGGAGCCCAGAGAGTGATGGTGAATGGTGTTTCATCCAGTTGGCGGCCGGTCACCAGTGGTGTCCCCCAGGAATCGGTGTTGGGTCCCGTCCTGTTTAATATCTTTATTGATGATCTGGATGAGGGGATTGAGTCCGTCATCAGCAAGTTTGCAGATGATACCAAGCTGGGAGGAAGGGCTGATCTGCTAGAGGGTAGGATGGCCCTACAGAGGGACCTGGACAGATTGGAGAGCTGGGCTGATTCTAATGGGATGATGTTTAATAAGTCCAAATGTCGGGTACTTCATTTTGGACACAACAATCCCATGCAGAGCTACAGACTGGGGACAGAGTGGCTGGAGAGTAGTCAGGCAGAAAAGGACCTGGGAGTGCTGGTGGACAGGAAGCTCAACATGAGCCAGCAGTGTGCCCAGGTGGCCAAGAAGGCCAATGGCATCCTGGCCTGCATCAGGAGTAGTGTACTAAGCAGGACCAGAGAAGTTATCGTCCCCCTGTACTCGGCACTGGTCAGGCCTCACCTTGAATACTGTGTACAGTTCTGGGCCCCCCAGTTTGGGAAGGATGTTAGGATACTGGAATGTGTTCAGAGGAGGGCAACGAAGATGGTGAAGGGGCTGGAGCACAAGCCCTGTGAGGAGCGACTGAGGGAGTTGGGGCTGTTTAGTCTAGAGGAGAGGAGGCTCAGGGGAGACCTCATTGCTCTCTACAACTACCTAAAAGGAGGTTGTAGTCGGGCAGGGATTGGTCTCTTCTCTCAGGTGACCAGTGGCAGAACTAGAGGGCATGGACTTAAGCTTCGTCAGGGAAAGTTTAGGCTTGATATGAGGAAAAAGTTCTTCACTGAAAGGGTGATTGGCCATTGGAATGGGCTGCCCAGGGAGGTGGTGGAGTCACCGACCCTGGAGGTGTTTAAGGGGAGACTGGATGAGGCACTGAGTGCCATGGTTTAGATGATGGTTGGTGTTAGTGTTGGTGTTAGTGTTAGATTATAGGTTGGACTTGATGATCTCAGAGGTCCTTTCCAACCTTGTGATACTGTGACTGTGAGGACCGTGTTCTGAAGTACATCAGGGAGATCTTTTTTTTTTAGCTAAGGCTGCCTCCTCTGCAGCTCGCCAGGAGCAAAGGGGACGGTGGGGAGGGTGTCCTGAGAATGCGCTGAGGATGGTGGGAAGAGGGCCTGGAGTGGGCTGTGTATCTGCCATGGTGGTGGCCTGTGAAGGTGGCAGATGGCCCATGAAGGCCGTGGGGAAAAAGGAAGGGGGCACGCACTTCTCCCACTGTGTGCTGGGTTCAGTGGGATTTGGCTCCAGATTGGGTTATGTTCACTTCTGTTTGGCATCTCAGAGGATGGACAGATGAAAGAGCACATTGGGGTTTCTGTGAGTGTCCCTTTGGCGGTGGGTCAGTCCCTTTGGGACGGGAGGGGAGCAAGGAGTTGCTGGCTGCGGAAGGCCGTTGCTGGCTCTGCAGAACCAAGTAGCCGTGGTTCAGCCTTGGGACTCCCTTGTCCTTGCAGACCCTCTGTGACAGCTGCAGTCGGGACTGACAGGCTGTCCCCGTGGGACCTGCTGCTGAATTTGCATCCAGGCTCGGGCGGGCCTCCCCTAGCTGAGGAGAACAAGAGTGGGAGCCAACTGGCAGAGGCAAGGACCGTCCAGAGGAGGTTGACCTCATGGCGGTGTGCCTGGGGGTCAAAGAAGGCATGAGGATGGTTGAGCACCCTTTTCCTAGTCCTAAGTGGGGATGAACAAAGGGCACGAGGCTGGGGCAGGTGCAAGAGCCTTTATTGAAAAGAACGGTCAAACCAGCATCGCTAGCCACATCCCCACCAAGACTGCAAAAAGACTGAGGGAAACTGACCCTTATGTCTCCGTGGAGACTGGGGGGAAAAGCAGACGCATCTCTGTGTGAGGTTACAGACATGACGTGGAGCAGTGCTCTGTGCTATGCTGGCCAAGTTGAGGCACTGCACCTCGGCCTTTGGTAGCTGTGGCCGTGCTCCCCAAGGTCTGAGCTAGCTTTGTGGTGAGTTGCCCTTGCACAAACCCAATTGTTCCGGAGTCTCAAAGGCTGCTGGAGTGCTGGGCTCAGCCCCATAGCATCAGTGGGGACATACCTGGGGTTCTGCACCAAAAGCAGACTTCCTCGTGGAAACCCTCCTCATTAGGGCTCCATTCAGTGTTCAACAAGTGGTTAGGCTGCCCCTCCAGCTGCTGTGCCGCTGCTGGTGGTGTTGGATGCGGGCTACTTCAACCTAATGAACTTAAGCAGGCTCACTCCAGATAGTATTCCAGCAGGTGAGGTACAAGTGCTCCTGGTGAGGAGAGTATTTCCAGTGCACCTCTGGGGCTGCCACCACTGTGATGGCAGTGTGAAGCCACTGGTCCTCAAGTCACAATGGCCTCGAAGGCATCCCTGGTTAGTCGGTGAGGTGGAGGAGGAGCCGAGTCTCTTGGGGCAACTCCAGGAAAGGAAGCCCGTTTGCCTCTCTGCCTGCCTGTACGTAGGGTAGATATGGCCAGAGGGCTGTGTCCACTTCTGATCTGTCCCCTTTACTGTCCCCTGGGTCAGGGTCGAAAATGCTGTTGCTTTGATGCTGTGCCCTAGGCCAAGGGGTGTGTGACATGCCGCTGTTCCCGGGAAGCTCATACGCTTTGCGGTGAGTGTTGGTGTCTGCTCGGCCGTCTCGACGAGGTGCTGCCCTGCAAAGCTCCTGGGGCTGCGGGCTGCCCCTGGCCCGGGCAGCCCCTGGGACCCCCCAGGGCCAACCACAGCACCCTCAGCAGAGACCGGGCACTCCCAGCGCGCCCAGTGCTAGCGAAAGAACACCTTTCCAACCCCCGCAAGCAAGGGCAGCTGAAGCTCATACGCTTTGCGGTGAGTGTTGGTGTCTGCTGCCTGCTCGCTGCAGGAGTGCTGCACACAGGCATGTGCCAGAGCATGGCTGGACATGGGCCTTTGGACTAGGGGTCAATTTCCTGCCGGTAACTAAAGCTGTAGTGGGATGACGATTTTACATCGGTTTATGAATGCCTCTTGCATCATCTTTGCTACAAAATTTTATGGAGGACTGTGGTGTTCCCCATTGACAGACAGACAGCAAGCCTATGAGGGCACCTTTCCTCAGTGGCCTGCTGAGTACTTGTGACAAGAAGTTCTCTTCCACAGACTTCAAGAGTTTCTCTGACCTACTTGTCACAGCAGTGCCCAGTTGCTGCTGGGGCAGTTGAAATCTACGGCAAGGACAAGGACAATTACTACTAGCTCTGGGAACTGACCAAGATTTCCAGCCAAAGGCATCTACAACCACAGCACCCAGAGCTGCACGTAGGGCAACCCAGCTCCCCTTAACCCTTTCCTTCGGCATGAGGAGCTGGGGAGGCTGTTGAGGGTGGGGCGGAACACAAGGAGCCCCATCACGCCCTCCTAGGATACACCCAAACAAAAGCCCAAAGGGACCTGCAGCTCCCATTGCACGGACACCAGGTGGCTCCCGTGATTCTGCCTTCTGCCCGTCCCAAAACCTTCTGCCGTCGAGGCTGGGACATGAACCAGAGCCCTGCAGCCTGAGGATGCTCTTGATGGCAAGAGCAGAGGTGACCGCTGGCAACCGCTCCTGTCTGTCTTCCAGGCTCAATGAACCTATCGCAGCTGCCGGGGCAGATGCAAGCCCTTGCCTGCAGCCTGGGTAATCCCAGCAAATGTGGCACTCCAGGCACTCCCATCAGGTATGGCACCTCCAGTGTTCCTGACCCCCAGGCACCTTCAGCATCCCCAGAGCCCCTGTGCCCTGGCAGTTTTGGCACAAGGGTTCCGCAATCCTGTGCGAGCGTCCCTCCCCTCGCCTGGCTGATGTGTGCCCAGTAAACACAATTTACAGAGAATTCCCCAAAACGTTGGGGCCACGTCTGCTGTTTGACATCCTGTAAGCGAGTCTCCTCCCTGGTCTGCAACGCCGTCCCACCGACACAGCGGTTCCCCCTGTGGGGAGTGCCCAGCCACAAGGTGTCCCAGAGCAGGGGGAGCCGGCCGTCTCGGCGAGGTGCTGCCCTGCAAAGCTCCTGGGGCTGCGGGCTGCCCCCTGCCCGGGCAGCCCCTGGGACCTCCCAAGCGAAAGAACACCTTTCCAACCCCCGCAAGCAAGGGCAGGGCTGTCGAAGCAAGCGCGGCGGTGGGAATGTTGGCTTAAACCTGTCTCAGCGTTGAGCGGGAGATGGGGCCGATGGGTGGGGGGTGGATGGTGGAGAGTGCCTGGGATGGAGGGTGTGTGGAGGGGGGATAATTGGGTGGGTGCTCTTAGTTACATATTCTTTGGGCATTTTGAGAATGTCCTGTTTGTACGAGCTTACACATTACAGCAATGTGAAAAAAAGGAAACAGAAAAATGGAGTGTGCATAAACGCATGAAATAACAACGACCAATGTCTTCATGAACAAAAGCTAACTTCTGGAAAAATATATTTCTGTTTAATAAGGACAACATGGCTCCTTCTTCCACCCTACCTTCGTATCTCCCTATTGCAAATCCTGAAAAGCAGTAGGCACTAAATAATTGAGAAATTAAAATCCACGAATGCTTTCACTGATTTAACCATAATCATCTATTTTTCACATTAGGATTTGAATTGCAAGGAACTAAACAAAGAGTTATGCTTTGCACAGCCTGACTAAATTTTTGGAAATGCACTACCTAATCTGAAAAAACACTCCCAACAAGATGCACGTTGGACAGGTGTGCGTGCCAAATGATGTTGCTTTTGGAAAGGGTTTTGCAGGAGATCGGACAGCTACCAAATAACCAAATATTCAAAAGAAAAGCTATTCCTGAAAGAGCAGTAATTTTGGTCTTAGTGGTTATAAAACAGACCTTAGCAAGAGCAAAAGTCACACAAATTGAAAAGAGATATTATTGTTAAAGCGGATTTTCAGATTTTCATTGCTACCACAAAAGATTTGTAAAGTGTTCTAGAAAAAGCCTAGCAATCATCACCAATTATTTTCTTATGAGGAAGAATGGCAAGGAAAGCTATCACTGACCCTTAAGATGGAACAAACCCACAAGGTATAGGATTTATTACTGGAGACTGAAGAATTTAATTCCAAAGTAGACATCTACACTTAGCCAGATGTATCATACCCTATTTCTATTTCTTTGTTACTATTAATTCTAAATTATATTTTCAGTAAGTAGATTAGATGTGGAGAGGCTCATTTTGTCAAATGAATCCCGTCCAAGAAGAGATGAAAACCTGGGCAGTGTTTTGGAGCTAGAAGGCAAGTTTCTGCTTGTGATATGAATTTGACCTCCTGTCTGACGACCTGTTGGAATACGCAGATCAAGCCTTTCCTTGCATACCAAGTGCTGTTGAAGACCAGCACTGCTCCCAAAACTAAGGAACGGCCTGTGTGGATCCATTGTTCCAGAGCGAAGAAAGCACAAAGTCAGTCATTGAATGCTCAGCTGCTGGGAGCAACTCATTTAAAGTAAACCCAAAAATGTTAAGGCTTGTCCTTGTAGGAATAAGTGCTTATAATTATGTTCCTTACAGGAACAATTGTTGTGGATTTGCCTGAACATGCAGAAGCCCCTGTGAATACGTGGATACTGCCAGCAAAGCAGGCGGCAAACTTATCCTCTTCTGTTTGACAGGGGGAAGGTGACTCTGATTTGAGCATACTGGCCTGCCAAAGCCAAGGATGTATCATGCTTTGTGAAAAGCAAGCTTCCACATATATTGCTGCCAATAGCACGGGAGGTCCACGTACTATCAGTAGAGTCACATTAAGCATTCTGCCTTATCTGGCTCCCCCAGACAATGAGTGCCTCGGCGAGTATTGGATGAGACATGTGTCTGTGAACTTTTTCACTGATGCTGAGGCCCTGGGATTGACTTTCAGTTTCATAGGAGTGCCAGGAACAGTGATACACAATTACAATAACTTGGCTCATGTAGCCTGTTCCCTAGCGCAGAGTTTGGATTGGACATCTAAGGCTATAAGGTCATTCAACAAAGAACGAGGTGAGACGAGGCAAGGAGTGTTGCAGAACCGTGTGGCCATGGGCTACCTTTTGCTGAGGCATGATCACTGCTGTCATGACTTTCAAGGAATGTGTTGTTTTATCATCTCAGATGAATCTATCTCTATCAAAAATGATTTGGACAACCCGCATGATCTTAGGGGAAAAATGAAACACACGAGGGTTCTGCGCAAATTGTTACAGCAGTTTTGATTTTCTGTTCCTGGATGGATTGGCGGTCTGATGCAGTCAATTCTTGTAGTTGTAGCTGAGCTGTTAATCGTAATCATCGGAATTACACGCAGGCACAGGAGGATTGAACACTTGTTTATTAAAACCTGAAAGGATTAAAATTTGTAAGAAAAAGGGGGCATTGAGACAAAGGGATTTGAAATATTCAACTTTAGACTGTAATACAAGTAACGGGTAACATCAGAATCGGGTCCTCCCCTCCTGTCTGCATATGATAGCAGGTCACCAGTCAGGCAGCTGTGAAAGAAGACAAAGAGGAAACCAAGTTTTCAGTTTCAGTGGACAAAAAAGTGGCCATTGTTGTATTGTAAATCAGGTCCCCATTAAGAGGTGTGGTGGAAGCAGCAGCAAAGGGAAACGAGCTCCCAAGTAAGAGAGCGCCATGGGGCCCCACTGCATCGTTCGGAGAAAGCTCTTCCCTGAAAGGGCTATAAAGCTCTGGCAAAGGCTACCCCGGGAAATCCTGTGGCCACCATCCCTGGAGGAATTTAGGAAATGCGTATCCACAGGGCTCAGGGATGTAGCTTAGCGGCCCGATGTGGCAGAGATGGATTTCCCGTCCGTTGGACTCAGTAGCATAAGGGCCTTTTCCCACAAAAATGATTCTATCATTCTACCTCACAATAGTAACGGTAGTCCTGGCTATAATAATGATCATAATTTGTCACTCCCACTGCCGAGAAGAAACCTACAAAGAAGTTAACAATGCAATGCTGCTGTGAGAGGTTATTTCACGCTGCTTTGCCCCATCAGCTTCACTGCAGCGAAGCTTACAATGGGACCCATTTAGGCCATCAGGAAATTACCATTGCCGTGCTCCTCGGAGGGGTATGGTGAACACACTCCGTGTGTGTATTCTGGTGGAAGCAAAACGACGGGTGACACTTCCCTTCCATCATCGGGACTCCTCTGTATAATTGAAAAGACCTTTGTGAGGAGTGGCACAGACTCCTTGACCCATTGCCACGCACAAAGCTCCCGCTTCAGCCAGCTGACACAAGTAATGTGGCATCAGGACAGGTACAACTTAAAAGGGGAAAAAGAGCCAGTGTCTTAGGTGTCCCTATTGAGCAGGGCTTTTCAAAGGGGCTTATGTACATCTTCCCAAGGCAGAGAGGAGCTAGGCAAAAGCATCTGCCCCTGTAGACTGTAGGTCCTATGTGCAAATATTTGATACTGATGGGATCTGGAGGAGAGAGCTTTGTGGTGCAAAGTCGGGGATTCTCGAAGCAGCAGCCTTCTAGCAATTCAAAAGGCTGTCAGTTAAGGGAAGCTTTGCTGCTTAACCCTGCACGGGAATCCAGCTCAAAAGCCAGCTGCCAGGAGACCGGTTCCTTAGCTTGCCTTCATGTTTTTGCAGACCTAACTGAACTGCGGCCCGCAGCACTGGCATGTTATGGTCTCTGTGGAGAGGTGTGGCAAAAGGAGCAGCAGAAGGAAACAAGTCCAAAAGTAAAATGAGCCACATGGTGTCCTACGGCATTGTTCGGAAAAGGGTAAGTGTGACTGGTAAGCTGCCCAGTGGAAATGGACATGAAAGGGTTTCTTCACAGATGCTGACCGTTAGGTGGAAGAGTGTGCCTGTGGCCAGGAAAGCCAAGAGCATCCTGGCTTGTAGCAGAAGCAGTGTGGCCAGCAGGAAAAGGGAAGCAATCATGCCTTTGTACTTGGCACTGGTGAGACTGCTCCTGAAGCAGTGTGTGCAGTTTGGGGCCTCTCACTATAGAAAGTATCCGGAGGTGCTGAAACGTGTCCAGCGAGGAGCAATGCAGCTTTGGAAGGCTCTGGAGAACAAGTCCTGTGAGGAGCAGCTTAAGTACCTGGGCTTGTTTAGTCTGGGGAATGGGTGGCTGAGGGGAGACTTTACTCCTCTCTACAGCTACCCTAAAGGAGGTTGTGGCAAGGAGAATGTCACTCTATTTGCAGCAGAGCAAGTATTCATACAAGCAGAGGAAGGGGCCTTAGCTTGTGCCAGGGGAGGACTGGGTTGGAGATTAGGAAAAAGCTCTTCACTGAAAGGACTATCAAGCACTGGCACAGGCTGCTCGGGGAAGTGCTTGAGTCACCATCCCTGGAGGAATTTAGGAAAGGTATAGACACGGGGCTTAGGGACATGGGGTACTGTCCTGACTTGGCTGTGTTAGATTTCCCGTCCATTGGACTCAGTAGCTTAAGGGTCTTTTCCCACCAAAATGATTCTATCATTCTACCTTACAATAGCGAGCAAAGTCCTGGCCATCGTCACCATCACAATAATTTGCTGACACTGCCGGGAAGAAACCTACAAAGAAGATAACAATGCAATGCTGCTGTGAGAGCTTATTTCACGCTGCTTTGCCCCATTGGCCTCACTGCAGAGAAGCTTACAATGGGACCCATTTAGGCCATCAGGAAATTATCATTGCCGTGCTCCTCGGAGGGGTATGGTGCGCACGCTCCGTGTGTGTATTCTGGTGGGAGCAGAACAACCGGTGACACTTCCCTTCCGTCATCGAGACTCCTCTGTGTAATTGAAAAGACTTTTGTGAGGATTGGCACAGACTCCTTGACCCATTGCCACGCACAAAGCTCCCGCTTCAGCCAGCTCAGGTAATGCGGCATCAGGAGAGGGACGACTTAAAAGGGGAAACAGAGCCAGTGTCTTAGGTGTCCCTACTGAGCAGGGTTTTTCAAAGGGGCTTATGTACATCTTCCCAAGGCAGAGAGGAGCTAGGCAAAAGCATCTGCCCCTGTAGACTGTAGGTCCTATGTGCAAATATTTGATACTGATGGGATCTGGAGGAGAGAGCTTTGTGGTGCAAAGTCAGGGATTCTTGAAGCAGCAGCCTTCTAGCAATTCAAAAGGCTGTCAGTTAAGGGAAGCTTTGCTGCTTAACCCTGCACGGGAATCCAGCTCAAAAGCCAGCTGCCAGGAGACCGGTTCCTTAGCTTGCCTTCACGTTTTTGCAGACCTAACTGAACTGCGGCCCGCAGCACTGGCATGTTATGGTCTCTGTGGAGAGGTGTGGCAAAAGGAGCAGCAGAAGGAAACAAGTCCAAAAGTAAAATGAGCCACATGGTGTCCTACGGCATTGTTCGGAAAAGGGTAAGTGTGACTGGTAAGCTGCCCAGTGGAAATGGACATGAAAGGGTTTCTTCACAGATGCTGACCGTTAGGTGGAAGAGTGTGCCTGTGGCCAGGAAAGCCAAGAGCATCCTGGCTTGTAGCAGAAGCAGTGTGGCCAGCAGGAAAAGGGAAGCAATCATGCCTTTGTACTTGGCACTGGTGAGACTGCTCCTGAAGCAGTGTGTGCAGTTTGGGGCCTCTCACTATAGAAAGTATCCGGAGGTGCTGAAACGTGTCCAGCGAGGAGCAATGCAGCTTTGGAAGGCTCTGGAGAACAAGTCCTGTGAGGAGCAGCTTAAGTACTTGGGCTTGTTTAGTCTGGGGAATGGGTGGCTGAGGGGAGACTTTACTCCTCTCTACAGCTACCCTAAAGGAGGTTGTGGCAAGGACAATGTCACTCTATTTGCAGCAGAGCAAGTATTCATACAAGCAGAGGAAGGGGCCTTAGCTTGTGCCAGGGGAGGACTGGGTTGGAGATTAGGAAAAAGCTCTTCACTGAAAGGGCTATCAAGCACTGGCACAGGCTGCTCGGGGAAGTGCTTGAGACACCATCCCTGGAGGAATTTAGGAAAGGTATAGACACGGGGCTTAGGGACATGGGTAGTGTCCTGACTTGGCTTTATTAGATTTCCCGTCCACTGGACTCAGTAGCTTAAGGGTCTTTTCCCACCAAAATGATTCTATCATTCTACCTTACAATAGCAAGCAAAGTCCTGGCCATCGTCACCATCAGAATAATTTCCTGACATCGCTGGGAAGAAACCTACAAAGAAGGTAACAATGCAATGCTGCTGTGAGAGCTTATTTCAAGCTGCTTTTCCCCATTGGCTTCACTGCAGCAAAGCTTTCAATGGAGCCCATTTAGGCCATCAGGAAATTACCATTGCCGTGCTCCTGAGAAACAAACTGGTTGCTCGCTCCGTGTTTCTCTTGTTGTCGCATGATGGCAGCGTCTGACACTTCCTTTGCACTATCGAGACTCATCTGTGTAATTGAAAAGACCTTTGTGAGGAGTGGCACAGACTCCTTGACCCATTGCCACGCACAAAGCTCCCACTTCAGCCAACACAAGTAATGTGGCATCAGGAGGGGGACGACTTAAAAGGGGAAACAGAGCCAGCTTCTTCGGCGTCTCTGCTGAGCAGGGCTTTTCAAAGGGGCTTAAGTACACCTTCCCTTGACAGAGAGAGGAGCTAGGCAGAAGCAGCTACTCCTGTAGGGGGCAGCTGAGGGGAGACCTCACCACTCTCTACAGCTACCCTAAAGGAGGTATCATGCTACCTGAAATATGCAGAAGGCATCCCCCTCCTCCTCCTCCTGCTCCTTCTCCTCTACCTCCTCCTCCTCCTCCTCCTCCTCCTCCTCCTCCTGATCATATTTCACTCTTGCGACTGCAAAGACACCTACAAAGGAGTAAAATGCTTATTTGACTCTGCCTTTCCCTATCCCTCATGCCCTGTGTCAAGGCAATGGGCTATTCTTTGCTTAGAGGCTACCACGGATTTGTCCTCATAGCCTTCTCCACAGTGAAGGATTCTACCTGCTTTGTTCCGTGCAGGTATTTTCACAGGAAGGGTAGCAGGCATCCGAGGGCAAGAGCTCTTCAATAGAGCTAGGTCTTGTATGCGTCTCACAGAACGGCTCGCAGAATCGTTCTCCAGCTGGACAGCAATTCTACATTCAGAAAGGAAGGAAACACGTTCAGTAAGAATACGCACGCTCTTGCAGACACTCTCTACTGGAAGAGCAACGGCCATTCACGAGCCATCCTAACCATTCTCGTAGCCAGCAGAGAAAGGGTAACACACACACAACTTACTGCACGACTAGAGCAGTGGAGACTGAAATAGTCAGTACCCTCCCCGCCCCACGAGACTCCTGTGCCCAGGCACTGGTCCCTGCCTCCAGCAGGGCTGCCCAGCCACCCAGCACAGGAAAGGAGACCGTGTCTTGGCATCTGGGAGTCTCTGGAGGCTACCGGGGAGTCTGCGTAAGCCCCTGCTTTTAACCCCGATCAGTCCCTCGCCAGACATGTTCCAGAGACAGAGGGGATGGGATTTCTAAGAGCAACGGGAAAGCTGTGCCGTTTCTTTCAGCAAATCCATGCCCTGCTCAAGCAAGATGGTCAGTCTGGCAAGAGGAAAGGAGCCTTCTCCTCTTGGACGAAAGCCTGCTGTGATCCTCAAGAGATTCACTACAGGGACAGGGCAGGCAGAGTGGAGTAGGGCAGGGCAGGGCAGAGCGGAGCATCCGTCAGCTCCTGTCCCAGCTTGGGCAGCCTCCTCCCTCTTCCAGCCAGGGGCTGGAGGCTTTGTTATGAGCACTGCCTGCTTCTTACTGCCTCCTTGCGGGCCGCCGCTTGATGCAGAGCCTCTTCCACCAGCGACGCTCCTTCTGCTGGGCTGGGTCGCCGCTGGTGGCCATGCTGTGCAGCCCACCCCGGCCCTTCTGCTGGATCCCGTAGGGCTCATCGGCACCATCAGCATCGGCCGCAGAAGTTCTGCAACACGACAGCTGCGCCCACGCCTTACTCAGGGACCCGATGAGGCGCTGCATGTTGCAAGGGGTATAGGGCAGGGAGAGGGGAGACAGAGAGGGTGGGGAAACGTTGGGGAGGGAGATGGCAAGGAGGTGGAGATCGTGGGGAAAGGTTTGGGAGAGGGAGATGCCAAGGAGACGGAGAGCGTGGGGAAAGGTTGGGGAGAGGGAAATGGCCAGGTGGGAAGTAGTTGACAGCCAAGTCCCGATGCTGCCAGCCAGAGAAGTGCTGCCAGTCCCAGCAGTTGCCTTGACAGTTTCGTTACAAAGGGCAGTTGGGCTGGGGGCGGGGCCTTGTGGGGCATAGCACCTCAGGGGGCCAGGCAGGGGGAGGGCCACGGTGCTGGAGGCTGCAGAAGTCATAGGATCATAGGATCACAAGATCCTAAAATGATTTGGGTTGGAAGATCATCCATTTCGAAACCCCCTGCCGTGGGCAGGGACACCTTCCACTCGAGCTGCTTGCTCTAAGCCTTATCCAACCAGCTCTTGAACACCTCCAGGGATGGAGCATCCCACACCTTCTTGAGGCAACCTGGTTCAGCGACTCCGCTCCCTCGTAACCAAAAATTTCTTCCTAATATCTATGAGGTCTGGCAGAAAATCCGCTCGAGACTAACCCTATAGCTGGGTTGTTCTGAAAGACCTCGACAGTCTTTCAGAAAATCTGCAGAACTGCTTTGCACGTTGACAGCATCATATGCAGCTGTGTGTCAACTCAGAAGAGAACTATGCTGAAGGCGATTGTAGTTGATTTTCTTTACTCTTGTTAAATAAAAAGAGTTAAGAGGCACAGTCTCGGGGCTTTTCTTGTGTCGGACCTGGTTTGATTGACACTCTTTGTAGAGAACTGTAATCCCATCTGAACTAGAACATTGCTACACCTGTGTTTCTGGTATTTCATCTGATCCGATGATAACGTGATGACTTATAGGATAGATGGGCTGGGAATTGCTTTGAGGAAAAACGTATTTTTTAAAAAACAAATTCCTGCCCTGTGTGCCCCGATTAGAGCTTTCTTGTGTTAATTTAAGGATTGTACTAAAGCATTGCATGAAACGTGATGAATCAGTCTCTCCATCATTCCATACGACTGATTTTCATTGTTACGCTTTGAGTTACATTCCAAAATCTAGGAAAACTTTACTGGACTTGGGAAAGTTCTGTCCTTTATTTTTTTGCAGCTGGCCTTGGGACAGCTAGTGGGGCAACTGGGGCTCAGCTCGTCCCGTATCGGAGAACCCCAAAACTCACCCCGTGTGTCTGAGGGCGTTGTTCAAATGCTTCTTGAATATTGTCAGGCTTGGTGCCGTGACTGCTTCGCTGGGCAGCTGTTCCACTGCTCCACCGCCCTCTGAGCGAAGAACCTCTTCCCAGCAGGCCGCCTAAGCCTCCCCTGGCGCGTCTTCCTGCCATTCCCTCGGGTCCTCTCAATGGGCGCCAGAGAGAAGAGATGAGCGCGTGCTCCTCCTCCTGCCCTTGGGAGGAAGCAGAAAACGGCTACGAGGTCTCCGCTCGGTCTCTTCCAGGCTGAACAGAGCAAGCGACTTGAGCGGTGCCTCCCACGGCTTCCCCTGCAGACCCTTCCCGAGCTCTGCGGGCCGGGCGGGGGCCGCCGGGGAGAGCCCCGCGCTGCCCCTCCCGCTGGGGACGGGGCGGGATGGCGGCGGCTGCTTCCGGCAGGGATGGGGGCGGCGCCCCCCAGAGCCGGGCGGCGGCGGGGCCGAGCGGCGGCGGGGCCCGGGTAGCGGCGCGGGGGGCACGGAGCCGCGGGGCGGGCGGCGGGACCGGCCCGTGCCCGCGCCGAGCGTCCCCCCGCGCCGTGCCCAGGGCGGTGCTGCAGTGCATGAACGAGGCGGAGCTGGTGGAGGTGGCCCTGGGGGTGCTGGCAGAGGTGAGCCCGGATCCATGGGGGTGCGGACGAGACTCTCGGCTCTTTTCCTGGAGGCTGCCGGGGCCCGAGCAGCTGCCTTTGCCCCCTCCCCGCAGGGCGCTGCGAGATAAACCCAGCCTCCACCGATAAACCCAGCCTCCACTGTGAAGCAGTCCCGTGGGGATGGTGGGGTGCTCCTGACCCCTCGGGGTGCTCCGTACGGCCTTAGGCTGCTCCCGACCCCTTGGCTTGTTCCTTACGCCCTTAGGGTGCTCCCTATGCCCTTAAGGTGCTCCCAGCACCTTGGGGTGCTTCCCAGGTGAAGTCGTGCAGAGCCGGGTTTGTTTTTTTCCCCTTTGGTCAGAATCTACCGGGTGAGGAAGGTGAAGAGAAGGCCCGGCCTGGGAGCGAAGAGGAGCAGGAGCTCAAGCCAACACCAAAGGAGGCTCCTGGAAGCACAGCCGGCACAGCGGGACGCAACACCTGCAGTCCGGCTCTCCCATCCCCTCCTGATGCTGGTGCCGACGCTGAGAGGACAAGCTGGGAGGACTCGGCGTGATCGGCGGCAGGAACGGTAAGTACTGCAGCCGGGTGCTCAGTCTGGGCGGGTGGAGAGTTCCTGGGAAAGGCAAAAGCTCAGGAGAGGACCCCGGCAGGGCGACTCTCTCTGAACCCCAGAAGCGGCAACTGTCACGTGGGCCGACCGCGTGGTAGGGGGTCGGTCCCGGAAGAAGCCGCGGGGCATTTAAACATCTCCCTGGGAGCGCCGGCGACCAGGAGCAGGCAAACAGGGTCACAGTATAGGCAGTTCGCGCAGGCAGGGCAAGCAGGCACTCTCTGACAGTTGGTTGACTTCCCACTCCCCTGCTGCAATGGTGACCAGGCGTGGTGGTAAAGCCTCTGCCACCAGGAGTGTAGGCATCCAAACGGAAGCAGTGTTACGAGACACAGCTACCCAGACTCGAGACTGTAGGGAGTGTCTCAGCCTACTTGTGGTTCCTGAGGACCATAACAAAAATACCAAAAATACTTGTCTGAGGTGCGAACAGATTCAGGATCTGCTCCTTATGGTTGCAGATCTCAAGGATCAGGTGGAGAGATTGAGAAGTATTCGCGAAAGTGAAAGGGAGATAGACTGGTGGAATAGAATCCCTCTCTCCTCCCAGTAATCCTCCCCAGGAGGCTGAGGAATGCCGTATTCCTCATCAACAGGGTAAGGGGAGTGACCTGGCTGGTGAGGAGGACTGGGAGCAGGTCTGCTCTCGTGGGGGTTATAGACCTCCCTTTCAAATGCCACCTTTCCAGCTGCCCCTACAAAACAGGTTTGGGGAGTTGGAATTTGATGCTCAGGTGGAGGATAGTCTGACAGAGAGCTCACCTGAGGAGGCTGTTAACCTCACATTGCCCATCAGACAGGTCAGGACCTCAAGTAAGAAAAAGAAAAGGAGGGTCATTATAGTGGGAGACTCCCTTCTGAAAGGAACGGAGGGCCCTATTTGTAGGATGGACCCAACTCATAGGGAAGTCTGCTGCCTTCCCCAAGCCCGGGTACACGACATCGCCAAGAGACTCCCGGACCTAATTAAACCCTCTGATTATTACCTGCTTCTGGTGGTACAGGCTGGTAGTGATGAACTAGCGAAAAGAGGGTCAAGGGTAGTTAAAAAGGAACTCCAGGAGCTGGGACGGTCAATAGATAGGGCAGGAGCACAGGTGGTGTTCTGTTCAGTTCCCCCGGTGGCAGGGATGTATACAGATAGGAATAAGAGAATATATGCAGTTAATAAATGGCTTAGGGCCTGGTGCCGGCAGAGGAATTTTGGGTTCTTTGATCATGGGGAAACCTTTACAGCACCTGGCCTGCTTTACCCAGATGGGTCTCGTCTAACTCCAAAGGGTAAGAGGATCCTAGCCCAGGAGCTGGCAGGGCTTGTTGAGAGGGCTTTAAACTAGGCATGACGGGGGAGGGGGGAGTTACTAGGCTCACCAAAGATGTTCCCGTGGAGGATGAGCCATCTCAAAGGGGGTTGTCAGTAACCCAACTGAAGTGCATGTACACAAACGCATGCAGTATGGGAAACAAACAGGAGGAGCTAGAAGTCCTGGTCCAGCGGGAGAGCTATGATATAGTTGCTATCACGGAAACGTGGTGGAACGACTGTCATAACTGGAGTGCTGCCATGGAAGGCTACAGGCTCTTCAGGCGAGACAGGCGTGAGAAGAGGGCTGGAGGGGTGGCCCTCTACACTAGAGAAACCCTGGATGCTGTTGAAGTCGAGATCGGTGATGACCAGGTTGAGTGTCTATGGGTACGAGTCAGAGGGGCAGTCAGGTCTGACCTCCTGGTTGGAGTGTGTTACAGACCGCCCGACCAAGAGGAGGATTTGGATCTTCTGTTGTTTAAACAGCTGGAGGCTGCCTCTAGATCGGCTGCCCTTGTTCTTTTAGGAGACTTTAACCTTCCAGATATCTGCTGGAAACTTAACACTGCTGAGAGGAGGCAGTCCAGGAGGTTCTTAGAGTGTATTGAGGACTGCTTTTTTGTCACAGCTGGTGAGTGAGCCCACCAGGGGTGAGGCTCTGCTTGACCTGCTGTTTACAAACAAAGAAGGGCTGGTGAGTGATGTTGTTGTCGGAGGCTGTCTGGGGTGTAGTGATCATGAGATAATTGAGTTCTCTCTGAACAACGTAATAAGAAAAGCCAGGAACAGAACATCGATGCTGGACTTTCGGCGGGCAGATTTTGGATTATTTAAGGAACTGGTCAGGAAAGTACCCTGGGAAATAGCTCTTAGTGGCAAGGGGGTCCAGGAAGGCTGGATGCACTTCAAGAATGAAATCTTGAAGGCGCAGGAGCAGGCTGTCCCCATGTGTTGTAAGAAGAGTCGTAGGGGCAGACGGCCGGCCTGGATGAGTAGGGAACTTCTGAAGGAACTAAGTAAGAAAAAGAGGATGTATCATTGTTGGAAAGAAGGGGATGTAAGCCACGTCATGTTCAAGGATGTTGTTAAGTCGTGTAGGAGGAAAATCAGGGAAGCAAAAGCCCAGCTGGAGCTCAAATTGGCCACTTCTGTTAAGGACAATAAGAAGAGTTTTTATAAATGCATCAATGGTAGAAAGAAGGGCGGCAGCGACCCCCACTCCTTGTTGGATGTGGAGGGAAATATAGTAACCAAAGATGCAGAGAAGGCTGAGGTACTTAATGCCTTCTTTGCCTCAGTTTTTAACAGCAAGGATGTCAGCTCGCTTGACAGTTGGCCCTCTGAAGTGGTTGATGGGGGCAGAGTGAAATATGGCCCTCCTGCAATCCATGAGGAGGAAGTTAGAGACCTGCTGAGCCGCTTGGACCCTCATAAGTCTATGGGGCCGGATGGGATCCATCCTAGGGTGCTGAGAGAGCTGGCGGATGAGCTTGCTAAGCCGCTCTCCATCATCTTTCAGCAGTCCTGGCTCACTGGAGAGGTCCCGGAAGACTGGAAGTTGGCCAATGTGACGCCCATCCACAAGAAGGGCCGTAAGGATGATCCAGGTAATTACAGACCTGTCAGCCTGACCTCGGTCCCAGGTAAAATCACGGAGCAGATAATCCTGGGTGAAATCATGCGCCACCTGCAGAACGGTCAAGAAATCAGGCCCAGCCAGCATGGATTTAGGAGGGGTAGGTCCTGCCTGACCAACCTGATCTCCTTTTACGACCATGTGACTCTCCTGGTGGATGAGAGGAAGGCTGTGGATGTGGTATACCTGGACTTCAGCAAGGCCTTTGACACTGTCTCCCACAGTAGACTCCTAGGGAAGCTGGCAGCCCGTGGCTTAGATGGGAGCACTCTGTGCTGGGTTAGGAATTGGCTGGATGGCGGAGCCCAGAGAGTGATGGTGAATGGTGTTTCATCCAGTTGGCGGCCGGTCACCAGTGGTGTCCCCCAGGAATCGGTGTTGGGTCCCGTCCTGTTTAATATCTTTATTGATGATCTGGATGAGGGGATTGAGTCCGTCATCAGCAAGTTTGCAGATGATACCAAGCTGGGAGGAAGGGCTGATCTGCTAGAGGGTAGGATGGCCCTACAGAGGGACCTGGACAGATTGGAGAGCTGGGCTGATTCTAATGGGATGATGTTTAATAAGTCCAAATGTCGGGTACTTCATTTTGGACACAACAATCCCATGCAGAGCTACAGACTGGGGACAGAGTGGCTGGAGAGTAGTCAGGCAGAAAAGGACCTGGGAGTGCTGGTGGACAGGAAGCTCAACATGAGCCAGCAGTGTGCCCAGGTGGCCAAGAAGGCCAATGGCATCCTGGCCTGCATCAGGAGTAGTGTACTAAGCAGGACCAGAGAAGTTATCGTCCCCCTGTACTCGGCACTGGTCAGGCCTCACCTTGAATACTGTGTACAGTTCTGGGCCCCCCAGTTTGGGAAGGATGTTAGGATACTGGAATGTGTTCAGAGGAGGGCAACGAAGATGGTGAAGGGGCTGGAGCACAAGCCCTGTGAGGAGCGACTGAGGGAGTTGGGGCTGTTTAGTCTAGAGGAGAGGAGGCTCAGGGGAGACCTCATTGCTCTCTACAACTACCTAAAAGGAGGTTGTAGTCGGGCAGGGATTGGTCTCTTCTCTCAGGTGACCAGTGGCAGAACTAGAGGGCATGGACTTAAGCTTCGTCAGGGAAAGTTTAGGCTTGATATGAGGAAAAAGTTCTTCACTGAAAGGGTGATTGGCCATTGGAATGGGCTGCCCAGGGAGGTGGTGGAGTCACCGACCCTGGAGGTGTTTAAGGGGAGACTGGATGAGGCACTGAGTGCCATGGTTTAGATGATGGTTGGTGTTAGTGTTGGTGTTAGTGTTAGATTATAGGTTGGACTTGATGATCTCAGAGGTCCTTTCCAACCTTGTGATACTGTGACTGTGAGGACCGTGTTCTGAAGTACATCAGGGAGATCTTTTTTTTTTAGCTAAGGCTGCCTCCTCTGCAGCTCGCCAGGAGCAAAGGGGACGGTGGGGAGGGTGTCCTGAGAATGCGCTGAGGATGGTGGGAAGAGGGCCTGGAGTGGGCTGTGTATCTGCCATGGTGGTGGCCTGTGAAGGTGGCAGATGGCCCATGAAGGCCGTGGGGAAAAAGGAAGGGGGCACGCACTTCTCCCACTGTGTGCTGGGTTCAGTGGGATTTGGCTCCAGATTGGGTTATGTTCACTTCTGTTTGGCATCTCAGAGGATGGACAGATGAAAGAGCACATTGGGGTTTCTGTGAGTGTCCCTTTGGCGGTGGGTCAGTCCCTTTGGGACGGGAGGGGAGCAAGGAGTTGCTGGCTGCGGAAGGCCGTTGCTGGCTCTGCAGAACCAAGTAGCCGTGGTTCAGCCTTGGGACTCCCTTGTCCTTGCAGACCCTCTGTGACAGCTGCAGTCGGGACTGACAGGCTGTCCCCGTGGGACCTGCTGCTGAATTTGCATCCAGGCTCGGGCGGGCCTCCCCTAGCTGAGGAGAACAAGAGTGGGAGCCAACTGGCAGAGGCAAGGACCGTCCAGAGGAGGTTGACCTCATGGCGGTGTGCCTGGGGGTCAAAGAAGGCATGAGGATGGTTGAGCACCCTTTTCCTAGTCCTAAGTGGGGATGAACAAAGGGCACGAGGCTGGGGCAGGTGCAAGAGCCTTTATTGAAAAGAACGGTCAAACCAGCATCGCTAGCCACATCCCCACCAAGACTGCAAAAAGACTGAGGGAAACTGACCCTTATGTCTCCGTGGAGACTGGGGGGAAAAGCAGACGCATCTCTGTGTGAGGTTACAGACATGACGTGGAGCAGTGCTCTGTGCTATGCTGGCCAAGTTGAGGCACTGCACCTCGGCCTTTGGTAGCTGTGGCCGTGCTCCCCAAGGTCTGAGCTAGCTTTGTGGTGAGTTGCCCTTGCACAAACCCAATTGTTCCGGAGTCTCAAAGGCTGCTGGAGTGCTGGGCTCAGCCCCATAGCATCAGTGGGGACATACCTGGGGTTCTGCACCAAAAGCAGACTTCCTCGTGGAAACCCTCCTCATTAGGGCTCCATTCAGTGTTCAACAAGTGGTTAGGCTGCCCCTCCAGCTGCTGTGCCGCTGCTGGTGGTGTTGGATGCGGGCTACTTCAACCTAATGAACTTAAGCAGGCTCACTCCAGATAGTATTCCAGCAGGTGAGGTACAAGTGCTCCTGGTGAGGAGAGTATTTCCAGTGCACCTCTGGGGCTGCCACCACTGTGATGGCAGTGTGAAGCCACTGGTCCTCAAGTCACAATGGCCTCGAAGGCATCCCTGGTTAGTCGGTGAGGTGGAGGAGGAGCCGAGTCTCTTGGGGCAACTCCAGGAAAGGAAGCCCGTTTGCCTCTCTGCCTGCCTGTACGTAGGGTAGATATGGCCAGAGGGCTGTGTCCACTTCTGATCTGTCCCCTTTACTGTCCCCTGGGTCAGGGTCGAAAATGCTGTTGCTTTGATGCTGTGCCCTAGGCCAAGGGGTGTGTGACATGCCGCTGTTCCCGGGAAGCTCATACGCTTTGCGGTGAGTGTTGGTGTCTGCTCGGCCGTCTCGACGAGGTGCTGCCCTGCAAAGCTCCTGGGGCTGCGGGCTGCCCCTGGCCCGGGCAGCCCCTGGGACCCCCCAGGGCCAACCACAGCACCCTCAGCAGAGACCGGGCACTCCCAGCGCGCCCAGTGCTAGCGAAAGAACACCTTTCCAACCCCCGCAAGCAAGGGCAGCTGAAGCTCATACGCTTTGCGGTGAGTGTTGGTGTCTGCTGCCTGCTCGCTGCAGGAGTGCTGCACACAGGCATGTGCCAGAGCATGGCTGGACATGGGCCTTTGGACTAGGGGTCAATTTCCTGCCGGTAACTAAAGCTGTAGTGGGATGACGATTTTACATCGGTTTATGAATGCCTCTTGCATCATCTTTGCTACAAAATTTTATGGAGGACTGTGGTGTTCCCCATTGACAGACAGACAGCAAGCCTATGAGGGCACCTTTCCTCAGTGGCCTGCTGAGTACTTGTGACAAGAAGTTCTCTTCCACAGACTTCAAGAGTTTCTCTGACCTACTTGTCACAGCAGTGCCCAGTTGCTGCTGGGGCAGTTGAAATCTACGGCAAGGACAAGGACAATTACTACTAGCTCTGGGAACTGACCAAGATTTCCAGCCAAAGGCATCTACAACCACAGCACCCAGAGCTGCACGTAGGGCAACCCAGCTCCCCTTAACCCTTTCCTTCGGCATGAGGAGCTGGGGAGGCTGTTGAGGGTGGGGCGGAACACAAGGAGCCCCATCACGCCCTCCTAGGATACACCCAAACAAAAGCCCAAAGGGACCTGCAGCTCCCATTGCACGGACACCAGGTGGCTCCCGTGATTCTGCCTTCTGCCCATCCCAAAACCTTCTGCCGTCGAGGCTGGGACATGAACCAGAGCCCTGCAGCCTGAGGATGCTCTTGATGGCAAGAGCAGAGGTGACCGCTGGCAACCGCTCCTGTCTGTCTTCCAGGCTCAATGAACCTATCGCAGCTGCCGGGGCAGATGCAAGCCCTTGCCTGCAGCCTGGGTAATCCCAGCAAATGTGGCACTCCAGGCACTCCCATCAGGTATGGCACCTCCAGTGTTCCTGACCCCCAGGCACCTTCAGCATCCCCAGAGCCCCTGTGCCCTGGCAGTTTTGGCACAAGGGTTCCGCAATCCTGTGCGAGCGTCCCTCCCCTCGCCTGGCTGATGTGTGCCCAGTAAACACAATTTACAGAGAATTCCCCAAAACGTTGGGGCCACGTCTGCTGTTTGACATCCTGTAAGCGAGTCTCCTCCCTGGTCTGCAACGCCGTCCCACCGACACAGCGGTTCCCCCTGTGGGGAGTGCCCAGCCACAAGGTGTCCCAGAGCAGGGGGAGCCGGCCGTCTCGGCGAGGTGCTGCCCTGCAAAGCTCCTGGGGCTGCGGGCTGCCCCCTGCCCGGGCAGCCCCTGGGACCTCCCAAGCGAAAGAACACCTTTCCAACCCCCGCAAGCAAGGGCAGGGCTGTCGAAGCAAGCGCGGCGGTGGGAATGTTGGCTTAAACCTGTCTCAGCGTTGAGCGGGAGATGGGGCCGATGGGTGGGGGGTGGATGGTGGGGAGTGCCTGGGATGGAGGGTGTGTGGAGGGGGGATAATTGGGTGGGTGCTCTTAGTTACATATTCTTTGGGCATTTTGAGAATGTCCTGTTTGTACGAGCTTACACATTACAGCAATGTGAAAAAAAGGAAACAGAAAAATGGAGTGTGCATAAACGCATGAAATAACAACGACCAATGTCTTCATGAACAAAAGCTAACTTCTGGAAAAATATATTTCTGTTTAATAAGGACAACATGGCTCCTTCTTCCACCCTACCTTCGTATCTCCCTATTGCAAATCCTGAAAAGCAGTAGGCACTAAATAATTGAGAAATTAAAATCCACGAATGCTTTCACTGATTTAACCATAATCATCTATTTTTCACATTAGGATTTGAATTGCAAGGAACTAAACAAAGAGTTATGCTTTGCACAGCCTGACTAAATTTTTGGAAATGCACTACCTAATCTGAAAAAACACTCCCAACAAGATGCACGTTGGACAGGTGTGCGTGCCAAATGATGTTGCTTTTGGAAAGGGTTTTGCAGGAGATCGGACAGCTACCAAATAACCAAATATTCAAAAGAAAAGCTATTCCTGAAAGAGCAGTAATTTTGGTCTTAGTGGTTATAAAACAGACCTTAGCAAGAGCAAAAGTCACACAAATTGAAAAGAGATATTATTGTTAAAGCGGATTTTCAGATTTTCATTGCTACCACAAAAGATTTGTAAAGTGTTCTAGAAAAAGCCTAGCAATCATCACCAATTATTTTCTTATGAGGAAGAATGGCAAGGAAAGCTATCACTGACCCTTAAGATGGAACAAACCCACAAGGTATAGGATTTATTACTGGAGACTGAAGAATTTAATTCCAAAGTAGACATCTACACTTAGCCAGATGTATCATACCCTATTTCTATTTCTTTGTTACTATTAATTCTAAATTATATTTTCAGTAAGTAGATTAGATGTGGAGAGGCTCATTTTGTCAAATGAATCCCGTCCAAGAAGAGATGAAAACCTGGGCAGTGTTTTGGAGCTAGAAGGCAAGTTTCTGCTTGTGATATGAATTTGACCTCCTGTCTGACGACCTGTTGGAATACGCAGATCAAGCCTTTCCTTGCATACCAAGTGCTGTTGAAGACCAGCACTGCTCCCAAAACTAAGGAACGGCCTGTGTGGATCCATTGTTCCAGAGCGAAGAAAGCACAAAGTCAGTCATTGAATGCTCAGCTGCTGGGAGCAACTCATTTAAAGTAAACCCAAAAATGTTAAGGCTTGTCCTTGTAGGAATAAGTGCTTATAATTATGTTCCTTACAGGAACAATTGTTGTGGATTTGCCTGAACATGCAGAAGCCCCTGTGAATACGTGGATACTGCCAGCAAAGCAGGCGGCAAACTTGTCCTCTTCTGTTTGACAGGGGGAAGGTGACTCTGATTTGAGCATACTGGCCTGCCAAAGCCAAGGATGTATCATGCTTTGTGAAAAGCAAGCTTCCACATATATTGCTGCCAATAGCACGGGAGGTCCACGTACTATCAGTAGAGTCACATTAAGCATTCTGCCTTATCTGGCTCCCCCAGACAATGAGTG
This sequence comes from Tapera naevia, assembly GCA_033556795.1. Lineage (NCBI taxonomy): Eukaryota > Metazoa > Chordata > Aves > Cuculiformes > Neomorphidae > Tapera > Tapera naevia. The sequence goes on along the minus strand of JAUMJJ010000044.1, from coordinate 2,271,287 downwards.
CCTCGGCGAGTATTGGATGAGACATGTGTCTGTGAACTTTTTCACTGATGCTGAGGCCCTGGGATTGACTTTCAGTTTCATAGGAGTGCCAGGAACAGTGATACACAATTACAATAACTTGGCTCATGTAGCCTGTTCCCTAGCGCAGAGTTTGGATTGGACATCTAAGGCTATAAGGTCATTCAACAAAGAACGAGGTGAGACGAGGCAAGGAGTGTTGCAGAACCGTGTGGCCATGGGCTACCTTTTGCTGAGGCATGATCACTGCTGTCATGACTTTCAAGGAATGTGTTGTTTTATCATCTCAGATGAATCTATCTCTATCAAAAATGATTTGGACAACCCGCATGATCTTAGGGGAAAAATGAAACACACGAGGGTTCTGCGCAAATTGTTACAGCAGTTTTGATTTTCTGTTCCTGGATGGATTGGCGGTCTGATGCAGTCAATTCTTGTAGTTGTAGCTGAGCTGTTAATCGTAATCATCGGAATTACACGCAGGCACAGGAGGATTGAACACTTGTTTATTAAAACCTGAAAGGATTAAAATTTGTAAGAAAAAGGGGGCATTGAGACAAAGGGATTTGAAATATTCAACTTTAGACTGTAATACAAGTAACGGGTAACATCAGAATCGGGTCCTCCCCTCCTGTCTGCATATGATAGCAGGTCACCAGTCAGGCAGCTGTGAAAGAAGACAAAGAGGAAACCAAGTTTTCAGTTTCAGTGGACAAAAAAGTGGCCATTGTTGTATTGTAAATCAGGTCCCCATTAAGAGGTGTGGTGGAAGCAGCAGCAAAGGGAAACGAGCTCCCAAGTAAGAGAGCGCCATGGGGCCCCACTGCATCGTTCGGAGAAAGCTCTTCCCTGAAAGGGCTATAAAGCTCTGGCAAAGGCTACCCCGGGAAATCCTGTGGCCACCATCCCTGGAGGAATTTAGGAAATGCGTATCCACAGGGCTCAGGGATGTAGCTTAGCGGCCCGATGTGGCAGAGATGGATTTCCCGTCCGTTGGACTCAGTAGCATAAGGGCCTTTTCCCACAAAAATGATTCTATCATTCTACCTCACAATCGTAACGGTAGTCCTGGCTATAATAATGATCATAATTTGTCACTCCCACTGCCGAGAAGAAACCTACAAAGAAGTTAACAATGCAATGCTGCTGTGAGAGGTTATTTCACGCTGCTTTGCCCCATCAGCTTCACTGCAGCGAAGCTTACAATGGGACCCATTTAGGCCATCAGGAAATTACCATTGCCGTGCTCCTCGGAGGGGTATGGTGAACACACTCCGTGTGTGTATTCTGGTGGAAGCAAAACGACGGGTGACACTTCCCTTCCATCATCGGGACTCCTCTGTATAATTGAAAAGACCTTTGTGAGGAGTGGCACAGACTCCTTGACCCATTGCCACGCACAAAGCTCCCGCTTCAGCCAGCTGACACAAGTAATGTGGCATCAGGACAGGTACAACTTAAAAGGGGAAAAAGAGCCAGTGTCTTAGGTGTCCCTATTGAGCAGGGCTTTTCAAAGGGGCTTATGTACATCTTCCCAAGGCAGAGAGGAGCTAGGCAGAAGCATCTGCCCCTGTAGACTGTAGGTCCTATGTGCAAATATTTGATACTGATGGGATCTGGAGGAGAGAGCTTTGTGGTGCAAAGTCGGGGATTCTCGAAGCAGCAGCCTTCTAGCAATTCAAAAGGCTGTCAGTTAAGGGAAGCTTTGCTGCTTAACCCTGCACGGGAATCCAGCTCAAAAGCCAGCTGCCAGGAGACCGGTTCCTTAGCTTGCCTTCATGTTTTTGCAGACCTAACTGAACTGCGGCCCGCAGCACTGGCATGTTATGGTCTCTGTGGAGAGGTGTGGCAAAAGGAGCAGCAGAAGGAAACAAGTCCAAAAGTAAAATGAGCCACATGGTGTCCTACGGCATTGTTCGGAAAAGGGTAAGTGTGACTGGTAAGCTGCCCAGTGGAAATGGACATGAAAGGGTTTCTTCACAGATGCTGACCGTTAGGTGGAAGAGTGTGCCTGTGGCCAGGAAAGCCAAGAGCATCCTGGCTTGTAGCAGAAGCAGTGTGGCCAGCAGGAAAAGGGAAGCAATCATGCCTTTGTACTTGGCACTGGTGAGACTGCTCCTGAAGCAGTGTGTGCAGTTTGGGGCCTCTCACTATAGAAAGTATCCGGAGGTGCTGAAACGTGTCCAGCGAGGAGCAATGCAGCTTTGGAAGGCTCTGGAGAACAAGTCCTGTGAGGAGCAGCTTAAGTACCTGGGCTTGTTTAGTCTGGGGAATGGGTGGCTGAGGGGAGACTTTACTCCTCTCTACAGCTACCCTAAAGGAGGTTGTGGCAAGGACAATGTCACTCTATTTGCAGCAGAGCAAGTATTCATACAAGCAGAGGAAGGGGCCTTAGCTTGTGCCAGGGGAGGACTGGGTTGGAGATTAGGAAGAAGCTCTTCACTGAAAGGACTATCAAGCACTGGCACAGGCTGCTCGGGGAAGTGCTTGAGTCACCATCCCTGGAGGAATTTAGGAAAGGTATAGACACGGGGCTTAGGGACATGGGGTAGTGTCCTGACTTGGCTGTGTTAGATTTCCCGTCCATTGGACTCAGTAGCTTAAGGGTCTTTTCCCACAAAAATGATTCTATCATTCTACCTTACAATAGCGAGCAAAGTCCTGGCCATCGTCACCATCACAATAATTTGCTGACACTGCCGGGAAGAAACCTACAAAGAAGATAACAATGCAATGCTGCTGTGAGAGCTTATTTCACGCTGCTTTGCCCCATTGGCCTCACTGCAGAGAAGCTTACAATGGGACCCATTTAGGCCATCAGGAAATTACCATTGCCGTGCTCCTCGGAGGGGTATGGTGCGCACGCTCCGTGTGTGTATTCTGGTGGGAGCAGAACAACCGGTGACACTTCCCTTCCGTCATCGAGACTCCTCTGTGTAATTGAAAAGACTTTTGTGAGGATTGGCACAGACTCCTTGACCCATTGCCACGCACAAAGCTCCCGCTTCAGCCAGCTCAGGTAATGCGGCATCAGGACAGGTACAACTTAAAAGGGGAAAAAGAGCCAGTGTCTTAGGTGTCCCTATTGAGTAGGGCTTTTCAAAGGGGCTTATGTACATCTTCCCAAGGCAGAGAGGAGCTAGGCAGAAGCATCTGCCCCTGTAGACTGTAGGTCCTATGTGCAAATATTTGATACTGATGGGATCTGGAGGAGAGAGCTTTGTGGTGCAAAGTCGGGGATTCTCAAAGCAGCAGCCTTCTAGCAATTCAAAAGGCTGTCAGTTAAGGGAAGCTTTGCTGCTTAACCCTGCACGGGAATCCAGCTCAAAAGCCAGCTGCCAGGAGACCGGTTCCTTAGCTTGCCTTCATGTTTTTGCAGACCTAACTGAACTGCGGCCCGCAGCACTGGCATGTTATGGTCTCTGTGGAGAGGTGTGGCAAAAGGAGCAGCAGAAGGAAACAAGTCCAAAAGTAAAATGAGCCACATGGTGTCCTACGGCATTGTTCGGAAAAGGGTAAGTGTGACTGGTAAGCTGCCCAGTGGAAATGGACATGAAAGGGTTTCTTCACAGATGCTGACTGTTAGGTGGAAGAGTGTGCCTGTGGCCAGGAAAGCCAAGAGCATCCTGGCTTGTAGCAGAAGCAGTGTGGCCAGCAGGAAAAGGGAAGCAATCATGCCTTTGTACTTGGCACTGGTGAGACTGCTCCTGAAGCAGTGTATGCAGTTTGGGGCCTCTCACTATAGAAAGTATCCGGAGGTGCTGAAACGTGTCCAGCGAGGAGCAATGCAGCTTTGGAAGGCTCTGGAGAACAAGTCCTGTGAGGAGCAGCTTAAGTACCTGGGCTTGTTTAGTCTGGGGAATGGGTGGCTGAGGGGAGACTTTACTCCTCTCTACAGCTACCCTAAAGGAGGTTGTGGCAAGGACAATGTCACTCTATTTGCAGCAGAGCAAGTATTCATACAAGCAGAGGAAGGGGCCTTAGCTTGTGCCAGGGGAGGACTGGGTTGGAGATTAGGAAAAAGCTCTTCACTGAAAGGACTATCAAGCACTGGCACAGGCTGCTCGGGGAAGTGCTTGAGTCACCATCCCTGGAGGAATTTAGGAAAGGTATAGACACGGGGCTTAGGGACATGGGGTAGTGTCCTGACTTGGCTGTGTTAGATTTCCCGTCCACTGGACTCAGTAGCTTAAGGGTCTTTTCCCACCAAAATGATTCTATCATTCTACCTTACAATAGCGAGCAAAGTCCTGGCCATCGTCACCATCACAATAATTTGCTGACACTGCCGGGAAGAAACCTACAAAGAAGGTAACAATGCAATGCTGCTCTGAGAGCTTATTTCAAGCTGCTTTTCCCCATTGGCTTCACTGCAGCAAAGCTTTCAATGGAGCCCATTTAGGCCATCAGGAAATTACCATTGCCGTGCTCCTGAGAAACAAACTGGTTGCTCGCTCCGTGTTTCTCTTGTTGTCGCATGATGGCAGCGTCTGACACTTCCTTTGCACTATCGAGACTCATCTGTGTAATTGAAAAGACCTTTGTGAGGAGTGGCACAGACTCCTTGACCCATTGCCACGCACAAAGCTCCCACTTCAGCCAACACAAGTAATGTGGCATCAGGAGGGGGACGACTTAAAAGGGGAAACAGAGCCAGCTTCTTCGGCGTCTCTGCTGAGCAGGGCTTTTCAAAGGGGCTTAAGTACACCTTCCCTTGACAGAGAGAGGAGCTAGGCAGAAGCAGCTACTCCTGTAGGGGGCAGCTGAGGGGAGACCTCACCACTCTCTACAGCTACCCTAAAGGAGGTATCATGCTACCTGAAATATGCAGAAGGCATCCCCCTCCTCCTCCTCCTGCTCCTTCTCCTCTACCTCCTCCTCCTCCTCCTCCTCCTCCTGATCATATTTCACTCTTGCGACTGCAAAGACACCTACAAAGGAGTAAAATGCTTATTTGACTCTGCCTTTCCCTATCCCTCATGCCCTGTGTCAAGGCAATGGGCTATTCTTTGCTTAGAGGCTACCACGGATTTGTCCTCATAGCCTTCTCCACAGTGAAGGATTCTACCTGCTTTGTTCCGTGCAGGTATTTTCACAGGAAGGGTAGCAGGCATCCGAGGGCAAGAGCTCTTCAATAGAGCTAGGTCTTGTATGCGTCTCACAGAACGGCTCGCAGAATCGTTCTCCAGCTGGACAGCAATTCTACATTCAGAAAGGAAGGAAACACGTTCAGTAAGAATACGCACGCTCTTGCAGACACTCTCTACTGGAAGAGCAACGGCCATTCACGAGCCATCCTAACCATTCTCGTAGCCAGCAGAGAAAGGGTAACACACACACAACTTACTGCACGACTAGAGCAGTGGAGACTGAAATAGTCAGTACCCTCCCCGCCCCACGAGACTCCTGTGCCCAGGCACTGGTCCCTGCCTCCAGCAGGGCTGCCCAGCCACCCAGCACAGGAAAGGAGACCGTGTCTTGGCATCTGGGAGTCTCTGGAGGCTACCGGGGAGTCTGCGTAAGCCCCTGCTTTTAACCCCGATCAGTCCCTCGCCAGACATGTTCCAGAGACAGAGGGGATGGGATTTCTAAGAGCAACGGGAAAGCTGTGCCGTTTCTTTCAGCAAATCCATGCCCTGCTCAAGCAAGATGGTCAGTCTGGCAAGAGGAAAGGAGCCTTCTCCTCTTGGACGAAAGCCTGCTGTGATCCTCAAGAGATTCACTACAGGGACAGGGCAGGCAGAGTGGAGTAGGGCAGGGCAGGGCAGAGCGGAGCATCCGTCAGCTCCTGTCCCAGCTTGGGCAGCCTCCTCCCTCTTCCAGCCAGGGGCTGGAGGCTTTGTTATGAGCACTGCCTGCTTCTTACTGCCTCCTTGCGGGCCGCCGCTTGATGCAGAGCCTCTTCCACCAGCGACGCTCCTTCTGCTGGGCTGGGTCGCCGCTGGTGGCCATGCTGTGCAGCCCACCCCGGCCCTTCTGCTGGATCCCGTAGGGCTCATCGGCACCATCAGCATCGGCCGCAGAAGTTCTGCAACACGACAGCTGCGCCCACGCCTTACTCAGGGACCCGATGAGGCGCTGCATGTTGCAAGGGGTATAGGGCAGGGAGAGGGGAGACAGAGAGGGTGGGGAAACGTTGGGGAGGGAGATGGCAAGGAGGTGGAGATCGTGGGGAAAGGTTTGGGAGAGGGAGATGCCAAGGAGACGGAGAGCGTGGGGAAAGGTTGGGGAGAGGGAAATGGCCAGGTGGGAAGTAGTTGACAGCCAAGTCCCGATGCTGCCAGCCAGAGAAGTGCTGCCAGTCCCAGCAGTTGCCTTGACAGTTTCGTTACAAAGGGCAGTTGGGCTGGGGGCGGGGCCTTGTGGGGCATAGCACCTCAGGGGGCCAGGCAGGGGGAGGGCCACGGTGCTGGAGGCTGCAGAAGTCATAGGATCATAGGATCACAAGATCCTAAAATGATTTGGGTTGGAAGATCATCCATTTCGAAACCCCCTGCCGTGGGCAGGGACACCTTCCACTCGAGCTGCTTGCTCTAAGCCTTATCCAACCAGCTCTTGAACACCTCCAGGGATGGAGCATCCCACACCTTCTTGAGGCAACCTGGTTCAGCGACTCCGCTCCCTCGTAACCAAAAATTTCTTCCTAATATCTATGAGGTCTGGCAGAAAATCCGCTCGAGACTAACCCTATAGCTGGGTTGTTCTGAAAGACCTCGACAGTCTTTCAGAAAATCTGCAGAACTGCTTTGCACGTTGACAGCATCATATGCAGCTGTGTGTCAACTCAGAAGAGAACTATGCTGAAGGCGATTGTAGTTGATTTTCTTTACTCTTGTTAAATAAAAAGAGTTAAGAGGCACAGTCTCGGGGCTTTTCTTGTGTCGGACCTGGTTTGATTGACACTCTTTGTAGAGAACTGTAATCCCATCTGAACTAGAACATTGCTACACCTGTGTTTCTGGTATTTCATCTGATCCGATGATAACGTGATGACTTATAGGATAGATGGGCTGGGAATTGCTTTGAGGAAAAACGTATTTTTTAAAAAACAAATTCCTGCCCTGTGTGCCCCGATTAGAGCTTTCTTGTGTTAATTTAAGGATTGTACTAAAGCATTGCATGAAACGTGATGAATCAGTCTCTCCATCATTCCATACGACTGATTTTCATTGTTACGCTTTGAGTTACATTCCAAAATCTAGGAAAACTTTACTGGACTTGGGAAAGTTCTGTCCTTTATTTTTTTGCAGCTGGCCTTGGGACAGCTAGTGGGGCAACTGGGGCTCAGCTCGTCCCGTATCGGAGAACCCCAAAACTCACCCCGTGTGTCTGAGGGCGTTGTTCAAATGCTTCTTGAATATTGTCAGGCTTGGTGCCGTGACTGCTTCGCTGGGCAGCTGTTCCACTGCTCCACCGCCCTCTGAGCGAAGAACCTCTTCCCAGCAGGCCGCCTAAGCCTCCCCTGGCGCGTCTTCCTGCCATTCCCTCGGGTCCTCTCAATGGGCGCCAGAGAGAAGAGATGAGCGCGTGCTCCTCCTCCTGCCCTTGGGAGGAAGCAGAAAACGGCTACGAGGTCTCCGCTCGGTCTCTTCCAGGCTGAACAGAGCAAGCGACTTGAGCGGTGCCTCCCACGGCTTCCCCTGCAGACCCTTCCCGAGCTCTGCGGGCCGGGCGGGGGCCGCCGGGGAGAGCCCCGCGCTGCCCCTCCCGCTGGGGACGGGGCGGGATGGCGGCGGCTGCTTCCGGCAGGGATGGGGGCGGCGCCCCCCAGAGCCGGGCGGCGGCGGGGCCGAGCGGCGGCGGGGCCCGGGTAGCGGCGCGGGGGGCACGGAGCCGCGGGGCGGGCGGCGGGACCGGCCCGTGCCCGCGCCGAGCGTCCCCCCGCGCCGTGCCCAGGGCGGTGCTGCAGTGCATGAACGAGGCGGAGCTGGTGGAGGTGGCCCTGGGGGTGCTGGCAGAGGTGAGCCCGGATCCATGGGGGTGCGGACGAGACTCTCGGCTCTTTTCCTGGAGGCTGCCGGGGCCCGAGCAGCTGCCTTTGCCCCCTCCCCGCAGGGCGCTGCGAGATAAACCCAGCCTCCACCGATAAACCCAGCCTCCACTGTGAAGCAGTCCCGTGGGGATGGTGGGGTGCTCCTGACCCCTCGGGGTGCTCCGTACGGCCTTAGGCTGCTCCCGACCCCTTGGCTTGTTCCTTACGCCCTTAGGGTGCTCCCTATGCCCTTAAGGTGCTCCCAGCACCTTGGGGTGCTTCCCAGGTGAAGTCGTGCAGAGCCGGGTTTGTTTTTTTCCCCTTTGGTCAGAATCTACCGGGTGAGGAAGGTGAAGAGAAGGCCCGGCCTGGGAGCGAAGAGGAGCAGGAGCTCAAGCCAACACCAAAGGAGGCTCCTGGAAGCACAGCCGGCACAGCGGGACGCAACACCTGCAGTCCGGCTCTCCCATCCCCTCCTGATGCTGGTGCCGACGCTGAGAGGACAAGCTGGGAGGACTCGGCGTGATCGGCGGCAGGAACGGTAAGTACTGCAGCCGGGTGCTCAGTCTGGGCGGGTGGAGAGTTCCTGGGAAAGGCAAAAGCTCAGGAGAGGACCCCGGCAGGGCGACTCTCTCTGAACCCCAGAAGCGGCAACTGTCACGTGGGCCGACCGCGTGGTAGGGGGTCGGTCCCGGAAGAAGCCGCGGGGCATTTAAACATCTCCCTGGGAGCGCCGGCGACCAGGAGCAGGCAAACAGGGTCACAGTATAGGCAGTTCGCGCAGGCAGGGCAAGCAGGCACTCTCTGACAGTTGGTTGACTTCCCACTCCCCTGCTGCAATGGTGACCAGGCGTGGTGGTAAAGCCTCTGCCACCAGGAGTGTAGGCATCCAAACGGAAGCAGTGTTACGAGACACAGCTACCCAGACTCGAGACTGTAGGGAGTGTCTCAGCCTACTTGTGGTTCCTGAGGACCATAACAAAAATACCAAAAATACTTGTCTGAGGTGCGAACAGATTCAGGATCTGCTCCTTATGGTTGCAGATCTCAAGGATCAGGTGGAGAGATTGAGAAGTATTCGCGAAAGTGAAAGGGAGATAGACTGGTGGAATAGAATCCCTCTCTCCTCCCAGTAATCCTCCCCAGGAGGCTGAGGAATGCCGTATTCCTCATCAACAGGGTAAGGGGAGTGACCTGGCTGGTGAGGAGGACTGGGAGCAGGTCTGCTCTCGTGGGGGTTATAGACCTCCCTTTCAAATGCCACCTTTCCAGCTGCCCCTACAAAACAGGTTTGGGGAGTTGGAATTTGATGCTCAGGTGGAGGATAGTCTGACAGAGAGCTCACCTGAGGAGGCTGTTAACCTCACATTGCCCATCAGACAGGTCAGGACCTCAAGTAAGAAAAAGAAAAGGAGGGTCATTATAGTGGGAGACTCCCTTCTGAAAGGAACGGAGGGCCCTATTTGTAGGATGGACCCAACTCATAGGGAAGTCTGCTGCCTTCCCCAAGCCCGGGTACACGACATCGCCAAGAGACTCCCGGACCTAATTAAACCCTCTGATTATTACCTGCTTCTGGTGGTACAGGCTGGTAGTGATGAACTAGCGAAAAGAGGGTCAAGGGTAGTTAAAAAGGAACTCCAGGAGCTGGGACGGTCAATAGATAGGGCAGGAGCACAGGTGGTGTTCTGTTCAGTTCCCCCGGTGGCAGGGATGTATACAGATAGGAATAAGAGAATATATGCAGTTAATAAATGGCTTAGGGCCTGGTGCCGGCAGAGGAATTTTGGGTTCTTTGATCATGGGGAAACCTTTACAGCACCTGGCCTGCTTTACCCAGATGGGTCTCGTCTAACTCCAAAGGGTAAGAGGATCCTAGCCCAGGAGCTGGCAGGGCTTGTTGAGAGGGCTTTAAACTAGGCATGACGGGGGAGGGGGGAGTTACTAGGCTCACCAAAGATGTTCCCGTGGAGGATGAGCCATCTCAAAGGGGGTTGTCAGTAACCCAACTGAAGTGCATGTACACAAACGCATGCAGTATGGGAAACAAACAGGAGGAGCTAGAAGTCCTGGTCCAGCGGGAGAGCTATGATATAGTTGCTATCACGGAAACGTGGTGGAACGACTGTCATAACTGGAGTGCTGCCATGGAAGGCTACAGGCTCTTCAGGCGAGACAGGCGTGAGAAGAGGGCTGGAGGGGTGGCCCTCTACACTAGAGAAACCCTGGATGCTGTTGAAGTCGAGATCGGTGATGACCAGGTTGAGTGTCTATGGGTACGAGTCAGAGGGGCAGTCAGGTCTGACCTCCTGGTTGGAGTGTGTTACAGACCGCCCGACCAAGAGGAGGATTTGGATCTTCTGTTGTTTAAACAGCTGGAGGCTGCCTCTAGATCGGCTGCCCTTGTTCTTTTAGGAGACTTTAACCTTCCAGATATCTGCTGGAAACTTAACACTGCTGAGAGGAGGCAGTCCAGGAGGTTCTTAGAGTGTATTGAGGACTGCTTTTTTGTCACAGCTGGTGAGTGAGCCCACCAGGGGTGAGGCTCTGCTTGACCTGCTGTTTACAAACAAAGAAGGGCTGGTGAGTGATGTTGTTGTCGGAGGCTGTCTGGGGTGTAGTGATCATGAGATAATTGAGTTCTCTCTGAACAACGTAATAAGAAAAGCCAGGAACAGAACATCGATGCTGGACTTTCGGCGGGCAGATTTTGGATTATTTAAGGAACTGGTCAGGAAAGTACCCTGGGAAATAGCTCTTAGTGGCAAGGGGGTCCAGGAAGGCTGGATGCACTTCAAGAATGAAATCTTGAAGGCGCAGGAGCAGGCTGTCCCCATGTGTTGTAAGAAGAGTCGTAGGGGCAGACGGCCGGCCTGGATGAGTAGGGAACTTCTGAAGGAACTAAGTAAGAAAAAGAGGATGTATCATTGTTGGAAAGAAGGGGATGTAAGCCACGTCATGTTCAAGGATGTTGTTAAGTCGTGTAGGAGGAAAATCAGGGAAGCAAAAGCCCAGCTGGAGCTCAAATTGGCCACTTCTGTTAAGGACAATAAGAAGAGTTTTTATAAATGCATCAATGGTAGAAAGAAGGGCGGCAGCGACCCCCACTCCTTGTTGGATGTGGAGGGAAATATAGTAACCAAAGATGCAGAGAAGGCTGAGGTACTTAATGCCTTCTTTGCCTCAGTTTTTAACAGCAAGGATGTCAGCTCGCTTGACAGTTGGCCCTCTGAAGTGGTTGATGGGGGCAGAGTGAAATATGGCCCTCCTGCAATCCATGAGGAGGAAGTTAGAGACCTGCTGAGCCGCTTGGACCCTCATAAGTCTATGGGGCCGGATGGGATCCATCCTAGGGTGCTGAGAGAGCTGGCGGATGAGCTTGCTAAGCCGCTCTCCATCATCTTTCAGCAGTCCTGGCTCACTGGAGAGGTCCCGGAAGACTGGAAGTTGGCCAATGTGACGCCCATCCACAAGAAGGGCCGTAAGGATGATCCAGGTAATTACAGACCTGTCAGCCTGACCTCGGTCCCAGGTAAAATCACGGAGCAGATAATCCTGGGTGAAATCATGCGCCACCTGCAGAACGGTCAAGAAATCAGGCCCAGCCAGCATGGATTTAGGAGGGGTAGGTCCTGCCTGACCAACCTGATCTCCTTTTACGACCATGTGACTCTCCTGGTGGATGAGAGGAAGGCTGTGGATGTGGTATACCTGGACTTCAGCAAGGCCTTTGACACTGTCTCCCACAGTAGACTCCTAGGGAAGCTGGCAGCCCGTGGCTTAGATGGGAGCACTCTGTGCTGGGTTAGGAATTGGCTGGATGGCGGAGCCCAGAGAGTGATGGTGAATGGTGTTTCATCCAGTTGGCGGCCGGTCACCAGTGGTGTCCCCCAGGAATCGGTGTTGGGTCCCGTCCTGTTTAATATCTTTATTGATGATCTGGATGAGGGGATTGAGTCCGTCATCAGCAAGTTTGCAGATGATACCAAGCTGGGAGGAAGGGCTGATCTGCTAGAGGGTAGGATGGCCCTACAGAGGGACCTGGACAGATTGGAGAGCTGGGCTGATTCTAATGGGATGATGTTTAATAAGTCCAAATGTCGGGTACTTCATTTTGGACACAACAATCCCATGCAGAGCTACAGACTGGGGACAGAGTGGCTGGAGAGTAGTCAGGCAGAAAAGGACCTGGGAGTGCTGGTGGACAGGAAGCTCAACATGAGCCAGCAGTGTGCCCAGGTGGCCAAGAAGGCCAATGGCATCCTGGCCTGCATCAGGAGTAGTGTACTAAGCAGGACCAGAGAAGTTATCGTCCCCCTGTACTCGGCACTGGTCAGGCCTCACCTTGAATACTGTGTACAGTTCTGGGCCCCCCAGTTTGGGAAGGATGTTAGGATACTGGAATGTGTTCAGAGGAGGGCAACGAAGATGGTGAAGGGGCTGGAGCACAAGCCCTGTGAGGAGCGACTGAGGGAGTTGGGGCTGTTTAGTCTAGAGGAGAGGAGGCTCAGGGGAGACCTCATTGCTCTCTACAACTACCTAAAAGGAGGTTGTAGTCGGGCAGGGATTGGTCTCTTCTCTCAGGTGACCAGTGGCAGAACTAGAGGGCATGGACTTAAGCTTCGTCAGGGAAAGTTTAGGCTTGATATGAGGAAAAAGTTCTTCACTGAAAGGGTGATTGGCCATTGGAATGGGCTGCCCAGGGAGGTGGTGGAGTCACCGACCCTGGAGGTGTTTAAGGGGAGACTGGATGAGGCACTGAGTGCCATGGTTTAGATGATGGTTGGTGTTAGTGTTGGTGTTAGTGTTAGATTATAGGTTGGACTTGATGATCTCAGAGGTCCTTTCCAACCTTGTGATACTGTGACTGTGAGGACCGTGTTCTGAAGTACATCAGGGAGATCTTTTTTTTTTAGCTAAGGCTGCCTCCTCTGCAGCTCGCCAGGAGCAAAGGGGACGGTGGGGAGGGTGTCCTGAGAATGCGCTGAGGATGGTGGGAAGAGGGCCTGGAGTGGGCTGTGTATCTGCCATGGTGGTGGCCTGTGAAGGTGGCAGATGGCCCATGAAGGCCGTGGGGAAAAAGGAAGGGGGCACGCACTTCTCCCACTGTGTGCTGGGTTCAGTGGGATTTGGCTCCAGATTGGGTTATGTTCACTTCTGTTTGGCATCTCAGAGGATGGACAGATGAAAGAGCACATTGGGGTTTCTGTGAGTGTCCCTTTGGCGGTGGGTCAGTCCCTTTGGGACGGGAGGGGAGCAAGGAGTTGCTGGCTGCGGAAGGCCGTTGCTGGCTCTGCAGAACCAAGTAGCCGTGGTTCAGCCTTGGGACTCCCTTGTCCTTGCAGACCCTCTGTGACAGCTGCAGTCGGGACTGACAGGCTGTCCCCGTGGGACCTGCTGCTGAATTTGCATCCAGGCTCGGGCGGGCCTCCCCTAGCTGAGGAGAACAAGAGTGGGAGCCAACTGGCAGAGGCAAGGACCGTCCAGAGGAGGTTGACCTCATGGCGGTGTGCCTGGGGGTCAAAGAAGGCATGAGGATGGTTGAGCACCCTTTTCCTAGTCCTAAGTGGGGATGAACAAAGGGCACGAGGCTGGGGCAGGTGCAAGAGCCTTTATTGAAAAGAACGGTCAAACCAGCATCGCTAGCCACATCCCCACCAAGACTGCAAAAAGACTGAGGGAAACTGACCCTTATGTCTCCGTGGAGACTGGGGGGAAAAGCAGACGCATCTCTGTGTGAGGTTACAGACATGACGTGGAGCAGTGCTCTGTGCTATGCTGGCCAAGTTGAGGCACTGCACCTCGGCCTTTGGTAGCTGTGGCCGTGCTCCCCAAGGTCTGAGCTAGCTTTGTGGTGAGTTGCCCTTGCACAAACCCAATTGTTCCGGAGTCTCAAAGGCTGCTGGAGTGCTGGGCTCAGCCCCATAGCATCAGTGGGGACATACCTGGGGTTCTGCACCAAAAGCAGACTTCCTCGTGGAAACCCTCCTCATTAGGGCTCCATTCAGTGTTCAACAAGTGGTTAGGCTGCCCCTCCAGCTGCTGTGCCGCTGCTGGTGGTGTTGGATGCGGGCTACTTCAACCTAATGAACTTAAGCAGGCTCACTCCAGATAGTATTCCAGCAGGTGAGGTACAAGTGCTCCTGGTGAGGAGAGTATTTCCAGTGCACCTCTGGGGCTGCCACCACTGTGATGGCAGTGTGAAGCCACTGGTCCTCAAGTCACAATGGCCTCGAAGGCATCCCTGGTTAGTCGGTGAGGTGGAGGAGGAGCCGAGTCTCTTGGGGCAACTCCAGGAAAGGAAGCCCGTTTGCCTCTCTGCCTGCCTGTACGTAGGGTAGATATGGCCAGAGGGCTGTGTCCACTTCTGATCTGTCCCCTTTACTGTCCCCTGGGTCAGGGTCGAAAATGCTGTTGCTTTGATGCTGTGCCCTAGGCCAAGGGGTGTGTGACATGCCGCTGTTCCCGGGAAGCTCATACGCTTTGCGGTGAGTGTTGGTGTCTGCTCGGCCGTCTCGACGAGGTGCTGCCCTGCAAAGCTCCTGGGGCTGCGGGCTGCCCCTGGCCCGGGCAGCCCCTGGGACCCCCCAGGGCCAACCACAGCACCCTCAGCAGAGACCGGGCACTCCCAGCGCGCCCAGTGCTAGCGAAAGAACACCTTTCCAACCCCCGCAAGCAAGGGCAGCTGAAGCTCATACGCTTTGCGGTGAGTGTTGGTGTCTGCTGCCTGCTCGCTGCAGGAGTGCTGCACACAGGCATGTGCCAGAGCATGGCTGGACATGGGCCTTTGGACTAGGGGTCAATTTCCTGCCGGTAACTAAAGCTGTAGTGGGATGACGATTTTACATCGGTTTATGAATGCCTCTTGCATCATCTTTGCTACAAAATTTTATGGAGGACTGTGGTGTTCTCCATTGACAGACAGACAGCAAGCCTATGAGGGCACCTTTCCTCAGTGGCCTGCTGAGTACTTGTGACAAGAAGTTCTCTTCCACAGACTTCAAGAGTTTCTCTGACCTACTTGTCACAGCAGTGCCCAGTTGCTGCTGGGGCAGTTGAAATCTACGGCAAGGACAAGGACAATTACTACTAGCTCTGGGAACTGACCAAGATTTCCAGCCAAAGGCATCTACAACCACAGCACCCAGAGCTGCACGTAGGGCAACCCAGCTCCCCTTAACCCTTTCCTTCGGCATGAGGAGCTGGGGAGGCTGTTGAGGGTGGGGCGGAACACAAGGAGCCCCATCACGCCCTCCTAGGATACACCCAAACAAAAGCCCAAAGGGACCTGCAGCTCCCATTGCACGGACACCAGGTGGCTCCCGTGATTCTGCCTTCTGCCCATCCCAAAACCTTCTGCCGTCGAGGCTGGGACATGAACCTGAGCCCTGCAGCCTGAGGATGCTCTTGATGGCAAGAGCAGAGGTGACCGCTGGCAACCGCTCCTGTCTGTCTTCCAGGCTCAATGAACCTATCGCAGCTGCCGGGGCAGATGCAAGCCCTTGCCTGCAGCCTGGGTAATCCCAGCAAATGTGGCGCTCCAGGCACTCCCATCAGGTATGGCACCCCCATCTGCTCTGGCACCCCGGCACCTCCAGCGTTCCTGACCCCCAGGCACCTTCAGCATCCCCAGAGCCCCTGTGCCCTGGCAGTTTTGGCACAAGGGTTCCGCAATCCTGTGCGAGCGTCCCTCCCCTCGCCTGGCTGATGTGTGCCCAGTAAACACAATTTACAGAGAATTCCCCAAAACGTTGGGGCCACGTCTGCTGTTTGACATCCTGTAAGCGAGTCTCCTCCCTGGTCTGCAACGCCGTCCCACCGACACAGCGGTTCCCCCTGTGGGGAGTGCCCAGCCACAAGGTGTCCCAGAGCAGGGGGAGCCGGCCGTCTCGGCGAGGTGCTGCCCTGCAAAGCTCCTGGGGCTGCGGGCTGCCCCCTGCCCGGGCAGCCCCTGGGACCTCCCAAGCGAAAGAACACCTTTCCAACCCCCGCAAGCAAGGGCAGGGCTGTCGAAGCAAGCGCGGCGGTGGGAATGTTGGCTTAAACCTGTCTCAGCGTTGAGCGGGAGATGGGGCCGATGGGTGGGGGGTGGATGGTGGGGAGTGCCTGGGATGGAGGGTGTGTGGAGGGGGGATAATTGGGTGGGTGCTCTTAGTTACATATTCTTTGGGCATTTTGAGAATGTCCTGTTTGTACGAGCTTACACATTACAGCAATGTGAAAAAAAGGAAACAGAAAAATGGAGTGTGCATAAATGCATGAAATAACAACGACCAATGTCTTCATGAACAAAAGCTAACTTCTGGAAAAATATATTTCTGTTTAATAAGGACAACATGGCTCCTTCTTCCACCCTACCTTCGTATCTCCCTATTGCAAATATTGGAAAGCAGTAGGCACTAAATAATTGAGAAATTAAAATCCACAAATGCTTTCACTGATTTAACCATAATCATCTATTTTTCACATTAGGATTTGAATTGCAAGGAACTAAACAAAGAGTTATGCTTTGCACAGCCTGACTAAATTTTTGAAAATGCACTACCTAATCTGAAAAAACACTCCCAACAAGATGCACGTTGGACAGGTGTGCGTGCCAAATGATGTTGCTTTTGGAAAGGGTTTTGCAGGAGATCGGACAGCTACCAAATAACCAAATATTCAAAAGAAAAGCTATTCCTGAAACAGCAGTAATTTTGGTCTTAGTGGTTATAAAACAGACCTTAGCAAGAGCAAAAGTCACACAAATTGAAAAGAGATATTATTGTTAAAGCGGATTTTCAGATTTTCATTGCTACCACAAAAGATTTGTAAAGTGTTCTAGAAAAAGCCTAGCAATCATCACCAATTATTTTCTTATGAGGAAGAATGGCAAGGAAAGCTATCACTGACCCTTAAGATGGAACAAACCCACAAGGTATAGGATTTATTACTGGAGACTGAAGAATTTAATTCCAAAGTAGACATCTACACTTAGCCAGATGTATCATACCCTATTTCTATTTCTTTGTTACTATTAATTCTAAATTATATTTTCAGTAAGTAGATTAGATGTGGAGAGGCTCATTTTGTCAAATGAATCCCATCCAAGAAGAGATGAAAACCTGGGCAGTGTTTTGGAGCTAGAAGGCAAGTTTCTGCTTGTGATATGAATTTGACCTCCTGTCTGACGACCTGTTGGAATATGCAGATCAAGCTTAAATGAATGAAGGAAGGTCAAAGAAATCGTTGGGTAATCATCTGGAGTACTTAGAGAGTTCTGAGACAAATGCAGAAATGAAATTAAGACTGAAAATAATACATTTTGCTATGCTAGTTTCACTTCATAAAAGTAAAGAATTGTGGGAAATGTTTGAATTAATTTGGGTAAATCTTTAATCACTCTCAAAGAAAAAAAAAACCATGGAGCCATTGTGGACAAGTGATACTAGTCAGCAAGTGATCCCAGGCACAGGATTATAACTAGCCTCTCTAGAAGGCAGAGAAATTATACTAAAATGACAATAAATCAGATTTTTAAAAAAAAAACTATAATAAGAACAATCTACCCACTAGAGTTCATTACATTTGGGAGTGTGGAAGAAATTTTGTTAGTAGCAGGTTGAGTATCTTTATCAAATCTTTTGGTATTGAAAAAGCTACTACGTTTCTGAAGGTTGCCAAATTCCAAATATTCCTTTAGAATTATTTCAATGACAGCTTAAAATATAACATTATTTTTAAAAGAGTTGACTCGAGGACTGATGAAAAATGCTTTTGGAGATATACGTGAGGTGATACTTTGTAAAGGTTTGAATCTCTCACACATTATTGTTTTTCTCTGTTACATTATTGCTAAGGAAGTTATTAATGAACTAATTTAAGATAGGGTGGGGCGGGGGGGAAAGACTGGCAACTGGGCCTCTTAATCACTTACTGAGTCTTTTCTCCTGTCAAACCCATTTTTGCTGGTAATGTTAAATCTTCATAGGTATGCTATTCTTAAAACCTTTTCAACTGCTGCCTGTCATATGGTGACATTCTAAAGTTTGATGTTTTTGGTATTACTAGAGTGTCCTTGCTTCAAGTCCAACTGTTAGCCCACCATGCCTACTAAACTATGTAATGAAATGCAACACCTAAATGCTTTTTGAACACCTCCAGTGTTCAAAAGTGTTGGAGACTCCAACATTTTCCTAAACAGCCTGTTCCAACGCTTGACCACTCTTTCAGTAAAGAAATTTTTTCTAACATCTAGTCTAAACCTATCCTGGCACAACTTGAGGCCATTTCCTCTCATGCTATCACTTGTTACTTGGAAGAGACCAGCACCCATCTCACTACAACCTCCTTTCATGTAATTGTGGTGAGCAATTAGGTCTCTACAGTTAGTCTCCTCCAGAATGAAGGGCCCAAAACTGTATTAGAGGTGCTGCCTTGCCAATGTCGTGAACAGAGCCATGATCACTTCCCTAGTCCTGCCGGCCACATAATTTTTTTACTCAAGCCGCTATACTTTTGGACTTTTTGGCAACTTGGGCACACTACTGGCTCATGTTCTGCTGGTTGTCGACCAACACCAGCAGATCCTTTTCCACTCGGGCATCTTTCCTGCCCCTCTTCTCCAGGCCCATAATGTTGCATCGAGTTATGACCAAAGCATTGGACCCAGCACTTGTCCTTGTTAAATCTCATACAATTGGCCTCTGGTACACTTATAACCACTTCATTGCAAACTAATATTAACAATATCCTGACACTCATAATGTGTGGATATCGGCAGGCTTCAGTTTCATTAAACCTGATCTTAGAGTAGTAAATTTAAGAATTTATAATAATTGGTCTAAGAATTTATAATTCTCTAATCTTTTAATTGAGATTTGGTTTTACAAGTGCTTTTCATGAAAGACATCAATGAATATTTGGAGAAATAATTTGAACAGATACATGATATAGTGGCAGACAGTATTTCAAAATGATTAAGAAACTATCTTCCTCGAGGTCACTATCAAACTATTTTTCAAGATGTTATTTCCAGAAATAACCCATGTGTGAAACTGGATAAAGGTTAGTAGCCAGGTGAAACCTCACTTAAATAAAAAAAGATCTAAAAGATGTATATATTGTAACTGTAAATGGGTTTTATGTGAAAACTGATTTTGAAGCTGTGTGTAGTTGGTGTCTTTCTTGGTTAAAAGATCGAAGATTGCACGAAAAGGTGGAACAACTGAAGTGAAAGAGGACTGATAGTATATTTCTATAACAGACCTAGGGCTAATGTTGCTGACATGCACAGGCACAATGGTTTATGAGGCTCCTCATGTATCACACTGGCAGCGTAACTGAAGTGAGAAAGTGAACTCTCTCCTTACATGCAGAATTGCACATCTCTAGTATTTTCATGACATGCAGTATTGTACTGCATCATGCTGCCCACATAAGATCTGAGTAATATAGGATGTGATCCATTTCTGGAATAGTTATTGCATACACATGTATTTATTGATCACTTCTGCTTCATGCATGTCATAGTAACTCAATTTTAATGCTGATGTTCTCTGCATTCCCTTTTGTTCTAGAACAATGAGCCACAGTTAGCTTAAATTATTATGCTTTAAAAGCAGACTGATCCTTTCGTGCTAGCAAATGTGAAATACGCCCAGATACTTTAACTACTTTTTGTAGTGTCGCAGAACATAAACTCTGTTTCTGTCGCTTCTGAGGACATAAATAGACTGTTCAGTGATTGGGTTCTCATGGGGAGATAGTCGTACCTAGATAACTACAAGAAACATACTTATTTTTATTCTGCACCAGGTTTTCTGTTTAAAATTATTTTGACGTGAATGGATTGCTTCCTTACTGTAGAGAGACAATATCTAAGTCTTTGCTGAAATCCAGAAGTGCGACATGGACTGTTTTTTCGTGGTCAACTGGATGGGTGACTTTGTCATAGAAGGATATTAAGTTTGGAAGACAGGACCTTCTCTTTATAAACCTTTGCTGGCTGGGACCAATGACTGCATTGTCTATCAGATGTTTTTCTGTATCTCCCAGAATGATCTTCTGCATAATCTTACCAGGCATTGGTTAGACTGACAGGCCTGTATTTAGTGGGGTCATCCCTGCTGCCCTTCTTGCCCTGTTGCTTGCCTTCTTGAGTTCCTGGGAAAGACATCCTTATGAAACTTTTATTAAGAGGAAGAACTGCATATTTTCAGCATGGTGTGAAGGAATTCAGCTGCATGAATTCCATTAGTGTTAATAACTGTTGTGTGTCTAAATGGCTGTTCGTTTTACAGAATAGTTACCTCTTGGTGTGCTTAGAGTATAACAGTATGCTTTTAAAGCCCTAACTTGATATAACCTGAAAATCTAGTGAATATGTGGGTGGTGGGAAGGCATTCGTAACTACGAATTAAAAAAAAAATACTAGAAAGAACCAGAGGCAAAATAAAAAGATAAAAAAAAAAAGAGACAAAACCAAACCAAAGAGCTGTATAGTCAAATGGAATGTGTTGGAAACAAACGAGGATTTTTAGAAGTTTAACAAACCAGGCTACAGAGGAATCACAAAACTGCATTTCAGGCAGGTCATCAATGAATAAAAGCATTGTGGGTCAAAGCATCTCTTCAAAACCAGAAATCTCCTCTGCTTATGGCTCTGTCAGACTTCTCCCATAGTTGCAGACAGTTGTGAATTGTGTAGAAATGTATATAAGTGCTTCTATTCTTTAACCATAATGTAAAAGATAGGCTATCGGGTTACTTTTCTAGTCTTCCACTTCCCTTCACAAAGAGACCAAGGGGTTTCAGTGTGTCATCCTGTTGAAGTAATCACAATTTATGTGCTTGCAGTACAAGCTTGCAATAAACTGATCTGTCTAATCTCTAAGATACTTGTAGAATAGAATGATCTTGGTGATCATTTGCCCAAAGTAGAATTCCGAAAAAGTCTATGGTGTAGGCTAGGTTTTGACTGAACTGGAATAGTAGAATGGCTGCTAGTCGCAAATGGAAAGCATGATTTTCAGGAACAAATTTCTCAGCTAGGTTGATGTTTATAAACACCAAATACTTCATTTATCTTCTGTGAAAAAGTGTCTATATAAGATTGTAGTCAACAAAGCTTGAGGGACCAGACATTTGGGTTATTAATATTTGCTATCCAGTATTCCAAGGGAAAAAAACAACTTACGTTTGTTTAACATGCCAAAACATTCTAAAAGGAGAAGAGTGCTAAGTGATGCATTACCATATGCTCATGAGATATTTATTGTGATGTTGGTAATCAGAGTGATAATAATTTTCATGTTCTTCTGGGTGCCTGCTGTTACTGGAGTGCTATCACACATTCTGTTTAGCACTTTCTATTAAAAAACCAAACCAACCAGAAGGTTCCTGGTGAGCAGTGCAACTTTTATTCGATGTTTTTGATTTTCAGCTCAATAAAACTGCCTTGGGATCTCATTAAGAAGTTGTGAAAATTGCTTTGTCATTTGAGTATTGTTTTTGGCAGAAAATATATATTGTTTCTTAATCTCCACTGTAGATCTATTCTTTCTCTTCCTCCCTCCCTGTGTATTTATATACTTAGATTTGTATCTGTTTATAGAGTGAAGCTGTCATGGTGGGAATACAGAAGTGATTTATATACTGAACATGTAGAGTGATTGGTTTTAATTTTGGTTCACTACTCTGGTTTTTGGATTCTGTTATGATCAAATATAAATATTACTTGACAGAATTCATGAATAGACCACAACTCTGTGAGGTTTTTGTTAAGCTCATGTTGACAGATTTGGTTTTCTAGTTTAACGTATCTAGTATTAGTTTACCTTTTTTAGGTCTGGTGCAGGTATATTTCCTTATTTACTTCTGTAGCAAAAATTAATACCGTGAGGAGGAAAATAGTACCGTGAGGAAAAACATTTGGATGGACCGAAGAAAATAAATCTTATTCATATATGGCAGCGCCTGAGTTTTTTTGTGGAAGACTGACAATTTTAATCTTTGCTAAATGATATTCAATTGCAAGTCATAATTTAATTTCAAAACAAGTCAGCATTTATTGTCATCCTCAGTGATTTGAAAAGCCTGGATGTACTCCACGTTTCACAATAGGACTATTGGTGGAAATAAGCTGAAGATGAAAAGAGAGTAATGTAGTGGCAAAGAAAAAAATACAGAGAATTCTGAACTTGTTGCTTTTGTAATATTTGCAAACCTGCATGCATAAGTTTCACAGCTTCAGGAATTTTTCAGCCTTCTGCTACAGATTTTTCAAGATCTGAAGCTGGTTTTATTTTTACTGGATCAAATCCTAGAGAACAGATTCTCACTGATATCCATCTAACATTCCTATTAAATCTGTTTCTTGCCTCTCTATCTCATGATGGCTTTTGTGTTCATAAGGCTAGATGATGAACAGAGTCAAATTTCCTGAGAAACAACTTGCTAGTTATTAAACTGTGTATGTTTCATTACTTCAGTTCATATATACTAGTGCTGGCACATGACAGATGGGAATATGCAGTCGGGGAATCACATGAACTTGCATCTTACTTAGCATGTTGAGTTATTAAAACTAACTTGCTTTCGACTAATTGTCCAGTGGATATCTTCCAAAGTACTAAACTTGTATTACGGAGGCTTTAGAGAACTTCTTTTTTGTCAGGTTAGTATTTTATTTTAATTTTGCTGTTTGCTTTTTTTCTGTACAATTTTTAAGGCACATTAATCTGCTTGTTTCAGCAGAGTGCATTTCACAATAACCACGTCAGAGTGTTTATACTTCTCCGGTTTCAGTGGATGCTAGGTGCAGTTACCTAAGGGTGTTTAAAATTTACAGCAAGGTTATTCGTTGCACCATATTCATTTTCTGTATCCTCGCAAGGAGTTGATTTTTCTGTTTAGAAAAGTATTCATGCCATATTTAGCAGTTAGATTATTATGGCCTTGTGTCATTTGTAATCACATCTGTAAACTTCTAGGGGATCTCTGTCATTTTTAGCTGTCATTTATAAAGGTGAGATTGCTGTCCTGTGTAACAGAGAAGATATTCATGGATCTCTCCAAGAGACTTTTGAAAAGTCCAGTAAAGCACCATGAGATTTTCCTGTGTTTTCTAAACAGAAATTCATTGAGACAAAGTGCTTTTAGACTAAACAAAGGTGGATTCCAACTAGATCTAAGGAAGAAATTTTTTTTCTGATGAGACTGGTTAAACAGTGCAACAGATTGCCCAGAGAGGTGGTAGATGACCCATCTCTGGAAACATTCAAGACCAGATTGGAAGGGGTTCTGACTAACCAGATCTACTTGAAGATTTCCTCACTTACTGTGGGGGTGGGGGGAGTGGACTAGATGACCTTTAAAAAATCGCTTCCAATCCAAACGATTGTATGATTCTCTGATTCTGTGATTCTATGATTTTTGTGCCCAGGCTGAAACAAACAGCAACTTGAAGCTATCTGCAAAGACAGTGGCACCATCAATATGTATATCAGGAAGGCAGTGATGAAACCTGGGAAATATTGGTACCTGGATTCAAATTCTTTTTCAAAATGAGCTGAGAATCTGAATCTTCTATATAATAGAAAAACATTGTAAGTGTCAAGGTAAAGAGAATTATATAAAAACAAAAACCTTCTCACCTTGAGTGCGTTGAAGATGTTCTGTGTATCACTCTGCTATAACCGTAATGATTATCCTTCTGGCAAACGCATTTTTTTATCAATGTTTAAACTATTGATTTACTTACACATGAAGCTGACCTTTGTTTGAGAGGAGTGGAAAGAAAGAAAAGAAAAATTTTGTACCTTTTATTATTTTATTAATACCCTTCTATTAAATGGGACCTCTTTCATGCAAGTACATTCTAGTCCATAGTAGCCCTCATTTTTCAACAGTAATATTTTCTCAATTACAAATAAGCAATAGAATGTATGTATAGAATTTGATATTTACAGATGAAAAACACCAAGTGCAAATATTAGTACATATTTTTACATTTAAATGAACAAAAAATATAGATAGTAAGTGACAGCTTACTTGGATAAATATATTAATATAAGTTCAAAATATTGTGTATACTCATAAGTCTGATCATTTCCACTTGCAGTCTGTCATGTATTTACATTTTCATATGTGCCACAAAGTTATGATTTTTTTTTTGTAGTATCAAAGAGAACATGGAAGAAAATCATAATTTTTATATATATTACTTAAAATAAAAACTTACTGGAAAACTTTGTTGCTTTGGGCTTTTAACTTCATTGGAGGATGTCCTCATCTATCAAAGGGCATTATTCTAGGGGTTGGCAAATGTGGGATTAAACATTTTGGTCTATAGCTTCTTCAAAATACTGCAGCTCTTAGAATAATAAACATGGAGCTCTTTACCTCCTTTTAAATAATGTTCTTTATTGTACATTCAGAGAATGAATAGTTTTTATGACAGTTGGACAGAAAATTACTAACAAGCTTATACTTCACTCTTCTAAAAAGCAAGCTATGACAACTTTAAGATGCCTACAAAAATAAAACAATGTAAAAATTAAACCACGAAACATAGTTTGGATACATCCATATCGAAACCAGTGATGACAATCATAAAATTCCATGCCATTGCATGTGAAATTGTTACTTAATCTACTCTTAAAGCTTTCTGTGTCATTAATTGTTGTGTAATTTGGAATTACCCATCACAACAATATGTTAGCACAACACAGTTAAAATTTATGCAGAATATCAAATATGACACTCTTCATGCTAAATAATGCGTTGAGTCCAACTCTCAATCCAACATCACCACTCCTATTAAGCCATGGCCTGAAATGCCACACCTATACGTGGAGAGTGGTGGAAAATCTGTCACTTCCCTGGGCAGCTTGTTCCAATGATTGACCGTTCTTCCGTATGGAAATTGTTGCTAATATTGAGTGTAAAACTCCCCTTGTGGAACTTGAGGCTATTTCCTCTCATCCTGTCACTTTTCACTTAGGAGAAGAGACCAGCACCCAGCTCACTACAACTTTCTTTCAGGTAATTATAGAGAGCAATAAGGTCTCCCCTCAGTCTTGTCTTCTCCAATATAAACAATCCCAGTTTCCCTTAGCTACTCCTCCTAAAGTTGTAGGAATGATGTTGGAACAGGTCTCAGGATCTTATCTATTTCCTCCTCCCTTTCAAAATGAGGTAAGGAAACCTACTGGGCCTGCCTTTTCAAGAATTATTTGCGTGTATAGCCATGGTGATATTCTTTTCTACTTCATGTCACAAGAAAAATACCACCTGGATAGCATTGGTTATTTTTCTTTCTGGAGTCATGGAAACTGCAACTCATTTGCAAATACTATAAGAATAAAATCTATTCTTTGTTCTAGTGCTGTTAGCTTATGTGTCCTAATACCAGAAATAAGCTTTACTCAATAAAGCAGGCATTTGTTAGACAACCAAGAAACTATTTTCACTGGTAAATTTTACCCAGCCAGTTGACCCTAAGCCCACCTCTGAGTGTTTTAGGAAGGCAGAGAGGCCCTCATTTAATGCACTGACCAGTTGGCAGAACTTTGATCTTCCTGGGGGAAAATTGAAGAAATGATTCATGAGATTTTTTTTTTCCCTCTCCTTTAATCTGAGTTACTTCATTTTACGTATACATGAGGATATGTTAAACAGGGATTCATTTCATCTGCCAAATCCACACATTACTGAGCAACTAAACTTTGCATAGGATTATGAATGCAATGTAATTAAGTACAGTTAGAGATCTTAATTTTTAAGGCTACATATATTTCTCATTTTTCTCGAAGTCTAATTCATCATATGTCCTGATTAAACATTAAAAAGAGATTAAGAACAGGTTTGCATTATATTACAGCTAAAATGGGAAAAAATGCTGCTTGGCATGTAGAATCGGGAGTAGTTCTGATGTGATTCTAAAAGACAGCTCTCTGTCCTCTCTGCAAAATGACAATTGTCTTGCACAGTTCCAAGTGATATCTTGCTTATTTTGATTCCCAGTACAGTTCATCACTTGATTGAGTGATATTTATTCTGCACCACTCTGTTTCCTCCAGAATGGAGGAATGAAAATTAAAATCCCCCCAAAAGTAATTTCTTACACTTCCTGTCAAAACAAAAAAAGACCACCCCCCCCCCCCAAACATTACATTCCCATACTAAAATAGGCTGAGTTTATTTACTAAGTAATTTTAAACTATGTTTGATCTTTTTTTAAGATGACCAAGTAGACTGCATCTGTTTTGGCATAATTTGGACTTGCAATTATTATAAATTATTAACAACGGAACGGCATTTAACTTACCTCCAAATACCTAAAATTCTTCAGAATTCAGACATAAGTATGGTATCTCCATGACACCTAACGATGAAAAAGTCAATCATAAAAGAACCTTCAACCTATTACTCTAGACTTTGACTTGGGGAAAAAAAAATTTCTTTTGAATTGTAGAACTGTTATATCTTCTAGAATAGTATGTGTGTTATGGGAAAAGGAAACTATGATGAAATTTCTTGTGGAAACAAATATTTGGATTCTATCTGTGTTTCAATAGTACCTACAGTTTTAACTTTGTTTCCTGAAACTTGTGAACCAAGAAACAAATGTTTAGGAAAAGTGGTAACTACGGTCTTATTAGCCTGAGCTCAACACAACAGTGTAAGGAATTTCTAATTAAATATAAATGAATATAAGATAATACGTATTCTGTATTTTTCATAGCTAGAGTGCGTAACACATAATTTTTTATAATATGTGTCTTAGATGAAGAAAGTGGTATTAAGGTAGCCTGTCAATTAGGAAAGTATTTACTCAGAGATCACTTAGGAGATTTGTTAATAAATACAGTGAAAGTAAAGAATAATTATAGAAAGTAGAGTAGGCAAAAATATGGTAAGAAGAAAGTTTGGGCTAGCGTTATTTGTGTTACTGAAGAAACGGGTCATGGGACTAATTTAATTTTCTATTTCCCATATTAAGTGGGAGTGTCCTATTTAGTTTTTAAAAAAAAGAAGGAAACAGCTTGAATTCTGTGGAAAACTGAGAGATATGGAAAGATCTGATGAAACTTATGGAAGGCAGAAGTGGAAAAAGTATTAAATGAAGCAGTAAAAATGCAAAAATTCATTCTTTGTGACTAATAAAAATTATTCTAGAAGATCATAACTTAAAATTTTTAGAGATGAAAGAGCAGCTACATTAATCAACTGCAGAGTGACTGAAGCACTGATAAGAAAATGGCAAAATCTGAGACAGTCTAAGCTATCTCAGATAAGATTTTTCTAGCAAAGACTTGGAACTATTAAAGACATTCTACAAAGTACCAAGGAAACAATATTAAAGACTATATTCAAGAAAGATGAGTTCAATCTCAGTTGATGAAGGTAAAGCAAAAAACAGCGCTTATTTAGGCTAGAAAAGCAAAAGCTAAGGCGTAGCAGATCTGTGTAAGTACAGTGAGAGGGATAAATAAACTATGAATAAATTGAAACTGGGACCTTTGTAACCCTCACAAGAATTATATTCTTAAGTGATTTTTCAGTAAGAGTGGTGAGGAAAAGAAAGAATACACTTCTGTTAAAATATAGTAATACAGTTTGTAATTGCCTGTGATGTCAAAGGACTTAAACTGATGACCTCGAAAGTCTCCTCCAGTCCTGCATTTTTACACTCAGCTATGACGCAAGAGAAAATAAGTATCCCCCTCAGAAAAGGTTTAGTGTGAATATCAAGTAACACAGCAACTTTCAATACCTTAATCAAGCACAAAATTGTTTTAAAGAAAAGACATTTAAAATAAATAGCTGCAATCTGAAAAATCGTATTTAATGATTATATCCATATAATAGCGTTATGCAAAAAAAAAAGAATAAATTAAAAAAAAAAATAAAAAAATTCTATGATTGCATCTAATATTATCCACACATATAAAAAATAAATAGTTTATATCTTATATCCATAGTATAAGTCTAAAAGAAAGCACTTAAGGCTATATAATAGGACTGAGTTAGATGTTTACTAGTCTTTGAAAACATTTTTAATTTTAATATTTTATATGATTGTACTGGGTGTTGCTGGGAGGGAGCTGATTTTCCTCATAGCAGTCAATATGGTATACTGTTTTAGACTGTTGACCAGAGGAGTATTGGTAACAAATCAAGTCCTTCTCTGTTTCCCAGAGTTCCCTACCAGTGAGTAGTCTAGGAGGGGACACAGTTAGGACAACTGCATGAACAGGTCAAAGTGCTTCCTACTCATTTAAATACAAATAAAGTAAGCATAGGGCTACCTATTTTGATAATACCAGTGAATGGATCTCTCAGTTAATTATAAATCTAATCTAGAAATGAACCCTATTGGTCTTCCATTTCTTGTGTTTTCTTTATTCTATTATCCTTCAGGACTGGCTTTTGGTAGCATTTATACTGCCATAAAATAGGGCTCAGCAAAGTCCATTCTTTGCTAGTTTTGTCATCTAAACTTATAATTTTGCTGTGAGAAACTCGCGAAGGTGTCTATCAATTTCTAACAATGCTCTCAACAGACTTATACACAAACTAGTAAATTTGTCAGAGAGATTAGCCAAACTATGATTGAAAAAATATTGTGATTTCCTTCTTTCAATGTGATTCAGATTAGAAACATCCTTGCTACAAGAACAAAAAAATGAGTTAACTGCTGGAATAATCGAAACAGTCAACAACTCCAAAGTACCAAAGCAATCAATGAGAAAGCAAAACCTGAAAGAAAAATACTCTTTTTGTTGTTTTTACAGAGGAGACTTAAAGAAGAGAATAATCTGAAAAGTCTGGGAAGAATTAGGTTTAATCCTAATCCTAATCCAAACCAGATTAGTTTGCTTTACTTTTTCAACAGAGGCATAAATGGTATTAAATCATCTGACTCTTTAAGCAGAGAAAAACCTACAGAACTGTAAGTTTAAATGACAAAACATCTATCAGTTTCTGCATTGGAGTCTGGCCAGATCCTGAAAATTTATGAATTTGTCATTGTTTACCTATTATAGAAAGCGTAAATTTAAAAAGATTGCAATAAGGAAGACCCCACCTTGTGATGCCAAGTATGAGACTAATCTAAAACATCATCCTAACAGACCATTTAGTAACTTCCCTCTCTCTAACTGTTCAGTGAACTTCCCTCTCACTAAAGGGGAACGTATTGTGAGCATGAGTGACAAATATTTTATTACTTAGTATTATTTTTCCTGTTTTTGTTAGTCCAGTTACAAGGATAATTCATTTACTGATATTTAAATGTTACTTCACTTGATCCTTTGAATTGTGTGCTTCACAATTTTTTCATGTAATTTATATGTGCAATCTCAAGAGATTATTTTTTCTCAGTAAAATGATTTTTAATTAAACAAACCAGTAAAAATATCCCACAAACAGTGGAGCTTAGTTAATCCCTAGAATGGCATATTTCCAGACTCCCCCTGCTCACTGTACAGACATGGCCCACTGCATTGCAGCACTAGTTATTTTAGAAGCCATAGAAGCAGTAGAGTGTTAGACTTCTGTCTGATATATTTTGGAATGTGCTGCCCAGGGAGGTGGTGGAGTCGCCAACCCTGGAGGTGTTTAAGGGGAGACTGGATGAGGCACTGAGTGCCATGGTTTAGGTGATGGTTGGTGTTAGTGTTGGTGTTAGTGTTGGTGTTAGTGTTGGGTTATAGGTTGGACTTGATGATCTCAGAGGTCCTTTCCAACCTTATGATACTGTGATACTGTGATACTGTGATACTGTGATACTGTGATATGTTTCAGATGTCGAGGATGTAGAGGAGTAAAGAATATGTCCGTCATTAGGGATATATAATCTTGTGTGTTTCTTTAGATGATAGCTACCATTCTTTTTTATTCTACAATGTGATTCCATGGAATAATTTTTAGGATGCTGGTTCTGGGTTGAAGTTGCAGTATCTGTTCTTGCTTTTCCCCAAATAGTAGTCAGAAAGTAGCCAGAAAATTATCTTGAAAGGATGATTGAAGATTCTTCAATTCTGAATGAGTTCCCATGGTGGCATAGAGCCAGAGAAGCATGCGTGGGTAGGATCAATTAAAGATATAGTTGAGATGTCCTACCTGATTGCTGCAGTCAGTGTAATTTAGATCAGCTATAATGGCTTGTTCAGTGAAACTAAAAATGAATAGCTTTGAATAACCTCCCTTTCATGATCCCCTTCTCACCTGTGGTAAATATGATGATCTCTCTACATTGTTAAGGTTTTCTAAAGTGACTGAGAGGCTTATAGCAAAAAAAAAAAAGAAAAAAAAAAAAAAAAGGTCCTTGCTCCAAGACCAAAACGTGAGTTAACTCCTGGAATAACTGAATTAGCAAAAAACTTCAAATCATTATAAAAGTTTTAACTTTTGGGTAAAAGAAGTCTATTCAAATAAATATTTTCTTGTCCAAGAAGTTTCTGATTTGCTAACGAAAAAAAGAGGAAAAAATTAAAGTCGGTCACTCACAGATACATGCCAAAAAAATCCCACTCTGAACTGATTGGTTCGCCTTAAAGAATAATATGGTAGTGATATATTTGTAGAAATGTCACCTTTTTGTTGTTGTGCTTTGAACAACCCTTCTGGTCATCTTTCCTGCTTTTTCCGTTGTTCTGCAGAGTTTTCACAGCAGCGTTGTGTTTAAACAATATTTTAGCTTACTGCAAGAACCCGAAAATGCTGGTACACTTTCAAGGTTTTTAGGACTTCTCTCCCTTTAAAAAGAGAGGAAAAGAAAGTGCGTAAACGACGGGAGATGGGGTGGGTAACAACTTGTAATCAATTTCACACCTGCATAGTTGAAAAACGTTTTATATATTAGAGGTCTCTGTTTTTTTCAGGTCTGAAGATTATAACGTAGCACTTAAAGCTGGCACTCTAGTAGATCTCTATCACCTGTAATTGACGGAAAATATTTAACTCGAGATATTTAGTAAAATAATGTCTGGAACTGTTACACTAAGTAGAGAGGACGTAAACTATGGTTTGAAGTCATATAGAATTTTGAAAGATGAAATAAGCAATAATACTGGGTCAGCTTCCATTTCTAAGGGAAAAACCCAAATGTATAAGTGATTCTTACAGTAAAAATTAATTTGTGGGGCGGATGCAATGCATTAGTAAAAGTATTGATTGCCAAGTTCCTTGGGTTTTACTTCTAAAAAGTCATTTTTACTTCATCCACTAACTACAGCCACTTTTACTTGACTTCTGAGTAAAGATTTTATAAAAAGAAAAATAGTCCTGGAAACTCTGAAGGAAGGAGGTAAGGAGAAAGAGTTCCTGAAGCAATAAATCATGAATCTTAGGCATACTAAAGCATCAGCAGACACTTTAAGGTACTCCAGCTGGGGTCAAAGTCTTAACAGCTCTGGAGGTGTTTGGGATCAGTTATTCCCATGTCAAAAGGAAACATGCTCCATTATGTAAAGTTTTTCTTCTTTCCAAGTAATGGATTCCAATGACAGAAAACAAAGTTATTTCCTGTGAGTACATCACACACCACAATAATGCCCATTTCTCATTTCCCCATTTATGATGTAGAAAGAAAGAAGTGCTATTACATCATTCTTGTTGGTGTAAATAGACCACAGAGCTGAAACCATACCATTAGTTTTCTGCTTATTCATAACATAGACCACAGCCTTGGCTAGATTAGGGGTCTTTTTGTAGCTGATATTATTTACATTTGGAATCTCTTATTCAGTGTGTGAGAAAAAATGTGGTCACAGACACTGAAAGTTAATATATTCCAGTCAGTTCTGAGTGAATAAAAAGGAAAAAAGAGTAGTGGAAGTTCAAATGGAGGAAAGCTGGAATTCAGGATGAAAGTTTAGAGTTTACAAACCAGAAATTCAAACAATTTTATTTAATAAAGGTAAACTACCACAGAAATAGCAAAAATTCTGATGCCTTCTCCACCCCACTTTCTTATTTTTAAAAATGCTATTGTATGGACTTTGGTAAGCTGTCACATTAAATGAACAAATATTATTGTCGAGGAGTGGTTTTCTTCCTACCATTCTTCGAAATTATCTCATAATCCCATGTTTGTATCAGTTATTAAAAGACTAGTGGCACATAATTAGAAAACATTCAAAAACAACAAACAGCACTTCTTATCTTTAAAGTAGTATAAGAAGAATGAGGATAATGTGGAATACGTAGTCTAAAATTTTAAAGTGGCTGTAGTATTTTGTTGGTTACATCCTTTCACAAATACCTTTCTCAGTGGGAGTGTAATGACTAATTCAGAGTTCATAAATTATAGTTATGTACTTTTATAATGTGCATGCTCTAGTGGAGAGTGAATGGAGAGTGAAGCCTCCATTGAGAAGACGTAATTGTTTACAATGCAGTAAGGAAAACAAATCTCCATATCCACTGGAATGACTTTGTGCTGCTTTAGTTCATATATTCCAGCTCAACCAACTGATTGCAGTATCCTGAAATTTCTCCTGTGTATGAAGCAGCCACTACATTTTAGTCATTTTGTTTATTTACAACGAGAAGTCATGGAGAAAAAACCACATACCAGTCTCAGAAATGAGCATTGATGTGATACTGAAAAAAAAAAAAAATTTATGCTTCTGCCTTCCAGAAAAACATGGGAGGGAATAACAGAAATCTGAAAAGGGGTTTCAGGAGCAAAAACATGTAGACTGAATCATAAAACACTGCAGGGTAAAAAAGGATAAAATTTTTTTACGAAATCCAAAAACGAACTGGTCCTTTGCAAAGATACGTCTTTATTAGCCAAAATAGTAATATATAATAACATTAACCTTCTCCTTCCCTTGCGAGGAAACAGTAGAGGGCTACAAGGTCTCCCCCTCAGCCTCCTCCAGGCTGAACAGACCAAACCACTTTAGCCTTTCCTCAGATGATTTCTCCTCATTAGTCTTATGGCACTCCTCTGGACACTCTCCAGTAGTTTCATGTCCTTTTTATACTCTGGCACCAATAACTGAATATGCTATTCGAGGTGGGGGTCTCACAAGTGCAGTGTGGAGCCGGACAATCATGTCCCTCGACCGGCTGGAAATGCTGTGCTTGATGCACCCCAGAACACGGTTGGCCCTCTTGGCTGCCAAGGCACACTATTGGCTCATATCCAGCTTGCTGTTGACCAGAACCTCCAGGTCTTTTCCACAGGGCTACTCTCCGTCATCTCACTCCCCAGTCTGTAGGTGTATCCAGGGTCGTCGTGTCCCAGGTGCAGAACCTGCCACTTGCCCTTGTTAAACTTCATGCTGTTGGTGATGGCCCAGTTGTGTTGACAGCTTCCCCCAGTTTTGTGTCATCAGCAAACTTTGTCAATAAACTTTCAAGTTCTTCAAGGTTATTTAGGAAGTTATTGAACAGCACCAGCCCCAGTAATGGGACTCCACTACTGACTGGACATCAGCCTAATGTAACTCCATTAACTATGACTCTCTGAGCCCAACCCACCAGCTAATTTTGCACCCATTTTATTTTGTGTTCATCCAGCTGTATCCTGGACATTTTATTTATGAGACTACCGTGAGAGACTATCAAAATCTTTGCTGACATCCCAAAATATGACATCAACTGGTTAAAAAATCTTGTCATAGAAGGATATTAAGTTTGCACGACATGTCTTCTTTGTAAACCCTTGCTGGCTGGGACCAGTGACTGCATTGTCTTTCAGATATTTTTCAATAAATCCCAGAAAATCTCCATAATCTTACCAGGCACTGGTGTTAGACTGACAGGCCTCTGAGGTCATCCCTGCTGTCCTTCTTGAAGATTGGTACAACGTCTGCTAGTTTCCAGTCAGCTGCTGCCTCTCCAGATTCCCATGAGCGCTGAAAAATCATTTAGAGAGGTCTTGCTATGACGTTGCCCAGCATCGGTATTGCATCAAAGGCCTCAGAGAAGTCTAGGTAGATAACAAGCATAGGTCTTCTCTTGTCCACTGAAGCAGACACTTCGTTGTAGAGGTCGATTATCGCCTTCTTCTCTTCAATATGTTTCAACATGTCTTTCAGAAGGATTTTTCTGGGTGCAAAGGTAAGGCTGACTGATCTTTAGTCTCCGGGGTTCTTCATTTGACCCTGTTGTAAAACTGAACATGATGTTTCTCTATTTCTGGTCATTAGGTTCTTTGCCCAACACAACTACTTTTCAAATATGAGGAAGAGTTCTTCGGCAGCTAAAGCAGCCAGTTCTGTGCAGGCCCTGGGATGCATCTGCATTATTTTACATTCCACTGCTATCATCTGAGGAACTCAGAAGGTTTGACGATAGGTAATTGCTTAATTTTCACAGAATGCACAATTGCAGCATTAGGAATTTATTTCATATTCTGGTATGTGATGTAATTATATATGTTATTTTCCTCACTGCAAATTAGCAGAGGAGACATGAAAAAGACTACTGAAGAGAAATAAACAAGCGTGTTATACTCAATTATAATAATTATATTGGTCAAACATCTTGCCAATAATAAAATCTGAATGTGATCATCTGCTTTATTAAATGGGCCACTTTCTCTTACACTAGTAAAAGTACATCTATTTCATTTCTCCAGGACAAGTATCTTCAATAATCTATTTTCCAAAGCATTTTGAGAAAAGAGTGACACCTCTTGAGTCATGACTTCCTTTATTCAATAGTCTATCATTATTGCTGATTGGCCAAAATAAAAATTACTGTACCTGCAAAAAGAGGCAGTTCCAGGCATTCCAGAAAGACCCAAGTGTTATGAATTATCTGATCTTTAATAGTGAATGAGTTATAGTGATGCAGTCACTGAGTTCAGAAATGAAATCACATTTTGGGGATTGAGAAAAGTAGAGAGCTGAGAAGGTGTTAACTCAATATGTTGAAGAAAACATATAAAAATAGCAACCTGGCCAACATCACAGAATACTAACCCAGATGAGCAATGCCCTCATCCCAGAAACCCTCGCAAAAGTTCTGACAGTCCACAGTAGTAATGCCATACATTATTTCCACAGTGAGTAATGAACATTAAGATTGTAATGTATTATCAGAAATTCCAATGATTCTGCCTAGTGTTAATGGGAAGCGTAATACTCCCTACTAATAATTAAACATGTATCTGTCTGGCACAGAATTATTGTGTGACGGATAGTAAATAATATTTATTTTTAATATATCCAACAAATACTAACAGTGTCAAATGGTTGAATTTTTAACACAGAAATTATTTATTACCAGCTGTCATATTCACCCAAGTAGGATGATGCCGCTGATGAGTTATACGTTAAGGAACTGAGGGATGCCTCTTAGTCATCTGCCCTTGTCCTCATGGGGGACTTCAATTTGCCATTTGGACAAATAGGTCCAGACAATTCCTAAGCTCTCAGGTTGATAACTTCAGGGCAGAGATGCTAAGGGAACCAACCAGGAAAAGTTCCCTCCTTGATGAACAGAGAAGGTCTTGTGGGTGATATGGCAACTGGAGGCTGCCTTGGTCACAGTGATTGTGAAGCAGTCATGTTTAACATGTATGGCAACAGGAGAAAAACTACCAACATGAGTTGAACTCTGGGTATGAGGAAAACACACCTCAGGTTACTCATGAACTGCTTAGTAAGGTCCCCAGGAAAAAGCTTTTGAAGGTGCTGGGGTCAATCAGTGCTGGTCACTTTTTAAGTATCACCTTCTAAGAGCAAAGCACATGCAATTTCAAAATGCCTGAAGTCACACAGGCAAGGCAGAAAGCTAGCCTGGTTGAGTAGGGATCTTCTAATCAAACTGAGGCACAAAAGGATGGTGTACAGCCAGTGGAAACATGGACAGGTGATGTGGGAGGACTACGGGAGTGCTGTTCGCTGCTGCAGAGCAGAAATTTGTGCAGGCAAGGCTCAATTAGAGTTGAAGCTGGCCAGCACTGTGAAAGGTAGTAAAAAGAACTTTTTCAAATATATTACTAACAAAAGGCAAGCCAGAAATAACATTGGTCCATTAGTTGATGAGCATGGGCACCTCATAAGCAAAGATATAGAAAAGGCAGAGACATTTAATGCTTTTTTTTTCCCCTCTGTCTTCAATACTGATAATAGCCTTGGCCCCATCCAGAGCCCATGGCCAGGGGACCAGGACTACACAAATGATAATCTCACAGTCAATCTTTAATTTGTGCAGAATCTGCTGTTCCAGCTGGACTCCTACAAGTCAATGGGACACGACAGCACTTAAAGAGCGGGCAGATGTCATAGTGAGACCTCTCTACATGATTTTTCAATGCTCTTGGGAATCTGGAGAGGTAGCAGCTGACTGGAAGCTAGTAATCTTCTAGAAGAGTAGCAGGGATGACACCAGTAACTACAGGCCTGTCAGTCTCATTTCAGTTCCTGGTAAGATTGTGGAGAAGATTATTCTGGGAGTTACTGAAAAGCGTCTGAAAGACAACACAGTCATCGGTCCCACCCAGCAAGGCTTTATAAAGGGAAGGTCCTGCCTGACAAAAAATATCTTTCTATGACAAGGCCACCCACCAAGTTGACCAGGGAAAAATGGTTGATGTAATTTTTCTGGACTTCAGTAAGGCCTTTCACACTGTGTCTCATAGTATCGTCCAAAAAAAGTACAGCGTACAACTGTATAAACATGTAATGTGGTGGGAAAATAATTGGCTGATGGGTCAGGCTCAAAGGCTCATGGTGAATGGGGACATGTCAGGCTGGAAACTAGTCACTAGCAGGGTTCTGCAGAGACGTGTCTTAGGGACAGTACCGATGACCTGGATGCAGGACAGGATCTGAGCATTTACTAACCAAATTTGTCGATGACATTGGAGGGAGTTGTCGGCACTCTTGAGGGAAAAAAAGGCCCTGCAGAGGCATCTGGACAGATTGGAGAGCTGGGACATCACCAACAGCATGAAGTTTAACAAGGGCAAGTGGCAGGTTCTGTACCTGGGACACGACAACCCTGGATACACCTACAGACTGGGGAGTGAGATGACGGAGAGTAGCCCTGTGGAAAAGGACCTGGAGGTTCTGGTCAACAGCAAGTTGGATATGAGCCAATAGTGTGCCTTGGCAGCCAAGAGGGCCAACCGTGTTCTGGGGTGCATCAAGCACAGCATTTCCAGCCGGTCGAGGGACATGATTGTCCTACTCCACGCTGCACTTGTGATGCCCCCACCTTGAATAGCATATTCAGTTATTGGTGCCACAGCGGGTTGAGAGAGGTAATTCTGCCCCCTCTTATTCCACTCCCATTAGACTCCACCTGGAGTACTGCATGCAGCTCTGGGGTCCCCAGTACAAGAAAAACATGAATCCATTTAAGTAGATCCAGAGGAGGGAAATAAAAATGATTAGAGAGATGGAAGACCTCTTCTATAAAGAAATGCTGTGAGAGAGTTAGGGTTGCTCAGTCTGGAGACAAGAAGGCTCCAGGGAGAGCACTTAACAGATGAAAACATGTATGAAGGGGGCTTAGAAAGAAAAACAGACAAAGTCTTTTTGTGAGGACTTGTAGTTACAGGACAAGGGGCAATGTTTTTAAACTAAAAGAGGGTTGATTTAGATTGGATACAAGGATTTTATTTATTTTTTTTATAATGAGGGTAGTGAGACACTAGAACAGGTTGTCCAGACAAGTTGCAGATGTCTCTTCATTGGCAGTGTTCAAGTTAGGGTGGATAAGGCTTTGAGCAATCTGATCTAATGAAAGATGTCCCTGCATTCAGCAGGGGGTTTTGGTCCAAATGATCTTTGAAGGTGTCTCCCATCAAAAAATTCTACGATTCCACAATTCTATTGTTCTACAATAAATTTGAAGTAGTTGACTTACTAATGACTAATTTTTTAAGCCGAAGTTTTCATTCATCTCTACCTGTACCACTAGGTATCTATTCTATTTTTTAATGAATTTAATTGGCCTTGCTAATTTCTTAAACTTTAACAACAGTCTCTTCAGGTTTATTCCTGATTCAGAAGTGTAAATGCTCATTATATTTAAACACTCTGTAAAATAAATAATGTAAACATTAACCAAAATTTGCTCATGTATATGCAAATGAAAGTTTCAAATAAAAGATTGCTCCTGACTGTTTAATTCTGAATGTTTAGCATACCATTCTGTAACCATGCAAGTATATGTTTTTTAAAAGTTTATGGACTTTGAAGCCATATATGTGACTAAAATATATTGAGTTAACTAAAAAAAAAATAATCAAATCTCAGTAACCCTTATGCTACTTAAGTGTTAATAATATCTTGCTGGTTAGGAGAGAGATCATCTTCCTTTCATGCTCCCTCAATGAGAACTGGCAGTGCAAGATTACCATATCAGGAAACAACCTCGTTTTCCACTGAGTACCTCAGCTGACAGACAAAACATCTTTGGAAAAGAGTTACACTGATGATACGTTTATATCAGATTTCCTTGTAAATTCTAGTAACTTTTTACAGTTTTTTGAACTTCAGGGAATTATACCAGTTATGTGAAAGATGAATTTAGGCTCCTAGAGTGAAAATCTACTGACACTAGGACAAATAGGTTCATGACAAGGCCAACAAAATGGGATGTAAAAGAAGGTACTGCTCCTACTGTAACTTTGAAGAGAATAACAGACTATCTCTTTTTCCTTTCATCAACCGTAATTCAAGAAACTAGAGACTAGAATAAAGCTATTTACTTCCTGGAGGAGGCCCGGGCTTTAAAAGCAAACCTTTTCATACCTTTTTTTTAAAACCATTATACTCTCTATTACTTTAGCCAGCATCAACTGTTTTTTGACATTAGTATAATTCAGAAGTGGAAAACAGAGAACTCCCTGAGACTGAAATCGAATTACTCAACTGATCTTTTTCCCCATCTATTTAGTACCTCATATACATGTCTACTTTTTCCCCCACAGCACATATATGATAATTATTGGGAAAAGACCTAGGAAAAGTTTTGACATGATAAAATTCAGAAGAATCACTACACTATTTTGTCTGACATTTTCTAACACTTGCTCTGTGGTCATTTTCTGCCTTCAGATCTGCTGTAACACACTTGAAATGCAGACTTCAGGCTATCATTTTTCACTACTTACATATGTTAAACATTCTTACTGAGGGCACTTTATTCTTCACTTTGTTCTTGTAAGATATCATTATTCCTTTGATATTTAAGTATGCACTTCTTTGTCCTCAGCAGTTCAAATTCCTTTCAGGCAGGCACTCATCCTTCTAAGGATAAAACCAAAATGATACAGTGAACAGTAGTAGCATACAGTCCTTCAGGAGGTCCTTGAAATGCACAAATTAGAGATGCTTTATATACTTATTTTAGAAAGTGTTCTATTTGCTATGAAGTTATGATCCCACTGACATTTTATCCTTTATTCTCAAAAAGCTGAGCTGACAGTCTGCATCTTATACAGTGACCAGACTATTTTACGTCTCCTGTACTGTCAGTCTGTGCTTATTGCAGTATTAGTAAAATGCTGATACTGAAACATTGCAGCTTAACAGTCTGATTGTTCTTTAATGATGCCTCTGTTTTATTCATAAAATGAGTTATAGAAGTATTTAATCTCACTGATTTACCATTAGCATTAATGATTCTAAGCTATTAAAGACTTTATTTCAGAATGCTACAAGAGTTCTAACCGTACAAAACACAGAGTACATTTTATTACATTATTTTGAATCTAGAGGAAATCAATAATGTTGAAATAACTTTTTTTTTCCCACTGAAGCAGAAATATACGTTAGCATAGAACCAGGTGACCCTTTTATATAATTTTCTTGTCATTATCATCAGATGTTATCTAAATAATTTAGCGCAGAAACAATCATGAAAGTAATCCCAAAGACTGAATATAGAAGTGCAG
Organism: Tapera naevia; assembly: GCA_033556795.1. Taxonomy (NCBI): domain Eukaryota; kingdom Metazoa; phylum Chordata; class Aves; order Cuculiformes; family Neomorphidae; genus Tapera; species Tapera naevia. The sequence continues at coordinate 2,231,436 of JAUMJJ010000044.1, read as the reverse complement.
TCAGTAAAAATAAAGGTATTTCTGTTACCATTGACTATTAAACAAAGACTGCTTGATTACCAGCTATTATTAATCTGATTCTTTGTTAATTTTGTTCTAATTTTTTTAGAGAAATTATTTTCTAGCATGTTGTAGGTTATTACAAGATATTTGAAAATAATACTATCATCACTCCTCTTTATATATACCTTCACTTCAATGTACAAACAAAGTGGTATTTTTTAGACAACTTTCACTCAGCCTCGTGCATTAGAAAGTTCATGAAATGAGTCTTTATTTTGGTAGTAACTTTCTACCACGATTTCAATGAAGAAGTTGTCAAAGTGCCTTTCACAGTCAACGCAACAGGCAAATTGTTTCCCTCATTGACTCCTTGGACATCTAAGAAAGAGGAAAAAATATTTTCTTAGTTCTATTAGTGCGTTTGACTTATTTTATTATGTTCTCTTGTGTTTTCAATTGGGAAGTTAAGAACCTTTTCAAAGGACTGCAACTTCCCCTCTACACTCCTCTGTCGACCCCTCCCCACCCCAATATAGGCTTTGCCAAATTAAATGCACTTCTGCATTTTCATCTGTGTTTTTGTTCTTCAGAAAATGTGTTTTAAACAAGGCAATTAATTTTCAGTTCAATATTTATTTCTATTTTTTTCCTATTTAAACTGATCAATAAAATGGAGTCTTTTCACAAGGCCCACTAGATTCTCTGGAAATTTGATTTCCTATATGTCAGCTGGAAGCTTAACTAAGGACTCCCTAAATGTTTTTGATTTTCACTAGACCTTCTGAGAGATGTCATAGATCAGGATGTATGTGACATATCTTATTTATGTGATGTACAACCAGAGTACTCAGAGATTTTTTTAGATGATTTCATGTTCATTTTGCAGAGTGTCAATTTGCCCATTTTTTTCTGGTTTTAGAGACTCACTTTCCCTGGTAAGAGAGAAGTGGTGCCATCACAGTAGTGACAGGCAGAGGGCATTCAGGTGCCTAAGTGAGACTGTAGAGTGACTAAGTGGTTACTTTACTTTTCCTGGGAGGAAAAAAATATACTGACCTAAAGCCTAGTACAAATCTCTGAAGCAATTTGTTTAGTCAGTCTCCTTCTGGTAAGAAGTGAAAATGTAACAGACATTTTTCAGAAATTTTTCAATACTAAATGTCCTGTGTCATATTTCATATGGAAAATGGAAAAATAATAATAAAAACCAAGAATAATCATTACACTATAATCCCTGGGCTAGAGGACCATGACTATGCAAATAATAAAACCCCAGTCAACCCCAAACTTGTACGGGATTTGCTGTTCCAGTCAGATCCGTATAAGTCAATGGGGCCTGATGGGATTCAGTTGAGGGTATTTGAAGAGCATGCTGTTATCATAGTGGAGCCTCACTCAGTGAGTTTTCAATGTTCTCAGGAATCTGCAGAGGTACAAGTTTACTGGAAGCTCGCAAATGTTCCAGTTTTCAAAAAGGGCAACAGGGACAACCCCAGTAACTCCAGGTCTGTTTTTCAGTCTCATTTCAGTGCCTGGTGAATTGGTCCCAGCCGACTCATAAGAGGAAGGTCCTGCCTGACAAAAAATTTCTTTCTATGACAAGGTTGCCCACCTAGGTGACCAAGGGAAGCCAGTTGTTGTGGTTTTCAGTAAAGTCTTTGATACTGACTCTCTCTCTGATAAAGTTATTGTATTATACAATCTAACTGCCTAATTCATCTTTAAAAGCGGAATATTCACATTAGGACTAAAGCCTGCCACTTTGCACTCATATATAATATTCTTTAATATCTTCCTAAAAGCACTTTCTACTGGATTTTGAAAGAAATAGAGTATTAGAATTTAGTCAAAATTTATACAGATGTTACTTTGCAGAACAGGTCAACTCTAAAGCAAATATATATTTTAAACTCATTAATTTGTTGTTTGTCTTTCATATCTCATCCATATAAATGCATACGAAGTCAAGGACAATTTGCAAGATACTGAAAGTTAGTGTTTAGTTCTGTCAGAAGTGTTTGTTTGTTTGTTTTTTTCCTGCAGATGTTTTCATTTTTGCAAATCTGATTTCGTAGCATGGTCTCACTTGGGACTTCCCTTTCTCAGTGAAAGCAATCCAGGCCTCAGCAGATGGGTGTATGGTTAGGACTACAAGACTTCCTTACACTTTAAAATTATGTGCAATCTTTACATCCCACCTCCAACAGCAGCAGTGCATGAGCTAGCTTAATGTCTCAACATGAGCACAGGCATTTGCTGTCTTTTGGGCTTACATAAGCAGTGCTCATCTTTACTTGCAGGATTATTTCCAAATAGAAACAGGAATAGAGACAGACTGACTTCTCTGGAAAAGAACATGTTTTATTTGCTTAAGGATTTCTTTTCAAAGAACCAAGGCCAATGTGTACTACATCACATAAGAAAGCTGTGCTAATGCCACTCTAAACCAAGATTTTGTGACATCTTTTTCTTCCTATATGACAGCTGAACAAGGACAGTTAAATTATGCAAGAGAAATTTGTTGTAACAGATAGCATACCACCCCTTACTTTTCATAGCTACCTCATTTGAAGCTTGCCAAATTATAGTCTCAATAAATAAGAACGTGTGTAGTTGGCGTTACTTCAATAGGAATTGTAGTTCAGCTCAGATCATAGTGTTGACATTGCAGACCTGTCTTTTCAGGGTGTAGTTAAAGCTTGAATAGACATTGGTACACAGCACAAAACATTCCCAATTTGAAATGTTAAATATGTTGCTAATTATAATCAAAAACATTGAAAACTGAACACTGAATAAATCCTCTAAGGCCTTTCCTGTCTAATCAGAACTGAGAAATATAGTCAGAACATGTCATTCATTTCTATATATTAAAATTATGGGAGTTTAACAATTATAGCAAGTTGACTAATACTTGCTTATCAGAAATATAACTATACATCTGTGGCATTTTGATCCGATGTAGGAGTGTTAGGGCTGGATGGTGGCAGAAATTAAGCTATGCTACTGCAGTGCCATTGTGCTTGTGAGAGGCTCTTCTGTATAAAGTCATTTCCTTCTGCAGATAGATTCTGAATGAGGCTGGTCCTATACCAGAGCACACCAGTGTAATCAAAGCAAGATGCAAACTTTTCTGTAACTCTAAGTCATTTGTCATTCTCTGGCAGTGAAATACCTAACTTAGTGGCAGGGATTTTATTTCTAAGGATGGCACTTATTTTTCCTAAACTGTCACAATAAATTGAATATCTCTGAATAAATGAAAAATGTAGAAAAGTTTAAGTAGTAAGGTATTTTCTTCCCATCAGATCTTACGCTGAGAGAAAAATGGAGCAATGAAGTAATGAGTTACACAAAAATCCTTCTCAGTTGTGACAAAATGAATTCAAAGAGGCCAAACTTTGGTTTTGAATTCTACTGAACAGTGAAAGAGAGTGTGGGATGCCAAGTGGAAAAGTTGAATTCCTGACAGACCATGTATTTTTATGGTAAGACAGTTCAAGGCTAAATAATAGAGCTATGTTTATATAAACTGTTAAGATCCTCAGCTGGTAAAAACAGGAATAATAGCAAAAGTATTAGCAACAGTAGCTGTTCTGTCACTGTATCTATACAAGATTATTTTAGACAGGATTATCAGAAGGCAAGAATGTCCCATACATGCACAGAACAGAAATACAAACTGACCAGTATTGAACACATTTTTTCTCCTTAGAAAAGCTTACAATGCAAGCATGAGGAAGAAGTAAAAGATAGGAACAGAACAATCTGAGGAAACAATATGCCTGAACTGATCATTCTGATAAGTAGCAGAGAGTACACACGAGTGCTTTAGCCATAGCATGTATTTGTAGGCACTGCTTTGAAAAAGCATTTTGAGGAAGCATTTGAAAACAAATTGTAAAAACATTTAAAGTCCCTTGCCTAGAAGAGGAGTGCTAGGCTGGAGAATTACAGTTGTTTCCATTTTAATACACAGATGTTTATTCACATCAGCAAAGACCCTGATATTAAAGTATAGATGAAGACAAAACTTCTTACTTACACTTTTTATCTCTTTAAAAAATTAAAAAAATAGTCTCCTACTCTAAGATTGTGAGTTACCCATAGACACACACATTTTTTTTAAAAAAAATCTAGTATTTGCATGGCTAGAAAGCTGGAAATGCTTTAATACCATAAAATATGTAATTGGGCAAGAAGATCTGTGAAGACGCTAACATCTGTTCTATTGAAACGTAGGGCTATGGTCTGTTTTTTTGCCCTGCTCCCTCCTCCTGTTATCAAGAATGCCACCATCTTATGCTCATTTTAGCCAAGGCTGACCCTGATTGTCATATCTGTGACCAGTTCTTCCTTTCTTGTAACAGGTGCAGCAGAGCATCCTACCTTGTTGGTTGCACAATCACCCATGTCAAGAAGTTGTATGCAGTCTAGAAAAATCTTCAGGATTCCTTGCGCTGTGTCCCTCCAGCAGATATGAGGGTGGCTAAAGTCCACAATAAGGGCCTGGGATTGTGAAGTTCCTTCCAGTCATCTAAAGAAGGCCTCACCTACTACTTCTTTGTGGTCAGAGGGATTATAGTTGATACCTGCTGCAACAGAAACCCTGTTTTTCTGTCTGATAATATTCAGCCACAAGCTCTTAGATACCTCCTGACCCACTGTCAGGCAGAGCTCCATGTATCGCACCCACGCTCTTACATAAAGGGCAACTCCTTCTTGAGTTCCTTCTCTGTCCCTCCTTAAGGAGCCTGTATCCATCCAGCACAGCACACCAGTAACTTATTCAGTCATATCACACTTTCTTGAGCCCAAAGAGATCATAGCCCTGCGACTGCATCTAGACTTTTAACTCCTTTGTTCTACATTGGAAGCATTTCAGAGAGCACATTGACTTTTGTGGCAAGGTTTTAATGTCAAGGGGGATTTACAAAGGGGAATTCTGTGAGAAGAAGCCAGAATCTTCCCTATGTCTGAGAGTCAATGCCAGCCAGCTCACAGAGCTACCATTGGCCAAAGCTGAGTCACTCAGTTTAACCCATGAGACAGTCACCATTTTTTAATCCCTCTGTCCAGCTGATGAAATGTTACAGTTTAATATCCCTCCTGGCCTGGTTCATAGCTAAACATTGGCAGTGTACCCAGTTCCCCACAAACACACAAGGTAAGGGGAAATGGAAATGAGCGAGAGAGACTTGTGGGCTGGAAATAAAAAAAACCTAAAGCATATTTACTAACAATACGAGGGAAAATAATATTAACAAGAAAATAATAAAAATACATACATATACAAAATGAACACCCTGTTGACAGATGCTCATCTCCATTGACGCCTCAGGGAAAGTTTCTAGGCTAGACTCAGTGGGAGCTGGATTCAGGAATGCAAGGATTTAGAATCAGAGGGTAGAAGGACGGCCTTACTGAATGCCAGTCATCAAAGGACAGATTCTGTCTTTTGCGATCCCTCAGCTTTATACAGAATATGATGTATACGGCATGGAATACTCTCTTGGACTTGGATGATCTGTTCTGTCCACTCCTTCCTGCAGGTAGGACCCTTTTCCACCCTTTGGACTTGTGGCATTCTACCAACCTGAAGATGGCCTTTGTTTCTATAAGTATGGTCTTTCTTCATAACAGTGGTGGCACTTGTAAATATTGTTATCAATTCTAGAGACAGATAGTATCTGAAAAATGTTTGTTAGCTTTCAGAAAAATGAAGTTACTTAGGTGAGGCTTAGCTGAAAAGTTAGAATAATGGAATGCTTTTGTTAAACCAGATCAAGAGGGAGAGTTATAAAAGTGCTTGGTCAGTATTTGGTGTTCAGCCAGGATCAAGCCACTGCAGAGAGTCTTCCAAGTGTGTTAATTCCTCTGTATAAGCTTGAGAGCTTTCATCATAAGGCTATTCTGTAAGCACTTACTTCTTCACATGCCTATGTTCAAAAAGATTACACTTCAGCTCTGTCTCATTGATTAGTATTTCCTTTTTGCTCTCATCACTTCAGGCATTTGGCTTGCCTGCCCCTCCCACAGCTTCTCACTTGTTGACGAATCCTAGTTTAATGCTCTTCTTACCAGAGCCATGCCAAGCTATTTAGGGTTTATTTAGGGTACCTATACATATTCATTTACGTTTGTTACTTCCCCCCACTTCACATGCATACCATCCCTCTTTACATGCACACCACACCCCTTTACATGCATACACCAGTTCTGATTCACAGCAATAAAATATTACATATTCATTGCATTCCCTAATACGCCTATACATGTGCATTTACCTATCCCTGCTTCATATTAAAACGAGTCTTAAATGGTTATTTACATGTCCTTAACTGGGTGTTTGGAAACCTACAATGTGAATAAATACACTTCTTAATGATCCAAATGTAATCCATTACATTTGAAATAATGTGATTTATCTCCCTTACGGCATTTTGCATTTGGAATATCTTCATTGACTTCAGCTGAATAAAGAACAGAAGTTAACCTATTTATTAGTTTTATATCTCTAGAATATTATGCATTAAGAGATGTCATGATTAATTGCTATGGAGCAAACTAGCACCCTTATTCATCAAAATTCTGGTACCATAAGGCACATCACTGTAGCATCATAAGACATTATGGCAGATATGACCTACTTCTTTTCAACTGCATGATCTGTGCTATCATTTTTTGATTGAGGTTTTTGACACCGCGGCATACAAAAGAGCACAATCTCATATGCTTCTGAGAGACAATGAATATAAACTTACGTTGGGAGAAATTATTATCTGGAAGAGCTGCAAATTGGCTTTGAAGGTTTCTGTAACTGTTAGGATGTCCTTCATTAAAAGAAAAGAGACAGAATTTTGAGACTACCAAAAACCACAAGAGATAGGTTATATTTCTATTTTATTATACTTGTAGTAAAATAGCTGTTCTTTATTTCACAACACAGAAAGTTAGTTTTCGCAAAACATAAAAGGGAGTTCTTTCACAAAAATCTCTTCTCAGGAAGAGATTATCTCGGGACTGAGGGGAGCTGGTCATAAGTCACTTCATCAGTTCAACTAGTGAGCAGTCCTTCAAAGAATTAACACAAATTAACAGTGAAAAAGTACCAGATTCACTCTAGATCAGTATGGGAGAACATTGGTGGGATTAATAAACAAGAAATGCTTAGGATATGGGCAGGATATGAGCTAGTCTGTCATCTACACTTCTGTAATCACCAGGTGATCTGTCAGTACTTTAAATCACATCTTTTTGAATTATGTACCTAGGTTTTGGATACAGTAAGACAGTAGAAGAAGGCTGATAGACTTCTACAGAAAAGCATCTGAACAATTAATTTTAGCCTGTCATACAGTAAATAAACAAAAGTCTCTGGAAAAACTTCATATTCTGTATCTTCATATTCCCTATGAAGATAGAGATGCAAAGGTCTGCAAAGGTCTCCTAAAGGGCCTTAACCAGCTACCAGTGGTAAAAGCCAGGAGACGGCTTACTATTTCTCTCTGCATGTATAACTGGTTTCATCTCAGAGCGTATGTGAGCTTATTATGACTAGAAAGAGATCATAGCAATAATAAAGATGGACTTCATCACCGATATATTTATTCACTCCCTAGATCCTTAATGAACTGAAACCTCTTTGGAGGTGTTCATTTAGTTATAATTAAGATTTAATTGAATACAGCAAAAGTCTTTTGGGACTTTTTCATCTATTTTAACTGATCTTCAGCATAGTTCTCTATGTCTGTATGATATGCCCGAGTTTCATTTTTTTTTTTTTTGGTGATTCAGCCACCTTTAGTTGAACATTGACTCAGCAAGGCTGTTTCCAGACTGTGAGAAAAGAATAGCCATGATACTGTAGTACCAAGAATCAGTTTATAATTAAGATAAAAGAGGAGATACTACAGTAGTGGCAAGGGTTGCAGTATAGAGAGCACAAGGCATACGTATCTAGAGTACCTGTGACTGGGATCTACATTTAGAATTTTAATACCAGACTATTTAGATCTTACTGATAAGTGTTTTGCATATAACTGTAAAGTCTCCTGGAGTTCTTAATACTGTACTGATTGTGTAAGAAGGGGATATCTAGAAAATACCTGTCTTCAAATTTAGCTTCAGTATAGCTCCAATGTGTCACAGTTCTTAAGCAAAAAAAAAGGAAGTCAAACAGAGTACCTACCCATAGGCAAAAATTAATATATACTTTTGTTCACAAATATTTCTGTAGTGGTATAACTTTTTTGCTTCTCAGATATGAGAGCTTGATCATGCTGATTTTGTATTGTTCTGATCATACAGCTCTCTATTAGTGATAAAAGATACAATTCTTAGCAGTATTCTGCTTTATCTTTTCCTGCATTGCTGAATTAACTTTCAGCAATCCTTGAGGTTTAGAGCCTATGGTTAAAACTCATGGGACAGGCTGCTATGGGGGACACAGTTGTGGGTGTCGACTACAGACCATGTGATCAGGAAGAGGAGGTTGATCAGTCTTTCTACAGGCAGATGGAAGTGGCTTCATGATTGCAGGCTGTGGTTCCCATGAGGAACGCCAACCACCCTGGATATTGGCTGGAAAAACAACATATCTAGGCAGACACAGTCCAAGAGATTCCTACAGAGCACTGATGATAAATTCTAACACAGGTGGTGGAGAAGCTGGATGTTGTACTAACAAACGAAAAAGGACAGTTTGGAGATGTGAAAGTTGGAGGCAACCTTGGCTGCAGCAACTGTGAGATGATGAAGTTCAGAAATCTGCATGGAAGAAGTAGGGCAATAAGCAGGATTACAAAACTAGACTTCAAGAGAGATAAATTTAGCCTCTTCAAAAACTTACTTAACAGAATCCCATGGCATAGGGCTCTAGAAGGGAGGGGGGCCAGGAGAGCTGAGCAGTCCTCAGGCACTTCTTCCTCCAGGCTGAAGATAGTTGTGTACCTAGCAGTAAGAAATTGAACAAAGGGGGCAGGAGACCTGCCTAGGTAAGATGGTCTGTAGAAGTAAGTAAAAAGTAATGAGTGAGAAGATTCTGGAAAAGCACAGAGTGTTAAAATGGAGGGATACAGGCCTTTTGGGAAGGATAGGCAGGGGAGATGAGGAGAAAATGTCGTTCTCTATGTCGATGACCATCTGGAGTGCATGGAGCTCCACTTGGGGATGGATGAGCAACAAACTGAGAGCTTATGTGTCAGGATTTAAGTGAGCGCAGGAACATTATACTAGGTTTCTACTGCAGGCAACTGGACCAGGAAGAGTGAGTGGATGAGGCTCTTTAGATAGATAGGAACAGCCTTGCTTTCAAAAGCCCTGGTCCTCACAGGGGTCTTCAACCACCCTGGTATCTGTTGGAGGGACAACACAGCAGGGAATAAGCAATCTAGGAGGTTCAGAAAAGCCAACAAGAAGAGGTGCTATGCTAAACTTTTTTCTCACCAACAAGGAAGGGCTGGTGGCGAGTGAGAAGCTCAAGGTAAACATTGGCTTCAGTGACTATGAAATGATGGAGTTAAAGATCCTTAGTGCAGCAAGGAAGCTGTGCAAGAAAACTCACTACCCTGAACTTCAGGTTAGTAGACTTTGGTGACTTTCAGGTATCTGCCTGGTAGAGTACTGTGGGATAAAGCCTTGGAGGAGAGCAGCACCCTAGAAAGCTGGTTAATATTCAAGGTTTACCTCCTTCAAATTGGGAAGTGATGTTTCCCAACAAAGAGGAAATTAGACAAAGATGCCAGGAGGCCTGCATGTATGAACAAGGAATTCCTGGACACATTTAAACTGGATGAGGGGATTGAGTGCTTCCTCACTAAGTTTGCAGATGACACCAAATTGGGCTGGAGTGTTACCTGCTTGAAGGTACGAAGGCTCTGCAGAGGTATCTGGACAGGCTGGTTTGATGTGCCCTGGTAAATTTCATGAGATTTAACAAGGCCAAGTGCTGGGTTCTGCACTGCAGTCACAACACCACCATGCAATGCTATAGGCTAACGGGTGAATTCTTGCAAAGCTGCCTGGCAGAAAATGACCAGGGATGTTGGTCAACAGCTGCCTGATTGTAAGCCAGCAGTGTGCCTGGCAAGGCAAGAAGACCAACAGCATCCTAGCTTAGATCAGAGATGGTGTGGCAGCAAGATTAGGAAAGTGATTGTCCCTCTATACTCTGCTGGTGAGGCTGCATCCTGAATTCTGTGTTCAATTTTGGGCCTCTCAACACAAGAAAGACATTGGAGATGTTGAAGTGTGTTGCGAAATGGTCAATGAAGCTGGTGAAGAGCCTAGAGTAAAAATCTAGAGTAAAAAGGAACGTCTGAGGGAACTGTGTTTATTTTTAGTCTGGAGAAGAGGAAGCTGAGGGGAAAGCTTATTGTTCTCTACAGCTACCTGAAAGGAGGTTGTGGTGAGGTGGGTGTTGGTGTCTTTTCCCAAGTAACAAGAGATAACATGAGAGGAAATGGCCTCAAGTTGCACAAGGAGAGATTTTGATTGAATATTAGGAAAAACTTCTTTACTGTGAAGAGGCTACCCAGGGAAGCGGTGAAGTCACCATCACTGGATATGTTCAAAAAGCGTATAGACGTGGCACTTCAGGATGTGGTTTACTAGGCATGGTGGTGTTAGGCTGGTGGTTGGACTTGGTCTTTTCCAACTGTAATGATTCTGTGATTCTATGATTTAAAAAAAGAAGATTACAGAAGGTGGAAGGAAGGACAGGTAGCCTAGAAGGAATACTGAAAAACTTAAACTCAAAAAGGAAGCTTACAGACGGTGGAGGCAAGAGCAGATAAACTGGGAGTAATTCAAGCAGCCAGGGACTGGGTTAGGAAAGTGAACAGTCATAGAATAAAATCTGCCCAAGGATGTCAAGAGCAACAAGAAAAGCTTCTATATATATGGCTATAGTAAAAGGAAGACACTAGTCTGGCAGTCTGGTGAACTTCCCACTGACTGGAAAACATAACCACAATTTTTAAGAAGGAGAAAGAAAGACCTGGGGAAATACAGGCCAACTAGTCTCACCTGTGTGACCAGTGAGATCATGGAGCAAATTCTCCTGGAAACTCTGATGATGCACATAGAAAATAAAGAGATGATTAGTGAAAGCCGACATGGCTTCACTAAGGCCAGTGAAGTGGACAGTGAGATGAATTGAGAACTGTGTGTATGGAAGAGCTCAGAGGGTTTTCAGTGGTAGCACACAGTCTAGTTGGAAGCCTGTGGCCAGCTGTGTTCCTCAGGGGTCCGTACTTGTTCAACATATTCATCAGTTACCTGGATAAAGGTACAGAGTATGCACTCAGCAAGTTTACTAATGATACAAAACTGGGAGGAGTGGCTGATACACCAGAAAGCTGTGCTACCATTCAGTGAGACCTGGTCAGGCTGGAAAGTTTGGCAGAAAGGAATGTAATGAAGTTCAACAAAGAAAAGTGCAGGGTTTTGCATTCTGGGAAGAAAAAGTCTCTGCATCCGTACAGATAAGGGGTTCACTGGCAGGAAAGTGACTTTGCAGAGAAGAACCTGAGAGTCCTGATGGACAATAAGTTAACCATGAGCCAGCAATGTGCCCTTATGACAAGAAGACCAATGGTATCCTGGGGTGCACTAAGGAGAGAGCAGCAAACAGGTTGAGGGCAGTTATCCTCCCCCTCTACTCTACCCTGGTAGGGCTGTATTGCGAGTGCTGTGTCCAGTTCTGGTCTCCCCAGTTCAAGGAAGACAAGAAACTACTGGAGTTTGTCCAGTAGAGGGCTGCAAAGATGTTTAGGGGACTGAAGCATCTCTCTCAGAAAGAAAGGCTGAGAGGCTTGAGTCTATTTTGCCTGGAAAAGAGAAGACTGAGGGAAGACCTTATCAATGCTTATAAATATCTAGGTCAGGAGGACGGGACCAGACTCTTTCTAGTGGTGCCCAGTGACAAGGCAAGGGGTAACAGGCACAAATTGGAACACAGAAAGTCCGCCCTAACGTGAGGAAAAACTTTACCATGAGGTTACAGTATCGCAAGGTCCGAAAAGACCTCTGAGATCATCTAGTCCAAAGATAGAGCACTGGAACAGGCTGCCCAAAGGGACTATGCAGTCTAGAAGGAGATATTCAAAACCCACCTGTATAGGTTCTTCTGGTAGTTACTGAAAAACATCTGAAAGACAATGCAGTCATTGGTCCCAGCCAGCAAGAGTTTACAAAGGGAAGGTCCTGCCTTTCAAATGCACAAACTTAATATTCTTCTGTGACAGGGTCACCCACCTAGTCAACCAGGGAAAACCGGTCAATGTCATTTTTCTGGATTTCAGAAAAGACTTTGATACTGTCTCTCACAGTATTCTCATAAAGAAAACGTCTAGCATACAGTTGGATAAACACATAACACAATGGGTGCACAATTGACCGATGGGTTGGGATCAAAGAGTCAATAGTGAAAGGATTTACATCAGGCTGGTGTCTGGTCCCTAGTGGGGTCCCAGAGGGATCCACCCTAGGGCAAGTGCTCGTCAATATTTCATAAATGAGTTGGATAAAGGACTTGAATGTTTATTGACAAAGTTTGCTAATGACACAAAACTGGGGGAAGCTGTTGACACTCTTGGAGGCAAAGAGGCCCTGCAGAGGGATCTTAACAGATTGGAGATCTGGATAATCACCAACAGCACGAAATTCAACAAGGACAAGTGCCGGTCTCTGCACCTGGGCAGGGTAAACCTGGATAAATATACAGACTGGGGTCTGAGATGCTGGAGAGCAGTCCTGCGGAGAGGGATCTGGGGGTTCTGGTTGATGGCAAGTTGAACATGAGCTGACAGTGTACCCTGGCAGCCAAGAGGGCCAATAGTGTCCTGGGGTTTACCAAGCACGGCATTGCCAGCCAGTTGAGGGAGATGATTGTCCCACTCTACTCTGCAGTGGTGTGGCCCCACCTTGAGTACCTGTGTGGTTTTGGGCACCTCAGTATAAAAAGGACATAAAACTACTGGAGAGTGTCCAGAGGAGGGCCACAAGGTTGGTGAAGGGTTTACAGGGGAAGTTGTATGAGGAGCTGAAATCACTTGGTCTGTTCAGTGTGGAGAGGAGGAGACTGAGAGGGGGTCTCATAACTTTTTACTGCCTTCTCAGGGAGGGAGGTGAAACAGGTGCTGATTTTTTTTCTCTTACAACCTATGATAGGACTAGAGGGAAGATACGCCACGAGAGGTTTACATTGGGTATTAGGAAAAGGTTCTTCACCCAGCAGGTGGTGGAGCACTGGAACAGGCTTCCCAGAGAAATAGTCAAGGCACTGAGTCTGCCAGCATTCAAGAGGCATTTGGACAATGCCCTCAGTCACATGGTGCGAAGATTGGGAGTGTCCTGTGTAGGGATAGGAGTTGGACTCAGTGGTCCTTCTGGGTCCCTTCCAGCTTGGATGATTCCTTGATTCTAAGATTCAGTAACCTGCTGTATCTCCCACAAGAAAATCACCACAGCCCTTTGCAATTAATGGACTTTAATCAAGAGGAGAATATGAAATTGTATAGGAAAAGTTAATACTTCTCAACTGCAAAATATCTATGTAACCAAACACAGAACTAAACAGACAGCAACGCTGTGACCCTACAGTTCAAAACCCAACACTTAAAATGAGTTAAGTCCTCCATGGTCCAACTGGGCTCTGAGGGCAAAATAAAAGCAGGAGGCGTCGGGGTGAGGGTAGGGATAGGAACGGGAAAGAAGTCTAGAAAGTCCGCAGAGAAATCCAGTTGGTGCTGTCCACACTCCTCCTCCTCTCTCTCTCTGTCTGTCTCTGAAGAAAACCGGCACAGCCCCTGTGAAGCGGGGCTGATGATCCCAAACGCTGCTCTCCCCCAGCCACTGCACATGAGCTGTGCCTTTTCTCCTTTTCCCACCAAAACAGTGTGGCGGCAAGTCCTATGCCAGAGGCCACTCCCTCTTTCCAGGATGTCCCAGTAATGCTGCCCCCCATCTCTCCCCCTAGGAAACTCACAGTCCCAGGAGATGGCAGGCCCCCCAGCCAGGCGGCCAGGCCCCGCCCCCACCGGTCCCAATGTTGGCAAGGGAAAAAAATTCTCTGAAAAACCTGAAACAACAACAAATATATTTGTAGAAACATTTCTTATTATCTTTCACAGAACTGGACAATTTAAGTTCTAATGGGCTTTAACCCTTCTAATATTCTTGCTGCACTTTCTCATTTCTGTCTTGTAGTCCTCCTGCAATGTTTATCCCATCTTCCAAAGCATATAGAATTTCCTCTTTTTTTCTGAGATCCACTAAAAGCTTTCTGATCAGCCAAGCCAGTTTTCTTCCCCACTGACTCTTTTATCTGGCACGTAGGGGTGGACTGCTCTTGTGCCTCCAGGATTTCCTTGAAGAGCAACTGTTCCACACTCCTGCTACAAGAAATCACATGAGGATTGCTTCATGGCTTACCTTTAGTAGACCCAAGACAACAGAGCTCTGTACAGTTATGTCAGCAATTAAAGAAGTGACAGCTTTTGAGCTGTAATGAAAGTGTTACAAATAAAACTGCTGTCTTTACTTAACTCTTCGTATAGATGAGAGGTCACAGTATCACAGTATCACAGTATCATAAGGTTGGAAAGGACCTCTGAGATCATCAAGTCCAACTCATAACCCCACACTAATACCAACACTAATACCATCATCTAAGTCATGGCACTCAGTGCCTCATCCAGTCTCCCCTTAAACACCTCCAGGGTCGGCGACTCCACCACCTCCCTGGGCAGCCCATTCCAATGGCCAATCACCCTTTCAGTGAAGAACTTTTTCCTAACATCAAATCTAAACTTTCCCTGACAAAGCTTGAGTCCATGCCCTCTAGTTCTGTCACTGGTCACCTGAGAGAAGAGACCAATCCCTGCCCGACTACAACCTCCTTTTAGGTAGCTGTAGAGAGCAATGAGGTCTCCCCTGAGCCTCCTCTTCTTCAGACTAAACAGCCCCAACTCCCTCAGTCGCTCCTCATAGGGCTTGTGCTCCAACCCCTTCACCATCTTCGTTGCCCTCCTCGGACACACTCCAGCATCCTGACATCTTTCCCAAACCGGGGGGGCCCAGAACTGTACACAGTATTCAAGGTGAGGCCTGACCAGTGCCGAGTACAGGGGGACGATAACTTCTCTGGTCCTGCTTAGTACACTACTCCTGATGCAGGCCAGAATGCCATTGGCCTTCTTGGCCACCTGGGCACACTGCTGGCTCATGTTGAGCTTCCTGTCAACCAGCACTCCCAGGTCCCTTTCTGCCTGACCACTCTCCAGCCACTCTGTCCCCAGTCTATAGCTCTGCATGGGATTGTTGTGTCCAAAATGAAGTATCTGACATTTGGACTCACTAAACATCATCCCATTAGAATCAGCCCTTCTGTCCAGTCTGTCCAGGTCTCTCTGTAGGGCCATCCTACCCTCTAGCAGATCAGCCCTTCCTCCCAGCTTGGTATCATCTGCAAACTTGCTGATGATGGACTCAATCCCCTCATCCAGATCATCAATAAAGATATTAAACAGGACGGGACCCAACACCGATTCCTGGGGGACACCACTGGTGACCGGCCGCCAACTGGATGAAACACCATTCACCATCACTCTCTGGGCTCGGCCATCCAGCCAATTCCTAACCCAGCACAGAGTGCTCCCATCTAAGCTGCAGGCTGCCAGCTTCTCTAGGAGTCTACTATGGGAGAATGTCAAAGGCCTTGTATACCTTATGATACTGTGACACTGTGAAATTGAAGCTGAAAAATTGTCAGGACAAAACTGGCAAAGATTCGACTTTAAGATTTCAGCAGATAGGCTTGGAGGTGAGGAATTTATTCCTCCACACAAATTGTCTTTTACGAGTGAGAAAAAAAAAAAAAGATAATTCAAAGCACAATCTTTCCTGAGCTAAGGAACTGGATACAGTACATCAGGTGAGGTATCATCAGACCAGAATACAGGCACAGTATTACCTCCTTCCACCTGCTGGACACATGCAGCCAAGGACAAAGCTGACCTTCTGGGCTGTGAGCGCCCATAGTTGACTCATGTCCAGATTTTCATCAACATTGATAATATAAGTTGATCCCCTTGAAGCTAAGTACAAATACATTTTTACTCAGCAGGATGCAGTACCCTTGAATAAGCCTTGTTATTTCCACATAGCAGGTGTGAAAACATAAATCACCTCTTACAAATGCCGAATAGATTCTCTGTATTTTTCTTTATAACCAAAAGAACAATTTCGCCATACAATGCCTGCTAGGAGTTGACTCAGGTTTCTGATTCATTCTGGCTTTGCAATTTTCCAATAACAACAAGCTTATCTCAAATTTTCATGCACAGCTTGTGCAAACACCCCTGGGCATAATCAATGTCATTTATTAAAAACAATTCCAGTTATTTCCAATATAAGTCTCAGGGATCTATCTGACTATACAACAAGAACACTTCACTCTTGTTTGTTTCTCATCTGTAAACAGTTTTAAACACCTGATTTCCTATTAGTATCAGTTCCCTGAAATAAACAACTTAACCTTAAAAATAAGTGGCTGAATTTGATCAAGCCTTCTCAGCTCCTGGAATTCAATGTTAATTTCGTAAAGGATATTTGGCATGAATTTTCTAGAGGAGGGTTTATGTTAGCATTTTCTTGCATTGTGAGGGTACTTCTTAGAAGTACTCAAAGGAGAAGCCCTAATTCTATTAGATTGAAGCAAGAATATTTGCTTTTTTTTTTGTGGTTACAAATGTTGATACCTATTTTGGATTAAAATATCATTTAACTCTGTTCATGTAGTATACCATTTTAATATGTGAATGTTATGTTAATGGTTTTGTTTTCACTGTTTATTCTTTTTTATGTTATCAAATTGTGCACTGTGATGTGTGACAAACAATGGATTCTGTATGACAACCAACAGTGTTCCATACAGTGGCTGAACCTCTGTAATCCTGACAGAAGCATCACAGCAGAAAAGTATTGCCAGGAAATTGACAAAATGCACCAGGAACTACAATGTTTATATCCAACACTGGTCAATTGAAAAGGACCAATTCTACTCCATAACAGTGCCTGACCACGTCTTACAAATGACTCTGCAGATGCTGCACAAACTGGACTATGAAACTCTGTCTCACTCAGCATACTCACCAGAATCTCTCCCCTGAAGTTCTGGTGAGATACTGAGGTAATCAGTATTACCTCATTTTCAAGCATCACAACAACTTATATTTTCTCCCAAACAAAAGGTCTTTTACAAGTAAGGACAAGTAGAACAGTCTTGTCCTGAAAAAAAGATAAATCAAAACAAAATAAAAACCTCCTAAAATAACATAACCCCAAAATAAAGACAAACAAAAAAGTAAATAAATCCATCAACTGACCCCCCAAAATACATCTTTCACAAACACTGAAACTTCAACTCAGAGAAGACTGTCACAGATTTTTTTTTGTCTGAATTTTTTATACAATGTCCAAAATTCAGATTTTAATTTGAAATTTAGCCACTTTACATTTGTCAAGGAATGTAACAATAAGGGAAACTTTGCAATTCTGAAACTATCTGTATTTTCAAAAGAATGGTAAGTTTTATAGACATAAATACATAAAAAGTGAATTTTTGCCTTTGAAATGAAAGGCAAAAATGAGACTAACTATTAGGCTGCTACAGAGGTCAGGCATTAAGTCCATTATCATCAACTTTTTAAAGTATATTTAAATTAAAATATGCCTCTGCCAGCACCTCCCCTCTTCCCCCCCAAAAAAGAAGAGTAAAAAAGACATTCAATTCAATTCAATGATTTCATATTTTGAAAAGAAAAAACATAGGTGAAGAATTAAGTGGATATACTGAATTAATCACTTGTGCAAAAAAAATGGCAGCAAAACTCTAAATTTCTAAGTACTACAATTGTGTTAAATGTACAGATTTCAAAGAGAAAATTCCGGTAATTTTTCTCTTCAGCACATCATAAAAAATCCCTAAGGCATATGTACAGGAAATATAAAGGTGGTTATAAATCAAATACTTTCACCATCTGCCCATTATTTGATTTTTTAATTTTTTTTTCAAAAGACATAAGAGTAACAATGAAGCTATGACACACAGCCGCATGCATGGTAGCTTGCTAAGCGGTGTGATAGGCAAATCTTCACTATAGAGAAAGCTCCCTTTTTACATGTATAGCTGAGAAAGAAGGTTAAGATAAAAGAACCAATTTTATTCAAATTGTGTTTTGAAGAGCGTGCTGACTTTTCGGCGGGCAGATTTTGGATTATTTAAGGAACTAGTCAGGAAAGTACCCTGGGAAATAGCTCTTAGTGGCAAGGGGGTCCAGGAAGGCTGGATGCACTTCAAGAATGAAATCTTGAAGGCGCAGGAGCAGGCTGTCCCCATGTGTTGTAAGAAGAGTCGTAGGGGCAGACGGCCGGCCTGGATGAGTAGGGAACTTCTGAAGGAACTAAGTAAGAAAAAGAGGATGTGTCATCGTTGGAAAGAAGGGGATGTAAGCCACGTCATGTTCAAGGATGTTGTTAAGTCGTGTAGGAGGAAAATCAGGGAAGCAAAAGCCCAGCTGGAGCTCAAATTGGCCACTTCTGTTAAGGATAATAAGAATAGTTTTTATAAATATATCAATGGTAGAAAGAAGGGCGACAGCGACCTCCACTCCTTGTTGGTTGTGGAGGGAAATATAATAACCAAAGATGCAGTGGCGTCCCCCAGGGATCGGTATTGGGTCCCGTCCTGTTTAATATCTTTATTGATGATCTGGATGGGGGGATTGAGTCCATCATCAGCAAGTTTGCAGATGATACCAAGCTGGGAGGAAGGGTTGATCTGTTAGAGGGTAGGATGGCTCTACAGAGGGACCTGGACAGACTGGAGAGCTGGGCTGATTCTAATGGGATGATGTTTAGTGAGTCCAAATGTCAGATACTTCATTTTGGACACAACAATCCCATGCAGAGCTATAGACTGGGGACAGAGTGGCTGGAGAGTAGTCAGGCAGAAAGGGGCACTTCCCCAGTCAGCCAGGACCGTTGATAGAGGAGGGAAAGGGGTTTGGCAAGGACCTCTGCCGATTCCCTTATTACCCTTAGATGGATCCCATCTGGCCCCATGGATTGGTGTATGTCTAATTGGTCAAACAGGCCTCTAACCAAGTCTTCCCAAACAGTCAGTTAGATGTGGTGAAGACACGACAAATTACAAAAACGTAATACTGTTGCTACGGTCTGAACTGCTGAATCCAACTACAATGAGCCTAAGAGTACCTCCTTGTTTTTCCTTCTCTGTGATGGCTAGCTGATGTATGTTGTTTGCATAGAAAGTATTTCAGCAACTCAGTTTGTAATGATAAGTTGAAATCATCAAGTATAGCTACATAGGTATACTTCTTTATTCAGATAAGTGACCATCACGCATATTTTCCTTTTGAAAAAGAAAATATCCTCCAGATCTTCCCATTTGAACAGTATTGCACGAAGAAATATAGAGAGCTAAATAGCAAAAATCATGAAAAATTATTTCTTTTTTATATGTAGTATCCCAAAAGGACATAGAAAATACCACTCCCTAATGTGATAAATTACTCTTTTCCATGTGGCAGCATGGCTGGTTTAGTATTCACTCTTTGGCACTATATTCCTTTAAAATGACTTAGAGTTTTACTCTGTTATTTTGATCTCTACAGGGTATTTAGTTTGATCTGGTAAGTCGATCAATTCCTAACAAAACAATTAGAATTAAAAAGAATGGATTATGAAGATACAAAGCTTAGCGGTGATTGGTTTCTAAATAGGATTTGGAAGGACATTTATGGTGTAATATATGTAATATATATTTGTATGTTGGTATTAAAACTGAACTTCTAAATAATATAATAAGCTTACAAGCAAAATTCTTGTTGAAATAGCTAGATTTTGTACATTCCTTGAAAGTTTATTAAAAATACATTTGAATTAATTTATAAGGGTTTATTGACCCAACACTAAACGATATCTCAAAAAATACGCTTTGCCCTTTGGAAATGTTAAATCCAGGCTATATTTTGCAGTTGTGATTTGGGAGAACTTGGTAAAGGATCTGTCCCTTAATTTTAAAAATCTTTGTGCAAAGTTGCCTTTA
This sequence comes from Tapera naevia, assembly GCA_033556795.1. Classification (NCBI taxonomy): domain Eukaryota; kingdom Metazoa; phylum Chordata; class Aves; order Cuculiformes; family Neomorphidae; genus Tapera; species Tapera naevia. The sequence continues at coordinate 2,211,299 of JAUMJJ010000044.1, read as the reverse complement.
TCGTATCTAAAAGTTGGTTAACGCCATTTCCTGTGTCTCTCCTGTTTAAAATGTTACAAGAAAAAATATATTTTGAACATTAAATGTTTTGCATTTAAAAGGTATCTCACAGTTCTTAAGTCTCAACTGACTTCACTAAGTTAGCTTTAATTTTGGTGTCATTTTTGAAAGAAACACATGGAAAATTATTCCTTTAAGAGTTTGTTTTCACCTACCAATGTATTAGAGAAAGGAGCACGTTTTATTCATCAAATCAGGAAACATCTGTAGTTATTTAAAACTTCAGTGAGAAATTAAGACAGCTAGGTGTGTTAGTCTGGACAGACTGACCATTAACTCTTTACATTTCCATAGCATATATTGAATTATTGGTAAGTTACTGCAGTTAGCTGAAAACGTCCCTTTTCTTGCAGTCCTTACTAAATATTTAAGGTTTCTTTTGTGGATGGATCTCCCAGGTAGCAGGTATGCATTCACTAGGCCCAGAATTAGAGGTTTCGCTACTGGCCTTTTGAATTGGCTTGGGAATTAGATTTTCTTTCTGGAAAGCCTTTCATGTAACAGAGTCATTCACATTACATTATGCACGAAACTAAATGTTCCATGAACCTGTAACAGCATTAAATAGTATTGAACAGCTCATGTAAGTGTGAACAAAAACCTTGGGAGTCTATATAACACAACATACACATCAACCCTGGGTAGGAAGAGAGATATGTATTCCCTCATCCTCTCTACAAGACAAATCCCCCAGCACAGTAAGAAAACCAATGCCAGGACAAAGTACATAGCCATTATTTGTACTAACCTGTTCCCAAATTCAGCAAACTAAAGAGATAACCAGTGAAGCCAACAAACTTTGTGACCCTCACTGAAGCTTGCCACTTAATAACTACTATAGCTGTAGTATGCTCAATATAAAACTTCTGTTTACTTAAGCCCCATGTTGGGCACAAATATTAACTGTGATGGTTTGAGCTTGGCTGAATGCCAGGTGCCCACTAAGCCGCTCTATCAGCCGCTGCCCTCAGCAGGGCAGGAGGGTGAGAAAATCAGATGGAAAAAAATGTGGTTTGAAACAAAGGCAGCTTAATGAAGAAAAAGCAAAGGAAACATGAAAGCAAAGGAAAACAAAAGACATTCTCTAAATGATGAAGAAAGAAAATTCATTCTCAGAAAATGATGTCCAGCCACTCACTGGGAAATATGGCTTGAGTGTGCATAGTCGTTCCTCTGGAAGACAAAAGTTGTAAAATCAGATACCCCACTGTCCTCCTCAGTTCTTTTGGCTTTACGTCTGAGCAGACATTATGTAGAATATCCCTTTGGTCATAACTAGCTTTCCTAGATACATCCCCTCCAAAATCTTGCCCAGCCTCAGCCTACTGCCCTTTGGGCATGAGCTGGGGGATTGTTGGAGAGGCAGTCTTGGTGCTGTGCAAGCACTACTTTGTAGCAGTCAAAACAGTATTATAAACCCCTTTCTAGCTAACAACACAAAACACACCCCTGTGAGGGCTGCTCTTCAGACAATTAAGTCCGTCTAAGCAAAACTTAATAGAGTTGATTGTATTTTTTTTTTTTGATTTCTCTTCACACACAAGCACACAGATGCAGCCCTAGTATTACTAGCACAGCATTATAGTAACGGCTTGGTATAAATGAGATGTGATAACTGAATTGGACAAAGTAGTAGACTGAGATAGCAATCAGATATGAATAATGTTTTGTGATTGGTAAATTAATTTCTGGTGCAGAAAAATTACATTAATTTTAATCTTAACATCTCTAATAAGAGCAAAATTTATTTTAAATCTCAAAATCTGAAATTTCAACATCATATTGTAGATGAACGTGTCTTCAGATTGATACTATTTTCAGTGACTAGAACACACTATTACTAAAGTATATGAATAAATGAAAGGAAGGAAAGACTCCTAAAAATAGCTTTTCTGAGCTGAGAGAAGTACTAAATGAATAGACTTTAGTCAGAAAGTGGAGATGTATGTATGACCTTATGGACATTTCTTTCTTGCAATTGGCTACATTATTCCAGCAACCCTTGGTTAAATGACTTTTCTGGGCAGCTGTGCAGAGAGTGTCAGATGACAGTGTGTCATCCAAAGGAAGCATCCATTTCAAAGGATTAATTTATCCATGCTTGAAACTTCCAGGTCTTGTTCACACACATATATGAATTCAGTCTCCCCAGACAACATAATAGTTAAACCAGTCTTATAGCATGATAAAACTACTCATTTTAGGGGAATTTCTGTGTACTCACAGTACAAATAAGAGAATTTTTTAAAACAATCATAATTAAAAATATGCAAGCATTTTTTTATAAATACTTGATTACATGTGTTCTATAATGCAAACAAGCCTTGGCCTACATAAAAATATTTTTGGCTCCAGTATTATGTACTTTTTCATCCTAAGTGATGCTTTTAACACTGTTCGTAAAGTGAGCAACTCCTCTCTTTCTTTTTTCTTTTCTTTTTCTGTGAATTCTCATTTATAGCTAACTAAAATGAATACCTAATTCTTTAAATATCTATTATAATAGTAATAAACTGAACAAAGCATTCTTTACCGCTACACATAATGTAATACTATAATTCAGTTACATATATTTCCCTGACTTGATGCAGTCGACTCATATTCTTTAAGTTAAAAATAACTACACTATTTTTCATTTAGACATATCCTCTGATAAGCATGTTTAGTTATAAGGATTAGATTCTTGAGGGTACTTTTTTTTTGCTTTTGTTCAACATACCTTCTAACTTAGTAAAGACACAAAATGAGTAGCGAGAAATGAAATTCATAAGTATCTTTTAATCATTGAAGGAGATCCAACTCTATAGAATAGTACAGGAACTATGTGGAGGAAGATATTTAACCCTCTTTCTTTTTACCCCTTTTTTATTTTTTTTTTAGGTATCATTTTTACATATCTCATAATCTCATTTGATTTACATTGTTCTTTAATCCCATCTGGGATTGTAGCTCATAGATTAGATGGTTACTGCAAAATATTAATTGGTGTATTCAAACATATTTGGAATTATATATGAGTGGCATTTTGAATTCTGCAGCATGAAATTCAAACACTGAATAATGATGTATTTGGTTTTTACCAGTTGTGTAATGACTGACTAGAGGAGCTGAAGGCTCTTAAGTGTTGCAGAGGTTAGAAGAGAAAGAAGAAGAAGACGAGGAAGAAGAAGAAGAAGACAAGGAAGAAGAAGAAGACAAGGAAGAAGAAGAAGAAGAAGAGGAAGAGGAAGAAGATGAGGAGGATAAAGAAGAAGAAGACAAAGAAAAAGAAGAAGATGAAAAAGAAGATGAAGATGAGAAAGAAGGAGAAGAAATAGGACAAAAAGGAGAAGGAGAAGAAGAAGGAGGAGGAGAAGAAGAAGAAGGAGGAGAAGAAAGAGGAGGAGAAGAATAGGAAGATGAGGAAGAAGAGAAGAAGATGAAGAAAAATAAGGAGAAGAATAATAAGACGAGAAAGAAGATGAGGAAGAAGAAGAGGAGGAGGAACAAGAATAAGAAGAAGAGGACGAGGAAGAAGTAGAAGAAGAAGACGAAGAAGAAGATGAGGAAGAAGATAAAGAAAAAGAGGGACAAGAAGGAAAAGAAGAAGAAGCAGAAAATGAGGAAGAAGACGAGGAAGAAAAAGAAGAAGACGAGGAAGAAGAAGGAGAAGAAGGAGAAGAAGAAGAAGACAACTAAGAATAAGAAAAAGGAGAAGAAGAAGATGAGGAAGAATAATGCTAATAAGAAGACGTGGAGGAAGAAGAGGAAGAAGACAAGGAGGAGGAAGAAGAAGAAGATGAAGACTAAGAGGAAGAAAAAGAAGAAGATGAATACAAGGAAGAAGACGAAGAAGAAGACGAAGAGGAAAAAGAAAAAGAAAAATTATGAAGAAAAAATGAATAATAATAAGACAAAGAAGAAGAAGACAAAATAAAAGAAGAGGAAGAAAAAGACGAAGAAGAAGAAGAGGAAGAAGAAGAAGAAGAGGAAGAAGAAGACGAAGAAGGCGACGAAGAAGCCGAAGAAGGCGAAGAAGAAGATGAAGAAGAAGATGAAGAAGAAGACGAAGAAGAAGAAGAGGAAGAAGAAGAAGAAGAGGAAGAAGAAGAAGAAGAAGAAGAAGAAGAAGAAGAAGAAGAAGAAGAAGAAGAAGAAGAAGAAGAAGAAGACGATGAAGAAGCCAAAGAAGGCGAAGAAGATGAAGATGAAGAAGACAAAGAAGACCAAGAAGAAGACGAAGAAGATGATGAAGAAGACAACAAAGAAGACGAAGAAGACGAAATAGGCGTAAAAGACGAAGTAGATGAAGAAAGAATGAATAATAATAATAATAAAACGAAGAAGAAGACAAAGAAAAAGAAGAGGAAGAAGGAGAAGAAGAAGACGAAGAAGTAGAAGAAGAAGAAGATGAAGAAGAAGACAAAGAAGATGAGGAAGAAGAAGAAGAAGGACCTATCCCGTCAATGCAGGCAGTAGCAAATGAAGGAGCGGCTGTTTGCGAGGAAGAAGTGGTTGTGACAGAGGAAGGAGTAACTGCCAGAGCGGAAGAAATGGTTGCAAGAGAAGGGACATGCCCAAAAGAGCTATGGGTGCATCCAAAGGAAAGTAGAGAGTTATCAAGAGAAAAGAAGGCAACAATACAAACGATCCATGGCATAGAGTCACTAGATCATTTACATCCTGACTGCACATTCAGTATTTCAGAATATGCAAAGAAAGAGCAAAAGTGTTCCCCTCAACCTGTAACAATTATTGTTACCTGATGATTAGTTGAGGCCTTTATCTCAGCACCCAAAAGACTACTCCCTACCTCTACCCACTGGGTGTGGTGAACAACGTAGAAGTCCATCACCATGGCGTGAGCGACGTAGAAGTCCATCTCCACAGCATGCTCGGTCTCCACGTCCTCGTGAGAGATACGAAGAGGAGTTGGGAGCAATTCTGAATACGAGCGGCAGAATACAAAGGGAAATGCAAGACTGCAAGAGATCTTTGAGATTAACGAAGAGATTACAGTCGTTTACCTTGTGAACAAATTGTCACCTGGCTGGTGCGATGCTGGGACAATGGAGCTATTAGTCATGTGATTGAAAGTCATGAAGCACAACAACTGGGATCTCTTGCCAGAGATCCTGTAAAAAGAGCAAGAAATGGCAAGGGAGAGAATAGTGTCCAGTCTTTGGATCCGAATCCTCCATGCTGTGAGGGTGAGATACCCATTTAAGGAATATCTGTCGAGCTCTCCAAGAAGGTGGAATACTGTGGAAGAAGGCATCCAATACCTATGGGAATTAGCCATGTTGGAAATCACCTATTCTTATCCAGACTATCATGGCATCCTAGCTCCAGACTGTGTCCCCTGCAGGCAGACCACGTGGAAAAAGGTAATTAAAAGTGCCCCTAAACCATATACCTACTGCTTGATAACTGCCTATGATCCAAGGACGGGTGAACCGAGCCTGGAAGCCATGTGTGATTGGATAAAGTGCATAGCAGAAAGTCTGGAAAACTCCTCCGATCCCCTACACCGACCTACCTGCTATAGGGAAAGGAGCGAGAGAGATTATGAATACTCCAGACATGAGGACTATCCAGATATGAGGACTATCCTAGAGACAGAGATGACAGATGTTACAGAGACTACAGAGAAAGGCTAATGGAACGATCATGGCGGGATCGACCAAGATGATCTCGGTCTTGTTCATGATCTTCATCATTCCCACGTAGAGGGAAAGAAAACTCTAATCGTCAGTCACATGGCCAACTATGGGCATACCTATGCAGCAAGGGAGAGAACATGAAGAAGTGGGGCGGCAAACCCACTTCTAAGCTCGAAGCTAGGGTGAGGGAGCTGAAACAGAAGGATACTGACAAGAAAGTTGTCTACGTGATAGATGCAGAATTTTTAGACATTTTTAGGCAATTGCCCAAAGACAAGAGATCCACCGCCCTGATGAAAAAAAAAGCCTCCAAGAAACCAAAGTCAAAGTCCGACAACAATTGCTCTGATTGAGACCAATAGAGGAGCCCTGCTTTCTGCCAGGAGAAGGAGAGGGACCAAGAAGACAATCGGGTTTACTGTGCTGTGTGGGTTCGATTGCCTGGCACATTGGATCCTCAGAGATACTGAGCTTTGATAGATACTGGTGCCCAGTGTACTTTAATGCCATCAGAGCATAAGAGTACAGAGACTGTTTCTATTTCTGGGGGGACAGGAGTTGTCAGTTGTAGAGGCCGACATAAGCATGACAGGAGATCAATGAGAAATTACCAGTGCTGAGCTGGATGTTTGAAGGGAAGGTGCCCTCTATGCATCGTGCCACCGATGCCACGTGGAGCAAGTGGATTGCTTTGATTATGCAACGTGTCCGAATCGGGAACTCTAATCACCCTGGAATTTTGGAAATGATAAGTAATTCACCAGAAGGTGGGCATTTCAGTCTGGCAGATGAGGAAGAGGAAGAGCCAGTGAATCGAGCTGAAGAAGCTCTGCCATATAATGAGCTGCCAGATGAATAGACATGCTGTGCCCTTTTCACTGATGGCTCCTGCCGTATTGTAGGGAGAAGCCAGAAGTGGAAAGGAGTTACTTGGAGTCTTACCTGACGAGTGGCGGAAGACACTGAAGGTGAAGGCAAATCGAGTCAGTTTGCAGAGCTCAAAGCCATCTAACTGGCCCTAGACATTGCAGAAAGAGAAGGATGACCAAGGCTCTATCTATACACCGATTCATGGATGATAGCCAATGCCCTATGGGGATGGCTAGACCGGTGGAAAAAGATGAATTGGAGTCATAGAGGAAAACCCATCTGGGCTGCTGATCTGTGGTAAGGCATCACTGCCAGAGTGAAGAAACTGAATGTGAGAGTCAGCCATATAGATGCCCATGTGCCCAAGGGTCGAGCTAATGAGGAACATGCTAACAACAGAGAGGCAGACCGAGCTGCACAGGTCAAGTTATCAAAAGTAGACCTAGACTTGCAGCACAAGGGAGAATTTTTCCTAGCTCAATGGGCCCATGATGCTTCAGGTCATCAAGGCCGAGACTCCACCTATAGATGGGCATGAGACCGAGGGGTGGATTTAAACAGGGACATTATTTCTCAGGTTATCCATGACTGTGAAACCTATGCCACTATCAAACAGGCAAAAAGGTCGAAGCCCCTGTGGTATGAAGGACGTTGGGATAAGTATAAATATGGGGAGGCCTGGCAGGTTGATTACATCACATTGCCACAGACCCACCAAGGTAAACGCTAAGTACTTACCATGGTGGAAGCAACCACGGGTTGGTTAGAGACATATTCAGTACCACATGCAACGGCCCAAAATACTCTTCTGGGTCTTGAGAGGCAAATCCTGTGGAGACATGGCACTCCAGAACGCATTGAGTCAGACAATGGGACTCATTTCAAGAACAATCTAGTAGCCACTTGGGCACAAGAGCATGGTATTGAATGGGTAAATCACATTCCATATCATGCACCTGCTCCTGGAAAAGTTGAAAGGTGTAATGGACTGTTAACGACAACTCTAAAGGCACGAGGTGGAGGAACTTTTAAAAAATGGGATAAGCACTTAGCCAAGGCCACCCGGCTAGTTAATACCAGAGGCTCTGTCAATCGAGCTGGTCCTGCCCAAGCAGAACCCCTCCACACTGTAGATGGAGACAAAGTTCCAGTGATCCATCTGAGAGGTATGTTAAGTAAGGCCATTTGGATTACTTCTCCCTCAGGCCAAGACAAAGCCATTTCTGGGATTGTTCTCGCTCAAGGGCCTCGAAATAACTGGTGGGTAATGAGGAAGGATGGAGAGATCCAGTGTGTGCCTCAAGGAAATTTATCCTTAGGGAAAAACTAATCCTGTGTCTTAAGTTGGGTTTTAGTGGAGATCAGACACCAGATGAGAAAGACCTGAACAGAGCAGATACCAGTATCCAATGAAGAACCAGCCCTAAAACCCTAAATGTGATTGTGACTAAAGGGCCAGGGATCCAAACTGAGTTGCTGTTGGTGTTGCTCTTCAACAACAGATGACAACCTCAGAATAAAACAAGGACTTTATATATATATACATATGTCTATGCACAGGATATAGACTGACACAATATACAGGTGTTGCATTAAAGAAATGATATGAGAGCTTGCGAAAGCTAGCTCAAATCAGCTCGCATTCAATTAAGTCATGTTTTCAGAGGGGACTATTAGTCTACATATAAATCCTATAATTCATGAAAACTGGAGGGTACAGCACTAAATGATATATATCATCTTGTCTTTGTCAAAATAGAGAAAAAAGTGTTTCTTTCTCATTGAAATAAGACAGACAAAATAGAGTATTAAAGAAAGATTTACAACAGTTTCAAAGGAAAAGTTATCCTGAATTAGAAATAAAATAAATCTATATTATTGAATTTTTAATTTTAAAGAGAATACAAGAACTACCCAAGAAAAAATGCAAGAATAGACTTGTTACATTAGCACTGGCCTTTAAGACAGGTGTTTAGAGTCTGACTTATCAGAATTAGCAGAAGTCTTTTTCACTGCAGCAGATGAGACCCTCTGCTATTTCCTATGTAAGTTCTGGACTTGTAGATAGCTTTGCAATAAACTTGCTAATTGTCAAAAGATTAAGATCCTTAAGTCTTCTCTTCACTGTCTTTGAAGAGAAATTGAGAGTTTTTATTTTTTTTTAAAACAATTTTTACGAATTCATTGGTTTCTTGAATAATTTGTTTAGGTATTCTCCTGTGCCTTTTAAAGAAATGTATTTTCCAAAAATGTAATCTGCTCAGAGGGTTTGTATATTCTTAAATATGTTTCACATGTCATTTTAAGGGTTTTTCCCTGCTTTGGTGAAAAAGGTTGATGTCTCTTCAAACTTTTTTGCATTCTAAAGTATCCTCCAATAGTAGTACACAAACAGCCATTGTTTTATATTACTTATGAATATTACTCTTCTCCTCTAAAAATGATATCATTGAATTTGCTAAAATTTCTCATTTTTTATTAAGACCTTTATGTTCATAGCTTATTGCTTTTTTCCTGAACATTTTGGATATGTACCAAGTCAAAGAACTTATGAGAGTGTTGTATGTTCAAATTTTTTATTTGACTGGTGGGGGCAGGGGCATGACTGGCCCGGTGGGGGTACCAGTCAGTCACAGGGACGCTGGGACTGTGGGTTTCCAGGGAGGACAGCATTACCGGGGACATCCCGGGAAAAGGGGTGGCTTCCGCTACAGTCTTGCCCACCACTCTGTGGGTGCGGAAAGGACGAAGGTGCAGATGGCATGCGGTGGCTGGGAGAGAGCAGTGTTCGGGATCATCAGCCCTGTTCCACAGGGGCTGTGCCCGTTTTCTTCAGAGAGAGAGAGAGGAGGAGTGTGGTCACAACCAGATGAATTTCTCTGCGGACTTTCTGGACTTCTTTCCCATTTCTTTCTTCCCCTCCTCCCTGGTGCCTCCTAGGGGTGCATTTCCAACACACCTTATGACTGCCCTTCCCCCACGTGAGTTTTGTTTTGCCTCAGAGCCCATGAAGGACATACTGGATCATGGAGGAATTTTTTTAACTCGTTTGAGGTGTTGGGTTTTGAACTGTTGGGTCACAGAGTTGCTGTCTGTTCGGTTCTGTGCTTGGTTACATACATATTTTTTGCAGTTGAGAATGGTTATCTTTTCCTATACAATTTCATATTCTCCTCTTGATTAAAGTCTATTAATTGCAAAGGGCTATGGTGATTTTTTCTTGTGGGAGACATAACCCCCCCAAAAATCTTAGTTTTTCCTTTAAACTAAGACATTTAACTGGTGCCAGACATGGGGCAAAGAGTAGAGAAAAGATAACAGTTCTTGTACCATCATGTGTGCACTGAGTTTAGGGTCCATGTGGACCACACTGTACTCTATGTTTGGTTTTGACTGGTATCAAATCATGCCAAAAGGCCTGGTGGACTTAATTCATCTTGGCACGTCGACTGATAGAGCTCAGGCAACTGTGATTATTATCGAGTTCTTATTTTGGATTTATAGTGTTATGAACTCAAAGCCTGTGACTTTCACTTGGAATATGTTTTCGTGGTTGTATTCCTGCCCTAGTGTGAGCTGTTACGTCTGGGGGTTTAATGACAATGATACCTATCCTTGGGGTGGAACACAGGGTAGTGTTTTCAGTAATGCTACAACAGCTTTTGGGAAGCTCAAACTCTCCCTAGATGCCAGAGATATCTTTGCTTTTGTACTTTTGTAGTTTGCATGCAATTTTGTGCCATTATGGCCTGTGCCATTATGGTCTGTCTTGTGTACGAAGTTAGGACCAGGCTCCCTCTAGAATGCACCCAGAAGCATCCCCAGGGAGAGCAGGAAGAGAATAAAACGCCTTATGTCACGGTGACTCAGGACATGGCTGAACCAAGAGAACAACACAAGCCAATGGAAGTTGCCCCTGTCCAGAAAAGGAAATATAAGACCAAATCAGTTCACCCAGTGGATAATGAAGGGGAAGTGGCACCTTGACGGGTAGCAGACCCAGAACCAGAGACTATTACTGAATCACTGTCATTTGACAATCTCTGTAGTCTGCAGAAAGACATTACTTGACAGCTGGGTGAGACCATCCTGACTTGGTAAATCTGAGTTTCAGAACTAATGGGTGAAAACTTACAACTTGATGGTACTGAAGCCAGGTTTTTGAGGTCTCTGGCCCAGGATGTGGGTATCCAGCAGGTCTTTGTGAGGGAACCAAGACCCCTTTCACTCTGGTCACAACTTCTAACAGCTAGAGAAGTTTGTTTACAGAGACATCCTGCAGAAACAACATCATAAGACAACTTGGAAGACTATGGAAGAACAGATCCTACGTCTGAGAGAAATGGCACTGTTAGAAGTACTTTTTGGAAGGGATGGGCAACCCAGTAGTGACTCAGACAAGGTCAGATCACAGATGTGTTGGAGCCTCTCTCACGCCAGGGGCCAGCTGTATACTCCAATTTCCTGGCATCCATGTATTCAGGAGGAAACCAAGAGACAGTGGGCTCTGTAATACATAAATTCAGGATATAGGAGGGAATGGTCTGTGGCCTGATACGGGCCAATATCTCTATTGTAGAGACATTGGTTGAGGGTCTCAGGGACAAGCAGAGGAAACTTAGGAGATTAAGAGAGGTCATCAAGTGGCACCAGAGCAGGTCAGAGCCTCTGAGGTCAGAGTCAGGTGCCCCCCAGCCAGAGAAAGGGAACAGGCACCATGAGCCGAGCTGTGCTATTTCCTCAACAACCACGGAGAAGACATGAGACAATGGGACCGGAAACCCACCTGTGCTCTAGAAGTCCGAGCGCAAGAACTGAAGGGGAGCAGAAGAAGATCAGTGAGAATAAGTGCAGTGCCAGTTTCCTATGGACAAAGATCTGACCCAGCAGAGGGCACCTCTCAAATATATCCATTTGGAAGGAGCCCTGATCACCTTACCCAAGACCAGCATTAGGGGGGTCCTGCCTCTAGCCTGGCAGAGACAAGGGACATGGACCATGAGGATCCGATGGCCTGGCACACCAGATCCATAAGAATAGAAAGCTTTTGGATGACACTGGTGCTCAATCCATGTTAATGCCATCAAGATATGTGGGCCCAGAAACTATCTCTATTTCAGGGGTGACAGGGAGTGTCTCAAGAATTGACTGTGCTTGAAGCTGAAGTGAGCTTGACCGGGAGAGATCGGCAGAAACACTCCATTGTGACTAGTCCAGCCACCCCATGGATCCTGGGCATTGACTACCTCAGGAACGGGTATTTCAAGGACCCAAAGGGCTATAGATGGGCTTTTGGAATAGCTGCTGTAGAGACAGAAGGGATCAAACAGTTGAATTCTGTGCCGGGTCTCTCAGAGAGCCCTTCTGCTGTTGGACTGCTGAAGGTTGAGGAACAGCAGGTGCCAACTGCCACCACAATAGTGGATTGTCGGCAATACTGAACGAATTGTGGGGCTGTGATTCCCATCCATAAGATGATCCGTGAAATGGAGAGCCAAAGGGTGGTCAGTAAGACCCATTCACCCTTCGACAGCCCTATTTGGCCTGTGCGTAAGCCTGATGGAGGATGGAGATTGACTGGACTATCGTGACTTGAATAAGGTTACTCCTCCGCTGAGTGCCGCTGTGTCAGATGTGTTGGAACTTCCGTATGAGTTGGAATCCAAGGCAGCGAAGTGGTGTGCCACTACTGACATTGCTAGTGCAGTACACTTGGAACAGACTGTACTGGGGTGGAAACACAGTCCCACCATCTGTCATGGACTGATTCAAGCAGCGCTAGAGAAGGGTGAGGCTCCAGAACATCTACAGTACATTGACAACATCATCTTATGGGGGCACACAGCAAAAGTGGACTTTGAGAGAAAGAAGATCATCCAGGTTCTCCTGGGAGCCCTTTTAGCTATCAAACAGAATAAGGTTAAGGGATCTGCCCAAGAGATTCAGTTCCTGGGAGTGCAGTGGCAGGATAGACATCGTCAGATCCTGACAGAAGTCATCAAGATCACAGCAATGTCTCCACTGACCAGCAAGAAAGAAACACAAGCCTTCCTGGGTGCCATAGGTTTCTGGAGGATACATATCCCAGAATACAGCCAGATTGTAAGCCCTCTCTACCTGGCAACCTGCAAGAAGGATGATTTCCACTGGGGCCTGGAACAGCAGCAGGCATTTGAACAGATCAGGCAGGAGATTGCTCATGCTGTAGCCCTTGGGCCGGTCAGGACGGGACCAGACGTGAAGAACGTGCTCTACTCTGCAGCCGGGAATAATGGTCTTTTCTGGAGCCTTTGGCAGAAGGGGCCTGGTGAGATTCGAGGTCGACCACTTGGATTCTGGAGCTGAGGCTACAGAGGGTCTGAAGCTAAATGCACCCCAACAGAGAGAGAGATTCTGGCTGCTTATGAAGGAGTTCAAGCTGCCTCAGAGGTTGCCGGCACAGAAGCACACCTCCTCCTGGTACCCCGACTGCCAGTGCTAACGTGGATGCTCGGGGGACAGGCTGTCTCCACACATCATGCCACTGATGCTGCTTAGAGTGAGTGGATTGCTTTGATCATGCAGCGTGACCCCATTGGAAGACTGAACCACCCTGGGATCCCACAGATCATCATGAACTGGCCTGAAGGTGAGAACTTTGATCTAACAGATAAGGGGAGAGAGAACAGCAGGTGGCACGTGTGGAGGAAGCTCCACTATATGATCAACTGCCAAAAGAGGAGATATTCTACATCCTTTTCACTGATGGCTCCTGTCACATCGTAGGGACAAACTGAAAGTGGAAAGCAGCTGTATGGAACCCACAAAACAAGTTTCAGAAGCTACTAAAGGAGAAGGTGGGTCGAGTCAATTTTCAGAGCTCAAAGCTGTCCAGTTGACCCTGGACATTGCTGAACAAGAGAAGTGGCTGAGGCTTTATCTCTACACTGACTCATGGATGGTAGCCAATGCATTGTGGGGATGGTTAGACCAATGGAAGATGGCCAACTGGGAATGTAGAGGGAAACCAATCTGGGCTGCCAATGTGTGGTGGGACATCATGACCCAAGTGGAGAAGTTGACTGTAAGGGTCCGCCACGTGGACGCCCACCTAAGAGCCAAGCCAACAAAAAATATCATAACAATGAGCAGGCATACCGAGTGGCAACTGTCAAAGTGTCGCAGAGAGACAGGCAGCATAAAGGAGAACTGGATCAGGAGATCTGGACAGGCTGGATCGATGGGCTGAGACCAACAGGATGAGGTTCAACAAGGCCGAGTGCAGAGTCCTACATTTAGGTCACAACAACCCCATGCAGCGTTACAGGCTTGGGGAAGAGTGGTTGGAGAGCTGCCTGGGGTAGAAGGACCTGCGGGTGTTGGTTGACAGATGGCTGAACATGAGCCAACAGTGTGCCCAGGTGGCCAAGAAGGCCAATGGCATCTTGGCCTGTGTCAGAAACAGCGTGGCCAGCAGGTCCAGGGAGGTGATTGTGCCCCTGTACTCAGCACTGGTGAGGCCACACCTCAAGTACTGTGTTCAGTTTTGAGCCCTTCACTACAAGAAGGACATTGAGGTGCTGGAGCATGCGCAAAGAAGGGCAACAAGGCTGGTGAGGGGGCTGGAGAATAAGCCCTACAAGGAGAGACTGAGGGAACTGGGGCTGTTTAGCTTAGAGAAGAGGAGGCTGAGGGGAGACCTCATCACTGTTTACAACTACCTGAAAGGAGCTTGTGACAGTGTGGGTGCTGCTCTCTCCTCACAAGTGACGAGTGACAAGACGAGAGGGAACGGCCACAAGTTGCACCAGGGCAGGTTTAGACTGGACATTAGGAAGACTTTCTTCACCGAGAGAGTGATCAGGGATTGGAACAGATTGCCCAGGGAGGTGGTGGAGTCTCCATCGCTGGAGGTGTTTAAAAGACAGGTAGAAGAGTTTCTTAGGGATGTGATTTAGTAGGGAGACAGGCATGGTTGGACTCAATGATCTCAGAGGTCTTTTCCAACCTTATGATTCTATGATTCTATGATTCTACAAACTGTTCCTGGCTCGATGGGCCCATGATGCCTCAGGCCATCAGGGTAGATTTGCCACCTATAGATGAGCATGGAACCAAGGGGTGGATTTAACCATGGACATTATCTCTCAGGTTATCCATGACTGTGAGACATGTGCTCTCATTAAGCAGGTGAAGAGAGTGAAGCCCCTATTGCATGGTGGATGCTGGTATAAGTACAGGTATGGAGAGGCCTGGCAGGTTGACAACATCACATCGCCGCAGACCCACCAAGGTAAGAAATATGTGCTCACCATGGGGGAAGCAACCACTGGATGGCTGGAGACACACTTGGTGCCTGATCCCACTACCCGAAACACCATCCTAGGCCTGAAAAAACAAGTCCTGTGGCGACATGATACCCTGGAGCAAATTGAGTCAGACAATGGAACTTATTTCAAGAACAGTTTAGTTACCATGATGAAAAAACATGGCATTGAGTTGGTGTCTCATATCCCCTACCATGCACCAGCTGCTGGAAAGGTTGAACGGTGTAACAGATGTTGAAAACTGTTTGAAGGCAATGAGGGAAGAAACTTTTAAGCACTGGGACTAGCATCTAGCAAAGGCCACCTGGTTAGTCAACAGTAGGGGCTCTGTCAATCTAGCCGGCCTTGCCCAGTCAGAATCCCTTCACATGGTAGATGGAGATAAAGTCCCTGTAGTACAGCTGAGGGGTATGTTAGGGAAAAAGGTTTGGATTCACCCCGCCTCAAGCAAAGGCAAACCCATTCGTGGGATTGTCTTTGCTCAAGGATCTGGTTGCACCTGGTGGGTAGTGCAAGAGAATGGAGAAACAAAATCAATACCTCAAGGAGTATATAGTGGGAAACGTGTATATAGTTAAAAGTTTATGTTCGATGGAGATGTTAACATGGAAGAAAAATTCGGGTTGGATTATGTAGGAAGTATTTTAGAAGAATCAGGGCCTTTTGTGATCCTTGAGGCCTTTATGCACAACCCTGCCTACATGCAGTGACCTTGGCATGTTGTGAGAAAATGGAATGTTAGCTGATAGATAGGAAAGAGAAAGTGAAACAGGAGGTTTCAGCTGCAGGAGAAGGAGGGCTGCAGGGTATCAGGTAACAGCGCACTAACAGCCTTCATCGACCAATAATGAGATGACAAATGGTACCGCTTAAGCGCAGGGAAAGCATATATATACTGTAAAAAAGGCAATAAACAGTCTGCTTCAGCTAACTCATATTGAGTCGTCTGATGCTTTCCGCAAGCCCGTCTCCGCAGGATTATGTTGTAGTTTCAGGTTTTTAATTTTTTTTTCCCGTGCGGACGAGTGGTGGAGGGGGCCTAACCGGCCTGGTGGGGGTACCAGTCAGTCCACAGGGATGCTGGGACTGTGGGTTTCCGGGGAGGGCAGCATTACTGGGGGACATCCCGGGAAAAGGGGTGGCTTCCACTATGGTCTTGCCCACCACTCTGTGGGTGCGGAAAGGACGAAGGTGTGGCTGGCGTGCGGTGGCTCGGAGAGAGCAGTGTTCGGGATCATCAGCCCCGTTCCACAGGGGCTGTGCTGGTTTTCGTCAGAGAGAGAGAGAGAGGAGGAGTGTGGTCACTGCTTTCGGCACTCACCTCTTACGGCTGTGGTGAAATTTGGGGTAGTTCCATTCCACCATTCTCGAAATGTGTTATTGAAGCTTTCTTTTGGATTTGGCAGCGGAATTCCAATTAAACATGTGCGAAAGGGGGTTTCTGCTGATTGCATGCTAATACAAAAATCCATGATGCCTGACTGATTGGCCCAGGTGAGCCAAATGTTTTCCCTATTTTCAGTGGTATGTATTGCAATCGTTGTAGTGATTGCCAGCCAAGTTATTACTATTACTTGCGTCGTCGACGCTGTGCATAGTAATATTTGGCACCTTCCCATTGTTCAGGTAACACCTGTCAGTAGCGTGGTATATAAACTTGGCCACACTCAGTCTCATTATATGGCCTGCTCCTCCAAAAAGCAAATGTTTGCGAGCTATTTGCTTAGCTAACAAAAATTTTAACCATAATAATGCTTGCTGTCCTTTATCTTCTACAAGCGATAAATCATACAGGCCCTGTCAAAGGTTGGGGTGGATTGGGTCTTTGATGGTTAGGTCCCAATTCTTCCGATATTTGCTCCCCAAAAGACAACCTATTTAAACTACTTAAACAATTAATACATGCAACGGAATTGTTATGATAACCTACAAAAGGTATTCCATACACTTGGAATGACCTCTTACAAACCACCCTCCAAGTGCTGTGTCCACAGTTAGAAAAATGTATTAACACCCAAGGTCAACACTTACATTTGTGTCTCATATAGGCCTTTTCTAATTTTTCTTCTAAGTCTACAGATATGTCTTTGATATCTTCTGAAACTCCTAGCTCTATAATCTGTTCAAAAAGTCGTTGAGAGCATTCTTCTAAACTAGTATGTGCAACAAATTTTACAGGTCTACGTGCCAGTAGTTGTCGCAGCAGCAGTTTCAGTTGTTGGATGAAGCATTGTACTTGTCTCTGGGCAGCTTCCGTTGTCAACATGTGTGGGTTTTATATAGGGTTTCACCCATTTAGCTGGAATCCATCTCACACTATCACCTGTAAGTAAATACATATATCCTCTACCTGTCAACTTAATTTCCACAGGGCCACACCATTCTCTAGTTTCTGTTTTTTTTGTGCATGATCTTTATGCCAGTTGCTGGAGGTTCATTAGAACGTGTTTGCAGAAGGGCATGGTGCACAATCATAGGAGGGTCTTCCTTGTGTTAATTGTAAGTAGTTCCGTACAAATAATGCTTTAACTAATCTTTCCTCAGGAGAATAACCAATGTTTCCCTCTTTTTGTTTTTGCAACATGCTCTTCAAAGTTTGATTGGTACGTTTGATTATAGCTTGACCAGTTTGAGAATGCAGAATACCTGTGGCATGGCTAATGCCCCACAAATTACAAAATTGTCGAAAGGCTCGAGAGGCATAGGCAGGACCACTATCTTTTTTAATTGCTGCAGGTACTCCTAAAGCAGCAAAACAGCTATGTAGATGTCGACAGACATGTTTTGCTGTTCCACCTGTTTGAGGTGTGGCCCATATTAGACAAGAATATGTGTTTACTGTAACATGTACTTATTTCTTGTGACCAAATTCGTTGATGTTTATGACATCCATTTGCCATAGCTGTAAAGGGTTGACCCCTAAACCTATGCCAAAATCATCCATTGACAATCAGGACAAGATTTCAAAATGCAGCAGTGAGAGACATACCATATTGTCATACCAAGACCCTAGCAGGTTTTTTAAAAAAATGCATGAGCTTGAGAAGCCGGTAAAAAGACATGTGGTATTGCAATTTGTAAGGCTGGGGCAACCAAATTATCAACAATATCATTACCATAAGATAAACCTGGTAACTTTTGATGACTACGTATGTGCATAATAAAATAAGGCATTTTTCTTTCAGGTTAATAGACTGAAAAATAATTTCTCTAAGTGTGGATTTGTGACCTCTTTAAGCATAGCTCATTCTATGCAATTGAAAACACCTACTACATACATGGAGTCTGATACAATATTAAGGGGTTCATTTTTCCATTGAGAGAATGCCTATATTACTGCCTTAAGCTTCCAACGTCTGGAGGGAATCTTGAGACTCTCCTGAAATAACGTGGTCAGACCAAGAACCATCCTTTTCTTGCCATGTACGTGCTGCCCTTTTTGTTTTCTTTCCTGCATCTGTGAATACTGTGATGCCTCTAAGAGGTACTTCAAACTTCCATGGCTTTCCTTCTGTATGCTGCTTTTCCATAAGCTTAAACAACCTATGCCTCGGATATAGGTTGGAAATTTGACCAACATAGCCTTCTAAAGCTATTTGCAATGGCTGAGAATGTTGGAGTCCGCATTCCACGTACCATTTTCTCTGGGGAAAAAGGATAACATCTGGTTCCCTGCCTGCTATTGTTGACACGGAAGTCAAGGACTTCTCACTCGATCAATGTGATCAGACAGAAGCCAAGTTTATTGCTTTGCTGCTAATGATTATACACTTTATCTTATCTACTTTCACGCATAACAATAAGAACGATTGGTTAACATGTGCTGTTCACTCGAATAATGCTTCTTTACAACAGGTCCGTCTCTAATGTCCATCCTTCTGTCTCTATTGTAAGTTTCAGATCCTATTCAAGGTCTTAGTTTCAATCATGTGTGCATCACCCCTCTTTCTTGTTTTCCACTTGCTAGGCTGTTTATCTTGCCAAATTCCTCTTGCGGTGTCCTAGCAACAACATTACTGCATGACCTGCTGATATCTCTATGCCTTAGCCAGACTAAGGTCCTGCTGCTCTGGATTGCCCGGAACATGTCCTTGGTCTTCTAAAACCCCACATGCTATGGAGACTATTCTTTCCCTGCCTTTTACAACCAACTGGGCAAAAGCTTCTAAACATGTGGTAATCGAATTTTGAGGATGGATGGGCAAAAAGACCCATTCTAATATAGCTAATAGATTTCTCCGAGTAGATTCCCATTGAAGCACCAATCCATAAGGATGTAACCTTTGGCTGCCTAGTGAATTTATGATCATATAGTTGAGTGGAAAGTTTTCTATTAAATGAGAAGCATGTCTAGTAGCTCTTTTGTTTGCAATGATAGTTAGGGCTTGTTGCTGTTCCATATTCAGCTCCTGTCTGTCCTCTACCTCGGAGCTGGTCCCTAATAACTCAATCAAGGGTCTCAGATCATTAGTGATTCCACAAACAGTTCGAACCCATTGGCTATCTCCCACTAATTTTTGAACATCATGAACAGGAGATATTTTAGTGCTAATTGCTAATTTCATTTGCCTTATCTGTGCTGCATCTATACAACAGCCTAAATATTTCCATGGGCTATTTCAATCCCCTGCTTGTTAATGTTTCTTTAATTACGGGTAAGAGGGTTGCAACTTCAAGCTGCTTTCCTGCAATTAAAATATCATCCATATAATGATAAATCAACAGGTGAGGGAAGCATGTACATAAGGGTTCTAAAGCCCAAACAACATAAATTTGGCACATAGTTGAAAATTAACGCATTATCCTGGGTAACACTACCCAATAGCATCTTTTATATGGTTCAGCTTTTTTAATGGATGGTACTGGAAAAGCGAAACACTCTCTGTCATCTGGATGCAATGGAATAGTAAAGAAACAATCTTTAAGATCTCTAATTAGCAAATCCCAATTTGGGCACGGAGGCCTGGCTGCAATGCTCCCATACTGTGCATAACAGCATTAATCGCTCCACGATTGTGCAGCAAGCGCCATCTACTGCTCTTCTTTGGAATAGTAAAAACAGGAGTGTTCCAAGGACTTGTAGAAGGAACAATGTGTCCTGCATCCAGCTGCTCCTGGAAAAGCTCCTGTATTTTTAGCAGCTTGTCTTTTGTGAGTGGGCTGCTGATCAATACATATTTCTTCGTCTGTTTTCCACTGTATTTTCAGGATTGGCTGCTCATCAGTGACCACTACGAAAAAGGTTGAGTGATCGAGGTTGGATGGAGTTGGCTAAGGATATCTTTTCCAATGAGACCTAAAAGACCAGGAGGGGTTTTTGTTATGTATGGTTTTGCAGTAACTGAAGTGTCGTCTGAGAATGTAAATTGGCTTGGTTCTTTATTAATGCAGTTGGATCGAGTTCCGCCTATCCCTGCAATCCCAAATTGTGGTGTAATTAGAGGCCAGGTAGGACGCCATATGGCTGCAGACAAAATTGTAACGTCATCTCCAGTATCAATAATAGTGCATTGAATACTAGTGCCATCTGGTCCCAAAAGTGAAATTTTCTTCTCAGGCTTACCAAATGTAATGTCCATAGCAAAATATATTTGGGGAGGTCCCATGGAACCAAACCCCCCAGTTCCTTGTTGACTTTTCCCTGGGTTTGGTACACACGATTTAAAAGGCACCAATTGAGCAATTTTCGATCCTTTTGGAATAGACACTAGTGGATTAAAAATATGTAACATTATTTTTACTGTCCCATCAAAGTCTGTATCTATAATTCTTCGAATTATAAAGACACCTTGTTTGGCTGTTGAACATCTCCCTAACAACAAGGCACATAATTCATTCCCCAAAGGTCCTTGGACACTGCTATCCACTAAATGTACTTTCAAATCAATAATGGTTATATCTACTGCAGTTTCCACATCCACTCCAGCGTTTCCTGCTGTTGTTGAGGTACCCAGGGTGGCAGTCCAGGTTCCCTGAATTCATGTCATCGCGCACGGAGCTTTCACGCTGTGCCGGCAGTTTCCCTGATTTCTGCAATCCATTGTATTATGTGTATCTCTCTTACATTCGGAACACCATTTTCTAATATTGCTACGATACTGGGGTTGTAAATGACCAAGTTTTCCACAGTTGAAACATCTGACTGTGTGATTATTTCTTGATTTTGTAAATATTGGTTCTATTACTCCTTTTAGTGCAGCAGCCACATAGGCGGCTTTTTGCACCTCTGCGGTACGCTCCATCTGTTCTAATATATCTGCCACTTCTGCTCCCTTCGGCAAGGTTCCTAATTGTTGTCTGGTTTTATCACTTGTATTGTCAAGTGCCACCATTTTAAAGATTTTTCCCTTCATCTGAGGGTCTGGATCTGGGTGATCATATAGAGCTTTGTGAAGTCGGTCCACAAATTTGGAAAATGATTCATTTGGTCCTTGCTTTACTTGAGCAAAAGCAGTGCTACGGACCTTGTCTGGCATAGTCGTAAAGGTTTCATAAGCTAGGGTCTGACTAGGTACATGAGGTTGAGATCGTACTTGCATCTCTAAACTTGCCCAGGGCCCCCCACCCACTAATTGTTAAGCTGTTACTCCAAACAGGGGATCATTTTGTTGTCTTGGAATATTTTGTTCTGGAACACACAATAGTTCCCATTGTTTAGAGAATAACAATTGTTCCGATGGAGTCAAAATAATTCTAGTTATCTGATTAATATCGGAAGGAGCCATCAACTCAGAGGTAAAAATATAGGACAATAATTGCATTGTCATTTGGGATCTCAGACCATATTGGCTAACGACCGATTTAAGTCTTTCTAATAGTTTCCAATCAAAAGGCTCCCATTTTGAATTATTATTCTCAATAGTAACCGGAAAAGCTCCTTCAATAAGAGCCTCTTTCATAGCTCGTCTCCATTTAGAGTTTTTAATCCCAGAAAGGTCATCTCCCCAAAAGTTTTCAACATTGTAATTGTCCCTTTTTATTACTTCTTGGGGAACTGGTGGTGCAGAGGGCAACACTGATGGACCAAATGAGTAAGATTTTCTGACCGGATCTTTTTCTTTCTTGAATATAGGTAACTAACTCTTTTATAATCTTATCCGTGGGATCATTAGAGCTCCCTTCTTTTGGTTTTTGCGGCTCCGTCAGGTCCTCCTCATCAGTATCAGGACCATCAGGAGAGACCGGTAAATCTTCCGGTGGGCGACCCGCACCCCCCGAGGATTGAGCCCAATCATTAGCTAAAGGGACTAGTCCCAATGGCAGTGGGTTGATTTTTGTAGAGAAAGTAGATGCAACAGCTGCAACTGGGAATGCAGTGGTGTTGGCAGCTGAGGGTTCTGAAGCCAAAGCAGCACAGACAGCCACCTCTGCCTTTCACACCTCTTTCATAGATTGCAAGGTATTGCATAATGTTTGCCAAAGAGTCGAGAGTTTAACTGACTCCTTGCCCTCTTTGCCCCCATTGCTAATCGCATCCCATAAGGCTTTCCCTGCTGTTTCCCATGTTGGTAGTTCAAAAGCTACCGCAACACCTGGGATCAAGCCTCTGTTCCAAGCCCAAAGCAACAGGTCCTTTAAATCAGAACCATCTAATTTAAGTCCTCTCTTAGAGAAAATATGTTGGAGGAGGTTTACAACTGCTTCTTGGTCTTTGTTCAACCCCATCTCCTCCCCTACCACTCATCTGATGAGGGCCAGATTCTCTTCACCTTCTTAGGCAGATGGGCGACATGTCTCCCCAACTCCTTCGGGTCTGGTCTTCTCACTGGGGCAGTGAGGGTAATTTTGGTCGGCGTCCTCGCTCCGGATGAACCTGATCAGTACATCATTCCCTGTGTTGGGATTACCAATCAGGTCCCTGTTCAGGTGCCAAATGTCGCGAGGGATCTAATAATGGGTCTCACAACATGATCAATATGATCTAAGTGAGCCGTTTGTTGAGCGTGCTGTACAATCTTATATACTCGAATAGCTGTATGTCACCATTACATTGGTTAATTGGAAGTAGTAATCATTATGAACAAAGCTCTACTGTTCATGCACAAGTAAAATTCTTCTGATTGATACATTATTGCTTATCATGCGTCTCTATTCTGCTGCTGAAAGCAAGCTTGTTCACATAGTGACTTGCAGTTTCCGCTGAGCTATGCTTCTTGTTTCTTCATCTACAACAGTCTTCTTGTTCATCCTTTAGGTACTGTTACAATATTCTTCTTCCCTTTAGCTGTAGCCTTGATTTACTTAATTTCAAATGCAAGGTTGCTCATGTACATCTCATACAGATGTACTTTGCCTTGTAAAAATTCCTCAACACTGAAATACTCTGAAAATAGATCACAACAGGATAGGTCTATCATACAGGAGTTATGTGCTCTTGGTGGGTATTCTGTTGCCAGCAGAGGCACAGAGTGTGAGATTCAGTGTGAGGGAGTGGAGCTGGTGGGGCCCTTCCAGCCTCCCATGACTGGTCTATTTCTGTTGGTCAGAAAACCCATGTGGTGGCTACCACCTTGAGTTTGTCTCCTTTTGCTTTTTCGAGAACAGTCTTCATTGAAAGATACGCACAGCACCATCAGAAGTTGTTTTCCAAAGTGCTTTCCAAGGAGGACGATTAAGAATCAAAACCCTTCAGAGGGAGAGGGTTGAAAAGGCTGAGGCTTATTGAAATGAGTATGATTGGATATGGTTGAAGTATGGAAGAAGAAAATGGTTTGGAGTAGGTGTAGAACAGCAATCGTTACATTCCAGGTATTCTAATTTTGCCTGATGAAGGTGCTGGTGGAATAAGAAACCTCTTCTTCAAACTTTTTGATGGATCAGTGCTGGGAGCATGGTCCTTTTTCTGTACATATCGGATAAACTTGTACTGTTTTCTCTGTTTTTATAAGAGAGAAATGTAAATGGAGTTGTCTGCTATCAAATGACTGTAATGATGTCTCTTCATAACCAGCAACTCTGTAACTGAAACAAACGGGTAGAATTCTGAGCTAAGGGCTGTTATTTAAACTTGGTGCATTTATTTCACAGAATTTGGTCCTATTTGAGACTAATATAAGAGGAAGAAGGGAACAGTGAAGAGATTGACTACTGGTCCACAATCTTATGTCTTCATTATGTCTTCATTTTACTAACAAAATGCAGATTTAAACCACTGGCAAATCAGAGGGACAATATGTTAAGCTCTACTGATGTAAACTACTTAAAATATAAGATGTCAAGCAGCATCTCCAATCATAGCATAGATCACTCAAAAAAAAACAAGTAGTATAAAAAGAGGAATACTTTCCTACTATGACAGTACTTTGGAAATCATCCTAAGTGACCTTAGAATCTTGCTTACAGCCAATGCAAGAAATTAATTCACTGACAATGAATTCACACATGTTCAGGAAGGATATTGGCTACTCAAAGAACTATTACATCATTATTTCATCTTGAAGACATATTTTAAAAAGTCATGAAAGGATAAAAACAACACAAAGAAACTGGGTTAGATGCAAACAACAACTGTAAACTAAAACCTTGTTTAAACCAGGTAAAAAAAATTATCATGCGTGGAATCAGGCATTACAAATAATGTCTCTGGCTCTTTTGAATCTTATGTAGCAGTGAACTAGTTGTGTAATGTGTAACTGTAATGTTTCTCCACTCCTCAACCTGTTTGCTGTAAGAAAATCTGTTTAATTCCTATACTTAATTTCTCTCAGAAAAGACTTTAAAACAAACAACAAACAAACAAAAACAAAGCCCTAGGAAAGTGAACATAATGGACAAAATGGACTAAGTTGAGGCTGAAAGAAAAAAACTTGAGCTCAAGGCTGAACAACTTCTTTAACTCAAACCCAACAGGAAAGAATCTGGTACTACATCTTCTCTTATATCAGACAAGGAAGTCGCGAATTTCATAGCAATCATGCTATGTCACTTTGACCATGAATTTAGGTGCATATAACCATGTTGTATGTCAGTCTAATAACAATGTTAAAAGTTTTGTCTTGACATAACACCAACAGGCTGACAGTAGTTACTGAGACAATTACCATGCACATCCCAAATCTCTTTGATTTTCAACTAGTAAATTAATGGTGCTAAGCAAATGAGCCTACAAAGACCTCTTTGTTGGCATTCTCCTATCAAAGTAGTAGTGCTGAGGAATTATCCTCACAGTCCTGCTAGCTGAGATCAGACCAGCCATCTAGCAATGCTGAGTCATTGAATTTACAAGGCCCCATGATTTGATCTTACTCTAGCTACCTGCAGTGCTGAGAAACCAACTTCTACGGATATCTAGATAAAGAAAAGAACAAGTTTGATGAGACCATGTATAATTCTCCTTTACACAGATGAGGCAAGTTAGATAAATCCATCAACTTCAAAAACCATCAAATCAGCAATGGTGACAGATGAGCTCTTAGAACTTTTAAAACCAATATCCAGTGATTCTTGGCACTGACTCGGAAAATGTGAATAGCTTGATCCTCTGAAAGAAGGAACAAAATCTCTCATTCTGTCCTTTATATATAAAATCAACTTATGAGTAACTGTATTCCACAGTCCTCTACCATCTTATTTCTTCCTCCAGGAAGATCAGAGAAATCACTGTAGAACCTAGTTTGAAGGGCTTTGTTTCAGTTAAAGCTGGTAAGAAACGGCACAGTATCTCCAGTGTGTCTTTCTTCTTTGAGATTTCTTGTACAGTGTGTGGATGGGATTTTCTTCTTTTTTTCCATAAGTATATGTTAGTGTTGCATCCAATTATTCAATTTCTTCGTACCTTGGCCTCACATTTCCATAATTTCCTTCCAGTATTCTTTCCTGTGTTCTGTCTCACTGCAAATGATAATGTATTAACACTTTACTTTCTCAGTTCAGAAGCTAGGAGAAAGACTGGGCACAGAATGAGACTGATGTATTTCATTTCTGATAAGTATATGCTATTGAGAAGATACTTACCTCATCAAGCCTCCATTTGGCAACTCCATCATATGAATAAGGATGAACAAGTTGCTAAATTATCACATTCAGCTTCATCCTAAACAAGCAGCACAGAACATTGAAAATCCCATTGACAGAATTCAGAACTCAGTAGAATTGGTGTGAATGCAAGGAAAACTCTCTTTTGTGTCAACACTATACCCTTCTTTAACGGTTTTTATCTGCAGAAAAAGGAGAATATTTCTGGCTGTGTGTATGCAGCCAAACAGTATGCAGTTTGTTTTAAGAAGTCTGGTGACTGCTTAAGTCAATGCCAAGAATTGCTTTAGGTAATTGATTGTGGAGATTTGATCTGAGTTTTGAATCCTTTGAATCTTTTGCTGTCAGCAAAAGCTCCTTTTATACTATTACATTCTACAAAATGAGATCATTACTACTTCATAATGAAACTGGCAGCACTGATCAGAGGCTTGTGCTTCTTGGTATCATATATACAACAAGAATAAAAAGCAGATGGAAAAATGAGGCTAAGTCAATTTGACACTAATAGCACATACTCCTCTGTTGTACATCCACTTCATACTACCCAGGTACTTTGTCATTTCTGCCTAGTTAAACAGTGCAGACCTGAATACTTAATCCTTAGAAGTTATCAGTGGACTTTCACGTTGCTCTTACTTTCACTCCACTATTAATTAAAAGGCAGTTTGTTCCACTGTTGCTAACACTAATTGTATATTATGGCCCTCTGTGGCAACTGCAGTCAGTAAAACTGATGCTTGAATAACTTCTAAGTAGATGACAAGGAAGAAAACAAATACAAACCGAATCCTGTGGAAAGAATGATGTTGCACTAACTAGGACATAAGCGAAGTGCAAGAGAATTACACTTGCATCAAGCTGCTACAGGGAAGCAGCAAACAGCTGGACTTCACTTTGTGCAATTTAGTTGTAACTGGGGCATCTGGAAAAGAGATTCCAAAGACCACTGGAAACCCAGTTATTGATCAGAGAACACAAATGTCAAAGAAAGCAGGCAACTCTGCAACCCCTGTTCATGATAGTTGTATGCCTTGCTGGTTTGCAAAAACACTGTGACTGCCAATTTGAAAGATAGTATTCGGTTGCTGATATTTCCCTAAAAAGATGCAGGCCTTGGGACATACTGAATGTGCTGAGAACCTCAGGACTATGACAGATTTTCCACTGCCTTGCAACACGTGCCTTCCAAATAAACTTGTGTGATACTGAATGCAGTATTTATCAGCAAACACCTCAGGAGCACAACTTTAGATTGTTTTGGATGAGTGAATAGTCAATGGTTACTTTTTAACAGGATGTTCCAAAATGCACCACTGAAAGATAATTCACACCTCATCCCTAACATTTACTCTGGGAATATGTTTTGTCCTTTCAAATTAATCATAGAAAAAAAAATCCTATTCACTTCACAACATTGTCAAGGCAAATTTTCAGACACAAAATGCAGTTA
Organism: Tapera naevia; assembly: GCA_033556795.1. NCBI lineage: Eukaryota > Metazoa > Chordata > Aves > Cuculiformes > Neomorphidae > Tapera > Tapera naevia. The sequence goes on along the minus strand of JAUMJJ010000044.1, from coordinate 2,183,994 downwards.
AGAGAACATTTCTACTTAGAATTGGAGGCAGATGGGAGTCTGTTTGCCCTCTTAGCTTACAAAGACCTCTCATGTGCCTGCATCTTTCTAACTTCTGTTTCTAGTGCTTTTTTATTATTATTCTATTGTTATTCACAACAACGATATCATTGACACGATGTCCATGTAACCAAAATGATGCATATACAACAAATGCCATGTTTATAACCATTTTGGCCTAGTAAACAGATAACAGCGATAGATGAGATTTTAGGAAAATTATACTTTAGCGTACTTGTAGCTATTATAAAAAGTATTGTTTGAACAGGCTCAATTTTTACAACAGTGATGATTTTGACAAGATCTGTATTTTGTAAATACAGTTCCCAGATAATAAGGTTGTGAAGTTTTTTTTAACTTTCTTCTTTTTGGCACTAGTGACATCTTGTGGTAAGTTAACTTGCAGTGATTACCACCTGTTGTTTTTGCTCCCCTTGCTCTGCAGAGACATGTTTATTGCTGTGCAATGGAGTTTTGCAATTAATAAATGTGCAGTGTGCAACTGCAAACTGCCAAGGTATTACATATTTTAACAAAATTAAACTAAAGTTGGTTTAAATCACTTGCAATAAAAAGCCCCAGCTAAGTGTGTGTATGCGCTTTTTTTGTTGCTATTGTTACATACATCAAGTTTCAGCTCTTTCTATTGCCTGTGAGCTGATTTCTGTCGCCTGTATTAGCAGTCTTCTCCACGTTTGGGTTTTTTTTTGCTTGTTTTAATTCCACAAGGAAGTATATCTGTTTACTGAAAAGTAACCAAAACTAGAACCTCAGATTTATCTCTTCCACAGTCTGGGGTTTATTTGGCCTCCAGGCTGGATTTTAGAGTTATTGTATAAAAGTTATGTAAAAGAAAAATGTAGTAATGTGAAAACTGCTAATATCTTATACTTGTTATGTTCCTGGACAGAAAACTTGTCAGCATTTTAGTATGAATACATTAACACACTAATATGGGCCATGTGATTGCTAGTAGACTTGTGCAGATCACTTAATTTTGTTTAGAAGATAAAAAAAAGATTATGTTCTTTTGGTTATGAGGTGAACACTGATAACATCACCTCAGCACCACCTTCATTCAGCTCTCATCTAAGTCAGTAGAAACTGCATTTGTTTTAGAAGGCAGCTGAGTCAGTCAGCACTCTGACAGCTTATGGCATTTGAAATGCTTGTAGACACCTGAAATTGCCACTAGAACAACTAGAGCTAGTGAACTATTTCAGCTAGGACTCCAGTTTTTCATATTGCTAGGAACTAGTAAAATAACTTCAAGGGACAGATCACACGATGCAGGGGCTAACTAGCTGAGTTTTTTTTCTTTACATCCTCAGTTGAAGCAAAATTTTCCTCCCTCTGTCTGCCAGTTAACTAATAATTAGATAGCAGTTACTAGTATAAATTATGTTCTCTGCCTGCTATACTGCTAAATTTCCTCTGGGTTTTTATATATCTGTGTTAATGAGTGTCAAAAGCAACCTCATACTCCAGCCACAGAAACGAAAAAAAAATGCAACCAGTTTTATAGTTAAGCAGTGCGTACCAGAAAGTTCATGATTCATATCCATAAAACTAAATACTTCTTGCTGAAGAGGCCTGGTTAATAAAGATATGGAGAGGATGGAGAAGTATTTACATAACTGCCAGACCAAAGGTCTGCAAAAGTCACAATCCTAAGCCTCCTCTCTAGTGTGTGATCTGACTACAGTAAAATTACTTGGATATATTGTCCCCAAAGTTACAGTGCAAGTCCAATGTTAAAACAGAACTATCAATATTACTACAGTACAAAGAAATCAGCTGATGAAGCCTGTAAAATCTAGCATGTTTGTTTGCTCTTATAAACCAAAATACATTATCCTAATCACCAACAAGGAAGAGAGCGTTACTATAAGTAACTGAGTCAAGTGAGCTAAATTTGTGGCTGCCTTGCATGGGCATAGTGACATGGGCAGATTTATCTGGCCCTTGCAATAAATGTGGTTGAGTTTTTTTGTCATTATTCTAGCCAGTTTTCCCTGGCATTGCATGTTTAATTTAGAGAGAGGTATGTGGCAGTGCTAGGAATGGAATCAGGTAGTAAGGTACGGCTCCCAGGAATGCTGGCCAAGGAAACCTGACCCTGTGAGTTGCTTAATACAACAGCAAACAATGTGGTTTTGATAAGGGTTTTTAAAAGCCCCATAGATGCATTATGCTTAGCAATACATGAACTGTAATGCCTGCAACATCAGTGAAGTATTGGATTTCAGTAAGGTGCTTAAATTTTAATGAAGAGGAGGCTCAGGGGAGACCTCATTGCTCTCTACAACTACCTAAAAGGAGGTTGTAGTTGGGCAGGGATTGGTCTCTTCTCTCAGGTGACCAGTGGCAGAACCAGAGGGCATGGACTTAAGCTTCGTCAGGGAAAGTTTAGACTTGATATGAGGAAAAAGTTCTTCACTGAAAGGGTGATTGGCCATTGGAATGCGCTGCCCAGGGAGGTGGTGGAGTCACCTACCCTGGAGGTGTTTAAGGGGAGACTGGATGAGGCACTGAGTGCCATGGTTTAGATGATGGTTGGTGTTAGTGTTGGTGTTAGTGTTAGATTATAGGTTGGACTTGATGATCTCAGAGGTCCTTTCCAACCTTGTGATACTGTGATACTGTGACTCCAGAGATTTCCCTCCAACTCACAGCCCAAGTGCCCGGTGCAAAACTAATGCAACTGATCAGTCTGCAGTGGTACCAGCAGCATTATAACATTAAAGAAAGCATCAGTGCATCTAGGGCTGAAATAGTCTAGCCTTACTAATAAAGGATCCTGTAACATACAAAAACAATAAGATGAGCAAGCACCTCACCCTACTCTAGGAACACTAGAAGCATTATGATACATATTTTGCATAATCATGTGGGGAAAAAAAAGGTTCAAAAAGTCAGGGATTCTATATCTAACACTTTGCTGTATACAAAATAACCGAACTGCCTAGATTTGAAACAATCTGGTCTGGGTCTGATAACAAAAGTAAATTGTAAAATAAGTTCTCAGAGATGCCTATCTAAAATACTAGCCCAGCTGAAAGCAATGGCAAAATTAATATGTGCTAGGACTTCTCACCAGCCTAATTCTGCTCTCTCACACAGCACTTCAAATTGGTTAAAAAGCTTTGCCATTGTTACTGTTGGTACCTCACCACTCTAGAGGTATTTTCAGCATGAGCGTTAAACAATTTATCACCATGTGAGGCCTAAGTTTGAAAAAGAAATGAAAACTATTTGTTGTGTCTGTTATCAAGATATGTAATTAATTGGCCCTATGAATCATACAGAGTGGCTGAGGTTGGAAGGGATCTCTGCAGGCCATTTGGTTAAACTGCCCACACCAGCAGGGCCACCTAGAGCTGGTTGTCCGGGACCAAGTCCATACTGTCTTTTGCATATCTCCAGTATGGGAGAGTCTCCCACCTGTCTGGCCAACTTGTGGCCTCATAGCAAAAAAAGTGTTTCCTAACGTTCAGAAGGTACCTTCTGTGTTTCAGCCTGTGCCTGTTGCCTCTGGTCCTGTCACTGGGCACCACTGAAAAGAACCTTCATTGCACCCTCCCTTCAGTTGTTTATACATATGGATATGGTCTCCCCTGTTGCCTTCTCCTCCATAGGCTGAACAGTCGCAGCTCTCTCAGCCTTTCCTCACAGGAGAGGCTCCGGGCTCTTCAACATTTTACTGGACTCTTGCCAGGTAGTCCATGTCTTTCATACTGGGGAGTCTAGAACTGCACACAGCGCTCCAGGTGTAGCCTCACCAGCACTGAAGAGAGGACAAGGATCGCCTCCCTTGTCCTGCTGGCAATACTCCTCCCATCACAGTGCAGGATGCCATTTGCCACATCTGCCGCAAGGATGCATTGCTGGGTCATGTTCAACTTGGCGTTGAACATGGACTTGAATAGCAGTATGTATTGATGCATGGGATTGTTCCCTCCTCAGGTGCAGCACTTTGCCCTTCACTCCTTGATGAGCTTCATTAGGTTTCTGTCAACCCATTTCTTGTACCTATTGTGGTTCCTCTTGAGGGCAACACAGCCTCTGATTCATCAGCCCCACCTCCGAGTTCCGTCATCAGCAAACTTACTAAATGCATAGTCTGCCCCTTCATCCAGATTATTAATTGAGATTTAAGCAGAAGTGGACCCACTAGTGACCCCTGGGGTATACTACTAGTAACTGGCCTCCTACTATTTCGGTCCACTAATAACCACCCTCTGACATCAGCCATTCAGCCAATTTTCAGTCCACCCATTCACACTACACATCAACAGCTTCTCTGTGAATATCTATGGCAGACAATGTTAAACACCTTTTTTAAAGTCCAGGTGGAGAATAACCACTGCTTTCCTTCACTTCCCAGGCCAGTCATTACTTTGTATAATTGCATCAAGTTGGTCAAACATGACTTCTCTTTGGTGAAGCCATGCTGACTATTCTGATGATTTTCTTATCACTCGTGCCTGGATCAAAGTTAGGCTAACCAGACTTTATTTCTCTGGGTTCCTTATTTTTTTTTTCCCCCTTCTAAAAGACAGGATTAACAGTTTCTTTCCTCCAGCATTGAGAACTTCTCCCCGTCCCTATGATTCACTCAAAGATTATTGAGGGGCCTCACAGTGACACTTGCCACCTACCTCAGCGCTCATAGGTGCATCCCATCAGGGTTCATAGACTTATGTAAGTCCAGGTTGTTTAAGCATTCTCTGACTTGGTCCTCTTATACCAAGGGAACATCTTCTGAGCTGCACATTCTTCCTCTGGTCTCTGGGATTCCTGAAGGAAGGTCTTATAAGTAAAGACTGAGGCAAAGGCATTCAGTACCTCAGCCTTTTCCATGTCTTGCATAACCTCTTATTCATCAGTAAGCCCAGACTTCCCCTCATCTTCCTTTTGTCACCTATATATTTATAGAAGAACTTGTTCTCTTACACATCTTCAGACAGATTCAATTTCATAAGGCTTTAGCTTTCTTAGCTTTACCCCTGCATACTCAGAGACTGTCTCTATATTTCTCCCAGGTTACCTGTCCTTGTTTCCATACTCTGCATGCTTCCTTTTTGTGCATGATTTTGGTCAGAAGGTCAATGTTCATCCACAGGGGCCTTCTTGTATTTTTGCATGACTTCCTATTCATGATGACGCACCACTCTTGAGCTTGGAGGAGGTGATACTCAAATATTAATCAGCTTTCTTAGATATATCCTCCCTTCAGGACCTTATCCCACAAGACTCTTCCAAGATTTTTGAAGAGGCCAAAGTCTGCTTTTCCTTAAGTCCAGGCTTCTAAGCTTGCTTTTTACCCTCCTCCCTCCCCTCAGGGTCTTGAACTTCACCACCTCATGGTCACTGCAGCCAAAGCTGCCTTAAGTCATCATATTCCCAACAAACTCTTGGTGGGCATGCAGTTCAGCAGGGCATTTCTCCTTGTTGGCTCCTCTGTCACTTTGAAAGAGAAATTGTCATCAATGCACTTCAGAAACCTCCAGGATTGCTTAAGGACTGCTATGTTGCCTCTCCAGCAGGCATCAGGGTGGTGGAAGTTTCCCGTGAGAACCACAGCCCACAAATGTGAGGCTGCTCCCATCTGTAGAGGATGTCATCCACTTGTTTTCCCAGAGCTCTGTAGTCCCTTTTGATACTGTCCAAGTTTCCACTAGTGGTATCATTTGTTCCCTCATGGAAGCTGCTGGTAGCAGTCAGAGTTGGACAAGCTTCAGCTGTCCCTACACAATACGTTAGATACAGGTCCCCGGCAGGCAGCAAAACTTTCAAGTTGATAGGTCAGGTCAACGTATGGGTGCCTCTGTCCCCTGCAGCAAGGGGTCACCTATTACAAGTAATCACTTTCTTCCTTGTGGTATTGCATAGTTAAGGGTCAGGTGGACCAGATTCTCTGTTTGAAGGCACATGAGGCTCTGCTTCAACTTTGAGGGCAGTGAACCTAGTTTGTAGTTGCAAGCTGTTAGGTGAGGTAGGAGGCTTTCTCTTTGTGCCAGAAGTCACCAGCATCCATCCTCTCCATTCTCCAGAGGACGTACTTGCCACAATATTAGGGGTGGACACTGCCAGCTTCTCTACTGCAGTTGGGAGTGGTAGCTTTTCAAGCTATTGAGTCTCAGAGAATATCCTCTCTGTCTCCCTTTCCTCTCTCCTGATACTGTGCAGCCTCCTCCTCTTGGCAGCACAGATCCTCCAAAACAGCATAACTCCTGCAGGAAGATAACCATCCCTACCTGGCATCAGAGAGAGACCCCAGGCACTTCCTACAGCCTTGGAGGTCTGCATACATCAGTCTATGTTAAAGCCTCCACCCTAGTAGGGACAACAACTCCTACCAGGGAAAGTGATCTGTGGCCTGTCAGTACCATGCCTGAGGCTGTTACAGTAGTACAAATTCAACAGAGGCCCCCTCCTCACAAGCTGCTGTATCTGTTGGCTGTACCATGAGATTTGCAGTCTCAGCCTGGATTTTAAAATGGGCCCCTCCTGAGCATCATCTAAAATGGTGCTTAGCCCTGCCTAGTTTAACAGGTCAACAAATTAAGTTAACAACTGTTAATTAACAACCCTATTAGTTAATTAACAACTAACTTAACAGTTGCAACCAAGGCTTCAGACACACTGGGTCACAAACAGCTGATCATGCTCATTAGAACCTGCTAGGACGTCCTTGGTATCACACCTTGTGGCTTCCTTTACATACTCCTTGCCTGACAGCAACTCTCTGAAGCTGTAGAGCTGAAGTTTTATGAATATATATACTGAGAACAATAAACAGTCTTAGCTACTCCACATAGAGTTCAATGTTTCTCTTACATTGGCTGTTTACAGCAATAGATATCACAGCAGTGCCTCACTCTGTGCCATTCAAAAGGGAAGAAACATCAGTAACTTTATCACCTGTACCACGTATGAAGGATTTTTGGATTTACCTCAAAACGTTTTCAGTGTGAGCTGAAAACTGACAGATTTATTTCTGAGCCTGTTTAGTCAGTGAGGCCTGCTAACAAGTTTCTAGCTGCAAAAGAAATTGCTACAGTGATTAGCTGCTCTTTGCCCCTCTGAAGGAGGGGAGGGCATGGAAAACTCTACCTAGCAGGCAAATGGACAAAGCCAGGTACTAGTTGTTTCCTTTTGGACTAAGTAAAAGAGTTAGGAGCTAGCAATGAGTCAGGAATACCTGAGTTCCTATTACTTCTTACATAACTAAGGGCGTGTCTCTGAGGGTTTTAGTGAGAAGTCTCTAGCTAAATGGCAGATTTTGGTGTCCTCTGTGTCACTCTTCTCCTCCTTTTACTAAAAACAAAACTCTTACATCCCTCTTCAACCATTCAACACTTGATTTCTATCAAGTTTAGTCTCCCTTCTTCTCATTTTTTTTTGAATTTTTAATCTATGAAGGGGAGACGAGCAAGAAATTAAAATGAAACAACAGATTTTTGACTGAAGCCTACTGAATATCAGTGTAGCTGCTGCAGTACCAATGTGTTTCCAGGCTGGACATCTTCCCCATCCTATTCTATCAATGGGACTGTTTCACCTTCCAGAAGTGTCTTTCCCATCTCAGATACCTCAACTTCTGCCACTGCATGTTATCAGTATTTGTCTATGTAGGGATCCTTGTTCATGCCACATCTAAGATGTAACTCAATTCCTGTGTAAAGAAAATTTATCATCACCTCTAACTTGTTCACACAAAGACAGCCTACCCTTGAAGCCATTGAGTTAGTGAAGAACTTCCATACAAAATAAAGAAAAATAAAGCCTAAACAAAGTCATAGAAAAATTTTGTATTAAATATTTGACAAGATACAATAATTTTCACACAGATGTGCTGTGAAAATGAGCTTTAGGTATCAGATTGGCTGTTGCTGAGTCACCCCTTTCCACTAGTTAGCCCTTCTGCGTGGAGCCCTGACTAACTTGTGAGAAAATATAGGGTGGTGTGGGCCTATATTTCACTCAGATAAAAGCCCTATTATTGAATTGGCCTGTAGGTCTTACTGTAGGTGAGCAACAGATATGTGAAGAGCTTATTGCTTGGAAGCACTTTCTGCTTCTAGTGGGAGAGTGGATAGGGATGTCCTTGTTCAGGGACCAGATAGTGTCCTATACAGGAGCTGGAGAGGAACGAAGTGGCATGAAATAGCTCTGTTCATGCAGTACAAGTCATGTAAGCAAGCTGTGTTAAGTGGATGTTATTGTGGGCTTCTGCCTTGGATGATAATTAGGAGACTGGAGTCTGATGACATAAATCTTTGAGCTGTGTTGGTGACACCCAGTTGGAACTCCGGGCAGAAATGTGGTATACTGTGAAATCCAGATTTAGGGTCGACAGTGCTGGTGTTGATCTGGTTGTCTGTGAAAGTGGTGAGACTGGGTTTAGCTCAAGAACAGGTATATGGTCTTCTCTAAGACTCAGGCTTTAGTTTCCTGTGTGGTGCAGGAAGCCCTTTTTCCTGGTATGCTCCCTGTTCCTGGTTTGGCAAGATGATACCCAGTTTGCTGTGGGAATAGCAATGTATTTTGTGAAGCATGATGGTGTGAACTTGTGAGATAAGTGCTGGTGCAAGAAAACAGCTTTTTCTCTTCCTGCTGATCTTCCAGATGACTGCTTGAGTGCTGCTTATTGGCAGGTTCCAAAGCAACAACTGCAGTGTTGACGTTCCTGGGAGAAGCTGTAAATACAGCCAGGCTCAGCAAGGCTCAGCCGGGTTCTTCATCTGTCAACAGGGATCATCCTTTCACCACCTGTATTTCCATTACTTGATGTGATCTCAATAGAAAAAGCATTTAAATACACCTACCAACTGTGAGGTTTTTCAGCACTGACAAGACTGACCTTTCAAGATAAATATTGTTTGAAGTAAAGGTGAGATTGATATAGATGTCTCAGTTCAATACACATTGTTCAGTTCAGTATATCTTGATGGTATCTTCACAGAAACTGAATGCCTGCTCATTGTAACTACAAAGGAAAAAAAGTATGCAACATTTCTTTTTCTTAACCACTTATTCCCTCAGAATTCTGAGTCTTGCGTGATGTTCTTGTGTTTCACAAACATGAGGCACAAGGTACTTTCCAGTGCAGCATTTCTGCTCTAAGAATCTAGATTTAGGAACTGCATAGGTATTGTGGCTTTGTCGGTTTGTGTTAAACAGCAGCAAACTCAAAATTTCAGTGTAGAGTTTCCTAGAATGATCTTGTGTAGAAGCCATTTCAAAAAACATAGGTGGCTGAGGCTGGTCACCACCTCTGAAGACCACCCTGTCCATGCCCCATGGTCAACTACTGCAAGTTAATCATAGCCTTGTACAGGAAGACACACTGCACAAGCTCTCTGTTTCAGAGTGTTTGAACACACGGTGAAAAACATTTTGACTTATTCGTAGTCTGAACTTTCCATGCTCCAACTTGTGTCTCTTGCTTTTCATCTGTTGACGTGCATTTCTGAAAAGCATTTGCCTCTGCCTTCTCTGTATCCTCCCATGAGGAAGCTGAAGGTCAAAGAAAGTGTCCTCTCCTGGTGAACAAGATTGGCAAACTAGTAAGAAAAGACAAGGAAAAGGCTGAGGTACTCAACAAATTCTTTTACTCAGTCTTCACTGGCAATCACCCTTCCCACACCTGAAGTGGATGAACTGTAAGACAGGGACTGGGAGAGTAAAGTCCCTCACACTGCAAAAGAAAATCAGATTTGTTACCACCTGAGGAACCTGAACACATGTAAGTCTATGGGACCTGACAAGATGCATCCCAGAGTCCTGAGGGAAGTGAATGATGCAGTTGCCAAGCCATTCTCCATGATATCTGAAAAGTCATGGCAGTCAGGGGAAGACCCTGGTGACTGGGAAACAGCGCATACATTTTCAAAAAGGGTAGAAAGGAGGACCCTGGGAACAATCAACTGTCAGCTTCACCTCTGCGCCGGGGAAGGTTATGGAACAGATCTCCTAGAAACTATGCTAATGCATGTGGAGGACAGAGAAGTGATTCCAGACAGCCAGCATGGCTTCACAAAGGGCAAGTCCTACCTAATCAACCTAGTGGCTTTCTGTGATGGAGTGACTACATTAGTGGACAAGGGAAGAGCTTTGGATGTCATCTATCTGGACTTCTGTAAGGGCTCTGACATGGTCGATGCCATAGACAATGGAACTGATCACACCCTTAGCAAGTGTGCAGATGACACCAAGATGCATGGTGTGGTTCACATGCATGAGGGATGAGATGCCACCCAGAGTAGATGTGGACAAGCTTGAGGAGTGGGCCCATGTAAACCTTATGAAGTTCAGCAAGGCCAAGTACAAGGCCCTGAATCTTGGTTGGGGCAACCCCCAGTATCAATACAGACTGGGAGATGAAGGAGTGAGAGCAGCCCTGAAAGGAAGGACTAGGAGGGGTTGGTGGATGAAAAGCTGGAAATGAGCCATCAATGTCTCGTTGCAGCCTAGAAGGCCAACCATATCCTGGGCTGCATCAACAGAATTGTGGCCGGCACGTGGAGGGAGGTGAATCAGCCCCTTTACTCTGCTCTGTTGAGACACCACCAGGAGTACTGCATCCAGCTCTGGAGTCCTCAGCACAGGAAAGACATGGACCTATTGGGGCAAGTCCAGAGGAGGGCCATAAAAACGATCAGCGCACTGTCACGCCTCTGCTATGAGGAGAGGCTGAGGTAGTTTGGGTTATTCAGCCTGGAGAAGAGAAAGCTCCAGAGAGCCCTTACTTCATCCTTTCAGTACTTAAAGGGGGCCTAAAGAAAGATGGGGACAAACTTTTTAGCGGGGTGTGTTGTAAAAGGACAATGGATAATGGCTTTATACTAAAAGAGGGTAGTCTTAGACTAGATTTAGCCTTAGACTAGATATAAGGAAAAAAATTTTGTGATGAGGGTGGTGAAATTTTATGGCAATTACAACTGCTACTTACATGTCTAAAGGCTATGGCTATAGCAGAGTTGTCAGGCACTTGGGTTATCATCGGCTGAAGGTCAGAAATGTCGTATTCTTGTACAGGTAGGCAGAAATTCTGCACTGTGATTAGGCTGGAGAAGCTGCAGCTGTGTCCAACACGATTATGACTTCCCAAAGGTGAGCCTGGAGCATGAATGCACCTTGTCTCAAGTCTGCCCTACAGAGGTCACTGCAAACCCACTTCTGAGACAACAGCAATACTGTTTAGCAATACCATCACACCAACATTGAATGCAGGCTGGAAACTCTTTGTCTATAACTAGTGTTTATACCTTGTGCTTGTTTGCACAGTGACAAATAAAAATGTCATGTATCTTCACAGATTCCATGTAATTCTGAAAGCAAGACATTAGCAAATGTAGCTTGACTGAACTTCTCTGAGACAGGAAAAAAAGCCCCTTTAGGACAACTAGGCCATTCTGCTTTTTAAAGAGAGATCCTGAATTCTAAGTTAGAATAAAACTCATGTAATATTAATTTCGGATACATAGCTGTCCTGTATAGACATGAATAATCATTTGAATAATCATAGAAACCTAAAAAAACCAGCTAATGACCTTACTATGCCACTAATAGAAATGATCTTAGGAGCTGTTGATTACATCATGGCAGTTGGAAGTCAGGGGTCTCTGGGATTTCTTTCCATGCAGTTTATATTACTAGTTTATTAGTAATTTTAAAAAAGAGTCACCATTGAACTTTAATAGTTGGCTATCATCTTCTGAAATACCTCATCCAAAGTAGAGAGAAAGCAGAATAAAATTTCATTGTATTAAGCCCTGAGGTGGTGTCATCTTTGAAGATGTAGATTTTTAAGAGCTCCAGAAAAAATGTGATGCAAATCTCTCAGTAAATAAGACCCAATGCCTCATTTTCATGTTTGACTACCCTTTTCTTACTTTCTTTCCTTCCCCATAATATCAGGGCCAGTTCTGACTACACAAAAAATTTCACAGAGTGAGGAACATAAAGCTGCACAAATAAACTGCGCAAAGGAGAGAGGCTGTCTGTCTTCTTTTCTAACATTTCTGCCTTGTGAGGTGCAGAAAATCATGGCTGCAATCCAGCTAAACATTTAAAACTTGTTTAATTTTAAATACTTTTAAATTTTGCTTTTGAAATCCAAACCAAGTCAATTTATTCTTCAGGTTTTGGAAACATTTCCCTCTAATAGTAGTCTGGTGTGAAAATGCCAGAAAGAAAATGCATATGAGCAATGTAATGTAACAAAAAATGTTCATAAGTGTTGGCAGTTCTTACTGACATGCCATTTTATTTTATTTTAACGGTTATGGGCTTGCATTAGATATTGATAGGATAACTTTTCATTGGATTATTGGGTGTATATATGGGTGTACATATATTCTCTCTAGAGATATGGTACCTCTTCTTGAAAAAAAATAGCTTGTGCCGATGCTCTTGGTTGCTAACAGGAAAATAAAAGGCGACACAATAATTTTTAAAGATTATTAGAATTTAACATTCATGTTTCTCTGTGGTCAAGATTTTCCACAACAATTTACGCATCTCTAGGCTATGCAACACTATTTATTGTGAGAAAAAAAGGAACATTTAGCATGTATTAAACTTTATATCTAACGCAGCAACAACAGGGCAATCTGAACTCAGCTGACAAGAAATAATTTACTTGAGTTTCTGAAAGTCAGGACCCTTGTCTTCATTACAGGTGTAACTGGGAGCCTAGAAAAGAAAAGGCAGGAAATCTCATTAAGGGTCACATCAATTCTCTGGAGAGCTTGGAAGATTTTTCTCCTAAAGCTGAAGTTCAGCAGATTTATTCCTCCAATCCTTATATCGTAGAATTTTTCTGACAATGAAATTTGCCCCAATTAGCTCAATCTTAAACCTATGAAAGCCAGAGGTTTTTGTGGAAACGCAAACCACTTCAGTTCCAGAGCATAGAAAACTTACACTTTGAATGAAAAGATTTTTAAAAGGAATATTCAAGTGTTCTTGCAGAATAAATTATATACATAGCAAAGCAGCATATCAGGAAGATAAAATGTTTTCAAATGTACCTATATCTCTCATGGTTACAGATTTGTACTGCAGGCTCACAGAAGTTAGTGAAGCGCACAGGCATATGATAGAATAGAATTTTATCCTGTATAAGACATAATAAGTAAAAATGCAGCACAAAGCATTCAAAAGCTGATGAGACTAAGATAAATATTAAAGTTCATCACATAAGCATTTGGGTTTACGCTGTTGCCTAGAAGTCTTGGGAAGTACTTTCTACCATGGCTTCTCAAGGTTATAGCCTGAACACAGGTGTAGAAATACCTGAAGACAGAAACTGAAATAGTAGGATCTAATCTGCAACATTCACTGTAATGCAAATGTGCTTAAGCCACAGTCAAGCAACAAATCTTCGGGACTGAAAAAATACAGAATTTTAAGATAATCAGTTTCTAAAAGTTTCTTGTACTTTTGAAATTATTATGAAGACACTTCTGTAATGTCAATATTTTTACAGAAGCTGTTTCTGCAATTCTTCAGTGCAGAATACTACAGTGTTAAATTAAAACCACACTAAATTTATGTCACACCAAATAATCTATAGCTTACTAAGAAATTCTGCTGCATTTGTGGATTTTTGTTCACTTCTTAGACACAACATATCTCTAGCAAGAGTGGAGCATGTGACCTGTTTTTACTCTTTTCTGTGTAGGGTTGTTTAAAGAAAAACAAAGTAGTATAATCAGGAATTAGCAACAGCAATGTGGTTGTGCAATGTACACTATTGCTGCCTAGAATACAAAACTGAAATGGAATTGAGTAAAGTTGGTAGCAGTCCATCATGGCTGGTTTTATATCCATTTTACAAATAGATAAAAACAAAGAAGTTGTTAGTGTTGCTTTACATAAAATCAATACAAGACTCAGGATTTGAGTTTCCAACAAACTATATCCCTGTACTTTAAGATTTGTACAGAGCTAATTAAATATGAAGATATGTGCATACATTTCTATGAACAAGGGCTGGGAATATGAGTGCATACTGTTGAGAATGAACTCAGAGAAGTCAATATTTTGGCACTTGGCTAGCATATAGACATCTTTCTTATTCCTAAGGTATGTCCAAACATAAACTTCTGAGAACACTGTGTGACCAGCCCTATATCTAGACCTTGATTTAACTTTATAGTTATTTCATATAGGTGTCTTTACCTGACAACATACAGGGAAATATTCTTTTAGGACATATGCAACACTGCAGAAGCAGAAGACATGAGAAACAAATACTGACAGTGAATGATGCTAGGAAAAAGTCAGACTTCTAATCTATCATAATGAATTGCATGTAAAACTGAACAAAAAAAAAAGGATAGCATCAAATTATTCACATTATTTTTAAATTGCATATCTTCCCATGGTGGACACATACTAAACAACAATAATAAGAGCAACTGAGTGATTTCCTTAAGTATGAAGTCCAGACACTTTTTACCTGGGTTTTAGCATAGACTGGACAAGTCTGAGAAATAATATTTATAATAGGAATAAACTCTCCTTGCCCCTAAACCACCAAAAACCTTAATATTACAACGTCTAAATTTTACATCCACTAGAGTGGATGATACAGCATCACTAAGTGTAGTGACCTATATGATACACATCTTCTTCTATTGTATTTAAACACAAGAAAGGTGACTGGTCATCTCAAATCAATTTACTGAAGTGTCAGTCCACTCTTGTTCTCTCTTCTATGGTTTGGGACAAACTCCATGCCACATGGCCACTGTCAGACTGGGCATTCCTTAGATAATGTTAAAGCAGCATAAGCACTTTCTCCTGCTGTCGGCTGGCAGACTTCTGAAGATCTGGGTCTACCCCCAGCTGTCAGCATGCCTCTTCCCAAAGATGACGCGGAATTTAGAAAAGGATTTAGAGGAGGCATATCCATGCAACTGTTGCTGTTGCATATATAGTATTGCCACAGTATCACAGTATCACAGTATCACAAGGTTGGAAAGGACCTCCGAGATCATCGAGTCCAACCTATAACCCAACACTAACACCAACACTAACACCATCCCATCATCTAAACCATGGCACTCAGTGCCTCACCAGTGTCCCCTTAAACACCTTCAGGGTTGGCGACTCAACCACCTCCCTGGGCAGCCCATTCCAATGGCCAATCACCCTTTCAGTGAAGAACTTCTTCCTAACATCAAGTCTAAACTTTCCCTGACAAAGCTTGAGTCCATGCCTTCTAGTTCTGCCACTGGTCACCTGAGAGAAGAGACCAATCCCTGCCCGACTACAACCTCCTTTTAGGAAGTTGTAGAGAGCAATAAGGTCTCCCCTGAGCCTCCTCTTCTTCAGACTAAACAGCCCCATCCTTCAGTCACTCCTCATAGGGCTTGTGCTCCAGCCCCTTCACCATCTTCGTTGCCCTCCTCTGAACACATTCCAGCATCCTGACATCCTTCCCAAACTGGGGGGCCCAGAACTGTACACAGTATTCAAGGTGAGGCCTGACCAGTGCCGAGTACAGGGGGACGATAACTTCTCTGGTCCTGCTTAGTACACTACTCCTGATGCAGGCCAGGATGCCATTGGCCTTCTTGGCCACCTGGGCACACTGCTGGCTCATGTTGAGCTTCCTGTCAACCAGCACTCCCAGGTCCTTTTCTGCCTGACTACTCTCCAGCCACTCTGTCCCCAGTCTGTAACTATGCATGGGATTGTTGTGTCTAAAATGAAGCACCCAACATTTGGACTTATTAAACATCATCCCATTACAATCAGCCCAGCTCTCCAGTCTGTCCAGGTCTCTCTGTAGGGCCATCCTACCCTCTAGCAGATCAGCCCTTCCTCCCAGCTTGGTATCATCTGCAAACTTGCTGATGATGGACTCAATCCCCCCATCCAGATCATCAATAAAGATATTAAACAGGACGGGACCCAACACCGATTCCTGGGGGACACAACTGGTGACCGGCCGCCAACTGGATGGAACACCATTCACCATCACTCTCTGGGCTCGGCCATCCAGCCAATTCCTAACCCAGCACAGAGTGCTCCCGTCTAAGCCACGGGCTACCAGCTTCTCTAGGAGTCTTCTGTGACAGGAAGCATGTTACCTGGAATGAGGCAACAGATCTCTCCACAAGTAGCCATGAGTGTGGCTATTGCAGGTTTGGGGTGAATCATTCAACACCTGATTGATGAAGGACCTATTTTTAATGTGCTTTCCACAGTATTTTCTGAACTACATTAGTTCCTTGGGTGGAAATCCTAAACTACTATAGTGATGATAGCTAATTACATATGTGTAAGTATCTCTTACAGGGCATGAAGTATAGTTCAATATTAAAAGTTAGTGTTGAAGTGAGTAAGTACAGAAACAAGAGTAGGATAAAAACTGCAATGGTATGTGCATACCACAGAAATGATTAATAAAATGCTTACTCTCGCAAACAAGAAAAGTGAGTTTCAACATTGCACTTATCAGCTGTTCAATCTTAAATTGCTGGAGCCTACAAAAGAAATCATTATTAATATCAGAAGATCTTACCGTAGGACAAACAAACAGTAGTTCCACCTTATCGTAACATTTTCTTCTAAGGTTTCTAGGTGGACTGTGGGAAATTTCCTTCTTTGCTTCTTAGTTCACCCTCAACTAGTGTCCTACCTATAATGTTATTTCTAGCACTGTCAGTCATTAGCAGATACTAGGGAATGGAATGGATGTCATATCAGCTCTTGATACTGAAATATCTTATACTGTCTGAATGGAAATTAGATGTATTTAGTTTACTATAATTTAGCCGACACCAAATTCGATTTGACTTCAAATTCTGCTCAGGCATGAAGACTGAGGTTCCCAGGCAAATGTGGTCTCTCTGTTCTCTTCACATGTTTGAACCCTGATGTATGAAACACCTAGAGAAAAGTATCAGTTAACTATTAATATCTGACTATGTTAGCTAAACTGCATTGCTGCTATTAAGTCTTCTCTCTCATTAAATTTTTATGAGAGTTGGAGAATTTATTCCACTAATCAGTCTGAATTCTAGCTTCTTCAGGTGCATGGTAGGAACCTAGAAATCCTCTGCAATTAATTTTCATGTAATAATTTTAATTTCTGAAAAAAACCCCATGCCATTATGCTAGAGGCAGAGGCATATGACTTGCAAGCTATAACAACCACAAAAGGGGATTCTTCTAGGAAAAAAAGCCCCTCCAGTCTCCAACAGGCAGCTCCCCAGAGCAAAAGGGCTGATCTTACAATCTTGCAATCCTCTTGAAGTGACTTCTGATTCATATTTACAAGAAATAAGTAACAAATATTATGACCAGGATTAGAGAGGATCTGCCTCCAGCCAGACGGAGGAAAGAGACAACAAAATTTATTGAACCGTGCGGATCTGGTGGCCTGGAACATCAGATTCACAGCAGTGTGAGGCTACTGGGCACTGATGCACAATGAATGTACAGTAATACCAAGGTATAAAGAGGCAGAACCCATAAGTATTTCTGGATTGGCAGGGGGATCCCAGCAACTAACTGTATTGGAAGCCAAAATTAGTCTAACTGGGAATGAGCGGTAAAACTACTCCATTGTGACTGGCCCAGAGAATCCATGCATCCCTGGCATAGACCATTTCAGGAGAGGGTATTTCAAGGGCCCAGAAAGGTAGTGGTGGGCATTTGCTATAGCAGCCTTGGAGATGAGAAAATTAAACAGCTGTCTACCTTACCTGGTCTCTTGGTGGAAGTTTAACTTGAGGCTAAACCGTGACAGACAACAAACTAAGTTCACAGATGTTGCTGTGGTTTCTAACCGAGTGAACTTTCTGAATCCTTTCTGAATCCTCCATTAGATGCTTTTAGATAGAGGGAAGAAAATTTGCAATAGTAAAAAACAAGTTTAATGTAATAAAAGGTAGCAGTTTCCTGAAGGTCTAAGGCACAGCCTTTTCATCACGAAGAGGGATGCTTTGTGTGTAGAATCAGTACAGGCTCATACTGATGGGTATGAACATGACATGTATGACCATGCAATTAGTGTTATCCACAAAGAAAACTCACTTTCAATATACTTATTAGTCTCATCTGGTTTATTTTGTGTGAACTTCACTTGCTTCTTCAGCACATCAAAAATTAAGGATGATCTTTACATGTGCATTGTAGAGCCTAGTTTTTAACTTTGGTAGTATGAGATCTTCATTGCCCTCTTTGCTCCTTGCTCAGTGGGCTTCAACCACAACAGCAAAAACTCTTACCCTGTTTGTAAATTTTGCTTATCTTCACCTCATTTACACTCTTAGTTCCTCAGTTACAGCAGAGGGGAATAAAACTGACCCAAACCAAAACAACCAACATTTTCCAATTACTGGGCCATGCATCCCATGGTAGGAGACTTCTCCTGAGCAATGGGTCCTCTTCATGGCACATACCTCTGGGCTCCAACTGTTTCTGCAAGAGGCTGATCATTAGCCTAGCAGTTAAAAATCCCTGGCGCTTTCTGGGTGAGGGGATGGAGGCAGCAGATCTACCTGAGTATTTTCCTTCCAACTTTTCTCTACCCTATTTCTAGTCCTCTGGTGTTTGCAAGCAGGATCCCCACCTTTCCTCATATCAAGTTTAGACTTGATATGAGGAAAAAGTTCTTCACTGAAAGGGTGATTGGCCATTGGAATGGGCTGCCCAGAGAGGTGGTGGAGTCACCGACCCTGGAGGTGTTTAAGGGGAGACTGGATGAGGCACTGAGTGCCATGGTTTAGATGATGGTTGGTGTTAGTGTTGGTGTTAGTGTTAGGTTATAGGTTGGACTTGATGATCTCAGAGGTCCTTTCCAACCTTGTGATACTGTGATACCTTATAATACAGAAGAGCTCCTGCCTTCACACTACATTTCTAAGATGTGTACAGGGAAGTGCCGCAAGCCATCAAGTCCCTCAACCTTTCCCACTCTTAAGGTACTATCCATGTTGTTTACCTGGATCCTCTGCCCTAACACAGTTTCCCATATACCTCACAGACAGGTCCCATGCAGGCCCCTTACAGCCTATGTATGATTGCCCATGCAGTCCTATTAGGCCCACAGTGCAGCCTTCAAGCTCCTCTTCAACCAGCCGGCAGCCCCTAGAGAGCTCCTAAAATATAGATCATAGAATCACAGAATGGTTTCGGTTGGAAGGGACCTTGAAGATACACATTTCCATCCTCCCTGACATGGGCAGGGGCACTTCTCCAGGCTGCTCAAGACCCCATCCAATCTGGCCTTGAACTCTTCCAAGGGAAGGAGCATCCACAGATTCCCTGAGCAACCTGTGCCAGTGTCTCACCACCCTCGTTGTGAAGAATTTCTTCCTGATGTCTAATCTAAATCTTCCCCCTTCCAGCTTAAAGCCATTTCCCCTTGTCCTATCACAATTTGCCCTTGTAAAATGTCCCTCCCCAGCTTTCCTTTAGTCCTTTCAGGTACTGGAAGGCCTCTATGAAATCTCCCCACAGCCTTCTCTCTTCCATGGCGATCAAGCCCAACTCTCTCAGCCTGTCCTCATAGCAGAGGTGCTCCTGCTCTCTAATCATCTTTGTGTCCCTTCTCTGGACTCGTTCCAACAGTTCCTTCTTATGTTGGTGATTCCAGAAGTGGACACGTCCAAGTGGGGTCTCACCGGAGCAGAGTAGAGGAGCAGAATCCCCTCGCTCTCCCTGCAGGCTACACTTCCTTTGATGCAGCCGAAGGCACGGTTGGCTTACTGGGCTGTGAGCGCACACTGCCGGCTCCACCAGCACGCCCAAGTCTCTCCAGCCCTTGTGCGACCCCGCAGCTTCCCCTCAGGGTCCGCCACGCAGTCACCTCCAGCCTCCGGGCAGACCCCTGTTCCCTGCAGTGGGAACCCTCCATTGCCTACGCAGCCCCCCTTGCAGCCTCATCAAGCGTCCCTCCATCGCACCCCTAATCCCCCCAGCCTCTATGAAGCCGAGCATCCACGCGAGCGGCACGGAGCCAGCGGTGCGATGGGACGCGCTGCCGGCGAGCCGCCCCCTCTCCGCCCCGCCATTCCCGCGCCTGGAGTTGTTCGCGCCGCGGCGCCCGGAGAGGCGGCCCTGGAGGCGGCTGGGGCCGCTGTCCCGCCCCGGCCGGCCGAGGAAAGGGTTAACGGCAGGGCTGGCGGGCACATGACAGCCCCGGGGCACGGCCGGGCGCTGCGCGGAGATGTCCGCGCCCGGCGGAAGGTGAGCGGAGGCTCCGCGCCCCGTCCGGGCTGCCCGAGTGCGGGGGGAGGCGCGGGCGGCCCGGCCCCGCCGCTGCTGCGAGCCGTGTCCCCGCCGCGCGCCCCGGCGGGGAGAGGGTGAGTCGGCGGGTCCCGACCGCCGTGTCACGCCGGGGACGGGGGGAGGAGAAGAAAAAGCGAAACGAACCCTCTTGTGGTGAGGTTGCTTCGCAATTACTCACCTCGCCGACCGCCCCGCCGCGGGGATGAGTACGCGGCGCTGTCTGGGAGGAGGGGACACACGCCCGCTCGGGAGATTTGTCATCGCGCGGATGAATAAGCGGAGATAGGAACCCGCGGCACGCGGCGGCGGAGCGGGGAGGCTGCCCGCCCGGACAGCGCGGAGGGCAGTGCGGAGCCATGTGGACAGTGCGGAGCCGTGTGAGCAGTGCGGAGCCGTGTGAGCAGTGCGGAGCCGTGTGAACAGTGCGGGGCAGTGTAAGCGGTGCGGAGCCATGTAAGCATTCTGAGCAGCGCGGACAGTGCAGGGCAGCACAGAACATTGTGGACAGTCGGCGGTAGTCCGGTGCGGAGCAGGATGAGCAGTGTGGGCAGCGCGGAGCAGTGCGGGTGGTGCGGAGCAGGATGAGCAGTGTGGGCAGCGCGGAGCAGTGCGGGTGGTGCGGAGCAGTGTTAGCAGTGTGGAGCAGTGCGGGTGGGTCAGTAGCGGGGACAGCATGAGTGGGAATCCCGGGGCCGGCAGCAGTGACGGCGAAGAGTAATGTGCGGCCCGTGGGGCTGCCCCCCAGAGGCTCACGGTCCCGATGCAGAGTAGTCTCTTGCGGGGCTTGCTGTCAACAGGCAGTGTCCCGCCGAGCAAAAACCCAGACATACCGTGCCCGGTGAGGTGAGAGCTGTCCCTCATTCGTGGGGCTGTGTGCTGCTAGTAACTCCGGCCTCTTAAACTTAATTGACTTGAAATTCGTGGCTTTCTGCCTTGTCCTCCTCTCCAGAGACCCAGATTAGCTTTTGGCACTGGTTGAGGCTGCTAATGCTGGCGCTGCGAGGTCTGTGGGATGAGCCATGATTGTGATAAGGGTGATGGAAGGCATCTCCTAGGCCATCTGCTCAGCAATGTATGGTGGTTGCCCTCACTGCCCCACAAGTGGCAGTCACAGTGAAGGCAGCAGGGCAGGGCAAAGCAGGTGCTTGTGGCTCTGTGCCTGTCCCTTTGCGTTGCCACCGGCTCACATGGGGTGGTTTCCCATGTCCTGCATGCACTGGAGGTCTTACCATTGCTGTTGCTGCAACATTAGCAATTGTGGCTGCACTCCTTGAAAGTCTAAAGTCATTATAGGCAAAGCTAGCAGGGCAACGGCATGAGTAGAAGGTGCACTAGTTCGGATTTGCACAAGTCTTTCATTACTGGGTAAGGATGCTGCAGCTATTGACAACATGTTGGAAAGCATGCCTCCAACTCTGGTACTCAATGCTGGCAGATTCGTATTGGGTTTCTCAGGCAGTTTGGCTGAAGTTTGTAGTTTACTCTAATGAGAATAGTGTTGACCCTGGAAAGCTCATGCTGGTCTGTTACAGCAACCACTTGCAGTGGCAGAGCTCTGACATGTTCAGTCCTAGAAGTGGAAAAAGATTAGGAGATCTTAATTACCATAATAAAAAACTGAGAAGGGTTTTCTGGCAGAATGGTAAAAAAGCTTGATCCTAGCTACATTAGGATGTACATAATCATGTCCACTGATAGCTGCTGCCCTTTTGATGGCAGTTGCAGCTGTATTGGTGATTGTGCTCTGCCCTGTGTTTGTACAGTCCCTCACACAAAGACTTCCTTTCTGTGACTAATCTTCCAAGGAATTATAGTGATGCAAGTAATAAGTAATTAGTATATTTCATTCTGCTAGCTCCGAGAAACTCAGTCATATTTAGGGGCTAGTTGTCTCACAGTGCTGTAGAGGACCTCCTTTAGCTTTCATTTTATTTGCTCATTGATGTATCAAGAAGGCATACTGCTGGTGCTGGAGAACTAGAGACTCTCAGATTGTGTGACCCTCTTCCAGTTTTCCTTGGCTGACCACCTGGGCCTACGGAAAATATATTATTGGATTGTTGGAGTTTCGAGTGGAGTCTCCTGTGTAGTTGAATAGTACAATTGTCAAGAAATGGATACAAAATATGAAAACAGTAGATGGTAATGTGAGGTATTTGTTATTCTCAGTAGCACATGACTTCTGAGTCTTTGGCTGGCATGGAGGGTGGGCAAGAGCTTCTCTATAAATTGAGTGGAAAGGTTATTTTGTAGTTTCAGATTTGAAGTCGCATTGTCTTCCTTTATTGCAGCTGTGGTTCTTAATGTATGTATTGTCCCAAGCCTAAGTTCAGGCTCTCAACTATTATTATTTTTCCTAGTTAAATCTCTGTGTGGTTTTCCTTTCCAATAAGAATTTATTACCATGCTTTGGTCTGGGAGCTATAGCCAGATAATTGAACAAAAACTGTAATATGATCACTTCCTACGTGTTTGAATGCTTTTTGGAAAATGAGTTAAGTTGGTGGATTACACCTATTTAAGGTGTGTCTTGTCACAGTAGTTGGGAGACACAGAAACCTCCAGAGCCTATGGGGCCACATTTCTGTAGACGCTGAATAGTTCAGTGAGGCTGAGGTATGGCATCCATGTAGCTTTTGGTGGCTGGCATTTCATCTTCTCCATCGCAGTCCACAAGTGCACCCAGACTGACTCGTCAGGGGAGGCAGTGACTTCTGAGTATTTCACCGTTGTGCCACTGATGGTGCTCCAAATAACATGAGCATGCAAAGACAGAAGGACTGTCAGGGGAGAGCAGAATTTAGAAGGGACTTAGTCCGTTTGGGTGTCTTTGTGGTAACTTAGCCCTGGTAGGAAGTAAATGTTTTCCTGGACTTGTACCAGGAAGATCGTGGAGGAGAATGTGGAGAGAGTCTTGGCTGTCCCTGATCATGGTTGGGATGAGGGAAGCCCCTCGCAGACTTTGAACATACAGTCCCGAGGGAGGGCGTCATAGTTCATGTTTGATTTCTGCAGTGTAGGGTAGCTTGTGCAGAAGTGAGATGTCTCTAGTGGAAGAATAGAAAGGAGGGACTGTTCTGTGCATTGTCTTTCAGTTGTCTTCTTTGGTTTGGGATAGTGTTTTCTGCCCTATGCACTAAATGCCAATGTCTGAAAATTTCTTTTGTGAAACTGTCTCCTAAGCTGAATTTATTGAAATCCCTTAAACTGATTTTTGTAGTGGAGTAATTCAGGTTTTATTGAAGTTGAAATGTATCTTACTTTTTATTTAAGTGGTTGAAGCAATAAGCCAACTCTAATTACTTTTCAAAACTGCACTGTAAAAGTAGACTATATGGCATACTGTGCTGCAGGCACAGATAGAGAATTCTTCTTTTGTTTTGCTTTCTGAAGGATTAGTATTCAGATTTTCCAGGACATCAGCTTGAATTTAAGTTTACATGGCCATTTACATGGCTTTCTGAAAGTGAATTTATGAATCATTGTTATGGATTTTTGAGTAATTATATTGTCATGCTGTTATTGATAGATGCGGAGTCATAGAGCTTTGAGTAATGTCAGCTTTAAAAAAAAAGAGGCTTCGGAAAAAGTGGACATAATTGTCTTTCCTTTAACTTCTGTGGGAGCATGAGAAGTTCCCTGCAATATCTCACTGGTGGACAGAAATATTTCATTAAGAGGTGGCAATTGCTTATGTTCCTTTGGTAAGACAAAAGAATTTGTCAGCACAGGCATTCAGTCTCAGGGTAATATTATTTTCTGTGGGTTTGTGTGTTTTAACTTAGTGTGTTAAACATCACCCCTATTCAGGATTTCTAAGCTTATTTCTAAATAAGCTGTTGTATTAGCTGCTGTAATCCTACCATTTCCAAGATCACCTTGGTTAGAAATGTAACATTGTCTTTTTAGTATTTATGGATCTGATCCAGAAGTCAGGTAGACTTTTAGAGTATAATTCATGTCGAGTTGACATTTAGTTAGTTGTAAATGGTTTAATGCACCTCTAGGTAATATGTTGTTTTGGTCTTAATCAGTTTTGCCACTCTGAGTTTGACATGAGAAGGTCCTGACATCATGATGGAAGTTGATGCTAAACAAATCTAACTGATGAAGAACAACTCAAGAATAAGTAAATAATATTCAAAATACCACAAAACAGTAATAAAAACCTGGGAAAATTATGCTCTCCAAGATGCTTTAGTATTTTAAAGAAAGGAAGTATTGATTTGCATGTTAATGTTATGTTATACAGTTTCACAATAGAATCATGACAGAGACTGGAGAGAAAAAATGTAGAGAAATCACTGAACTTGTTTCTACTTTCATTAAAAAAGTTGTATTATTTGTACTTTCAGGTCATTTGATTCAAAATACAGTTTATTAGCATAAGGAAATAAATTAAAAGCCCAGAGGTCTTTCTTAAAATGTAAAAAAACCCCAAACCAACAAACAACAGCAGCAGCCAATGATACAATTGAGACAATGATAGCATAGAACCCTCATTGTAAGGTAAACTGTTACTGAAGAATAGCAAATGAGCCTAAACTCCTAGCAATCAAAGTTATGCGGATTTTATAGAGCTGGTAGGTCTGTCTAAGCTATGTAGAAATATTCTTCTGTTGATTAACTTCTGTTGAATAAAGCTAATGCATTTGTCATTTATTATCTTTTATTTGTTATATTCGTAGTTCTCTAATGCAGTTAACATTGCAGACAAGAATTACAGGCAAGAATGATTTATATTTGTAGCAAATTTATTCTGACGTGTATAGCCTTGCCAACTGCCTTTGATAATGTCCTTTTTTAAGGATCTAGTTATCTGTGTTAGGGCGAGGTATATTCTGCTTTTAAGACAAACTCTGGTAATTTAAGAACAGTCAGCTCTCCCTGCCCTTGGTTGAATTGCAAAGAGTAATTTATGCTTCAGCCAGGCATGATAGTAAATAATATTGGTTTTGATTGGTGTGATTTACAATTTTTGTTTCTATAATATAAAAATCAGTATGTAGAATAACCCTTTTATGACCATTTAAGTGTGGTTAGGACATCTCTTTCATTAATTTCAGCAGGGATTTTGTTCTTTCCTTTGAAGATAATACGCTGAGGCCTTTCATTATTAGTGAGTTTTAACTCGAGAATGTGGGTGAGCGTTTATGCATATGTAACTATACAGAGACTTGGATAGCTTTTGCTCTAACCTGGAAGTGTTTACGAGTGCATTCTGCAAAATACATGGGGGTGTTTTGTTTGAGCTTTTTTAACAGTTCACAGATGGAGAAAATTGAGACACTGCAGAATCATAGTAAGCAAAGGGTTAAGTATGAACATTTTAATCTTATTGGCTTCAGTGTTTAAAATCTTATGTGCTGAAGGTAAAAGTTGCAACAAGATCATAATACTTAATTCAAAGAAAACCACAATTGAAGCCGTACTTCAGTTTTATTTCTGCCAACTTTGTTTGTCTGAACAAATTTGTTTGTCTGAACAAGTCAATTAGGCACTCAGTCTATGATTGATCAAACTACTTATACATGTGCTTAATGTTAAACATATGAACCTAGTGATGAAAGTTGGGCATGTGCTGTTCAGCTGAGTTAGGGCTGAGATTACCTGATTTTTGAGGTCTCTTAGCGCACTGATTTACACTGACAAGTGCAGCTTTTCCCTACAAATATTTTTTTATGTTGGGAAATGTGTAGAGCTAGTTGATTTTGCCCTGAGGTAGGTTGTAGCAGAGGTGATTTCTCAACCACCTTACCAGTCTTGTCTTCTAGGATTTAAATTACGGTAAACATAAGTGATGAAAAGTCAGAGTTATGAAATTATTGGTATAATTTCAAAGATATCCTTGAAAATTTGCTACAATATAATTACATTTTATTTATGGCATATCTTTAGGCTTACAATAAACCTCCACTTCTGAAGTGATTGCAGTTATGTTTATGAATACTTCTGTGCTTTGTTTTCTTGGAGGTGTCATGAGTTTGAAGGACCATAGAGGCATTTCTGTGGTTTTGCTGTTCCCTCTTCCTTGTGTTGTATGCACATCCTTTAAAATAGGAACTGCTGTCTCTTTTCTGTTTTGCCTGTATCTGCATA
This sequence comes from Tapera naevia, assembly GCA_033556795.1. Lineage (NCBI taxonomy): Eukaryota > Metazoa > Chordata > Aves > Cuculiformes > Neomorphidae > Tapera > Tapera naevia. Next base: position 2,157,591 of record JAUMJJ010000044.1, on the reverse strand, counting down.
GTTCCGGTCTACTGTTTGTGCTTTTCAATACCATTTTAATTAACAGACTGAAGAGATGGCAGAAAAAGGGGTGAGACTTTTCTCACTCTAGGCTGCCTTCTTGTGCTTGGTCAGAATTCATTTAATTTCATGGCTGGTTTAGCTGATGTGAAGGCATCTGACCTTGCTGCAAACTTCAGCATTTGAAGAGGCAAGTTTTCTCCTTGTTAGAGCTCTAAGTCATTGCTAGGCTTTGTTCTGTCTCCTTGACAGATCATATAGTTTTTGTACTTTGTTTCTTGTAATAGTAATGTAACAAAGTGATGTGCAGTCGTTGTCTATGTATTATTTACTATAATATAAACTGTTTTTATGTATGTATTTTTTTAAAACAGGCATAATATGTCAGGCATAACTGTGGGTCTGTTAAAACACACTTTGATTATATTAACTTCTTAAAAATGAATGAGAGGTTGTGCAGTAGGAGACATTGGACAACAAGCATTCTTCATGGACCTAGGATGATCAGTGGACAGCAGATCCCACCTATCAGAGTTCATGCAGGAATGACCTGCCCATCTTCAGATAGCAGCATCCCAAGTCCAGCTATTGGAAATTTGTCTACCAGCCTACACTTAAAGGTGCCCCTTGGAGGAGGGATAGGTCCGCAGAGCAGCAGCATTGACAGTACTTTTCACCTTCCTGCTCCAAGTCCAAGGGAAGAAGTGGTTATAAGTAGGAAGCCTTTCTTACAAGTCCCACAGCCCCCAGGACTGCCAGCCCCACAGTCTTTTAAGCCAAAACAGCAAGAACTTGGAAATATTTTCTCCCCATGAGCAGGTGAAGGTAAGACTCTGTTTTCTATTGCTGTTATTAATAGCGTTTTTCTCCAATATCAGCTACCTGAAGGCACCCGTTTTAGTAGATGGTATCCCATCTCTATCTTTGCCACTCTTTTACTGAAACAAAATTTTTTGCTCTTTTCCACAAAAATAGTGTGATTATGCCCGTGAGCTTTGTTTACTCAGAATCCCTGAGTTGTCCTAACGTGCTTTATAAACAGTGTAGTTTGCTTTGCTAACCTAAGATGTTGACTCAACAAATCGGGATAATATTTTTATGTTTTGTGGCACTATAATTTTGTGAGTGCTATCAGAAATACTCCTTATTGGATGCATGAACCCAGCTCTACACTGGTGACTAATAGCTTGTTACTGGTGAAAGCAGCAATGTAGTCATGCTTTTTAGCATGCTTAGGCTGAAGAAGATGTGAAGCTCTTTGGAGCATTTCTCTACCATAGATTTGAAATCTTTTTTTTTCAAACAACTCTTTATGCTCTTTATGTAAGTCAGGTCATGTTCAAGGATGTTGTTAAGTCGTGTAGGAGAAAAATCAGGGAAGCAAAAGCCCAGCTGGAGCTCAAATTGGCCATTTCTGTTAAGGACAATAAGAAGAGTTTTTATAAATACATCAATGGCAGAAAGAAGGGCGGCAGCGACCTCCACTCCTTGTTGGATGTGGAAGGAAATATAGTAACCAGAGATGCAGAGAAGGCTGAGGTACTTAATGCTTTCTTTGCCTCAGTTTTTAACAACAAGGATGTCAGCTCGCTTGACAGTTGGCCCTCTGAAGTGGTTAATGGGGGCAGGGAGAAATATGGCCCTCCTGCAATCCATGAGGAGGAGGTTAGAGACCTGCTGAGCCGCTTGGACCCTCATAAGTCTATGGGGCCGGATGGGATCCATCCTAGGGTGCTGAGAGAGCTGGCGGATGAGCTTGCTAAGTCGCTCTCCATCATCTTTCAGCAGTCCTGGCTCTCTGGAGAGGTCCCGGAAGACTGGAAGTTGGCCAATGTGACGCCCATCCACAAGAAGGGCCGTAAGGATGATCCAGGTAATTACAGACCTGTCAGCCTGACCTCGGTCCCAGGTAAAATCATGGAGAAGATAATCCTGGGTGAAATCATGCACCACCTGCAGAACGGTCAAGAAATCAGGCCCAGCCAGCATGGATTTAGGAGGGGTAGGTCCTGCCTGACCAACCTGATCTCCTTTTACGACCATGTGACTCTCCTGGTGGATGAGAGGAAGGCTGTGGATGTGGTATACCTGGACATCAGTAAGGCCTTTGACACGGTCCCCCACAGTAGACTCCTAGGGAAGATGGCAGCCCGTGGCCTAGATGGGAGCACTTTGTGCTGGGTTAGGAATTGGCTGGATGGCCGAGCCCAAAGAGTGATGGTAAATGGTGTTTCATCCAATTGGCGGCCGGTCACCAGTGGTGTCCCCCAGGGATCGGTATTGGGTCCCGTCCTGTTTAATATCTTTATTGACGATTTGGATGAGGGGATTGAGTCCATCATCAGCAAATTTGCAGATGATACCAAGCTGGGAGGAAGAGTTGATCTGTTAGAGGGTAGGATGGCCCTACAGAGGGACCTGGACAGATTGGAGAGCTGGGCCGATTCTAATGGGATGATGTTTAATAAGTCCAAATGTCGGGTACTTCATTTTGGACACAACAGTCCCATGCAGAGCTACAGACTGGGGACAGAGTAGCTAGAGAGTAGTCAGGTAGAAAAGGACCTGGGAGTGCTGGTGGACAGGAAGCTCAACATGAGCCAGCAGTGTGCCCAGGTGGCCAAGAAGGCCAATGGAATCCTGGCCTGCATCAGGAATAGTGTAGTAAGCAGGACCAGAGAAGTTATCGTCCCCCTGTACTCGGCACTGGTCAGGCCTCACCTTGAATATTGTGTCCAGTTCTGGGCCCCTCAGTATGGGAAAGATGCTAGGATACTGGAATGTGTTCAGAGGAGGGCAACGAAGATGGTGAGGGGGCTGGAGCACAAGCCCTATGAGGAGCGACTGAGGGAATTGGGGCTGTTTAGCCTGGAGAAGAGGAGGCTCAGGGGAGACCTGATTGCTCTCTACAACTACCTAAAAGGAGGTTGTAGTCGGGCAGGGGTTGGTCTCTTCTCTCAGGTGACCAGTGGCAGAACCAGAGGGCATGGACTTAAGCTTCGTCAGGGAAAGTTTAGACTTGATGTGAGGAAAAAATTCTTCACTGAAAGGGTGATTGGCCATTGGAATGGGCTGCCCAGGGAGGTGGTGGAGTCACCTACCCTGGAGATGTTTAAAGGGAGACTGGATGAGGCACTAAGTGCCATGGTCTAGATGATGGTTGGTATTAGTGTTAGGTTATAGGTTGGACTTGATGATCTCAGAGGTCCTTTCCAACCTTGTGATACTGTGATACTGTGTGTGATGCTGTAGAAAATAATGGTGCATAGCTCTCACAAAATCTGGAGGGTGGTCCTCTGAGTAAGTGCTTGTGCATGAGATATATATCTGTCAGTACTTGACTGTCTGCCCTTGAGTCTTTGAAATCAAACCAGAACTTTTAAGTTTTCAGTATTTCTTGACTCTGGTCATTCTGGAGATGGGGATACTCTCTTGGAGGAGTTTTGGTATCAATACTTTTGAAACTGAATGTACATAGACATGAGAATTTAATGTATAGAAAATAAATGGTTTAAAATACCAATAAAGTCTTGTGTTGATGTATGGGTGAAAGTGCGGAAGAGGAGGCAGACATTTCCTGTTTTATTCCAAGTGTGTTGTTTATCTCAGTTTTCTGTTTTTCTTTGCTACTTCTCTTTGAAAACTGAGGAAGTCCATACCTCTTCAGCAAGGGGTGCACGCTTGAAACCAGTATAATTTCAGAACAAGTTCAAAGTCAACGCATGCTTGAGTGCTCTGCTGAGTCAGACCAGTGGTAATGCATGTAAATATTCATTGGGTCACCTCTGAGATCACCTGTCTGGTGCTTGCTTTGGTGATGGTGATAGGTGTACTTCAGACTATGTAGCTTTAAGTTCCTGTTACAGTAAAAAGAGATGGACTCCTCACATGATGAGATTTGGAGGAACTTTTCTCTCTCTCTTTCACTACAGGTAGAGCCTAATTCCTGTTGTCTTCAAAATTACATACCTAAAACCAGAGAATCCATGCTGAGATCTTTAAAATAGCCCTACAGAACAGCTAATCCTCCTGCAGTATAAGTGCAGAGCAGCATCATAGTGTGAAGAGGGAATCACCTAGTTTATTATCCTTGTTTTGGGGATTTGATCTGCTGTGTCTGACTGCTCTGTTCCTAGCTGCTGTCGTTTCCTTCTTTCATTCTTGTCCTCATTATCTCCATATATGTAAAGTAGTCTGCTATTTTGTGAGGTAGCAAGTAAAGAATTCAGATGAAGCACTGGCATTAGGGCAGCTTTTGTATGAACAGTACTCGTTAGACATGATACTGTGGACTTCAAATATAATGGACTTCAGATTCTGTATTTCTAAGGATTTGGATTAGTAATTCCTCATGCTTTAATGTTCTTCATCTTCATCTTGTATAAAGTTGCTAACTTTGAAAGGAGTTGGTTCTTAGAAATGATGCCATCTACATCACTCTAAAAGAAACTGTTATGCTTTTGTGCATGATGAGAACCTGAAGAACATTGTGCTGTGTTACTGTATGGACAAAAAAGCAAGTCTGAACACGCATCATTGTACATGTCTGACTTCTGTTACTTTTCCTCCTGTGTGGTAGTGATGGTATTATGTGCTTTCTAGTACTGTGTTGTGCATATGGAAATAGTATAATGGTGGATTTTTTTTCAGTACAGAAAAATACACCTCCAGCTAGGAGTGTACACTTTTGTGTGCCCATGTTAAAATATTTTTCACATAGAAGTTAGGTGCAGAATGCAGGCGTAATAGTACACATTGGTCTCGGAAAGCTACGATCTTTCTTTTGTTTGGTATGCGTATTTAACCACTTTTTGTGAATAATCACTTTCATACATTTTATCTTTACTCAGACCTAGAAAGAGATCTTTACTGACTGTATTTGCTGAGGTGAAAGTGAGCTAGAAGGGCCTCAGGAAGGAATGAGCAGAAAAAAAGTGAGAACAGTAAAAGAGGACACAAGACCATAACATGGTCAGCAGTGGTCTTCAGCTTCTTTCATCAGTGCAGGACTTTTGACGGAAGTCTTGGCAATGAGAAATAGTATAATTTTTAAAATTCAGTTTTCTACTGGGTGTTCTATTAAGAAAGTAATTTTTAAAAAGTGTGTAAATGTCAAATAGTTCAGATTAGAACTGTGATGTAAATCCAGTAATGTCCAGAAGTTATATATTCAAGGATTTATTATGAGTGTATCTGCACTTTATACACATCTGAATAATATTTTATTTTCTAGAAAACATAGTAGCTGTTCTTATTGCTTGCCTTATTCACTTCTCTGTGCAGACAGTGGACTTGTGAGTGTGAGCTGGTATGTTCAGGTATATCCTGAGTGTTTTCATGTCTCATGTAATAATACAAATCCCAGGTCTTTCTGAGAACACATATTTTCTGAAAGGATCAATCTGTTCGACACCTATACTGATTTCTCCTACTCAGTGAATAAAAACATATTTTTGAAGTCTATTGAGAGATATTAAAGGTAAATATATCCCTGCTGGTGTAGGTAGTTGCAGAAGGTGGCTGTGGGAGTGGTTTGGTGGGACACCTTGGATTTTTCCCACAGAATTATTCGTAAGTACCACAGGAGAAGAGTCCTGCTAGGGGAGCTGGGTCCTTGGTCTGAATTACTATGACCATATTTAACATGCTTATGGTAGTTATTCAGCGTTTAGGAGTGAATTTTCCTGTCCTGTAAGACAGAACACTGTCTTAAAGAAGCTTGGATTTGGCTGATGGAGAATTTTCACTGTGACTGAAATTCTGTGCTGAGGTGCTGTTGGTGGAGGTGATGCACCTGCTGTGCTTCCAGCCAATATGCTCATAACCAGCTGGAAAGACCCAACATGGACTTGGGGAGGAGAGAGGCAACCTACTGGCCTCCTGTTTTGTCTTCCTTATTGTGATTTGGTTTGAGCTGGTCTGTCTGGCAAGACTTTATAGAGATGGTGAGCAGCTCTCAGTCATGAGAACCGTAGCGATCTTCTTGCATCGTCCATTCGCCGTGGCAGCATGTGAGTGGGGAGTTCAAGCCTTGGAAACCAGTCTGGCCTTTTTTCCACTCTGACTGCTCTACTAAAAGTAATGTAGACAATGTGTAGGTATATGACTTAGAGTATGTTGTAGTGGTAAAGAATTGACATGAAAATATGAATATTTGTTAGGAAGAAATTCAGAAACGTGCAGATAGGCATAGACCCCTTTTGTTCTTCTTTACAGACCATGGAAAAGAGAGCTGTTATCTTTTGTTTCTGTGGTTCCTGCGGTGTTATGTCTGTTCCTTTACATCAAAAATAGTTGTGTATTTTATTTCCTGTCTTCTTGCAAATGTGACTTTGAGTTTCTTTTCAGCAAAGTGAGTTAGCTGATGTTCATCTATGAGGAGAGCATGTTTCCTACTGGAGATTATTAAGGCTCTTCCTTATTCTGGAAGTAGATGGCAGGTGTTGGGATTCAGATTTTATTTTTTCCCCAGAGGCTCTGGAAGAAGCAGCTCCAATGCTGCTAAGCTGTGTGAGAATTGTGAACTTGGACAGACAGGATCATTTGTCTCCAGTTCCCAAGAGAGCTTTGTTTCACTTTTGAATAATAATCACACAGGTCTGTTGAGGAGTCTTACATTGAGAAGTGTTAATCAGTAAGCAGCTTGAGCCACCCTTGAAATCTCTTTTAACATACTTATTTTGCTCTCTAGTAGTGTTGTTTTTACGTGTCAGTTGGCACATTCTGAAAAAAACATGTTCATCAGTATTCTGTGCAGTTCCTTACGTAGAAAGCTTGATTCACAAGTGGCTTTCTTTTTCAGTTGTTTTCTGTAATCAGTTGTCAGCAGTTTTAAAGCCTGGTTATTGATGATGTTTAGGTACAGCAAAGTGATTAAGTGATAATGATCTCAGTTTTATCCTGCATGACACATTTTCCTGCTTTGCATGTACTTCAGTGGCCTTGATATACTTGAAAAACAACACAGGATCCTTCAAGGCAAAGAATTCATTGCTTGCAGCTCTGGCAATCGTTGGGGAAATCCATTCTGAAGCCAGTAGGGATGGATCTGGGTGGATTCTTTTGTCTGGTCTAGAGCATTTCAAAAGCTGAGAACTTGACGCTCCCTGAGTTTAATTCTGCAGTTGGTTTTAAAGGCTGAGTGACCAGCAATCCCGGTCAGGTCTGAGAAGGTTCACTCAATGTCCACTGGTATGCCTCTCATAGAACGTGCAAGAAGTACATTTTTATGTAAAAGGGGATACACAGATTCCTATTGCAAGACACTTTGGAGTGCTTATTTCAGGTTAATCTTTTTTTCCCATATCTGTCATGTTTCACGCATCGTTCAGCTCCTGAACATAAATGATGTTCAGACAATTCTTGAACACAAATGATGGCAGTGAATTACGTTAACTTTGACTCTGTACTTTCAGAGTCTTTGTCTTAAGCATTCAGAATTTTGTTTGAGAACAAAATGTTTAAGAAAATAAAAATGGCTGGTGATACCTAATCACATGTTGGACTAGGTGTTATAAAGGCCCCAGGCAGCTTACAAAAAATTCCCTGAAGAGTACTAGGCTTAATGCCAAGAATGATCTACTTTAAACTGTAAAATCCCTCAAGAGTATTAGGCATTTTGCCAACACTTACCCATTCTGTGTTAAGAATGTAATTTAACTTCTCTCATACTCAGCTTTATACCTTTATCCTCTGCTTTGTGGACTTGGACAATGAGCTTAAAAATTAATTGCAAGTATCCAAAATACAGCATAGCAAAGGGATAGATTTAAGTAAAGCTAATAATTTAGAGTTTCATTAGACCAAATATTATTCTTTCAGATTGAGCCAAGCCAGTTAAAGGTGATAGGGTGTATTTATCAACTATTTTATGACACCAGTTTTCACCATGATGAAAGCTTGCTGTTGTCAGTAGCATCCAAAGAAGATCTCCAACTAGCCGTAAACAAAGCATGGGCAAGGTGGATGAGGGAGGCTACACCAAGGTCTTGACCTGATGGGCAGCCTCTGGTGGGGATCTCAGTATGCTTTTGAATGTCATCTGCGGCAAAATTGCCAAATGATAAAGTCAAGACACATGTACCTTCCAAGGATGTAGCATTTCTTTTTTTTTCTCTCTTGTTGATGATTAAAGGACGCTTATGCACCTGCACTTATGTCATTCTAAAAATGGCTAATGAATTTAGCACCCTCCTTTAGGTTTGCAGAGAGGAAAATCTGATGCCTCGGGTAAAGACATTATAAACAAACAAATCAGAACAGGCGAAACTATTGTATTTCCACTTCACTTGGTTTGAAAAGTTTCAGCTTAGTGCATGATTTTTCAGATTTGTTTTGTCACCAGGAGGTGGCACTAACAAAATCTGTTTTCATACAGAGTTGCATGTTTCAGCCACGTTTTCATAGGAGAAGTTTGGAAAAAAATAATAAAAATCTGGTTGAAATATGAAAATTCTGGAAATTTTGTGGCTGAAAACTCTCAAAAACTGCCTTGGGGGCACCTCTTTCCTGAGTGAAGAAAAATTTGAGTATTTTGGTGTGATATGGGTAGGCTGCTTAAATTTGCTCCATGTTATTTTCACTGGCAAATTTTGTTTATGTTATTTTACATTTGTACAGTGCTTTGAGATTTCCTCCTGAAATGCAACTTATTGAAGTCAAACACAAAAATAATTTCAGGGCTGCCTGTGCACCTACAGAGAGAGAGCAGGTTGGTTGTGCCTTGACATGGAATAGCAGGGGAGCCAGAAAGCAGCCTGGTGCACAGTTTAGCATAGATGTGTGCAAATATTTAATTTTGCAGATGGATTTGGCCTTTTTGCCTGTTACTATTGTGCTTTTCTTGAACTATATTGCCTTTCTGAGTAGTGCTATAACATGATCTTCACTATGGTAATGTGTTGCTTCATTTGTTCCCCATTACTGCAGACCCATTTGGTGATACCAGTGGCTTCGTTTTGGATGCTCTCTCCTACCCCTTATGTATGTAAAATAATGAGAAGTGAAATTACTCTTCTGACATCTGTTCTGTTCATAAGGTGCAAAAATAGACTTTCATTTACTTTCAATATTCTCACAGTATTGAAAACATCTAGAATAGCCTTGCAAGGGGTATGAGTTAGACTCTATGGCTCCTTCCATCTTGGTATATGCTATGATTTTATGATTCTGCAATGCCTCTGTGAATAAAAGCAGGAATTGTCTGTGCCAATAAGATTTTTTTTCTCCTTTATTTTACTTATGGCTTGTCTTTCTGAAGCTAAGTTTTACAATTATTTCTGTCTCCAAGTTCAAGGAATATAGAGGAAGTAGCATGACTTTCTGTTAAATGACTATGCTTGCATTTTTGAACTTTGTCTTATCTTGGACATTAAACTGTATCTGGCCTGTTTCCAACTGGATTTTAAATAGCCTGCACATGTTTCTTTGTCTGTGCTTCTGTACCCAAAGTCCTGTCCAGGGTAAATTTCATCTTAGGGCAGTGAGGTGTTTGCAGGCATTGCATGTTACCATATAGTTGAATTTGTGAAGTGTGTCCTTCGCTACTAGTTGTAAGAGTGTTAAATAATCTTTTCAGCAGACTTGAGATACCAGCTCAATATGTGTTGGGTATAGCACATGGTGCTCTGGGCAGGGAATGCAGAGATGCAAATTTAAAAACAATTGATCTGGCTGTCAAAACTCGGTATTTGTGTCAGCATGGCAGAATTTCTTTTTGGTTTCTACTGGAGTATTTGCTGCTGAAGCTACTTGAACTGTTGTATCCCATTTTAGCTTTATGTCGCCTTGTTCTCTCCCCATATGTCTCTGTTCTTTGAATTAATGGTGAAGAGTACTTATTTTATGTTTACTCAGCAACAGACAGAACCAATACTCAACCTCTGGACATTTCTTCAATGCTAGTCACAATGACAGTGATGAAAATATAGTATGTAGTGATGGATGTGATGTAAATGTCTATAGTAAATAAGTATATGGGGAGATTATCCTGTCTTGAACTAAAATTTTAAATGTGGTGTTAGGTCTAGTGTACCAGAACAAATATATGGCTGTGTTATGCTTACTGTAGTCTTTTAGACTGTATTAATATTAAATGCAACAACCGTGGTTTATAACTTTTTATCTCCCATGGTAGACTTTCTTTGGTAAATGGAATTATGGTGAAACTTATTCAGTAGTAAAGTAGTACTGCTTTTGTATTTCACCAGAGAAACATTGTCAGTTTTGGTGGCTTTAGGAGGCATTTTGATCTCTTAATATCTCTTTGGTAGTTGATCTTGCAAAACCAATAAACTTTCTGTTCATTGTCTTGAAATAAAAATAAATTCATAATTAATTCATAAAGGGGGAACATTTTTTGAAACTGGGTGAACAGCTAAAGAAGTTTGTTGTCTACGTTTAATCATCGTATTTATGAGGCTAAGTGAGATATTGCCGTTTTATACTGAAGTTTGTGAAATTCTGCAGGTGGAAAGCAGTTTTGTGGCCAGTGGTTTTAGAGAGACTTGCCACAGGGCTACGTTTACTGCGGAACTGATTCAATTTTGAATTGTATCTAGAAGTTGGAATTCAGCTGCATAGTCACGCCAGAATTGTGTCACATCATGAGAGGCCAGAGGGCCTGGGGCAGAAGCAGGGGTTGAGCTTTTTTGTTCTCTGAGCCCTTTCCTTCAGTCTCGCAATATACTATACAGCTGATACATAGGCCTTTGTGAGAGAAATTTAAAAAAATGCATACAGGCAGTATTCTCCATTTGCAACTATAAAGGGACGAAATGAAACTTTTCCTTGTGATAGAAATCTCAGTTCATTGGGGTTTTATGTGATCAGTTCTACAGCTATCATGCAGTTGGTAAAATAAGTGTTTAAGTGGTTTTGCATGGGTTACATAGAGAAATCTGTCCCTATTTAATCTAGACCCCCATTTTAAAAGCCTTTATGACAAGCTGATCAGAAAGAGGAATTTCTTTCTGGAGCAGTTACCTTATTATGTGGTGGAACACCTATCATGAATTTTATTGTCTGTTCAGGCAGAACCAGTATTTGGACAGTTAGGACATAGGAAAATGTTTTGCTAATTGAGTATCTATCTTTTTTTTTCTGTGTGAGCGTGTGTCATGCAAATTTCAATGAATGAATGGATGGATGCGAGCACTACAGTACGTTTCTTCTGACAGGGCATTTTAAATTGTGTAAATTGGCAAATGATGCAGTCGATTATCCTACTTGCTCTGTAGCAAGGCTGTAAATTTGTACACATGATATTTCTAAACACTGACCTTCAGGAGGAATTTAAGTTAGTTCTAACTAAATGGTTACTGAAATACTTATGAAGTAATGAGGAATGTTGCATCTTTGATTGGTCACTCTTGCAGCTGTGTTCAATGATCTCATCCTGTGTCTTTGAACTTGTCTTCCTGCATTTGTAGCTAGAAATATACCTAAACTATTGCAGTGAATTTTTTTTAAATAGGGAGCTAGGTTTCTTGTGCAAACCTGTCACTGTTGCTTGCAAGCTAGGTTCAGATGATGTATGTGCCAGATTGTAATTGATTGAAGTTTTATGTGTGCCAGAATGTAATTGATTGAAGTTTTATATATGAATGTAACTTCAGCATGACGTGTATTTTTACATGCAGGTATTGTTTCAACATACAAACACATAGTTTTTATACTTGGAGTATTTGCTTGTTCTTTTTTTTTGGAAGCGTATTTCTGGAGTTCTGTAAAATTTCACTTTAAAATTAGACTTTTCCTTTTGGCCTCTATATGGACAACTGAAGGTAGAAGAGTGCTAGAGCATGTTTGAAATGTACCATTATGTAGTCATGGTAGCTCTGTCTTTCTTGACAGTAGCAAATGCTTATCATGAAAAATCAAACAAGTATGTGTAACACTAATGCTGGTACTAGTTTGAGTGATGCACTGCATCTGTCTGGTATAGACCTGCCAACTTCTATCTTCCTGTATAAGAGGTTTCAACTGATCATGAGAAGAGAGTCTGCCTACAGTGGTCACGTTTTAGTGAGCGGAGACCATCCCTTCAGATTTGCCAGTTTAAACAGGAATATGGTGTTTTGGCTGAGAGCAACACCAAGCTGAGAGGTCAGCAAAAGGTAGAAAGATGTCTTCTCCAGCTGTAGTTATTGTAACGAAGAGGTTGCTTCATAACACTTCCCTTGTAAAAGCTCTGCAAAGAATTTTGGCATGCCAGGTTGCTCTGCAGGTGTTCACGTGTCCAAGGGGACATCTCCAGGACATGGGTCTTCTGTTGGTGCTTGGAGTGGGTAAAACTTTAGCCAGTGGAAGTCCTGGCTGAGCCATGGTACTTGGGTGAGGAAATCATTAGGAAAATTCTTTTTTCTTCACTACACTTTCACTTGCAAATGTGTCCAAAAGCTTCATGAATTAAGTTACTAAATGACACCAAATCTTGCTCTAGCAGATTTGTGTTGAAATCAGGGTACTCAGAACTTCATGTTTGTGCTCTAATAAGGGATTACTTTGCACATTGATGTAGCTCTTGTCTGTGTGGTCAGAATTATTTTGCAGAGCTTCCGTCTTGTTTGAGAGTGCATCAATAGGTTAAAATGTAATTTTCATCCAAGAGGCATTCCTTTGTGTTCAGGAAAGGCTATTTTGACTGGCTTTACTTTAGTACTATTTATTCTTTTAGTGAAACAAAACCTTAAAAGATAAAGATTTTTATTTGAGATGAATATGTATAAAAGATATTTATGCATTGGAGGTGCTTGACCTTTGCTATGTGGTCAGTATCTCATCTGCAGGGAAATAAGCTTCATCAGACTAAAATCTGTCCACCACTTTTTTTTTTTGGGTCTCCAGCACAACAGTGAGATAAAGGTTTTTCTCTGCAGTCTCCTGGAACTGGTATTATTTCATTTGCAGGAGAATCCAGGCTATTTTGCTTTTACAATTTTTTTTTGTGATTTGTGTTGTATGTTTAGTAAAAATCCTTGACAGAATTGAAATTCAAATAATTAACTACTAAAATATTTAGCAGTGGATTAAAAAAACACCATTAGATTAAAATTCACAATGTGGCTAAAATAAAACACTGACAAGTATTAAGGGCAAATGCTAATTGGAAGTTACAAACTTTAATGTCACTTTTCCCTCAAAATGTTCTTTGCTTTTCTTATTGGTCAAAGATAGTACTAAAAATGTAAGTGATTAAATTCTGAGTCCATAGTCTGTTATGTGGTATGGCTCTGCTGAATATCCCAGGAAGATTTCAGCAACGCCATCTCTGTGCAACATCTGATTCAGTTGCCTAGTTATTAGAGAAGGTAACGGCTGTTAATGCCTGTGATAGAGAATGCTATATAGATATGCCGAGACTTAAGGTAAATCAGCCACTATAAAAACTAGGATAAGAACTAGGGGTAACTTTGTAAAAAGAGGCAAACAAAAGTAGCAAGAGGAGAAATCAAAATGTTTATTCATGAATCCCAGAGACTCTTATATGGAGTCTGTGCTGCCAATCAGTGCAGGGGTTTGGGTCTGTTGGCAAGCCTGGCCTAGTCCTCTCTGGTCCTTTGCAAACTCCTTGTGTCTACCTGTTTCTGAGACTTGAATGGGATTTGGCCACTGAAAAGGCTTTGGTATTACCAAGAATTCTACCATGAATGGTTTAGAAACATCACGAGTGTTTTTAGCACAAAAGTTTAATAAATATTTATCTATATGTAGTTTAATAGTATTTAATTAGAAAGGTAAAAAGAAAATAGATACTCTTACCAAAAAGACACCTGAGAGAACTCAGAATGGATTTTAATATTTACTGAAATTTACAATTCATGCTTTTACTCAAATACCATCATAATATGACAGGCAGTCGTCATCATTACTGCTGTTACCAACAGGAAGTTTACTTTGACAGCTAAATATAATTTTTAATTGCATAACGTACTTTAACATCCATTTTTCTGCCCTACTGAGGTGTTTTCAATGGCTTGCTTCAGAGAATAAGTCAAGAGTTCAGCAGTAGCATATTTGATCTAGACTGAACTTACATTTGTATTATACTGCTGTTTGAACACCTGTCAATAAATCTGCAGCTGGCTCTCAAGTTCCAGCTAACCAGACTATAATTGGTCTGTCAATCAGCATTCCCAAATAAATGTTCTAAAAAACTACTGACCCAGCATTGGTGTTAATTAGTTAGTGAAATATGTCTTCTAACACAATTTAGACTGTTTCTTGTGAGTGTTCTGACGTTTCTGACAGTAAGAGAGGACTGCTTGGATATTTATTTGCTTAAAAAAATCTATCTAATAAAAGGAGTTGGCTTTCGAGTAAGTGGAGGTGTTTGAAAAATCTTTTGTAATATGAGAGAAATGCTGTTCATTTTGGAACTTCGAGCCCTGCTGGAAGATTTTTTTCAATACTCTATGTATGGTACTAGGAAAGTGGACTGAGGAGAAAACAAGCACCTTATTGGACTGGTGCACCAGGCCTGTGGGTGGGAAGATCAGTCACAGTGCTGTATGAGACAGTTCTGAAAATAAGAACTGGGAAGCTCTTTCTGCATGTCTGTGTCCCCTGTTCGTCATGGAAGCAGGAATTTCTACACTCATTAATGGAAAATACTGTGTGAACGTACACTGACTCCAACTGAGTTTCTTCTTAAATCTGGAGATTTTTAAAATTACCCTCTTCTGTTGAGAGCAGTGGTAGGGTCAGCTGGAAAGATATTTCTTTTAAATAGTAACAGTTTCTCCCTGTGAAAGGATGAAGTTGAAAATCAGAATGCAATATTGCTAAAACAGTTTATTTTGTAGCCTTTGTGGACATGTCATAGAAGTTTTACTAGAAGATGCTAGACCTTTATAGGGTGTAATGGAAAACTATGTTTATATTGTATATTTCTGAAGAAGTGTTAAAACTGAAGGAAAAACTTCATGTTATGTTCTAGACTTTTAGACTGGTCCATTTATTTCATTCAAATTAAATTCCATAATATGGTATTATTCAAGGGAAAGCTTTTGTTGACATTAATATGTTAACAATAGTGTTGTAAGAAAGTTAATTGAGTTTGGATTATGAAAAGATAAGTCACTTTGCCAAAGATAAGTCCCTTACTAAGGAATAATGGCAGCTTTGAAACGTAAGAGACAAAGAGCATATAGGATTCCCTTTTTTTTGTGAGTCTTCTCTCTAAGCTTTCTGAAACACCTTGATTGTTTTAGAAGAGGAAAACCAAAGTGTTAAAGAAATAATAGGGTGTGTAAGACTGGCAAAACATCTGATTTTCCATGTGCAAACATTTTTTACACAGTTTTGAGTTATTCAAAGAAAAAACCTGAGCATCAGTATTTTTGTCATTCCTATTTAATATATGGTTAATATGAAGTTCAGATAACTTCATTAAAATGATTGAATTGCTGCTCTTAATGCACTATGGTAAGGTTTAGCGTATGATTCTCAGCACCAATTTTTGTTTGTGCTTATTATGTACTTACATAGTAATACATGTACACATTTTAAATTTATATACCCAATACTAATGCAACGCTAATTCAAAATACAATATGCAAACCTACTTTATTCTTATGTACAAGTGAATCAACCCTATAACTGTCTAACTCGTGACCAGAAAAACAGCAGCCACTGATGACTGCAGTGTTTTTGTGATAATTTTCTCATCACGGACGCAAAAACCCACATCAGATGCTTTTTTTTTGTCTTGCAGTAGGACATTACAGCAGATTTCCCCCCTTATTTTGGAAAACAAGCAAACAAATAAATGAGCAAACAAACCAACCCACATGAAATCCTATATCTGTATTGTGTTCATGTCTGTTAACTGAAAAACTACTATTTCTTCCCCTGATGTCCACTTTTGCTTCTTTTTCAAGAACAATTCCTCATTTAGGTACTCCCAAGTCGTTGCTAGTACTATATCTGCCAAAATTTGCTGCTGTTACTGTACAAAAAATGAACAACTGCAAATTAGAGGTGTGTTAATGTCTGCACACTGCTTATGGCCATGTCTCTCAGTTACCTGTCATAGTCTTCAGTATGTCTCTTTTTGTCAAAAATGTACCTAGTCTATGAATATTAATAAAAGTTTCTGAGATGCTACTTAGTCCTATTCAAAATTTTGCAACATGGTTCTTTGCATTTGACCTGTAGTTGGATGTGGAGGGTGAATTCCTGGCAAGGATGAGTACTAGCTCCTCTAAATTACCTGTGGCAGGCATGATAACTCAGTAAAGATGCAGATTAGTACTTGTTTCCCTGGACTGGTAATACATGTCAGAAGTTCCTTTGGGGAAGTGATGCGATTAAATCAAAAAAGGTGGAGGGCAGTGAAATATGTAATTCTTGTTTTTCATCTCTCAGTGATTATGTTCTCTTTTCCAGTCTGTCTTCTCCCATTGCCATTGTGCTCTGGTTATTTCCCTAATATTGCTACCTTCTATTTTTGGGCTTTTCAAAGCACTGTTCAAATCCACCTTCAGTCTCCGTTTTCTCTGTAGAGTTTTGAAGAGTTACTGTGACAGCACTTGTAAGCAACAATGTTCTAATGTTAAAAATACTTCACATATAGCTACAAAAAGACATAGATACAGAGCAGGTATAGCTACAATGTGAAGTGTTTACCATGTGAATAACTTCTTGCACAGGCAGGTAATGTTTTTTTATAACGCAGATTTCTTTTATTACTTTGCCTTTTACTTCAAGTGAGACTGATACTGATTGAAATGCATTTGGTGTCAGAGTTGAAAGTGTATGAAGGGTGTTTGTGGGACGAAGAGGGACAACAAAGTGTATGACCCCATGTTTACTTAATAACAATATAGTTCTGCCAGCTAGACAAAAGGAAACACCAAGGACCAAATCTGTGTAAATGACATTCAGGTTACTGGAGAAGTTTTGCAAAACTGTACTTCATGAGAGACAAACCTGTGCCTCAAAGCACAGGTTTCACCAGAAAGATGCAGTTTTGCTTTACTTTCTTCTCTGTACTTAATTTTCTTCTCCTATTTCACTATTATCTACCTTTTTCTAGACCTAACACTGTAGGATCAGTCTTGTACTGTTTGTTATCCTGTTACAGTATCACACAGTATCACAGTATCATAAGGTTGGAAAGGACCTCTGAGATCATCGAGTCCAACCTATAACCTATAACCCATAACCCAACACCAACACCAACACTAACACCATCATCTAAACCATGGCACTCAGTGCCTCATCCAGTCTCCCCTTAAACATCTCCAGGGTCGGTGACTCCACCACCTCACTGGGCAGCGCATTCCAATGGCCAATCACCCTTTCAGTGAAGAATTTTTTCCTCATATCAAGTCTAAACTTTCCCTGACGAAGCTTAAGTCCATGCCCTCTAGTTCTGTCACTGGTCACCTGAGAGAAGAGACCAACCCCTGCCAGACTACAACCTCCTTTAGGAAGTTGTAGAGAGCAATGAGGGCTCCCCTGAGCCTCCTCTTCTTCAGACTAAACAGCCCCATCCTTCAGTCACTCCTCGTAGGGCTTGTGCTCCAGCCCCTTCACCATCTTCGTTGCCCTCCTCTGGACACACTCCAGCATCCTGACATCTTTCCCAAACTGGGGGGCCCAGAACTGTACACAGTATTCAAGGTGAGGCCTGACCAGTGCCGAGTACAGGGGGACAATAACTTCTCTGGTCCTGCTCGTCACACTATTCCTGATGCAGGCCAGAATGCCATTGGCCTTCTTGGCCACCTGGGCACACTGCTGGCTCATGTTGAGCTTCCTGTCAACCAGCAAACCCAGGTCCCTTTCTGCCTGACTACTCTCCAGCCACTCTGTCCCCAGTCTGTAACTATGCATGGGATTGTTGTGTCCAAAATGAAGTACCCGACATTTGGACTTATTAAACATCATCCCATTAGAATCAGCCCAGCTCTTCAATCTGTCCAGGTCCCTCTGTAGGGCCATCCTACCCTCTAGCAGATCAGCCCTTCTTCCCAGCTTGGTATTATCTGCAAACTTGCTGATGATGGACTCAATCCCCTCATCCAGATCATCAATAAAGGTATCAATTGTTGTTGAACACTGAGAAGAGCAGAGATGTTTTAATCTGGTACCAGTTATTGCATATTATCTTTGCTCATCTGAAATACAGATTGTGGTTGTTTTATGGCCTTATGTATGAAGGGGGAATACAGATCACTGAAAGAAAATTGCCAGACCCAGCTTATTGCACTCTGATCCTCCGTAGCCTTCAGCAAAAAAGGATGGCAATTTCTGGATGGAAGCCAGGAGTAAAGACAATGAAACAGGCTAAAATCTCTCTGTATTACAAGAACAAAAAAACAGCCCCTTTCTCCACCCCCTCCCCAAACCTCTTGTGTACTTAGTTTATTCCTTTTAAACAGCAGAAAGCACAACATATGCTGCAGACCAAAATCTGAGTGTTACAACACATTGTACAATTCTTACTTTTACAGTGTACAGGATATAAAAGTACTTAGAAATTATATGAATTATTATATCTATGTTTTCACAAAAGCCTGTCAGGAAAATCAAGTCTCAAAACACTGACTACATGATGTTGAACTTGAATTTGCGTACTTGAGCGTTTCATTGATGGGCTTTTTTAAAACCTTCACTTTGACTAATCCAGAGGTCAAAGTATAGCAGAGGTGAACTGAAAAAATTAATGGTGATTTTTGAAAATCTCATTTTCAAGAAGTAGAGGTGGGGACTGAGTGTGGTGCAGCTGTGAGACAAGTTCATGCGCAAGTGTTGCTGAGAGTGGTTGTAGGTAGGGAGCTGGACTGATGAAGTTCTGTACTTGCTCTTTGCAGGCAGCATATGTTTATGGTCATGTTTAGTTGGATTCTTGCATTGCACAGTGCACCTGAGACGTCCTGATCTTTGTTTTCTTATATTGCCAGCAGATAAGCAGGAGAAACTCTTGAAAAAAAGTTGTATACAATAAAGCACTGTGCAAATGTTAACTAATTATATAATTTATCTGTGTAATTCTGTATATAAACAAAATGTCCCTTTTTGCTATTGTTGACACCATGCAGAAATGTGTAAAGGGCTGCATAGCCTTTTTGTTTTCTAACTATGTAACGGTCAATTGATTATGATCTATCATGGAAAGAAGGTTTTTTTGAATACCAACATTTGAGTTTCTTAGGTAAAGAAATTAGGAATAAACTCAACAAAGCAAGGTTTGCAGTGGTAGTAGTTTTTTAGCAAGTTTCAGATTTTCCCTGTGTCTGCACATGTTTTGACATAGAATCATAGAATAAGAATGGTTTGAGTTGGAAAGGAAATTTAAAGGTCATCTAGTCCAACACTCCCATCACTGAGCAGGGCCATCTTTTACTAGAACAGGTTGCTCAGACCCCCATCCAACCTGAATTTGAATGTTTCTGGGGCTGGTCATCTGCCACCTCTCTGGGCAATCTGTTCCAGTGTTTCACCACCCTCATTGTAAAAAATATTTTCCTTATATCTAGTAAGTCTACTCTCTGTGAGTGCAAAATCGTTAACACCTTGTCCTCTTACAACAGGCCCTGCTGAAAGCTTTTTCCCCATCAATCTTATAAGCCCCCTTTAAATACTAAAAGGCTGGAATAAGGTCTTCCTAGAGTCTTCCCTTCTCCAGACTGAATGACCCCAGCTCTTTGAGACTTTCCACTTAGTAAAGGTGTTCCATCCCTCTGATCATTTTTGAGGCCTTCTTCTGGACCTGCTCCAACAGGTCTGTATCTTTCTTGTGCTGAAGGCTCCAGAGCTAGGCATAGTACTTCAAGTGAGGCCTCTTTCAACCTGCTGGCCACACTTCCACCAGTTCCAGTACCAACTGCTGTGGAAAGCCACTTGTTACCAGTCTCTGCTTGAACATTGAGCTGTTGACCACAACTCTTTGAGTCCAACCATCCAGCCAATTCCTGATCCGTTGAGTGGTCCATCCATGAAATCTATGTCTCTCCGATTTAGAGACATTGCTGAATGCTTTGTGCAAGTCCAGGCAGATATGTCAGTTGGTCTTCCCTTTTCCGCCAGTGGTGTAGCCTCATTGTATAAGGTTACCAAATTCATCAGGCGTGATTTGCCCTTAGTGAAGCCATGGTGGCTGTAACCAACTGCCATCTTTACATGTGCTACAGCAGAGTTTCAGGAGGATCTGCTCCATGGTCTTGTTGGGCACATAGACCAACTGACCTGTAGTTCCCTGGGTCTTCCTTTTTTAAAATATGAGTTATTTTTCTCCTTTTCCGGTCAGTGAAAACTTTACCAGCAGAGGTGGTGGAGAGTGGTTTAGCAATAATATGTACAAGTTCCCTTAGCTCTCATGCGGTGCATCCCATCATGGCCCATGGTTTGTGAGTGTCCAGTTTGCCTAGATGATCTCTAACCTGATCCTCTTTGACCAGGGGACAGCCTTCTTTCTCTGGACTTTTTCTCTTTCCTCCAGGGTCTGGAATTCCTGAGGGCTGGCCCTAGCAGTAAAAACTGAAGTTCAGTATCGCATCCCTTCTGGGAAGGCTGTTATAATGCCTGGAGTTATCCTCAGTGCACTCCAGGAGTCTCCTGGGTTACCTACTTTTTACTGTGTTACTTTTTCAGCAGATGTTGGAGTGCTTGAAGTCCCCTAGTAGGATAAGAGCCTGTGAGCTTGGTGTCTGCTGTGCCTGGGGTAAGAAAGCTTTGTCAGTAGGCTCCTCTTGATCAGGCTACCTGTTGTAAACAACAACCACAAGGTTCCCTTTGTTGCCTCAGTCTCTAATTCTTAACCATAAGCTTTCAACCTGCTGTTCTTTAGAGAAAACTCTTCACACTCTATCCATTCCTTGATGTAGAGGGCAACACCTCCTCTCCACCTTCCTTGTGTGTACCTTCTGAACAGCCTGTAGTCTTCGATAGCCACACTCCAGTCATGGGCAACCAAGTTGTAGATTTTGAGCAACACAGTGGCTGCCAGCTCCTCCTGTTTGTTGACCGTGCTGCATGAATTGGTGTAGAGGTACTTCAGCTGGGCTGTTGGCCATGCCATCTTCTTAGAGCAACACCCCTTAATTCCTTTGAGGTGTTTTACTGTTGTTTCCCTCTTTGTTCCTATTACATCAAGAGCCCCTGGCTCATCTCTGTAGGACTTTAAGTGTGTTGCAGTGTGGCCAGGATGTCTCAGAGCAGCAAACGTACATTTTGTCAGTGTAGACAATATTATGAAGAACAGTGCTGACATTTGCCTGCAGGACCTAGAACCAAAGAAAATCTGGTTTTGGTTTAATTGGAGCTAAGGAGTCTATTTTTTTAACTGGTGGCTGATCCACAGTGGACACCTGCAGATGTGTAGTGTGCTCCAGGGTGGCATATCCCTGGTGACTCTAGACTTGCTGTATTCTACAAAAAGTGGTTCACCATGCCAAGTCTTCTCTCAAGTTCCCTTTCTGTTTTGCTTCCTGATGGCAGGTAGAGGAAGAGCACAAATAAGCTGATAAATACTAAGTGACAATTCAAAATTTATGGGACAACATGTCTGGCATTGAGATTGGAAGGCAATCCGTCCCTTTTAGCTTGCCTATGGAAGAAAATATACGTAAGTACATTTACAGACAGCTCAGCAGTTGAAAAATATTGCTTAGTGTCAAGTCATTAATAACATTTGAAGCATGCAATGCCTTCTGTCATTCCTTCTGTGTGCAATGAGTAACTCAGCAGAATCATCAAGAAAAAGTAGCTTGTGAAACTGTATGTATTTTGTGAAGAAGTTACTTTCTCAACTACATCTTTACTGCAGTGAACGATATGTTCAGTGTGATCTTTTTTCCTCCCAGTTCATGTTTATAAAGATTTACCTGTATTGAGATGTGTTGATTTAAAATTAGAATTAGGGGGGTATGAGAATACAAGAAAAATATTTTCCTATTCTTGTCTAATAAAAATGCTCTCTTAGGTGCTATAACAATTAGTATAATTTTTTATGGTCATATGTCAAATATTAGGACATGGATTCCTTGTAAACAAACAAAAAGAATAATTAATCTTTCATTCTGCATTTCTTCTTATATTCAGTTTTTGGGATTCTGATTTAAGAAAGATTCAGAATTCCTCAGTCTCTGGGGAAATTTAAGAAACTTTCTAGTATGATAAACCAGAAGAACCCAATCTGTTTTAGTTGGATTTAAAAAAAAAAAAAAGTTCTGCAAACCAAGAACAAATAGTCATGAGCAGATTCTTTCCACATGATTGCTTTTGTCATGAATTCCTTCACCTTATACTAACCTATAAGTTCATTTATGGTCAACGGAATGATTTGAATAGTTCTTTACCCACAGATCAAGAAAATGAGTTTTTTTTAAATTAAATGCTAGAATCTTGTGCAATGGGTTTATTAAAACCAGACTTGAACATAATGATAATAATGCCATTTTTCCTTTGTGACTATCTGGCATGTTATAGCTAGACTAAGATTTCTTCTTTAAAAAAAAATCCATGAAGAAAGAAATAGTTTTCTAAAAGTTGAGAACAAGAAACCAGAAGGTAAGTTACAAGCCTAACAAAGATGCTCTTGTTAAAGCATCTTTCCTTATTTCTATAAAATAGAAAACTTGGATGTGGTTATTGTGATTTATATGATTTAGTTGTTTACGTTAATAAAATGTGTAAGTTTACTCTGATCACAGCCATGATCCAGTCCCTTAAATACTTAAGAATTTACACACCTCTACTGATGTGAGATACCTCGCAAAGGATTTACTTCACTGCATATGGTCAAGCTGTTGGGTTGTTCATCCATTTACCCCATCATATTGTATCTCTTCGAACTAATATCACAAAGATTGCATAGTGGATTCAGTGAAATATCCTACTTCAGCCCATTGATAACTTTCCCCTGCCCCTCAGCTGCAGCCTTTTGAAAAACGTAGTGGCGGTCAACCTAAAAAATGTGTGATGACCGTAACAGCATTAGGAGAGTAGAAAACATGGAGAAGATGAACATGAAGTCATAAAGAATTCATAGGTGCCTGTTTATGGTGAAGGATCTAGAGGGGAAGTAATACGAGGAATCGCTGAAGTCACTTGGTCTGAGAGGGGATCTCATAGCTGTTTACTGCCTTCTCACAAGGGAGGGAGGTGCAACAGATGATGATCTCTTCTCTCTTGCAACCTGTGGTAGGACTAGAGGTAATGGTAGGAAGATGTGCCCGGGAGGTTTAGACTGCACATTAGGAAAAGGTTCCCCACCCAACGGGTGGTGGAGCACTGGAACAGCTCCCCAGGAAAGCAGTCATGTCACTGAGTCTGCCACTATTCAAGAAGCGTTTGGACAATGTCCTCAGTCACATGATGTGAATGTTGGGAGTGTCCTATGTACGGGTAGGAGTCGGACTCGATGATCCTTTTGAGTTCCTTCCACATCAGGTAATTCTATGATAATTGTTAGTTAAAGAACTGGCAAAATTAAAGACATGTGGGTGGCTATACTTTTGCCCTTGTGTATTTATACATTAGGTGGTGAAACATGTTTGTCTGTGATAAAGTTCAATATATATAAATATAAAGTTTCGTTGCACATGCATTCCTAGAAGTACCTAGGTATTAAACCTAAAGAGAAACAATGACACCATTAGTGTAGCAGATACTTGTTATGTGAGGCTGTGATTGTGTTGCACTTCTTCTTGTGGAATGAGATTAAAACAACGACCCAAGAATTTTATTTCCAAGATAATTTGATGAAAACTTTACTCTCATTAACATAAGGCAAAAGTTAGAGCTGAAACTGACCAATACCTGTTTGGGGCCAGAAATCGAAGGGACCATTGAGGAGATTACTGATTAGGGTTAGAAGCAGACAGTCACCAAAAAATCACAATCTAATATATGTAGGTAGGGTTTAAGATCCTCCAGTGTTTGGCATTGCCAAAATTACTGCTGATTTCCAGATTTCAGCACTTGACTTTTAATAAGAAGAGTTGTTAAAGAGCCTATAGCCTTGTTTTACCTGACAAATTTGGAGTGTCTCCAACAGTTATTAGGCCCGTTGTGAAACAGCCTCTGGGTATATATGCTTTTGGCCTTTTCACCTTGGAAAGTAAGTAGGAGTTGTCTTGCGTATTAGGCAGAAGGTACAAGGGCAGTCTAATTTCTTAAGTTTCTTTTCTGATCCTGAGGACAGTCAGGAAGAGCTGCAAAAATGAAGGATACCTTGTTGCTGTATGCACCTACTGCTTTCATTTGTGTATATGGAAGTAAAGCCAGACCTAAGGAAAGGATCTTTGAGCAGATGTTCGTTTGCTGGCTTACATTTCCCTCTGAACACCCATATTCCTATGAGATAGTTATTATTCTGGACTGCTTGCCTCATATCCTAGCTTTCACCCCTCTTTTTGAATTTTTATGAGGTGATAAGACTGCCACTTTACAGCTTGTGTCTTTATCTGTGGTGCAGAGCTGAAATCCTCCAGAGGCAACGAAGCCAACAGGCTGTGGTTGGGCTCCTCCTCTTAGTCCTGAGGGAGAAGCAATTTATGTCACAATTTTTCATCCCAGCACTGCATTTGGCCCACTGCACTGATTGTGAGAAGCTACTGCCTTGCTGCCTGTCTGTTTTGGTTCTCCTATATATACAAGTCATATCCACCTGAGAAGAGCAGGGGAAGGAATTAGGCTTGATATGATTTCTGGAAGGGATGTGCATGAGGAAATAGGATCATGCCTGTGGTGCCTGCAACACTTGGCTCAGTTTGCAGTTTTGGCTGTGACTTCAGAATTCCTCTTTGTTTGGATTTCTCAGGCAGAAACATCCTTCTGAAAAAAATGCCTGCTGATTAAAAACCAACAACCTTTGTGTAATAGTGATTTCAAAGCAGAAATTGGCTTTCCAAGAATTATTCAGAGTAGAAGTATTCATATTAAAAGTTCTTGCTTTTATCTGAAACTAGTAAGACATCCCTGGTTATGAAATTCATGACTTTCTTTCCTGAAAATGTGAGCCTTGTGAAATCCTACAGCTACATTATTTGAACAGAAAACTGAATGTTTAATACCTATCCAATGATTGGTTTTACTATTTCTCACATATTTAAAAAAAACCAAACAATAGGAAAGCATTCCCGTTTTTTCAAAATGGACTCCGTGTTTTTAGAAATACATTTGAAGTCTGGAGTGATACCTGAAGTCCAGACATTCACTGGGAAGTGCTTTCCCTCCTTACCCCTCCCCACCCTCCTGAGCTGGTTCCTCAGGCATTTGCCTCTGCCAGAGCAGTCTTTGGTCATTTCTTTGAGTTTCTTCCGTATCTAATATACTGGGTATGGCTGGCTGGAGTTAACTTGCTTCACAGCAGCCATTGTGGAGCTGTGCTTTGCGTTTTTGACTAGATATTGTTGATAACACGCCAGTGATAACTCACCAGTATTTTTGCTCTTGGCTTACACAGTGTAAAGGCTTTCTTTTTACCACCCCACAAATAACAGGCCAATAGATTGGGGGTGACCAAGAGTTTGGGAGTGGATGCAGCCCAGATAGCAGACCAAAACTGACCAGAGGGATATTCACACACAGTATCACACAGTATCACAAGGTTGGAAAGGACCTCTGAGATCATCAAGTCCAACCTATAACCTAACACTAACACCAACACTAACACCAACCATCATCTAAACCATGGCACTCAGTGCCTCATCCAGTCTCCCTTTAAACACCTCCAGGGTTGGTGACTCCACCACCTCTCTGGGCAGCCCATTCCAATGGCCAATCACCCTTTCAGTGAAGATTTTTTTCCTCATATCAAGTCTAAACTTTCCCTGACGAAGCTTAAGTCCATGCCCTCTGGTTCTGCCACTGGTCACCTGAGAGAAGAGACCAATCCCTGTCAGACTACAACCTCCTTTTAGGTAGTTGTAGAGAGCGATGAAGTCTCCCCTAAGCCTCCTCTTCTCCAGACTAAACAGCCCAAACTCCCTCAGTCGCTCCTCATAGGGCTTGTGCTCCAGCCCCTTCACCATCTTCGTTACCCTCCTCTGAACACATTCCAGTATCCTAACATCCTTCCCAAACTGGGGGGCCCAGAACTGTACACAGTATTCAAGGTGAGGCCTGACCAGTGCCGAGTACAGGGGGACGATAACTTCTCTGGTCCTGCTTAGTACTGATGCAGGCCAGGATGCCATTGGCCTTCTTGGCCACCTGGGCACACTGCTGGCTCATGTTGAGCTTCCTGTCAACCAGCAAACCCAGGTCCCTTTCTGCCTGACTACTCTCCAGCCACTCTGTCCCCAGTCTGTAACTATGCATGGGATTGTTGTGTCCAAAATGAAGTACCCGACATTTGGACTTATTAAACATCATCCCATTAGAATCAGCCCAGCTCTCCAATCTGTCCAGGTCCCTCTGTAGGGCCATCCTACCCTCTAGCAGATCAGCCCTTCCTCCCAGCTTGGTATCATCTGCAAACTTGCTGATGATGGACTCAATCCCCTCATCCAGATCATCAATAAAGATATTAAACAGGACGGGACCCAATACCGATCCCTGGGGGACACCACTGGTGACCGGTCGCCAATTGGATGAAACACCATTCACCATCACTCTCTGGGCTCGGCCATCCAGCCAATTCCTAACCCAGCACAGAGTGCTCCCATCTAAGCCACGGGCTGCCAGCTTCCCTAGGAGTCTACTGTGGGAGACAGTGTCAAAGGTCTTACTGAAGTCCAGGTATACCACATCCACAGCCTTCCTCTCATCCACCAGGAGAGTCACATGGTCGTAAAAGGAGATCAGGTTGGTCAGGCAGGACCTACCCCTCCTAAATCCATGCTGGCTGGGCCTGATTTCTTGACCGTTCTGCAGGTGGCGCATGATTTCACCCAGGATTATGTTCTCCATGATTTTACCTGGGACCGAGGTCAGGCTGACAGGTCTGTAATTACCTGGATCATCCTTACGGCCCTTCTTATGGATGGGCGTCACATTGGCCAACTTCCAGTCTTCCGGGACCTCTCCAGTGAGCCAGGACTGCTGAAAGATGATGGAGAGCGGCTTAGCAAGCTCATCTACCAGCTCTCTCAGCACCCTAGGATGGATCCCATCCGGCCCCATAGACTTATGAGGGTTCAAGTGGCTCAGCAGGTCTCTAACCTCCTCCTCATGGATTGCAGGAGGGCCATATTTCACTCTGCCCCCATCAACCACTTCAGAGGGCCAACTATCAAGCGAGCTGACATCCTTGCTGCTAAAAAACTGAGGCAAAGAAGGCATTAAGTACCTCAGCCTTCTCTGCATCTTTGGTTACTATATTTCCCTCCACATCCAACAAGGAGTGGAGGTCGCTGCCGCCCTTCTTTCTACCATTGATGTATTTATAAAAACTCTTCTTATTGTCCTTAACAGAAGTGGCCAATTTGAGCTCCAGCTGGGCTTTTGCTTCCCTGATTTTCCTCCTACACGACTTAACAACATCCTTGAACATGACGTGGCCTACATCCCCTTCTTTCCAACGATGATACATCCTCTTTTTCTTACTTAGTTCCTTCAGAAGTTCCCTACTCATCCAGGCCGGCCGTCTGCCCCTACGACTCTTCTTACAACACACAGGGACAGCCCGCTCCTGCGCCTGCAAAATTTCATTCTTGAAGTGTATCCAAGCTTCCTGGACACCCTTGCCACTAAGAGCTATTTCCCAGGGTACTTTCCTGACCAGTTCCTTAAATAATCCAAAATCTGCCCGCCGAAAGTCCAGCATCGATGTTCTGTTCCTGGCTTTTCTTATTACATTGTTCAGAGAGAACTCAATTATCTCATGATCACTACACCCCAGACAGCCTCCGACAACAACATCACTCACCAGCCCTTCTTTGTTTGTAAACAACAGGTCAAGCAGAGCCTCACCCCTGGTGGGCTCACTCACCAGCTGTGACAAAAAAGCAGTCCTCAATACACTCTAAGAACCTCCTGGACTGCCTCCTCTCAGCAGTGTTAAGTTTCCAGCAGATATCTGGAAGGTTAAAGTCTCCTAAAAGAACAAGGGCAGCCGATCTAGAGGCAGCCTCCAGCTGTTTAAACAACAGAAGATCCAAATCCTCCTCTTGGTCGGGTGGTCTGTAACACACTCCAACCAGGAGGTCAGACCTGACTGCCCCTCTGACTCGTACCCATAGACACTCAACCTGGTCATCACCGATCTCGACTTCAACAGCATCCAGGGTTTCTCTAGTGTAGAGGGCCACCCCTCCACCCCTCTTCTCACGCCTGTCTCGCCTGAAGAGCCTGTAGCCTTCCATGGCAGCACTCCAGTTATGACAGTCGTTCCACCACGTTTCCGTGATAACAACTATATCATAGCTCTCCCGGTATTATATATTCCATGCTCTAGGATGTCAGGCTCAACAGTAAAAGCTGAGGGAAAGGAGGAGGATGCGGAAACATTTGTGCTGATGGCATTTGTCTTTCAGAGCAACTGCTCTGTGTACTGAAGCCCTGCTGCTCAAGCATTGGCTGGACATCTGCCTACTGATGGTAAGTAGTGAATAGATTCCTTATTTTGCTTTGCCTCTGAATGCAACTTTTGCTTTTCTTATTAAATGGTCCTTATGTTAGCCCAGGAGCTTTTCCGTCTTATTTTCTTTCCCTGTGCTATTAATGGTGGTGGGGAGTGAATGGCTGGGTTAGCTAGCCAATGTCAAGCTGCAACATCTAGGCATTGAAAATTCCCAAACCCAGAGTACAAATCCACACTCTTTCTTCATTCAGCCTGCCCATGCAGGCTTGATTCTTGAATGTTGCTTGAAGAAGAGGAGCTAGTCATAAAAAGGAAAAATACCATAACCGTTTTCTGGTTATTGTCTTTTCTTCAGTTATAAGCATTGTAACTCTTCTGTCTTGGCCTTATTTAGTCTCCTGGAGTCTTTTGGAAGTAGAATGGCCTTTGTTTTGCACCTTTAGCGTACAGTGCACATCAGAAGCACTTCAAAAGCAAACATGTTTTTTTAACACTGTTTTACAAGCTGTAGAATAGGTTGTGGATTTCAGTAATACTGAAATACAACCTCACCTGACTGCAGGAGGTGTTGATTTACGTCCTATTCACATTAACTTCAGGAAATTGCAGTCCCTGAATTGCAGGGAATTGAATCCCTGCAATTTTATGAAAATCACACCAGAATACTAAAGAAACACACAATATTTTGTATGAAGAAGACTTCGTGAACACCTGCATATGACAGAAGTTTGAAAAATTACCTAAGCAGCTCATAAGGTCAGGTTCTGGTTTTAAAAATGACTTATGTACTTGGGATTTACTGAAAGTCAATAGGATGAAATCCTCAAAAATCGCATATCAGTTATGAATGTTTTGCTCTTACTTATACAGCACATTCTGTCAAACTAATGTAAAAATGAGTATCGCTTTTTTTTTTAGAGGCATGGAGGAGAGATACTTAGTTGGAATGGCCATATTCTTAAAAAGATTTCAAGTCTCCATCAGGACGTTTGTGTAGGTTTCCAAGTGTTAACAAAGATACTTCAGTGCAGCAGAACACCTGTATGTTTAGCTTTTGTTATGCTTTTGTCTGTGAACACTTCTTTCCACATTTCAGATGGCCCTAGCAGTCACGCACCCATCCCATTGCGTTGGACTGCCAGTGTGGTTCCCTGTGTCTTTGCATCAGACCTTACTCAGTAGACAACTTTTGGATGCCAAGACAGCATCCTCCTCTTCAAAAAGTAGTAGCTATGGTTAAGGTGTCATTCTTCATAAATCAGTTTTGGCAAGGATGACAGCTAAGGACAGGAGCTAGGGTTGTCGTTACAGGTCCTAAGGCATTCAAGTGGCCTTAATCTTACTGTGCCGTTTTTGTGGAAAGGAGATGGACTCAATTTAATAAGGCGGCATGTGTTTTTTTGGTCTTTTCTTTTTTGGTCACAACAACAAAAGACCTGGGAAATTCCAATTAATTAGCATGTCTTGGAATAATGAAAGAATAAAATTGAAAGAAAAATGTCTAAAGTTTTGAGAGGAGTGTCACTGTAGTGACAATATAGAATTTAAATCCTAGTGGCTGTTCGTATAATTTTCCCAGGGTTTGCTACTCATTGACTTGCACAGATAAGAGTGGAAAGACAAGTCGAGGGTTTATTTGGGCCATGATATGATAACATTTCAGCCTTCAAGGAATCTAAATAAGCTATAACAGGAAGGATGCTGATAGTGGCCTCCTTTAAAAGTCAGTTTAAATAACAACAACTGCTGTAATTTTATTCTTGCAGGGTGTCTTACTGACCATATATTCCATAGAGCAAGATTGCATATGAAGACAGTAGTATAAATTTCCAGGGAAGTTGTAGTAAGTACAGGTGGATTTTATAGGAGTAATTTCTCAGTCTGGAAAATGTTCTTCTGAACTGCTCTGAGGTAGCTTGTACCTTGAATGGAGAAAATGAATACTCTGCATGAGTAAAGTAAACCTTTATAGTAGAAAAAGTGTTCTCTTAACTACAGAAGTTTATTTTTGTGAGTTGCACTTGGTTTTTAGGCTCTGTATCTTTGCAACGATTAGTTTCATTGATCTTTATGCTTCCTTAAAGGCATGACTTTCTGATTTTATGAACTTAAGGACTTTTGACAAAACAGTCACAACTACTGAATCCAAGGTATTTTGGAGCTGATTGTTGTGAAGGTGGAACAACCAGAGATCAGTGTAGGAGGTTTTTAATGATGAAAATAATGTGTCAAACCTATTTTATTTTTCTTGAGAAAGTGCTTTTGTGTCAGGCAAAAATTTTTTTTCCATTGTATGAAGAATAAGATTTACATAATGCTTTGAGATACTGCTACTGTAGCAACGCAGACTTTGATAGTGTCTGATAGACATGCTTGAAATGTATGTTATCAGTTAACAAGATTATCATTTGAAAAGACAATGTATTTTTACTGAAAACTTTTTTGATGTGATAGAATATATTGGTATTTAATAAAGCATGAAACTTTTAACTGAACCATGAAAGCAGTAGTTAAACTAATTAACTGAGTATAAAACCTCTTAGAATACATGTTATGTGGGCTGTATGTATTTTATTTCTGCCTGGTTAAACTGACAACTAGGACAATGTTCTCATATTATGTTTTAAGAGAAACAGCATTAAATGGGCTCTTGTTTTAAATGCAAGGAAAAAGGTTTGTTTATACTTTCAGAAACTCAGGGTCAATGCAGTTTTAAAAATTACCCTTCAATATCCTTGAACAATGGACTTTATCTGGGAAACAAAAATGTACTGAATGTGATTGCAAGTTACTTACATTCCTGCTTGCACACTGCAAAAGTCAGTTTCTGCAGTTCTTTCCATGTTAACATTTGCCACCTGTTCTTAATTAGTATCACTATTCAATAGGCTGGCGTTTATTCTTTTTTCTCCTGCTTGTGCATTTCTGTCTGGAAAAGGGGTAAATATTCTTCTCTGGGAAGCAGTGGTCGAGTATCTTGGGATATCTGTAAAGATTTAGAAAGGCAGCCTCACAGAGGATTACAGTTCAATAATGAACAAAGCCTTTATTGCATGCCATTTTGCTAAACGGATGTCTCCTGCTGGATCATGACCTGCAATGCAGTCAGGCATTGACATGTTATGGTGCAAAGACTGAGAGCTGACCTGTGCTCTAGGTAGAAAGCAACCTCCTTGCTCTTCTGTCCTCTGCTCAAGGCTCCTGCACAGCTGTTGTTTGTCCCCTTACTCACTCATTCGTCGGTGAAGGAGACAAAAGATCTTCTTTTTACTTGGAGGAAGGGCAGGGTCTACTTCTTTGTTCCCAACATTACTCACTGCACATACAGCCAGGCTGACAGGAGGAGCAGCTGAGTGCAACGCTCTTTAATGAGCAAAATGTTTCCCTACAGATTTCATTTGAGAACTGTTATTTATAACATATGAGGAAATGTTAACAATATTACTTTTTTGATTTGCCACTCAAGTAATGCCGCTCACAAGCAGTTGAAAAAACAGTCTTGTGTTCTCATACAGATACAGATATATGCTCTGTGTTCATTTAGGTCAGATTCAAATCGTAATTTCCCAATGGCAGTAGATCTGGAAAGTATTATCTCTAATTCCGAAACAGTTCTCTTTTGTTCTTTCAAATATCTGCGTATTTCCATTTTGATTATACCAATAATTTTTCCTCTGTCTGTATTGCAGTGGTATTCTAAGAAGCTGGCCAGTACTGACATTTAAAATGTGAAACTTGGTTGTTTTCTTTTTCACCTGGTATTGTTCATCATTAAATTAATATACCAGTAATGTATATTAATATGTTACTAGTGGAGTTCATCTTGAGTCATACCAGTTACTTGAGAAGAATATGAGGCTTGCATAATTCATTCATTTTTCAGAAATACAAACTAATTGGTCAGGCTAAGTTTTGTAGATAGAAACTTACCAGAAGCTGTTCTGAGTAACTAATACTATAGAGAAGCAGTAGCCTAAACCAAAGATGTAAAGCTGTATGCTTTCTGCAATAGAAAAGCAAGTACTGTACACTAACAAAGACAAAAGCAGAAGTCATCTAGTGTCACTGATAACACATAAGAAGTTACCCATTGCAGCTAAACATTTGTATTTTAGTTCAGTTAAATAATTACTGGTCTGTGCAGTAGTTAACTGAGAACTTCTTACGTTTCATGTAAAATAGGAGACAAAATAGATTTCAAAATAGCTTTTTAATAAGGGAGGGCCCTTCCTGGTATAAATAAAACTAATTCAAAATTAATAGGAGATATTATAAGTGTCTGTAGATCTAATTGAACATTTTTGTTTTACAGTGTGTGTTTTCTCTTGGAAGTTTCTTGAACCTGACTGTTTCATAATATATTCTTAGTTTAGTCATTACAAGACCACTGTTTTCATTTGTTTAAATTTAGTGGTTAAAGTGTTCTGTAGAAGGAGGTGATCTCATTGATTTGTGCTTTAAACCAGCTAAGTTAATCACCTGTGAGGTATTGTTTTCACTGGTCAGTTCTGGATAATTTTTTACCTTGGTGCCACTTGAAGGGAGCATTGTTTTTCATTGTGCTTTGTCAATCTCTTTTGTCTCACAATACAGTTGCTGAAAGTATATGCTTGATTGCTTCGTAAAATAAATGACCAATAGCACTGGAAATTAGTGTGAGCTAATTTACCAAGTTTTCTTTGGTAGTAAAGGAACTACTTTTCCAAAATTCAA
The DNA here is from genome assembly GCA_033556795.1 of Tapera naevia. Classification (NCBI taxonomy): domain Eukaryota; kingdom Metazoa; phylum Chordata; class Aves; order Cuculiformes; family Neomorphidae; genus Tapera; species Tapera naevia. Next base: position 2,124,401 of record JAUMJJ010000044.1, on the reverse strand, counting down.
AGCATTCAGATCTTTTAAAGTGCATGCATTAAATTTTCTCATAATACAAAGTGGTCATATAATGCTGTTGAGTGTGTTTCCTCTAGGTTATTTTTCCTGATTGTGAAGATTAAGTCTCTGCAAACAGTTAAGAACATGGAAATTGCCAGTACTAGTCAGATTAATGTTCAGAGTGGACGCTGCCAGAAGCTTTGGGGAAAATTTCTTGGTAACAAGTGTTAAGACCATCATGAGCTAGAATCATGAGGTTAAAAAACAGTGAGGTTTTAGGATCTCAGTTTCAGAATTTTATCTCTATCTACCTTTTATTTTTTTTTTATTTTACTCCTTAAGAAAATAAAGACCAAGAATCACAGTTTACATTATGTGTATTGTCTGTGTGGTGTAGTGTAGTTGAGAAACTATTTCAAAAGACATGCAAAAAAATAATAATCTGGTAACCTTTCGAGCCATAGTTTAGTAATTTACTTGTACTCTAAACAATTCCAGATTGCATGCTATCCAAAAATTACTCATAGCTGATGTAATATTTACTGAGTTTTTGTGTAGCTCACTTACAAGCATTAAAGTCTCCCAAAAAAGGCTTGGACTCAGAGGCTGATACCAGTGTAAGGAATCCCACATTTCCCCAAACACACTGATTTTGGATAATCCTACGGAAGTGGCAATCTCCCGGGTATTCTGCCTTTTTTTTCCCCTCCCATTTGAAGCTCCATTTTTACTCACTTAATGAAGGTATCAGGAGGTTTTATATCCACTGCTCTGCAGCTGATGTCTAGATAGGTGGCATGCAATAGTGCCTCTTTATCTGGCTTTAGAAATAATAGAAAAGTGATCATTGTATTTAAGGACGAGTGCTAGGTCTCTAATAGTCAATAATATAACTAAAATCAGTGTAGGAAAAGCCTGAAAACTTTGGCACCCTCAAGGAGAAATGGATTGGGGTATTTCCCGTCTGGAAACAAGTCTTCCAAGCAAACCTTTGATCTCATTCAGTCAGTAGCTACTCCAGCTAGGGTGCCAAAAGCCTTGCAGTTATGGTGGCATATGGCAAAGATGTACCTGGTAGCTGGGGAATGCCATATCCAAAAGATTCACCATATTGTGGAAAAAAGACAAATTTGGCTTGAAAAGGCAGTGGTGACTTGTCTGATCTACATGAAGAAAACATTGACACTGTCTTACATACTGCTTTGGCCTCTCTGTCCTCTTTAATATTTATTGTGTTACAATATACTTTTTTTGGGTGCACACTTTTCTCCCGTTTTTGGTGGATACAGAATCCACATAAATAAACTGGAGGCCAGTTGCAAGGGAAACATTAAACCCAACTGTTTCCAGAGCTCTCAGTTACTGTATCTTCACAGACAGAAAACCCCCTAGCGAAATTACCTTTTGCTCCTTTGTTGTGATTCTTTTGTATCTAGTGTTATTCTCACAGTAAAAACAGGAGAGATTTTCAGGTAATTTAAGTAGCTTTCTTTAATGCTGATTAATTCCATTATTGCGGAATTTATGATCTAAAACATGATTGAATTTGATCTGGTGTCATGTATTTGGTGTATTGTGTGTTTCTGAACACCAAACAACGATAACTGGGTTTGCTACTTATAGGTTGTTGTTGTATTATAACTTATACATGGGAAGATTCCTTTACAGTTTCAAAGGTTTGGTGAAGCAGTTTTAATTTTATAACCTGAGTTACTTTGCAGAGTAGTTAGTACTCTTGACTTGGAGAAGCAGACAAAGAAGTTGGTTGGTTTTCAATAGACATCTGGTAAAAGAAAATGTGTGGAAGTAATTTCATATTGGATTCTGCCTCCAGAAGGTATGACAGTGGTATAAAGTAAGATAGCCTCATCTGAAATTAAGTGTATCTAAATTAAAGTAGTTGAGTTTTTCTGTTTTCTTTGAATGTTCTTCAGAAGATTCCAATGAAATATTTTTGCATGTCAAGGTTAAATGAAGCTTAGCTATTAAACTATAGACAATAAACAGGTAAAACAGGTAAGCTTACGAATGAGGAAGTGAATGGATTAAAATATTTCTACAAAATATTTTTACTGTTTATACTTGTTAACCATTACTGTTAATTTTGATAAAGGGCAGGTTTGATTTTTGTGTAATATACTTATGTGAGTAAATGACATGCTAATCAAACATAGCTCTTATTCTGAGCCAGCTCAGGACTGATTCCACTTCCTCAACTGTCATTGTCTTTATTGAACTAGCTCTTAATTTAAATCTTTATATACAAGAAAAGAAATTGCATTTCTTGCTCATTTAAGATATTAGGTACACATATTTTTCTCTGAATCTATGACATCATTCAAAACTCAGTAATGCCCTTCATAGAGGTTCCTATTTATCTCAGCTGATGTGGATTCAAGATGTTAAGGAATTCCTGGTTGTCCTTTCGTTGTCCTGAAATTTTCAGGCTTTGAATCAATGATACAGCAAACCTGAACTGAGGGCTCCTCTTGCACTGTAGGCATATGTTGCCAAATGCTGATGTGGGACATAGTCATTCTGCCAGTTCACATTTATTCAGTGCTTTTGAACACATTTTCTGACATGCTGCCTTTTAGCAGCAGGCTCATGCCAGGTCAGATGTCCCTTTTGCAACCATTTAACTTTATGCTAGATCAGAGTGGTCTGTACTCCTGCAGATGGCTCAAACCCAGCATAAGCTTCCTGTCTTTGTGCTGTGACTTAGGTGAACAGACTCACACCTGATTCAGATCAAATCTATACTGCTCAGTGACCTGCAGGGCACATATGAGGTCTTTTGACACTTCTGTACCTATACGAAACAGTGGATCAAATGCTACAGCTTCACTTTTCATAGCACTAGTCTTTTACCTTGCAGTCTCTTTCAATGATGGGAGATGATGATAGATTCTTTCTTAATAATCTCCTCCCTCCCTTCTGCCTTTTAAGTGGAAGAATAGCCATTTTCCCCCACAAAAGTGAAAGTTTATCAGTGTCAAACAGAAGAAACCCTTTTCCTTCCATTTCTACATCAGAGAAATGCCCAGGCAAATGTTTATCAGGACTGAGTCTTGCATTACTTTTGCTTGTCATCCCAGTAATAGAACCTCTCCAAAGTACTACTCGTTTTTTCCTTTCAGTGACCAGTGACCAGAACATCTTTGGCCTTCATCCTTACACAACAAATTATATTAGCTGTTCTTGGCATCACCAAGGTGCTGTTTATGCACAGATCATAACAGCAGACCCTATAATTGCAAGGGAAACCAGGATGTATTGAGGATGCAGTTCGGTATTTATCAGTGCTGGTTTTACACTACTGCCTTTTGTGGGTTTGCTTTTGGGATTTTTTTTTCCTGAACTCAGATTCAATCATGTATAAATAGTGATTTCATTGTATGGTTGCAGATTGTTATTTGAACCATCTAGGTAACATATAGCCTGTTCCTAAATGAAAATCATACAAGTGCACAGCCATTGATTTCAGGGATATGATAAAGCAAGTGATACTGTTAGCATTGAACTTTTTTGAAAGTGGCATATGAGTGAAGGACATTATGGTAATCCAGGGAAGAGTCGGTATATATTTGGTACATTTTTGTTGTAGAGCTGCTTTTCTCAATGCCAAATAGTAGATTTAAATCTTATTGAGTAATCTCTATAAGCATTACAACTGTGCTTCAGAGTCAAAACCATCTGGAATTCTTATATTATTACAGCATGCTTCACTCTCTTTTTATGTCCTTTGGTGCAGAGAGCCTTTGGTTCTACATACTGAAGACATCTTTCTAAAAACTAGCTGACTGATTGCATATAATACATATGCACATATTATGTATTCGGCATGATGGGAACATGTCATGTGAATTTTTAACTTCACCTCACTCTTTTGCTAAGAGTAGTGGTCATATTGTTACCAGGGGCAGCTTATGCTTTTTACCTAATTTTTGCTGGCTGGTTCCATTTCAGAACTCCATAACATTATAAAAGCAGCTACTGAGTGGCACACTGATTCAGGTTTAGTGAGTTCAAAATACAATCTGCTGCATGGGAAAGAAAATAAAATGCCTCTCTTATTTTTTTGATTTAATTGGCATCATTAGTGAGAGCAGACAATAATCCTGCAAAGCTTAAAAGCTTTTTTTTTTTTTTTTCTGGTACCCACAATGGAGTTAAGTGCCCTACAACAAATTCTTCTTATGTGTTTGTCCTTGGAAATTCCCAGTCCTTCTAGCTAAATTTCAGGCTGAATTATGGAATGTTTTCTTCTTTTCTTACCCCCTTGAGTTTTCAGCTAGATGCTGTATTCTTCACTTGTGTTTAAGAATAATAACAATCAGTACATTGTTTTTCTTAAAGAGCTGCCATATTTCATCCCAAGGAGTACATTTTAGTTATGGATCATGCAATCAGCTTGCAACATCTGGACGTGGATTTACAAAGCATCTAGCGTCTCAATGGACTGAGAATCATGTGAATGCTCCTCACATATATGTGAAATATTACTAATTAGTCTAAGAGAAGAATTATTAGAAAAGAAGACACAGATCTCTGAAAGAGGAGCAAACATATCTATATTTTCTTTTTTTTAAAAAAGAAAGCTGTAATTTGAAATTTCTAGGGTGAATTGCAAATTTTTAAGAGAATCCTATTTAATCTGGAAGGAGACTGAAGGATTTGGATTTTCTTCCTATGAATGTGAGAGCCCTAAATACCTTAATGTACTTTTTTTTGTGAAGTTCATGACCCGTTTAAGCACCCTTGAGAAAATCTAGTATGTGGGTTGTACAACCAAGTCAAAAGTAGATTTAAATATTTTAAATTAAGTACTTTCACTATTTTGTCTTGGTGTTGCTGTCATGCTTTAGAGAGTAGTCTGAACATGGAGAAGCAGCTAGAAATGTTAATCATCTAGTTATGAATTTCCAACTGTGATGAGTATTTGCTGTATATTGAACAACTTCCATATTACGACCTATATTTTAACTTTTTCACCTTCATGTGTTTAAAGCAGTGGATCTTGTGAACCACCGTCTGTGGCCTAAATCAGAAAGCGAAGTACACAGAGCATTTTGCAGATATGTCCCACTTGCCAGCTACCTCTGTAATTATCTTGTGCTACTGTGTAGTAGCCATCCCTTTGAGTCATGGGAGCAGTGAGTAAAAGCAGACTATGGTCTTTTAAAGTCCACAATGCTTCTTTACCTGATACACCTCAGCTTCCTCTCTCTAGGCCTCTGAGGGTTGCTGGGTCCCAGTCGTAACTCTCTGCTGATGAGGAAACTGTTGCAGCATGTATGCTTCCCCACAACAAACCTTTGGCAGTGATTGCAATTTACATAAATGCTTGCACTTTTTGGATGGCTAGTGGTAGGAATGATATAAAGGCTTGTAATGGCTTGGAGCTTGTAATGGCTTGGAGCTGCAGACTTTGGTAGGACTCAAGGCATTGTGATGTTCCTGCAGCCCTCTAGGGTTCTCTCTTCTCTCCTTCTTCAGACAAAGGTGCACTTACTGTGACTGTCTCTTAGCTGAGGACTGTTCCTTTATCTGGACTCTCCCAATGGTGTTTTCTTCTGATGTTTATGTATGATGCCTGTTTTTAATTTGTGTAGTTCAGCACATGTTTTAAACATGCATAATTTATTAATTCCCCTTTAGAATATTGCATTTTGTGTTTGGAGACTTTAGCATTGGTCCCCTTTTTCATCCTCATCTGAAAGTACTTGGTTCCAGTCACTTTTCCGGCTTTGCAAAGTGTTGTTGAGTTCTGTGGTCTCATCATGGGTTTACAGGAGATGAAAACTAACCTGCCTTATTTATTTGTAGGAGATCTTGGTTATGGACCCCACTGTAAGTCCGTTGGAAAAGGCATCTGCAACAATGTGATAGTCACCAGCAGTCCCATGACCGTTCCACATCTGGGACCTGTTTGACCTCTTACTAATCGGGTTTCAACAACATACAGCCAGATCAGTCCTAGCTTACAGACGTCTATGGATGCTTCCAGCTTGAATGCTTCCCCGACAGATTCAAGGTCCTGAGTTACATTTTTATAGTCAATATTTTAAAAAGAGGGTATTTTAATTCTCCTAAAGTTCAAATGAAACCTTTCTTATTATTAAAATGGCCTAAATGATGCTTGGTTATGCCATAGGAAATCTGATTCAGTGCAATTTAATTCACATCAGCTCTAATAATTCTGTTTGAATCATTCAAATCATGGGTGAAATTTGACCACACATTTTCTATGTTTGATAGAGGGTTTTTTTTGCTAAGATAAAGATTTTTATAGTCACTTAACTATATTTTTGTACTAAGGACAGGAAATGTTCCAAAGATGAAAGCAGAAATAGCCCATGTTACATCTTCAGGGGCAGTGACCTGTTTCAAGCTTGCCTTAGTGCTAGAAGTGTTATGTTGGTGCCTTTCAAGTAACACTTACGTCAGACAAAATAAACTTAAATGCACTGCTAAAGTTCCTCTCTCCTTGTCAAATACCCTATCTTTCAGATTGCTTAATTGTTTAGATGGTAAAGTTAATCAGATCAATTGTTCCAAGTCTGCATTGAACCAGCAGTTCATCTGTGGTAGACTTGTGTTCCTTAAAATGTGTCCATTTCCTAGCTCTCACAGGCAGTTTAATAAAAAATGTGCCTTCTCCCTGTAAATGTTGCCTTTTTATGTCACTAAACTGTAGATAAATATTTGCTAATTAATTTTTAGATGCTTGAATAACTTCTGAGATTAAGGCTATCAGACAAACATGAATGAATGGAAAATAATCACTTGACAACCTCCATACAAATATGTTAAGCATATCCCTGAATATTAGTTAAACATACAGTGCGAAAACATTGTAGTGCATTTTCAGAAGCTATGTTCCCACTGTTCCCAACAGTTGCCTACTTAGTTGAAGTGTAACTGTTCATATTTACAGAAGGCCACAAGAGTCTTTATTCTCAAAATGGTGTACATTTTACTATATGGCTTTATTACAAGCCAAGAAATAATTAAAACTGATGTTACGTAACTGTAGGAAAACCTCGCTTTACTTGACTATGAGATAATTTGTGACATTTCTGTCACTTCCATTGTGAAGACTGAGTCCTCCAGGTCAATTTAAAAAATTAATTCTGCTTCCTATATGAATGTGCCAGGGAAAATTATTTAGTGCTAAGATGATGACAAATATAGAAGCAGAACAAATGATAATACAAAAATATAGTTAAGTAATTATGACTTACTTAATATGTTTTAGGTGTGCCTGTGTGGTTGCAGACACTGTTATTTTTACCTGAACATGTGGTTGGGTGCACTATGTTGGTACTGAGTTATAAATTTTTGGTTTTATTTTAAAAAAACATTTACCGAGGGTGAACTGAAGTTGAAACTCTGGCAGAATCGAGGCTCTGGTGTCCCTAGAGTCTCTTTTAATGATTTATCAATGAAGGTGTTATAAAATCAGTTTGTCACAAGAAGAATGTCAATTTCAGCAGTTTTACTCTCAAATTGCCTATTTTATAGGGCAAAACAAGTTTAAAGTCGGAATTTAAGTCACAGATTGTTGAGACACTTTCTTTTTAATTGCTGCAGCAATAAACGGCATTTTCTTAAAGTGGTTCCCCAATCTAACTCCATAATCTTTCAAGTGCCTGCTCTGTATTGTATCTCTCAAGCATCATGAACTGTGGCTGCTGAATTGAACCAAACCAAAAGAACTTGTCTTGATTTTTACTGATGGAAGAAAGCAAAAAGTTGGTAAAATCGGAGTTTTCCTGCTGATAACATCAGGTTTTGGTAGTTAGACTATGAGGGATAAAACCTTCTCCCATCTTTTTTGAGAGTTTCCCCAAATGAATTTTAGAATATTCAGTTATGCTGCTTGAAACCAGATGTAATACTGCCATTTACTTTGATGCAAATTAGAAAGATGCAAGTAGGAAAAGATGCAAGTCACTTTGATGCAAGTAGGAAAGAGCTAAAGGTTCTTGGCAAGTAAAGCAAAAAGATACAAAACCACAGTTTTTACTCTTCCATGTTTATGTTTAAGATTCTGGGTTATACTTGACACTGTGGCCTCTGTATACAGAGAGGGAATGGAAAATAATTATAAGAGCCTTTTGTAAGTGTTCATAAAAGATGTGGTACAAACTGACAGGTAGTTTAGATTACGATAAGCAGACATTCCAATTAATAGCCTCTGAGAAGCTGGCATCATGGTATAGCTGACCCTTCCTTTTTGTATTAGGTGTATTTATTTTCCCTCAGAAAACTACTTAGTCACAGTGTGGGATGAGTTTTAAAGAAGTTTTCTTTGCTTTTGGAGCTGGAAATCTTTGTTACTTTTGAATTTAGAGGCTTAAGTGAGAACAAGATTTCTTCAGATTGTCTGGCTCTTGTATACTTCCAGTTATGGGCCAACTTTTTATTTTTGTCCTGTTATGAGATTTCTGAAATGCAGTTTTTCTTGAGCTTAACTGGTGAGTGTGTTCCTTTGTGTTAGGCATTAGTAACTTTTTCAGTTACACTGGTCCTACTATGTATCTGATTAAAATTTGTGACATTACAAAAACAGACTTGTAATGATGCATGGGTTTTTTTCCTTATAAAAGAGAAAATAAAAATTTAAATAATTGAACTGGCAAAAAAATCCTATTTATATTTTCCACATATAAGTATGTATAGCTTAGTATGAAAAAACCCCAAACCTTACTTAGTTTTCTTGCACTGTTGAAGACTGTGGATCTGTATTTGGAAGCATGCTAACATCATTTAACTACGCTATAATGAAGTATACTTTAACTAAGTCCATTGATAACAGACCCAACAGCCTGAATTAGTTTTTTTCAGAAACAATTATCCATTTGGATCTAAATTTTACACAAGATTGACCCGATAAAGCCTCCTGTTTTTCTCATTACTTTCACTACGAGTTGTAGTCAGCATATTAATTGCGCTTTTCTTCAGTGTTGTTTGAAAGTGAAATTTAAACCCTAATAGAGTAGGGTAGCCTATATATGAGTAGCCAATACTGACATTCAGTCTGAACAGGATATTTTTTATTCTGATACAACAAATCAGGCATCCATCTTGAGCAAGGGAGAATTTACCTATCTATCCCTTAGCTTACCGCAGCAAAGCTGGGTGATAATTAAAACTATGTTTTCAGCATTCATGAGCTACCTCTGTGCACAGACATAGCACCTGCACACTGCTTTCTCTCTCATCCAGCCTGTGTTAGGCTTCCCCTCTAGACAAAAAGGGGCTGAGGGCATGGATTCCTCTCCTTTAGCTCTTCGACCATGGCTGGGCTGTGTTCTTGCAGTGTGGTCCTGCCCTTAAATCAAAGACTCTGCAAAGTAACTTATTTCTTCTTGATTGAATCTCAAGTTCTGGAAAATGCTGTAATATTAAGTACTAGGACAAAACCCTGTCACTCAGGGAGTGCTTATGTGGTGGGCGGAATAAGATAACAAAGACACTATTGTTTCCAGCTTTAACCTCTGAGGCTAGAAGTGAATGTGGAAAGCTATATTCATTACTCTTGCCTGCATTTTAGCTAGTGTTCTCATACATTCTTTCAACTTTGCTGATCTAATGGAAAGGTGATTCACAGATCTCGAAAAGAAAAGTTGATTTGCCATGCAAAATCATGGAGATTTGGTAAACATTGCTGTATTCACTGGGATTATATCCAGAGCCATGATTTACGATCTGTTCTTGCTCTCTTGGATTGACTGATGATGGTTTAAATGGGACTCAGATCCCCAGTTTTAGCCTACCACCAATTCTCAAATTAAATAGTTTCACGTTATCTCCATCAAAACTGCGGTAACTGCTGTAGGGCTGTGATGCAAGATGCAATGCAACTGTGAGCCTGAAAATATTTGTTGTATGGATCCTTGTTTCCTGCTGCAGTGTCTATAAGAAAATCTTTCAGAATTCAGAAGCAACTGCAGTATTGCTTACCCCAACCGGACATGAGAAGTTGCTTCCCTATTAAAAAAAAAGAAGCAGATAAAATAAGTAGAAGTGCCTCCTCAAAGGTGCTTTCTGTAACTGTTTTTCTATCAAGAAATAGAGGACTGTTTATTCATTTTCTTTATTGGATGTACTTTGCCTTTTTGACATTTTACATTTATAGCAATATAAAACCATTGAGTAAAATAATTATAAATAACTGACTATAGGAAGTCAACTTTGTAAATAAGCATACATTATTCTTTGCCTACATTGCAGTTCTTTTGATTACTATCAAAAGAATATTTCAAATATCAAATATCAATATTTCAATAATCAAATATTTCACATACTGTTTACTTAGAGCTTTATTTAACATTTTTCAACACCTGGTATTTAAGGCACTTGTGAGAATTTACTAGCTGTCTTTTTTTTTTAAGTTAATTTGACCTCCTGAAGCCTTTATGTGGTAAGAGGAACTAATATTTATCTTGTTTTTTATGTGAGAAGCTGAAGAACAATGATTGACTTGTCCGCCTTCAGGAATGCATTTTAGATTTAGAAGAGAAACCATATTGCCTCTGTATTTGATCCACCATTGAAATTTATTTTGTTTGTTTTGTAAAGGTAGATATTATCTATATTTATAAACTTGAGCTATTTCTGTAGAGAATACTATTGTATACGTTACAATTGACAGAGTCATGCAGGTTAAGTATTTATTCTTTATTAATCAGTTTTCTTCCTGTTTTTTGGCAGCAAAAATAATAGTCAAATCAATATGAGTTTCATACAAGGGAGGAGTATAATGCTTTGGCTTCAGAAGCCCAAACCTATTTATACCACAGGTAGTGAAAAAATTTGACTGTTTTCTTCAGTGATGTATCAAGAACCTTTGCAGTAACTTCTCTTCAAAATCTTACAATTTTAAAGTTGATATCCTAAGTGACATTGTTACTGTGTATTGCCTATGTGTTCCTGGGGATACATCAACTGAGAGTGATAAAATTGAGTACCTTAAATGAAGGAGGATGTTTCTCACATGTAACCTTGCTTTAATTTTTTTGTAGGTGTGAAGATAGAAGAAGCACTACTAAATTGTCTAAGTGCTTACCTAACTTTATTGTATCTTTATTCCAGGTTGCTCTTGTCATGTGAATCTTTTGCCTCTATGACTTTAAGCTTGTCAGAAAGTCAGTCCACTTCGAGTGTTAAGCAAGAGTGGTTGCATGGGTACAGGACATTTCCTTCTGTTCCTCCTGACGAAGGTTTGCAAAACAGCACCGAGCTGGGGGACTTATTAAATTTTTCATCTGGAACATCTGTGTTCAATAACTGTGTCTCTAACTCATTACCATCCTACTTACCTGGCATGGAAAATAACCATTCCTCAGCCTGGTCTCAATCAGCCCACACCAAAAAGAGAGCACTCTCTCTGTCTCCTCTTTCTGACGGCACTGTAATTGACTTCAATACAATCATTCGTACATCTCCAACCTCTCTGGTGGCCTACATCAACAGCTCCAGGACATCACCAGCAAACGTCTCCCCTCAGCCTGAGGTCTATGGACATTTTTTGGGTGTAAGAGGAAGCTGTATACCCCAAAACTGTTCTATACCAACTGCCCAGAAAGGCCTTCTCATGGCTAATGGCAGCATCACCTTCCCAGAGTACACAGAGAGTGAGGCTGGTGAGTACCAGCAGATGCAGCAGCTGGAGCAAGCCAGCATGCAGATGACTGCCACAAGTAACATGATGATCCAGCAGGGCGTGCTACCTGCGGACAGTCATGTTGTGGGTGCCCTGAAAAATGAACGGCTCGATGACTTCTCAGACTGTACAGTTGATATGCCTCCTCCACCCCTGCTGCTGCTGCCTCCTCCACAAGGGCCACCCCCACCATACCATGCTCACCAGCACCGGCATCCACACAGCCTCCCCAGTCACATTCTCCCACTCTCTGTGCCTCCATCTGCCCCAGGCTCCCTTCTTGACAAAGATGATGAGCTAGATGATTTCAGTGGCACACATGGCTGTCACTGGGTTGACTGTGGTGCTCTATATGACCAGCAAGAGGAACTTGTGCGGCACATAGAGAAGATCCATATAGATCAGAGGAAGGGAGAGGACTTCACTTGCTTCTGGGCAGGGTGTCCACGAAGGTACAAGCCATTTAATGCCCGCTACAAACTGCTGATTCACATGAGAGTCCACTCAGGAGAGAAGCCAAACAAATGCACAGTAAGTCTGAATTCGTCTCTTTTACCAATAGAAGGCTCTCTGTTACTCAGAAAAATATAAAGAAGTTGTAGTTCTGCCTATGTTTTTTCTAGTTAATGGTGTGGTTTTTGACTAGGTTGTGTGAAGGAATGACTGCTTCATCTTTCCACATAAATAGAAATGAAAGGTATTCTTTAATTTGATATATACTGACAGATAGGATTAGACAAAATGTTATGTTATAATTTACAAGCTTCTACTGTAGACTGCAAAAGTGAAAATGGTAGACATTTGTAAAAGAGAACTCAAGTACTACGAGTACTTAAGTAACAGCATGAAGGATACATGCGGGAAAAGTGCTGCAGAATAAATGACCCAATTTATCCTGAAATTTTCTTGCATCATGTTACCTTTTTGGCTTGCATAATGTTACCATGAGAAACTGGGAAGAGTTGGCTATTTTTTACGGTAGTTGTTTGTTGCATTACTAACAAAAAACAGACCCATAGTCCTGTTTCCATGAATACAGTAGGAATAAAACACATGACAGTTTCTCTGTTCATGGATTCTAGCAGTGGGCATTCAACCTACAAAGTCATGTTTTTCTTGCTGTTTTTCTTAGGCTCACTGCAAGTCAGTCTGGCACATTTGAAATCATATAGGGTAAAAATTGAGCCAGTAAAACCTAGAATCAGTTTGTGTTTAGACTGCAGTGAGCCATCTGTAATGTCTGTAATTCAGGATCTTGATTGACGTTACGTATGGTCTGCATTTTGGATGAGCTTCCCCTGACTAAGTGCTTATTCAGTGTCAGCAGAAAGCAGCCTCACCAGTGCTGTTTCCTGTCCTTGACATAACCTAAGGAAACAATGAATACGTAATTCCTGGGAATAACTGCTGATTATTAGTCATTTAAAAAAAAATAAATTCTTTATATGTTGTGAAATACAAATCGGTGCTAGGATTCTATTTCAGTGTGTGCCTGGTTGAATGATTTTCTTACTATGATATAGATGTTTGCTTGTACAGTACATAGAGGAAATTTTTTTTCTTCCATTTTCATTACTTCAAAGGCCTAGTCTCCTTTAGAGAGAGCAGATGTCTTCCTGGATTTCTCTGACAATAGGAAAACTCTTTGCCCTTCCCTTTTGTCACACCAGAGCCTGAACTCAGGCTCTCTACTCTCTGGATATTTTCCATAGTATATGATATATAATGTCATAGTATATGATATATAATATAGATTCCATAGTATTCTCTTTTCTGCTATCCACATATTGGATCAGAGTTTGCTGTTAATTTTAGTTCCTTCTCAGGGATTTCTTGTCAACTTTGTGGGGAGAAAGAGAAAAATTATCAGGAGTCAAGAAAGTGACTTTTCAAAGGAATAGCACATGGGAGAGAAGAGGCAGACATCAGCAGATGAGTGAGGAGAAACACGGTATGAGGAAGGAGGGTAGGAATGGTGAAAGCACTGAAAAAAAAGAGTAATGCAAGTACCCAGGGGCATCCTAGCAGAAGAATTCTGATGAGTGATCCAGGAAGACTGGGGAAAACAGCCTGCCAGTAGTGCTCTGTACTCCCTGCCCTATCTGTTCAGAAAAGTTGTTTACATGATCTTCTTACAATTGTGAGGTCTTCTTGAGGAGTCCTTAGCTTTGAAGAAATCATCATTGACTGATGATAAATGTTAACGTTTACATGGATAAGGTAATGCGTATGATAGTGTTTCTGAATTACTAAACCTAAACTAAAGTGTGTTCCACATCATGTTGTGTCACAAAAAAGGAGAATTGTCTATATTGGCTTCTCAAACAGTGATTGCTTTTACTGAGATTCAGCAAGTATTGCTGGATAGTGCCAAGAAGTTTGCATATCAGAAACAGCAGCCACATGCTTATCTTAACTTCAATGTTTAGAAATTTAATGAAATCTGGAACATATGAACATATGCAACATAATGAAATATGTGTAAATCTAGAACCTAGGCCTCCTTTCTTGGGACAAGCATGCAGAAATGGCATTCTTTAACAGGGTTTGAGTGAAACAGCTTGCCGCTTTCTTCCTTTACCGTTTCACAAGTGATGTGAATTTGGAGAAGCATATTTGGCTTTTTACTGCCAAGGGTCCATGGTCTGGAAGTCTCTCTGTATATTTAGGAAAATATGCTTCAGCCAAACTTTATCCCTTTCTTACCAAGCAGTGAAATTTACAATTGTATCAACACAATTTGATATTTAAACTGAGATTTTAAGTGAAGTATTAGGCAGAACGCTTTGGGTAAGATGATTGTGAAGTATAATTTCTGTAATTGACAATAAATTATGCAGAAGAAATCTGAAACTTTTCACCAAACCTGTATGAATTTATGCATTTAAGTGATAAATCAAAACAGTTCATTAATTTTGCAAGAGACAATCTTCTTATTAAGCATATATGGCAATAGGTACTAGGTATATGACAATAGGTACTTTATATTTATCATGCAGTACTTGTTTCTTTGCAGCTGAGTGTTGGAAGTGTATTATTATGCATTGTTTTGTATATCCCAATGGATTACTGTGATAGCTCCGCAAGCTTTGCCAAGTTTTAGTCATACAAGGCCAGGGTTACTTCTAAGTTGTGTTATTGTAACACCAACAGAGATCCGTGGAATCAGATGCACAACTAATTGTAAGCTGAACGTCATAAAATAATTTTATTCTTCTCTGTTATCTCTCTATGATGGTGAAATCGTATATTTGAAACCAGTCTTGAAGAGCAGCAAGAACTGCAGTATTTGATATACTTATAGTTAAAATCAGAGTCACGCAGAATATTCCTTTGACTTCAGCATTTGTTTTGCCACATCTGAATTAGTTTCTATTTATCTATGTAACAACAATTTGAAGTGATAAACTATAGCTATAAGCGATATTCTGGTCATTAATTCCTTCTTATTCTGCATGAGCAGTCGTTGATTCTGGAAGATAAAAGTGTTGTATACAACATCAGATAGCAGCACATAAAAACATGTGACTATCATGATAATCAGATACAACCTTAAAGTCAAGCATTCTTAAGGTTAAAAACCCAGAACATACTTATCCCTCTGTACAAAGGTAATTGGGGTGGAGTGGAAGATAATTGCCTACTGGTCCTGCTGGATTTGTTTTGTATTGCTGTTTTTCTGTGAGTCTCTTTTTTTTTTCCAGCTCCAAGTGAATTTGCTGCTGAAGCTGCGTGTTCAGATTAGGTTGTTGCAATTTGATCCAATATACTTTCTCTGTGTACTGAGATATCATGGTGTATATTTCATTCCTGCCCATTTTCAGAAGATTGGTTCTTGTTCTAAAAAATGCACTGTAATTTTAAAAAGCCTGAATTGCATGGAGTCCTGCATTTAAAATTATATGGGGAACTCAAGTAGGTGACTGTGCTTGGCCTTGCTTTGTTACATGGAAATTAGTGAAGTTGAGGTGTACCTGCATGCAAGGAGGCTCACCTGAAGTTTACTTGTTTGAAATAGGTATTCATTAAATAGCTGTTAAAATGTATTGGGCTCTCTCTTCATTAAAACATCTTTCAGGTTCTATTCCAGCTTACTACCTCTAGAATGCAGTCTCCTGTTCAGTGACCTGTTTTAAAGACTTAGAAAAAAATTATTCATGACATGGTAATATTCATTTAGTGTCTATTCCTAAACTTCTTCATATAAAGTAAGTATGGCATGTTCAGATGTGTTGTATTTATTTATTAGTGTATGGATTAGCTTGTACTTCGTACAAACAAGTTAAGGAAGAAAAACTTGAATGAAAGATTTGTGTTGAAATGCAAACGGTTAGTACACCAATGGTTGAGATAAAATCTGTGACATTTGCCAGTAGTTACCATACAATGATATCTAATGTTTCCTCAGTTTTCCTCTGCATTAGAAAAAAAACCCAAACATAATTCTTAGTAGCTGTTGAAACTGCACAGTAGCAATTGGCAAATGCTTATTTTCTAGTTAGTGTTCCCTTCTTCTAGAGTATTCTTGTACTTTTCAAGTTCAGCTGCAATAAGAGGTACTTAATTAGCCTTATTGTCATGCTATGCAAACAACAAGCTTGATATATTTATTCTGGTGTAACTAGCAACAGTATGTTGTTAGAGAGAAACTTCAGGGCCTCTCTTTACAGTTTCATTCAGGTACACTAGGAATGCTTCCCCTTTCGAAACTGAATTCAATCTTTTTGCCTTCTTTAAGTTCTGAATTATGCTTTGACATAATGCCATTACTATTTTGAAGTATGGGATAATAATACATACACTGCATTTTTTATCACAGTCGCTTGATGTTACTTAAACCAAAAAAATTGGTAGTAGTCCTGTAAGATTTGAAGCCACATCCATTTAACCTCTGCTAAATATTGGAAATTATCCCACAACATATTCATCTAATACACATATAAACCAGAAGGTATTGTTCAAAAAAAGAACATAAAACCTAAAACTCTTGTATAATGCTTTTTAGAGACATAAGTGAAGAACTTTGGGTGAGCATGAGTATTTAGATAGGTGTGCTTGGAAGGTGGTGCTCAAGATGAATTATTAATTACATAGATTTTTTTTCTGTATTCAGGCTCTAGCAAGTGTCCCTTCATATGATGTGTTAATATGGCATGTACTATATGCAGCACATGCCACTGTTGCTTGATGATAAGGAAAGACCATATCAAATTCCATATTGCACTGAGGTCTTGACAAAACAGAACACCTAGTCTTAATGTTGAACAGTAGTGTAACTGTAGAGTCAAGTTGCTGAAAGTTAGAAAAAGCCAAGTTTATATTTGCATGTTGCCCATTTTTTCACTAACTGAAACAGAAATGCCATGGAAAAGGCAAGATGTGTGAGTAATTAGACTGTACCATGGTTTAGACATAGAAAAGCTGAGTTTTAATTTGTAACCATAAAGCTAAGACTTCCTAACTCTCACAAGGTTGTGTGATCGTAGTCACCTTGATTTTGGTTATGACTTTTTAGCTGTTTAAAGGAAAAACAAAGTGTGCCTCCACGAACTCATGTGATCATGTGATCACCTAGCATGGCACCTAGCCCAAGCTAATAAATCTTACCTCATAGCAATGGTACTAATGCTCTTTTAATATTGTTTTTTCAGTATGGAATACACAGTGCATCCACAGTTTGAAATATAGTGATACATGCTTTTCCTGTGGCTGCTTAAGATGCACCACTTCACTAGAGTTCAGTGAGCGCCTGAGGACTTATGGTATCCAGTATACTGACCTTTAATATGAACACATGTCTCTGTGCATTAAAAAATGCAAAGCAAACTCTTTCTAAACACTGATGTAGAACTGATTACAGTGAAATTGATTGAAACTGATTACCACGTTTTATGTTACAGAATAAAATTTATGAGAACTCTGATTTTATTTTTGTTCTTCTAATAAATAATTATATTTTCATGTTAAGTGTGAAACAGCTTTTCTTGCTTTTTGATTTAGATATTTGGAAAATTTAAGACAGATTTTTAATGAACTTTTTCATCTTTCTGTTTACTGTAATACAGAACATGAACATTCCTAATTGCATAAGCACTTATATTTCTGCAGAAAGTTTTCTAATTTATTACCAGTTTGTGTTGTAGATAGGCATAAAGATAGTATTTATTTTCATTTCCCTATATCGTGGTTTTAATGGAACATTTTTGATTTTTTTTTTCATTACTCTACCAAAGTATATCTAAGTGGTAAACTAAGAATATTAAGCACTCTTAAAAAATTCATCTGTTTGAAATGTGGAATCCCAATTCAAACTTTGTATCTGTCAAAATTTCAATTTAGAAAATTTAGAGATTTTTAGCTTGGGTTTATTTTGGTGTTTTTTGTTTATTTGTTTATAAGACTATGTTTTTAATCTAGAATATTATTTGAATTCAAAGGTGGAAGGCTAATGCTAAGACTGTGATTTTGGACCATGTCTACGTGAAGTGTTTAGAAATTGGATTACTCTCCAAATCATAAAATAATTTTAAATAACTTCTACTCTTTTCTGCCAGTTTTACTTGACATTTTTAACATCCCTGTTTGGTTAAGGAGCAAAGTGAGTAAAATATGGAGCTTTCAATATACTGGTAGAAAAGCCTAACAATATCTGGTGGGAAAATAGAAAATGCAAGTTATGACAGAGTCACAACAAGAACAGTCAGAAGCTATTCCCAGAAAATGTGACTCTATTTTAAAGGAAGAGAGAAACAGAGAGAACTAGTTAATAGATCATAGTGTGCATTGCAATGTTATTTCTTCAGAAAGGAAATACAATTTTAAGCAAAGGTAAACACATTGTCAGCTTTTATTCAGGTCATCAACACTGATTTTCTAAGGATTAGAGGTTTAATTAATCTTCTGGTGCTTTGTAGATAACTTCTCAGACATCTGAGTCTGATGGTTTATCTGTGAACATAGGCTTTAAAAACAACTGTTGAGAATTAAACATCATAAATAATAATTGGATTATTTGTACAGAGTAATTAAGAAATGGAAAAATGCCACATACCTTTCTGTGCACATATGATTACTCTAGTTAAATATGTTGCAAACCACTTGCAAATATATTCTGAAGCATTTGGACATGCTAAGGTATTCTTTGAATGTTTTCAGCTCTCAGGTTTCATCGAAGATATTTTTACTGACTTAATGTTTAAATAAATCAGGAGAAGGAACTGGTCCTGTGAAGTTCTAAAGGTTAAGTTGCTCAGCAGTAGTCTCATAGACTTTAATAGGGTTCTTCCAGGAAGAATCCTAAAGTCAGTGAAACACAACTCAGTGATCTCTCTGATTTCAATGGTATGTCTTAAATGCACATTTATACACATATTTACATAGAATCATAGATTTGTTTAGGTTGGGAAAGACCCTTAAGTTTGAGTCCAGCTGTAAGCCTACCACTGCCAAGCCTTCATTAGACCATGTCCCTAAGCACCATGTCTACACGTTTTAAGTAACTCCAGGGATAGTGACTCAGCCACTTCCCTGAGCAGCCTGTTTAAATTCTTGACAACTTTTTCAGTGAAGGAATTTTTCCTAATATGCAGTCTAAACCTCCCCTGGCACAACTTAAAGCTGTTTCCTCTTGTCTTATCACTTGTTACTGGGGTCACCTGCCTCACTACAACCTCCTTTCAGGTAGTGTCCCCTCAGTTTCAGGCATAGTAGCCCAAACACTGAGGAAGACAGGAATCAGCCTGATTCCCTCTGGTCCCTTATACAATTCTGTGTTACTATCATTGTAGTCTGAATTAGCTGAGGTGGCATTTGATGCTATAAGCTTGTGTACTTTTACAGAGAGATACTTGCAGGGTAGGTTTCCAAAGGACTTGGACAGTATAAAGATTAAGTACTTTTCAGAACATGATTATACTTGAACTGTTCCTTAATTGGTTGAAATAGGCTTCTTGGACAAGGATATTAGCAATAGTGCAGTAGAGTCCTGTGTTACAGAAATGCAAGTGGTGTTGGTCTCATGTTAACAGGTCTTGAATTACTGCTGAGCAAACCCTCTGAACAAGGCATCATGGAAACATAGAGATATTTTTAAAGGTAGTCATGGTGAAGATGCAGTCTGTATCTGTGTAGACCACTGAACTAACTGAGAAAAGGAAATTCAGAGGGGGAACTAGTGAGGATACTGTCACTGTTTTGTTTAGAACTGCCATAGGACTCTGTTAGCTCTGTTCAACGCATCTGACTTTGCCAAACATTGGTATAGCCACATGGTGATTGTTTACTGCTACCACCTTTATCAATTGAGAGTGCTTATTTTTCCTGTCTATTAAAGACTGTTTTAGTTTTGATAATTTCTTACTATCATTTGTAAGGATATATAGCACATTCTTTCCATGGGTTCTCAGCTACAGAGAATTAACACACATCATTACAAAGTTTTAAGATCACAAGTGAGTCATTTTAGAGAAGTATCACTGTGGTAAGTTCTTTTTTAAAAACTGTTACTCCATGACATGTTGAAATATAATATTCCGCATCTGTCCATGAAACAGTGTGCTTGATACAAAGAGTTATTGCAAATAATTTCCCTCACTTTCTTTTTTCCCTCTTTGAATGCTTTCTATTGGTCATCAGCTGGCACAAGCTTAAGGAAGGGATGACAGTGTGCCTTTATGGATGCTCTTGGTGCATTTCTATAAATACATTCAAACAAAATTAAGTTGCTTTGGCTCTTTACTGTATTCTTTACTGTTTAACATTTGCAGAATTGCCTCCAAGGTTAATCAGATGTAAACATCAAGCAATGCCCCTTTTCTTCTTCAAGGTCTGTCATACTGCTGATAGATATGTTTTCCTAGTAACATTCAGATTCTGGTTTAAGAAATTACAGCTATGCAAACAGGCTTATCTGGGTTGACAATATAAAATAGTTGATTCTAATTAGGAGTCCTCTCGTGATAGAAAAAGACTGGTTCTTTTGTTCTACGGCAAGTGTGCTTTGCCTGCTTGCAAAAATACATGGCTTTCTTTCTAGTGGCTTTACATAATTGGTATGACAAAATTTCAGTCCTGTGATCTTACAATTTCCAAGTGATTCAAACACACTGGTCAAACCTTGTTTAAGGTATTCAGTGGTAATCTGTTACAGAGGTTGGTAGACCAAATGAATGTTAGGTCTGCTCTGTTTTTTTAAAGGAGTAGATTATGCATAAACTGATTAAGGAATACTTGTATTGAGACTGCTGAGATTATTGAGACTCCATTTTTAAAAATGAGCCATTGTTGAGAAACAAGGCTACTCAGCTCTGACTGACTCTGAGGACTACTGGCTTTTGAATGCCTGGACAAATATGGTCCGAATCCATTGTGTAAATTAACAATGTGAACTGCTAGATCGTGATTTTATGTCTGCAATAGTGAAGCAGACCCAATATTGCATAACTTGTCAAGGAAAGAGACATACAGATTGAGTGAATACTGTAGAAATCATTATAATTGGTAACTCTGCTGTCAGAGTGATTGTAAATCACCAGTTAAACTCAGATTGTTAAACTCAGTTAAATGAATCTTTGTGAAGCCTGGCTTTGGAACATGGCATTTCAGACAATCAGTGGAGAGTTTGGTTCCAAATTAAAAGCAAGCCATCTGCAAAATTGTTGATCTGCTTTAATTATGATAAGGTTCTCAAAAGCCTGTTATGGATTTATGGGAGATAACGTTTCCTCTGCAGGCAGGGGTCTGCTAGTTCTGCTTCTGGTTGTCACAAATTGCTGAAGGCCCACTGAATGCAACACCAATCTCCAATACTGAGTCTGAATCATCACACATCTTGAAAAACTGTGATGGCCTCTTTGAAAATGCATCTTCTTCACTCATCCTTCAACCACCCACAGTGTAAAGCTTTGGAGCTATTTTTTTCATTTCTTTCACAGTTATGAGTGCAAGATGTATAGGGTCATGTGTTGCAGATAGTCTTTGCAAGGCTTAGAAGACAGCTAATTGAACTCATCATAGCAGGTTCAGTTCACTAATTTCAGTTCTTATACTTCTTTCATCATACCAGTATCTCAGTACTTTTTTTTTCAATAATGTAAGATGATATGGGTCACTGAATGTATCACCATGGGTTTTTGAAGATGAACTAACATTAAAATGTTAGTATCCTTCTGATGTATGCTGTATTTTGCTGATATGACAGACTCTCTGTTACCAACAAGCAAAAGTGGTATCTGTTCAGCAAGGAAACAGTATACCTCGCCACTCTCTGAACTTGGGGGAGACAGAGAAGGTTAAAGTGAGATTAATAAGGAGAATTCGTGATTATAGGAAGAAGAACTGGGTTCATCCAGCTCCTGGAGCTTTCAATTACTGTGAAGTTCTGATACGGTTTTAGCTCAAAGATGTTTGGAGTTTTTGAAGAGAAGGGAATTAACTGCTTTGGTAAGGGTGACTAACTGGGAGAAGCTGTTGCAGGGAAAATGCAGTCTTTATAAAGGAGGGACAGTGAGACATAACTGTGGGGTTTTTATATTCTCAGAAAATGATACAAGCTGGTTGGTCACCTGTCTCTCAGGCCTTGTCTTGAGATTGTGTTTTTTCCTTCAATAGTGTGTAATATAGCTGATATGCATGAGGACTTTAGTGGCTCAAAGCACACAAGGCAAGCTTGCAGCAGGGTGAGGCAGCTGTGTGTTCCATTTTAGATTTAATGGGACAGTGATGTCTCAGATGTCGATACAGAGAGCATGTCTAGGGCTGTATGGATGTATAACATTTCTGAAACAGACTATGCTGGTGGCAGAAGCTGCAAACAGATGCTGTGCTGTGTCTTCCTAGACATCCTGCTGCCTACATTGAGTGTTTCTTGCCATTGCTGCTTGTTTCACTGGAAGGTGGGGAGTAAGGACTTGGGTGTGTAGAATGACTTTGACATGCTGCCACAAGGAAGAGAAGAAAATTAGGCAGATTTTATGTCATGTGTGATGAGGACAGTACACCAATTTTGGCTATTCTTGTTTTATGCATGTCTGCAATTTGCGTTTTTTCCAAATTTCAACCTTTATAGAGTAGATTATGTTAATTTTCTGTTAGTTGTGAAGATTTCTCTTCACAGTCCTTGTGAAATTCTGTGAGGTGAAAACAGGCCTCAACAGTAATAATGGATATGTGGTATTTGTATTCAGTAAGCTCAAAGTTCAGGCAGAGTAAGCTTGCTTTTGTTTGTGCAAGACGGTATAGGTACGATCTCAGTGATCCTGAGAGCCTCTCTCAGTGGACTCGTGGCACAAGCCATAAAAACAACAAGGTTATCTTTATTATGTTCAGAAGAAAATCACAAACTCAGTTATTTGATTTTATCTCTAGAGTGACACTGGGGAAAATACAAGAAATGTTTCGTTGGTGCTTGGGTATCTGACTCATTACTATGGGTTCAGTATACATACCCTGTGGTGCTACGTATCCCATGAGTTTCCATTTTTGTTGAAAGGCTTTTTTAAAAAAGGAATAACTACTTCTAAAAATCCCTTTGTATAGTAAGAGTAAGCTAAATTAAGTAGCTTGAACTCCTCCAATTTTTAATGGTACTTGGAATTCTTTGCATTAACAGTATTTTGGCTTGCTTGATCTGTAGACTTTACAGAAACTGCATGTTTTTTCATTCTGAAGTTAAAAGCTGAGATAAAAAAAGGCAATTTATCTTAATGAACCATGGGCTTTATTTATTAACAGATAGGTTTTTCTTTATCTGTTGATTAAAATCTTTAGAAAGAAAAATGTTTTGACTTAAATCCAGAAAAATAATTGTCAATTCTGTAAATTGTCAGTAATTTAATTTTTTCAATGTCCTGATCTGATAGAGTATCGTTTAATTGCAGTAGCACTCTCCTCCCCAAAGAGTCACCACTTCAAAAAGAATGCAGATGAAGAAAATAATTTAAATGTATTACTTAAAGTTACACAGGAAGTTGTGAATTATTCGACCTGTGTAGAAAAGACACATATGTTTTGTGAAAGCTCAAACAATAAATGAAACACATCTGTCTCTGGTATTTAGTTAATGACTTTGTTTTCCCTGAGTATTTTCATTATGTTAGCCTGCAGGATAAGATAAAATGTTCTGTTTTGAGATTCAGTCTTCTAGTTCTGGTCATACCAGAGTTGCTAGCAATGTTTGGTCATCTAAGGTTTTTTTGAGTTGTTGGTATGAAAAACTGATGAACAGCTTCTTAAGTTAGGAAAAAATGCTTCATTTCCTGATATAATTATGTAAAAGATTTGGTAGTATCAGAAGATGAACTAGTCTATGGATATGGGCATTCGATTTCAAATGATTGTATTGCCAGAGCTTTGCATGTTACTGGCCCCCTCTAAAGCCATGATAAACTGTAATTGCTGAACACTTAGTCTGCTACAGCTGCTGAGGTCAAACATGCATTTGATTTTGCATTTGGAATAGGCTGGTTATATATATATATGATATACTACAACTCAGCTAACAAGAAGTAACGTGATGTATTAGTGTCTTGATGGTTTGCGAGTGTGCCTGTTGACTGTGTATGAGAAGGAACTGTCAGAATTACGAAACGTCGTGGGTAGTTTTCAATAGCCCTATTTTTAAAACATTTTGCGTTTTTTGTAAATTAGTCCCATTTCTACACAGGAAAATTCTGCAGTATATTGTAATTGCTAGGGGAAAAAAAAACCCTGTTAAAAATTGGAAGTAATTTTTCCTAGTTAATTGTGACTTTGTGAAATGCAGTTGTATCAGTCCAATTTGTACATTGGTTTCCATGATGCAAAAACTGAACCTTGCTATAAATCAGTGGTTGATCATGAGTAAGAGCTTTGCGACTATGACATTGTGCGACAAATGAGGTGGAAGGGTGGAGAATCCTGTCCTTACAACAGAGATATCCAGGGTGGTTCTGTCATGTTTTCTGTAGGACATTGAGCACTTCACAGTGAAATAACTGACTGTCCTTGAATTTGGCCTGCTGGGGATGGTGTCATTAGCATGTGGAACAAGTTATTGGTGTTTTTCAGAAGGACAGGTGTATTTTATCATGCCATTATTTCATTATTCAAGAAAAGTTGATGAGAGGCATCCTGATAAGCATGCAGATGTTGTGGCCCGTACACCTGTCTCACAGGAGATCCATCCCAGGAATAGTGAACTTAAGCCTCGTTCTAACACAAGTGCATGTGTAAGAATCTGGAGCTAGTTGAGTCACACTTATGTAAGGTAGCTGGTTAAAACGTGTTTTCCTTAAGTTTGCTGCATAAGGTGCATATAAACAGGCGTTTCTATTTTTGAGAACTGCAATTTCAAAAAGCTCAATTTTTGTTTGATATAAGTAACTCTTCATACACTGGCTCCATTTGTTGCCTCTTAGAACAGGAAACTATCTCAATCTTGGCTACTTGACAAGTATATGGTCTTTGTGGTTTGTGGTAATAAAAATACATTAGCTTCAGTGTGGATGCCCTTTGGTTGAATTAATGATGTTTAAGAATATCCATGTGTTGGGGATACTATCTTTTCTCATCTGTATGACGAATTATACCATCTGGCTTATGGATAGCAGAACATTAATTAGATTCCTAGATGTGTACTGAAAAGTAGCACAGGTTTAGGCCATTACAAATAATTAAGTTGCAAGATACTAATTCTTTCACAGAAATAGCAGATTTCTTTTGAGAAACTTGGATGATTCAGAAATATTAGAACAGAAATCAAGTCCTAAGTATCACCCTACCCTCTAAGAATAACTAAAGCTGACTGTGCTAGAGCTGTAAACAAGACTCCCATTTTACTAAACTTGCACTGAAATTCCAGTTGGCAGATGGATTTGTACATTTTAAATAAAGCCAAATGAACAGAGCACCATATGCTCTCATGTCATTTGATTTTTTCTAAAAAAAAAATAAAATGGCTATTTATTGTTTGACATTACTAGGGATTTTTTTTTTATAATAATCTTAGAGTATCTGCTTAACAATTCTTTGTTTTATTAAGATATTAAACATATATTTTCCTTTATTTAATATAAAACCTACCACCAATGGTATAAAAGCATTCTTAAACATGGAGGCTTTTCCGACATTGCTGTACAAATGTTAGGCTGTCTTTTAAACTGACTTCTCACTTTGGGTGGGAGACCATTAGTGGGAATGACAACAGCTTTTCCTCACCTGCCAGTGTACAGTGCTAACTACAAAACTCAGCTGACTCTGGAGTAGTATTGATTGCTGACTGTTTTGAAAGGCATGCCTGCATTTCATTTTGTATGTTGAAAGAAATTCTGCAAAGGCCTTAGTTCGCAGCAATTAATCTGCTAGAGTAATTTGTTTGCCTGATGCTGTTACCAGATATACTATCCAGGTACAAGCCACTTTTTGTGGTGGATAAAGAGACTTGGCTGATAAAACAGTTTATTATGGTCCTCTGCTGTTAAGTACATTGATCTTGCTCACGGAAAATGTTAGTACTTTCTCCTTTGTTTGAACCATACCTCTATTTTTCCAGTAATTGTTGTCTATGACCCAGATCTCATTAGGATTATGCCAAGGTCACTGGATGGCATGTCAACTTCATTACAGCGGCTTTCAAGCTGAACAGTTCTGACTCACAAATAGGAATTCACAGTTAGGTAAATGAACAAACTGAAGACTGAGCTGCATACCATGCGATGCTTAGCTCTTTACAGTAAGATGCTGAGTGAAGACAGTATTCCTTGGCTCCAGTGAACTGCAGCTGAAGTTCAAAGCCCTTGACGTGTAACAGGAGTGAGACACCTGAAGGGTGGGCTCTAAGTTGCTGGTTTTAGTTGTCTAATTTTAAGAAGTCTAGAAGTATTGAAAAGTTGTCTTATTGTGATGGTTAGTGTGGGACGTCAGGTACCCTAACTGAAAAGTATCTGTTAACAAGAGTGACTTATCCATTGCAAACAGTGAAGTGTTAAATAGTTCTAAGCACTCCACAGGGGAGGGGGGAATAAAAAAAGAAATACAATGTCCATCCATAGGGTTAAAAGTGTAGTTTTTAAGGAGAGGCATAAGCAGCCTGAACTCTTCTTGCTCCACAAGTTTCTGTGTGTTGAAAACAACCTTGTTATAAATTATATCAAGGCATGTGTCATTGTATGTGTTTTTGCTCCAAAATCTTACATCTTTCTGCAGTTGCATGTTATGAACCACATAAGAATTCTGTTTGCAATGAGAGGCAGCTCCCATTTTTAGTGGTCTTTTTTTTTTTAAAGTTGTCTTTTACCAGACTAATGTCTACGTATCTTGTAGATCAGACTGCCATATGCTTCTTTAAAGTCAATATAATTGGCTTAATTTTGCACTTCAAAGTTCTTTTGCAGTGATGCTTATCTATGCAGACATCAGGTGTATCTAATAAGAAATGTCAGAATACAGAGGAAAGCAGAATACAGTAACAGAATTTTTTTTCATACATTCCCGAGCAGTTACATCAACAGCATCTATAAGTTATGCTTATATTCTTAATGTTTATTTAGATTTGAGAAGAATTAACTCAGGTGTTTCTGAGTACAGGGAGGCAAGTGTATTTTTCCAGGTTAAAAAAAAAAAAGAAAAAGAAAAAGTGTAGCTTTCATAGTGTCCCTAAAGTTAAAATACCTGAAAGGAAATATTTGCCATAGACATTATCAGTTTTAGGTCAGACCTAGGCAATGGTCAAGGCAAGAGCTGGATGTCATGATCAGTGAAATTATGGTCCAGATCAAATAAGCCATGAAAAACAATCTCTTTCAAAACACTTTGTCAAGAGCATCCAGAATCCAGTGGCTGAAATCGGCAATCTGAGAAGCCTGTACTGCAAATTTGGATTTGGGCCTGAATGGAAACCTAAGAAGACCATGGGCAAATAGCCAAAAAGCCACAACTAGAACAGAACGCTAAGGACCAGTGATTCTTATCCAATACAAGGTGAAGACTGGTGCAGGGCAAGCAGGGATTCAGACTGTGCAGTGAGTTAGAATCTCTGCTGTGTCCTGGGGACTGTATCCTATAAGCTATGTCCTGGTTGTTCCAGGCTACTCTGTCAGCTTCACAAGCTTGCTCTTCATCTCCTGGAAAATTGATTTATGGAGTCTTCCTTATTTTGTTTAGGTTGAACTGTTCCAAGTTTGAAAAGAGACATTGCCATTTGCATTGTGCAATTAATTGCCTGGCTGGGACAGATACAGCACTGACAGAGAAAAGTTCTTGAGAGGCTCTGAAGTTTTCTGACAAAGTAGAGCTTTCACCTTGGCCTCAGTTTCTCAGGATGTCTGAGAATCATGCTTTGCTGCAGTGGTTTGCAATCTCTTAAGTCCAGGGGGACAGAAAGAACACTACAGGACACATGCCTTGCCCTTTGCACAGGTTTGTATGTTGTCAGTGTGATGGACACAGTAACATGTTGTAGGTACAAAACCAAATATAATAAAAATACTGGACCATTATAATGGTGGAAAAAGGAGAAGATGGGTTCATTCAGGTGTGTTTTATTTCATGTGTTTAATTCATTCTCAATAATTAAATTCTCAGTCTGACTATGGAGAGGAAAAGAAAGATCACAAAATGGAAGACTTTGAAATGCACCTGGCTGTTGACTCAGATTTTTAAAATGCAATTATTTTTCCATCTACTTTCAGAGATGAGTTCTGAGCTTCTCATGTGAAGCTGACAACAAAGTGAAGCGCCAACACGCAAGTCATTACAGTCTCTTTCATGAAGATACTATGGCTTGATTTAATTTTCTGTGTAATTAGACCAGGTTGCCCCAAGTCCCATCCAGCCTGGCCTTGAACATCTCCATGAACACATCCACTGTTTCTCAGGGCAACGTTTTCCAGTGCCTCACCATCCTCACAGTGAAGAATTTCTTCCTAATATCTAATCTAAATCTGCCCTCTTTCAGTTTAAAATCCATACCACTTGTCCTATCACTACATGCCCTTATGAAGAGCCCCTCTCCAGTTTTCTTGTAGGCCTCCTTTATGTACTGGAAGGCTGCTATAAGGTCTCCCTGGAGCCTTCTCTTCTCCAGGCTGAACAACTCCAACTCTCTCAGTCTGTCTTCCCAGGAGTGTTGCTCCAGCCCTCTGATCATCTTTATGTCCCTCCTCTGGACTCGCTCCAAGAGGTCCATGTCTTTCTTGAGCTGAATGCTGTGCTCCAGGTTGCGTTTCGCAAGAGCAGAACAGGTGAGGAGAATCACTTCCCTTGCCCTGCTGGCCACACTTCTGATGCAGCCCAGGAGATGGTTGGCTTTCTGGGCTGCAAGCGCACATTGGCAACTCGTGTTGAACTTCCCACCCATCAGCACCCTCGAGTCCTTCTCTTCGGGGCTACTCTCAATCTGTTCTCCACCCAGCCTGTATTTGTGTTTGAGATTACCCTGAGCCATGTGCAAGATTTTGCAGTTGACCTTGTTGAACTTATTGAAGTTTTCACAGGCCCACCTGCCAGAATCCCTCTGGATATCATCCCTTTCCTCCAGCATATTGACCACATCACAAAGCTAGTGTCATTGCTGAGGGTACCCTCAATCCCACTTTCTATATCTTCAAAAGATGTTAAAACAGTTCAGTTTTATTGCCAGTTGCAATACCAGCTCCTGAGGAATGCCACTTGTCACTGGTGTCCACTTGGAGATTGAACCATTGACCACAGCTTTTTGAGTGCAAGCATTCAGCCAATTCCTTACCCACTGAGTGGTCCATCTGTCAAATCTATGTCTTTCCACTTTAGAGACAAAGATGTCATGTGGGACAGTGGCAAATGCTTTGCATAATCCAGTTAGACGATATCAGTTGCTCTGGAAAGTCTCACAATTACTTCAATGAAAATTAAGGAGTTAAACGCCTATGTACCACATTAGATATGAATATTTATTACTGAGTGTATTTTGCTGTGGTTGACTTGGCAATCGATAACAGCAATGCTAACACATAGACTGGTGATGGTCAACCTTAATCAGCTTGTACAGTTCATTGTGACCTGATGCTTCCTGGGACACTGATCAAAGTCCTGTGAATCCTTCTAATGCAAAGAGTTATTCATTATACTCCTCAGCACATTCTTTGGAGAGGATCGTCAGAAGCCTGCGAATTTCTGTAATAAATCTGAAGCACGTAGAAGGACTCCCAATCAGAGGTGCATAATGGTTATCAGGAGATTAATGCCTGAAGGCTTCTCTTTTTAGAGGGTAGGTTTATTGGTAGTTACAAACTTCAGTTTGTTGAGGGTTTTACTTTTGAATTCTATTAGGCTTTTTATTTGAAGAAAAAAATATGCAGCATTTTGGGCTTTTTTTATTATATAATGTGTTGTGGGAAACACTGGAAAGTGTGTATTGTAGGTTAGTTAATTGACAACCAATTCCAATTTTAAATTCCAGTTTGCACCTGACAGCCAATTACACAGGGAAATAATTACTTTTCTGAATTTTGACAATATATCAACTCTGATGCATACTGACCATGTAGCGTATGAAACATATGAAGCATATGGTCTTAGCAGTCTTTCCAAAGAATACAGATCTAGATCTGGCTGTATTCTGGCTATATATGCTCCTGGTTTAGGAGATTTCCTTTTTTTTTTTTTTTCTTTTTTTTTCCTCAATTACATATACATATGTGAAGCATCTTCATTACTGTGCATAGCAGTCTGGATTTTAAAAAGTTCTTTTCAAAAGTTGCTGTCTCAGGAGTACCTTTCTGAGGAGTCCACTATGCAAAGATGTTTAAGAGGCAAGAAGAAGTAGCCAACTGTACTTGCAGGATATTCATCGATGTTTTCCTCTCCAGTACTTCTGACTCAAGATTATAAAATATTAAAACAGGAGTGAATATCATTTAAGAAAATAATCTGAGTTCTCTGAAGTACTGTCATTATGCCATCCAGCTGAACATGTTTAGCTGTATCGTTTTTTATCTGCATAAACAGAATAATTTAGGACTCATGACACAGGTGATGCAAAGACCAGAATACATGATTTTTAGAATCTCTTTCAATTTTTAAAAGTAGATTGCCTGCGCACTGAATGGCAGCACCAGGTTATATCATGTCAAAGGAAAGTTTGCTCACATAATTGCAAAACGTTGGCTAAAATTAGGTGACTTTCTGGCATGTACTTACTTCTCTGTCATTGTTAGAATTTTATATTCAAAGTGAAAAGAATACGGTCTTCCGTAGGAAATGGGGGATGAGAGTCTGTGTGTATTTAATCTGGGGTTTTATTCGTGTGGGCAAAAGCTTTATTGATGTACACAGTAGTTCAACCCAGCTGTCATAGCTGTTCCACGGACCATGCCTCTGAAGACAGTAGTCTTTCCTGTGGAAAGAGGCAGAAACCTGGGTTCTGTCGTCCTCAGTAAGCTCAGGAAGCCTTGCAAGTGTAACTGCCTGGAATGAGCTGTAAACACTGTAAGATTTGCAGCCAGGAGTCACAGTCAGTCTCTTCACCACTGCTTAATTCTCAGGAAGGGACTTTGTCCCTTGGGCTGTAACAAAGGTCTACTGTCTGCAATGACTTCCTCCATGTACTTCACAGCTAAAACAATTATATGCTTTCTCCTAGGCTAAAAAATAGTTCACATGCTTAAAAGAACTTGAAGACTATGCTAATAGTGCCATCTGGTGACATTTTATGTAATCCTGCACTATTTCTGAGGCAATGCTGTGTTTTAACATCTTTTTTTGCTTGTACGTATGAGAATTTTTTCTCTCATGGTAATAAAAAAACCTTAGTGAACTAGATCCTCAAACATCTTTTGCTCTTTATTCTTACAAAGTGCTTTTGAGCACTTTTCTCAACTTGAAGGCAGTTCTTTAGATGTCGTGACAGGATGAAAGGTCTGCAGTGTTGCCTTGGCTGGGGATTCCCCGCTGTACAAGGGAGCTTGGACAGTGTCAGATTGACAACTGTTGTTTAAAAGCAAAAACAAAACCCAAACCAAGAAAACTCCAAAACACTTCTTGTAACTATTGGCTATAGTATTCTTTACTTCTACCAATACCTGTATGAGTTATGTGGGGAGGAAGCCAAGGTACACTTTACTCTGATGGTGTACATCAATAGAGATGCACGGGTAGTCACATGTGCCCAAGAAGAGCATGCACAGCACTGGAAAATTTGCAATGCAATTTAAGCTGCAACATCACATTAGAAACACATAACTGAGAACTTGGGTGCTTTTAGCACATTTTTGCTGATGGGGCTAGTGTATGTACCTACCTGCTTCTAAACATCTCAATTAAAGCGGCAGCATTATTAAAATTAATGTCTGCAATTGTACCTCAGAATAGGAACCAGCAATGCCTGGACTTAGCAAAAGAGATGGTGACTGTTGAAATGCATTCCTTAATGCCTAACGTCTTTTTCCCCCCTTTTTTTTAACAGAGAACAGACTGAGTTACATTTTCAGCATGCTTAGTATGTAGTATACTCCAGTGACCTGAAAGAAAGTGCTTTTAACATCTGAAGGCATTAGACCATAACAATCCGAAAGTGTGGAGGGGAGTGGAAACTAAGCCATATGATAATATGTCCCAAATATTTAAAATTCTTATTGTCCTTAAATACATAAATGAAATTATAAATCTTTAGCTATGCCTGCTAACATTTAATGAAACTTCCCCACATACAAGGATTTTTAGTTAGATTAACAGTTCAGTTGATATGTTGGATAAGTTCTGATTAAGTGCTGTCTCTGTGATTTAGTTGTGATTCACAGGTGTGAAGCAATACAGCAAACGCTGAACTGAATAAGTAAATATTTCTAAAGCACAGGACAAAGCGACATATGTATTTTCGGTGAGAGGAACTTTCTTTTAAGAGATAATGTTAGTGGGACAGGGATAAAGTAAAACCAGTCTGTTACATATCTGGTCCAACCATCTACTGAAGATTGAGTATTTTGAACCAATAACTTATGGATAATTGAAATATCCCTTACAGAAATACATTTAATGTGGAAAACCTCAGGAAGGAGGAATCAGTAATTATGCTGGGAACCATTTGCATGGTTAATGAAACACTGTTAAAAAAGTACCTTTTTTTCCATTTTTTATTTGTATAGTTTCAGCTTTTGCACATTACATTACTGCTTTTCTACTAAATAAACCAAATGAAATAACAAATTAAGTATACTTTAAGTAGCAAGTAAATACTTCTGAGAACTTTAGACCAAACTGTGTTGTGTTGTGTTACTAGTCGTATATGATGTGTCTAAAGAACAATATTTTTCAGTCGTGCTCAAATAGAGATATAAAATAAACTTTCCTGAAGAAAGTAAAATTTCAAGCAGTTAAAAAGCTTCAATCAAGTAAAATATGTGGGCTACAGTCTGTTATTGGAAAGAGAGTTTCAGTCGTTCAGGAGAGATAATATTTTTCTATTATCTGTCACTGCATATATTCATGTCTCATTGTCTTTATGGTCAATAGTAGTCTTCTGAAAGTATTGTAACATCTGTCTAAATATCTTATTTCAAATATCGTGGAACAATGTTCTGTCATTACCTAAAAGGTGAAGTTTCAGTCTGATAATTTTAAATTGCTTTGACCTCTGACACAATATTTAAAAATCAATTTTAAATGTTCAAGGAAAAACTAAGTGATCCTCGGGCTACGTTGCTAAGGGCTATTGGTGGCCTTTTTCCTTCAGCCATGTATCAGACTGTTAGCTTCTTGACAGCATGGAACCAAACTCTAAATGCTTCCGACAAGCCTATTGACTTCTGTTATTGGTTACACAGATTTCATTGATGTATGGCTCTAAAGTGACAGTTTTCATGGTTAAATTTACGTTAAAACTACCATACTACTCAAATCAGTTGAGGTAAATTGTGGAGTAACAGCATATCCAAGATGAGAAATTGACCCTATGTTTACCATGCAAATAAATCAAATCTTGTACTTGTTACCTCAGATATATTTTTAATTGTTTCTTGTTTGCCTTGTAAGAGATTACGTTCAGTTGCTGTGATCTGTTTAGGATGCATGATGACAGTGTAGAGAGTTATACAGATCTTCAAATGATTTGTACTCTATTGTCACTTGATAGAACTCTGTACAGACACAGTCACCTTCATTATCTATTGACGTATGGGACAGAACGTTTACATATCAAGACTCTTTTTATAGGCATGACCACAAGGTATAGATATAACTGAATCTATAATACTTAACCATATATCATTCTTCTGTGCAACTGAATTACTTGTGTTGCTGCAAAGTCCAGAAAAACTGAGGAAATATAATTCACTGAAGGATGTGTTGCTTATTTGTTTTGCTTGTTGGCAGTAAATGGAAGATCTTGCACTGGTTTTGTATTTACTAGGAATATGGTATGGTACATATAGCTTAGCAAGATGTGTCACTAAGTTGGGAATGAATTATTGCAATATCCTGACTTGAGAGGCTAAATATATTGTTTCTCATGGTCGAAACTGTAGTATTACGGTCATTGTTCTTGTACAAGGTTTGTGCTGTACCATGAGAGGAGATGAGATTTATCTGCAGGAGGACAAGGAGTCATTCTCTTTTCCTTAACCTTCTGGAAGAGGTGTTCAGTTTCTGTAGAGGTCTTGCCAGGGAAGGCGGCCTGGAGGATGGCCGGATCAGCACAGGCCCTAATTGTCCTTACTTAGCTTTATGGTTTCTTGATAATATTCACTGTATCTGTCCTCTTCTGTTCCTAAGGATGCATGCTGTGTGCATTGAGCACCTTCCATGAAATATGTTGTTGTATTCTAGTTGCATTCTTCTCCACTGTCATTTCACTTGCCAACTGATTTATTTGCAGCTTCCATGACCTTTGCATCCATAAACACCACAAATGTATTTGTTCCAGTAATGCGACTGATATCATTTTCTGTATAACTGGTATCATGAAGTAGAATGTAGTTGTATAGTCTGTTCCTTTTATGTCCTCTTGGACTGTGAAAGCAGAACTCAAGGTCACTTTCTTTCTGTATCAACTGCAAGGCCAGCAACATTTTTCAATGACTGCCTGCAATAATGGCAAAAGTAGTATCAGCGAACCCTGCTGTGGGAAAGTGAGCTGTGACACTTTCACATCTTTGCTGTGGCACAGATCCCAATGCTGTAAGTCAAAATTAGGTAGCAAATAAATAACAAAAAATATGCCATCGGGGATTCTACTTTTTTAAATTAGCATTTATGATTACATTTCTAAAGTGAATGAATTTAGAAATCAGATGGGAAGATTATTTATTTATATGATTATTTAGATTAACTTCCCCTATGATTTCCAACACTAACACTACATGTCTTTTTAAAATATATTTTCTAGTCAAATTATAAGTTAATGGACTATGTAAAGTTTACTTGGAAAGTGAGCATTAGTCATTTCCTATACTCAAGAAATTATTGGTTGTTTATTGTGCTATTCAGGACGCCAGTCTAGGTGCAAGTTATGGTCCCACTGTGCTTTTAAAACTAGAAATTGCTCAACTGGCATTCAAGTGGTGCTGTAAATTTTTAAAATATTAATCTTTGCTTACACATGCGTGACAGGAGTTGGATGGGCCAGAAAATTAACATTCAGAATACTAGTACTGGAAAGTTTATCCCTATGTGTATTATGCATCCACATAAAACATATAAACCTCAGATATATTTTGGATACTCTAAAATGTTTATACTGAATACCAAAGTGTTTATGTAGTTGCACATCTTCAATTTGTTTCCTCATATGTGATGGAAAGTATTGGCACCAGAAGGAAAGAAGAATCTTAACATTACTGTGTATTAAAGTATTCTGTACGAATAAGTAAGACCACTGCCTGTCAACACGTCAACAAACTGGGAGGCAAAATTACAGATAACTGGATAGTCAATTTTGCAGAACAGCTCAAGCTTCCAAATCAGTTACTTCGCCATTGCCTCAACAGAGCTGAGGTTTCAGATTGGACCACCACTTGGTATTTCTGCTCTGTGCAGTGAGGAGCAGTAAACTGCCATGCACCCAGCCAGTTTTGCCACATCAGTCCACATAAACCTTGGTTCTCAGATTGAAGGATCTGTGCTGCTTTACACTTGCAACACTATTCTAGCGTTGCTGTTAAATTTACCTTGATGTCTTTCGTGCTGTCTCTGTATCAAGCTGAGCTGTCCGCTTTGGACTGCTGCAGAAAGGTAAGCTCCTCATAGCTGCAGACTTGTTATTGTACAGATTATTTCTGATTCTCACAAGATAGGCACAGATTTCCATAGAAAGCCAAACAGTTACTCTGGTTGTGTGTAACACCATGCAACACCCATAGCTACCTGAACTCACAGACATGCTCCCAAAATACAGGGACTGGGGAAACAAGACTGCCAAAGAGCTGGCCTGTTTAAGCATAGTCTAATCTTGCATTCTCTTCCCAGACAGAAAAGATCATACTTATTATATCCCATCAATGCTCAACGATTTTTTTACCTTCTCTGTTCACCAAGTTAAATTATGCAACACTGATAAGTAACTATTTATACTTAATGGAAAAAGTGATGTGATTTTTTAGCTTCTGAAAATGTATACATTCATCTTGTTTTGGCAATATAATCAGCTGTTAATGACCGTTTAGGACAAAGAAGAAGCTGGATTTCTTTCCCTTGCGTGTCTTTTTGTGCTGTATCAGGTATGTTTGTGTGTGTGTGTCTGTACATGCATGCTACTGGCCTCACAGTTCTTAATTTTCAAACTGGCTTCTCCTGTCTCCCAAGAAGCTGAAGACACATTCCTGGTATTGCAGTTTGCTGCTTCTACGGGATGTTAAACCAGGTCTGTGTGTTAGAAATGCTATCATTGTTCATTTGTTCTGCAGTATTTAGGGTTTTTTTTTGCCTTTGATAGATTTGTCCATCAAATTTGATGTTGTTACTACTGTTGTTACAAGTAAGCCAGGAGATGTTTTGTCTTTTTCCCTTTTAGAGAATTTTTCAGACTCTCCCAACTGACATCACTATTTTGTGTAAATGTACCTTGCTCCTAACAGTGTTACCTCAAATGGGAAAGTAATGTTAATGGAACTAATCAATATATGTCAGAGGCCTGCTGATATTACATGCAGTTGAACAAATATTTTTTAAAAATATTTAACACTATTTATGCTGTCATTCCAAAAAAGGCTAATGTGTTTCCAAGCCAGTTTGTCCCTGACCCCTGTGTGGTCTGTTCTTTTTTATGGGAAGATGATGAATAATCTGCTCTTTACGTGTGCCATGTTTAAAGGGCCAGAATAGCTGTAATACCAGAAAAACAGAGACCTAGTGAATGCAGAAAAAAACATTTAAAAGCATGGAGCAACAGTTTTATCCTTTTTCTGCCTAAAAACATGGTGAGAGAACAGGATGCTCCCCTCAGAGTTTTCCAGGCCACATCTGTATGTTCTTCCGATCCAGAGCAGATTCTTCTGTGTGTAACACTTCCTTCCTTCTGACTTATACAGGTGAGCTAATCCAGATACTGTAAGAGAGTAAGATTTTACTGGAAATTAGGTGGGGTTTATTTTGATATTTTGACTTCTTTTCTGCAGTTTTCGAACTATAAATGGATATTTGAAAATATATCCTGTCATTATTCTCTCAGAATATCTGGCTCTGCTAGAACAAGGAAGTGATAATGTCTCATGTTTAAAAGTACTTTTCATTTAGAAAAGTAGTTTACCAGTATTATGCATTGGAACGGTTTGCTACATACCACACAAACTGCATCTTAACAATGCACAATCATAGAAAAAAATCTATTTCTGCATTGGTGAATTTCCATACTTCCCTGATAGCACGTTAGGCACTAATTATAAGCATACTTTTAATTCTGTTGTAGGACTTGCTATGTCGCAAAGTTGATGGTGGTGTATAAATAATTGGTATTTTGTTTATGCTGTAGACTTCAATTATAACCTATAATGTATTTTCCAAAGGGAATATTATCATTAAAAAAACACACAGAGAAAACTTTCAGCTGCAGTCATTTGTTTATGTATACGCCTGCAGATGTGCACTTAGACTATTGGTAGTACAAAAATACAGCTGTTGATGTGAGTTAGTAGAACAAGCAGGTCCATTCCTAACTCAGACTCCCAGGATATCTGCTAGGACTTTTTCTGCTGGATCTGTTCAAACTTACTTTTGTTAAAGGTTGTACTGTATAAAAATAGGAGCTTTTATCTTGACCTTTCTGTTTTTGCAAACTAGGAATTAAATAAACTCATAATGGTATGTGAGGTAATTTTTTGCTAAGTATGCATTCCAAACTCTTGGTAATGAGCAAATAATCTGATATTTAAGACTTACTTCCTCTGTACAGTCTGGTAGAAACCAGTTCTTGAAGGTAATTGAAAGCTTTCTGTAAACTTGTGTAATTAATCTCTTTAATAATCAATATTGCAGTTAGAGTAGGTACTTTCTGGATAGTTTCAGCTGTCCTACCCTTCCCCCTACAAAAATTTTAAAAAAAAGAGAAGTGGGTAATACACAAGGGAGAAGACAACGTGAGTATGGAGAGGGGACTGAGTAGAGTCAGACCTTGAAGGAAACACTGCCAATAGCATCCCTGAAGCTGTTCAGTATCAGATTGGCTGGGACTCTGAGCAGTCTGATCTAGAGGAGGATGTTCCTGCCCACAGCAGGAGTGGACTAGATGATCTTAAAGGTCTCCTCCAACCCAAACCATTCTATGATTCTATAAAATCATTTTCATTGATGTGTATCATGAGCTGAAGCATTGCAAAGATTTTATCAAAAAAACTATTCTTTTTAAGAGTCTGGTAAATTGTGTCCTTATTACTCCTTTTCAACTTTGTATATAATTAAGCATACCAACATACATATATGCACCCTAGGTATTCTGTTCTATTTGGACATTACTTATCTGTGCTGTAATTTGTTTGTATATCTACAGGGTGCCACCTTTTTTATTAGTACCAGGGAGACACAGTATAACCGTTGCGTATAGGGAGAGGTTAAGAGGACTGAAGGAATTTTCACAGCACTGTTGACTTTTTGTGGGACTTCAGCAGTGAATTAGAAAGATAGAAGCAAAAACATATGCTCGTTTATGTGCAAATGCATAAGTCTTTTTATATGGTCCAGATTCAGGGAAGCAGCCCTTTTCAGGAAGGGTGCTGAGGCATGTAAGGCACATGCTTAAGTGTTTGTTTTCGCAATGTCAGTAAGCTGTGAAGGATGACTACTTGTTTTGAAGTTATTTGTACACCTGAAGCTCTATGAAATTAAAGAAATTGTTGAGGTTCAAGAAGAGCAGGCTGTTCTAACCTAATACTACCATCTCTGTTTAGCAGGTTGAGTTGTTTTCCCTTATACTTTATGGGTGGAATGAGATTAGCTGAGAAAAAATTATGACTGTCTGCCTGCAGCCCTGTGCATGCATAACGCACAGTACAATTGTGTTTGTCTTGTGAAAAATAGACTTATTTGCAAATAAGCATTGGTGCAGACATCAGTATCTCTGGGAAATATTTAACCATTCAACCACACCTTCTCTGACTTTTCTGGTAATGCATTATGCTTCTGCTTGGTACTGACAATAAATACTCAGATTACTTTTAAAACTACTGTAGAAACTCTCGTCTCACATCTCCCTATCTTCAGCTAAGCCTGTGTGTGCAGAAGTGCAAACACATTGCTGTGTCTGTCTTTGTCACATTGATTTTTTCAGTTTTTCCTCTGCCTAGCAGCTATGGAAATAAAGAATAATTCTGGCAGAGTTACTATTATTGTGCTGTTTTAAAACTCCTTTTACTCAGTGCTTACTTCACAAAAATTTTCTTTCTGTCTTCAGGGCATAAGAGTGCTTTAGGAGGACAGCTGTTCCTGTAAACTGCTCTCCATTCAAAGGAATAGGCCTGGACTTCTTGTGAAAAAATGCAGAAAATCATTACAGTATCAAAGAGGCTTCCAGGCTGCCCTCTGGCAAAGTTCAAATATGTTGGGTTTGCAGCTACCAATCCAAAGTGAGAGGGAAGGAAGATACTTCAGTGAGGAATGGAAACTTTCTGCAAAATCTTAGATGACAATCCAGTTATCATCAAAAGTCATCATAATCCTCGAGTGCCTTTGTCTGAAAAAATGAGAAATGTAGACGGGGCGATAAGGAAGGGAAGGGAAGTCACCTAGCTTATAAATGGTGAATTCAGTCATACTTTCTAGGCAATGACCACAAGTTAGGCTGCATTGCAGCAGGTACTCGTCATTTTCCAGTAAGACAGTGCATGTGCTCCTCAGCACCTGTGTGGGTGAAGAAGTAAACACTGATAGGAATAATTTGTTGAGACATGATTTTTTAAAGATGTTTATGACTAGAAAAAAATATCAACCCAATCTGTGAGAGTTTCTTTTGCAAAATAAATAAAAATAACTACAGTAGATGTTCTGAAATTGAGTTAAAGCCAAACAAATACATTACAAAAACTGATCAAATTTGTTATGCAGCTGTATGGGGTACAACAGATTAACCACCTAGGTTAATAGGACTAGCAAAGTAGAAAATAACAGTTTTTGAAGATTGATTAACTTTTTATTTTAAACTTCAAGGTATTCACGAAGGGCATTCTCAAAAATAGAAAATAATTAAGATTCTGAAAACTGTTTCAGTGGCATGAATACAGTGAACTCTTGGGGATTTCTGGCTGAAAAGCTTTTGAGAGTAAATGAATCACCATACAATTGCATGAAGATTTATGAGTTTCACATTCTAATGCCACTCTTATACCGAGAAACAGTTGTTTGACCTTGAATTTGATGGAGTGTCCCATCTGCATCAGCCTGTCCTGCCCCAATTCTCCAGCACTCTGATTTCCTGGGATTTCAATCTAGGAAGGATCTGGGGCATTTTCTACTTCCTGACCTAGCAACCTGGGTCTTTCTCCTGAGAGAACAGGATGCTGTGATGTGCTTGTGTGCACTTGGGCACAGCCTGTTCTGGTGTTTAAATCTTGTGTTGGTGGTGTAGGAAGGATAAATAATACTGAGTTGCTTGGGCTGCCTTGGCTTTTCATTATCTAACTAGAGCCTCTATAAGATGCTTTTTTATCATAGGATTGTTCTTTTGCTTCCTGGAAATGGGAATAATTTGAGATTACTCAAACTGTGCACCAGAAATCAACAGTGACTTTGAGCAATATTGCATTATTTTCTACACAGAAATGCCTTTGTTCTAGCAGTACTAAGAGCAATTATTGTGTTGAATTGGCATTTAGCATATTGTGTAGCTTGTCAAAACTTCTGTTATGTATGCGCCCTATCTTATAGTGAAGTGTTAGCTCAACTGTTCATTTTACCTACTTCCTGTCTCACTTTTTGCTAGCTGAGGCTAGGTATGGCTTCCTGTGTTGCACATTGCTCCTGTTCCCCAGTGGCAAAAACACCCAAACCCACATTTGCAGGTCAGACTAGTCTGTCTGGCATAGCTTTAGATTATAAATAACAACAACATTCAGTCCTTTAATATGATTTTTTTATTGAGGGTTTTATAACTCTCTACCATATCTACTCCTTTTGCTTACTTGAAGATAGAAGAGGAAGAACTGAAAAGGAGGAATGATCATAATTTAATAACAAGATGAGGTTTTCCTGAACTTTCCTAATGTAAGTCCTCTAGGAAACCGATGTGATCTTTGGTTAGTCAGATGGAACAGTTTTACAGTCAGGGCTGATAGAAATTAATATGCCTAAGAAGAGACGACCCTCTTGGCCTTTCCTCATAAGGGAAGCTAGTTCAAGCATGAGGAGACAGTACAATAAGCATGATAAAATTCACCGGTGATCAGAATATACCAAATTTTGTGAAATATAGATTCTTCTAGAGTATCGATTTCTGTTTCTGTAAGGATTTTTTCAGCATAAAATAAATTATTAGTTTGTTCCTTGGATGAGGAGAAACATCCTGGTACTTTGCAACGTAACGCCAACTACTTGTTGGAAATATTTCTTGAGTTATTTCTGCCATTAAAATGAACTGTTGTGTTTGAAGCTAAATACCTTATCTGGTGTACGTAACATTGAAAGCAACAGCTCTCAGAGTAGCAAAATATAGATTTCTGCGTGCAAAAGGGGACTTGCTTTCTAATCAGAATATACCATTCATTTTGTAAAGAACTTAAGGATTACTTAAAAACTTTTTTTTAAAGACTGAGAAATACAATGTTATTACATTAATGGATGTCCCTGAACAAATAATTCAAATAGTGCCTCATCACTTTTGGCTCCCATCATTATTCCCTCTGTAAATAGATGCTTCATATAAAACATGAGTAAATGGCTAGACATCACACTTTTGATCAGATGTTATCTCTTCTGTCACTTTTTTTTCCAGTTTTCTTAAGTATTTATTTCAGCTATAATTCTCCACTGACTCATGTAAATAGAGGTTTCCATGAATGTCAGCAAAAGTAATGTTTATTTCTTGGTAATGAGCTCTCTTTTGAACTTCAAGAGAAGCAATCACTGAAGAAATAATATTTATGGAATGTCAACACTGGAAGATGACTATATGTTAAAAAAAAAGAAAATGCTCTTTCTCATAATTACATTATGAGGGATCTCTTCATTTACATGATTTCTTAATTGTCACTGTCTGATTTGAAGGCCTAGAGCACTTTTCAAGGCTCTGCCTGAGTCCCACAGTCCCGTAGCTACCGTGATGCTTGAGATGCCTTTGCTTTCAGCCAGGGATCTAAGCACCAGCAATTAAAGGCTTTCACATCCAATAAAATATGGTTAGTGTCACTTGGAAGCCAATTGGATCTAGCAGGAAAGCAGTTAGCTGTCAGTCTCATTTGTGTGGTAACCAGTCTGAGTGAGTATTGTGCCTGTCCATGCTCTTGGTAAGTTAATGGATCTTTCCATTTAAAGTGAAGCAGAACTTTTTCTGTTCTCGAGTGCACCCTGAAATGTACCAGCCTGTCAGCAGAAGTGAAATAACAACATTTGTAAAATCTGTTACCTGTATGGGCAGGTATGTAAAAACCTGGAAGGTTGATTTTTCTTTTCATTTTCTCAGGAGTAAGCAAGGAGTATCAGTTTCTCAGAAGGGCCACTCAGATGCTATTAAAGGGAAGTTTGTCTATGTAATTTTTTCTTGCTTGAAGTATATTTGAAGTGATGAATAATAAATAAACATTTATGCTTTTTGAAATTTTCAGCAAGGTCTTGATTATCAGAATTATATTACATTTTAAAGAGCAAAAGTAAGGTTCAGAAGGTGCTAAACATTAGTGGACTGTAGCATTTGTTTTTCAGTGTGATTTGAAGTTAATGCACAAGTTCTTCTACCACGTTACATTTTTCCTATTAGTTTATTTAAGTTTTAAACAGTATTTCAAATTTGAATAAATTTGTAATTTATCAGGCAAACTTCAAATACACTTTAAATTACATCTCTCAAAATATGTCCTGGATAGAAATATCCTGCAAATAAAAACAATACTGATGTTTTCTCTCATATATAAAAACGTGTGCATTTTGGCATCTCTCCAAAACAAGTGAAAAAGTACAGTGA
This sequence comes from Tapera naevia, assembly GCA_033556795.1. NCBI lineage: Eukaryota > Metazoa > Chordata > Aves > Cuculiformes > Neomorphidae > Tapera > Tapera naevia. Next base: position 2,081,193 of record JAUMJJ010000044.1, on the reverse strand, counting down.
GTGATACTTGAAAGCCTTTATGGATCACTGTTAATAGATGAATCTTTCCTAGAAACAGCTTCAGCAGGTTAGTATACTTCAAAACCTGTTTATCATTATTATTTGCCTGTGTAACTGAAATCTGTAGTTGTTAGCAGCCAAGAGCTCTTATATTACACAGATGCTGAAGAAAGCCACTATGAGGATGTGGACTCTGTCATACAGCTCTCTGTATTTGTTCTTGCCCAGTTGTAATTTCTGTGCTCCAGTGGCAGGATTCATCTGTCCTCACGAAGTTGCCTAGGCTCTCCAGATTGTGTGGAGGGAAATACACAGGCGAGACACAGACATTTCCGAAGGGCGATTGTTCCGATCTTAAGACGCCACTGCTTGTGACATCTTGAGCTTTCTGCAATCTCTGCTAACTTTTTCCAGCAAATTGGTTGGTAAAGGAGATGCTGGTTTCCATAAACTAGTAGCTTTTTGAGGTCGCCTGTTCCTATAGTTTTGTATGAGCATGATACAGAAATAACTATCCGCAGGACACTGCTCGTACACTGCCCACACATTCTTTTGACTATTTAATCTTACTACTGATGCTTCGGTGTTTTAGAACACAAACTGAACAACTGAGAGAAAAAGAGCCCTTAACATATGCTTTTTTTATTCTAAATCACCTTCTTCTAACAAAGTTCCCATTCAAGCTGGAGTAAAAATACTCAGGCACAGATTTTCTCTGCATCTTTTCTTGTTCATTTTCTATTGCTGGTGTGATGCAGCCATTATTAATTTGCTACTGCTGCCGACTTGTAAAACTTGTTTCATACTAATTAGAACAACAAATTTAAAGTGCTAGAAGGCTGAGGCTGGCATTTACGCTTTTCTGAGGGCTGCCCTGATCTGGGGAACACTGCAGCACAATGTGAGCCTTAACAGCTCACAAAGCTCAGTTCTTTAATTCCGAATCGCTCTGTAGAGGAGGTCACATAGGGAACATGCAACCCATACTGACCAGTTGGTTTTGTAATTCATGGTGATAATTGAATGGGGGCTTGTCTCCTTAAAAGTTGTGAGCTCCTACAGAACTGGGTGAACATCCAGCTTCTCAAAGTAATGACTTGAAGGTCCCATGTCCTTTCTAGTGCAGAAAAAGGATCAATAACTGCAATGAGTCACAAAATACTTATTTTGGCTTGTTTTACAAGAATGTTTATGACTTAAATTGTATTCCCTATCTCAGAAATGTGAAAAAAGAAAAATGTATCTTTTAATACTCATTAAGTTAAAATGTGAAACAGGAACTGTGAATAGATGAAATATAGATTTGAAAAGGGAATTAACCTACAGTAATGAAAAGTTGAAAGGTTGAGATAAAAAATTTGAAATAAATAAAATGAATTTTTTTACACTTGAGACATATAATTAAAGCAATGCTGAAACCAAATGGGGCTTTTAGAACATTAAATCATTTAGAAAAAAAAAGTAAAAATAGTTGCCAATTGTACAATCCATGTTTTATAAGCAATTTTCCCCTCTTGAAAGATTTCTGATAGGTTGGTTGTAAATTGCCATTTTTCATGTTATTTTGTTTAATGTATGTGCCTTTACATGGGACTGTGTGTGTTTGGGAGGGGTTATGGGTTCCCAAAGTTTAGCTTAGGTTTTTTCAGGAGCATTTCTGATAAGTTAACTGTATGAGTCTTTAATCAGTGTACTCAGTTCAAAAGTATAAGTTTTTTGCTATATGAAAAAATAAAAAACCTTTGTTAAAAACTGTGTAAGCTTTTTTTCTGCAATTGATGCTTACTTTGTAAGTTGAGGGAGAGAATTCTTATTAACAGCTTCCATATTCTCACATCTTCATATACTTTTTGGTGTCCACCTGCATTATTTGTAGCTCCAGTGAAAGGACAGGTTGGTATGGAGAGACAATTTGAAAGAGAATTTGTTGTAGAAGTAGGAATTTTTACTTCAGGTAGAAATAGCTGAGAGTCCAGTAAGTCCTGCTTGGAAGTGGTGAAACAGTGTATTTATGTTATTCTTGGTATCATTTTGTGTAAGCATAATTTAGTTTCTTATTGTTTGAACATGTAAACTAACCAACATGTGTAACTGGGTTTATCTTCTATATGTCACTATTTTTTTAAATAACTGGAGAGTTAGCTCCTAAGCCTGACTCATGAAATGTCAGCTTTAAGCACTGGAATGGAGGAAGAGACAGGACAAAAGCTGCCTCTCTTTGCAGGCTGGAAATGCTATGTTCAGTGCAGCTATGAAACATTTACCCAGTGGCACAGTGCATTATTGGATGGCAAGTCTTTATCTGTTACAGAGGGGATGTCAGACACAAGTGGCCCAAACCAGAAGAAGGAAACCTGTCTCCCTGTTGGCATCAGAATTCTGAAAACACTTGGTAAACTACTACCTGGCTTTTGGCCTTCTTGATCTTGAAGTCTCATGGGTATTTCTGGTTTAGGATGTGTGCAGGTATTTAATACTGAGAGAGCTAAGTCACTCAGCCCTGTTCGCATTCTTGACTCCAAGTCAAGTCTAGAAAATAAATGTTCTTCCTCTTCCTTGAGGACTGAACCAGGCTGGCATTTTTGAGGAATAATAATCGTATCTGTTTATGAGTCTGACAAAAAAAGCAATGGTAGCTGCAGCTCTCTGGTGATAAGATTGTCATGGCTCGAACAATGGCGTGGTCATCAAAAAACTTAAGAAACAAGACAAATAATGAGTGCCAGTATTCTCTAGTGTTTCACTTAGTAAGGAGAAAGTGATTTAGCAAAGTCTTGTGCGGGAGTTTTAAAGTCTGCACAGAACTGCACAACTCTCAGTGTAGTCTGTGCTTGCATTGGGGGCCTGGATTTTGCTGTCTCTTTGAAGAATACATAAGTAGTGATTTCTTTAGGAAGGCATAACTTGGTTATCCAACTCTCCTGCGTTTAATCCCTAAGCACAGAAAAAAAGACATTAACATCAGATCTTCATTTCATGTATTTTGTATTGCAAGGTAAAATAAGGAGCTAATTAGAAGATTGTTTCCCTGAGTCTCAGAGTGGACAGTTATCCACAGATCTGCTAACATAATACTTGATGTGTGAGGATTTAACCTATAAACAGCAGCACAGAGGCACGTGTGTGTGGACTTATTAAACATCATCCCATTAGAATCAGCCCATCTGTCCAGTCTGTCCAGGTCCCTCTGTAGAGCCATCCTACCGTCTAGCAGATCAACCCTTCCTCCCAGCTTGGTATCATCTGCAAACTTGCTGATGATGGACTCAATCCCCTCATCCAAATCGTCAATAAAGATATTAAACAGGACGGGACCCAACACCGATTCCTGGGGGACACCACTGGTGACCGGCCGCCAACTGGATGAGACACCATTCACCATCACTCTTTGGGCTCAGCCATCCAGCCAATTCCTAACCCAGCACAGAGTGCTCCCATCTAAGCCATGGGCTGCCAGCTTCCCTAGGAGTCTACTGTGGGAGACAGTGTCAAAGGCCTTGCTGAAGTCCAGGTATACCACATCCACAGCCTTCCTCTCATCCACCAGGCGAGTCACATGGTCGTAAAAGGAGATCAGGTTGGTCAGGCAGGACCTACCCCTCCTAAATCCATGCTGGCTGGGCCTGATTTCTTGACCGTTCTGCAGGTGGCACATGATTGCACCCAGGATTATCTGCTCCATGATTTTACCTGGGACCGAGGTCAGGCTGACAGGTCTGTAATTACCTGGATCATCCTTACGGCCCTTCTTGTGGATGGGCGTCACATTGGCCAACTTCCAGTCTTCCGGGACCTCTCCAGTGAGCCAGGACTGCTGAAAGATGATGGAGAGAGGCTTAGCAAGCTCATCCGCCAGCTCTCTCAGCACCCTAGGATGGATCCCATCCGGCCCCATAGACTTATGAGGGTCCAAGTGGCTCAGCAGGTCTCTAACTTCCTCCTCATGGATTGCAGGAGGGCCATATTTCTCCCTGCCCCCATCAACCACTTCAGAGGGCCAACTGTCAAGCGAGCTGACATCCTTGCTGTTAAAAATTGAGGCAAAGAAGGCATTAAGTACCTCAGCCTTCTCTGCATCTTTGGTTACTATATTTACCTCCACATCCAACAAGGAGTGGAGGTCGCTGCCGCCCTTCTTTCTACCATTGATATATTTATAAAAACTCTTTTTATTATCCTTAACAGAAGTGGCCAATTTGAGCTCCAGCTGGGCTTTTGCTTCCCTGATTTTCCTCCTACACAACTTAACAACATCTTTGAACATGACCTGGCTTATGTCCCTTTCTTTCCAATGGCGATACATCCTCTTCCTTCAGAAGTTCCCTACTCATCCAGGCCGGCCGTCTGCCCCTACGACTCTTCTTACAACACATGGGGACAGCCCGCTCCTGCGCCTTCAGGATTTCATTCTTGAAGTGCATCCAGCCTTCCTGGACACCCTTGCCACTAGGAACTATTTCCCAGGGTACTTTCCTGACCAGTTCCTTAAATAATCCAAAATCTGCCCGCTGAAAGTCCATCATCCATGTTCTGTTCCTGGCTTTTCTTGTTACATTGTTTAGAGAGAACTCAATTATCTCATGATCACTACACCCCAGACAGCCTCCGACAGTAACATCACCCACCAGCCCTTCTTTGTTTGTAAACAGCAGGTCAAGAAGAACCTCAAGAAGAGCCCTGGTGGGCTCACTCACCAGTTGTGACAGAAAGCAGTCCTCAATACACTCCAAGATCCTCCTGTGAAGAACTGATCCCAGAGCATTCTTCCCAATTGCACCTTACATTTTCCCATGAAGAAGGAAGAGACAGCTGAAAGTAAGACCTAGATAGGACATAAAGCTTGAGCTGAGGCCTGTATTCAACTGTTTATGGGGTGGGTTTTTATTTTCATATTTTGGTTAGCTTTACAAACACTTATTGTTTAACTTAACTACTTTAATATCCAGTTCATGTTGAACTGTAAGCCTTAGCAACAAGTACAAATCAGTAATTTACTACATACATGTATGGAGTTAAACATTAGATATTTATTAAGAGACGTTCATTGAAATCAAGATAAATTGGTGAAGATTAATGATAAATTGATGATGCTGTTGAAATTTAAATCTAACCCAAAACTTGCCTTCTCCTCCACATGGATAAATTGTTAGTACAGTGCATTAATTTTGTCTTTTGCACCCTGTCTAGTGTTCTGGAAAATCACTTTTTACTTTATGTAGAATTACAGGTTCTATAAGTTGATTAATTTCTTGTGTCTGTCAGTAGCCTAACAAATCCTGAACCTGGTGAGTACATCTCCGGCCCACAAAGTGAACAGAATATTTAAATTTGCAAGTTCAGACTTATTTTCTAGAATTGAAGAGCACTCTGGTGTAACAGTGATGTGTGGCAGTGCATTACTTTTTTTATGTTGAGCTTGTTTCCTCATCAGGATTATTAAGATTTTTCTAAGAGTTTTTTAGTGGTTTTCTTTTCATGTAGGGTGAAGCAGCATCATGCAAACTTAGTGCACTCTTACTTTTTCAGTCCATGCTTGCAATTTGTATAGCACCTGTTATTTAATCTGTTTTGCAATCCAGTAAGTCACCACAATGCTGCCAAGCTAGGGGAGGTTGTCGTTTGCATTTCCTTAGCAAAGTTTTCACAGGTGGAAAAAAGTGGGAGCACGGCAGAGCAGTACAGCCTCTTCAGAGCATTGCACGTGGAAAATAGATTTGAACAGAGCGATCTGGGTGTGGTACTTACATGCACATCTTTGACAAATATAGTCAGAGGTTAAGTGAGCGTTTGGGTCCACAGCTATGTCGGGGTAAGGGCCTGTACTTAAGTCAGGGATGGGGGCTGTCTGCTATTTGATCCCTTCTGTTGACTTTCCAGGCCAGATCTGGCTTCTTCTAGTCATGTTCTCTGCCAGCCATAACCTACAGCAGCAGTTTTTATGATTACCCTACTCACAATTTGTGACTGAGATGACAGAGCTTACACAGTTTAGCCAATATTATTTATAGCCTGGAAATGCAGCTTAGCAGCCAAAAGTATATCTGCTTTACATTAACTATTCAGTACAAATTCCATTACGATCTGTGACCAGACCAGATTATATGGTTTTGCTCAACAGCTGCCCCTAGAGCCTAGGTGGAACATTTAAAATTCAGTAAACTGAATTTTTTTAAACTTCTAAATGTTTCTTCTGGCATTCTCATTTACATTTATAATAATTTAATAGTAAAAAATTTCAGACTGAAAACATGCTACATGAGGATGTGGAAACAGCAGAAAATCTGGAAGAAGGGTTTTTCTACATAAGCATTTAGTCAGACCTGCTTATTCTTGTGAAAAGTTTTTCTGTTTTTTCTAGTCTGACTTTTTTGTTTCTGTAGTGTTCTAGACCAGCCTGGTTGAAACATGAGATAGAGCAGCAACATTCAAAACTTGCAGCTGATATCCAGCATGCAGGGCTGAAATACAAAGACAACATCTTTGCTGAAATAGCCTTTTCTACTCTCTCATCAGTGGTTGTTTTAAACCAAAATTTAGGTGTCTATAGTAAGTATGTATTTTAGAGTCTTACTACTTGAAGAGGTCACTCATTCACCCACCCACATAGTAGAAAATTTGCCCACCCTAGAACTGAATGCTATTTGCAGGTTCCTGCCAGGAAGAATGGCTCAGAGAGGAGGCTGAGAGAGTCAGCCATCCCACTGCCTCCCTGCAGTGGCTGGAGAAAGCTGTCCTGCTTCCCTAAGTGCCCCAGGGCTTTTTAGCATTCCATAGGACCCAGGTATGCCTTTGTCCATCACAGTCTCTTTTCAGATTTCATTTAAAAAAGGACAAAACCACCCAAACAACAGAAATAGAAGTTGGATGTTCTGAACATCTGATTCACTTTAGGAAACCAGTGTCCCTCTGCGTTGCTTGGCAGGGTTGGTGGAGAGGGACGGCAAGCCTGTAATCACAGGCCAAGGCAGCACCCCAGGGACCGCAGAGCCCAGGGCCTCTCCTGCAGTGCCGTCACTCCATTTCCATGCCTGGGTGTGGTGCTGGGGATGGCTGGTGTGGCCTCCGGCACAACTAGACCTCCCATCCACTGCAGAGTGTCAGTCATGATGGTCTGTGGCACATGGCACGTACTTGATAACCCCCAGCTTGTTGTGTACCTCTGTTACATTTGTGTATTATGTTAAAACCTATGGGTGCTTAAAGCAAAATTTTGCAGGGCTGAGTATAGAGAAACAGATTCATTGCCTTTTGCTGGGCTAACCTTACAGCCCATGTGGTAATGTAAGAAACACATATGTATCGAAATTGCTCAAAACTATCTGGACAGCCATAGGTGAGACTGAATTACACCACAGATTTCAGACCAATAACTAGAAAGTGGAAAACATGTTTTTAGGCAGTATGAAGAATTAATGGAGTTTAGATAATGCAGTCAGGAAGACATTTGGGATTGAGAAGTACAGTTAAACTGCCTGCAAATGTGTAGTACTGTTTATGGGATTTCAATCTTTGCCTTGAACTCCTTTTTCCACGCTGAGTTTATAGACAGTTGTTATGGTAAGCAGTCTGTGCATTATACTGTGTCTGATAGCTTTGCTAGGCATTATTGCCCATTCAAAAACTGGGTTTTTTCCCCTTGGGTGTTCATGTTAATTGTGTTCAGTGTCTCTTTGCCTAGTAAAGAATTATAGAATTACAGCTCAATGACTGCTTTGATGATTCTTCAACTTCATGTTTAATGAACTTCCTTGTAGCCCTGTCAGTTTTCTAAACTAACTTTATTAGCATTTTCTATAAGTTCTTTTTCTTGTATGCCTTTAGGCCTGGAATAGTCTGATAAGATTATCTTGAAGATCTGCAGTTCTCTGCAATTGCTATTCCTTAATCCATGGTCTACTGTTATCTCATTTCCACTGGCATTTTTCTTTTACCTTCAAGAAATCTTATAACTGAGCTTGGGCTCTCCTCTTAAATTAACAATGTAGCAAAAAATTATTTAATTTTGTAGAAATCTACAGCCTAACTTCTTGGTCATTAAATTACCTTTGTAATGTATTTGATGGTCTACTGTTTTATATAAGGGCCTCTTTACATTTTTTCAACCTTACAAGCAGATATGGATTTCTAGCTCTAATACAGATGAATTGCCTCCTAAGCTGTGTGTGCCCGTGTTTTGCAAAGATCTTGTTTGGGTCTGTGGAGTCTATGGACCCTTACTTCACTAAATCATGGTATATTTCAGCTGTAAGCCGTTTGCCATAAATGATCGGTGCTGCACTTTGCAGTAGTCGGTTGTGGGTTCAATCTCTCAATATCTGTGATTCATAAGATATTGTAACAGGTGAAGTGCCTGAATCAAGCTCCTAATACAACAGTTTTAGCCACACTTAAATTAGTCACGAACAAGAGATTACTTTGTACGAGGACTACAGTGTACAAAATAGGGATTTAAAGTCAATTCTGAACAGCATCAGTGCTAGACTTCAGCTGCAGTTAGTCTTAATATGAGACAGGGCTTGCTGGTGGCACCTGTTTTTGACCAGTGAGCACCAAAACTAGGGAAGATGAAAATATTTTTTTTCACAGTTGCAGTCCATGTGCTTCTGAAGCTTTAGCTAAAATTAAATCAAACCAGACAAAAAACCCTGTAAGTAAATGAATGCAGGTTTAAAACTGTGCATCATCACATTCATTTATGCTGCAACATGGCTAGGGACATTAATTCCTGTCTCACAGGCCATTGTAAGGGCCTGTCAGAAGCACTAGACGTGCATATATTTACCACAGAAATGATAACTGGCCAATCAAATGACATTTTGCTGTCCACAGGAAGTTTTCTTTGACTAAGTGTCCTCAGTACGTAGTATTTGGTATTTCCAGTTCATGTGACGCATCTGAATTTTTCATTTTAAAACTTCTTTCTTAAAAGCAAAAAGAAATTTGCTGATAATTTATGGGGTTCAAAAAAAGGTTAGTAATTTGATGGGGGATAGGTATGCTTTGACAACAAGTGCAAATGTATTTAGAGAACTTGACTCATATTTAGTCACTTTGTATTTACTCAGGCGCTAGATGGTGAGGTAGGAAAAAAACCCGATGCCATGAATAATGTGGTAGCAGACTAGACAGACAAGGGGCAGTAGAGGTTATCACTACAGACATGTAAATACAGTTGAGCTGAGACTTCAGGAGAATACAGTGAGCAGCTCTATGGATGGTGCTGAGTCAGGCTGCATGATTCAAGCCATTCATCTCTCCACAAGTTCCTTAATCTATGAGTCAGTGTGTGCAAATAAGGGCTGCAGTCAGACAACTCAAGAAATAATTTGGATTCTCTCAAGTGAGCAAAGACGTGTGACTTCATTTTTTCACTAATATCTGCTCTATTATTAAAGGCACAGCCTCATTCTAAAGAGCAATGGTTTGTTTTGCTTGTTATTTTTTTCCTAAGAGTAGTGCCACTTATGAGAGGACACTTATAAGTTCATAGGTGCTGTGACTGTTATTTATGACAGGTTTTGATGCCTGCATGTGATACATATTGTAAGCACTGGAGAAATGTAATCAAAAATCTGTTGAATGGTGAATGCCAAACAGGGTGAATAATTCTGCTAGAGGTACCCTGTCAACCCTAGTGATTTGTGTCAGACAGAGGGATATATCTTGAGTGGGGTTTCACAGTGAAATTTCATGTCTAGTCAGTATTGTTCTCAGCACTCTGACATGTTTATTCAATTTGCAGATGAAGCTGGAAGACTGTGCATGTCTTGAAGGATTAGGATTAGAATACAAAGCTATCTTGAAATATTTTTAAAATTATATTCAGTAAGAATAACTATAGAGGACTGTAATTAGGCAGGAATAATGAACCTTGTAGGGGCCTAGTAACATTTGGCCACGTAGCAGATTTTCAGGGGAAAAAAAATACAATAGTGGTCCTCAAGCTGAAAATGAGACTTTTATGACACAGGGACTTGTAGGTAAAGTATTGTCTGTAAGATGTAGGATACCATCCTTAGCACATCTTGGTCCAGTAATGATTTGTCCAGTTTAACATTGCAATTCAATTAGATATAAACCAGTTGAAAAGCATCATCCCTGGAATCCAGGATGACCAGTGTGATACATCAGACATTTAGAGAACATGACCTGGACAACATCCAAGGGCTCTGTTAAATATGTAAAATATTATTGAAAAAGATCAATCCATTCTTCATGTTCTGTCCCTCATGGTTATAGAGAATTCCTTCCAGGAAGGGAAATCGTTAGAAAAAACTAGTATCAGTAAGAACAGTATTGCAGTGAATTTCTGTACTGAATTGCCAGCAGAAGCTATGCAATAGTAGATCTGGAGCCTTTGAGAAGGATAGCTAAATACCAGTCAGCAATACTTTCAGGGCAAGATGCAAATTCATGTTCTCTGGAACAGACATGAACTAAATGCTCTCTGTAGACACCTTCCATACTTTCTACCACCTGCTCTATCATTCCCTGAAAAGGGTACACTGCTTGAAGCAGCTGTTCCAAGCCAACCCTTGCTGAAGAAATCCAATGTGCCACTCCTTACAATGATACAGAGCTTGAACGTGGCATAGAAGAAAATGTTTGTGAAGTCCTCTGTCATTTCTGAAAATACACCTTGCAGTGTAGAGAGTGAGGCAGAGCATACAACTTCTTCACAGTGAGACTGTAAGAACACAGCTCGAAAGAATATTAAACTGTTGCAAAGTCATATTCTGTGATTATATCTACAAATAAATATTTGACATTACTCTGCAAGCAAAATTCAGCTGATGAATTAAAAACTTCATTTAGGTAAGCCGAACCTATGGAAGCCAACCATGAAACCATTAATGTGACTGTGAGGACAAAAATGGGATGAGGTATGTTACCAATAAGCACCGTAGCTTCCAAGTAATAGGGAGATTTTAAATCAAAATGGGATAGCTGCAAAAAAAGAAATGCCTGTTTCAGTTCTGTATACACAGAATGTTTCATGAATCTGAAATCAGAACTTCTGATCCTCACTCTCTCTCAACCTTTTTTTTCTTTCATTTCTCCTATTCAGTAGAAGAAAAGCTTCTCTGTTGCAGTTTCTGTCCTTCCAGAGAAGGATCAGAGAGACCAGGGCCTGTTCTGAAGCACATTTGAAGATGTTGTTGCCCATGTGAAAACTCTTGACTGGATACACTAAGAGCCCGAATTACCACTTCTGTCAAGGGAAAGGCAGTTATAAGGCATTCGTTCAGACTGGTGGAGGCACCCTGTCCAGTCAGTGCACTTCATTCTAATGTTTCTGTGCTGCAGGTTGCCTTTTGTCCCACCAGTGGTGGGGGGCAAACTGTGGGAGAGACTCAGAAAGGGCAGAAGAGGTGAGGCAGGGTAGATAGAAGGGGAAGGCATGGTGATCACAAGCACATGAAGTAATACGTGAAGTGTTGAGAGGAGATGATGAGAAAAAAATATCTGGGTGGAACAACCTGGTGAATGAGGACAAGTTATACTAAAGCACTCTACTAGTCTGCCTATATGGACAGTAAATTTTTGTGTTGTGCTGTTCACTCCACATCCCAAACCCCTGTCCTCACTCTTGTGTCCTGCACACTTATCTTTAGCATTTAAGCTATTTCAATGTCTTCTGCTTAAATTATTAAAAGGCCCTGAAGAATTACTCCATTTTCCCATGAAATAACTTCCCTCAGATTTATAAGCCAGATACCAGCTGTAGAATTTAAAATGCAATGATGATAAAATTATATAAAATCATAGTTCTAGTCCACGATATGACAGCAGATATGTAGCACTAAGTTAAACTATGGAAATTTGTTGCATTATTCGCTTTAGATTACAAATTGTACTCCAATTGAAATACTCTTTACTTTTAAGCACAAAGTTACATATTTATAAGTCTTACAGTTGCAATGCAATTATCTTTTTTAACCAAAGAGACTAGACCTCGTAACATTGTTTCAGAAATGCAATCTTTAGTTTTTCTTTTCTTTTTTTATGATTAATAAAATGTGAATTTTTGTATTTAACAAAATATTGCTGAAGAATGCAGTTGGTATTTTTTGATTTTACAGACATTAAAACATACACACAAGGGCAGCCTCAGCACAGGAGTTAAAAGGAAAAGCTATGCATTTCAGCTGATGGCACTGAAGGAGATTAGTATTTGGACTAAAGCATTCTCAGCTATGCTTTGGGTAGCAACTGGAGAGATTCTTGGGATGCTAATACATTGTGAATCCAAACCTGATGCCTACAGTACTTCAAACTTACACATATAATGCACCACCAGCAAAGTCTCTCCAGAAAGTAAATTCCTTACCTGCTTGGAGCTTTTGTATGATATATTGTTTATTATTATTACTTTTATTATTTCCTTAATCAGTTTTATACCATGAGTAGAAGCAGAAGCCCAGAGAGACAAAAGATTGTCTTTATTCTGTAAAAGGACACCAAAAAAGAATGCAAGACATCTAGTAGTATTAAAGAACATGTCAGCTTGCAAAGACTAAGTATTTCTTGTTCTAAGTATATCTTGTTAATTCTGTAGTTGTATTACCATTAAGGATAGTCTTACCACATGCTGTTAGAAACAGGACAGATCATGGGAAAGAGTGATTTTCGAAATGTCATGTTAATTTCTGTCTCTGCATTAGCAAGTAAATGCAATATTTCTGCAATAAAATGAAGGAAATAAAGTGTGTTATTCTGTGAAGTAGTAATGAACTCACAGATAAAAAAAAGCAACAGTTGTATTGCAGCTGAAGTAAAGATTCAGCTTTTACATGAGCTCCTTATCACTGATTTAGAACAGCAGGGTATTGGACCAAAACTCCGGAAATGTTTAAAAGCTGATCATTGGTGGATACCAAATGGAAAGCTGTTCTCACACATGGTATTTTGAGAATGGCTAAATACGGAGTCTGTTCTTGTAATCATTCCAGGGCCGATTCTGCTAAATCACAGTGTCCAAAAGTAGGATGTTTGTACCAAAGTTAGACCTACATCACTGACTTTCTCCATCCATGAAGACAGTACTCCATTCATGTTGACTGTTTGCACTCTAAGCTGGGATTTTATTGACCCTCTTTTTCCACGAGTGCTTCACAAATATACCAAAAGTAAAATCACAGCATTTCTCTTTCACTCTGTCTCACTTTTACTCTGAAATAAAGAAGAATCCATGACATATGAACTCCTTACCCTATCACTATCATGCCAATGACCCAGGAAATACACTGCAAGTCTGTGAAGTTTTTTGCTGAGCATGGCCACAGAAGTTAGATGCTCTCAAGGAGTCTATACATCCAGACCAAAGAATAATCAAACTCTTTTTCCTTAAAGAACTCAGTACTGACGTATGATACTGACATATAACAGCAACACTTATTTTATAAAAACGTCATCCAAATCAACCAAAAAATTATTTGGGGGAATTTACAGTGGAAACATTGCTGTGAATAGATAAGAGCCGCATGATAAATTATTTTTGCTAGCAGCTACATAATTCAGACAGCATGGTGTTCACAAACCTGTTGCTTTCATGTGCAATATGTTTGAAGAAGAAAAACTACAGCTTAGCAAATCACTTTTAAAATTATAAGAATCACAATAGGAACATGAGTGAGTGTTTCGTGGCAAGAATATCATTAAGAACAATAATTTTATCTCTTCAGGAGCATGGGGGCTCTTTTTAAATGTTAATTCCAAGTGTGATACAGTATCTGCATAACGTAATGCTCATGATCAGAGCACGTAAAAAATTAGTCCTATAGCTCCTCCAGTATTTATTTGGAGAAGCTGTTCAAAGTTGTATTTTCATTCCAATGAACAAATCAGAGGGACATTGTTTAGTTTTATTACAAAGAAGAAGAAATAATTTTAGGGATTGAAATCTCATTTGTTCAGCTCCAAAATTACCTTAGTCAGACGTTGAAAAATTGAAAAAAAAGGTCAGTGTGTACTTTCTGACTGAGAAGATTCTTGTTCGTGAATTTTAAAGTTCTGGTTATTCCTTGTCCGTACATATTCCCCTTGTAAATGGCATACAGAGTATCTAAGTACTATGCTTTTGTAGTATAATAACATACTTTGGAAAACCACATATCAGTTTATTAGGAACATGATGATAATTTATCTTTAATTATAGTAGGTTTTGTTCGTTTGCTTGTTTAAGCTTCATAGATATGCTTTGGTCAGGAATCTGACCAAAAAATTGTGAGCGGGGTGCTTTTCTTGTCTCGATTATCCTATCTCCTTACATTCTTGTTTATGTGCTATTTCAAAGATTTACAGCGGTGCTCTCGATCAAAGCTGTTGAACACCAAGTCACACCTCTAAACTGCAGGCAGCATGTCTGGTTTGGTGTGTCTGTGATGATACTTTCTAAAACGCATTGGATGTGAACACCTCCCAGGGTTTGGAACTTAGAAATCTGATATCACAGGGCTGGGAGGTCTCCAGATAAATCTTCTCTAGGTTTTCTACCTCAGTTTTGACCTTTGGGAATAAACCATGGCTCAGATAGGATTGTATTATTTGCCTCAGTTTTGTAGTCTAAATCAAATTCCTGCAGTGGACATATGTCAGCACTTTGGGGACACAAAGTTGGGTAACAGCTTTTCTCCAAATCCAGTTTAGGAAACAATTTAAACAAATCTAGTTCAGGAAGAAGTTGCATTCAGATGCACAACGTGGTAGAAACATCTGCTGAAACAGGTAAAAAAGACAGTCTTCTCACAAAAGTGAGAAGGTGGGTTTTCTCTGCCTTGCGTAAATCAAAAGTCTTTTTGGGTCTTCCCTTCTTTGCCTCCGTTGTTGCTCGTTTACATTCTTTGCCTCCTTCCTTCACTTTTATTTCTCTTCAGTTTATCCCCTCACTGAAGCTTTTTCATTAAATGAAAATCATGACACTGATGTCTTTGCAACAGTGGTATTGTTCATTCCTTATGCCATAGCCTTTCCTTTATTGATTATTTTGTTTATTGCAAGTACTTGCAGGGACAATTAGCTACCATGTTGGTAAAACATGTAGTATAATGCCAACCCCTCTTTTCCTGGGTCAATAGGCAGTATATGCAGAAACACGATGAAGTTGCATTAGCTGTATATCACCGGACTTGTCTGTTGGCTGAGCCAGGAGGCTGGCGAGAGTCCATCGAGTAATCACATGGAAATGTGATTTGAAATCCATTGAAATTCACTGTCACCACTATGGTATTTAATAAGCTGATTTGATGGAAGCCAGTTACAGGAGAGTGAGAATAAAACTCTGAAAGCAAGCAAGCAAGAAACCAGAGAACAATAGAGCCAGACAGTCTACAACAATTCAGACAGAAGATAGAGTCAGCAGTACTTTGTCCAGGAGCCTATTTTCAACAGTCTTGATTACAGAACATGAATTAAGACATATTTCTTCTTGACATGAGAAACACACATCAATCTTTTACAGAACACTTACATTTTCTGATGTCAAGTATGAATCATGTTATGACTACAGGTCTAAATAACACAGATATTCTCTGCTGGTAAAATAACTGACCCTCATTTTTCACTGATGAGAGTTGAATAAGACATCCCAAAAAATTTCTCTAGGCTTATATGCATAATATATGCTAGAAGACAAAAATGTTTTGTGCTGGAAGCCTATTGTTATGAACTTGAAAGTATTTTGCTTGCAAGACCACATGAGGGCCAAGATTATGTTCTCTTACATAGCTGATACCTTAAAGTAAAGTTTGCATAGTGATGTCCTTTAGAAATAGGGCAGTCTGACTTCAGTTTAGCTACACGCAGTCAAAGAACACAGAGATTTATCTTGAACACTAATTTATCTATGAAGGTCCTAGAAGATTCGAGAAAATGAAGGAGGATCTCTTTCCATTGACTGTTATGCTGTGGAGATGTCTATGACATCTTATTTATTTCCTAAGTATTTATTTTTCAATTGAATGGAGACTGTGCCGCTTAGTGCATTTGTACATCTTAAAAATTTCTGAGATGTTTAGTTATGTGAGCTCATGTTTGCCAAATTTTACTCTTATTTTTATCTGATTTAAGTTATTTTGCTAGTTGTGTCCTTAACTCTGAACTTTCTAGGTTTTTGCTCTGTGGTTTTGAAAAAAAGTGTTTATCATTTTTGGCTTTCACTAATTCATATGTATCATTTATGTTTGACTAATGATAATTATCTAGGAATTTGCATCTTAACTCTGTGATTTAGTATTTTTAATTATTGTTCCGATACTGTGCCCAAATATCAAATTCTTAATCATGACAGTAATTTTGATAATTTCAAAAATAGCAACTGCTAGAACAAATTTACCAAGATTTCTACATCCTTAGGTTCTAATAGGTTTGAATGAAACAGACAAGTAGGCCATAATTTCTGAGAAAGGAAGGGAAGTTTCTCTGAGCAATGGAATAGTGAAATAATTTAATGTAGTATTCACAGCAAAGAACAGGAGTGTTAACACCTCCAGTCTGTACATGTTAGACTCTCCAAAAACTGAGTTGTTTACAAAAGCATCCTTTGCTGTGAATGAGTAGGCAGCCAACACCACAGTGTGAAGCCAACAGATATAGGTTAGTCATGGGCATCTTGATGTTGCACAGCATTTCCCCTCACAAAGATGTAGGGGGGAGGGGGGAGCTGTTTCAGCTCCTGATTCTCATTACCACAGAAAAGGAGGCTTAAAACCTACAGAAAACTGTGGGCTTGTTTGTTTCCTAGGACTGCTAAGCTTCCACAGCTAAGCTCTTGAGAAGTATGCTCAAAATGTGAAGTTTAACAATGCCAAATTTGTAGTCACTCATGGAAAACACAAAGCATCCAGATCCTGAACCTCCTCCTAGCCTAGGAGGAGGTCTCCTGCCTCCTGGTGGAGTTTTCTGCAACAGGTAGGAAAATTCTGATGTTATCAGCCTCCTTTTACTCTTATTTTATGGTCTTCCTCCTCATCAGCTGATGAATTGTTGTCTCCATTCATAGTGGGCATCTGCTCTTTGTTCTTCGAAGGCTTGGAGAGTTCACCTCAATTCTTCCTATCATGAGAAAGGAGATGTTGCGGTAATTAAAAAAAAAACAAACAAAACAAACAAGAAATAAAATCAAAAGAGTGTGGGGGGGGTGTATGTGAAGTATGTTAAAACATCTTAGAACAGGTTTTAGCAGCAGGAACACACTTTTGGATTGTTGCTTTCATCATATTCGAGCTTAAGAATAATATTTAACAAAATTAATATTTTAACAAAATTTGAAACATGTTCATATTTTTCTTCCAATCAGCCAAGAGAATTTTTAAAACCAGCACTAAAATTATGGGGTTTGATCCAGTCTGAAGTAAGCATATTGTGTTCTTTGACAGTGTTTTGTTTTCGCTTTACTAGCAGGAGGAATTTCTTTAGTGTTTTCTTTACCTTTCCCAAAAATACACCAACATACTTCACAGTTAGTATTGTAGTAGCAATCCGTCAGTAAAAACGGTAACCAAGTTTAATAAACCTAGTGAAATCCTACCATAGGTATGTCAGCACAGAAAAAAACTAAGAGAGAAAATGTTGCCTCCAGAGTAGTTGAGAACCGTGAAGAATTTCTGTGTTGATATGAAATATATTGATACATGTTACTGTCCATGTTTCACTGGACTTCCAGGAGAAAAGTGGAGAGGAAACCTTTTTCTGTGCTGTATGTAGTACTCAGTACTGCTGCGTTAAGTCTGAAAGAATAACAGGACATTGTAATATCAATCACACTCCCTGATGGGTTATACTTGCTACTCTGACTATAAATTATTGTTCCCATTCTTTATTTTGAAATAACTTTCTTCACACAGGATATTTTGCAGCAGCTATCAGGAATTGTGTTTGGTTTTCCTCTCAGTAGTGCCACGTAAGTTTATTTAGAGGTTTCTCAGTTCACTTTTAAAGAAAGCTGTGCTTTTCTAGAGATACTGTCCAGCTAAATTGGGCTGAAAGCTATGGCAGTTTTCTACTAAACTCAGCCATCTGTTAATAATCTGAGCATCCACAGCCATAGGCCTTGCAAGAATCTTTTTCAAAACGAAGTTCCTAAAATGTGTCTGTGGAGGATTGGTAAAGTAGTGGTGAACAAGGAAAACTGAGATTATTTAAAGAGACAAGACTACATGTCTTTCAGCAGCAGCAGTAGCTTGTTGAGATATAGCCCAGTTTTGTCCACAGGGTGCTGTATTTTTTTCCCATATAGATTCATCTTAAAGCAGTGATTTTATTACCTGAAATACATCCAATCAACTGTGCATAACCCTTTTCTGTTACTGTGTGCCTTGCTTCAAGAAATGCTCTATTTCTTTCTCAATAGAGAGCAAAAGCAGTGATTTACAATCCAGCTGTATGGTCTAAATAGCCATAATTAGAAAATTCTTTTGAGTCTTTGTACTATCATTTGTTGCAAAATGTAAATGAGGAAAACAAAATATTTGTATGTTGTTATGACATAGTATATGTTGCTTGTTTTTAGTCTTAACTTACTAGCTATCTTTTGACATTGGGCACATGCATACTTTATTTTCCACGTAAAGAGACTGTAATTAATTTGCCCTAGGAAGAATGAAACTGTTTCAGTAAATTACATTCTTTTGCTATTAGTTTCTTGTGTTTTTTGCATCCAATGTATTAAAGTCCTGTAAACTGAAATTCCAAGAACTCATTTGCCTGCAGTCTGCACTCTAGCTTTCCATATATGAAAAAAAATCTGATTTGTTCTTCCAAGCCTTATAACAATCTTATTCCAAATTCTCTGTGAACTTTCTGACCTCCCCACTGCTGGAAAAAAAAATGTTTTCACAACAATGTGAATAATGCTGATTAATATTGTGAGAGTAGCATAAGACAAAACTGTCTGCAAGTAATAAAAGAATTACCATTTTTCACTAAATTCATCAGGCGCATCAACAGTAGCTATCAAATAGGAGTTTTCATTAGAATAGAATGCCTTTAAAATTCACCAAGTGTCAAAGGCAGCCCTTGTTACTGGTAAAAGCGGAATCAAAGAAAACTTAGCATTTTCTCTTGAGTATAGCTGTGTCTGAATCCCATAAGGGGAGAGGAGACTAAAGTTTGTTAATCCCACCTGGTTAGAAATGCGGTGAAAAAGCACCAAAGGTCTGTAAACACAAAAGAATTTATTGCTAATATGTACCCACACTACTTAATTACACAGATAAAATATGCAGCCTCAAATACAAACAGAATACTAAAAATGTGTGGCTCCGAACACAATACCAAACACAATAATACAATATATGTGTAAAATATACAGCATGAAACATAATACTATGATAGACCATGTATTAATCAAAATGAGAAAAAGAGGGTAGGCCATACACTCAATTCAGAAAAGAGGAAAAAAAAGAAAAGGAGAGAAAAAGATCATCAGTCCTGGTTCTAATGTCGATTCAGCCGATTGGAGGGCTTAGTCTGTAGGAGCACTCCACCTGTATTTTCTTCATTGCTGGTCTCTGTCTTTCTGCTTTATAGCTGCAAGGCTTAGTGGCTCGACAGAATATAATTTAATGGTTCTTTAGTGCCAGGGAGTGTTTCAGACAGGTAAAACAAAGAGAGCCTCCACCCTCATCCTTGTGTTTGATTGCTAAGTACTTTCTCAGCAAACATCCTTTAATCAATCCTTTGTCTCAGGGGATTAAAGGTTGATAGGGCCATCAGGGTCTCTCTTTTATCCTGGTCTCCTGCACCACCCCTTGGCTCAAGCACTCCAAGGTTTTCTTCAACTGTCATGATTTTATGTATTAGATAGGAGAGGAAAAGGAGGATAGAAGATGAGAGATCATACATCTGACTGTTGCAAGGGCTATCATCATAGAATCATAGAATCTTCTGTTTGGAAGAGACCTCTAAGATCCAACCGCACCCATTATCCGCTAAACCATGTCCCTCAAAAACTCATCTATCCTTTTTTAAAAACCTCCAGGAATGGTGACTCAATCACCTCCCTGGGCAGCTGTTCCAGAGCCTGACCACCTTTTCAGTAAAGAAATTCTTCCTAATATCTAGTCTGAACCTCCCCTGGCGCAACTTATGGCCATTTCCCCTTGTCCTATCACCTGTCACTTGAGAGAAGAGCTCAACGCTCGCTCTGCCGCAGCCTCCTTTCCAGCAGCCATAGACAGTGATGAGATCTCCCCATAGCCTCCTCTTCTCCAAGCTAAACAACCCCAGTTCCCTCAGCCTTTTCCTGTAGGACTTGTTTTCCAGCCCCTTCACCAGCCTCGTCGCCCTTCTCTGGACGCTCTCCAACACCTCAATGTCCTTCTTGTACTGAGGGGCCCAGAACTGAACACAGTACTCGAGGTGTGGCCTCACTAGTGCCGAGTACAGGGGCACAATCACCTCCCTTGTCCTGCTGGTCACACTGTTTTTGATACAGGCCAAGATGCCATTGGCCTTCTTGGCCACCTGGGCACACTGCTGGCTCATATTCAGCCTGCTGTCATAGAATCATAGAATCTTCTGGTTGGAAGAGGCCTCTAAGATCATCAAGTCTAATCGCACCCATTATCCGCTAAACTATGTCCCTCAAAAACTCATCTGTCCTTTTTTTAAAACCTCCAGGAATGGTGACTCAACACCTCCCTGGGCAGGTTGTTCCATTGCCTGACCACCCTTTCAGTAAAAAATTCTTCCTTAATATCTAGTCTGAATCTCTCCTTGTCGATCAGCACCCCTAGATCCCTCTCCTCCAGGCAGGTCTCCAGCCATTCTTCCCCAAGCCTGTAACACTGCTTAGGGTTGTTGTGCCCCAAGTGCAGGACTCGGCATTTGGTCTTGTTAAACCTCATCCCATTGGTCTCAGCCCATCAATCCCATCGATCAGAAACAAGAATTCATAGAATACCATAAGGACAATATTTACAAGCCATTTTCCCTATGCCCAGAGTCCAAGAGATGGTAGCAGTGATGCAAGCCATGATCAGGGGCTCTATCCATCAAACCAGTTCTTCAGCTGCATTACTTAGAAAAGTTCTCCCATCTGCCACCTCCCTCATCTTCTTTCACACTTCTTCTGTGGTGGTGGTAGTTGTGTATGGTAATGCAACATTCTCCAAAGAAGTTTAAACATTCCACATACCCTATATTCCTTTAACTGCAAGATTTACAGAGGCAACCTGTTCTGTAAAGACATTTTCAGTATGTCCTGCGCTTCTAACTGCAGTTCGCCGAATGCATGTTCTGTCCAATTACTCAAAACATGAATCTGCCAGGTTAGATTTTCTAAAAAATATTGATGTTTTTCAATAGTACGCTTGGGACAAAATTACTTCTGTTTTAGGTCTAATATTTGCCCCAAAGCAGAATAATCAGCTATTTGTATTCCAGGAATTCCTTCTCTTATATCTGCTGGACTACAGCAGTCCCTCTGTGCCCTGTTTCAGTGAGATGTGAAATTAAACATTTGGGGGGGGTGTATAGAGGGGAAAGCAAAAGAACACTGTGGTCCAGCCATTTCATACATAATTAACTGTGAATATAACCTTCTAATGGAACATGCCCACACCATTCCTCAAAGGACTGGGTACTTGATAACAATCAAGTGGATCATCTCGAGGTATCTCCTGTCATATTCCATAAGAGCTCCAGGATTTCCTTTGATCTGGACCATCACTGATTGGAACGCCACAGGAAACTGCTATCTGGACATTTTCAAAAGTACAGTTATATCGCTTTTGGTAACCATAATTGGGATAACTCCAACAAGTACAGTATCACAGTATCATAAGGTTGGAAAGAACCTCCGAGATCATTGAGTCCAACTTATAACCCAACACTAACACCAACACTAACACCAACCCATCATCTAAACCATGGCACTCAGTGCCTCATCCAGTCTCCCCTTAAACACCTCCAGGGTCGGTGACTCCACCATCTCCCTGGGCAGCCCATTCCAATGGCCAATCACCCTTTCAGTGAAGAACTTTTTCCTAATTTAATTATAAAATGTAACAAATTTTGAGAGGGTTACCTACCCTGGTGGAGCAGTTTAATATAAAGGAACAATTTAACAGTGATGCCTTTGTGCCTTCATTGTCTGGGGGGGTCTCTAGTATGTAGTCTGGATGATCACCCTTCCCTGTACCGCCCCCCCCCCCCCCCCCCCCCCCCCCGCTTCATTGATCTGCATTAGGTAGAGTAGAACTCCACTCCAAGGGGAATAGGGGTTGGGCAACTTTTTGGGGGACATGGCCCATTCGTACCTACTGTGGGTAACAAGATGTAGGGTTCCACATTTATCAAGGGTTTGTATACACCAGTCTGCACTCCAATGGGCATCATGATCATGTTCAAAATAACCACTTTCAGAGGAAGAATCCCATCATGGTACCATGGTACAATGGTCAGGAAAAGTGCTGTCACCAATAGATCTGTCAGTGGAATTCTCGGCGAGTAGATAAAAGGCTTTTGAGTACTCAGCTCATTATTTCTCCATGTTTGTCCCTCTTTCTCCCCAGCTAATGTTTTCTTTGGTCTGATTAAGATTTTTAGAGTCATAGCTCCCTGTTTTTGTAAGCTTAGGCTAATTATTGTGAATTAGACTCTTTTGGCTGCCAAACTGGAGGGCAGTACATGTTTGCTGCTTTGTGTGATTCCAAATATTCATGAATTTTTGTATCAGCTCCCAAGCCACATTGGATAAGGTGCTTAAATTCTGAACAGGGGTAACCAAAATTATAGATATATGAGAATACAATCTCCTTCCACACCATAAATGTAACTGGAGTTTTAAAAGGACTAAGGGAGAAAGTAATCAATGAATTGCCTTTGGTATTTTCCAGGAGCCTTCTTATGTGGACCTACTGGCCATTTCCCAATTCCAAATTGATTAAATCAGCCTTAGGTACTGCTGGGGCAATGGTTCTGCCTAGTGAATGGGCAGATGGTCTCGCTCTGCCTAAGATGGAACTGGTTTGTCCCTTTCCAGGACCGAATAAGTTTTTCCAGTGTGTACATAGGCAGACCATCCATTATCTCTTGGGAAATCCCTTTCTCTATGCTCTGCACCCACAACACATTTTGTCCAGCAATTCCGGGGGCCCACAGGAGGTCTGTTCTTCCTTTGTTCCACCTCTGTACAGTAGTCTTGGGTTTCACACCATCAACAACCACCCCCCCCTCGGGCCCCACCCCCTCAGCGGTACCTCTCATTCCTGCTGTAATTTAGCAGCTCCTGAGCTATTTACCCCCAGGGCATGGACCCTCCTCCCCTTGGCTGCCTCCTCCCCTGTGGGGCCAGTGCATCCAGCAAGTGGTCTTGTAATTGCACAGCATATATTTTCAAAGAGTCGAGCAAGCCCTGAATCAGGAGAGTCATCCTATCAGGGTTGGCAATTAACAGGATTGGAGGGGGTTGCTGGGGAACCAAGGCCTGTCATGCATTAGCCAGAAGCAAGCTGCCTTTTGTAAACATTCAGTCAAGTGATTGATGGTCAGCCCGCTGGGGCTGCGAGTTTCCGGGGGGGCAGCATTATTGGGGGTCATCCTGGGAAGAGGGAGCGGCTTCTGGTACAGGACTGCCTGTCAGGCTTTGGCGGGGAAAGGAGAAAGGCTCGGTTCACGTGCAGTGACTGGAGGAGAGCTACCTTCGCATCGTTGCCCGCTTCACGCGCGCTGTGCCGTTCTCCTTCAGAGGGAGAGTGGGAGAGAGGAGGAGTGCGTCAGCGCCAGCTACTTTTGTCTGCGGACTTTCTGGACTTCTCTTGCCCTTCCTTTCCTTTAACCTCACCCCGGCGCCCCAACTGGATAGGAAGACGAGGAAAGCCTCCGCGCTGCCCAGGAGAAGTATTTCCAACTTGCCCTGCGACCGCCCTTCCCCCTCCTGAGTTTTTTTTTCTACGTGGGACCATCACCTCTCGAGGTGGTTATTTCGGAGCCCAGCCGGATCACGGAGTGACGGCAGCGCCCCCTACTGTCTGGAAGTATAACTGCACCGTAGGAGCGAAGATAGGCCTTGCTTAACTCGCTTGAAGGGTTGGGTCACAGCGTTGCTGTCTCTTCAGTTCTGTGTTTGATTATACTATATATTTGCAGTTGAGAACTGTTATCTTTTCCTATACAATTTAGTTTTTCCTTTAAAAAGGAAAGGAGTGAAAGGAGGTTGTAAGCTAGGTGGGTGGTGGTGCTTTCTCGAAAGTGACAAGCGATAGGACTAGAGGTAATGGCCATAAGTTGCGCTAGGGGAGGTTCAGATTAGACATCAGGAAAAATTTCTTCACTGAACGAGTGGTCAGGCATTGGAACAGCTGCCCAGGGAAGTGGTTGAATCACCATCCTTGGAGGTGTTCAAAAGACGGGTAGATGAGTTTCTCAGGCACGTGGTTTAGTAAGGGGACAGGTACAGTTGGACTCAATGATCTTAAAGGTCTTTCCCAACCAGGCGATTCTATGATTCTGCATCTCTGTTGCTGCTATCCTTCTCTCTCTGTGCCTTCAGGAGTCATGGGTGCCAGATTTCTGGTTAAAATTGTTTCAGTAATCTGAGCAACTCTGATTCCTTCCTGTTGGATCCTGGAGCAGTTATGTGTTCTGAGTGCATTAGGGGAGTTATGAGAACGTGAGTGAGGACTGTCATCGTGTAGGTGGTTTGTTATTCATCTTTTACATGGTGCTTCTTTTTCTCTCTGACACCTGATGTCAGTCTCTGACACCTATTGATGACATAAGAAATTACGCCTAGCATGGTACGAAACTTCATTTAGTGGGTGTAGTTCTTTATTTTACAGAGAATAAAAATTATCCTGATTTTTTTTCTTTTTCTGTTCCTTTTTATCACAATCCTTAAAAAATAATCTGTTTTGCAGTTTAAGGAGGTCCTTTTCTAAACTTGGAACCTTTGTGGAACAGTTCATATATGCTCAGCCATTATGATTGCATTGAACTGTGTCTGCTTTTGGCTGCTAGTAGCCAATCATAAAAAATTTAGAATTAGGCTTCGCAGATGTAAAGTAGGAATACTGG
The DNA here is from genome assembly GCA_033556795.1 of Tapera naevia. Classification (NCBI taxonomy): domain Eukaryota; kingdom Metazoa; phylum Chordata; class Aves; order Cuculiformes; family Neomorphidae; genus Tapera; species Tapera naevia. The sequence continues at coordinate 2,056,176 of JAUMJJ010000044.1, read as the reverse complement.
TTTGGGATATTTACTGGACCCATCCAAACACATTGATTTTGTACAAATTTTGATATACATCACATGAGAGCTACAGTTTAATGTCAATGCTATTCCATGAAATAAAATCATAAGAAATAATGCAGTTAGTTGCTTTTAAATGAGTGTCTCCATCTGGAAGTGATTAGTAGTGAGGGAACATGAAGGATGCCTTGCCCCTTTCTTTATGTCCTCTTACTTTCACTCTCCCCTGTTCTGATTGGTTGACTCATGCCTGATTTTAACAACAAAAGATGCTAGTCAAAGAATGTGCATATTTTTAAAAGCTTTCATTTGTGGTGCTTGGCAAGTAGCAATATTTGGCAGTTCTCCAGTTATTCATACCACGATGACCATTGCCATTATTTATTTTTCTGTCAATACCCTTTTTGTAAGACCCTATCCCTAATATAAATTAAAAACAAGCTCAAAATAATTTTGTGGCTTTTTAAAGTGTATTATTTTTTACTTTTGGCTATTCTCAGTGTTCAGGGGGAAGGGATAGAGAAGGCTAGGAGCAACTCAAGATTCACATCCAATCTCGGCTTCAAATGCAGGGCTTTGTTAATATTGAATTTGCTTTCTCTCTGAAAGGAGAGGAAAAAAGCTTCTTGTCACCAGAGATTAAATACTGAATGACATCATTAGGACTTAACAAAATCCTTGGATTCTGTGCAGCACTATTCTCAATTTCTTTCTTCTTTGTCTCTTTTCCTCTTCCTTCTTCAGTTTTCCTTTCTTAAATTGGAATAGTGATGTTTGTAGTCATTATATTGCTACTGAACCACCACTAAGCCTTGTTTAAACAATGTATCATTCATAATGCCAAAAAAAACCCTACAACAGTCATTTTCTGTTAAGACTGGATCTTGTTTGCTTTAGGTGTTTTGCGTCTGCCTGTTTTCATTCAAGCGATTCACTTTAGCGATTTGAGGCTTTTTTAACTTATTCTGCAAAATGATTAGTGGTGTTTGGTGACCCTGTATCATTTAGTTGGTATTGTTTCCAACTCTTATGGGGTCAGAAGGCCAGACTGTGGCATACGGTCAGGATGGTTGGTGGGCTCTGGTCAATTATTTACTTTCTTGTAATACAAAAGCCTGTTCAGTTTGACACTTGTGCTTCTGTCAGAGGCAATGAGGGTCAGCAGTTGTGGAGACATATTAGTTTTGACAAGCTTAATGACCCCAAGGAAGGAAAGTCTGCAGACTTGATAGCAACTGCAGAGTAATTGGTTAGCTCAGCCAAACAGGGAGTGTTAAAATCCAGAATCCTCTCTGGCAGGCCGATTACACTGTTCAGCAAAAGAACTGAAAGGTTGCTGACAGCTTCTATGGTGATACAAAATCATCAACAGGGTGTATTTCAATCAATTCGGTTTTGTTTGGTGGGACATGAGTACACTGAAGGAAACAATTGAGCCTTCCAGGCAGTGTTCCTGCTATAAGTTGAAGCAGAAATCAAAGAGAAATCTTTGTAAGAGTCCTTCAGACCTTGTTGACAATAATGGCTTGCCATGTTTCAGCTAAGTGTGTGTGTGTGTACGGGTGTGTCTGTTGGATTAGTTGAATGCAAAAACTTAGTTTTTCCCCAGGTTTTAAGAAGGTAGGTGATGTAGTTTCAGGTTTTTCAGAATTGATCTCCTCTTGCCGACTGGCGGGGGCGGCGCGCGGCCGGCCCGGTGGGGACCGGTCAGTCCGCTGGGACCGTGAGTTCCCGGGGGGCAGCGTTAGTGGGGACATCCGGGAAAGAGGGGGTGGCTGCCTATACGGAGCTGCCGCCGCACGTTTTGGCACGGAAAGGCGAAAAGCCGCGGCTCACGTGCGTTAGTTGAGAGAGAGCGGCGTTCGGGACCATCAGCCCCGCTCCACGGGGCTGTGCCGGTTTCCTTCGAAGAGACAGAGAGGAGGAGTGAGGTCAGCACCAGATGGATTCCCCTGTGGACTTTCTGGACTTCTTTCCCGTTACCTTTCCCCCCCCCCCGCCCTGGCGCCTCCTAGGAGTGGATTTCCAACCCGTCTTGCGACGCCCTTCCCCCACGTGAATTCTGTTTTGCCTTCAGAGCCCAGCAGGACCATGGAGGACTGACTTTACTCGTTTGAGGTGTTGGGTTTTGAACTGTTGGGTCACAGCATTGCTGTCTGTTCGGTTCTGTTACATATCTATTTTTGGTTACATTCTGGTTACATATCTATTTTTGCAGTTGAGATTATTATCTTTTCCTATACGATTTCATATTCTCCTCTTGATTGAAGTCTATTAACGGCAAAGGACTGTGGTGATTTTCTTGTGGGAGATATAACCCCAACAGACATCTTAGTTTTTCCTTTAGACTAAGACAGTAGGACAAAGCAACAAAAGTCAAGTACTAAAGTAATGTAAGAAACACTAAGAGCTGGCATGCATTTAATGGAATGTTTAATGTTTGAACTGTGCATAGTTTTTGTAAAGAGAATGTAATTACTGTAGGGGTGTAGCCTTAACATCAGGGTCCCATAATGTATATTGGCTTTGGAATGACAGTGTATGCTGTTAATAAACATCAAAAGGTCACTGCTAGCAGGACTAGCAAAGGTGATTAGATATGGGGCCTTCTTACCAGTAAACACTAAAAAGCATCTATAGCATCAACTTCTTACCAGCAGTATCGTTATTACCATCATCCTTCATTGCTGACATCTGATTCCCTGTCTGACTAATTATGGAATTAAAAATAAATAAACTCTCACTTTTTCTGGAAATATTCAGTTTTCTACAGGAAATAAAAGTTACCAGTGCAAAACACCCAGAATTTTTACTGAGCTCTCCTTGAGTCATCTCTGAGATCTGAAACTCAGATATCTTCACAGGTAAACCACTCCAGTTTGAATGCTTTATTGGTGCGTAAGATTCAAAAGGGGAAAACAATACAGATGTCACAGATGTTTTTCATGGTGCTGCAGGTGTGACTGCAGTCAATAAGTGCTTAGTCCAGCAGAATCCATCCTGCAATCACCCATTCACTGCAGTTTCTTGATTCTTCCAGGTCTCTAAAACCATGCCAGTTTTTCCCTCACCATTCTCTCATTCTCTCCTTCCCGCACACTCTAACAGAAGTTACTATCTGAAGATAACCAGGTCTTGGCAGATAGCTGTCAAGAACACCTATCAGATTTACCAATCTGCCTTAGAATATAATACAGGTGTCAGATTTGCTCACCCTCCAGATGTTGACTTTTTTCAATAGTAGTGTAAAAGTAGAGTTATTTTGAAACAGAACTCCAGACAGGTAAGGTGCAATAGATCACCATTCTGCTGTGTTTTCAACTGGTTTTGTATTGTGCATCAAAATGCACTTTTAGCACTTGATTAGCGGTTGGGCAGAGTTAGTCTTTTGTTTCCGTTAACTCACATAAGCTTCATCTGCTTTTAATTTTCTGTTAAGACTTTTTTCTTAATACAGAACATTAAAATACAAAATAAAGTGTTTATTGTCAGTTAAAAACCAAACAAGCATGATGGTTTTAGCTAGCAGTGCAAAAATAGCTTTAATGTCTTTTGTAGCTGCTCTAAGACATCCTTTCACAATGGGAAAAGATTCATTTCAAGGACTATTGAATGCTCCAGTGATTCACAGTGAATGACATAAATGTTAAGTTGCCAAGGGGAAATACATACTAAGAAGAATGTAGTGTCCACCAAGAAGGGGAGGGAAAACCCCCTTAAATGAATGCACTGGTGATGTATTCTAAGGATAGTTAGTTACTGAGTCATCCTTCTAATTTTCTTTGGTAGAATTCAAAGCTTCTTACCCTTGCACACAGCAGGTTGCACAGCTCATCCCGTACTTGTGCCCCTGATCCTGCAGGTCTTTTGGGTTTTGTTCTTTTTGGCTCTAACCCTGAACAGTAAATATTAGGCACAATCATTAATCTAGTATTAGCTTAAAAGTCCTCTAGGTATCCCACAACTAGTATTGGTGCCAGACTTACCATATAAATAAGTGAAAGAATTATTTATAATAGATAAAAGACTTATTGTAACTCAGTCATTCATCAAACACTTTATTTGAGGAGTGGGAATATGTACTTATTTTTGGTAATATGCCATGCTGACCAGTCTTCTTTTTTCCTGTTGGTATTTTATGCATCTCATTCTTCCACCTGGCCCTGCATGCCTCACATCCTAGCCTTGAATTTATTCTCAAAGTATTCTGCTTATGTAAGGTCTGTAAACTCTCGAAGGCTTCCCTCAAAAATGACATCTGTTGCACGATAGGAACAAAATTATTAGCTTCATCAAAGCTTGTAATTATTCCATTAACACCCTACATTTATTACTGATTTCCTCTATATACTCTTTCTTCCTCTTGTTCTGCCATCACTTAAGATTCATACTAGCTTAAGCCCCAGTTGCATGGTGAGAAACACTTATATGTAAGATGTATAACAGACTCATCTACTTACACATTCAGAGGAAGGAAATGCATTGCTAGATACATTGGAGGATCTGTGCTATGCAGCAGAGAAACTGGTTTACTCCAAATTACTTGGTAATTTTCCTTCTGCATCACTGCCATGCCTCTTTTTGTAGGAGCCCCCTTATCTTCTGCTTTTGGGAACTTGAGCGTTTTCGCACAGTCTGTGTGGCAAGAGGAATAACAACCCCTTAGTGCGTCATGAAAGAAGGGCTGTGGCCCTTGCCCTTAGGCAGAAGCTGTTGACTGCGGAGTTTTTGAGGAAAAACTATTGTGCCCCAAGCACAGTTTTACAATCAGGGAGTATATGCCAGCAGTACCTCCCAGACTCTGCATCATGCTGTTATCTCAGGCATTTGCCTTCACTCAATGGTGACTCTGAAGAGTGCAATGACTTCAGTTTGTCTTGACTGCAGCCATTGCCTAACTCAGGCTCAGAGTCCTACTGTGACCAGGACTTGCCTTAATCTTCTGTCTGCTGTGAGGAATTTCTGCAAGAGTCTAAGTTTTCTTGAGCACATAAATGGAGTTGCAGGTGATGCAGTATGAACTCAGTTTGTTGGAAGAGATGAGCTTTGGTGACATTTAAATGGGATGTAAGAAAGCTGCAAACCCTAACCCTTATCTGAAGTTCATGCTGCTTCCTTACTCTTTTCTAATCTTAAGAAACAGGAGGAGGAAAGGGAAGAACAGCAGCCTTGTTTTCTTTTGTTTTGTATGTATTTGTAGTTATTGCTTCTTTGCCCTGTGGTACATTTCACCAAAAGGAGGACGATAACTCTTAGTGTTTTCTCTTGGTGATGTTTTTACTAGCAGGGAATCACAGCAAAGATCTTCACAGGCAAGGTGATTTCCTATCCTAAACATTCTCTTTTCATTTGTGGGTTTTTTTTTTTAATCAAATTTTCTTTCATTTTAAGTTAAAAGCGTAATAATTAGATTTCAGTTATTCTACTGCAAAGGAATAGTAAATAGTAACCAATACTTTAACTTTTCTGATGTCTGGCCTCTTCCATTGTTTTTCTCATTGCTCACTAACTCATACCTATCAGTCAAATCTATTGGTAATTTTGAAAATTTTCCTTCTGAGGCCACACTGCACTGAAAAATTGTGTAGCCAGCACTTAAACGCTTTTTACCATCTTCTCACAGTCAGAGCTTGCTTGTTTCATATCCACGTGGTCGTCTGTCTTGCCCTTTGAATCTGGAGAGCTTGCTCACCGGGTGGGTTTCTGTAAGCTTTCCCAGCTCTCGTTTTAACTTACAGGCTTATAAAATGTGGGAGCATTGTCTAAGTTGTCATGAATTTTGAGATTTAGTTCCAGATAGTCAAAAGCATGTTTTCAACTGAACAAATCAAATTAAGCAAAAGTGCTTCATTCTGCCTTTATTCTTATTGCACTTCCCAGCAGGGCAGAAGATTAAATAATACATACACCAGATTCAAAAAGAATGTCTAATTCATGTTCTTTCTTCATAAGATATGAGACTTAATCCTTTCTTTTGAGATTTTTTTTTTTAACAAAACAAACAGAACCTAATTGTATAAAGCAGACGGTGCTGGGCAGCCAAGAATAGAAAACCTGTCTGAGCTGGGAAGTTCATTTTGAATATTCCTTGAAATTTGCATATCATTTATTTGTGGGCTAAGAAAGAAACATCCTCTGGCTGTTTGCTATTGTGATGTACTCCCACTGATTATAATGCGAGCACTTTTATGTTGTTTTCCACAATTGTTCTCGTCTGCAATCCATTTCTCTTAAACCCTGAGGTGAATATTCTCCTGTGCTTTGCCATGAAAGCAGAGTTGTCTAAGTAGCTCTGCTCAGAACAAGGGAAAGCTAGGATTTTAAATGCTGAGTTGTATTATTGATTTGCCTTTTAACAGGGGACAAGTGGGGAAGAAGAGGTAAGGTTACATTGCTAACAGCTTCAAATACGTTTCACTCTAAACTTTTGGATGATAAATTTATTTGCTTATTACAGATAAGAGTGCAAAGGCAAGGTCCTGATATGATTGGTGGACTAAACTGTAGAACTGTAATGCCCTAAAAGCTGCTGCAGAGTCTTTGTGCCCTAAGGACTAAAAAACTAATTCTACATTCCTTGCATACGCAAAATCCCCTCTGACATCAGTAGATGTGGTACATATTCAAAGAATGCCGAATTGGGACCTGTTTTTTATGACATAACTCTTATAGCATGGGTGGGTAGTAATACAGCCATGTTAAGGTTGTTTAAGAATTCACATTTTCTCTTCTTTTTCATTTGCTTACACTTTTTGCCGAATAGCAACATTGGGGAATTTTCTGTTCCATATTTTTTTCAGTAGTTGTATAGATAACTAATCTTGACACTATTAAATAAAGCATCAGTTAGTCTGATTTAAAACTAGTGTGTTTATTGCTAATTTTTTCTTTGGAGGAAAATTTGCAAGTGATGTTCCACTTTGCTGTCTGTAATAATTGCTGCTACTGTTTCTGAGCGAGTATTTTTGATGGATATTTTTATTTATTGGGAAATGCAGCTAAGGACTTGCAAAAGCGATGAACTAATTAATGTCAAAATCAACACGTTCGCACAGCTGAATTAGTAAGAAAGCAATGGAGAAAGTCTGAACATAATTTTTGCACTTTCAATATAGAACTTCAATTTTCAGTTTGCAATAGATTATTTCTTTTGAAAATGGCCAACCTTTCTTTTAGAGTAGTTTAAAAAAGATCTGAATTTTTTTGTTTTGTTTTGTTATTTCTAGTTATGTAGTTTGGGGGTACGTGGGCTGGATTTTAAATATTTCTGGATGCCTCAGACCATTCAAGAGAGTATCATACAACTGTAAACCCAAAGTAAATACTTGCAGTGTTAGAAAATGCTAAATATTTAATGTTTAATATGGCCAGGATTGTAACTTCTGTTGGCTTTACATGAGTCCAGATAGTTAGAAATATCACCAGGTAACATGATTTTGTTATGTAAAATTGTCAGGATTATCTTAACATTTTTTATGAAAAAAACACCGAGATGGTATTACCATGATAGAGACCAAGTATTATGGAACAGCAACAAAAAAAACCTATCATGTGTCACATTTATTCCTCAAACAGATGGAAATTCAAAATTAAGAGCACAGTTGGAGGACAGCCAAGTATCTAAGTAAAGTGGATAGCCATAGCTATGAAGATAGCCATGCTATCTCAAAGATAGCTGTAAGAAAGCTATACTTTATTCTGTTTTGCATTGAACTTTTCTGTCTCAGACACCTAAAGTTGAACAGCACTTTGTATAAACAAGCAACCAATAAAATAATACCTTATGTGTTTTCTTTAATAAAACCCATTTAACCAGCCCTTTCAGTTAACATCAATGTCAGTTTGTCAAAATTGGAGCCCTTCAAACTTTTTGTTATAGCATAACTTAAGTACATCATTTCTTTGGACACAAATTTAGTTTTTATGGACATGCTCTACTGTATTCTAGCATATTTTATGCACATGAATGTTGTGCTTATCAAAAATCAGATGCATCTCTCATTGCCTGTTTTGCTCTTGGCTGTGATCTATATGGTTTTCTTAATTAAAAAAAAATTAAAAAAAATTATTTTGGCTTTCTAAGTAATAAATAGAATTTACGAACACAGATCCTATGCCAGCTAGGAGCTGGTCTTGTGGCACTGTGGTTGGAGGTAGAAAGAAACTTATATCCAGGTATGTAGAAGCCTGTGCTAAATGTTTGATAGTGTAAAATGTGAGCTGTGTGCCATAGATGTGGAAGATTACACATGCTGTAGTCTAGAGCTCTCCCGGCTCTAATATAATTCTGTCTGTGAAAATGGCAATGAAATTATATATTTTCAAATAACTGTAAGAAGAAATACTTCAATACTATTTGCAGAACACCTTGCATGTCTGTTTGAATTTTTCTGTCCCAGTTTGCGTTGTATAGATGGGATGGGGTGGGATGGGGTGGGATGGGATGGGATAGCATATGATGGAATAGAGCAGAATCTAATTTTCTGATTTCTAGTTCTATAAGATAGAACAGATCATAAATAATCTGAATTTGGACACACAGTTTGGTGAGGTAGAACCCTCTAGCCTCATGTTTCTTTCCCATATGGGCTATGGTTTCCCTGTCTTTATGGTTCCTTAATCTTTTGTTCTATTTTTCCCTAGTGTAATAGAGATCAAAATCTAGTCCTTTGCAAAATTCACAAAGAGCAAAATGCTCTAGAACAACAGAATCTTCCCAGTGAGAATGTGATTTACACTCCCTCATCTTCATGTTTGAAAGCCTGTAGCCTAAATTTATAGCATGTCTATGGCATCAGATCCTATAGAGATCTGAACTACAGAATTGAGATGTAGCTACATGTTTGAATTTGTATTGGTGGGGAAGATAGTGTTCCTGCATATATTTCTTGAAATATCTACTAGGAAATAATAGTTTTTTTTTACTTGATGAAAGCTTGTTTAGTTCTTGCAAGTTTGCTTGAATAAATCTAGCTATCTTCTCTGGGATTTAGCAATAATAGTAGCTGCTTTAGCAATAAGCAATTTTAGAACTATGACAGCTTCTAGTATGGAAAGCTGCATGAATAAAGCTGATGACCTGAGTTGCAGGAGGGTCAAAGGCAAACTTCTAGAAAAGTGAGGAGGAAGAGAAAGAAAGGAGGAAAAAAAAAACAGAAAAAATCAGGAGCACTGTCTTCCAAAAGAAACAATGAAATGATTCTCAAATTGTTCATTTTCCTTGTAGTAGTTTCTGTACCATATAGTTTTAGAATCAATAGCAGCTGATGTATTCAGTAATAGTTTTTTTTGAAGGGACTTGTCATAATATTTACCTTCTCTACAGCAACAGAAATAGCTTCCAAGACTGAAATGGCCATGCTTACTAAAACTAATGGAAACAAGAGACACTTTTGTGGTGAAACAATCTCTTTACACTATTATTTCAGGGGATAAATAACATTCAATATAGTTTGCTTCATTTCAGTTGAGTTATTTGGTCTCTTTAGGCATGTGCTACCTAGAAAGTAAGGGTATACGGTGTGGTACAGATCTCTGAAGTGTGAGGAGTATGAAGATCTCTAGGATATTGAGATGAAAAGGAAAAATGAGCGTGTTACATTTATAAAGAACACATAAATAAAAAGAGCCATCTGTAAAGACAGAACAGACAATGAAGGAGTTTTGTGGATGAGGCCAGTTCTTCACCTGTTTTCCTCTTCTACCTTCACTGCAATTTGGTGGCATCCTTAATCCACTGTTCCTGTTTGTCTTGTCAGAACTGACATCCAAGTGTTCTGTGTGAATACTGATCTCCTTGGAAAGGAGATTAAAATTAAATTTTAATGATAAAATCATGTAATCTGTCCGCATGTGGAAATACTCAGCCAAGTGTGTTCACTGTGGCTGATAGAATGAGATTGTGTCTTCTGTATATGTCTGAAAAAGTAGAAAAATTCAATTTGCCGTATGTTAAACAATGTGTAATTTTTTACTCTGCATTAATATCTCCTTTTTTCGCCATTGGTTTAGTTGCATTTTTCAGTTGTTGAAGCAGTATATATCTTTTCTGATTGAAACTATAGCCAAAGAGATGCATGTGTTGGAAAACTGAAAGGTTATGGTTTAGTAATCTTAGGCACACACAAACGCACATGCACTGACTAGTCCCATAAGTCTTACCTCTGACTCAGATTATGAACTTTTTAGTGCCTCTATTAAGTATAATATACCTTTTAGCGTAAAGTAGGAATTACAAATAAGATAAATAGCAGTTTATTTTAGGCTTTGTCAGTCTATAATTATATTTTTTTGATTTTATACTTGTGCAATGCTTATACTTATGAAATCCACCAGAAATACCTGAAGTGAGGATATTGCAATGGAGAGATCCTGTTTTTTTTATTTTTTCAGGAGGGAAAAGAGAGAGTATTTATCTATTGACTTAAGCTTTGGACCAAATTGTCGTTGAATGGTTGGTAAAAAAGCATCTACTGTAATCATGTGCAACATAGTCTGTCATTATTTACGGGAGCAAATAATTTAAAGACATTGTATCATTTTGTAAGCTTAACTACTAAAGCAGAAAATAAATACTAGCTTTGCATAATTTTGAGAAAAATGTAGCCTTATATAAGCACTGTGTATCCACCAAGGTATTTAGTCACCATGTCACAAAATGTGTTTGGTTCAAATAGAAGTGGTTGCACTATAATGAAGTGCTGCTCTGAATACTACATTTTTCCCTATTTGAACACTTTAAGGGTTAAAAGCACAGCACTTATTTTACATGAAATGAACCTGGGCTTTTAAATCTCAGCAGTGGCATTCAGCCTCCTTGTTGGTGAGCACCTGATGTCAGCAGTTTGAATGATGTCTGACACTAATTAGGTGTCGCTCACAAGATTGCCAGGCAGGAGTGTCTGGGGAATAAAAAGCTATTTAAAAGGTTTTAATATGAAGTCTTACTTTCAACTTTTGAAAGTTCTTACGTCTCTTGCAGCACCCTGCCAATGCTGTTGAGGAAGTGAAACGCTTTTTAGAAGACTATTAATTAATGTTTGAAATGCACCATTCTGGTTTCAGAGCCATATAAAGAACAGCTTTTACATCTGTTTATGAGATAAATGCCAAGCTGGGGAAAGACACTTTATCCTTATCGTAACACCTGCCTTGGTACGGGCACAGTAGAACCTACCTGGTCAGTGTATCAGAGTACTCAAAATTAATTGACAGATAGGAGATAAAACATTGTTAAATAATTAATTTTCCCTATATCTGCTAATAAAACTTTTTAGAATGCTGCATGAATACTGAACAATTGAAAGATTTGGGTTGGGGCATTATGTATATGCTACTCTGGACTTACTTTTTCTCCTAACGTTTTTAGGGATACCATTCTTTCTATTTACATAAAAGCATTCTGATGTGACACCATTCCCTACAATTCAGAAATGGTTTATATTTGCATTCAAATAAGTTTATTCAAAGTCAAGACTTTTAAAACTTGTGTAATGCCTAAGGACAGCTAATTTATATTACTATAGTAAGGAAGTTATGCAGTTTGTCAAAGCAATCTCAGGCAGTAACTTGCTGTTGGGAATGGGTTCAAGTCAGTGTCCAGACAGTACATCTGCATAAGGCAGAGGTAATGTTTTATACTGTTTTCTAGCATCCACACATATCAATTTGGATCTTTCAGCATGTGTTATATGAAGTTATCTCACTCTGTTTCCAAATACTCAGAAGGCTACATAAAACATCTTGGAGTCCTTCTGAGCTTTTAAGAGTTCACTTGTTTACTTTTTTTATCTCATATCCATCCACTCTTCAAGGGAGAATGCATTATCAATCTGTTACTTCCACAGTCTAAGATAGAAGAAGAAAAAAAAGTAGAAAACTAGTTCTATGTTTCTGTATTGATATTTTACTGGGAAAAAACCCACGAAATAAAATTGTAAGTTTTAAGTATATGATATTTTAAAATAGTTGAATATTATTCATTACCAGTTTATTCATGAAGAGATTTTAAATGTAATTCATATGTGGAATCATAGGCAGATAGTGTTACTTCCAAAGAAGGTTTTGCACTGAATTTTTTCCCAGTGCTGATGTGGATCAGTGTGGAAGGGAATATAAAGTACTGTTGGTGAAATGCCTGTGGTTCTCTTTTTGAAAAAGACAGTGTTCAGTATAATTAGGTTTCTCCAAGGCCTTTCAGGTTTGAACCGCATGACATTTTTGAACCTTATGTGGAAGGACATCTCTACAACTACCAGAAAGGAGTATGCTGTGAGGTGTCAGTCTCTTGTCCCACGTAGCAAGAGGAAACATCCACAAGTCGCACCAGGAGAGGTTTGGATTTGGTATTAGGAAGAATTTCTTCACTGAGAGAGTTACCAAACATTGTAACAGGCAGCCCAGGGAAATGGCTGAATCACCATCCCTAGAGGTATTTAAAAGGTGTGTGCATGTGGTGGTTATGGGCATGGTTTAATGGTGAACTTGGCAGTGTTTGGTTTGCTCGATCTTAAGGGCCTTTTCCAACCTAAATGATTATATGATTGTATGATTTTAGGGGGTTTGTACTAAATTCCGTTAGTAGGACTCATACTAGATAAAGAATGTTTCACCTATTCTCACAGTACTGGTGCTGAGTAGGTAAACTTTCTACATTTAACAGGAACTAGTAGAGCCATGAAAACTGAGGATATCGCACTGTAACAGGTGATCTGGTTGACTTTGCTGAATTATTGTGTTATAAAAAGGTGCGCTGTAAAATAGCCAAATGCGAAGCAATAAAAGCAGGGATGAAGGCATATATCTTGTATTTACAAGATGAGAAATTCTGCCTAGCAAAAACTGAGTCTGAGTGGAAATTTAATATTACCAACTGTAATGAAAACTGTCTGTAAACAAGGTTACCATGATCCTTGAATGAGTGGGAGAGAGGATTTGATTCAGAGAAGTCATGTTACCTGAGTGTCTGCCACTCGTGAAACTACTATTGAAATTTTGGTCTTTTATTTTGTATACCAGGTGAATGCAGAAGTAGGCACAAGTTATCAATAGAAAACCAGAATGCATCTGTGTGGTCGTGTGCAATCAGTCATGGATTAATGTGCATTAGCTGTAGGTTAGCTGCCAAAGGAAGAACTATGTCTGATCTGAACAGTACACGTGAAACTGCTGTGTTTCCTACCTATGAAGATTTAGTGGGGAAGACGCAATCCCACACTGTTACGATGTCATGTGTCCTTGGACCAGAAGTAGCATCCATTGTGTTTAATGAAGAAGAGGCATGGAAGGTAGAAAAGTTAATTAGTTTGATACTTTTTAATGGAAAGCATGGTTGCTAGGGCAAAGCTTCTTATCTTGTTGACCACGTAAAGTCCAGGAGGAATTTCTCCCCTCTGATATGTATCGTTTTTTTCTGGATGCACTTTCTTATTCTCTCTTTGCATCATCAAATGTTCACCATGGCTGAAAAGGTTACTAAGCCAAACAAGTGGGTGTTCTACAACTGTGTAGCAATGTACTTGAAGCACCTCATTAGCACAGCCTGGATGTGTACATAGAGTTGGCCTGGTTTCCTCTAAGTACATTTGAAAGAGAGTTCGACAGATTTTCAGCTTCCTGTCAAGCATAGGCCTCAGCTAACTTTCTGAGGTCATTTGGATTTATCTCACCTGATAGTTTCCCTATATTGCAGTCTTTTGTGGGCCTCTCAGTCTCTTCTGCTTCTTGCTTGAGGCGTGCATTCTGTTTTGTTCGAGGACAAAACATAGTCTGTCACTGAAGTATCTAGGTTTGATACAAAGAAAGCCAGCTGTTGCAATTTGGTGGTGATAGGAAAGTTGCTTTTCAGCAAAGTCAAGTTTTAAAAAAAAAAAGTCACCCCTCTCCCTGTAACATTATAAAGAAACTCGTTTGGGAAGATGTATTAAATATATTTGTTATACTATCACATAAATATTTTCCCGCACATGGCAACAGACTAGTGATATGCTTATTCTTCACACTTACAGAAAAAAAAAAAAAAAGGTTATCCTCCCCAACTGCTGTTTTAAAATATCTGAGGATAACTATGTATAACTGCTTAAAATAAAGAGAAAGACACTAAAAGCCTGAACAGGACAGCATAAAAATAGGACAGTAACATTATGCTGTATATTGTGGATGAAACATTATTGTAAAATGAAATACTGATCACGTGTCAGCATTTCTAAGAGCATATAATTTTATTTGGTTTTATTTCAGAATCAATTTCAAAGTAGGTCTGAAAAAACACTGTTTCTAGTGAGAAAGCAAATATATAAAGGTGCTGTCCAATTCCAGACAGGGCTCAGAAATGCATGGTGCATTCAGCAGGGCTTTATATGCTGCACAGATTATGTGATGTAAATCTATGCAATTCTATTGTCATTTTACGGGATGGCTGACTGAATACCATCTCTGTGTGTAAAACAGCACACTCATGAGAACACAAGCATTTTAAAGTCATAGCACTGCTTTTGGTTTTTATTGACATTTTACCTTTCACTATAAATATATTGTTTCTTGGTTTTGACAATCATCCTTCTGAAAAGGTAAATTGAACATATAGGTATTTCATTGAATGTGTTTTAAAAGAACTCCTAACTTTAGGAAGAACAGAGAGAAAATTTTCTTTATGAGCTAAGTAAGAGTTTCAGTTTGCGTGAATTGAAGTTCAGTAACTGTGATTTCTGTACTCCCGTTTAGGCAAACATTATGCACTTAATTCCATGTAATATTTCAATAAGATCTGTTTTAATCCGGAGTATGTCTAAAAGTGTTAAACAGCTTCAGAATGCCAAATGCGTGCCATGTACTTAAATGACTATTTGTAATAAAGGTTTTACATCCTCCTGTTCTACCACAGTTAATAACTTAGAAACTAGAAAGAGTTCCATTTCAAAATACATCTACCTGACTTTCCCCTCCCTCATGACTAGTCATGTCTTGTCTGCAATTCTTCCATTGAAATCTTGTTATCAGGGAAAAAAAGTATACTCTGTGCTGTTGGAAAGAATATCATTCCTTTTATCTTAAGAATTCCTAAATCTTCAAAAAGTCTGGGGTTTAGAGTAAACATACACTGGCCTGTGTTTTACCCTATGAAATTGAAGGTTACTTGAAATACTGCAATAATTTATTTCATACTTATATACGGCTTAGTTACTGTCATTAGAATGGATGGGGTTCTCTATATGAATTTAATAAGAACTAATAATGTGTCTACACAAAGTGGGCTACTCTGTAGGTTTCATTAATATTTTAGTGTAGCTGCTCTTGAATTATTTTGTTTTTGAAGGCCATTTTAAAAATAAAAGAATTTTTACACTTGCAACAGTATTTTGCTTGCATACCAAACCTTTGTAAACATAGATACAACTTTCTGTCTCTCTTTCTCTGTCTGTATATATATATGGCGTTTAAATTAAAGTTTAGTGATCAAAATTGGGTAATCTGAAGGCATTGTAGATTTATTTTGGATAAAAGAATCAGATATAAATACAAAAGCGTCATAAGTTGAGAATTTTTCTGAAATTGTTCTGTATGAAAGATAAAACTGCAGTTATGATATAGTGTGGGGGTGTTCTTCCGCTTTTTCAAGCTTTAATTTCTTAAGCTTAATATTGCTATTTTATAGGTAATGTGTACTTTCTCCTATGTACTATGTTTTTCTACACAACAGTCAGTGTATATTCCTTTCTGTTGCTGAAACCAAGCAGAACCTGTTAGGGAGTACTGCACAAAAATTCAGACTCTCCATTTTGTTTGAGGCTGTTTTTTTTTTTTAATTTTCTCCCTGCAATTTATTCTTTGAAGTTTGACGTCTCTTTTATTAATCTAAGAAACTGAATTGCTTAAAAATTGTGTTGAAAATTTTATTTCCTGTTTTTTCTCTTTTTTGAGGGTCTGATAGATCTGTAAGAAAGGCATGCTAATTAAGACAGTAACTGACTGTACTTTTGTAAAGAAACATGCTCTGAAGAATAATATATTGTAAAATTTACTTGTGTTATTCTAAAATCAATGAAAATGGTCTGTTTCTCGTCAAGTGAATATAATGAGTAGAAAAAGAAATGATGGAAAGTTTTGTATGAATATTACAAATTTTTGACAGCTCTATTAATGAATAAATATTTTCAAGTGTACAAGAACTGCATGTTATGCAGCAGATGCTTTAGGTGTTGTACAGTGGAATATGAAGCAGCTGAAACGTGAGATTAATTCATCTTGACTGATAGATTAACTAATATTCTTAAATATTCAAGTCTAATTGAAATCAAATGTACCTAAAATACTGATATGAGATAGAACTGATGGGCTTTGGTCTGCTTTGGGGTAAAGTGTGCTGTGGGAACATGATAGGTGAAGAACGAGTTTTCTGCTTATATAAACACAGATTTCTCTACAGAATCAATACTTGGTTAGGTGTAGAAATGCCGTACCACATGATTATTGGCTGCCCGTAAGGATTAAATCCTGTTTTGATGGGCTCCCATTGCTTTTAGTACCTCATACATTTACTCCTTGCAGAAAGGTAAAGAAATATTTCAAAAATCAGTTTACTTTTTGCATTACTATGAACACAGCAGAGCAGACTGATACTTCTCATCATTATTTTGTTGTTGCTCTGTAGGTTGACTTGGTAATGAGAGATGCCTGTGTTCAGCTCAGTTGTTAATATCCAAACAAGGCCAGATCTGAAATAAGGGTAGCTAGCACTGGAGTTGAGAACCCCGCAGTGAACATTTTGCTTTCTGTGTGTTACTGGGAGAATCAGCTAGGGCTGTGTTTTTCAGATAGGCTGTGCTATACTCTGAAGTTACTGCTCTTTGTATCTCAGTGTCCCATCTGTAACATGGGAGTAGGTCATAGCTTCTTAATTCATGTGCAGGGAGGATAAATACTTTCTTATGGTCTAAATGGTTCAAACTCTGCTGCAACACCCACGCTGAGGAACTAGGCTTTCCCCAGCTTTGGAGGGGCATCCAGCCATAGGAGGCTGGGTGATCTCTGCAAACCCTTTCACTCTCCTGATCAGTGTTTGTTGTTGTAGTTTGCTGTCTGTGCTTACCTTTCAAATAATTTCTTTCTCTTTTCTAGTTTGAAGGTTGCAAGAAGGCCTTTTCCAGACTAGAAAATCTCAAGATTCACTTACGGAGCCATACGGGCGAAAAGCCGTACCTTTGTCAGCACCCTGGCTGCCAGAAAGCATTCAGCAACTCCAGTGACCGTGCCAAGCACCAGAGGACACATTTGGACACTGTAAGGAAGCTGAAGTTCGATTGCAGTCCCCTGTGCAGTAGACCACGTTGCTCCTTTCCTCTAGCTTGGTGGCAGCAGGTAGTCCATAGCCTTGGAGACAGGAGGGAAAAGTGTTTGATGAGGCTGTTTAAGGTGTTTCAGAGTGACCCAGTAGTGTAAGCATGGACGAAGATGGGCTGAACTAGTTAGATAAAAAGGCTGTGACTCTGTGGGCTTTGCTGCAAGTAGAGGCAGTAACTTTCTCCCGCTTAGGTGGGCTTTAGGGGACCTGAAGATACAGAAGTCATCAGTGATAATAACTGCCATTCTCTGACAAAAACTCAGTTAAACTTAAGGCTGGAATATGAACTAGAAAGTCAAGAGAGGAATAATAATTTTGTAAATCTAAACATTTTCATGCCAGCAAATTATTGCTTGTGAATTTGAGTCACAGCTGAGATTTTTTTGAAAACTTCTGTTTCATAATAAAAGGTGGGGTTTTGTTAGAGACAAGCAGTTTCCAAAAGGAGGAAGTCTAGAGAGAAAACAAGAACAATGCCATTTTAATTTAATGGCTATCACAAAACTTAAATTAACCATTTCAAATAATTGACAGTGTGACTAGTAAGTTTATAATTTTTAGAAGGTGTTTTCGGAAATACTTTGTGAAACATAAATGGCTAAATTGTAAAATAGCTAATTTCAGCAAACACTTGGACCTAATGTTCGTATAATACTTTGTTTGGTGGACCTACAGGTCTTTAAGGACCACAGACAGGTTAGAACAGGCAGAGGGAGATATTTATAGAGATTTTTACTTATTTGGTGAGTTACATTTATTTGGCTTGCTTAAAGAAAACTATAAGGGTATTACAGGACTGGTATCTTTCTAAAATGGCATGTGTTATTAGAAATAGTGAGCAGAGGGAGTTTGCCTTGTACTTCACATTAAAATTTGTATGTTTGTGTGTAATGTTTTTGAAACTTCGGTATACAGTGCTTGCTTTGGTTTTAGCTTATTCTTTTCTTAATGTAGTAAACTAACACTTTTTCTTGTTCTCTTTTTCTGAAGCAGAGTCTTCTATAATCCTAAACAATATATCTTGGCATTTACTGCAATTTCTTTACCTGATTCATTAAAGAACATAATTTCTGATAAAGTCAAAGATTGCTCTGAGGTTGCAAGAATTGTGAGTATAACTAACAATGTTTATTCTACTGATTACAAAAAAAAAGGTAACTATAGGCACCATAATGAAAGCTTTCCATTGTTAATTCTTCCTAAGAAGCATTGCTTTCCTCTTTTCTCTTTCTAATAAATTACTGAGCATTCTGCTTGTAATAATGTACAACATTTGTATTCTGTAGTAATGTGGTTTGCAGCATCCCAAGGCTTGAAAGGGATTCTCTCGAGTTAAAATAACCTATGGTATAACAGCTGCTTTATTCTTTTTCTTTTTGACTTAGAAACCTTATGCGTGTCAGGTTCCAGGATGTACTAAACGATACACAGATCCAAGTTCCTTGAGAAAGCATGTGAAAGCCCATTCTTCCAAAGACCAGCAAGTCAGGAAAAAGGTAAATTTTCTACTGTGTTGCCTATTGTAAAGCGTATGCGGAGAAGTCAGGGTTCAAATGTTAGATGTTTCTATGCATCTTCAGGTACCTGTGCTGATTTCAGACTGCTGTTGGGAAAGACATTAATGAGAAATAATATATATGGTTCTTATATAGATGATAATTTCATCTTTAACTTAATGAGGCTGCCTGCTTTAATGCGTTTTATTTTCTAATGTGATGATCAATATGATCAAGCATACATAATGTGGCAAATGAAAAATAATTTTTGAAAACAGAAATTTTTGGTTTTAAAGATCTGCCACTTGGTAAAAATGTACTGGCACAAAATCTGGTTTACGTGGCCAGTCTCAGGTGGAAGGATGGATATTGAGGACACATGGAAAGTGTGTGAGATTAAGCTTTTAACTGTATTTCCATATGCTAGACATTTCTAAATACCAAGATATTTCACAATGCTGGTTCCCTGTGGCTGTCAAGCCCGTGAGTCAACAGTTGTTTTTATATATAAGCACATCTTTGAAAAGCTAAGTTGCAACCCAAGAGAATGAACTTTTTCTTGAGCATTTTTAATCATAACTCCTGTTAAATACTGACACAATTTCATTAGATTGTTTGAGTCATTGAGGATGAAAATCTAAGCTTTCATTTTAAAGGCAACTCATCCTGATAAAAGTGGAACGTGCATGAACTGGTGTAGAGATAGATAGATAAATCTTAGAGATGTCTGTTCTCTGTAAAACAAATATAGTGTAGAAGTTTTAAAACTAAATGCACAACCATTCATAGAAAACAATGCAATTGCTTCGTACAGCATTGAAAGCTCTAAGTGGCAGTCATTAAAACTGCAGTACATAAAATTGAAGAGTAAGTTTTGATTCAGTGGTTTGTTGAAGCAGCACATGGAAGCAGGGACCTGCATGTCAGCCTCTGAGGAACTGGCCTGTAGTTTTCTTGAGGAATTTCCTTTGAATTTATGAGTGCCCACTCCTGTATCAGAGATTAAGTAACTGAGCATTCATTTTCACCTTAGTAAGTAGTGCTTTGGCTCCCTTGCTCCTGTGCATGCTGCCCACAGGCAGAACTGATGAATGAGATCTGTAAGACCTGGCCTGCCTAACCTTGGAAGGCAACTCAGCCACCCAGATATTTTCTTTTACAAGCATGTAAAGTAAATGCTGATCAAGTCATTGAAGTTTGAGAAATTTGTGTGTGATGTCTCAACTACAACTGGCATAATAGACCTTAATTAAATTACACTGTAAAATTAATGTCATTGAAAGTGAAATAGTGTGTTGTTTCCTCTCTCTCATTTGTCAAATTGAAATATGTGGAATTTTTCTTCCTGCATTTCATTCGCTATTTGATTTTACTCATTTTCCATCCCTTCTTTGTGCTAAACAGTTTAAAACTGGCCTTTTCTACTCTTTGCTTGACTCTCTATGGGCATATTCTAGACTTAAAATATTTTATTTTTCATCCCTGTTTCATAAGGACTTATTTTGCAGATGATACCAAGCTGGGAGGAAGGGCTGATCTGCTAGAGGGTAGGATGGCCCTACAGAGGGACCTGGACAGATTGGAGAGCTGGGCTGATTCTAATGGGATGATGTTTAATAAGTCCAAATGTCGGGTACTTCATTTTGGACACAACAATCCCATGCAGAGCTACAGACTGGGGACAGAGTGGCTGGAGAGTAGTCAGGCAGAAAAGGACCTGGGAGTGCTGGTTGACAGGAAGCTCAACATGAGCCAGCAGTGTGCCCAGGTGGCCAAGAAGGCCAATGGCATCCTGGCCTGCATCAGGAATAGCGTAGTGAGCAGGACCAGAGAGGTTATTGTCCCCCTGTACTCGGCACTGGTCAGGCCTCGTCTTGAATATTGTGTCCAGTTCTGGGCCCCCCAGTTTGGGAAGGATGTTAGGATACTGGAATGTGTTCAGAGGAGGGCAACGAAGATGGTGAAGGGGCTGGAGCACAAGCCCTATGAGGAGCGACTGAGGGAGTTGGGGCTGTTTAGTCTAGAGAAGAGGAGGCTCAGGGGAGACCTCATTGCTCTCTACAACTACCTAAAAGGAGGTTGTAGTCGGGCAGGGATTGGTCTCTTCTCTCAGGTGACCAGTGGCAGAACTAGAGGGCATGAACTTAAGTTTCGTCAGGGAGAGTTTAGGCTTGATGTTAGGAAAAAGTTCTTCACTGAAAGGGTGATTGGCCATTGGAATGCACTGCCCAGGGAGGTGGTTGAGTCGCCGACGCTGGAGGTGTTTAAGGGGAGACTGGATGAGGCACTGAGTGCCATGGTTTAGATGATGGTTGGTGTTAGTGTTGGTGTTAGTGTAGGGTTATAGGTTGGACTTGATGATCCCAGAGGTCCTTTCCAACCTTGTAATACTGTGATACTGTGATTTATGCATATTGGTCTTCTGAGGTGCATTGATATATGGAACAGGAAATAAGCCAAAGCTCCACAAAAAAAAAAGAAAATTTGTGGCTTCTATAAGCATGGATAAAGTTTCAAGTGTGTAATGTTTACAAGGTAGAGCGTAGTTACTGGACCTTTGAGAGCTCAGAACTGCTAACTAACATTATGCTTTGGTATTTGAAATATTTCCTAGACGTAATAATAATAAAACATAAGAAACAATAAACCTTTTAATACAGAATTGAGGTTATTTATGGCTTTAATTAAAAGTGAAAATTGACTTGATGTCAAAAAGGTCTTTACAAAAATGTGTATTCATCAATAACAACTATAAAAATTCCAAGGTGATAAAGGCACAGTGAAGTAATACTTCCAGCCCTAGGGATCTATTCTGTTGAAAAGAATGAAACCCTTTGCTGTCACACCCTGTTAGTCATGGATTCATTTAATATATTGTGCCTGGCTGCTTTTAATCCTCTTTTTAACTTTCCCGTACACTCCAAGTGACTTTATTGTGGTGTTGCTGGCTCTCCAAGGCTGTACCTGCAAATGTGTCTGATGTTGCATAGACTTAAAATAGAAAGATGAAGTATATTCATAACAGCAGAATCATCTACTTGCTGTGCTAAACATTACATTGACTCTTCAGTCCAGATTTTCTAGATCTGTCTTCAAAGCTTTGGCTCTTTCCTTGACCCTCTAAGGTGGAGCCAGATTATACAGTGTTATATAGATACTTTTCATGTCTGAATTATTTTAAGAAACTTTTAGTGATATACTTGTACAGTCTGTTCTTTTAAAATATTTTGGTGAGATACAAAGCATTGCTTCCTATCTTATTTTAAAAGGTAAAAAATATTGGCTGTGCCTGGCCTTCCTTTTTCCTTGGGGAAGATGGATGGAGCTCCTTCTAAGCAGGAAAGTCAGTGACAGAAAACTAGACAGCACCCAAAATCAAAATAAACTGATACTGGTGAAAACGCTAGAGCGCAACATGCCTCTGGACTACAATGACTTTTCAGGTCTTTCCTCTTCTTAGTAATCTCTTCCTTTCAACTTGGAGAGGACAACAAACATAAAAGATTTTTTTCTTAGTTAAGCAGGTTCCAACTGGAGGTTGCTACCACAATATTTAAGTATAATGGAAACTGAGCACCATGTAGGATTCAAAGGGAACTGGATATTTCTGTGGGTGATGAGGCAGTTAAAAAATAAAGGAGAGTCCTAGAGTCATTGAAGATAACTTCTTAACCCATGTAATAGATGCCCGTACCCGAGAGAATGCAATACTGGATATGATGGTCACCAATGCAAGTGAGGTCATCAGTGATGTCAAGATTGGAAGCAACTGGTGCTGCAGTGATCGCACATCAAGGTCCTGAGGGATACGGGACACGTGAGGAGTATAATTAGGTCCCTAAATTTTAGGAAAGTAAACTTCTTCAAGTTAGTCAGCAGGACTCCTAGGAAACAGTCCTCAGGTACAGGGGAGCAGAACAGAGCTGGGAAATATTTAAGGATGCTTTCCATAGAGCGCAAGAGTGCTAAGTCCTCAGATGTAAGAAATCAGACAGGGAAGGGAAGAAACCAGTGTGGCTGAGTTGAGACCTTCTGGTCAAACTGAAGAGCAGGAGGGGACTGCACAGGCAATGCAAGCAGGGATAGGTAACCTAGAAAGTGTGTAGGAGTGCTGACCGGTTTTGTAAGGATGGAGTCAGGAAGGCCAAGGTGCAACTAGAGCAGAACTTGGCAAGGGAACCAAAGAATAACAAGAATAGATATATTCTATAGTTATGGGGCACCTATATTCTATAGGTTTGTCAAACAGGAAAGAAAGGTTAAAAAAAGCATACCCCCACTGATGAACGGAAATGGTGAACTCAGATACAGTCGAGGAGAAGGCTGAGGTACTCAACAACTTTTTGCCTCAGTCTTCACTGATGACCACTCTCCTCAACCCTCCTTGGTCAATAGACAACAAGATGGGGATCAGGACATATAGCCCCTCCCACTGTAAGGGAAGATCAGGTCCATGACCACCTGAGGAACCTGAATGTATATAAGTCTATGGGACCTGTTGAGGTACATCCCAGAGACCTGAGGGAACTGGCTGATGTGGTTGCCAAGCCACTCTCCATGATATTTGAAAAATGGTGGCAGGCCGGGGAACTAGAAGAAGGGCAACATTGTGCCCATTTTTGAAAAGTGTAGAAAGTACGACCCTGGGAACTACCGAGCCTGTGCCTGGGAAGATCGTGGAGGAGATCCTCCTAGAAGCTCTGCTAAAGCACATTCAAGACAGGGAGGTGATTCAAGAAAGCCAATATGTCTTTTCCAAGGGCAAGTCCTGGCTGATCAGGACTGATAATGGCTTTCTATAATGGGATGACCATATCAGTGGACATGGGCAAAGCAATGAATTTCTGTAAAGCCTATGACACAGTCCTCTACAACATCCTCCTCTCAAAATTGGAGAGATTTGATGGGTGGACTGTTCAGTGGATAAGAAATTGGTTGGATGGTCTCATTCAGAGATTAGTGGTAAACGGCTCAATGTCCAGATGGAGATCCATGACAAGTGGTGTCCCTCAGGGGTCTGTACTGGGTTCAATGCTGTTTAATATTTTCATCAATGATACAGACAGTGAGATGAAGTGCACCCTCAGCAATTTTACAGATCACACAAACCTGACTGGGGCAGTTGTCACACCAGAAGGACAAAATGTCATCCAGAGGGACCTGGACAAGCTGGAGAAATTGGCCTCTGTATGAGGTTCAAGAAGGCCCAGTGCAAGGTCCTACACCTTGTTTGAGGCAATCCACAGTTTCAGTATAGGATGGGGCATGATGTGATTGAGAGCAGCCCTGTGGAGAACGACTTGGAGGTTCTAATTGATGAGAAGCTCAATGTGATCCAGCAAAGTGCACTCATGGCCCAGAAGGTGAGCCATGTCCTGGGCTGCATTAAAAGATGCATGGCTAGCAGGTCAGGGGTGGTGATTCCCCCATCTATTACATAACAACTGTTCACCTTTTCAGTCTTCCATGCAATGTCAGGGCAAACCAGGACCATAGAGAGAAATGAGTGGGTTTGAAAGATATACAGTTTTCAGTTGAGTCACTTCCTGACCTAACAGCTTTTATATAAGGAGGGGCATAGTAGCGTAAACTGATTGTTTCTCAGAATCAATGGTAAAAATGCAGGGTTCTCAAAAGGAAAGGACAAGGAAGAAAAATAGATAGGTT
Organism: Tapera naevia; assembly: GCA_033556795.1. NCBI lineage: Eukaryota > Metazoa > Chordata > Aves > Cuculiformes > Neomorphidae > Tapera > Tapera naevia. Next base: position 2,031,672 of record JAUMJJ010000044.1, on the reverse strand, counting down.
GAACTGCTATTTAATTTCATCTTTCAAATACCTGGTAAGAATAAGATAGTTGTCTTGCTTTGTGGAAGTGCAGAGAATCAGAAGAAAAAGTTAGCAAAACAGAAGTATGAGCAAGGAAGGTATTTGCTTCAGCTAGTCTTTGTATTATTTATTCTTCTTACAAAACACTAGCATTATTTTCTGACTTCATTATATCTGAAAGCCATTCATGCCTTGATACTTTTTGTTTTGAGTATAGACTGGCTTTGAAAATTGCAGACCTATAGTATCAGGTACAGCTGTTATTGCTAGAAATATTGTCTACGTTAAGTCAAGGTGAATGATTATGACTGTTAGATCCTATAGTTCTTATTTGTAGAACAGCTTTAGTGAGGAAGGATACAGTTGAGAGCTTTGCTTTGATGTCTTCAACAGGGATGAGTAATTTTGTTCCTTGAGTCATCCTGTGGAGCTTCTCATTAAAAAATAGGGCGCTACTTCACACAAGTAAGCTTATTTTCAGTTGGTTACCCTTTGTGTTTTCAATAAAAAGCAAATTTCTTTCATCTGTGAGCTGATGATACTGTATTTGAAAACATGAATCTATAGCTATTTTAATTTATAAGACTTTTTCTTGAAGTCACTGAAAATATTATGCGACGTATCATTATCAAGATCCAGAAGCTACACTGTTACATATCCAGTGATTTGAAACCAATATAGAAGTTGAATACTACCATTATCCCAATTAACAAGTGATAGGATGAAAGGAAATGGCCTCAGGTTGCGCTAGGGAGATTTAGTTTGGATATTAGGAAAGATTTCTTCACTGAAAAAGTGGTGAAGCGTTTAAACAGGAGGAGTTAAAAAGCATGTGGATGCGGCACTTTGGCACATGGTTTAGTGGGCATGTTGGTATTGTGTTGCTGATTAGACTTGTTGATCTTAGAGGTCTTTTCCAACCTTAATGATTCTATGAGGTTATGAATGTGCTTTTCATGAAGATCTGTTAGTTGTGCAAGCTAACACTCAGCCTTGTACAGATATAAGAACATTTTTTTATACAAGTATGCCATGAGAAAGTTTGTTATTTATGCAGTGTTCTTGCTAAAGAGATCTGTATTTCTGAATCTAAAGAAAAAATTTAATTTGCTTTTAGGCATTACACTTTTAAGTAATACTAAGTCCCACTATGAATGGACTGGACCCTCGACTGGCTTTGTGTAGATCTTGTCATGAGCATCTGCAGATGTCTAATCCATTTTTCAAAGGTTTTTCTGCTTTAAAAAGTGCTTTTTCAAACAGGAAAGAGATAATTTTTAAAAAAGAACAAAAGATTACTTGGATGTCATACAGCTCTTTGACAAGGACAGGATCAGTTTGGTAACACCTACCTTATCTGAACAATAGAGTGGCTACACTTTTAAATACGGTTTTAATTTTGGCCATAATTATACCAGTGAACAACTGTTGTCGAGTATAATATTTCTTTAATTCAGTGTTCCCTGAATTTTAAAAGATTGTTTCAATTTTAAAAGATTATTTCAATTTCATTAAAGGAAAGCGTAATAGATAAGGATATATCTGGTTAGCTCTGTCTTTGTGGAAAAAAGGTAAAGATCATTTGAGCAGTTCAGGTAAACTGAAACAGTTAAATGGAATGTAAGCGTCTTAGCCGGGGCCTTGAACTGAAAGGCAATTTATACCAAATAATTTCTTTTAGCTAATCAGGCTTTATTTCTGTGGCAGTTTTAATGGTGCCTAAACCACGTGTAAATTAGTTATGGATCAGATACATAATACAGCCAAACTTTGAGATAGTGAATGAACCTTACAATTGCTTCTGAAAGCTCTCTGTCTCCTGGAAACCTGTATCATCTTATGGGTAATGCAAGGGTACAGCTGGCCAGATAGCTTAACACCTCAGCAGATGCATAGTATAGTAAGTGATACTCTTAGGTGTCTGCTGTTTTTTTCAATACTATGCAGAGGAGCATAGATCAGCTAAAGTGTGCCGTGTTTAGTCTTAACTATATTTTTTTCCTTATTTGTTTATTTGATTTTTACTTACAGCAAATGTGTTTGTGCTTGTTTTTCTGGCTTTTTCTGAAACAGAATTTTTTGTACTGTCTTTGCTAGAAAGAAAATGTCACAGAAGTATAGCATTAGGAAAAGGTATCCAAAGGAAATTTCTAAAAGTTGTCTACACTTGGTGGAGGTTTTTTTGAATTCTATGTATGGTACCAAATCACTATGGAACAAAGAGAGTAGTGAGAACAAAGGAGATAAGGGATGTGTGCACAAACTTCCAGTTTGGTTCAATTCTGCCTTATAATCTTCTTTTTTCACACAGATTGGTCAGTTGTAAAATGATGGTTCAACAGTGGCTTTTGGGGGGTTATCAAAACATTCTCACAATGAAGATGGAATTTTTATTTTATTATCTGGTTGGAAGGAGATATTTTCAGATGTTATTTTGCTGAGGAGGAAGGAAGGACAGGCAATCTGTGTCTCTTTAATCCTACTCCCATTTGTGCATGATTCTTCCACATTTCATCTGTTGCTCTTTCAAAAACGAATTAGCTAACAGTGACTGAAGGTTTTCAGGATGCTTTTCTTGATTACAATAAAGAAAATGGGTGCTACACTGCACTACTGAGATGAAGCAGGCTGTATTACACCTCTGCCGTATCCACTCCTGCTTGGGGGTGTAGCAGAGGCTAGTAGAGCTGAACAGTCCACGCTAAGTGTGGAGCGTGTTAGAAATAATGAAACAAGGATATGGATCATCTGACCAAAGCAATTCCTGTAATTGCCTTATAGAGGGGCCTGTGCTGTCTTTGGTCAAGGTTCCTGTCTAAACTGAGGGGGCTTTAGAGAGGCAGCCTTGCACACCTAGCAGTGATTGTGCAGATGTTCCTCTTCTGCCACTGTGCAATCCCTGTACTAGCAAAAAGGGGACATAGAATCTTCGCCTTTAGAGACAGATCTCCATGACTGAATTCTTCTTTACATTTCTCAGCATTTGAACTAGGCTTTTTTTTTGTGAATGAAGAAACACAATGCTTTATGTGTATCTTACAGAAAAAAAATCACTTTCTTTTTGTTTTTCTAACACAGAATGCTTAATTGATGAGGAACCAAGGAGGACTGGAACTTCCCATCATTGGTGTTTCAGCAAGTTATTCAGTCACTAAGCTGGTTTCCTGTGGCATTGTCCATTATGTGACTATTAACCTGGAGAAACTGTTCTGTTTGTGAATACCTGTCTTGTAGGGAGCAAACAGCCAGATCTACAGTATGAGCCCGGCTTGTTTCTGCATCCTTCAGGTTTCACTCCCCCTGTTTCAAACTCTTAGTTCAGATTTACCTGTTAAAACTGAAAAAAAGGAGAGAATGGATTGAACGGGAAGCAAATGTATTTTCTTGCTTTGAGAGCGGTTGACCATAAGTATATTTTTCCTCATTTATTCTCTATGGAGTCCATTTAAAAGATGTCACTAATGCAAAAAGAAGTGCATTCAGGGGCTAAGGGTCAGTGAGCAGTGCCCGTGGCAACTAAGAAACTATTCTGCAGAAAAATTGCAGTAAAGACTAAGTGTTTTAATGCCCAACTTTAATCCCTTTACTTCCTGTTTTCAAAATGAAAAATAAATCAGGCATCATGGCGTGCAGCAGTTTTTTCTGAAAGGGTTATTGGCAAAAAGGGATTAGGAATGGACAGTATTGCTTAAGGAATTTAATTATACAATTTGTTGGAAAAGTTTTGAGACTACGAATGACCGGTTCTTTTGAATTTGGTCAGTGAGAAGCAAGAAAATAGACCCTGAAAGTGATGGAAGACTGGTTGTGGCTGACCACCCTTCCAGCTGCTGCAGTGACAGCCATGCACAAGGAAGCTCCATTGTGGGGGATGTGGTTTGATGGTTGTGCATGTAAAGATCTGCTCTCCAGGGAGAGGGGAACCCCTATGGTGCTCTGAGAGCTGTGACAGTTGTTATAACCAGGAGTTTGCTGGTTTGCTGTGAAACATTTGCTGTTTCACATCATATTCATACCTGCACTTGGTTTCTGCCTTGAGCTTGTGCTCTGTGATCTTCAACAGCACAATGTGTGGAAAAGTGCACCAGTAGGAATAAGTGCTGTCATCCTTGTTACATTGACACACAATCACAAAAACCCAAAATCCAGATTATCTCAAAACTCTGTAAATAGCTGTCAGTGCATGCCCATAGCATTTTGTCTTCTTCAGGTTCATTTTTGGTAGCAAACAATATACTTTTCTGCATTTATGTGTCTTTATTTCCCTGATGCAATGTATGCATCAAGGTGTGCTTGAGAGATCAGAAACTCTTCTTTTTCTAGGGGCCTGGTCGACAGAGTGCTTTGGGAGGCAATCCTAAAGGGTAAGGGAGTCCGGGAAGGCTGAGCGTTTTTCAAGGAAGAAGTCTTAAAGGCCTCTTTATCAGCGTGGGTGACAGGACAGGATGTTTATCTGCAGGGTCCCACCTGCGTATAAGCACAGACACTCCTTTCTCATGCTTTCAAATGCGTACACCAGCCTGTGAGCCAAGATGGCTGTAAGCAACAAGGAAATTTTTGTTACATATGACAGTAACATCAGGCAGGGCATTGGGATAGGTATCAATCCCAGCAGCCTGCAGCAGCCTCCATCTGCCAGAAACCTCAAGGTAGACTTTGAAATTACAGCTAGGATAGCCTTGTGTCAGGGTGCTGCAGTAGAGTTTCACTTTTCTGCTTTTGTTTGTTTTGGATTTTTTTTTTAATTGTATTGTAGCCTTAGGGTGAGATTGTTCATCTGATTTCATCCGAAGAAAAGCTCTTCTTATGGAATTGTTTATTAGTTGCATGCAGAGTAAATTTTCTGCTGGATCAACCAGATAAACAGACTTGCTGTTGATGGATCAGGTACTAGGCAAGTGGCCATGTATGCAGCTGGGGTTGGTGGCAGTGAAGGACCATTCACCTTCAGATCAATTTAACCATACTGTGAAACAAATGCAGTCCTAGTCACTTAACAATGTGGTCTTGAGACAACTGTGGTCCGTATAAAATGATACCACTTCCTTCCTGACCATATTGAATGATGGCTACTCACTCCCAGTCCCTCATTTCCACTAACACCTTTGCTTTTGTGGTCCAACAGAGAGCCAGTTCAGGGCTCTAAACCAGCAGGAAAATATTTGATTTTTTATGTTATCACTCTGATGATATAAGAGATGTCAGACATTTGATAAATCTCCATTGTCTGTGAATGAGGACACTCCTCTCTTTTGCCGTGTATGATCAGAGCACACAATTAAATCCATCTGCCTAAGGTCCTGCCTTTACAAGTAGCCCTTGTCCTGAGTACAGACTTCTGTTAATCATCCAGAAGAGTTTCCTTCCTCATATTTGAAAAATGCCTGCTATGATGGAAGGATATTAGCCAGGATTTTAATGAGTAGAATTCTGCTTGTGCTCCATTTCTTTCTCTAACTCCTCAACATGTCTTCATTATAATTTTTCAGTGTCTTAAGGGGTTTTATCTTAAGGATTTTTTTTCCATGTCATAATCATTTCTTCTTTTTTTTATCTCTTGTGTTTCAGTTGCAATCAAGCTCAGAGCTTGCCCAGGACATTCTGAATGACTGCCTCGCAATCCAACCTGTCCTGCCAGTCCAATCACTACGTGATGCTGCAGATAATGCCATAGGACGCTCCCCAGGGTGTGGTCATGATATTTATCCAGGTATAAAAAACGATAGATAAGCAGCCTGCTGTATTGTTGCTTACTTGAGATTAGGGATAATTTTGCAGAGCAGGATGTACACCAGAGTCTATATCTGTCTCATGAGAAGGACAGAATCTGTAAAGTAATATAAAAAGATTTTTAAACCTTTTTTGGAGGAAGGAAAAACAAATATTTTGTCCGTGAAAAGACCTACTACAACAAAGAACAATATTTTTGCTCTAAAGGCATATAACTTTTTCAAGCAATTCAGTTCTACCATTCCTTGCAGATATCTTGAATTCATTAAGCTTAATTTAAAATCCAAGGGGTATTTCTCCTCTTCCTTGTTCATGGATCACATACAAATTTTCCAATAGATGTACATTAATGAACTTAAATGCTGCATTATGAGATCTCATATAATGACTATCAATATGCCAGTAAATGCATTTATGCTTTAAATGCAATGATCCAGTTTTATTATTTCAGTTAAGTATCTGAGATTTTCAAAATAAGGTATATAACTGTGTCATACCTCGCTAAATATACAATTTTTGTTCGCATTTCAGCTAAATTTGAGTAATTTGCTATGTTATAAGTGACAAATACATCTCAAAGCTTGAGACAACGATTGCCGGGACGTTAACATTTGTTAGTACAGTATTTTAATAGTTGTGAAGACATCTGTTTTTAATGTTCATTACATCTTCTAGCAGTTCAACTTTTAATTGAAAGCCAGATGTAGGAAGTGAAAGAATTGGCTGAATGTTATGTGCAGTATTGAAAATGACATTATATGAAGTGGCCACTTCAATAAGTGGTTTTCTTTTCTAAAAGGCCTGTAAACCTGCCAGTTCTATAATGAGCTTTTGTCCAGGCTGTTGTGAGCTTAACATTATTTGGTGATGATGTAGGTTAATATGACAAAAATCAGGAAATTTAAAGCTGTAATTGACTGTATTCTAGTTTATAAAATAGTTTGTATTACTTGTATCCTGCTAATTTTTAAATGCCTTAGTCTGAGTATAGGCTGAGTGTGGCATCTGTTATTTGAAAGCTCAAGGAGATTTCAGATTTTAAGGATCTTGTTTTGGCCAGGGAACTTCTAGCAACATGGTATTGGTACCATTGCCTGTTTTATATTGTACATAGATGTATTTAAGTGAAATACAAGAAGAATAATTTTTATTATATATTGCTTAAAGTTACGACTGCATAAATTTTTTTGTTATCTTATGGCCTTTGTGAGTTTATAAAAATCTCAACTGAGTATAATCTTATTAATACAGCAAGCTAACATGACAGATCCTTTGCTTAAAACTATGACAAAATTTCATTTACATGTCTAAAGTTAAGCAAGCATACATACTTTTCTAGGGCTAAGTGTAGGGATATTATGTAAATGAAAAACAAATAAAATAGATATTCAAAGTCTGTTGCTACTGAAATGTCAAATTTGTGGTAGCATCTAGGGTTTAGCTTTTAGACATACATAATGCTTTTGGGTTTAATACAGTTCATAGAATGAAGTAAGCAGTTCATTCATAGTAAGAACATATCAATGATGATTTTTTTTCTACTAGGAAATAATATAAAATTACTTTGTATAGTACAATCTAGAATCCCTAGACTGAAAAAGTCATAAATAATGCAATACAAAAACTTGTATTTTTAATGTGCTGTTTGGTTAAAACTTGAACATTTCATGTGCAGGAATGAACCAGAATGTCATTCATTTATAAACAGTTACTGAATGTCACACTCTACCAAAGCAAGCAAAAGATATTTTTAAAGCTTGTCAAGAGCATGATTTTCTTAGAAATTTGGAAATCAAAAATTGCATCAAAAGAGTTACAGAAAGTTTGGCAATGAGATTACAAGTGTATTTTAAATAATGTCTTTTGCTCCAGTACTGTGAAACTTTGACATAACTTCTTTTATGCCTATGACATAACTTCTTTTATGCCTATGACTTAAGATGTGCTTTACTTAGTAACACTTCTTGCTGTGTGAGTTTTTTATTTTCCAATGAAATAGTACTGAACTAGGCGCTCTACATACATAATAAGGAAGAACTAATTCCCAAAGGAGTTTAGAGCTAAGATAATGCTAGGGCAGTATATAATTATAGCACCTTTAAACCCCAATCCACACCCCACTGTATTGTTTCAGGAGTTTAATTTTAATCTCAGAAACCACAGAAATTTCCAGGATGTCCCATCTTTTTCAAGTAATCAGTCACCTACCCATCACTGCAGGTATCCAGTAACAAGACTAGAAAATGTTTATCATGTTTAGCTTTAAAAAGTGATGGAAGAACATTCAAAAATTAGAACGACACGCCTTCTCTTCTGTGTATTGTATGCTGCTTTGGGAATATTCTGCATAGCAATTGGGAGGCTCTTAGCAAGCGCAATTTAAACATTTTTGTCAGAAACCTATAATTACCTATAAAGTAACTCTGATATTTTTATTCTGACTCAGGTGGTAATTCCTCAGTCACTTCCTTAATTTTCTTCTCCCATTTTCTGAGCTGCGGAGTAAGGGAAAAATCTTAGTAGATGGTCTTACAACAATTTTTGTCTTTGGAGATCTTTACCACAAAAGCACTTTATGTTCTAAGCATTTAGATTTCTAAATATTTAAAGTAAGGGATCTCAAAAGACAGAAAGTTATTGAATGGGTCTCCACATAATGAGACTGGATTACTGTACAAAGTGCTTTCTTAGACTTGTTTTCTTCTTATTTCTAAATATCTCAAGCGGCTGGACTTAGCAAACTTTCCAGATTTCTAGGTGCCTCCAGCACTTGGATGCCTCTGGTATCTGTGCTTTGCCTGCAGAACATCTGGAGAAAGATCCAGAGACCATCAATACAGATGGTCCATATGAAAGACCCACTTTGGAGACAGAGTTATTATTTTTATAATGTGATTTTGACTCATACTCCACTTATTAATGTAGGATGGCTTCTTAAGTTCCATGCTCGCTGGAGTCTTCAAGTTTACAGATGAACTGGGCAGAATCAAGGCAACGCAGGCAGTGTGTTTTGAATTTGCTGGGCTTACCTTTTAAGGCTCAATACAGGACATGTCCACATAAGGGAAAATAGATAGAGGTGATGCTCCCAAATGGAAAAAATATTTCAGATTTTTCCTGCTGTGCACTGGTAAATCGCTTGTTGACAAGGACCGTATAAATATTCTCTATAGAAATGGGAGGTTAAATGTAGTAATTAAAAAAACCCCACTCTTGCAAACATATGTATGTAATTTTGATTGACTGAGGAACAAAATGAAACTTTCACACTGTCTTATTTCATATGGTAGGAACGCTCAACCCTACTCCAAATTCATGCAGGCAGTGGTAAGAGGAGGGGTATTTGGTGGGCAGAAATAGGTTGATAGAGTGGTGATTTGACATTAATAAATCCAAGATAGTAAATCATACTTTGTTGGTAATTTGCAAAGTGGAAGGTGATTCTTCTGCATTTAAAAAGTGTTCCGATGGGGTTGTTGGGAGGGAATAGGCTTTGGAGTCTATAACCTTTTAAATGCTACTTTTCTGTATTTTTTTTTTTTAAAGGAACCCTATTCAGAGTTAGCTTTTTCTCTTCCAGCCACCTCATTTGTTCTTATGCATTATGAGAATGCATGTGAATTTAGCTTCTCATAGAGAAGCCTTTGCAGATATAGTCTCATGGAAAACTCTTATGTGTTAATAAATTGATTTGTGATGAGACTCCAGAAATGAAAACACGGCTTCTCCTTTGCTGTGGCTGAAATTTTGTGGGTGTAACCCAATCCAAAGTTCATGTTCAGGACTAGCAGCTTATATCCATTTTGTAAATCATGGTGTAGCTTGGTGGTTTTAAGGGACACGGAGAAATTGGTTTGGGGGTTTGTTTGTGGTTTCGGAGTTCTTTGAGAATATCTAAATCTTTTTAAAATTACTTTAAATGTTAGCTTATCTAGCATTTATTCATGATAGAAAAGCCTTGTTGTTGGAAACCTTTTGTTTCTGCATCTTTGTGTGTGGATCTTCCTGGTTGCTAATTAGAGTTGGTCAGCATGCTGGGTGCCAGGACCATTTGCGCATTTTCATACCAATGAAATCAGATGTTTCATGGCATTAGGCACTGAAAAGGTGTTCCTTTGTGTAGGTATTTCCTGCCAGCACCTGGAGCAAGCAACTTAACGTTTAACAGCTAAACCACTAGAAAAGGTTGCCGTATACACAACTCCCAAGAAAAAGGAGTCAAGTTTCTGAAATAGTGTCTGTCAGTCTCTTAAGACTAACTTTACTAGGGAAATGAGCTATCGCTGACAATATTTATTGACTGTCATAAGTCTGTAGACTGCCAATGGCTGACAAAGATTCCCTTCAACTGGTGTTTACAAGATCCAGGTAGTAGCTTGGACCAATGCCATGTCTACACTAGGAAGTTTTAATAGTAACATTTCCACTATAAAGCAGCTGCCGGCATTGCAGTTTCACTTCACCGGGCATTTTTGTCAGCACAGTACCTCTATGCATCAAGAAACTGCACTGACAAAAGATGTGTTGCACTGCCCATGGGTGTTCTGTGGTCTCCCACACCATCATTCGTGGTGCTGCTCTTGGAGGCTTCATTATAAGGCATTATGGGAGCCCAGGTACACTCCTGTCATGCTTTTTCTTCCTTAAATATCCTACCTGCCCCTCTAGTCCCTGTCATAATTAACTCCTCCTTTACTCTGTGTGTTGTCTCAGACATAGAAAACAATACAGAGAAACTGCTGGGAGACCTCGCCATAAGGTACTACAGCAGGAGATTCTGCTATGAAGTTGAATATTGCAGCGGGCTTTGTGTCACTATGCTTCAGAGAAAGGACATTTTGCCCATGCTTGACTGCAAGGCAGGGCCAGAGTCACTGGCTCTTGGGCAGTACTGTGGGAAACTGTGCTACCACTTCAGAATGGACCAGGTAGAAATATGCAAGCACAACTTAGAAAACATTTGCCTGAAATCCTTATCGTGGCTGTCTTCCTGGCCACATGGTAGGGAAGCCTCCACTCCATGAGCTGTGGCTCATGCCAGCTTTCCCTAAACTTTGACTTACCTCTGCAGCATCTATATTAGATGTTTTTTGTTCACAAAGTAGTTTCCTACCTGTCGTCTTGCACTGTCTGTCATCTCTACCACCTGAAAGATGTTCAGGACTTCTCTTTGATGAGGCTGCAGCATAATTAAACTCCTAAGCCTTTCCTTAACTCTGCCTAAGCTTGGTGAATAACTAGTGTGTCACAAAGGCTGGCTTGCACAGATAAATAGAGACTTTCCAGGAACAGGCTGAGAACTTCAGAAATTAGGTGGGCTTTTCAGCCTTTTGATCTTGGGTAGCAGTGTTCAAAGTTGTGACATGGAAATCATTTTCTTGAAGACAGATCTGTGGTGATGTTACTCCTAAAGCAGTGTTTGTTCTGGTTTGACTCTTATCATCCATGCAGGTATTTAGCTTAGAAAGATCTTTTACCAGTGACAGTGCCCTTTGGGCAACTGGTTTAAATTCTGCAATTTTATCAATAAATTTGAATATTTAGCTCCAACATATTCACTGACGTAACATAAATTTTATGGATAGACTTGTATTCTGTAAACTAAGCCTAAGCAATACTTTTTTACAAAGAGACTGGAAGATATGACAACCAAACAGCTAGAGATCATTTTTATGTTGTAAGAAGCCTATCCAATAAATTCTTAGGGTTCATAAAATATTTAAGAGCATGTATTTGGCTGCCATTCAACATTGACAAAAGCTATCTGACAGAGATGTAGTAAAAATAATTGAGTAACTGGATTTTTAGAAGGATTTGGAGTGAGTCTTTTATTGCTTTTTATTTAATCATCCAGAATCTTTCCTAATTTTGAATGTATACAAGAGCAAAGTAGAAAATTATGGGACAGTTAATACTAGTTTATAATTTTTGTATGCGTTGTTAGGCAGTCTAGGGACAATAATAACAATATATGAGTTTGGGTTGACTTCTTCAAGACATTTGGGATTTTTGCGGCTGAGGGGAAAATGCAGAAAGTATTTCACATTTTATAAAACTGTGCTGCCTGTTCACTAGCTCTAAATATACATATCTTAGGAACTATTTGCCATATCTTCTACAACAAAAAACTATAGAAGATTTGCAGCCGTGTTCAGACAAAAATCTCATGACAAGGAGCACAGATATGTCATGCCTGGTTTCATGAAAGTGTCATTTGGGAGCAGCAAAGATTATTTAGTTAATTTAGTGTGGGTTTTTTCCTTTCACACAGAAAACAACATTTCAGAAAAACAGTTGCTAAGAATTGACATTACCACTTTAGGGGAGGTGTTACTCATTAGTATTTGGTTGCTCATCAATGCTATCGCATGCCTGATGAGGGTTATTTCTCTCCTTTTGCTTTCAGCAGCCATGTTCCCCAGCACACAGACAAGTCGAAGTGGAACAGCAGCTCGGGCAGTGTCCTTGTCCCATGCCAGCAGCCACCCCTCCCCAGGACATAACATACAGGGTAGTCCTCTCCATCCTCCCCCGCAGCTACCTCTTCTCTCAGCTGTGGACTCAGACAGGTAAGACCAGCCCCTGCTTTTTTCATGCTGAGCCTGGGGCAGCCCTGCCTTCAGAGCTGCCAGGATGGGTAGAAACTGAATTGTCAGAGTACAGAAAGTCTCTGGTGGCAGCCTCCAGGTAACAATTGCCTTGGGTATGGGTTCACTGAGGAAGGACAGATGAAAGGGACTCTATTATCCCAGCCTGGTCAGGGAGCCTTTCCATCCTTCGTCATTTCAAGGACTTCTTCAATCTCCTCTTGATCTCCGCTGATGCCCTGAGCAAGGGAAGTCATGCTGGCTGTGACACTAGCTTTAGAGGAGCCTGGCGTGCTTTACAGAATGGGGGCCCTGAGATTCTATTTACTTGTTTCAGAAGGGTTATATTCTGTCAATATTCTCTCAATGCTAAGTATTTCTGCAGGAACTTGGCTTTTTTTTTTTCTTGGCATTTTAGTAAGACCAATAGATAATGAAAGAATTTTTAAATCACTGGTTTGAAGTCTTGATTTATAGTCAGGATGTATTTTATGCTGACTGGGTATAAACCCCTTGACCTTTGCAGTTTCCAAGGATTTAGATATTTCAGTAATGCGAAAGCAGATTGCTCGAAAGTGTTTTAGACATTCTCTGAATTATTTTCAGCAATTTTGCCAAATATTTATATAGAATTTGGTATTATTGAAACAGAAGTCTACCAGGTCTCAAGACTGCAGAGGCCTAAGCAAGCTGGTTTTCGATGGAGAAGTCAGTAAGATATAACATCGTACAAAATGCTGAATTCGTAATATATGTATATGGATACCTAAACATTATTTTGTTAATCTCCCTGTTTTTCAGTGCTCTAAATGATTAATTGATGTATTTTCTGTATTTCAAAGTGTTCAATTTCCTTGAGTGACAAAAATCCAGTAATTTAGAGAGCACTAAGAGTCCAGTTATAAACCTGAAAAGAACATTTACTAGAGTTCAAGTACTGATAAATGAGCATGATTTCTTTGGAGGAAATCCATATTCACTCTGCCTTATATCAGGAAGATAGAAGACTATGATGCCTCAAGGAACAGGTGAAAGTACTTTTACTCTTCAGACTGCACACGTGAATTCAGGCAGTTCTGGAGCCACTGCAAGTTGCTGAGCTCTTTTGTACACCAGTCTGAGATGAAACTTGTTGTTTCATGATCATTGGAGCTCATCTAGTGGCTTAATCCTTCCTCCCCACTGCTGGCCACATGATTCTGGTCTTTTTCTTTAGCTCTGTCTCTTCCCAGTATAGTTTTCTCTCCAGTCCAGGGACTGTCCAGCATCAATATCCAGCAAGTGCTAGAGCCCAAAGTGACAGGTAGGGACAGATCAAAAGTTATTATGGATATAAATTTCATGGTAAAAGACAGTGATCTTCTCATTAGCCCATTTCTGAGGTAGTTACTGGTGTAGGACGGTAGCAGACACATTTAGAGTATGATTTAACTCATTAAGTCCTTGAATGTGTTACATTCCTCAGGATATTACAGTACCTACATGATAACAATAATAAAAAGCTAGTGTGATACACCCCTTTCTCATACACTAACCATATACATTCTCTCTAAAAAGACTTTAAGTGCTAATTCTCATACATGGAGCTACTTTGGATTTAAAAAGGGTTTAGGTGGTATGACAAATGCCAATTTAAATTCAGAAGAGAAAAAAAACAGCTGTGTTGGTTTGAGTACAGAATATATAGTATAAATTATAGAAAATGTTTAGAAGAAAACTAATGGAGAATCTGGATCTTCAGTCTAGTACAACCCACTTGCTCAAGGGCCATATGAGTAGACTGTCATTTACACCACTCATGGATGTGGAAATGTGAAATGAACAAACCAACACTTCAATATATGAAGTACCAGAGACAGTGTCTTTGAAAAGTGTGAATTGCCCTGTTTATTCCATTCTTGTCATTAAGAGTACTGCCAGATCTAGTGATGCAAGCAAGGGATTTGTTCCCCCCAGTGCTGTGTGGTTCCAAATGTGCTGTGTGTGCCTGGGGTCATTTCAGAGCTAGCACTGCCTGACCAGCACTCACCGCTGTGATAGCCTGCATTTGTTGGACTGAAAGCAATCCAAGCTGCTGTGGCTACTTTGGCAACTCTGGGAACCAGTCATGTGCCCCTTCCATTTTGGACAGGAGTCTCAGGTTTGTGAGTGACAGAAACGGAAAGAAATAAGCACTCATTCCACATATCCAGATACTGTGGTACAGAGAAATAATTGGAGAGTTTCTTTTGCATCTTTCTCCACCTAGGTAATGGGAGGGAGGGTGTGGACTTCATTAAGCCTTATTGATATGAGAAGTTGAACGAACATGGAACTTATCTTGCATTGCTTTAATTCTGTATGCAAAACTCAAAGTACAGAGTATAAGTCAGACTGAGAATTTGGATCCAAGAAGTAACTTCATTTATCAAAGGAGAGAATATGCATAATAAAAATGCAGATTTACGTTTTGTTTGTCTGAGCTCCTTGGTACTAACTTTCATTGCTCTCCTAATACAAAATATGGTAGTTGTTCAGTGGAGGTACCAAATAGCAATGGTACCCAAAAGCATATGTATAGAAGGGAATATGTACTTGGCTTCCTTTTCACTCGTTTTGTACTAACAGAAGACATGAGAATTCAAGGAAGCTGAAAAAATAATATAATTAAAACCCAGATAAAAAATTTTTGGTTTTATGTGGCATAGTTAAAATATGCAGCTCCGTGCCCCAAAACTGATGGTGCCAAAGGCTTGCAGTTATTTTTATTTATTTATTTATTTATTCTTGAATTACTCAACACATGCATTTTTCTTTTTAAGACATGGGTTTGTGCAAGAAGCAGCGAGACTATGAGAGAATTTTTGGGGACTTGGTGTTCCAGATGATTGTTTCACCTTCCTGTGAGCCAGAGCTAGTGGTATGTCCCTGAATTTTGATGGATCCTGGCTTGACAGGAATTTCTAGGAACTGTATAAAGCTGGAAAGAAGGGCTGAAGTGTTCATGTTAGCATTACTGTAATGCTGTAGTAAGTCCTACAATAGTGCTTCTTTTTGCTTACTTGAGTGTGTGTTTATAATCTTTCTCCGTTTTGCAGTAAAATCCTAAGTAGCTCTGAGTCAGATTTCCACAAGCAAAAGCCTCTGAGTGGTTCTAACCAAGGAGTTGAGACATCCAGACTTTATATATTATGATACAAATATGTGGCATATAAGAGGCTGTCTCAAAGAAAGTCTTTAAAGACCTTAACAGTGTAGGTTTGTTATCAATACAGTAATTTCTTTCCAGATGTGAGACACTTCAGAGGAATATCTGCCAAGACATTATCACTTTTTTTGTTAGTGAGGAAATAACACAAATGATAGATGCTAAAGAGTGAAGATGTCAGTAAATCTCACCCTGAATCTGAGCCAGAGTGACCTATCAAAGGTTGAAATTTTTCTCCAGCTTGTTTCCCCACTTGTTTTTCCTAAAGGCACTCTTTGCTTACATTTGCAAGAGGCTCAGTTCTCTAATACAATACAGCCACAGAAATGCTGAAAGAGATTTTAAAGTTATATATTTCTGTCTCCAGGGGATTTTTATATTGAGATGGCCCCTCAGAGCTTCCTTCCTTAAATTCCAGTTTAAATGCCACTTGAATAATAATAATAATAATAATAATAATAATAATAATAATAATAATAATAATAATAATAATAATAATAATAATAATAATAATAATAATAATAATAATAATAATTAATTATTATTAATAATAATAATAATTATAATAATAACAATAATTATTAATAATTAATTATTATTATTATTATTATTATTATTATTATTATTATTATTATTATTATTATTATTATTATTATTATTATTATTCCCGCCAAAGACCATTTGGTGCTGATCAGAGGGGCTGTTTTTTCTTCCTGCTGTCCTTTCTTAGGATTAGGTGGACCACTGAAATAGCACTTCCTGTATTCCTAAGGCATTGGCATGAAAAGGATTTATATACAATTGTCATTCACTGAAAAGAAGGATATAAAATGAAAGTCTACTGGCACATGCAGTCTACTGCACTAAGATACCATGGGGATAGAAACCTGCTGTGTGTCATTGCTGTTCAGAGAGTGAGGCAGAGCTTGATGAGGGAAAATCTGGTGGCTGAACAAAACTATGATCAAAGATCTTGTTTTGTGTTGGTCAAAATATTTTTATTATGGGACAAGATTCCCTTCCTTTAAAAAACAATTGTATACAAATGAAAAATCATTGGAGAGAAACGTGTTCTGTGATTGGTAGGTAAAAAAAACAGTTTTTTTATTATGGTCAAATTCATGACTTTCAGGGAAGACATTTCACTTTTCAGAATTGTGGTTGGTGAGACCTGTGCTTTCCTTACAAGTGTTTCTAAATTTTGTTTATTTTATGGTCCTTGATAGCTAGCTGCACTAGCTGACAGTGCAATATGCTGGGTTACAGAATACTGTATTTCAGCTTAATATTTCCCCCCACTGATAGCAGACTGAGAGGCTGCAAAGTCACTGCAACTCAGCATGAAGTATGAAGCCAAACCAAAATGTAAAATTGCAGCAGAATGAAGGGGATGTTTAAAGCAGAGAATGGCGACATCATCCCATATTTTCTGAATTTGCCTAGAAATACACAGGCAATCAAGAGGGAGCAAGCGTAGATTGTTCCTCACTTAACATTGACAGAAAGTGTGGTACTTTATGAGACAGCACTGGAGACAGCAACCTGCTGCAGGGAGCTTATACTTTTGCCCTTTGTCCAGCCAAAACTTCAACTGTAATAATACGAAAGGCCAATCTCCTGGCTGTGTCAGCTGCTTAGTATCTGGATATGGTCCCAAACTATAGCAGCACAGTAAAAAGAATTAGAACTCAGCCAGTTAACAGAGTAGCAACGCAATGAATGGTGTTCACAAATTATTGAAAGAAAACTATGACCTTTGAATTAAAAAAAAGACCGAAGTTTTCACCTTTAATATTCCATTCCAATTTTGGAAGCATATTGAAAGTAACTGCACCCCAAATACCACATTAATTTTTGTGCTCTTCAGTACAGGAAAGATAGTGAAGTAATGGAGCACATTAGAGAAGAGCAACAAAGCTGGTGAAGAGGCTGGAGAACAAGTCTTGTGAGAGGTGGCTGAGGGAAGTGGGTTGTTTAGTCTGGAGAAAGGGCGGCTGAGGGGAGGCTTATTGCTCTCTGCAACTACCTGAAAGAAAGTTGTAATGGGGTAGGCATTGGTCTCTTCTCCCAAGTAACAAGTGGCAGAACAAGAAATGGCCTCAGGTTGTACCAGGGGAGGCTTAGTCTGGGTATTAGGAAATACTGTTTCACTGAAAGAGTTATCAAGCATTGGAACAGCTGCCCACGGAATTGGATGAGTCACCATTCGTGAAGGTTTTTAGAAGACATGTAGATGTGGTGCTTAGGGGAATGATTTAGTGGTGAATTTGGCAGGGTTAGGTTTGCAGTCAGACTCAGTGATCTTAAAGGTCTTTTCCAACCTAAACGATTCTATGATTCTATGAAAGCAGAGCAAAGAAACTATACCCTTCACTTATTGTTATTAACACTATAGTACAATATGCTATTATCATTATTTTTGTTATACTTTTAGTCCTCTGCAGAGTTTATTTAAAACTGTAGGATAATTATAATTACCCTTTTCCCCAACAAACTGCTATTTGGAAAAAGGAAAACACAGAATTCGGTGTAATATGAAATAATTATTTTTTTTTTCTACAACTCAGACATATAAACAGGAGAACAGATATATACTAGCTCTTTAGGGATATGAAACTGACAGACCTGTTGTCCTGTAGCTCAGATAGTACTTGGGTCCTTATAAAATCTTTTTTCTGTTTTCAAAGAAAATCGATTGTGTCAGACATTTTTGGTGTTATTTACCGAAAAGCAGTCCAGTTCTTAAATCCTATTTCCTATACAAAATTAGCAGCTCTCAAATATTAAACAAAGCTGATTCTCTTTGACTATGAAAAAAAGGCAAGAGCAAGTTTCCCATCACTTTTTTTTTTTAAAGGAAGCTTGAACTTAACATTTTTTACACCGTTATTTGAAATGCGCTTTCTAATATCCTGTGAATATGGCTGCATAGTATGGAGAATATGAGAGAGAGATGAAAGCCGAAAGCATAAAGAGGAATTTATGGTACCATTAGTGCTGAAACAAATGGTTCAGAAATTGTATGTCAGACACTAAATCAGTGCAGTTGGTGGCCATAGATTATTTTTAATACCTGTTCAGAATTTGTGTCTGCATTTTGAAATGTGAGTTCTTGGTGTTACTTCTTTCCACCATATGTACGTCTATGTAAATGTGTGTGCGTATGTAGCAGTTGGATTAGCCACTTCAGGATTTCCTTACAGAGAACATTTATAAGTCCAACTTTCCTTTGCTGTACTGTTTCTCACTTCTATCTTGCAATCAATCATTCCCTAGTTCTGCCCCCAACATGCAAGTCTCCCATCCTTTTCATCCTTCTTGTACTCCTTGCTTCTGCAGGGTGAGGTTTCAAGTGTTGAGGGAGAAGGACAGAAGAGCAGAGAGCTGCCTTGTGTTCTTTCTGTTGCCTTTTTCCTAATCTCCTGGGAAAAAAAAAGGGCAAGAAAACTCAGTCTCTGGTTGCAGTTTGTAGTTGCTATTCTCTTTCAGACCGTGGGTAAGTGAAGCAGGCAGTGAGTCAAAGAGGTTCTTTTTAAGATCATGGAATAGTTTGGGTTGGAAGAAACCTTAAAGATCATCCAGTTCCAGCCCCCCTGCCATGGGAAGGGACACCTTCCATTAGGTCAGGTTGCTCAGAGTGTCTTCCAACCTGACCTTGAACTCCTCCAGGGATATAACATCCATGACTTCTCTGGGCAGCCTGTTCCAGCGCCTCGCCACCCTCACAGCAAAAGGTTTCTTCCTACTGTTTAATCTAAATCTCCCCTCTTTCAGCTGAAAACCGCGCATCCTGCCACTGTGCTCCCAGAAAAAGAGCTTCTCCCCATCATACCTGTAGGCCCCCTTTAAATACTGGAAGGCTGCTATAAGGTCTTCCTGGAGCCTTCTCTTCTCTAGCTAGGCTAAACAACCCAGCTCCCTCAGTCTTCCATCATATGTGAGGTGCTCCAGCCCTCTGATCATCTTCGTGTGGCTGTCCCCTGGACTCACTCGAACATATCCACGTGCTTCCTCTGCTGAGGACTCCAGAACTGAACGCAGTACACCAAGTGAGGTCTCATGAGAGTGGAGTAGAGGAGAAGAATTGCCTCCCTCAGCCTGCTGGTTGAACTTCTTTTAATGCAGCCCAGGATACTGTTGGTTGTCTGTACTGCAAGTACACATTGCCAGCTTCTCGTCCACCAGCACCTGAAAGTCCTTCTCTTCAAGGCTACTCTCAATCCATTGTGCTTGGGATTGCCCCAGCCCAGGTGTAGGACCTTGCACTTGGCCTGTTGAACTTCATGAGGCTCACACCAGCCCACCTCTCAAGCCTGTCAAGGTTCCCGTGGATGGCATCCTTTCCATCCAGTGCATTGACAGCACCACACAGCTAATGTCATTGGCAAACTTGCTGAGGGTGCCCTTGATGCTATTTTCCATGTCTTTGACAAAGACATTAAACAATACTGGTCTCAATACTGACTCCTATGGAATGCCACTCATCATCAGTGTCCACTTGGGCATTGAGCTGTTGACCACAGCTCTTTAAATGTGACCATCCAGCCAATTACTTATCCACCAAGTGGTTCATCCATCAAAGCTGTGATTGTCCAATATAGAGACAAGGCTGTTGTGTAGGAGAGTATTGAATGCTTTGCAGAAGATAGGTAAGTGGTGTCAGTTACTCTTCCGTTATCCACCAGCACTGTAGCCCCATCGCAGAAGGCCACCGCATTTGTCAGGTATGATTTTCCCTTAGTGAAGCCATGTTGGCTGTCACCAGTCATCTCCTTATTTTCCATATGCCTCAGTAGATTTTCCAGGAGGATCTGCTCCATGATCTTGCTGAGCACAGATGTGAGACTGACTGACCTGTATTCTCCAGGTCTTCCTTTTTTCCTTTTTAAAAAATGACAATTATTTTTCCCCTTTTCCAGTCAGTGGGAACTTCACCAGACTGACACAACTTCTCAGATAGAATGGATAGTGGCTTAGCAACTTCATCCTCCAGTTCCCTCAGAACCCACAGATGCATCTCATCAGGTCCCATGGACTTGTGGATCATGTTCCTTAGTTGGTCTCACACCTGGTCTTCTCCCACAATGGGCAATTCTTTGTTCTCACAGTCCCTGCCTTTACCTTCTATGACTTGGACGGTGTGGTTTGAGCCCTTGCTGGTGAAGACCAAGACAAAAAGGTCATTGAATACTTCAGCCTTCTCCATATCCTGGGTAACTAAGTCTCCGGTTTCCTTCTGGAGAGGGCCTGCATACTTACTAGTCTTCCTTTCATCGTCAGCGTACACCAAAGCTTATCTTGTCGCTGCTGACATCCCTGGCTAGATTTAATTCTACCAGGACTTTAGCTTTCCTAACATCATCTATGGCTGCTCGGACAATTTCCCTGTATTCCTGTCTGGCTACCTGCCCTTGCTTACGTCCTCTGTAGGCTTCCTTTTCATAGATAAGTTTGTCCAGGAGTTCCTTGTTACAAGTGGCCAACCATGCTAAAATAGACTATATGAAGAGTTATAAATACTATATGAATGCATGTTACTTATACTGTACAAATATACAATTACCATTAGATTTCCTCTTCCTTTCTTTTCCCACACATTGTTTAGATTGTTCATCTCGTTTACATTTGGATCAGCTCCAGTTAACAAATGCTAGAGTAAAATCCTTTTTCTGTGCAGCTGTGACCAGTACTGGTCATTAACAAACCCCCTTTATATATGACATTTTAACTAATAATCTCATCAGAAGAGTAATTGTTGGTAATTTTGTCATCTATCTTGCTTATTGCCAAATCTAGTCATTCCCCAGCAGGACACCTTTTCCTAGGTACTATTTGAAAGGGAGGAGCTATTCAATGGCTTCAGAAATGTTCCTGCTCTGGTTTTGTGTCTAGCAGACATAGAGAAGGGCATCTTTCTGTAAATCTGGCTGGTTCCTGTTTGCATCGGCTTCTGGGCTTGGCCACAATTCTTGATGGCCGTGGTTACAAGCTGGTCCTGATTGTTTCAGGAACAAAATTACATTTGCAGTTCCCCCAGTAACACACTGTGATTTGTTCAAGGACAAGTCTAGGCTGAGACAAGTCCAACTTTCTCTTTTGTTAGGCAGAAAGAAAGTAAAACTAGATAACTATAGTCACCGTATGAGTAAGCCAGGAATTCATGAAGTGATTCATAAATCATTATAAAGACTACTGAAGTCTACTAAAAAAGGTCTTGTCTGGCTATACAAAGTAGTGCATTATTATTGGGAGGACTTTTTTTGATGTTAAATCAAATGTGAAATCTGTAAACTATGCTTTTTGCTTTGAGTTTCAAAAAGGACTTTTTCCTTGTTGTTGAAAACCATTTTCCAGAAATTTTTCCGTTGTTTAAAACCATTTTTCAGAGATTAATCTTCACAAATGAATTTTGAAAACCCAGAGGATAGTATCACATTATTTTTAAAATAACAGTAGTAACAAAAGACTGCCTGTGTATTGCTCTTAATTTCTGGCAGCAAATAACAGTGTTTCTGTGCAAGTGCTATACAAAAATCTAGCTCCAGTTCTTCTCAGGGAGGCATGTAACCAAAAAGTTGTAGCATTTTTTTAAAGCCTCGTAGATTTTTATTGCAGTACAGCTACTGATTTATCTTTTTAAAAAGTTATTCTCTAGTATTATTGTGAAACGCATGCTTTTTTCTCTTCCTCTCTAGATTGTCTTTAGGGCTATAATGCGTGTTACCCGGAACAAAGAAATATTTGACATGTTAAAGACTCAATAACATCTTTTTTTCCTCCATCTGTATAGCATATATGAAGTAATGTATGTAGTTATGAAGTTACTATCAAATCAGCACAAAGATCACCCAAACCCTATCTAATATGCCTAGAAATGCAGTTCTCAAAGAAAGCTGAATAGTCAGTAAATCATGCAAAGTTCATCTTGACCCTTACTATACTCCAAATATAAATTATGGGTCTACCAGAAATCTGGTGAACAGGTTTTAAAGTAAGTCAGAATCACACAGATAATGAGTGACAGAAACTGATACTGAGCTGCAACATAAAAGATCTCAGCTGCCTTGGATTTAAATGCGGTAAAACCCTGTGTCACAACCCTATCCAGAGGTGTTCTGTAGAGCTACTCCTGCATTTGCACCTTTTGTTGTATTCAGAGTGAGATTACAGTTTCATCACACTTCTGCAGGAAAAACATTTTTTATTGCTATGTTGAAAAAAGGTCATCTAGTGTCCTGAAGCTCAGTCTCAGGAGAGCAAGGACTAGAACCATGCTTTAGATCCTGACAGACTGTATTAACTGCAAGCATCAGTCCTTCCTAGCAGGAGTTATTGAGCACACCCACCACAGACAAGGATAAGTGTGTGCTCTCGCTTGACACAGACTCAAAGCTTACGTTTAGGAGTGTAGAGGGGAGGTTGATCTGTGACAGGAGTACCACATCAGTTTTCACTCATACTCTAGTGGAAATATTTTGGCTCTCCTTTCATGAATAAGAAGGTGGCCCTGAGCCATTCCTGAGCCCAGGCTGAACTTTTGTTTACTAATCAGATACCACTGGCCTGCTGGGTAGTTTGGCCATCAGGAGTGTGGACCAGAGCTCTTATAACCTTAGCTTTCCATCTGCGATAATGACATTAGCACCTATTCTGTATGGTATGCAATTTTAAGGAAATGAAGAAAAAAAGTTAAATCTACAAAGTCTGTAAAACCCTCATATAAAATCCTCAAAATGGTATGTATCTTTTTAGTGCTAGTACTGCCAAAACTGTACAAAATATACCAGTGAAGTGATGAACCTCTATGGCAGCTGCACCACGTTCTGTCTGAATGGTTCTCCTCCTCCAGCAGACTTGTACTTTATACTTGAGTCCAGATCGACGTTTTGATGTGATAGAACGCTGCCCAACTGGAAGCAATTTTACACTTGCCTTAATATACATGATATTGACTTCAGATTGTTTATTTTCAAATAGCTGTATGTAACGTACAAAGATTTCTAGAACTTGAAACCTGAACCTGGAACTGAACCTAATATCTAACTCCTCAGTTTCCAATGACCAGAACAGACCATCTGCTTCCAAACAGGACAACTGTTTATTGGCAGATAAATTTGGTACAAAGCTGGCAATGCCTAAGAAATAAGATCCTCCATGAGCTCGCTCTTCCTGTTAAGACTTAAAATCATCCACAGAAGTTAAAATTTTCCATGATGAGGATGTAATTCCACATTTTCATTTCCCAGTTATCAAATCTAATGACGTGTCATCATTTGAAAATATATTGTCTCTGTATCTGGGCTGTGCACTGTTGTTTTGAAAGTCTGTCTATGCAAACTGCTAAACATTATGGTGATCAGGGTAACGTAGAAACCATCTTAGGACTTGTGTATTGGGGATTTTACAGTGTTATGTTTCTCCTCACCACATCAGCCCCCAGAGAATTTCAGTTCCACATGCCATCATACAGAGACGGACTCCACAACCTCCCCACCTTCAACATCCTACAGGAATGCCTCTAAAGACATACCAGCCAGCAGCAAACCCTTCCTGTCAACCAAATAGCCTCCACATCCAAGGTAAGCAGGAATGATCTTCATCACTGATGTTAATTGTTTGTCACTGCTTCTGGGCTTCAAATTAAGTGCCTGAAGGGCTGGCACTGGTATTTTTAAGGCATCTTTCCTTTTGAATGACTCTGGGATACATCCTTTAGGACCCTGCCTTCAGACTTCCATAAAATTCTTAGTTCAGCTAATTGTTACTCATTTTACTATAGAGTTATGAGTTTCTCTTCAGACTGATCTTCAGAGCAGAACTCTGAACAGAGCTGCAAATAATGCTGTGTTGGACTCTGCTTTTAATTTTCTAATGTTATGCACCTAATTCCTCCTGACTTTACACATAAAATGTTACCAGGTTTTCCAGAGGTGGAATATTTTTCTCCCTTGCACTTGTGGAGCGATGAAGACCTTTTCTTTCATTAGCATAGATGTTTCTTGCAGCTATGTTTCCATTTGCACTGTGTAAACAGCTTTTGCAAGACTTCTCTCTCCTTCTTTGTTCAATCAAGTATAAACTTCTGTACCAAGAAGAAAATTAACAGTAGCTGAGAACAATGTTGTTCCCTCTCAACAGTTTAAATATATAGTTCGCTAGTTTTATATACACAAGGTACATAGCACACTGGGTTTCTCTAGGCCTTTGGCTTCTTTTTTTGTGGTCAAGCCTCCCAAGAATTATCACAGTAGATATCATGGGAAACGTATCTTGAGAAAACCAAAGCTTCTTTTATTTTCTTCCACTGTGGTGCCCTTCTTCTGGGAACTGATACTACTGTATAGCACTGATTAGTACTAGTAGAACATGAAATTTACCAATTGATGTAAACAGTTATTGTTGGCTTTCTCTATTCTCTGATTAAAATTTCACTAATAATATAGGGCCAACAGAGTATAGGATGAAATTTATCCATCTGCTGTTCATTGTTATGTAACATATGCAAAGACATACTAGAGCAAGTCCAATAAATTCCTGGTTTATGGGTCATGAAGGGGTCAGGTTAGCCTTCCTATTTCTGCTCAATTCATTCAATTCTCTTTTTTTCTGGATATTTGGCAAGAACTCATCTTCCAGAAAGGCATCCAGACTTTGAGGTCTGTCTTCATGCCTAGAACAAAAATTATCTTTGAGTGCATAGAAATCTTTACTACCCTCTTCTTCTCAGGGTCATGGGAGCTTGAGTAGATGTAGAAGCTGGGATCACAACCAGTTGCTCCAAAGTGGAACAGTTTCCAAAGCATCCTGCCTTCCAGAGGATCACATCTCACCTTGGATTAGTTGCGGCTCCACTCAGGGCTGGCACTGGCTGGTGCAAGCCAGCTCCGTGTCTGCTTGGGCATTTTCTCTTTAGAGCAGGCCAGAGTGATAGCAATGCTACTGTGTTCCCATCTCCCCCACCTACAGTCTGAAGAGGATTTGAAAGGTCAAAAGACATAAGTCATTAAAACATTTACAAGAAGATGTAAAGAAGTAAAAATGTCATACATGAACAGAAGCTCCATTCCACATCTAGATTTAAGATAAAGCTTAATGTGTCTTCTAAATGTATCAAAAAATGGATAACCTCAAGGGACTGGACCTTAAACCCAGGCTTTGCTTAATCCCACATTAACATTATTGTGTTTTCTTCCCTGTCCTAGGAAAATCTAGGTTGAAAATGGAAATTGCTGAGAGGAATTATGTACACATAGGTAGCACTTCAGAGTCACAACTGTAAAGATCTCTGCACTTAAAACTGGTAGGAGGACAATGTAGACTGAACTCTTTTCTTTTTTTTAAGTATTGAAAGGTGTCATACATTGCAATACAATAGCCACAATTGGGTATTAAGTATTCTTTCAAAGATTAAGTAACCTGTTGTCACTGTAAGAGGTATTTTTTCTGTACTCCCTTCAACTTAAGCACAGTTGTCCGCTACACCAAAAGCTTTGTTTGTCTTGTGAGCCTGAAACATTTGCCTAAAATCTCCCTGTCAAAACCAAACATTTCAAGAGTTCATGGTCATCTTTTCCCAGCAGTGATGCAAATATTGCCACCTTCCCTGGTCACACTGCTCTAACATTGAAAAACACCATGGAGTTACCTCACCAGCCTGGATTGTTTTATACATAAGAAGTGTCTGTGGGAAGCTCTGTTACTTTCTATCTCCTGCAGTTCATAACCTGCCTTTTCATGATTTACAATTGTGTCGTTATAGCTACTTCAACTCAGTCCACTACCAAACAATGGTGACTTTTTTTTCTCAATATGTAGTCTTAAACTTGTCAACTCCATTTAAATTGGCTGTACAAAGTAATAAAGAGTTTCATTGCCTAAAAGCTTTGTGAAGAACTAAACAGACTTCCTTACTGAAAACCTGAGCACCTTAAAAGCTTATGGAGATCTCAGAGCACTATCTTTTTGAAAGAAATTATGTAGGAGCTCTAAGACTGACAAAGCTCTCATATCTAATAGCTACTTGTGTTGTGAAACTGCATTTTCTTGGAAGAACATTTTTTACCATTCGGATTTCAGTATTTGTTCTCAATGATATTCTGCATCAGACACAGTAATGTCACAGAGTACTTCTTATTTCCTTAGATAATATTATACAACAAACTAAGTATTCCCTTTCCTTCCTTTTGTGAAATTCTCAATGTCCTTTGCTGCATGGCATGTTTGGAAGTGATGAAGTTAGATGACTTACTGAGCTGCAGAAATGAAGTGCTTCTTTTCCTTTCATTAGACTTTAGTATCTCTTATTGGATGACCATAGACAGTAAATGGGAAACTATCCTGAACTGGAGACTGATGACTTCCCAACTTGACACATTTTTGCACCATTGTGCTATGTGTTTGTGGACAGATTAGAAGGTGATAGAGGTCCTGGAAATCTGTAGCAACTGACCCAGGACCTGTATTGTTCTGGTGGGTCTTTTCAACCAAGAACAACAACAGGGATCTCAGCAAAAATAAAGTATTGTTCGGAGACAAGACAGAAGAGATGCATCAGGTAGGAAAGAAAAGAACAGCAATAGAATCTCTTCCTTCACAGTGAGTAAGCTTTTTGTGCTTGTGGTATAGGGTGAAGTAAAGCTTCTTTGGGCATGGACGTGGGTTTTGGATTTTGCTTGTGATATTGTGAACATTTTTTCACTTTAAAATTGTGACTGTAACTCCTTTCATATGTTGTGAGTTATGCTATTGAACAATGCTGGCTGAATAATGGAAGAAATAAAAAAGACCTGCAAAATATTCAGTAACAAAAAAGGTTGCTGTTTCTTTAAAAAATATGTTAGCTGATATGTGTTAACTATATTAGAGTATCTATACAGGCACCTCTACTAGTAATAGCTATCTTTTAATTAAAAATAATCAGATTTAAATAAACAAAAACGTTTCTAGTTTTTCACATTTGCAAGTAAGTCTGACGGTACAATATGTGACTCATCTCTCTCTCTTTTTTTCTCTTTCCTTTCCTTTTTTTCTTCACACTCAGATGTTACCAAACGATTACCTGATGCATGTGTCATTCACATAGTTGTCACTGTAGAAATACACTGCATAGAAATACTATTTTGAAGTATTTCAGTCCAAAACCAGCTGGATTTTGTAAATACCATAACAGTAAAGACTACTCAGCTATGATGTATATTTCTTAATTGCAGTTACAGTAATTTTCTTAAGAAGATTTTCTGTCTTTCTGGTGCCAGGCAGAGAGCTGACTGAGGACAAAATAGATGTCTGTAAGAAACCCTGATACTAAGTTAGGATATTTTGCTGTATTGTGTTTGGGCTCCAGTTCAAAGACTTCTGCACTGTAAATGTGGATGAAGATATTTAGAATAGTGCTAAAGAACTAAGGGAAAGAGAATTACGTACACTTGATTCTGCTCTTTCCTGTTTATGGCCCTTTACTTTGTAAGATGGATATAAGACACTGAATCATGATAAGAACATGTATCTAGGAAATTTGAATTATTTTTCTGTGTTGTTCTCATAGTAAAAAATTACTTGGGGGATTATCAGTAAATTAAAGTGCTTTGTGCACTTTCTGCAATATAGTGGTTAATGTACCAAAGTGTCAAACCTAGTAAACTTTGGTAGGCAATATTCTTTTGCTTAAGCAGGGAGTGAGCCAACACAGAAGACATTATTCATAATAGCTCAGCCCCAAGGTAAGTACTTTTTTTCTGCCAAACTTCAGCTAGCAGTAGTCAAAGTTACTGCCAGCTTGTTCTGCATCAGGAACAGAATGCTGTGAGAAAGGCACAATTAGAGAACGAGCACAGAGCAATGTGGAAGGACATTTCAGCATGTGTCTCAAAGGGTCTTGCCAGTGGCTCAGAGGACTATAGATTTAAATGGTCGTTTCTGGTAACTAGTCTGATCCAACAGTAAACTTCCACAGTGTATCCAGTTGCTTTTTGAGAGAAAAGTTGATTCAAAAACTGTCAATAGTTACATGTAGTTTCTAAGTCACATTTTGGATGGCTGCTTTTTTTCATTTAATTTTATTTTACTAGAGTTGACTCTGAAATGTCAGGATGAAACAATTAAGGATTAACAGGTTGTAAATTCCTGAGGTTCTTTGCAGTCTGATTCAGCTTTGTTGCAGTTAAACTTGAAAAAAAAAAAATTATTTTACAGACAGAGCTGCGAAGTGCTTATGGTCCCTGCAAAAGACAAAGAAATCTATGAGTGTTCAGCCTCTCTAGAGTGAGCACGGAGTCTGCAAATTGTTTCTGCTGTGGAAGATGAACTGTGCTTCTCCTTTTTATTTTTCCTTCTTTTTTTTTTTTTCTTTTTTTTCCTCCCTTCTTTTTTATGAAGTCAAAATACTCGTGGAAGTTTTCAGAACAACACTGATATTTGTGTGTTCCTTAATGTAATTGTTTGCCTGATCTAAACTTTTCTTATGTATGTGTAAATTAGGCATTTATCTCATTGAGTATACACAGAATTATCTTGCAAGACTACTGAATAAAATGCAAAGACTTTTTGTCATCTTTCTTACTTAGACCTCCCCATAAGCTGTCTTCTGAGTTCTCGGATGTAGGTTCTGGCTGACTTTTCCTGTCAATAGTCCTGGCCTATTCTGATACTTTTAAATATTTCAATTCAAGCACATTTTATGCATGCCGACATTTGTATATTTCCTCACAGAGACCATGGAAATTAACCTCAAAGGAAAAATAATCAGAATCATAAACTCCTAAATCATGCATCCTTCCTCCCACTTGGCAGAAAATCAGTTATATGACATAGAATGATACAACGTGTATCACTGTGTCCTTCTTTCTCCATCCCTATTATTTATGAAATGCATTATCTGCGCATAAATACTCAGTGCAGCTTTAGGAAGCAACAAGTCACATTTGCACACTTCCATGGGAAAGTTAATGGAAATAGACCCATATGCTAGCCAAAATCCAGAAAAGGTTTGCCAAGTACCTATGTTTATAATACGTTTCTAAGCAAATCCCTGTGAAGGGATTTGATGTTGGAAAGTTTGCTTAGGTTGTAGTGTGGAACTGCACCAATACAAAATTTTTATTTTTAAAATACTTATTTGTAAGTCAAAACTAGATGCCCCTTGTGAGGGTTTCCTAATTACTAGTAATGACTGAATAGGCCAATAATCACATTCAGGTGTCATATAATACCCAAGATATTTAGACATGTCCCTCTTAGATCAATAGGTTGTGATTCCATGTTTCACGCTTCCCATTAAAGGATCTTCTTTGCTTTTAATCTCCTATTGTCTGGGATAACTCCTTCATCCTTTCTGAATTGTTAAATGGTACCTAAAGGCCTTTGTCACATGCTGCTCACCCAAACATCTCATTACTTTGAGGGAGGGAGGTGATTTTTAAATCCTGTGACTTAATTTGCTTTCTGCTCGTGGTTTGCTACTCATGGACATCAGTAGATCCCAGGCATGAAAGCTGAATGTTTCGTATAAATGTGCTTTTCCTAAATACACAGGGTGAATGTGCTGAGGCTAATTCCTGAACACGTGGAAGGATGGACTTAAGCTGTATATTTTGGCATGAACTTCAATGTGAATTTATTCAGTGTTTATACGCATCACTCAAATACCAGTTAAGGATCAAAAAACAATTTAATAACCAAAAACATTGGTGGGGATCTTTTATGTTACGTGGCACAATGGTCTCAGGTCTTTTCCATGTGGACTTACTGGTACTGATGAGTGAGGAAGACTGTCATCCAGTTCTTAGAAACAGCAGACCCCATGGATCGTCAGCTAGCAGTCATTTTGAGTCTCCTATGTATGTCCCCACTATCAACCATCTGTCTTGGCATCAGTGACAGAGAGATTTTATTCAGCACTTACTTTGGTAATCTTCCTTTATTTTGAATTAAGCACTTTCTTATATTTTTCGGGTAGCAGTCCAGTGTGAAATACGGATAGTACCAGTTCAGACAGCAGGACTGCAGAGTAAAGGGAGACATTTCCTGAAAAATTTCAGCTTCTAGCTAGTCAGTGGCTCTCACAATTTATGCTGGAATCAGGATGTCCATGAAGCAGATTGTGTTTGGAATTAGTCTTAGGGAGATTCACATCAATGCTACTTTATTATTTTAAGTCTTAATGCTACTTCAATCAAGGTTTTTATCATTCTTACAGCCATGCTTCCACATGCTATCTCTTGTACCTCTGTCCAAGTTTTTACTGACCACTTTCTTCTCCTTGTAGGTTTTTATGGGCAGCTTCAGACTTTCTACCCTCCACGTTATGCTGACACTCAGAAGAATGTACAACATGGTGTTCCTTGCAATATGATTCCTCCTTTTGAAGACTGTTTAGTTCCCACATCAGTGGGCCAGTCAGGGCCTGGCATTTTCCATCGATCTTTCACAGCTCATTCTGGTATTACAGGTAAATGACAACTGGGGACTTTATGGATGGTTGTACATGGTTTGTGGATTTTGACACCTCTGCTTGAGCTGTGTATATGACTGGGACCTGTCATGACAGACTTGACTCTTCCCAAAGAAGACGTAGTTTTCAGACCTTTATGGAGTGTTTGGCATTGGGACCTAGACACTATGGCCACAGTAACATCTGTCACACTGTTGAGGCCTTCTTAATGTTCTAAAACTCTGGGTGTCAGACAGTCCCTAGCACATGTATTTCCTTTGAAATACAGTACATTGAGCCCTGTGTGATATTTGTGTACCTACTCCCCTCTGCTGTAAGTGTTGTAGTAAGGACCTGAGAAGAGTCAAGCCATTGATTTTGCTTTATGCGTGTTTGATTTTTCTTAGTCGTGAATTTCATTTATTCACATTTCCATGACATGAGTTGCCTGGGTGCACACTTTTCTGTGCACACTTCACTTAGTCTCTTCCTAGCTGAAAAGTACATACGGGGCTTGCGTGCTGCTTTGGAAAGCCAGAAGTTACTTCTGTGCAGAGCATCAGCACAAGACAATGGCCCTAATCTTAGGGCCTAAGCACAGTGGGTGCCATGTCTTTTATTGTCCTTCCACCCAGGATGATTACGCTCAACATTTATTGTGCTTTGAAATTTCTTGATCCTTCAGTACTACATTAAAAAGCAAATGCACCTTAATTTCCAAGAGGCGTCTCACAGTATGAAAAGACATAATCCAAAAGATGGGCGTTTTTATGCAAACAATTACTCTTATGCTTGCTGCTTTCACTTGTAGAAGTTAGTAATTTAATATGTTGGGTATGACGAAATTCGATAAGCAAGTATGAAGTTTATTTTTAAGATATCACAATTTTAGCAGCCATTAAATGGACAATTGTTAGTAGTGATGAAATACATGGTACTTCATATTTGGTTGTAACAGAACTGAAATGGTAAGCAGTAAGTTTTGTACTTATTAATTTCACGTATATGTTAACTTGTTTATTTTGTTTGTCTGTTTGGTTTAAAGCCATTTCAAATTCTCTACATAAGTATTAGGACATTCTTCATGATATAGTTATACTACTTAATTAATTATTTTTGGGTTTTTTTCCAGTTTATGACTTTCCAGCAGGGTCCACAGGTATCTTTGGTGATTCAGCTCACAGCATGCCGGAGGATAGCAGTTTCCTACAAGTAAATACAGTGGATCGTTGCTCTAGCCAGCTTTCTTCTGTCTACACTGAAGGCTAAAGTAATGTAAATCTAGTTACAAGAACTTGTTCCATTTCATCTTGCCTTTCTGATATTTCTCTTGAGAATTTTTCTCTCCATAAAATTGTCATGTATGTATGGGGATATAGGTTGATATACATACATAATGGAGAAGAAGAAAGCAATCACCGAGTATTTATCAGCATTGACCAAGCAGTCAACTGAGAAAGAGATTGTTCAGAGAAAACAATCTTTGCGAAAACCTTAACAATTGTTTCTTTTCTTTTCACTGTGACACAGTAAGTCTACTTTTTTCTTTCTTTCTTCTTTTTAATTACTCAAAGGGAATTCACAGGCTGAATAAGAAAACTCTTGTTGGCTGTTATCCTTTCAAGCTGAGTGGGTGGATTTACCGAAGAACACAGCTTTAGAAAACTCCTTTTTTTTTAAAATAAGAATAAGTATAAGAATAAGAATAAGTAAAACTAGAGCATACTACAAAAATTTCAAAGGCACACAGCTTTTTGCACAACCTATTTGAATGTGATACTTCCAAAGTTAAACACACACCAGCATCAAAAAGGGAGAGAAGTTAGGCGTACATATTCTGGCACTGCCAGTGAGAGGCATTGTTGCGGCTTCTTTCTGGAGCCAAGGATTGTTGGTACTGAATTTCTTACAGGCTTCAGTTGAGATGTCTTTCCTTCCCTCTGTATTTTAAGCCATTCAATATGGCCATTGCTGTTTTTCCAATATTCCTTCCAAAGCAGTGCTTTATGCAAAGAATATAAGAAGGGTTAAATGCACTACATGAGAAGGTACATGGACTTTGTCTATATTTAGCACAGCTGCAAGATAAAAATAAATATGTTTTAACTTTCTGTTGATTTTTAATTATATTGTAGACCCTTATTGCTGAATGCGTTATAGTACTCTGTAAGAAAGTTTATAATACCCTATAGAAAAGATATTCTTCCTTAAATTCCACAATTTTTTTAAAAACCAATCTGTACTGATTCAATTTAATTTTAATTGCCCTAGAATTTTTAATTTCCACAACATATTTTCAGGAAGAGCTACTCTTAAGTTTGCTATGTTCTTTCTGGTTATTTAGAGATGTAAAACTGAACTGGTTTGTTCATCTTCATTTTTCTACTCAATATCAGTCTTTGTTCCTTAAACTTAGTCCAGGATGCAAGCAAATGATGCCCTTTGTGAAAGCTACAAGGATGCGAGTCAAAACCAGTATTTTGCAGTGTAGTAGTGGCATCACTGTGATCCTGTTTACCTTGGGAGCAAGTCTGACATTATGTAAGACTGACTTTTTAGGTTATTAATCCCTGAACATAAATTTTGTGGACTTCATACTTTGTACTGTGCATCTTAATATTCTGATGACCTGGCAATGAGAAGGACAAAAATCCAAAGCTCATTCTTACAGGCGGGACCATTACTGTGCTTCTGAAATCACTCCTCTAGAAAGACAAATTTAAAAAATGTTTATACAAACATTTTCTTATCCCGAGAAGCTTTTGAGAGTTGTTGAATGCAGTTTGTGTCAAAGTTATATTGCACAGATGAATTTATGCCCAAGTGTTCGTAAACACTGGCAATTTTTTTGCGCTTCATACTCATGTAGTGAATTCTTACATACGAGCATATGTGCTTATATATTTAATGGAGAGATTTTCATCCAGTAAATGGAAAGTATACGTGAATAAACCATGCACATAAATGGTGTACAATGAGAAGTAATATGGCTTCAATACAGATAATTCTATACAATATTCTTCCCCTTTTTAGTCTGCTTCTCACATCACAAGTGAATGTGTCCCTCTACTTCAGCTTGCACCAGTAGGTCTAGCTGTTACTGTAGGTGGTTTGCACTGGGTTAAATGACATCAGGTTTCCCTATGCACGGGCAAAAAGACAGGCCTTTTATAGCAATACATGATCTGACCCAGTGCATTGACAGTGAGTTTTGCTTTTAATAAGGCTTTAATTTTGTGATACCTTAAAGCCCTTTCTGTGGTCACTGCACATGCATAATTTGGTTTACCAGGAGTAATGAGGCACACTGAACACTTCAGTTTTAAATGTGTAGGACTATGTTTTGCTCCACCAAAGTCAGTAAGGGCAGGATCAGGCCCAGTGTCGACATATGCATTTATATGTACGTACACATTTTTGTATATATAAATCCTTCAAGGTTCTTTTAACCACACAGTTGTCCAGAATTTGTCAGCTGCTGTGTGCAAAACTGAAATATATCTGTTGACTTCACGTCTGTACCACCTTGACTATTAAATCTTTTGAAATATTTTTCTAGTATCTGGATATAAAAGCTATTCAGTAGAGAGGGGTCTTATACAGCATGAAGTGTCCTGACCAAAGGGAAA
This sequence comes from Tapera naevia, assembly GCA_033556795.1. Classification (NCBI taxonomy): domain Eukaryota; kingdom Metazoa; phylum Chordata; class Aves; order Cuculiformes; family Neomorphidae; genus Tapera; species Tapera naevia. Next base: position 1,997,091 of record JAUMJJ010000044.1, on the reverse strand, counting down.
GTGAGAAGACAGAATTCAAAAAGGGTATTCATAAATGGGGGTTCATCAGTTACATTTAAAAGAGGAGACTTTTGGAAGGCATTGATTCTTTCATATATATGTTTAATGTATATATATTTGCACCTTTCTATGAGCCTTTATCTTAAAAAGAGGAGCTAAAATACTGTCAAATTAAACACGAGAGTGGGCTGCCACTCTATAAAAAGATATGACTGTGTTTACTTCTGTATCAAAGACAAAGAAAATTGTTCATGATTATTTGAAGCCAGACTGACTTTGGGGGATCAGCTTATATCATTGAAGGCAATTGCGTGAAATGAACTATTTTATCTCATGTATTTTTGATATTTAAATAGGGAATCATGTTTGTCACATTACAATGAAAAATGGTGCTTGTGAAAATACATAATGTAATGCCAGTTACTGACTTATATGCACATACTTGTGCCTCGGTGATTTTTGTGTTGTTTTTCTACTTGCTGGATTGTTAACTTTCTAAAGGGATTCATATCTAAGAGATGAAGTTATTTTAAACTATGGACATTAAACAATATTCGAATGAAATTATTTACGATCATTTTTTTATACAATTCTCTTGTTTTCAGTCTCAAATAGTCTATTTTTATCTGCATTAGAAGTGGGTCTACACTGAAGTTTAAAGTATAGTTTCAAAGTCCATTTGTATATGTGTGAGTATGTGTGAGTGCACATGTGTATTTAGATCTCCCTCTCTATATATATCTGCATGTACATAAACACACATACATATAGGCATTAATGGTTTACTAATACTGGATACTGAAGTATTGCAGGGCTAAGCCATCTGTCACTTTGTATTTTGGCTTCAGCTTTCTTTGAAGAGGTGTGAATGAGTATAAAAATTACATTTTTACTGTTTATTCCCTCCTTTCCCTACATGATTTTATAGGACATTTTTTTAAACAGCACTTTTTTGGTTTTTGTGTGACATATTTTGAGGGGTTTTATTATTATTATTTCCTAGGAACGCATAAAGCAAATGTAAAAGACCACAATTTAAAATTAGTGGCCTTATTTAAGGAAAAAAATCCCTTTTTTCTGTACAGAAAGCAGCATATTCTGTAATGTTTTTCACACAAGGCACTTTGGTGAGGAAAGAAAGTGAGAGTATGTTTTTCCTAAACCTTACAGAGTATTCTACATATTTATAGATGCTTACACATACAGATATGAACTCCATTTGCCATACTGTATACCTGCTTGATACTTGCTCTGAAGACGTATCTGTTGCATACCATGAAAAATAAATTTTCAAAATAGTTAGTTACACTTTTTTCGCTATTAATATATATAATTTTGTGATTTGTTACAGTTATATTTTCATATAATCTTAAGTTATTTTTGTCCTATTTCATAAAATTCTTTTTTATGTAAAAGGTAAAATTGAAAGGTGTACGTGCATGGTATGAAATAGAACTGTAAAATTGTAACTCAATGACATGACCAGTAGAACATCTTACTCTGAGATGTCTTTAAAGAATATTGTTCCAGCCATTGTCTTTCACCATAAAACTACTCATATTTGTATGTGTTAAAATAATAAGAAACAGAAGTAGGAAAAAACAAATCAGAGATTTTTTCTAAAGAAAGAAAGGTGGATCGGAGTTTTAAGTCTGGATTTAATTATTGTTATGGTGAGGCTAGAGATTTGTAGAAATAAAAGATTGCCTCCATGTGTGTTTATATCCTGGGTGGAGACAAAAATAAAAGAAGAACATTTAATTATATTTTTGTGCTGTGATAATTTTTATTGGTTTCTTTTTTCATGTGGTTCTACAAGACAACCTGTAAAAATGTTACGCCCATTTACAAGAAGAGTTGGAGGGAGGGTCCTGTCAGTCTGACCTCAGTCAAGGAAGGTCATGGAGCAGATCATCTTGAGTTCTATCACACAGCACACATAGGTCAGCCAAGTGATCAAGCCCAGCCAACATGGATTGTTGGTCTGGCAGGTCCTACCAGACCAACCTGATCTCCTTCTATGACGAGTTTACCCGGTTAATGGACGAGGGAAAGGCTGTGGTTGTGGTACACCTGGACTTTTGTAAAGCCTTTGACACCGTTTCTCACAGTATTCTGCTTGAGAAACTGGCTGCCATTGGCCTGGACGGCACACCCTCTGCTGGGTAAAGAACTGGCTGGATGGCTGGGCCCAAAGGATGGTGGTAAATGGAGTCAAATCCAGTTGGAAACCAATCACGAGTGGTGTTCCCAGGGTTCCGTGCTGGGTCCAATCCTGTTCAATATATTTATCAATGATCTGGATGAAGGGATCGAGTGCACCCTTAGCAAGTTTGCAGATGACACTAAGCTGGGTGGCAGTGTTGATCTACTTGAAGGAAGGGAGGTTCTGCAGTGGTATCTGGACAGTCTGGATCGATGGGCTGAGACCAACAGAATGAGGTTTAACAAGATTAAGTGCCGAGTCCTACACTGGGGACACAACAACCCCATGCAGCGTTACGGGCTCAGGCAAGAGTCAATGGAGAGCTGCCTGGAGGAGAAGGACCTGGGGGTGTTGGTTGGTAGCAGGATGAACATGAGCCAGTAGTGTGGCCAAGTGGCCAAGAAGGCCAATGGCATCTTGGCCTGTGTCAGAAACAACGTGGCCAGCAGGACCAGGGAAGTGATTGTGCTTCTGTACTTGGCACTGGTGAGGCCACACCTCGAGTGCTGTGTTCAGTTCTGGGCCCCTCAGTACAAGAAGGACACTGAGGTGCTGGAGCACATCCAGAGAAGAGCAATGAGGCTGGTGAAGGGGCTGGAGAGCAAGTCCTATGAGGGAACTGGGGTTGTTTAACCTAGAGAAGGGGAGGCTGAGGGGAGACCTCAGCACTGTCTACAACTACCTGAAAGGAGGTTTTGGTGAGGTGGGTGCTGGTCTCTTCTCGCAAGTGATAGGACAAGAGGAAATGGCCCCAAGTTGTGCCAGGTGAGGTCCAGATTATACATCAGGAAAAACTTCTTCACTGAAAGGGTGGTCAGGCATTGGAACAGCTGCCCAGGGAGCTGGCTGAGTCACCATCCCTGGAGGTGTTTAAAAGAGCGGTAGATGAGTTTCTTAGGGACATGGTTTAGTAACAGAACAGGTACTGTTAGACTTGATGATCTCAGAGGCCTTTTCCAACCAGGTAATTCTATGAAAATACTTCTCTGATTATTGTGTTCTAATATACTCAAGAAATTAGAAGTTATTTCATAGCATTTAATGTAAGGAAAAGAGCATATATTTTTACTGTGCACTAGACAAAATGCTAACAAAAGATAAGAGACAGAAGTTGATGCATGCTTACATCCATTTGTATTGTCCAAAATTCATCCAAAGAATCCAGCATGGTTAGTAAATAAGAGATTACCTTTAACCACAATAAAATAGACTAGAAATGTAAGAACAAAATGCAAACTGGTAAATTAATTAAGTGCTAAAAATCCTATTAAGTGTTTGCAAAGAGACTTTTGAAAGTAATTGTCCAAGCTGGTTTTACTATGAAATTATTAGCAAGGTTGGTTGAGTCAGAATAAAAACTAGAAGGTTCAAATTCACTGACTGGTATACATGTGAGCTTAGTAGAACTTTACTAAAAATGAACTTTGCCCACTGTGTTCTTATTTACGCTGCATCTTAATGTAGGAAACTTGGCTCATTGTTTAGCAAATACTGTCAGTGAATCCAGTGAGCCACCATGAAGTGAGTTGCTAAGAGTTGCTGAATTCAAGTGTTTCAGAATCCAGTTTTTCTTTTTGATGGAGAGACCTTAAAATGAGAAGTATACAAGTTCTCCATGCAATGGGAGTAACATGGCTTGAAATACCTCAAAGCCATGTCCTTTTCTCTCTGTGCCTGAGCTAGATGTTTTTCATGATGCCCCGCAAAGCCCCCTATAACAAAATAGTGAATTGTAGTAGAGAAATCACTTGACACCTATTTTCCTCCAGAGAACATAATGCCTGAATGAAAGCTGCCTGAACTTTTTGTCTATACAGTATTAATTCTTGTTTTTTTCCTATTTCAGAACAAAACCTGATTTTGAAATGTCAGAATTTCTAATGAAATAGAAATTGTGGGAGGAAAGGGGAGCAGTGGTGGTCATTACTATTTCGTTGCTTATATATAGTTATAGGAGGTCTCCCGTGCATCTGTGGCAAAGCCACAGTGTGTTCCTCACTTTGCACTAACTCCTAGATGGCTGTCTCCTTCAATGAGTGGAAAAAACATTAACTGCATTCTTCCATTCTGAATATGAATGTATTCATACTCACTGCACCTAATTACAAAATACCTTGTAATAGAATCACTATGTCTTTACGAAAACACCACTATCTGTTTTCCTAGGCCATGATCCTCAGGAATATGCTTCAGATTTGCTGTTTCGTACATTGGACAGTTTTAACATCCCAAACAATATCAAATGCATTCTGAATTTTAAACTCTGTCTATAAACCACTGTAAATAAACCTCAAGAAGCAGCTTTAAAATACTTCTCCATAATGGTCCTAAAGTGGGCAATTTCTGTCTGCCTGTGTATACTCACTCACTGCAATGTATATCTTCAGGAAACAGAATAGTAAAGTTAGTATTACAGAACAAAAAGTGTTAGCTTTTTAAGATTTCTCTATCAAAATGTTTATATTTTTCTTCTACCTTCCTTGAAACTATAATGTTCTCATTTGAAAGCTAAATATGAAAAATCATTATACCACATCTTCTCATGCCATTTATAGATTTACAACCTAAGTAAATTTACCCAGGAGTCAGTATCATTAATGATTCACAAATGAGATGGGCTAGCTCACTGAACTGTAACAAAGAATGCCTCTCTATGTGTTTAGTTAAAAGTTCCAACATACCTTTGTTGTACCTAGAAATGCAAACCTCATGCATGGTTGAAACTATGTACACAGGGTAAAGCATTATGAGGACATCTAGGTAGAGGGAAGAAAATATAATCATTTCCTGAGTATCATGCATTTTTGTCTTTTGACAAAATCAATGAGTATGCTGCAGGTTTGGCTACACATGCGAATTATCGGACTTCAGCTATTCCAGGAATGGACACAGTGAGGCTGATTAAGCTCATGAAAACCAGGGTGTCCTGGCCTTCTCAGTCCCTGAAGATTGTTGGAAAATTCCAGCGTAAGTCTGTCAGAAAAGCACAGAACAAATTTTTTGCTAGAACTGTGGCTGACATATTTACAATCGCAAGACTGACAGCATTGTGATTTTACTTGTTAACCCACCGGTTTGCATAACACAGGGTTTAATTATGCTGTATCTGTCTTTGGATGGAGGAAGAGGAAGGATACTTCCTTTAATGGAAATTAAATTCTTAGTGCCTGGGTGATGATCCTAGGCAAAAGTTAAATCAGTAATACTGGAACAACTTATCTATCCAGGAAGAGGAAAGGAATAATGTTAGATGGCAACATTATTGCACTAAACTTTCATTCATGACAGATTTGTCTTTTACTTAATGCGGAGTCCAAATATTTCGAATGGAGATTTTCACCCTGGAAGCATAAAATCTGTGGAAGCTGCATTCTGTCATATACATTTTTTTCAACTTTTCTTTGAAAGGCAAAAAAAATATGCTGCATAAAAGTTGTCTAGTTTCAATGACAATTTTTTCTTTTTTGACTTTGTGAAGGCAGTCCACAGAAGCATTAAATGGTAATAATTTTGTGATCTGGATACATATTGAATAGGAACTATTAAAATTATTAAACTAATCTTGTGGAACCTGCTGAAATAGAATCTGCATAATACCAGTAATTTCTGTCATAATTACTCAAACCAAAGCTGAACCAACATTTACAATAAGATGAGATTACCTAACTAATGGAAATGCTGCTTAAAGATTGAACCAGAAGGAGAAGAATGGCACTTAAATCTACCATGGTGCTCATTGCTACAGTTTTTCTACTACTTGCTGTTATGTGTCTCAGTACTCAAGAGCACTGTTTCACTGTAGAGACTGGAAGGTGCAGAATTTGTGTTGGCAGTTGGTTTTTCAACTTTGTGGGCCATCTTCCTGGAAATCACATGCTGTATACATTGCTGAGCAAACCTATTTTGAGTAAAGGTGGGGAGGATAGTTTTGTTTTAGCTAAAAGGGCTTACATAATACTGGCTTCATTGCATTAACTTTGTACTTCCTTCTTTGGTTCCTGATCCCAACATGACAGTCCATGAGGCTATGTTCAATGGCTCAAAGGCCAAAAAGGATTGATCTTTCCAATCCCATTGCTCCCAATTTTACTGTCACATCTCTATGTGACCTCCAACAGGACATTTAACATACAGGAACAAGTGGAAGCCAGACTACTTGGTCTGATCAGTTTTTCATGTCTTCCTGATGGAGTTGTTAGATCCACTGTATGACTTATGGCCTCATGCAAGGCTATAAAATTGTGATATTGAAACGTTAACTTCAGTTCGGGCCCCATTTGCACTGAATTGAATGAGGAGTGATTCTGCCAGAATCTATAAAGACAGAGCATATCATGAACATGAATGCCAAATCAGAGCTAATAGACATCACAAAAAAACTCATCTAAATTTCATACGCTTGAGTTTTATTGAAAAGGAAATAAAAAGTGAGTAATCTATTTTTTTGCCTCTCAAGGCTTCTCCTTGATAGGCGATGTGTGGGTCTGTAAAATGCTGGAATTAATCCTATAGCCTTACTTCATCCTGCAGACATTTAACAAAGGCAGCATTCTTGAATGTTGAGTTTCAACTAATTATCAGAAGTGAATGAGCGAAACAGAGGACAAAGAACACCTGACACAATGCCATGTTAATAACATCTAGTGCAACGTAAGTTTTCTGTGCAACATTTCATGAGCTCCTGAAACAGGCTCTTAATTCTCAGCAAAGGTGATGAAGAACTTGATGAAAAATGGCAGCTAATGTGTCTTAGAAGTGTGTCACCAGGTTGTAAATCATTTAACTCAGTAGGAGACTAAAGCCCTATTGCTGCAGGGTTGTATTTCGCATGGAAAATCAAGAGGTTCTTTAATTCACTGAGCCTCCTTACAGCCTCCAGTAATTAATCCTGAAAATTGTACCTGAGAATTTCAAACATGCATCTTTGCACAGTGACAAAATGTAACGGAGTGCAAGGGCACCCCAGAAACAACAGGGTGAAAAAAGATACCAGACCACACTTCACTGTGAGGTCACATTCTTAATGAATTCTTTGCATAGCATAAGTATGATTGCCCCCAAAAGTATATGCAATGCTATATCTTGAAAAAAACCTGAAAACCGGAATCAATTTGTGCTCCAGCCCTGATTCGGAGCAAAGATGACTCCCATTTGTGGGTCTGCATTTACTAAGTAAGAACATATTGGAATGACACATTGACCAGATTATCTTCTGGACTCAGTCTCTATACATGGTCATCACCACCACACAACTCTAAAAATGACAAAGCCATCTTTTTTGAGCTGCTTATATTACTACACAGCTAGAAGCTGAGGAATATTCAAGGATGTTGGTGAGTATCAACACTATCAACTACTCTTCAGGGAAGGTAAATAAGTTCTGTTATGGAGTAACATGATAAAGATCACTGTCTGAAATGCTGGAGTCAAGTGAAACGACCCTGAGTCTTTAATCCTTTTTTCTGGCTGCAGCAACGGGACAGCACTGATAAAAGAAACAGCAGGTTCTGCTGAGGCTTTACGTTTGCTGAGGAGAGATTCTGACCCCAAGCCTGCCTGTTCCCTTGGGGTTCTAGGTTTCTAGAATAATCTTGAGAATGTCAGCAAAAGTCTCTTTGTGCCTTTTTGAATTCCGGGGACTGTTACTCTTTGTTCTGTAACCCACAACAAAGAAAATGAAGGAACCCTCTGAGCTGATGTTGGCCACTGAGTTACTTCAATTCCATCCTGAAAACAAAAAAGTGAAATTAGCAACAGGAGTGTTTCCGGCAATAGATTAATTGCAATCATTTATTTCTTCTTCTATTCAAGGGATTTTATTACTTTATGTAAAAACAAGAAAAAAGTTGTACACATCAACAGAACAGGGGATAAGGCCCCTGTCTGTTTCAGAGCAACAGCCTTGGTAACGCACCATGGCAGTCACACAAAACATGTAAAAATATGTATTTTTTTATTAAAGAGATCCAATTTTATGCCAACCCAAATAACCTTGCTGAGTCATAGGACTCCAAGAAATCACTGCTGAAACTGTTGATGTGCCTCATCTAATTGGTATGTGATTTTCTAAATTTGCTGACCCACTCAGTCCTCGGTAGAGCTTAACAAAGCTAATTTTATTTGCTGATTTCCTCTCTTTATGTTTGATGGTCTTGGTTTTGAGCTAAGTCACCCTAATTTTGAAGTAGTGTCACTCTCTCTGTTTCCATGGAATTAATTCTATGCTTATGCTGGGAAGACCTGGATTGCTTGTGTTTAGCAGAAATGTGCCATGTGCTTTATTGAAGTTTGAAAGGTTGCACTGATAGGCTGAAAGGTCAACTTTCTTTTTCCCTAGAAAATAAAACAGATTGGAGCAGAACAAGGAAAGGTACAGTCACACTTCAGAAGATATTTCAAAATAAGCTCACAGGCTTTTTTTCTCTTCCATGTTAAGCTGCTACTGATCATGTATGTACTTGCTTAATGAAGGCGGTTATCACACTGTAGTTTCTCTGAAGTCCCTGGAACTAGGCTGACATAAATCAGCGTTAGCGAAGTCACAATCAGGCATTCAGCCTCAGAAAGCAATTGTATGCAGATACACTCCATTGGAGCATTGAACTCGAAGGACTCAGAAGAACATGTTTAGCATGACTAGTAGCAGTTATACTTTGCTCTGAGAATCTTCTCTATAATATTATGTGTAGCAAGATAAACTTCAAACTATCTGCAAAGAGGTGTGTAGAAATTTTGTAACCAATGTCACGTTCTTTACTTTCCAAAAGCAAATCTGACACAGGAATATGTGGCAGCTTAAGGTGGCCTAAAAGTGAGTGAAGTGAGTAATTTATTGCCTAGCATACTTACTTAAAAAGTGAGATAAAGTGGGGCTGAAAGGGGCTCATTTCCACAGTGAAACTACAGTGAAGTCTGGACTGACATGGTTGTGTGTTCCTAAATTCAGCTGAGAAAGAGAATGAATACCAAAACTGTTAGTGTTTCGTTCTCAAAGACCTGTCTTAATGACTTTTTTTTTAAATTAGAACTGTAAATAGAGATCCTTTACCTTGTATTTCTTCTCCTATGTTACACCTATGGAAAAACACCAGAAGAAAGCTTCATATTTACACACTTCACGGCTAAACATCAATCCCATTTTTGTGATTGCTGTATGATAATAATGCTCTGTCTAAGTACCTTGGAAATGCTGAGAGAAAGTATTTGCACTTAGCATCTTTCGTCTTTGTCTACTAGCCATTATCTGCAAACTAGAAGGATTTGAAAAGGCAGTGTCAATTCTGATGGGTTCTCATTGTGCCAAAATATCTTTAAGAGAGATCTAGGCAGAGTCATAGACGCTGATGAATATTCAATTCATGCATCTTGCAGCAGAATTCAGCAAAATTATTTTTTCTAAGAGCTATCTTGCACAGTTTGTACAGTAAAGCAGTGGAAACTGGCTGCATTTGTATTTCTAAGATGGCTGCAATTGGAAAAAAAAAGTGAAAATAAAAATCTCTAATATGATAAGTGATGGGGAAATCACAATTCTTTTCATGAAATTGCTGGCAGTTTTGAGCCATAATCATCTGTAGTAAAACTCGGTCCAGATTTCATAGTACTTTCATTATGCATTCTGATGCTACTCCAAAACTTTGAAGAAATGCTGGATTTTTATTTTATCCTATTATCTCAAAACAGTGAAGCCAACTATCTTTCTTCTCTGTTGTAGTATTTGAACAATTGTAAATATTTATTAGCACATTCTTGCAGACATTGACCAAGCACACTTAATATATTTTTTTCAATCCTGATGGGTATCATCCAAGTTGTAATGAAAGATTTTTAGTTTTTCACTGGCAAACCCCTCAGAAACTTTTGAAGTCCTTTAATACCATGGCTCTATAAGCATAACTCCTGCTAACTTAACACTAAGACTGAATTGTATGCTAAACTTAGTCTAGTAAACCTCAACAGCTTTTCCCTGATGGTAGTTGCGCTCTACTCTGTTTTCTACACTATTTGTGGCTTTTTAATGGTTAGTCATTTATATTACTTGAATGTAATTACATCACTTGACAGTTTTCTTGACTGATTTTTCTTAATCTTTAAGATTTTTCAAATCTTAATTCCTTCCTATATTTACAGTTTCCAACAGAAGAACTAGGCTGTTGAAATCACCCTAATTTTGAAGTAGTGTCACTCTCTCTGTTTCCATGGAATTAATTCTATGCTTATGCTTATGAAAGAACCCTCTGAGCTGATGTTGGCCACTGAGTTACTTCAATTCCATCCTGAAAACAAAAAAGTGAAATTAGCACTTGTGAGAAAACCTGACAAAGAAGAAACCAAACCAAACCAAACCAAACCAAAAATTATAAATGCTGAGAATTAAAATCCCTAAACAATTTAGTACTGGAATATATCTAAATCTTAAAAAAAACTCTCGAGTCTTTGATTTGCAGAATATTCTATGTCATACCAGATGACTGCAGCATATCACTCAAGAAACTTTACTATTTACTGGCAATTTTTGCTGGTAATTGGCTTCACGAAAAAAAGAACAAAAACTTGAGACAACAATAAAGCTTAACCTTTTCCTTTAAGACTTCTTATTGATAGTTTTTGAAAGCATTTTTCTGGTACAATATTATGCTTTGCAGAGTGGCAACATCCTACAGTTTGATGTATGGTTAAGATGCCAAAACACATTGTTACAGACCAGTTAAGTGTGTGAAGAACTTCAGAAGGAATGCAAGCTGCCTTAAAGCTCTTGTAGTCTGTAGGTGTTTCTACCATTTTTTTGAAAATATGTAGTTTTTCCTTTAAAAATAAAACAAACCATCAGTTTCCTTGGTATAGCTCTGCTCTAATATTATTACATCTAAAATAGGCCCAAACAGCCCTCCAAACATGCTGTGTTCTTTCAGCTGTAGTAGAGCACCTCAGAGAGGGGCCCTGGACAACTCCTTGTGAGCAGAGACCAAGGTGGACCTACTTGCTGTCACTGCAAGACCAGTGCTGGACCACTTGTCGACCTAAGGGCATCAAGTGATCAGTGGCAGGCAGATACCACATATCAAGGTCTTCCCTGGACAATCTCTGAAAGGAGCAATCCATGGTAGATAAATTTTGTCTTTGTCACATGTTCAAGATGCATCAGTACTCCAAACTACTAATTACAATTCCACATCCTAAAAAGATAGTGTTATTAAAATGTGGAATAAAAACTTTACTGGATTTGAGAAGTGTCCTAGGCCTCAGGACACTCTCAAAAGAGGGCAGGGTAGATCCAATGTAATCAGAAACAGATGTCAAAATAAGAAGTTTTCTGGTTGGTAAACTAGAAGTAGGCAGTGGTGACAAAGACCACAGGTAAAACTTCTGGATAGAGAAGGACACCCTGTGGCTAGAACACTCTAATAAACTTGCCAAGACCTGTTTCTGTGAATTATAACTCAGTATGCTGTGCTGCTCCTTCCGCTTCTATGAAATAAAACCGGATGACCATTTTCAGGCAAGCAGGCAGCTTCCTTTCACTGAATGACTTTACAAGCTTGGCTCCTGGTTGTGAGCAGGTAACTCTAGATAAAATGTGTTTATCTTTAGTCTCATTACAGAAGGTCATTTATTGCTTTTTTTCCTCCATTATATCAATAGTGGAAACTTCTTTTATCTTTTTAACTCTAGATTTCTGTTTGTCTGCTGAATTAAACATCTTCTCGGGGTGCATTCATGTGTCATAGACCAATGAATTATATTCCAAGGGTGTTGAAGGGATTACTGAAAGTTTTGGCTGTGAAGTTCTAAAATCTTGCTTAGCAAGTTTTTAATGGTCAAGCTTATACTATTTACCACAACAGGCAACTCTAGAAAGACCTTAAACAAGAAAACAACCAATTTTTTAAGCAATAATAAATGGCCACTTTAAATGGAACCAAAATCCTAGCACCCTGTGATCCCTCTGTAAAAGAATTTAAACATCCAGAACAAACCAGCATGTTATCTCAAGTCACAAGAAAGTACAAATAAGAATAGAAAGTTAAAATCTGGGGAAGGTGAAAGTAAAGATCAAGATCAAGATTATGGAAACACTGGGAGCTTTTGATAATAAGAATATGAATATCACACATTTATTATAAGCATAGTGCCAGGAAAACTCTTTAAATTAGAGTAAAGGAAGTCGCTGAGATGAAGTGCAGGCTAGAATTTTGACTTTGAAAACATTCATTCTAGCAATACTAATAACTGAGAGCACTGAATAGTAAAAACTTCACCATAGGCATTTGGATTTGAAGAAAGCATTTGAGAGCCTTTATTAATTTTCTGAACATCATTAACAATAACAAGGTTTTACTTAGAGGTACAGCAAGTACTTTCAAAAAAAAGACAATAAGCTTTGGTGTAGTGTTTGGTATCAAACTTCCAGTGCCTCCCTTCCTACATTTGCCATTGCATTTATAATGAAAAATGCTTAGATGGAACTGCTTTGAACATTGGTAGCATTGTATGCAGCTCTTTTGAAAGTGATTGTAGCTGATTTTCTTAATTATTAAATAAAAGGGATTACATGCACAGTCTTGGTTGTTTTGCGTCAATCCTCATACCGTCTGTTCTTTCAAAATATTTTCGTGGCATACAAAACATTGTTTCCTATTTCATTTTAAAAAGTAGAAATTTCTGTCTGTGCCTGGATTTCATTTTCCTTTAGGGAAGACGGCTGGAGCTCTTTCTAAGCAGGGAGGTCAGTGCAGAAAACTAGACAGCACCAAAAATGGGAGCATAAAGTGATGCTGGAGGGAATGTTAATGCACAACATGCCCCTACACCACAATGACTTCACAAACCTGTCCCCTTCTTAGTCATCTTCTGCTTTCAACTTGGAGAGGACAAAAAACTCAAAAGACTTTTTTGTAATTTGAAAAGGTCCCAAGTGAAACTTGTTACCGCGACATACAAGCACTCAAGACTGTTGCTGGTTTTTATATTGGAACTCATATTCTGAAAGTGATCATAGTTGATTTTCTTAATTTGTTAAATAGTTACACACATAGTCTCGAGTTTTTTATGTTTGTCCTCATAGTTGTGGTAACAAGCCCCATTTGAAACATGTTTGTCTTACATGGGATCATGTAACGGACAAGACCTAGGCAATTGTATGGTGTGGCCAGGTGCCACTCCTCAAGGGATGTCTCAAGCATTCCTGGAGCTGCGGAGCGTGAGAGTTCATAACGTTATGGGGAGCAGTCTATTACAAAAGTCCTGGAACTAGGGCCTATAAATAGGGACACACACAAGCCTCAGGGGGACTTTTCACACCAAACACCCCTATCACTGGCAGGTGCACTGCTGTATCCAAGACTGGGAGCTCTCTCTTTTCCTCTCTCTCTCTCTCTTTTCAATTAAATCAAGGCTTACCTTGATTTCCCATAAAGCCACATCTTTTAGATGGTTATATATATTTGTAAGACAGCCAATGCACATGGTATATGTGCTGTATTTAAATCAGTTGCTGCTCAGAACCCATTTCCATTCCATGGAAATCTCTTATTAAAAGGTTACTGTTTGTAAGCATGACTTGTGCATTACTCATCTTAATCCTCAGTAAGGGGATCCATGAATCCTAGTCATCTCTCCCCCCTTCCTGCCACTTGTCACTTCGATGCAAAACTGGGTGAGGACTCTGTCTCGGATAGGAAATTGGGGCGTGATGCATAAAATAAGGCAGGCTATGATCTGAGCTGAGTGCAAATACATTGGTAGCATGTGGCTTTCTCCCTATCCCCAATATTTGCAGCTCAAATTTGCGAAAAATTAGATTTATAAACAGTGAGTTTTTATAGCTGAGCTGAGCAAGGTCTGCTTACAAAAGATTAGACTTAGCAGAGTCTTCAGGTATCCAATTGCTGCCTGTATTCCTCAAGAGGCAAAACTGCTTCACAATTGTATAAATAGTACTGACACCACTTGAGCTTTTTCCTTGGCGTTGCCAAGTAACTGCTCTTACATCTGTGTGATAAAACCAAGTATGAAACTGCTGGCAAAACCAGTTTTTTCTGAATGCAGTTATGGAGTATTCCACTGGTATGCTTTCAGGGTTATTGTGAAAAACACTTCAGTTTACAAAGATGTCATTGTCTATCAACAGCATCAAAGAAGCACCAACTCTAGATTGTTAAAGGTATTGAGAGTACATTAATTAGTGCTCAAGAGCAAGAGACTGTATTGCCACTTTTGGTAGATATACACATGTATGAAGTATAAGAGGGGGATTTGGGGCAGGTGAAGATCAGAGCAGATGGGAAATTCTTAGGGTGTACTTGAACATATTCAGTGTATTTCATGACAGTCACAGAGACTGTATCTGCTGAATCCTTTCTTGCTTATATTTCTGGTGATGTACTTATTCCATAATAAGACAGATGAAATTAGAATCAGGCAAGCTCTACATTTTTATTTAAATTGTCTTTCATTATCCTTCTGAAAAAGTGGATTATCTGTTGATAAAAGATACTGAAACTAGTCTTAAAAGAAAGAGAGGTGTAACAGTATCAGTCCTAGTGTTTCACTCACTGCTGTAGCCTCCTTCAATTCAATATGCTTGGTCTATCCCATTAAGCAGATGTTTTCTCTTGAAAACTGCTTGGTACACTGTTATGTAATGAACTTTCCAGGCCTTGTGGATGACAAATACCAAAGTCACCATGACTTTGGAAGAAGGAATGGTTTGCAAAAGTGAGTGTTTCAGTAAACAGCTTCATCTGCCAAGACAGATGGATTGTGTGGTGGTCTCTCAAATCAGCTGAGTGACACCTGGGGCGAGGCAGAAATCTCACAGACTGGTGATGCTTCAGTTAAGAACGGAAACACTTGTAAAAGCATGTACTGACCTCTCCACTCCAGACCAGTGGTGAACGAATGAGTTCCCACTTCTGATGACACAACCAACCTTGCCAAGGACCAATCAACACATAATAATTGGCTTAGATCCACTTCGCTAAAGAGTTTACAAAAAGTGTAAAATTGGCACCTGAAAATACTTTTGTTGGGAAGGAGTCAACATTCACCCTACCTGACAGACAGGTTGACAGGCCTTCACCTCTTTCATGTCTCCCAGGAAGGGGTGCCCTTCTTCATAGAATAATAGAATCACCCAAGTTGGAAAAGACCCAAAAGGATCAAGTCCAACTCCTATCCATACATAGGACAGACACTCCCAACATTCACACCATGTGACTGAGGGCACTGTCTAAATGCTTCTTGAATGCTGGCAGACTCAGTGCCATGACTGTTTCACTGGGGAGCTGTTCCAGTGCTCCACCACCTGCTGGGTGAAGAGCCTTTTCCTAATATCCAATCTAAACCTCCCCTGGCACATCTTCCTGCCATTCCATCGAGTCCTATCATAGGTCACAAAAGAGAAGAGATCAGCCCCTGTTTCACTTCCCTCCCTTGTGAGAAGGCAGTAAACAGCTATGAGATCCCCTCTCACTCTCGTGTTCTCCAGGTTGAACAGACAAATTTTTCAGTAAGAATCACTTCCTTCTGTCTTTGTTGGTAGTTCCCCTAACTACCAACTCAAATTTCAGTTATTGTTTCTTATGTATATATACGATATATATGGATATGGATGTAGATATGGATATATATGGCTATTGTTAACCAGTTCTGAACATCTAGTTTTAATGCAGCAAATGGATTTATCAGAGGCAACCCCAAACTTGTTTTTATCTGTTGTTTTAAATAGATGCTCACAACACTAACTCTGACTGGTGGCTGACACACACACCTAATCCTTTAGTCATAAGCCATCAAATAAGTCTAGAACTAGAAGTGAATCCAGTTGCACCTAGACCTCTCCCTGAAGCTTAGAAGGCAAGGGGGTCTGCCTTGAATCTCATGACTCAATGATCATCTTGGTAAATCAGATATACTACTATGTAGCATAAGGTAACTTACAGAACACATAGAACATTTGGAAACAGTTTTCAAGAGGATTTTATTTTTTTTCTGTATTTTAAGTATTCCTTTACAAATTACTATCATATCTTTCTATTTAAATTACCTTTTTTCTTGTATCAAGCTTCTCATCATAAGAGCATTCAAAAATTTCAGTGATGTGTAGACAAAAATATACATAAAAACTAGATGAGGACAGAAATGTAAAGTGGTGGCAAGCATTTATATGGCTATTATCATGAATGTTTTACAAATGAGAGCACAAAAGTGCAAAAATACGAGTGTAAAATTTCCCTTTTGAGCAACAGTGTAGCTGTGTTAAATGTCTCTTTCTTCAGACATCTTTCTGGGACTAACTTAGCTGACTTAGCTATCTGTAAATGTTTCTGTCAGCCAAGTATCTAATAATAGAGTAATGCTGGGGCATTTATTTCCCTCTGAACAACGATCTGTCAGAATCATAGGATCATAGAATTATTGAGGTTGGAAAAGAGCCCTAAGATCATCAAGTCCAACACCACCATCCCTCCTAAACCATATCCCGAAGTCCCACATACACATGTTTTTGGAATATATTTTGTGATGGTAAATCCACCACTTCCCTGGGCAGCCAGTTCTAATTCTTGATCACCCTTTTGGTAAGATTTTTTTTCTAATTTCCGATCAAATACTCCCCTGGCACAACTTGAGGCCATTTCCTCTTGTCCTCGGTTGTTACCTGGGGGAAGAGGCCAACACCCGTCTTCCTTTAACTGCCTTTCAAGTAGTTGTAGAGACAATAAGGTCTCCCCTCAGCCTTCTCCAAGCTGAACAATCCCATTTCGCTCAGCCATTTCTCGTAAGGCTTGTGCACCAGACCCTTCACCAGCTTTGTCACCCTCCTCTGAATATGTTCCAACAACTTAATGTCTTTCTTGCACTGAGGGGCACAAAACTGAGCACAGGATATGAGGTGCAGTGTCACCAGTGCTAAGTACAACTTCCCTAGTCCTGTTGGCCATGCCATTCCTGATACTGGCCAGATGCTCTTGGCCTTCTCGGCCACCTGGGCACACTGCTGACTCCTGCTCAGCTGGTTGTCAACCAGCAACCCCCCAGGCAGCTTTCCAGACATCCTTCCCTAAGTTGTAGTATTGCATGGGGTTGTCTTGACCCAAGTGTAGGATCTGGCACTTGACCTTGTCAAATGTCATATAATTGGCTTTGCCCATTGATCTAGCCTGTCCAGATCTCTCTGCAGATTCTTCTTTCTCTCAAGTATATCAACACTCCCACCAAATTCAGTTTCATCTACCAACTTACTGAGGGAACATTCAATCTCATCATCCAGATCACTGATTAAGATTGTGCCCTGCAGAACACACCTTGTGACCTGTTGCCAACTGAACTTAACTCCATTCAACACAACTCTCTAGGCTTGCCAGTTTTTCACCCAGCAAAGGGTACACTTGTTAAAGCCGTGAGCCACCAGTTTCTCTAGGAGAATGCTGTGGGAGACATTATCAAAATTTTACTGAAGTCCAGATAGATAAAATCCACAGGCTTTTCCTCATCCACTAAGAAGGTCACCTGGTCATAGAAGTAGATCAGGTTTGTCAAGCAGGAATTGCCAGTCATGAGCCCATGCTGACTGGGCCTTATTCCCTGGTTGACTTTCACTTGCCTGTTGAGCACCCTCGTGATGTACCATTCCATAATCTCCTCCAGTATTGAGGTCAGTCTGACAGGCTTGCAGTTCCCTTCTGGCCCTTCTTATAGAAGGGCATCACCTTGGCAAGTCTCCAGTTGCCTAGAACCTCTCCTCTTACCCAGGATTGCTGATAAATGATGGAGAATATATTTGCAAGATTCTCTGCCAGTTCCCAGTACTCTTGCTAGGATCACATGTGGTCCCATAGACTTGTGAGCATCCAGTTGGTATAGCAGATCATTGACTGGTTCATTCTGGATTATGGAGGGGTTATCCTGCTCTCTGTCCCTGTCTTCCAGCTCAGGGGCTGAATACCCTGGGGATAACTGATCTACCTATTAAAGACTGAGGCAAAGAAAGTATTAAGCACTTCAGTCTTTTCCTCAACCTCAGTAGCAATGTTCTCCTCCCGATCCAGTATACGATGGAGAATCTCCTTGGTTCTCTTTTTGTTGTTCCTGTATTTGTAAAAACATTTTTTGTAGTCGCTTACAGTAGCGGACAGATTGAGTTCGAGGTGGACTTTTGCCCTTCTGATTTTCTCACTGTATGACCTAAGAAGATCGTGCACTCTTGTTGAATTGCCTGCCCTTTTTCCAAAAGAGGGAAACTCTTTTTCTTCTTGCATCCCAGCAAAAACTCCCTGTTCAGCCAGGCAAGATATCTTTCCCACCAGCTCACCTTGTGGTGCACGGGTACTGCCTGCTCTTGAATCTTTAAGACTTCCTCCTTGAAGAATGTCCAACCTTCATGTACCCCTTTGCCCTTCAGGACTGTTTCCCACAGGACTTTTTCAATTAGTGACCTGAACAGGCTGAAGTCTGCCCCCTGAAAGTCCATGGTAGTAGTTCTGCTGAGCTTCCTCCTTACTTCATTGAGAATAGAAAACTTTACCATTTCATGGTTACTAAGCCAAATATGACATCCAATCACACATCTCCCACCAGTCCTTCTCTGTAAACAGCAGGTAAAGCAAGGCACCTCCCCTGGCAGGCTCCCTTACAAGCTGTTTCAAAAAGTATTTTCCACACACTCCAGGAACTTATCTTATTGCTGTGCTGTATTTCCATCAGATGTTAGGTAAATTGAAGTTCACCATGATAACAAGGGGTAGCAACTACGGGCCTTTGCCAGTCACTTGCAAAATGCTTTGTCAACCTCTTCACCCTGGTCAGTTGGTCTGTAACAGACTCCCAGTGGGATATCTGTCTTGTTCCCATAATTCACTGACAGTAACAGGGAGAGAAAACACGCCAGACTCAGTGGCTGAAGCTGCTGATTTTTCTCTTACCACCCAGCATTTACTTCTCATTGACCCCGTTGTATGACTTGGATTAGGTAGTAGATCTGAAGTGCCTGGCAAAGTGAAGCAAACTATGTCCAAAAGTCTTTAAAGCTGATGGAGGGAAAACTTGATCTGGTATTTCAGCATTGACAGGTTTTGTCAAGGACAATAGGAGCTTCTTATAGAGTTTAAGTGACCCAAGCCTAAAGATAACATGAGTTATGTTGATATTACACTGCATATTTTACCCCCAGCAGTACATGTTTTACCCAATGCTGAAAAAAAGTAAAAGTGCTTCAGTATGAAAATTCACACATAGTTTCTTCATTGATGTTGCCTTTTCAAGAGGCTGTGATGTAGGCAGGTCTGAAAAATCTGGTTTCTCTGCTGTCTAGACAGTCCAGAATTCAGCGGAAAAGCAGATTTGTACCTAATGCAAGTTTATCCCATATTTGCTTTTACAAATATCTGCAAGGAACAAAGAGATGATTTTGCTTCTGCATTTGCTAATAAGTTCATTTAAATACTGCACAAGGGAAATTCAAACTCACTATCAGAAAATAATAGTGGGTAAAAAAGTGACTTTCAGACTTATTTGCCTGCCAAAGCAGCCACCGTGACCTTAAATAACGCTGGTGAAGAAAGTCTTCAGAGTACATCGTATGGTTATCACAGACTGAGCAATAGGACTGTAGAAGGGTACACGAGCATTATCAAACGCTGAAGAAAGCTGTGAAATGTCATCATTCAGTTCATCTCAGTAAACAAAGAAAATCCAGACCTTTGATGACCCCTGGTGAATAAACTAAGCACTGCATTGAAACAAAAATTGAAGATATACTTGGAAGAACAGTCCAGTCAATTCTCCTTGTAATGAAAAAAACAAAGAAAAGTTATTCTTGTAAAAAGCAGAAAAAAAGGCACAAAGCTCTTTTATGGCATGCCAAAGAACACAGCTTTTCTGCAGCTGGACTAGAACCAGACCTGAGAGAGGCACAAGGTATTAAGCTATCTTAAGCAGATCTAAAGCTAAGGAAAAACATTCCTGCATCCCTACCAGAAGATAAAAGGGGGTTGATGGTGTCAACTTACTAGATGATAATTATTTTATTGTACAAATATAGAAGTACTCTATTTCTTCTATGACCATCAGAAGGATAAACTTTAAACGGTATAGCAATCACAAGAAGATTCGTGAATCCAGACAATTCCTACACCAGCAGACGTTGCTTAGAGCACTTGAGAAGGTTCTCACTTTTCTTGTCCACCCCAGCTATTCCTGTGTATGCTCTATGCTATGCCTGTGTTAAATTTTCCCTTTTGGAGTAGTTAGTGGGAAGTCTTTAATCAGACAGACTTAGTTATTGTAAAAAAAGGATGTGCATTCTTCTGCAAAATAGTTAAGTGAAACAAGAGTTATAAAATTACTTTCTGCAGAATTACCTTTTGCTTAAATATACCAATTCCTACAATGACTAAAATAACACAGAATATTAACTAGTCTTTAAAAGGTCAGCATTATGTATGTTGTTGCTTCACAAACTGTTCTGCATCGGCTGCAGTAAACAGAGGCATACCATTTGGAATTTTTTGCTCTATGATGAATGAAAAGCTAAATTAATTAAATTTCATTAAGACAGAAGATGAAATGTGAGAATTAATTGCATGCAGCTGTAATTTTGTCATGGAAATGCATGTAGGGTAGAAGATGCTTAACCTAGACCTACTCATAAAAATTGAAATTATGTCTTTCTTATATCTAAGATAAATAATTTATTATATGCAAGAAATATTAATTTCTGACAAGTCCTAAACTGAAGTATTTGGTGTGCAATACAGACCATTCATGGTCTTTTGGCAATGAAATCTAGCACATGGGTAGAAGGCACAAGATTAACTGATAACTTAAAACTGAAGAACTATTTTTCAAAAGAATAAAAGGTGAAACACTGCAGCACCAGACTTTAGACTTAACACTTCTATTTACCAGCTGTATAATTTATCAGTAACATTCAAACCAGTAAAGGGACTGAAGAATTTCTTAATGTGTCAATAACATCTTTGCAGGCAATTTTGAATTTTACATATGGTTCTAAATTCCCTCCCTCTTCTCCATCATCTTAGATTCCAGTCTAACGAAGCCAGACAATTTATTTCTGACCAGGATTTTAAGAAATCTTAAAGGAAACTAAGGAACAGGCCATGGGATTAACAAATTTGCAGGAACTGACAGCAAAATCATTGGACATACAGTTCTTTGCACTTTTCTTATATCAATAGGAAAAAAGGTAAAATTCTTCCAGATACACACTTTGTTTTCCAGAAAAGACAGAGGGATCTCAATCAGATCTCATTGTTGACCTTACTGAAATATCTCTCTACATTTAAAGTAGAGAAGTATGGCATCCTGATGCCATGAAATAAAGTACTTAATAAGGTAATCTTCAACAATGAAAACTTATGTATTTTTTAGATTTGTGTCTGTCCACACCTAAATTTTCTTTCATGTACCAAACACGCTGTGATTTGACTTTTATATATACTGTTTGATATTTATAAATAAAAAAATACTAGTTTTAGTTACTCTGAGAGAAAATTTGATGCTTCTAGCAATAGGAATAGGTATTATCTTATTTCTTGAAAAGGTAGCTATTACCATGACTAGATGCTAGGCCTCTCTTACAGCTAGAAAGAGTTTTTCTCTTGTAATCTCACAGCAGGTTTATTGAATTAAATGTGTCTAAAGACAAGCTATTTTTATAATTTCCATATGACTTCTGTAGATCAGGTTGCTTTGTATTTATAACCCATTTCCAAAAGAACAATAGTGTTGTCTCCATTTGTTTTATACTGTGCTGTACTTGGTGAAGAGAAGTAAAATATAATATTTCAATCATATAGACAAATCTTCTCTCTGAACCTTCTGGAGAATCAAAGTGGAAAAATATTATTTTTGCAAACCGAAATCTACATATCCTGTCAATCGTCATCTCACAAACAGAAAGGGGCATTGTCAGATGGTATTTTTAAAAATCCTTTGTAAAACCTCCATAATAAAAATATCTTTTATTCGAACAATGTTGTCTCTCTCTTTTTCTTTTTCATTCAATTTGAACAATAAAGCAGAGCAGGCAGCCTCATCTTTGTGAGTATTCATTTTAACATGCTGTCTCACATGCACTAATACAATATTGTGGCATTTCACTTGAAATCCCCCGCAGGAATGCATTTATTTTCAAAACACCATACTGCTAAAAGCCCTTTTCCAAATATTTTAAAAATTTAAATACAAATTATAATTAATCCCCAAATGGAAAGGTATTTTTGTTGCAAGTATCATTGAATATCCTTTAAGCTACAAGAGTGAGAAACACTATATTTCATTATTGTGATATATTTTATCCTACTTTATTACTTTGTTTTCCTCATTATTGATTTCAGTTTCCCCTGTTGATTGTATAGAATTTGTACAGAGTATTTTAAAAGCATAAGAAATTGTTATTGCAAAACCACAAGAATCAGTGCTGCTTGTAGTACCCAAATCCACTTCGTGATTTTTTTCCCTTTTTTTGAACTCTTTTTAAAGCTAAGTCTCTCTCATGCCCTTCTTAATATATCTTGAGTTTTTTTACCTACCATCCAAGTAGCAAGAAGGTTTTGGCAAGACAGACAACTTAATAAATATTGTGATATCTTCAGAAGTTGATTATATTTTTCTTTTTTGTTTGACTGTCAGCTGTAACATTCTGCTTGCAGCTCCAGGGCAAAATGAAGTCACCTGTAAGTCATTCCAAAGTGACTGGTAAATTCCCATCTGCTAAGCAACGTGGTTTCCTATTATGAGGCCATTGCTTCTGATAAAGGCACCCTAATACTCACCCACAGTATTCTTGGAATACAGAATATTCTTGCAGAACACAGAAATCTTCTTGCAGGTCTCTGGGACATTGTTACAATATATCCTCAGGGAGAAATCATCCAATATGTGTTGAATGACAAACTCTAAGCCAGGATTTCTATACATTATATAAATGCTTGTCATCAATTAACTTCAAAATTTGAAGAGATGTTTTTTTTCTGAAGCAATAGATATAGAACACTGTTCCAGATATAAGTTTATCATTTAGAAAAAAATTTGGGTTCAACCTTAAGCCTCCATAAATAACAGAATTACAGAATCATTTAGTTTGGAAAAAATGTCTAAGATCAACAAGTCTGACCATAAACCTAACACTGCCAAGTCCACCACTCAACCGTGTCATTAAGTGCCAGATCTTTTAGATGTCTCTTGGGGACAATGACTCGACCACTTCCCTAGGCAGCTGTTCCAACTCTTGACTACCCTTTTCACAATGTAATATTTCCTAATAACCAATCCAAACCTCCCCTGAGTCAACTTGAGGCCATTTCTTCTCATCCTTTCATTTTTAACTTGGGAAAAGAGGCAAACACCCACCTCACCACAACCTCCTTTCAGGTGGTTGTAAAGAGCGATAAGGTCTCCCCTCAGCCTTCTGTTCTCCAGCCTAAACAATCCCAGTTCCCTCAGCAAGAAAACAAGTTTTCTTCATAAAACTTGTTCTCCAGACCCTTCACCAGCTTCATTGCCCTTCTCTGGACACACTCCAACAACTCAATGTCCTTCTTGTAGTGAGGGTCCCAGAACTGAACACAGAATTCAAGATGCAGTCTCACCAGGACTGAGTACAGGAAGACAATTTCTTCCCTAGTCCTGTTGGGCATAGTATTCCTGATACATGCCAGGAAACTCTTGGCCTTCTTGGCCACCTGGGCACACCGTTGGCTCATGATCAGCCAGCAGTACATCAGCACACCCAAGTCCTTTTCCCCCAGGCAGCTTTCCAGACATTCTTCCCTAAGACTGTAGTGTTGCATGGGATTGTTTTGACCCAAGTGCAGGACCCAACACTTGGCCTTGTTGAACAATTGGCCTAGTCCATCGATCCAGCCTGTCCAGATCTCTCTGTAAAGCCTTTCTTCTCTCAAGCATATCAACGTTCCTGCACAACTGAATGTCTTCTGCAAACTTATTGAAGGTACACTTGATCCTCTCATCCAGATCATCAATAAATACATTAAACAGAACCATCCCCAGTGCTGAGCTCTTGGTAATACCACTTGTGACCAGCTGCCAACTCGATTTAACTCTGTTCACCACAACCCTTTTGGCCTGTTCATCCAGCTAGTTTTTTACCCATTATAATTATGACCAGCCAGTTTCTTCAGGAGAAAGCTGTGGGAAACGGTGACAAATATTTTACTGAATTCTAGGTAGATAACATCCACACTGTTTCACTCATCCTCTAGAAGGGTCATCTCGTCATAGAAAAAGAGTGTCAAACTCATGGCTCCTGCTGGTCTCCTGCTCCTGCAGCGTAATGTGCACCACACATGCCACACATGTGACAAGAGCGTTGGCAGGGGCACAGGGGCAAGGAGCTCATCACTACCGTCAGGTAGAAACAAAGTGCCGGGCTGGATAAAACAAGGTGGAGGTCTGGATTCATCTCGCGGGCCATGAGTTTGACACCCCTGTCAAAGAAGGAAAGCAGGCTAGTCAATCAGGACGTGCTTTTCCTAAACCCATGCTGACTGGGCCTGATCACCTGGTTATCCTGTAAATGCTGTGTAATGGCACTCGGGATGATCTGCTCCATAACTTTCCCCAGCACCAAGGTCAGTCTGACTGGTCTGTAGTTCCCTAGGCTCTTCTTGTAGATGGCCATTACATTTACTAACCTTCAGTCAAGTGGGAACTCCCTGGTCAGCCAGGGCTGCCAGTAAGTGATGGAAATTGGCTTGGTGAGCACTTCCACCAGTTCCATCAGTACTCTTGGGAGGATCCTAGTTTTCTCCTGGCATGACCTAATGGCATCCTTGCAGTCCTTCTCCTGAGTTGCCTGTCCCTTCTTCGACAATTCAACTTTTTTTTTTTCCAATGAGTTGCAGCCAAATCTTTCTGTTAAGCCAGGCTGGTCTTCTTCCCCACTAGCTTGTCTTTTGGTACATGGAGACTTCCTCCTTGAAGAATGTCCAGCCTTCTTGGACTCCTTTGCCCTTCAGGACTGCCTCCCAGGGCACTCTGTCAGCCAGCCTCCTCAGCAGGCCTAACTATGCCCTCTGGAAGTCCAAGGTGGCAGTTCTGCTGACCTCCTCCTCACTTCTCCAAGAATCAAATACTCTATTGTTTTGTGATTGCTCTGTCCAAGGTGGCCTCCAACTATCACGTCACCCACAATTTCTTCTCTGTCTGCAAACAACAGCTCTAGTAGGACACCTTCCCTCATTGGGTCATTCACCAGCTGTGTCAGGAAGTTATCTGCCACACGCTTCAGAAACCTCCTAGATTGTTTCCTCTCTGCTGTATTGTATTTCCAGAAGATATACAGTAGAATAAAATCTCCCATAAGGACAAGGGCAAGTGATTGAGAGGTTTGTTTCAGCTGCTCATAGAACAATTCATTTGCCTCTTCAGTGTCATTGGGCAATCTCTAACAGACTCCCACGATGATAATCTGCAAATGTGTATAAAAACAATTCTAAAAGTTTTCCTTTTACCCTCTCATTTGCTACCATTCAGGTTTGTTTGCATGAAGTTTAAACCTTAAAATATATGGTAGACTATAAGCCTAATTTGAGAATTCACTACAAGCTAGAGACTGCAGAATGAGTCAGGTGCTATAGACATAACCTACTGCTGTCGTTGTTGTACACTGTCTTTAACAGTATTAATTTACATATATTTTAAGAGCAAAAGGATCATGTTGTGGCAAGAGAACAGGAGGATAGGAAAACTGAAGGTTCAACTGATAGGTGGGTCTAAACATATTACTTGAAGTAGTCCAAAATTCTGCTTCCTGTCAAAATATTTTATTAATGGACAATCAACATATCTTAGCTTTTAGGGGAAAAAAATAAATAGAACACTCCTCATCAAACCCTAGATTTCAGATTTTGACAAAAAAAAATCTAAATGTTTCTGGGAAAAATACCCCTTCCCTTTCCTTTCCTTCCCTCCTTTTTGTCAAATCTCTTCCATCATCCTGAGTTTCTATCATAAATATTTTAATCAACATTTTTTAAAAATCATCTTGATTTTAACCATCACCAAGCTATTGTGTTCTATGTAGTACCTGGAGTTCAATTATCTTTATTATTAAATCTCTATTGCTAGAGATATTTCAATTTTAAGTAAGTGAGCTAAGACAAATTTGCTACCTCAATGTAAAGTCCTGCGGAAGACATGACACAGACTGCTTTTGCCACAGTTCAGGTAGTAGGTTAAATATAGATTGTCAACTTGTGGTGCCTCTTTTTAACACAAAATGCACCCTTTTTTCTCAGTGAAGACACTCTCACTCATCAAAGATTGCGCTATCAAACTTGTATAACTAGATCATATATTTATTTATAAATATAAAAAATATATCAGTTGATAATTTACTGTTAGGAGAGGTGAAAGACTGAACCCCGAAGACTGACACATCTTCATTATTAACATCTTTCCTACACAGAGTCCTTCCTATGCGCATCAGTCCTGACTTGGATCATCAGTGCAACTCTTTTCTGTCTGGACTCCTAGCTCTTAGACATAGAACCCAGAGTGAAACTGGGCATAGTTTACTTAAAATATTGGCACTTGCGGATTTAAAACAAATGTCACCCAAATGGCAGATGTTAGATTTACGAGATCTTGCCGGTAAAATGCGCATGTTGCAACTGACTAAAATCACATCCTTGCCTGTTTTTTCTAAAACAGTGTTGAGTTCAGCATTTGTAATCCTGTAACAGAAGACCCAATGCCATCTAGGCCATAATTAACTGTTCTGCTGTTTCAGGTCAACAGAAGAAAGAAGGAGAGGTCTAATAAAGATACTTACATAGGGGATCAAATGTCTAATTCAGGGATCTCTGTGTCTTCCAAAGGACAAATGTGACGTGGAAGAAGCCTCTCAAATTCAGGAGTGATGTTAAAGAGAAGAATTAAATACTACTACAAAAGCATTGTTTCATCCTGCAGAGATTACGGCTAGATCCCAAACCTCTCCACCATTTTGTCTATGAAAAAAATGAAAAATAAAATCTACATACTTGTCTCTCTTTCCTCTGGTGTCCCTTGAAGGAAAAGTTAGTATTTTCCCACCTCATGGCACTTTTTAAACTAGACATCCTTACCATTACCTTACCACTTGCATTTTTCAAAAGGACTATTTTCTATTAACATTTTATATAAATAGATGGAGGAATGGGCCAACAGGAACCTCATGCAGTTTAGCAAATGGAAATGCCAAACCTGGCATCTAGGTAGGATAACCACATTCACCAATAAATGGGCTAACTGGAAAGAGAGCAGCTTGGCAGAGAAGGCCCTGAGGCTTCTGTGGGTTGCCAAGTTGGACGTAAGCAGTGTAATGCCATGGCATAGAAGGCCAATAGTCTCTTTGGTGGCATTAAGAGGAGTGCTGCCAGCAGGTTGAGGCATGTGATCCTAGCCCTCTCCTCACTAATGATGCTGGAGTGCTGCTTCCAGTTCTGGGCACAGACAAATAGCTGCTGGAGACCATCCAGCAAAGGGCTACACCCCTGTTGAAGAGACTGGAGTATCTGCCCTGTGAGTAAAGGCTGAGAGAGCTGGGATGGTTTAGCCTCAACAAGAGAAGGTTCAGGGGCAATGGCCTCTTGCCACAGGACCTGACAAACCTAAGGCTGAACTGGGGAATTTGAGGCCACCAAAAGATAGCCAACATCCAGAGAAGCAGAGGCTTTCCCCCTTTGGGGAGTTTGTCATCTATGGTTTGTCACCATTCCACAGGTGGAAAAACCAGCTTGTTCAAAAACAATTGATAAGGTATAGGAAATAACTTAATTTACTTCCCAGTTTGTATAACACTGCCTTATTAATAGAGTTCACCAGCCACTACCTTTTCACTCGCCTTGCTTGGACTATAGCATCATACCTTCCTGCATCCAGCTAAAAAAGACACGAGAATTCTTTGTTCTTTCACTGCTCAGAATCTTACCGCATTAAAGCAGCAGGACTGTTGTCCCTCCTGAAAACAACTGTTTGATTCCCACTGCATTTTTTATCACAGCCTTTAGTTCCGTAATAAGGTTTCATCCCTTATTTTGAGGGACTGTGGAGCTCTGCTTGGAGAGTTGGTTTGTGCAGAAACTTGGCTTGGTGTGAGTGCTGTGGTCCTGACATGGCAGCTGTCCCAGAGCTGTGGGCTTGAGGATGGAGCAGGGGCCCTTGGCGCCACTGAAGCCTCCCAGTCAGTTGCTCTGCCCTCCTTGACCATCTCCGGCAGGTACCCTTGAGTCATACTGGCTGTCTGGGAAGGGAGTGCAGCGGATAGGAGGTCCTGGAATGGAGGGCAGTGTGCTTGTGGGGAGCCAAGGGGAACATAACCATGTGGAGGGCAGCCTGTGCAGCTGGTTTCCCACTTTTCAGGCTGCAAGAAGACCCTTCAAGAAGCCCTAACCTTCCTTCTTCCATTACTTCCTGAGGCTTTCTTTGCTGTTCCAGTACTAGAACCACAAAGGCTCACATACTTTGCACATCTCTTGACAGGATATGGCATCAGCAGCTGGGAAAGATCTGCAGGACAGCAGCTCTGCTGCCATGACCAGCACAAGCCAGTTGCAGCAGGCAGGACAGTGGGAGGCCGTGGAAGACAGCGATTGCCCCATCTGCCTGGACAAAGTGGATGGCACAGCCTCCATGCTGTGCTGTGATCTTGGTTTATTGAATTTGTGAACGTTGAATAAAGAACCAGATACATTTCAGAGAGGTGTCTTTCAAAATCAAGACACAAGTATACTGCAGGCAATTCTTCCTAGAAGATTTTCAACAGTGCAGGAAAGCAAACGGGAATAATGTCTTGTAGTGTCCTGTAAACTTTTTCAATGTAAATGCTGCAAGAGAGCTGCTTTTATTCACACTCTCCCTGTCTCCCCCTTCCAAGCACTGGAGCAAGTCTGTCCAAGGCCCTTGGCCCTCAGCCTGTCCTGAAGCAAAGCCAGGTGCCATGGACAGAGGCCATGCTGGCAGCCCTCTTCCTGCTGGAGCCTCCTGCTGGGGCTTCTACACTCAAACTGCCCCAGTCACCCTCCAGTCACAGACCTCTGAGCCTTGCTCTGACACTTCTCAGCGGCCCAACTACCCCAGCCTCAAACCCCATGGCCATGGCTGGGAGATAGGTGGGGGATTATTCTCCTCTTCTGGTGACAGGCTAACTGCTTCCCGAAAGCCATTTGTGGTAGAAGGAGGCCCATCTGTTGAGCTACATGCCCTGGCTTGCTCGTTGTGGGGACAACAAATCTTCAAATCCCAAGTATCCCACTGGGATTTCTGGAGCAATCCAGAAGCAGACTACCATTGAAATGCATTGCTTCCCTGCCATCTGGATGGATCCATCCCAGTCTCCTGCTTTTACGTCTTTCCCCAGACACACCAGCATCAACCTTATGTATTTCCACAAGCCCCTCAGCCACATCTTGTCATAGTGTCTGGGCAGCCCTGTACACTCTTGCTGAGCATCACACAAGAACTCCTCTAGCCCTGCTGGCAGACACTCCTGCAGCTTGCAAGGCTTCTTCTGCAGAGCTTCTGAAGGTGAGAAATCTCAGCTCTGCAAAAAGGACCTGGGGATCCTGAGGGATACCAAAATGTATAACACACCAGCAATGGGCCCCAACAGCCAAAAAGCCAACAGTGTTCTGGGCTGCATTAGCAGGAATGCTGACAGCAGGTCAAGACAGATGATCCTGGCCTTCTCCTCAGTGCTGGTGAGGCTACACCTGGAGTGTTGTGTCCTTTGGGGTTCCCAGTACAAAACAAATGAGGAGCTACTGGAGACAGTCCCGCAAAGAGCACAAACTTGTTGAAGGTACTAGAGCATCTCTCCTATGAGGAAAGGCCAAGAGAACTGAGATGATTCAGCCTCAACAAAAGAAGGCTCGAGGGGATTTCATCATTGTTTATAAATACCAGATGCAGGGAGTGATGAAGAGGAAGCTGGATCCAGCTCTATGGTGTAGAGTGACTGAACAGAAAATAAAGGGTGCGTGGTGAAACGCATAAAATTCCATACAAGAATAAACCAAAACTTTTGTCCTGTGATGGTTGTCATAGATTTGGAAACTGTTGAACAAACTGTCTATATATTTAATCATCATCTTTGGGCTTCAGTACCATGAATAAAATGGCACGTCAAAGGTAACCTTCCAATCTACCATCTTACTAGATACAGGATTGTTAAGAATTACCCTGTCAAAATATGCTAGGAACCGAGTACTGGGGCGATCACACTTCCGACAACAGAACTTACCATGAACTACAGATTACCTATTACATGAGTGAAAACGCACTAAAACATGGAATGAAGCCAGATTACCTTCCATGGATGACATGTTGGCTCTAAGTCAATGCTACTGAACCAATGCATCTAATGCTGTGTGGGACTCAGCACAAGTTCGTGTCTTCATTCCTCAGATAAATCTAGCAATTGACTCCAACAATACTGCCTTCCAAACTTTAATGCTGCTGTGTCTTAGCAGAAAAACAATATATACAACTTAACACAGGAAAGTAACAGAATTACCTTTTTGTACATTAGGCAAGTGGAAAAATATTTTTGCCTTAAATTCAGGAAATCTTAAGCAATAACATAATTAGGTACTATTTTCAAATTTAAAATTGCTAGTGATCTTTGCTGTATGAAGATTCAAAAATTATTTCCTTCAGGTGAATTTCATGAAGCTTCAGAAGAGAAAAACTTCAAAAATTCCAGAATTTTTTTGAAGATACGTTTTTGAAAAATGGCATACACACTTCCCCATCCCATAGTTAAAAGATCAGGATAAGACATTGAAGATTAAGCTGCAAATGAGATAATAGACAAGATAATTATTGAGCATTAAAGTCTCAGATTTATTTTTAGGACATTTGAGATCTATTTAGAAAAGGCCTTTGCTAACTTTTATGAATCTAAAAAGAATTATCCTCACATATTGAAAAATAATGTGAGCATTGGTGTTAAAGCTTCATCATTCCTCATTCTAAACCAGTCCATACAATAACTGGCCCCATAGTGTTTCTGTAGCACAAATGGAAGTTTACAAAACTAAAGAGGTTGTGGTGCAGCAAAACCTCAATATGCCAGAAAGAGTCGTGCTGTGTACTCTCAGTGTGGGAAGTGACAAGGAAGTCTTGAATTTTCTCAACGTGTTGACATGATCAGGAAAGTCATCGACACTTCCTCTCACAGGCAGCTCACAAGCTGCTGTTTTGCTGCTGTGGCACAAGAGAGGTAATACTAATTCAGGGTGACAGCTGAGGATATGAAAGCCAGGTAGATAGCTAGAATCATAAAATGGTTTGGGCTGGAAAGGACCTTAAAGATCATCTAGTTCCAACCCCTGCTGCCATGGGCAGGGACACCTTCCACTAGATCAGGTTGCTCAAAACCTCATCCAACCTGCCCTTGAAAACATACAAGGAGAGGGCATCCACAGCTTCGCTGGGTAACTTGTTCCAGTGCCTCACCACACTCACAGTAAAAAAATTTCTTCCTAATATCTAATCTAAATCTACTTTCTTTTAGCTTAAAACCACTACCCCTCTTCCTATCACTAAGCTCCCTGATAACACCCACGATAATGTTGGCCTTCTGGGCTGCAAGTGAACATTGCCAGCTCCTGTTGAACTTCTTGTATCCTTTCCCATATCCCTGGCTACAACAAAAGAAATGTAACAAGCAGGTCGAGGGAGGTGATTCTCCTCCTCTGCCTTGTGAAACCTCACCTGGAGTACCACATTCAGTTCTGGTCATCAGCACAAGGACATGGATTTGTTAGAGCTGGTCCAAAGGACAGCCACCAAGATGATCAGAGCTGGAGCACCTCACATACGAGGACAGGCTGAGAGGGCTGGGGTTGCTCAGCCTAGAGGAGGATCTAGGGAGACTTCATAGCAGATTTCCAGTAATCAAATGGTGTCCACAAGAATGATAGGGAAGAGGTATTTATCAAAGGAGTACAGTGACAGGACAAGGGTAATTGTTTTAATCTGAAAGAGGGTAGATTCATACTAGAAACAGGAAGAGATTTTTTACTGTGAGGGTGGTAAGGCACTGGAACAGGCTGCCCAGAGACACTGTGGATTCCCCCTCCCTGGAATTGTTCAAGGCCAGGTCAGAAGAGGCTTTGAGCAACCTGATCTAGTGGCAGGTGACCCTGCCTACGGCAGGGGGATTAAACTGGATGATCTTTAAGGTCCCTTCCCACTCAAACCATTCCACGATTTTTTGATTCTATGATTGTCATCCACAACTTCCCTAAGTCCTCCTCTTCAGGGCTACTCTCAAGTCATTCTTTTCCCAGGTTGTATTGCCAGGCTGGGATTCCCCTGACCCAGGTGCAGGACCTTGCACTTGGCCTTTCTTGAACCTCATGAGGTTCATGCAGGCCCACGCTCTCAAGCCTGTCAGTTTCCCTTTGGATGGCATCCCTTCCCTCAGCGTGTTGACAGTGCTATACACCTTCTTGTCATCAGCAAACTTGCTGAGGGTGCCCTCAATCCCACTGTCCATATCTCCAACAAAGATTTTAAACACCGGTTTGAAACCTGGCTCTTGAGAAACACCACTTGTCACTGGACTCAACTTGGACACTGAGCAGTTGACAACAACTCTGAGTCTTCCTGAAATTGAGCTGTACCAGTCTGATAGAGACAAGGAGAAAAGCAAACATAAATCTGTGTTGATAGGTATGGAGGCAAGTAAAGCGTGCAGCTTAGCAAAGAAACAGAGAACTGGTTCTCATACTGGTTTGGTTGTGAGTTTGCAGAGCTGTCTAGAGACTCATCTGGCGTTGTTTCACCTTCCTGAGACAATGAATAATGAAAAAATCACTGCATACTGTCAAAGCCATCTGCACACCTGCTGCTATTACACTACTGCGATTATCCACCCTTTTCAAGATATTTCTAGGGTTTTCTACTTGGGAATCGTACTCTAGTCTTTATACTTTTACAGAAAAGGATAAGAAAATTATCAATTTTCTCCTACATTTTCCCTCCCTGTAGATAAAAAAAATTAAATGTATACTTAAATTATAACTTTAAAAAATTACAAATAGATATCTAGATGTATTTTAGATGTTTATTTATGCACACAGATATTAGTAAAGATAATTATATATGTGTGTGTGCGCATATCTATTACAAAAAGCTAGAATGCTTGTGCTTGACTAACCACAATAGATTGCAGAGTGTGGACAGCAGAACAACATGAGAGGTTCTGTTCGTCTTCTGTTATTTGATGCATGAAATAACACCAAACCCAGAAATATATAAATTTAGTTGTATTTTTAACACCATAAATGACAAAGACAAATTCTGCAAAGGTTTTTGAAAATGTGCTTAGTTTTAGCATTACATTTGCAATGGAGATTAGCCTTAGATGTTTATTGAAACTTCTTGCTGAGAGTAAGGAAGCATGTGAAAACATTTATTTGTATTTACAAATAACAGACAACAAAAACTACTACTACTGGCAGATTAGAGGAAGGAGCTGAATTTCTGAGGGTGAAGCAGTAAAACATGGGAGTTAAGAGTGCAAGGAGCCATAAAAATGAAAATCAATATTTTATGGTTGGTGAAAGAGAGCAATATTTCCAGCGTGTGGCAGGGCACAGCTAGCTGATTAAAACTGCAAGTTAGTAAAAGTGTCTTTGCATTAGCAGGCTGAAGAGGTATTACTGGAAACGACATTTGTTTGCTTGGAGTGAAAAGAGTGATAACATAATTACAGTTGAAAATTAGGATGGTTCTGAGACCCAAAAGACATTTCTCACCTGTGTAGCTATGTAAGATGGGCTTTACATCATATATTATTGAGGAAGTATATGGAAAAGTTGGTCATAACAAGAATTTGGGGGTCTAGACAAAAGACTGTGTTGAAGATAACACCACATTATAAACCTGAATAGCAGTTGGTGTGATCATTTGTTCTACAGTAATTAAAACGAGTATAAAGAAGGGCTTCTCTTCTGAAAGGCTGCAAAACCAATAAAAATAAATCAATTAGAATTACCAAGGCAACAACAAACAATCTTATGTGCAAAATGGAAAAAATAAAACACAGTAACATAACAGAAAATCAAATGAGAATCTAAGCAATGATGGAGTACATGCTTTGGAACATGTACATGATTTAAAGTGTGATTCTCTGTCACCTGTTTCAAATATGATTTCAAATTACTCAAAGTATTTTCACGTTGCTGGTAGTTTAAAAATTCTGAAAAAAATTGAGGCCTTGCAAAGTAGAAGTGTGAAATAACACCATAAAATCTTACATCTTTTTAGGGAAAAAGGAGGAGAGAATAGAAAAAAAAAAGATTTTTACAAACTTATGCGGAAATAATTTTTAAACCCTCATGTTCTTCACATGTCATACAATAACCCATAGAAAGTAAACTTATTTATGAGTTTTAGTCTTTATTATTTCTCTGCATCAAATTCCCACCAACTTCAGGAACTCAGGACCACCAATGATGTAATGGTGTACTTTCCTGAGCCTTTTTGGTTTTTAAATCAAACTGCTGTGGACAATAGACTATTGTCTTCATTTTCATAACAGTTTCTAGCAGTGAGTCACCACTTTCTTCTGAAGCAGTATTTTCTGGAGCTTAGTGGACCTACAGTAACTTAAGCTATTTCACACTGCAACTTATTAATAGCAGAACAGAAGCCAGCAGCAAAATTCAAGTTCTTAATTCTCTTACTAAGACGGAAGAGGAAATAGTAACTTTATACAAGAGAGGAAGGAGGTAAAGAACTGGAAGGTACAAGAGGCAGAAAGTGAATGAGAAAGAAATATAATGGTATTCATTACATCTGATTTTCCTAAGATTATTGAGTCTCAGAAAGCATTTGCTAATATTCATATTCTTTAGTCACATATCATGCAATTTTTAGAGATCTACAGGAGAGTTTTCTGTTTGATCAAAAAACTAACGACACAATTTTGTAAGACTTGGTGAAAAATATTAATAAAATATATTAAAAAATCATATTTTTTGAGCAGTGATATTAGCAGAATTTACACAGATGACTACTCTGCCTT
This sequence comes from Tapera naevia, assembly GCA_033556795.1. NCBI lineage: Eukaryota > Metazoa > Chordata > Aves > Cuculiformes > Neomorphidae > Tapera > Tapera naevia. The sequence goes on along the minus strand of JAUMJJ010000044.1, from coordinate 1,961,821 downwards.
TCTTTCTAGCACCTGCATTTAATCCTCTGTTTCTTGACTTGGATCTATTTTGATATTATTCTGAACATCAGCCTTACTTCCATGAAACTGCTAAAAATAATGGAAAAAAAAAGGAAATTCTGCTTTATCGTGATGAAAATGAGATCTTTAACTCAGTTATTCATTTGAATGCATTTATTGCACAGTGACACAACTTCATTATAGAGGAGTTTCAACATGGTTGTGTTTAATAAATCTACCAAGGGTCGAGAATAGTGTTCTGGTTTTGGGACCTGCTCTGTGTTCCTTCCAAAGATTTACACTTACAGCACATGTAGTCTGTGTCCTAGAAAAGAGCTGGAATCACATATGCATAACAAAGAAGTGGTTATTGTTAATTTTATGTTATTGCAATACTTTGAGCTTGTATCATAATGAGTTTTTCTTTTGATAAGCACTCAGTAAGTTGTATTCCAGCACAATGATGAAAATGAAGGAAGAACCCCTTCCTCCCTCCAGCAAGTTTGTACTCAGCGTATTCCCCACTGGATTACTGATTGTTTGCTGTTACCTACTGTTTTTAAAAATGTTGTTTCTGTTTAGTGAATTATTACCTTTAACCTGTTTCCCTGGACTCACTCAGAGTTTCTCTAATTCCATAAATGCTAGAGTAGTTCCTTAAATGTAGCCTCCACTCATTTATTTCTCTTTATCCCTTCTTTTTCCCCAACCTCTCCTCACCTCTGACTGGCATTTTCTTTCTCCTTCTAAAAACTCTGCAACTTTCAGTAACTGCAGACTTCAGACATCCCCAGCTAGAGATGTGCTGCTCTGCCATTTCTCAGCTATTGGCCAAAGGCTCTCCTGTAGCTTCCTGCTGCTAGTGCAGCTCTCAGGCAGCTGCTCTCAATCTACAGGTCAGTTTGCAGTTTTGAACCTTATAGATTTAGTCTGAGAACTTCTTTTCTAGATGGAACTGGGAATTATCCTAATGGAAAAAACACTCAGAGCTCCATATTTTTTGATGGTCTGTCATGCACTATTGTTTTCCAGGTAATACATCCATATTTGGCACTAGGATACTCTCTTGTTTCTGCCTTTGGAGTTCTTCATCACAGCAAGTAAGGTTCTAATTCTTGCAAGATGTGGACAATACGTCATTACTAATCACCTTTTTTAGCCAAATAGCCATCTTTTCGTGGGGTAGACCAACGTAGACTTAATCACTGATGCTGGATAAACTAGTTTTCGCCCTTTGTAAGTATGAATCAGACTCTATAAAAAGACAAAATTAACGAAAGGGAATGCACAGGGAACAAAAAATCAGCTTGGCGAGCTTGTTTTTACTTAGAAATTAACTTTTTCAAAGTGAGTGGTTTAAGCCAAACTGCTCAAAACTCTGTGCAATCTGGGAGCATGATGTGTCATGCAGAATTTTAATATCTTTTTTCCAAGAAGTAGGTATATGTGTGTATTTGATATCAATACCAGTATCTCTCTTCCCCAGCCTCCCCCAAAAAGGTTATGTAAGTGCATTTCCTATGCACTCAGTCACCAGAAATCAGGTCAATCCTACTTTATGGCTACATTAGCATTCAGATCAAGTTCTGTTAACTCTCATTTCCATCCAAACATCTTCTTAAAGCAGTCAGTTCAGGCTTTTCAAGGCACAACAGATTTTCTCATAATTCCTACATTTGGCCACTGTGCTTTCAGTTCCTCTGACTTGCACTACAGCAGCTAAAAGCAGTCCTCACAAGGTTGAGGACCAAGTTTTCCTCAGAAGTTGTGACTTATCCACATACAAATCGTAATCACACCCAAGCAGAGTGTTACTCACCTCAATGGGGTTGAATATGCGTTAGATATCAAAGCAAAAAATCCCTGATGGACCAAGTGCAGCATTGTTGCATTGAAAACAAATGTGACAAGTTTTGCAGTTTCTGGAAAAACCTTTTAAAAGACATAATATGCTCTAGGTTACAAAGATAAATATTTGAGCACTCGCAACACAGAAAAATATGGTTTGATCAAAAGTGAACAAGAAGATGTATGCTATTTCAGGGCAGAGTAAGGTTTAAATCAAATCCACGGCTCATTTTAAATGTACTAAGGGACTACCTTTGATAGATCTCCTACTATCAGAAAGTCATGTTTTAAGAAACTATGAATCTACAGAATGACTGTGACATCCTAAGCAGAAAATACACAGTAATGTGAACCTCTAGCTTTAAAGTGTAGGATTACCTTCTCAGTGTTTCTGGGAACAGCATTTTCACTAAGGCTAGATGTCACTTTTGAGTAATTCCTCCACCGTATAAAGAGCAGACAGACAGAAATATCAGTAGGTGGAGCTGCCTTTCCTGCAACCAATAGAGAAGTTTCTCTGTGCAGAAGGAAATTGCATTTGCAGACACACCGAACTTCCTGGTCCCTGGCAGATGGTCCTCAAACAAAACATGAACATGCAAGAATGCAGCTTTTACATCATGTTACCAAAGAGTACAAGACAGGAAAACACATAACACAGAATTGACAGTGTTAGTCATCACAGGTTCTTTGTTTCTTCTTCTTTGTTGTTGCTGTTTGTTTTTCCTAGTTGTGAGGAATAGTGTCATTTTAAAGTGATACACTTAGCTCCAGAGCGTTTTGTGCGCAGCATTGTATTATTCATGCTTGGACTGAAGGTGGTGCTAATGTAAATAAATCTATTTTCATCATCTTCAGTGCTGAGATATGTGAAGTACACCTTTGCAGAAGACAATCAGGCTGACAGTTTTTTCTTTCATTATTATTCTGGTGAAATAATTATGCAGATCATCTATTTATTACTACAGAGTACTTCACCTTCATATCAACTTGAAGTTGTACAGCATTCATACAAGGAGACAATTGATCTATTGCTTTTATTTTAAAAAGGAGATTCATGAATCTGACTAACAGAAAGAACGCATGTTGTATGAAAAATTCTGAGAATCATTCCTATAAGGTCCAGAAGAATCACAACAAGAATTTATGATACATGTCTAAACAGCAGTTTATTTCATATGAAGAATTTCACATCTGCTTTATTTCTGAGGCTTTGAAGTAACATCCCAAGGAAGATTCTCTGACTGCCTTCTTGAATCTTGACTCCGTCTGTGTGACTACAATTCGTATTTTTTCACATGGCAGGCCACACCCCAAAACTTTAATATTAGAATGGGTTATTTTGGCTATGAGTAAGGTGCTGATCCTGCCCTGGGATAGTGCAGTAAAATCAGTTCCTGTGAGTATTTACAAGGCACATAGAACATACGTCATGTTCTGATTTTATTTATCTCCATATGGCCTTCTACAGCATTCTTATATCTAATCTTTTCTCCAATACACCTAAAAAACTCACAAGAAGCTGATTACCACATATATGATCATCTGATATCCTGTACAAAGTTAGCCAGTCAAAATCTTCGAAGATTATTTTCTTGTTCCATGGAAAAAAAGTGTTTAATTTGTGGCTACTGTGAGCAACAACATTCACAGAATGCTACTTGGTTTCACTATGTGGGTTACATTTGCAGTTCTTTTGGGCTCAAGTCTTCAGATATGTTTCTCATTCCATCATTTCTAAAATAACAGAAATAGACATTTTTAATGAGGACCTGGCATACACATCCACGTGACAAGAGGTTATACTTGAAAGCAGCTCTAAGTAGTAAGGCACTGCAGTGCTCAATAGACTGCAGAGGTACAGGGCTGATCTACGAATCCTCAAGAGTGCCATTCAGCCATTCATCTGCTTGGGCTCGGGAGATACAGTAAGCCACCCTCCATTTGTTTTGCTGCTATGAACATTAACGCGCAGCACTACACAGAGGACAAAAAATAGGAGGTGCCTGTGCCAGTCACTGCAGGACAAATCTGAAAAGCACAACAGAAAACAGGAGCCCATAGGACCAGTGATGCAGTATCACAGTATCACAGTATCACAGTATCACAAGGTTGGAAAGGACCTCTGAGATCATCAAGTCCAACCTATAACCTAACACTAACACCAACACTGACACCAACCATCATCTAAACCATGGCACTCAGTGCCTCATCCAGTCTCCCTTTAAACACCTCCAGGGTCGGTGACTCCACCACCTCCCTGGGCAGCCCATTCCAATGGCCAATCACCCTTTCAGTGAAGAATTTTTTCCTCATATCAAGTCTAAACTTTCCCTGACGAAGCTTAAGTTCATGCCCTCTGGTTCTGCCACTGGTCACCTGAGAGAAGAGACCAATCCCTGCCCGACTACAACCTCCTTTTAGGTAGTTGTAGAGAGCAATGAGGTCTCCCATGAGCCTCCTCTTCTCCAGACTAAACAGCCCCAACTCCCTCAGTCGCTCCTCATAGGGCTTGTGCTCCAGCCCCTTTACCATCTTCGTTGCCCTCCTCTGAACACATTCCAGTATCCTAACATCTTTCCCAAATTGGGGGGCCCAGAACTGGACACAGTATTCAAGGTGAGGCCTGACCAGTGCCGAGTACAGGGGGACGATAACTTCTCTGGTCCTGCTTACTACACTATTCCTGCTGCAGGCCAGGATGCCATTGGCCTTCTTGGCCACCTGGGCACACTGCTGGCTCATGTTGAGCTTCCTGTCAACCAGCACTCCCAGGTCCTTTTCTGCCTGACTACTCTCCAGCCACTCTGTCCCCAGTCTGTAGCTCTGCATGGGATTGTTGTGTCCAAAATGAAGTACCCGACATTTGGACTTATTAAACATCATCCCATTAGAATCAGCCCAGCTCTCCAATCTGTCCAGGTCCCTCTGTAGGGCCATCCTACCCTCTAGCAGATCAGCCCTTCCTCCCAGCTTGGTATCATCTGCAAATTTGCTGATGATGGACTCAATCCCCTCATCCAGATCATCAATAAAGATATTAAACAGGACGGGACCCAACACCGATTCCTGGGGGACACCACTGGTGACCGGCCGCCAACTGGATGAAACACCATTCACCATCACTCTTTGGGCTCGGCCATCCAGCCAATTCCTAGCCCAGCACAGAGTGCTCCCATCTAGGCCACGGGCTGCCAGCTTCCCTAGGAGTCTACTGTGGGAGACTGCATGACTGCAAGACTACAAGACCTCCCCAGCCCCAAACTCTGGCTTGTTAAAATCAGAGGGTGGAGGCAGCAATGAAAGCTACACAGCTTTGTTATTTTTTTCCTATAGCTAGCCTCTATGAAAGGCAAATTGTTGCTCCTGATCTACAGTTCCATATACATCATCACAGCTACATAGAAGTGGTTTTAGATTGTCTTCACTGTCTCTTAACCATACCAGGTTTTGGCTTCTCTTATGAATGCCTGAGAGTTAAAGCACCTGCTCCTTTCATCAGAGTCTCTAGCCAGCACTGATTTCACTTAACATCAAGGTGATCAGTAGTTATATGGCCGATTGTTCCTTCCAGCCCAGGAGATAAAACTTCTTTTGTTTTGATGGTTACTCCAAGACTTGCACTCTTTCATGAAGTAACTTCTGTTCCACATTTGAGCTCAATTCAACTAGTAGTCACTAGAAAAGCATTCAAAAGTCAAGACTACTCCTCGAGGCTGCTGGCTTACCACCTTCAGTTTGTTTAGTTGGTTATTTAATATATATGGATACCTTGTAAGTAATACTTCTTTTCATTTCCAGGTGTTGCTTGGCTATTGGTTAAGTGTATTCCTGTGAACTGAGTATCCTGCAGTAATGTCCTTACAGCTATTAATCCAAACATCGGCAGCAGTTTATGAGAAGAACACAGAGGATGTTTTGCTGCATCTCTCTCTGTTTCCTTTTCTGGCAAGAATAAGCTGGACCTGGCACGACAGTTCACCAGCTGATATCAGGATGACTGGGGGACATGGCCCAACCACATCTGTCACACTGCCATAATTCAAAGTCACAGGCCTTATTTAAGGTTCTGTCAAATAGCACCTCTATTATTCAAGGGCAATCTCAAGAGAATACATTTTGCAGGCTGGGATCAGAATTGAGGGAGATTTCAACTAAAGAGGTTTTAGTTTTAGAATTCCAAAAACATTTGTTTCAAGGATCAAAGTTGGACAAAATATCATTTTAATTCCCATTCAGAGTTGTTATTATTGTGTTAACAATTGGGAAAGCAGATGGAGAAACGTGTGAGCTCTTTATTCATTATTGTTCAATAGCCAATTCTCCTTTGTTGCCTTGCCAAAAGTAAATTTTAAATGTGTAAATGAAATTCTTCAATTTCACAATGATAAACATCTGAAATGAGGTTGAAATTCCTTAGTACCATGATTGATTTGGCTTCCTTTTATGAGAATTTTAGATATGACTGGAATGAATGTTCAAAATCAGCATACCATCATAGCAGAAAAATTCAGAGAAATTTTGTGTTGAGATCACATATTTTTGAGAAGCAAGAGTGGGCAGAAGGCAACAGTTCCATGAGGTTTCCATTTTAATTGGCTGTCTTAAGTGCATTAATATAGAAGACTAATTTCTTAACTCATTGGTAGGTGTTTACATCCCCTTTTATAACAAAAGCTCTGCTACTGCTACTTCATTAGGTAAAACAAACACAATTTTCAGCTCTACTGAATGCTTTTATTCTGTACTTATCCATATGGGTTACTTACCTATTCTTTAACATTGTCCTGAGTGGAGATCGTGACATAAAGTGGAAAAAAAAAACAAAACAAACAAAAACAGAGAGATGGGAGACAGCAGATAGGAAAAAGTAATGTTTACTCTTAATGAAAAATCCTTTAGCTTAAAGTCCTAGAAATCATTGTGTATTCCAACTTTAGCCATAGTTTCTTCTTCCATCCCCCCAATTCATTCATTAACTTGTGTCAGGAATTTACTTTGTTCTAATGAGTTTTCACCTTCATTTTCTAAATCTTAATATCCCATGCAAAATGTAAACTAAAATGTGCATTTCCTCCACTCAGCATGAGAATAGCCTGTGAAAGATTTGAATTATTTCAGCTAGTGTGAGCGATACAGTAACTTTCATGAAGGCCTAAGCAGATTTCAACTAACGCTTTTTTTGTAGTTAAGGAATAATTAGCACCAATGATAAAGCTACACTTAATTTCTCCAGACGTTTTGAGACTGTAGTTTGGTACTCACAGATCCTTCAAATTGCTAAGGCAATATGTACTATTACATATCAATACGAAATAAGACGGCTTCCTTATTTACTGCACAGTATCTTTAGTAACTAAAGCATTAGAAAAGTGTAAAATTTTTCAAAATCCTCATCACTGCTCTTCAAAGATGTGAGAACAAAGCAAGATAAACAGAAACTACAGAACAAGTTCTAACCAAACAGCCAGATTTCTAACAGAGTCAGATTTAACTATTCCTTTCTCTCTAGACTCTACTTTAGAAATTACACTTGTCTCAGTGCATATCTATATCCCTATACCTTTAGGTCCTTTGTAACAAAGCCCAGAAGTATTCAAACATGTTACACACAAATCTAAATCCCCATGTATTTGGTTGGGTTTAAAATATCAATTGTCTAGATATCTGCTGAGGATTTTGGTTTTTTTTTTTTCCTTTTTTCATACATGTCTGTGTCTAGTGTGGGTAGCTTGAACAGGTAGCTCCCATAATTAGTCTTGCCTGGGTATGGTTGCATGAAGTAGGAGTAACAGCTCCGATGGTGTGCTGTACTGTGAACCCTTTTGATAAGTATGATACTATACGTTTATAATAGAATTGAAGACTACTATAAACACTTCCAGGATAATTCTAGAATCAGTTACAGAGGTCCAGCAATTAAAGGAATTGTATTACACGTACTTAATAGAGGAGACTAAAATGCAATATAATTTAGCTTTTTTACATGGGATGGGTCTTGCTCTCTTTCAAATAAATCAAAAATCTGAAAAGAAGGTGAAGGTGCTACCAGGTCAAACAAGACAGTAAAGACTGAAGGAGACATTCCTTCATCTAAACTGATTACTGGAAAAGGGGAAATATAATCCTATTTTAATACTGGAAAAAAAAAAAAAAAGAAGAACCAGGGAACTACAGGCTGCTCAGTCTTACATATTTGCCTGGCAAGATCATGGAGCAGATACTTCTGGAAATTATGTGAAGGCACATAAGGAGAAAATAAGGAGGTGATTGGTGACAGGTAATATAGCTTTGCAAAGAGCAAATCATGCCTGACAAATTTGGTGGCCTTCTACAAGGCCACTTCTTAAACTGAAAGAAGGGAGATGAAGATTACATATTAGGAATAAATTCTTCACTATGAGGATGGTGAGGCACTGGAACACGTTGCCCAGAGAAGCTGTGGATGACCCATCCCTGCAGGTACTCAAGGCGAGGCTGGATGAGGTTTTGAGCAACCTCATCTACTGGAAGACTTCCCTGCAGGGCAGAGAACTAGATGATCTTTAAGGTCCTTTCTAACCCAAACCATTTTATGATTCTAGGATTTTGCAAATGTGAGAAGAATATGAATTAATTTTTTGTTCATTCCTAACTAAACATTTATCTAATTTTCATTTTGAAAAAGGACGCAGTCACACAACTGAAAAGATTTGCAGACTTAGTTCCACAACTGTGATTTGATCATATTTGATTTGATCATATTTTATTTTTTTACTTTAAAAACAATAATCATTCCACTGAGTTCAGACGAAATATTCTTATTCTTTATAATATGCATGTTTTACAGGATTAATGACAGTTTTGTCACATAGCTCTTCAGCTATGTGAGCTCACCAGATGTGATGCCAGCTATTTCACGGGTCTCTGTATAAGACTGTAGAGGTCAAGGTCCCTGGTGACAGCTAGCACTTAATTCAACTCATTTGCTACTCTCCCATTTTAATATCAAATTGTGACCTTTACTCTTGAATACTGCACTAACATTAAATTTAATTCTGTGAATGAAATTAAAGCATGTCTCTTCTAATTATTTCATTATTCATTTCACATCTGTAGCCAAACAGTTTCCTAGCACAATAAATTCAATATCAACTGTAACACAGAACTGGAAAAGATTAGACTCAGGTTGCAGGGGCTAGCCAAGAGTGCTGGAGCTTGAGGCCTCCTATTTCACAGCCCCCACGGTAAACAACAGGAGGCCCCTGAAGGAGGGGTTTTAGCTGCTCCTTTGAAGCTTCTCATCTCCTTTCGCACACTCAAAGCCAGCATGGAAAGACCACGAAGGCTGTGAATTATAGCTTCACCTGCTGCATCCTCCCTGCTCTCCCAGGACTCCACCTGAGTCACTTGCTATGAAAAATGGAAAGACCTCTATGAAACAGCCTCATTTACTTAACTCTGCCACACTAACTTTTTGCTGGTTGTACTAAGATCTCTTCTGAACCTCTCCACCACTCTTCACTCCTTCAGTTATTTCATAACACTATCTCCTATATTGCCACAGGAGGAGAAAACTAAACATGCTTAATTTAAAATCTAAGGGAAAAAAAATCTAATTAAATTTGTGTATCAGAAAGGTAATAGAATGACAGTGTTCCCACTGTTAGCAGGTTTTGCTTTGTCTATCTTTCCTCTTGTCTTTTGGTCATGGTTTGGCTTTTCTAGATCTTTGTGCCAAACGGACTCTTTCAAGTGCTATCAAAGAACTGTGCTTGAGTATTACTGCAATAACAGTAATAACTACAGTAGAAGGTTTTGTTCCAGTGACTCCAAATACTCTTATTCATTATTGGGAGCTAATAGAACTAAAATGAGTTAAGAGTGAACAGTGGGCTCCAAAGTTGACTATCGGGCCTTGAGTCGGGCTCAGTCGATGAGCCATTCCCTTCACACATTTCATCTGTAAAACATGAAATAAATCAAGTGCTAAGGTTACCACTGTTGCAAAGGCACCCATAAAAAAAGACAATCAGCCTTTCAAAATTAGGATTCCTTCCAGCCAAAACCACTCAGTACTCTGACAAACCACAGCAAACCAACAAGTTCGGATGTCAGGTGGGAATATTACTACAAAACTGACTTAAGAATACTTAAGTTTTGTGAACAATCAAAACAAATTTAGATAGATTATCCAAAGCATGTACACTCACTTACCTATAAGATGAGGACTCTCAATCCAAGGGAAGTTATCTTGGGCAATGTCTTGACCCAAGGGCAGAGTGTCTGACTGCAGACTTTCTGCTCTGAGGAGGACCAACTCAAATTGGCTCTCCAGCAGGGCTTCATTTATACCTAGTCAGGTCTCATTTGTGGTGAATTCTAATTGGTTAGGAGCCTCATCTTCCAGGGACTATATGCCTGGCAACACTTCCCATAACTGCTCAAAAAAAGGCAAGGTAAGCATGTGAAAAAATGTAAGCAGATTTCAGCAGCTGGAAAGCCCTGACCTTGCCAGATATTTGTCAGAGTGGCTGCATCTGCCACAACCACTTAAAAGATAGTGAGACCTAGCAGGGCTTCCTCCAACATAAATTTATATAATCTTCCAGAATGTAGAAAAGTGTTTGTAATGTTCTCTGTTCTGAACTATTTTAACTGTTTCAGTGCTATGCTTAGGCCTTCATAAATGCTCTCATTTGCCTCCTTCCTCAGTCAATTTGCATAATCCTCTTTGAAGACAAACGGTTAAATGCTTCTTAGCTTCACCTTGTCTTGAATTTAAAGTTTTTTAATTATTATTAGAATGCACAAGGTTTGCACCTAGAAAGGCTCCAGTGTTTTCCAGCACATCCTAGATCTTTACCTCCATTTGTTCATTTATTCATTTTAACATGTATGACAAACTTTAGAGTGTGCATTTTGGAGTGTAACAGGTAATGCTTAGTAGACTGCTTTTATGTTCCCAAATATTTATGCATTTCCATTACCTTCTGCCTGGCTGAAGTTGACTGGATGGACATGTATTCTGCACATTTCTCTAGAACTGGTTCTCATTTTCTGATTAAGTCATACCACCTAGTACAGTTCAACTGAAAATTTAGACTGAAAAAATGTGCAATATTACATATATGAATTGAACTGAAAATGGTACTAAGTCCACTTGCTGCTCTACACCACCAGTCTGTGAGCTTTGACATCCTGATACTGCTCTACTAAGTTAAAAGCAAAGCATTGCTTGCCCTGAGCCAGAAAATTTTCATAAGATGCTTATGCATGCTAAAATAGTGCAGAGCTGAATTTGCAGTAAACAAGCATTCTTAGAAGTTAAGCTGACTGTAAGATGCACACTACATGCTTTTGTTTTTAATTAAATAAGAACAATAATTACCAGCACTGGTCATCATTCCGTGCATGTGGGAGGAAAGGGGATATGAGCAGACCACTGTGGAATGCTGCAAAGAGGTAGAAAATGTGAGGAGCAAAAGTGATACTGGAAAACGCACATTGGGAGCCTAAAGTGAGAAGAGAAGTGAGTAAACAAGATACAGAACAAAGCAAAAAAGAATGCCAAGGTATTAGAGGCAAGACCAAGTAAAATGTTGCAAGAAATTAATCGTGTCTAGGAGGATGGAAAGGCAGCTCCTTTGTTTTGAAAAGGCTGGGGAATTAAAGAGTTGTCCTTTGGCAACAATAGGAAATAGGTACTTAAGGATATATTTTCACCTTTAAAACTTACTTCATTTTAAGGAGCATGTGGCTCAGGAAGAATATTTGCAAAGGTAAATTGAAGCTGCACAAGCATAGTCTCTTCATAAATCTTAAATATTTAAACCCGGTCTTATTTTTATTCACTTGGCTATGTTGGCAATACCATTTTTTTTTTTTAAATCAGCACCTGTGAGTGCCATTATAGGGACAAGTAGTATGTAAAAGGTCTGAAAAAGCATTTTCTTCTCATTTGTTTCTTTCATTCCACTTTTTCTCTGCAGTTTCTGACTGTTGTTACTCCTGTGAAAAGAGAAATATTACTACTAAATTAATGTTCTCCTATAGCAGACATCTTCTGGCTGGTTAGCCTGTTAAGAAAAACATGATGATACACTGTTATGGTGCTATTTATTCCTACATTAGCTTTCAAAAGGTCAAAATAGATAAAATTTTTCTAGCAGTATGAGGACTATTGAAATTTAGTTTCCTGCATAGTTTTGCTGGAAGTCTCTTACACTCTGAATATAATTCTTTTATTCTGGCTCCCATAAATGCTGCTATTAGGGGCAAACAGGTGGCTTGCAGGTTGTACAAACACTGAACCGCCATCCAGCTCATGCCTCTTGACATTTGGCCTTGCCAAATGGGAAGTCAAGATGGACTTTCCCCCATTTTCTTCCAGCAGGAGATGCAGAAGAATCTGTATGTCCATTTACAGACACTAAAGGAGCCATTATCAACCTGCTGATTTTGATTTGTTCCCTATTTTGTCATTTGATGTTGCTGCTCCTGGATACTGTGGATACAGGGTTTTTTTCTGTCCAGCAGTAAAATAGACGCTGTTTACATTTCATGTATTTCCCAGTAGCTTTTTGGACAAAACTGACACTTAGGCAATATTGCAACTGTGACAACTCAAAAAGTTTTTTACACCTTCCCTGCATTTTCAGCACCACCATTTTCCAGCACTACCATTTCCTTAATGCCTGTGTAGTATTGATACTCACTGTTTACATACATATAGGTATATAGAAATTTCAAACCAGCAGAAAATGGCATGCAGTATTTCCTTCTTAACCTGCACAGAGAAATTACAATATGAGGTTTCAGGAGGCAAAATAAAGGCTTTATGCATTCAAAATTTCAGTGCAACGTTTTGTTCTCAGCCACTGCTAGGCAGAATTACTGGGGCAACAGAGGGGGTTAAGAGAATGGTGCCTTCCCTAATACAGCAGTCTGCAATGGTACAGAATACTACCATCCACAATGCAGCAGCTCAGCCCTTTAGCATCACATAGGTATTTTCCCCTCCTACTTTTAAATGCTACTCAGCCTCTGCTTTCCTACACTGTTCTCAACAATGCTTTAGTTGCCGATGTCAAAATGTTTCCTAAGAAGATGTAAACACATGCTGGCAAGGACAGAAAGCCAAGGACCACTGGAGGAAGTCAATCCCTGGCATACTACCTTCTGCAATGGCTAAATGCACCCAAAGTTGGCCCCAAGCCATTTGCTTATTCTTGAAGCATACAAACAAGCAAACCCTGCAAAACCTGGGGCTTTTCCTCAAATCCTTTTCTCTTGTGGAGCACCAATCACTTGCCTCTTCTGCCAGCAAAAGCACAGGAACTCCTGCAGTGCTTACATGTATCTGTGAAGGCTGGTTTTACCTACTCTGATGTTTAGCTCTTCCCCCATCTCTGTACTGCTTATAAGATCTCCAGGGTTCACATCACATCTGTGCCTTGTCTGTACACACAGAGTCCTTCTCTAATGAAAAAGGTGCCATATTATGTAGTCACTTTTCAGATAAATTTGTACTTTAATTATTAGTATAAACTGGAATTTTATTTGGTATACAATGAAAAGATCATATTTTGAAATTAACTATGGTGCTAAGTAAACTAAAAATTTCATACATTTCCTAAGAATGAAGCCTAGAGACTTAATCAAAAGGGCCAACACCAGAGAAATTACTTTTTACATTTTGATTAAATCTATTTTAACCCGGTTAAGGAAATGCAATATATATTGAGGGAAGAATCCAATAGAATAACATTGATTTTGCATCATATTAAAATTAAAAAAAAAAAGTGGAAAAAATTATTTCTAGCTAAAATTGGCTGAAGATGAATAATACTAAGATCTCCAAGGAATTCACATGCACATACACATGCTCCCCCCAGAAAAAAGAGGAGAGCGAGGAGGGAAAAAATGCAAAGTAATTATAAAGGAAGACTTATTGCATGAGAACTTCTAAACCCAAAGCATTCTAGTATAGAAAACATGACACTTTCTATTTATGAGAAAATACATAATAGAATTCATGTGTATTTTTACAGTAGTTATGATCTAAAATACCACTGTTAAGTACTGCCCCACACTACAGAGGAAGTACATAAACACACAAACTAGAATTTTCTGAAAGCATCTTCCTGGCTTGAGCCTGCGTCTGAATACACATATGACAACAGAATTACCTCTAATGCTTATTCTTCTAACATTCCTTACAAAAACTAGGTTGAAAGAGTATTCAGTTTGTGAAGTTATGCTTAGAATTCCAGAAATGCCAAAATCAAATTCTAATTTTAAACTTAGCTATTATGACAAAATATTTAAATGCCAAAGGTGAGGTTAGGGACAGAGGAACACCTCGACATCCCATCATTTATAATTATCATGGTGTCTTTGCCATTCACATCAACAGTAACATACAATGTTGGCATCCTGCAACTAAGGGTAACTTATAGCAGAACTATACTATGTACCAAAAAAAAGCAAAGGGTAACAAGCTGCAATAGGTAATAAACTTGTTACATGTAAAAAAAAAATAATTTTTTTTTTACTGTCCTTGACAGGTTAGGTTACACCTACTGCAAATTTCCGTCAGGATGCATACCATGAAAAAGCATTAGACCTGCTGCTGTTGAGAGTATTTCTTCTTGTATGCTTTTAGGCTTTGCTTTAGGATATATTCTCCCACTCCTCCTACAGGCCCCTTCATTCTAATTTGCAGAAACTGGTATCTTTGTGCTGCTTTTTCTCCTCTTCCCAGGATTTTGTTCTCAAATATCCAGTGCGTAACGGTGAGCAGGGGGAATCAGGTAAGTGTGCCATGGCTCTCTCTGCTAGTCTATATTGTCGCTTAACCAGGACAAAAGGCTTAAGTGCACAACACTGAACCACGCATGGGCTGACAGTTGTATGGGTTCTGGCCTTCAAGAGGGACAGTGAATCCTTCCTGTGGCAATTACATCTTCCTGTGAGCTGTGTGGACACCCTCCAATATGCAAGCTAGGTACCTAGCTTCTAGTTTTCGCAGACATTGCATACCTGATTTGCAACCTTCACGTTCCTGTGTGTATCTACCCAAAAATGTCTTTTCTCCCACCACAACTTCTTTTCCATTGCCTTGACAAGAGTTGCCTATGATTTCAGTCAAATTCCTTCCTTATTGTCCTCAGTGAGACTATGAATGTAGACGCTTGTAAAAGTTGAGGGCTTTCGGACTGCATGCTAAAATTGCTTCATGTCTCCCTGCAGCCATTGAACACAACTTGTAGGTTGTACTCTATGAATGGCTAGAGAGATAATAACAGTGCTTTATCCGTGGTATCCTGAAGCTCAGAGAAGAATTTTGTCATGAAATGTCTGCTATAAGTAGTGCCTTATAAACGTGTAATAATTATCCAGTTACGGGTAAAGTTAAATAGTCTTACCAAGGTACAGAATACAAGGATCCCGGTTTCTTCGTTTTCTGTTGGCTCAGTGCACGGTCTTGCAAAAATCTTTACACTTCCTCATGCTTCTGTTCTCCCATCTTCAAAAACTATGTTTGTTCTTTGCATGATGACATTGTATTTGAAGTTGGCAGTGAGCAACTTGCACAATCTAGATCTTACTGTTCCCCCTACATCTTGCCAAAAATAAATGATAAAACATGCTACAGTTACTTGAAATAACTTCTAATTTGTGATACATCCACTTAATCACGGTCATTTTAAAATGCGCTCATCTGAAACCTCACATGAATTTCTGTAGAAGAGATGTCTAAATTCAGAATGTATACCCTTGTTTTTCTTAAAAGTGATTGTAAGTAAGGCTGCACCCTTATCACATATATCGCATTTAATATCTTGTGAAATATGGTCCAAGTATTTGATGCGCACTAGGATTTCTGTGATACACAAAGAAAATACCTCAGCCATCACAAGGTGCCAGTTACTCAATGCTCAAAAGCACCATTAAGCAATAAATATGAGGACTGAAACAGGAACTGATGATTGGAGAGAATGTTGGGATAGCTCACACAACAGGAGTGGTGCAATGGGCAGATGCAGGATCTTCAGGAAGGACAGGTTGGGAAGGTGAGGAGGGGACATCATCTTTTATGTGAGAGAGCAATAGGAATGTATATATCTCGGCCCCTGGATGGATGATGAGGAGGCTGGGAGCTCATGGATAGGATTAATGGGCAGATTCTAATGATAGGAAATGTGTTTATGAAGGGTTAGGGAAGTTGAATCCGATGAGGGATGTGAGAACAAGAAAAAAGCTTTCTACAGGTATGTTGACAGGAAAAGGAAGACTAGGAAAAATACAGGCCCACTGGCAAAATGGGTCAGGGACATAGAAGTACTATGCAAAAGGCCAAGTTAATCAATGCCTTCTTCACCTCAATCCTTAGCGGTAAAGCAATCCCAAATCACTAAGGCCAGCAGAAAAGACCAGGGCAGGGAATACTTATCCATGTTAGAGGAGGGTCAGGTTAGAGAACTTCTGAACAGACTGGAAATCCATACTTTCACAAGACCTGAAAGGTTACAGACACAAATGTTGAGGGAGATGGCCCATGTCATTGTGAGACCACTCTCAAGTATCTTTGAAAGGTGACTGCAACTGGAAGAAGTTCCTGAAGACTAAGAAAAAAACCACAAATGTCATCCCCATCTTCAAGAAGGGCTGGGTCCAGAAAACTGCAGATTGATCATCATCACCTAAATCCCACAGAAGATGACTGGGAGCAAACAATCTGGGACAGAATTTTCAGACATTTTGAGGAAAACAAGATGAGTAGGAGTAGTCAGCATGGATTTATGAAGGGTAAATCATGTGTGACTAACTTGATAACCTTCTATAATGAAATGATTGGCTTGGTGGACAAGTGGAAAGTAGTGGTTGTTGTTTATCTCAGCTTCAGCAAGGGTTTTGACATTGTCATCTGTAACATCCTCAGACAAACTGATGAAGCATGGACTGTGACTGTGGCTGACCTGTTCTGGGCGGGAGTGGGACTCGGCACTCTCCAGAAGTGCCAGTCAGCCTTGATACTTCTGCCATTCAGATACTGGAACTTTAATGAGACTCAATGGCAGCACAGCGCAGCACACAAATTGGCCATGTTGTGCTGCTACCAGTGTGATCGTAGCAAGGAGGAACAGGATCTGAAAACAGCATTTAGAAAATACCAGGAGCACACGGAATAGAGAATGATAAACTTTAATTTTAAATTAAATTTTAATTTGCTTTAAGCAAACTTGGACAGTACTTGTCAGAAAAAAAAGGGTTTAGCCTGAAGAAGGATGAGACCAAAATTTCTTTCTCTCTCTGTCTTCTAACTGCAGTCTGAGCCACTTCTTTTAACTATTCACTTCTTGCTATGTGGGGGCACACAGTGCCCAGGCCTCCACTGTGCTGTTTTGCCTGCTCTGCTGCCACTCCACACTCCTGCCTGGCAGTCCCATGGCCAGCAGACCTGTGTGGAGGCTCTGCACACCCTGGTTGCCCCTGATTGCCCTGGCCCACAGGTACTCAGATGTCTGGTCCTGCACTGCTGGGGTCCCTTTCTGCAGAAGCGTATGCCATGGTCTTAGCAGGGAAGGAGTTCACACATGTTTGTCAAAGAACTGGAGACTGTTTCATCCCTAGGCTGATGAGCTAAGGTTACGGAGCAGGCGGCAGTCAGCACTCACTCTTGTCCTGATTATCAAACTCTTGGAAATACTGCTTCTGTTCTTCCTGCCTCCTCCTGTTTGAAACATGCACAGTCCAGAAGTTCAAGTCGTCTGATCGCCCTACTGCAACAGCCTTTCTGGGCTGTCACAGCCCTCTTTGTTTGATGACTACTGCTGGGACAGATAGGTCTGCTTCCATTTCACAGCTCTGCAGACACCACAAATGGACACAACCAGCATCTTCACCTGCTTTCCAGCTTGACAGAAAAACACATGCCTGGCTTGCTGGGGTGCAGCTCAGAACCAGCAAGGAGCTGCAAGGGCTCCTGTGAAGACTGATGTTCCCAAAGCCACCCCAGTTTCAGACAGTGTATTGTAACCCAAGGATTTTCAAGGCAGCCTACAAACCTGTGGTTTGGACACAAAGCAGTCATTCTAGCTGTGAGTACTGCATGGGATCAGCCTCCAGAAAACGCATCACAGGATGGTGAAAATGAGCTAAGGAACAACACAGAACCACAACTGAGTAAATGGAACTCTACCTGCACAGAATGGGCTTTGCAATTCTGAGTCTTTTTATATGCTTGTAATTTTGGATGCTGCTAAAAAGAAAAAAAAATCCAAAATAGCAACAGATTTTAAGCTGAGTTTGACAGATTTAATTGTACAAATTAAGAGACAAATGAAAATACATATAAGAGGCTTGAATGTTTTGTCTAGGCTCACTGCAACAGAGGAAAAAAGCATCGTGCAAAACTGTACATATTGATAAAAAAAGCAGGCCTCAATGGCTGTGACTGTATACCACAACTCCCACTGTAAATTTTTTTTTTCATAACTTTGTGTTTGGCTAATTTACTCACTAAACACTGCATTATGTCACAAACAGCCAAGGCTACTAAAAGACCCTAGATTGGTCTACTCTAGCCCAGCCTGGTGGTGAATTATCCCCATTTGACTTTAACTAAGAAGACAAATCTATGTGAACAAGTGGATGATTTTGTTTGTATTTGTATGCTGAATTTAAATTAAGATCTACTAGGCATATGTTCTTAAGAGTGCATAGTTGTATTGCGGAAGGTCTCTATTAAATAGATTCTTAAAATCCATCTGCAAAATTATTCACTCCTGGAGTAGGTACTACAGTTCTCACAAAGAGTACTATGCACTGCATTCTCAAAAAACATTAGTTTACTCCTTCAGCTATCTGAACATTTTTTTTCTAGAAAGAGCAATGCTTACCTGGTCTTCACAGCAGTTACAAAGTCCAGCCACAGTGTGGTGAAGGCAAGGATTTGCACTAACACTGCAGGACACCAGAGTGCAGAAAGTGACAATTAATTACTTTATCCTTTATCATCATCTGGAGTGGACTGATTTAAACAGAACAGATCAAGGGGATAACTCCATCCAACCCACAGATCTTTTTTGCTATGGTCTTTGAGCACAAGGGAGAAAATTTAAAGCCTCATGTGTGGCCAGACAACTGAAAACCTTCTCTGATGCCTATACAAAAGCCAGTGCTTAAGACTCAGAAATCTCTGGCATCGCCAGACCTACAAAGGTCATCAATTTGGCATTGTTTCCTGACATTAGAATGTTGAAGAAATTTTTTTTTTGGTAGAAATTATTTAAATTACTATCCTAATTCCAGCTAAATAACTACAAGCTCTGAATTCAGTAATCAAAAGAATTTCTCCAAGGATTAGGGCTGGAGATTTTAGTCACTTTCTTAAAGAAAAGTGGATTCTCAGCAGCTGGTATAATCTCAAATTTTGTGCGGTAACCAAACAAACCTGTATTTGTTTAATATACAAAGTGGCTTAACGTATGTCTATGTAGTGTTTTTTAAATTTTTTACATCAGATACTGAAGAACGATGGATTTCTTTTACACTGGAATATTTTTTACTCATTATATAGGTAAAGCTGCTTTAGGAATATATCTCAATATAATTTAAAAATTGTTACTGATGCTTTTGTGTATGATACTGGTTTATTACACACTCTGTAACCAAACTCTAAGAGACTTTAAATACTGATTAACACGTCAACCTTCTAAAATAACTACAGATATGCCTACTACAGCATTTTAGTTCATATCAGCAGTGCATTGTCAGCAGAAACTTCTTATCATCCCCACTGTGTTTTGATTCTCTTCATAATGTAATCTCGGTGCATGAAAACTTCACTCGCCTTTTCACGGCACATTTGCACTGCAACCAAACTGGAAGTTCATTCCATTAGTTCACATAGTATGTTCCAGTTGATAATATGGATGCAAGAGTGAATGGGCTGCACCTCCCTATGTCCTCTAGTATATAGCAAGCACAGAGGTAGCTGCAAAAACGTTCTCAGTATGTACAGTGTATGTCACATCCTGGAGTGATTTTCATGCATATAAAAGGTTAGGAGTCACCAGTTTTACATTTGTTCTTTATGGCCAGCCTTTATGTTCAGTTCTTGTCATCTTGGTCCTTTCTCTTCCCTGCACATGATTATATTATCATAGAACCATAAACATTGGAAAAGGCCTCTAAGATCATCAAGTCCAACAGTCAGTGCAATACCATGCCTACTAAACCATCTCCCAAAGTGCCACATCCACATGCTTTTCGATGTAAACTCACCTTCATTAGAACCAAGGAATTCCAGAGCAGCATAGCCACATTGTCTCTGTAACAGAGGGCCTAGGCAACCATAATCTTCCCGCCCAGAAGAACAGCTTGGCCATCTGTTCCCATTCCCCAACTCAAACACGCAGGCTGCACTGGTCACTGAGTCAGTAGAGAAAACGAGTCTCCATTCCTCAACTATCTGGTACAGATTGATAGAGGAATCCTGGTGTTCCTGAGTGACTGGCAAGAACACTCCAGGATGCTACTGAAGAAGAAAAGCCAACATAAAACGCACATGTTGTTCATGCAGACAGGAAGGGACCAGCTTACGGACCAAGCCAACCTCAACTAACCCTATAAAAAATGCAACGTATTAGCAGGTATTTGTAGACTATGTATAACACACAGCTGGCCTGCAGATACGCAGATCACTGCACAAGAAGGGATGTCCACATCATGAGGGAGATACATAGAAAATACTCAAAAGACAAGTGAATGACTTGTTATAGTTATAAAATAGCGTAAGGTAAGAGTGTTACATGTATTTACCAATAGGTAAGTAATAAATAACTAAATTACTTCAGCAGATTTGTGTGGTGATCTCTGTATTTGCTACAGTATCCAAAAGAACCACGACAAGCAGCCAGACAGCGTAGCCTCTAAATCTGCACTAAATTGCCTCTCTCTCAGCATCAACGTCTATGTATATCTCCTTTGCTCTCTCCCATCTTAACGTGCACTCACAGGAATGGAAAACACAGCAACCAATGGCACTAGGCTCCAAAGAAAGCAAACGTGCATGTTTCCTCATATAACATTCGCTAGACAGTTGGCTCTTCTTGATGAAAGATGTTGTGAATGCAAAGCTTACACAGCAGTTTAAGGGGAGACTGGACAAATTCTTGGAAAAGATTTTCTGAAGATTATAAAAACAGACAAATTGCACAGGGTTTAAAAAATCCTTGAGATGAAAACTGTCAAAGGCTGGCAAAATTAACAACTGAAATGTACTTATATGCATCTTTTTGTACTTCTACCAGCATTAACTTAGACTAACTGGGCCAATAAGAATGCTGGATTTGATGTACACATGGTCTGAATCAGTTTGTTCTTACATGGTTTAATATTTTGCATTTTATTTATACTGTTTCATAAGATATAGATACTGTGTTCTGCACAACATGGCTGATAGGAATGCTTTAGGGATGTTTCAGATACGCTACAAATGATAGACTATCTGAAAACCATCTGGAAATTCAAACAACCTAGGAAGTGGACTTAAGAAAAAGAATTGGCTATGTTGTATGAGAGTATTAGACAAGCTCATTATGAACTTAAATATTCAAACTGTAAGATCAGGGATGACAATGTTGACGATCAAAACCTGAAAGAATATAAAAGTAGTTCATAGATGTAACTTTTCTTCCATTATCATTCTCAACATAAGAAACTGCAGTATTAATTCCTCCATATGGAACTAGTTCTTTTTCAGCAGTATTGAGGTTTGGATTCTGACAACCAAAAGAAATAATTTTCAAAGTACATGAGCAACTTACAGCCAACCTTGGTTAATTCACTGGTGAAGAACTTTGATTATATTCTGATTATTCCTTATCCAAATAAGAACACATAAAATTATTTTGAGATATACAGTATATTCTTCACCTAAATATAAAATAAAAGGTTTTTAACAATACAACCACTTTTAACCAACAGCTCTTTCATATTTCAGTTTGGCAGGTTGTTTAATACCGTCATTAGTTACAGAAGTTCTATGACGTGACTGAACATTTTTATTTATTATCTTGCAATTGGTAACTTGTTGATAAGTTAAAAAAATAGATCATCTCTTCAAAAATTAAGATGAGACATACATGTCTTGATGAAGATCAAACTCATAAAATTTTCAGGGAAAAATCTGCAGAAATGTATTTGACATTATTTAAAACAGAACTTCAGTTTCCATTAGGTCCTTAGTGACTTAAGTGTGTACCTCTACAAATTATTTTCCTAGGCGGAAGCATCAAAACATTGAAGTGATTAAATAATTTTCCTATAACAAAAGTAGCTACTACCCTCTTTCTGACACAGCAAGGGATGATGTATTTATAAACTGAAATGCTGGTATAGACTAAAATATTCTGCAAATATACTGGCTCAAGGAATGAAGCGTAGTGATATTTATACGTGTATATATTCTGCCAAGGCCTGAATTAGGTTTTATTTTTCCACATAGACAGACGCTTAACGTTCCATGATATGAAAATGCAAATCAACAGCCCAGTACTTTTATCCTTCAGCTTTACAACAAGGAGTTTACCTTGTTCATCTTGTCAAGCAAGTAAGCGGGCAAATGGGCACAACAGAAGACAGCACAGTATCAAGAAGTAAAAAACTTAAGATCAGCAATTTCTTTGGCAACATGCATGAGATGAATGTTGCTATAACTTTACCATGGAATCAAATCACATTGCTCAAGCAACAATTTTCTGGTAAAACTACTCAAGTGTCCAAAATCCCTTTTTGTTCTTCACATTGTTCACATGAAATTAAAAATTCAGTGGAAACACAAATCCTCAAATGCTTCAATGTATCGCCAGCTAAATAAAACCACCTGCATTTCCTGGATGCTTATTTCCTGGAAGGATGCTTATAAAAATATCTTTTGCCTTCAAATGAATTTACTGCAACTGCTTAAATTGCAATTGCTATGCATTGTTATTAGACTAGGTTGCTTATGGTTGTGTATTGTGTTTCTGACTGACAAGATGACTCCTGCAAGTAAGTGTGTGAGAGCTCTCAAAACAGCCAGATATCCACTGAGGTTGAAGATACCAGCACAACAATTAACTAATTTAGCATCTCAGGTACATTTGGTTCCACAACAGTAAGAATTATGACACAGCTTCAGCTGCAGAAGTGCACAGTCTTATTAATTCAAGACTATTGTTATAGACTAGATATACTCACATATTTTTCAGTGTTCTTTTTGTAAACAGTTGTTACGGCTATGATGGTTAACATGCGTCCTTGAAAAACAGTGTATCCATTAATGTTTTGAAAGCTCTTCATCTGAGTTATTTTGTTCTGCTCCTGTAGGAACAAGTGTAATGGAGTGGTTCTAGGGTATGTGAGGCAAATGTCCAGTGCTTACAGCAAGAGGTACAAGACAGATGTCAAGATTGTTAAAACCATATGTTGGTAACAACACACCTGAGCATACAGCCCAGTACACGGGAAGGAGTAATGATGGAATTGCGTGGACTACGTAGTTCTGAGCAAGTAATACCAGCTACACAGACAGCAGCAGCTGTGCCCGGAGCTGCAGACACTTGGCAGCTTAGTAAAGAGGGGCAGGAGGGAATGCACTGGGCCTACAGAGAAACTTGAGCGGCCGTGCAACGTGCGGGCCCCGCACGCAGCTGGGGAGCCGCACCAGGGCACACCTGGACCCAGCAGAGGCACGGACATCCAGCTGAGCACCTGGTTTTCACAGCTGCCAGCACCGCGCCCCAGGCCCGCCGGTGCGGTAACGCCAAGCAGCGCCCTCGGCTTGGCTGCAGCGCGTTCTCGCGCCTCACTTCCCCCGCCGCCCGAAGACGCCACGCATTCTTTAAAATGGCGGCAGCCGGACAGCTGCTCCAAGCCGGTGGCGCCTCGCTGCCATTTTCTGTGAGACGGAGGTGCGGGGCGCCTATGACGGGCGGCGGCGGGAGGGGCAAAGGCGCCATCGTCGAGCCTCGCTGCCTACCCGTGCCGCCCGCCGGCGGCCCCTTCGTCCCCAGCAGGAGCCAGGACGCCGCGGCCCGGCCCCCTACCCCTCGCCAACCGGAAATGGCGTCATCTGGCCGCGGCCCCGGCCGGCACGGCATCCACGCGGCCCCACCCCTCGCCGCGAGCCCGAAGCCGCCCGGGCCGCTCGCGCCGCCAACCCCTCCCGCGCCACCAACCCCGTGCGCGCCGCCAACCTCCGCGAGTCGAGGCGGCGCTCGCGCCCGGCTGTAAGAGCCGCCCCCGACGGCGTCCGTTGCGGCAGACCCCGCCCCTTCCGGCGCTCTCCGGCTGGGCTACCGCCTCCTCCTCCCTCGCTCGCTCTCCCTTTTGTGAGTTATAGCAACCGTTGCCTTGTGAATCAAGCGCCATAGTCACCGTAGTCCTGGCGACTGTTACCCATCAACAACAACCGCTCCTCTCCTGCTCCTCCTCCTCTTGCTGCCGCTCCTCGCCCCCTTCCTCATCGTCACCCACAACAACAACAACAACAACAACAACAACAACAGCCACAGCCGCCGCCAGCAGCAACGACAGCGGGAACAACGCCACAGCCTGCCGCAGCCCAGGTGAATGTGCCCGCCGGGCCCTCCCCCCGTGCTTCCCCCACGCCTCGCAGCATCCGGGCCGGGGCTGCTCCTGCCGGCTGCGCGCTGGGATTGCGGAGCAGAGAGGGGCGCGGGGTCGCCCTCCCGGCGCCTCCCCCTTCCCGGCCTTCTCCCCCTTTTACTCCCGGCTCCGCTGCCTCCGCGTGTCCTTTGCGGTCGGTCGGGGGGCGCGTTGCGGAGGGAGGCGGTTGGGGATGAGAGTGCGCGCTGGGCGAAGAGCAGAGCCGGGAGGGAGGGAGGGAGGCTCCGCGGTGATGGGGACAGAGACGCGATTCTGGCACCTCCGGGACAGTCGCTTGGATGCGGTGGGTAATGCGTCTTCCTCGGTCTCTCGTTCACACGGATGGGGCAATGTGGAAACCGGGGCACGAGGCTCTGGCCGCAGCCTGACGTTACTGACTTTAAAACCGAAAAAAAGCCGTGGAGGTGGGAAGAAAGATGCAGTGAGGGAGGGATTCTGTAGCACACCAAGAGCAAGGGATCTTTTCCCCCTTTCACTTATAGGGGCCTTGTTCTGATGTGATGCGATTGGTAAACGTTGGATATTTTTGTGAACTTGATGTACGTTTTAATGGTACACTCGTGATATCGATCATCTCAATCGCTTTTCTGTGCTTTATGTAGCTATGTGTTTTTTCTTTTATTTATAATCAGTGTTGCTTATTTTAACGCAAGCTGTATTTTCTTTGTATTGTGAAGTGGGTTTTTTTTTTGTTTATTCAGTACCCATACACACAGAGTTGCAGGATTTTTTTCCTCTTGCGTTCGTTCTGCAGGGGATTATTCTTTAAATGATGCTTTCACACCGGCAGTGTAGTGTGGAACGGTACATGTGTAGATCCAGTTTGTACACAGTGAGTTATGTTCATGTGGAAAGAATCCATTTCAGTTTCCTTAAGCTCTCCACAATTATAGAAATCCAAGATATTGACTGTGAGTTTGTATGCTGAGTAGCAATTACTGTATTTAAAGAGTATATTTGGGAAAAAGGGAAGAGGCAGCTTTTAACATCTTTCTGTTTTAACTCTGTGAGGCAGTGTAAAAATGTTTCTTAAAAATCAAATTATAAGTACATGATTTTCTAAAGGCAAATGGCCTTTTTAGTACAATTTAGCCATATTTTCTTCAGGCAAAGACTGCAATTTGGAAAGCAATAATACAGCCATAATCACCTCTTTTAATATTATGGGCTTCACTCAGAAAAATATTGACTCTTTATTCTCTCTGAAATACTGTAATGATCACAGATGAGATCTACATTATGCATTCTTATTCCCTAATGGCTGCAGCTATCAAAATAGTTGATGTTTGTGATGATAAACAGTGTTTGAAAATGAGGTGGCTTATGGTTTTGAGGTTTTTTTTTTTATTCGTTTCGTGATTTAGACTATGTAGCTGTCTAATTGTGTTTCAGCATATCCTAAAGAGCCTGTCTGGATCATATGCTCTGTTGTGTTGTTAGTGAGCTAACTGTATTGTGCTACTGTGGACATTCAGTAATGATACATTCAGTAATGTAGCATAGATAAATTAAATAGGAATCAAAGTTATAATGTTGTTAAAGAGCTTACAGTCAGGGTACTTTATTTGATAATTAGGTTCAGCTTTGTTAGCACTATCCCATTTCTTATTCCTGCCTCATACAATAGCTTGTTACTAACAAAACTGTCTACAGAAATAAATATTGCTGTTTCTTTTCATTTACTAAACTTTACGTTGAGGGAGAAGGCTATTACTGTTTTAAGGTCTTCTTACCTGAAATGTAAGCAAGTATCTGAAGTGCAA
Source organism: Tapera naevia (assembly GCA_033556795.1). NCBI lineage: Eukaryota > Metazoa > Chordata > Aves > Cuculiformes > Neomorphidae > Tapera > Tapera naevia. Next base: position 1,935,548 of record JAUMJJ010000044.1, on the reverse strand, counting down.
TGATCTTTTATCATTGCACTTCCTTTTGGTGTTCTAGCTAGCGTTTCTGGTTTTCGTGCTTTACTTTATCCTCTTACGAATGGCTTTCTTCTCTCTTAACATATTTCATATTAGTTGTATTTTCATCTGCAGTCTCCAGAAGTGTACCAACTACAGGTATTGTCCTGTGGATACTTAAAAATGAATAGGCTTTTAAAAATATAAGTTGACTCAAGTATTTTTAAAAAGTCATCTTTTTAATGTTGTGAATGCAACACAGATACAGATGGAATAACAAATAGTGGTACACTAGTGTCCTTGTAGTTGGAGTTCCATTTCAGAATCAAACTCTGTCAAATGAATATATTATAATGCCAACAGCAGTTATGTTTTGAAATTATAAATTAAACTACTTTTTTTTATTAAGAATGAGGGCTGAAAAATTAATGAGGCTTTTAAAATGAGTAGGTTAATATTTAAGATGGTATTTTTCTGTTAGCCACAAGTTTGTTATTTATATATTTCTGGTAAACTCGGTTGTCAATAGTAACAATACTTCTTTTCTCACAGATGCTGTGTATACTCATGTTTTAGAAATGTAAGGAACAGTACATATACTGATGTGGCTAAATCTAGGTTGTTAGGGACAGATGGCTAATTTAAACAGGTGTCACTTTCATTTCTTGTACATTGTGTTGGGACTTTCAGAGGTTTACAAAAGAGCTGCCTAAAGCAGGTGGTGGTCTCTGCTTTTGTAGGAAATTATTTTCCCAGTGACTAGGTGTGTTTTAGTAGTTAACATATCATATCAGAGTTTGAACTGTTCCAAATAGTACAGTCATGTTATTTTTTTTAATTCTTTTCTCACTGGACTTTTAAGGGAGATGTGACTATTTGGGTGTGAAATTTAGTAGTTTATGGCTGTGTATGTAGTTGTAACCATAATAATTTTCATTCTTGCAAAACCAAGAACAGATACATTACTTGAATTCAGTGAAACAAAATATTACATCACTTGTCTTTACTTTTGTTCTTATTATTTCACTTGAGAATATTTTTAATTAAAAATGATGTATTATTAAGAACACAAGATTAGTTTCAAACTTTTGTCTTTTTTTCTGATACTTTTCCATATTAGGACACCTGCAGTTCTTTCTTTTTTAATTTTTTTACTTCAGTAATTATTATTTCCTCTGTTAGAAAATATTTTAATAGAAAAGAATGAAAATTGATTTCTAACAATTCTTAGGCATATTTTTTTTCTGAGGATTCTGTTTTTAATGTTGTCTTTTTTATAACAATAAGTGATGTTCATTCCTAGTTATTTTCTTTCTAGTAGATGCACCAGAGGGTGCTATGCTATTTGATATACAGAAAGGAAAGAAAATCCTAAAAATTCTGTCATTGAAATACAGTAATAATGTGTATGGGATTTAACTAAATCTCACTGAAACTTTTCTGCTTGTCTCTGTACATGGCAATATAGCAAAGTTACTATTTTGGCAATATTATGCTACAAATAAGTTAAGAAATTGGCTGTTCTATATCTGAGTGTGTCTGTATGTGTGTTTTGCACATATATACACTCTTAAAATACAATCTCAGTTCAATGAGAGAGAACAAATAGTTACATGTAAATTATGTCTACATAGCATACAGTTGAAACAGTTTATCCTCATTGAAGTAAATTATTGCACATTGAAAAGCTAGGTGTACTTACCTACAAATGCACATATACATTATGGAGTGACATTTATTGTATGTTATTTTTTTCATTTATAAATCTGTATTGACATTTTATGTAATTTTTTCATTTATGGCTGAATTATTTTTAAAAGATGCATTGCTCTATAGAGATTTTTTTTCTTGCTGTAACTATTCGTGGATGAAACTCAGGTTGAAGCTTACCTGCTTACTTCTGAATAGCAAAAAAGACAGGAACTTTAGTTGATTAGGATAGATATCTTTCTGCATCAATCATTGCTTCTGAGAAAGGAAAATGAAGCCCACCTCACGCCCCAAAAAACCCAACCTACCCATCCCCAAACCAGTATAATAGTAATATCCTCTATGCATTTATGAGTACCACTGTGTATGATTTCATAATTTCTCTATGCATATGTTAACCTGACACATTAGAATTTCATTGTAATTTCTGTTTGATAATATCTGTGTTTTTTGCCTGTGCTGTAAGGTTGATAAGGAGATGCTTTTTTTTTTTTTTATAGATGGATGGATGGATAAGGGTGTCTAATTCAATGTAATTTCCCTCTAGAAGCATATGAAAAGGTGCAGGCTGGAGCTGGGATAGCACACTTGAAATTGTTTGGCCTTGCACAATATCTGTAGTTGTTTTTCCGGTTCCACCATGGTAAATTGTTTGTCTGTGGTCCCCCAGCTTCAAATTTAGTGTTCCAAAATCAAGAAGAGGTGGATGGACTGTATTGTCAGTTGTATTTAATAAAGGAATTTCCCATTTGACAATATGAATTGAATGAGGCTTGGAAGTTTAAATTCTAGCAATTCAGACTTTTTCTGTAGATGTCTAACTTATTTCTAAAGCATCTTACTTGTTTAATTCTTACATAACATCCATAATAATGCTATTGGTCCACCAAACATTATATATTAATCACTAAATTTGAGTGTACTTGTTGCACTTGTGACTTTTACTCATTCACTAGTAGAGGAAAGAAGTATCTAGTACTATTTATAAAGGTCACTTCATCCAACAATCAACCTACTACTTAGCTTCTTAGATCTTTTCCGTGTAAACGATTTTGTAATGTCTTTCATTTTCTTCTTATTGAAGGCTTATTTCAAGTAAGTTTATAAGATCTTTAAGGGAAGAATTATGTCTTTAGATTTTGTTCAGGCTTTTGGCGATACCACTATAACTAATGACTCGAAGCCATGTTTACTGTTTATCTACCAAGTAAATTACTTCTCTCTTCTGATACCTCATAATAATTAATCTTTGTTTTCTCTTACATACCTCCTCAGAGATGTTTTCTAAACACTTAAATTTAGTGTAGTTAAATCATGCAACATTGCCAAGCACAAATAGAAAGCAGCATATTTGTTAAGACATGCAGCATGTCACTTTGCAAGTGCCTTTGAGTCAGTTTATTCTACTTTAGTTAAGATGTTCCATTTTCTTGTCTAATTACTTCTTTTCTCTGTTATTAACTGTAATTCCTTTACAAACAACTGAAAAAGTGTAAAAGGATTCTGAGCCAGAACTACTTGCAACACAGTTATTAAGGTTATAGATAGTTATTTATTATACTTCTGTGGAGCTAAAATTCAAAAATACATTTTTAGTTCCAAAATACTAATTAATGTCTCCTGAATTTTCAGATGGTGCATTATATATTTTTCCTGTTTATTCCAAAATGTACCTACATTGAGGTGGGAAGAGGGTGAGCAGTCTTGCTTACATAGCTCTCTTAATCTGACAGTAGTATTGGATGTTTATAGGCTATCTATCTGAAGGGTTTACTTGCTGGTGGATTAAATGACCAGGATTGTGAAATTGAACTATTTGAGCTAATGTATTTCTGTGACACCTGTTGCACATTATCCATAACACATTTTCAAAAGTTGGTATTGGTCTGTGCCTTATCTAAACAAAATTAGTACTATCACCTGAGATTTTTCTTCCTTATCTCTTGGTAGCATTCTGCACTGCCAACAACTGAGAGTGCAATTTGACAGTACAAGTCTTAAACTACAAAAAATAACTAGTATTTGCTAAGCAGGACTAAGTCTGCTCATTGTAACTAGGTGAAAGCAAAAATTGCAAAATAATTGCTTTGTTGCCATTGGAAGGAGTGTTGGATGTCAGGATTTATGTCTTACGTTAAATGTCTCATAGATTTGAAGATTCACATTCTATTTAAGTGCTGTGAAAACTTTTCAGAGTTCTCCACCTGGAGCCCTAACTGCTTTCCACCCCCCACCCCCAATATATTTGCTCTATTCTTACTTCTTTATTGTTCTGTAGCTTCCTGTAAGCAGGAGAGACAGCATAATTACAGATTTAGGGAAGTAAGAATATTTCCTGCATCCCATTCTTTATATTTACATTGTAGTTCTTCCCTTAAGAAGGAGATATGACTTTAAACAAGGTGTTGATAATTTGTATTACCAGTGAAGTTTTTGCACACTATGTTTATCCTTGGTATTCACTGTGAATTGCTTTGGGTCACTTGGAGATTTTGAAAAATACAGTAGAGAAAACCCCCTAAAACTGCTTGCCTTAAAAACCCATGCTTGCTTTTCAAAAGGTTTTTTTAGGAAAAGAATTGTTCTATAATCACCATTTTTAAAATAAATTGACTCAATTTATGATTAAGAAATCTAAAGTAATTTAATGATCAGATTATACACATTTTGCAGTTAAGTTATAGAAATTTAGTATTTAACTAAGTACCTATACCTCTACAGGCTATTACACTCATTTATGAAATTAATATACGATTATGAAAACTACTTCAATTACTTCTGCAGAAAGGTCTGGCTGTATTCATAGTTATGTTAGGCTTGGCTAGTGAGGAGCAGTTGAACTACCTGCATAGTAGCTGACCTATCAAATGAAGTGTTAGCCATGAGGTGAAATTGACATGCTACTTTGTTGAGCATGTGGTGGCTAAGGTCACCTCAACATGCAGTTTTCTGTTCTGTATTTACTTCACTCCTATTTCATTTGTTCCACTCTGTGTTAAACTTATTTAACTGAGTTGCAGTTTGCAAAAATGTTGATAAATAATTCTTCGTATTGATTTTATTGTTTTCTGTCAGATTTAGTAAATGGAAAAGTGTAGCATACAGTGTAGGTTTTAACTCCTCAGAGATGATTCTATGTAATAGTAATTCCCTGTAACTTCTAGAAAGGTTATTCTTTGGACTTCTTGAAAGGCATGAAAGCTCTTGTGTGAGCTATACCATCATTACCATTGTTTTAAGCAGTAAAACATACTTAGCTTTGGAATGGAGATATGTAGCACAGAAATATGCTGCTTTTTTGTGGGAATTCTTTTGTGCTCAGATTCTGGGTTTTGAAGTGAGGCAAGTGTGAATGAGCTGGGATGAAAGCACAACTCTTTATGGCATTGTTTCTTTCCAGCTTTCCAGGAGATGTTGATTCATAGTCTGTTAAATCCTATAATAAAATTAACTATGTCATCTCAATAAGCCAAGCTGCCTGGTCCTGAGTGTAATTTTTGTTTTATAGATTCTGGAATCCCAACGATCTGTTCTCATTGGATAATATTTATATTTTGTTTTAAAAAATATGTTTATTCTACATGAAGTACTACTGTCTTTCATGTACTGATTCAAAAGTTTTTTGCATACTCTAGTTTCCAGCCTTTGATCTGCTAGTATGAAAATTGTTTGCCATAAAACCAAAGAAACAGAAGATGCTTAGGGTACTTAGTGCTGTGTGGTGTCCTGTTGGGGGTTTTTTTCTTTTTTTTTTTCTTGAAGAGCAACAGAAATGTGGCAGATAATTTCACATGAATAAGAATCATGTAGCAGGGCATTGCTTTTTATCCTAGGTGGTTCAACCTTGTCAAACAGAGCTTCTTCTGTTATAACAGTGGGTAAAACTGGTGTTTTTGACATCGTAGACTGTTGTCATGCCGTTTCTGTATTATTATTATTATAGACTGTTAACCATACTTAAGAGTGTTAGAAAGCACTTCTTATAACAAATGTATAGATTATTTGTTATGAACATGATGGTTTTGTTCTACTTAGTGAAATGTAGTAGAAAAGGGGTCACTAGGAAAAAAAAGTCTCTTTTAACCTACTTCTACAGTAATGTAATGGCCAGAAGGGGGAGGAATACCACTCCTAGGCAACTGCTTACTGTGTGGGGACAGAGTGGCTGGGAAGGAGCTCTGTGGAGGAGGCCGTTGTTAACAATGAGCTGAACATGGGCCAGTAATGTGCTGTGGTAGTAGGGAATCTCTTGGGTTGTATAACCAAGGCCATAGGCAGGAAATGGAGGGAAATTATTATCCCAGTCCTATTAGGCATTATCTACATCTATGTCTAGTTTTGCCATCACCCACTCACCATTATGGGAAAGGTGGTGTTATTTTGGTCCAGCTTTATTCTCTGGATTTCACAAATTTAGGACTGGACATAGACTAGATTCCATGCAGTTATTTATAGACTATTTTATCGTGAAACCTTGGTAGTTTTCACTGGAGCCTTGCAGAGGCAAAAGTAATAGCAGCAAAGAAAATTGCAACAGAAGGAAAACAAATTTGTTAGCTATGAACAAAAGCTATGAACAAAAAGACTTGAAAGACAAGAAGGAAAGTACTTGGTTGAATACTTGGCAAAACTAAATCCAGATCTTGATTTTTGTGGACTTTTAATTTGTGTTTGTGTTTATGAGGGTCTTGATTTGCTGTTTGTATTTTAAGTACAGTTACTGTAAACATGGAGATGTGTTAACTATTCCCTTAGTTAAATCTGTATAGTCCTAGCTTGATTAATCACATTCTTTTTAAAAAATGAATTCCCTTTTTAAAAATTCTTTTCTGGATCCTAGTATGTTGTTCAGAACTCATTACTTCTACATGCTAGATTATCCTACCTAATAAGAAAGTTTTTTCCACAGTTTTCACATGCTTCCTAGAGTCAGTCTTAGATAAAACATTAGAGAACTGTATCTCTGAGAAAAGTACAGTGATAAGTAAGGAAGATTTAAGAATTTTAGAATATTTATAAATATTATGCCTGTAATCTAGGGGTATCAAACATGTTGCTCCTGCCGTTCTCCTGCTTCTGCAGTGTAACACGGATCACACGCTGCACGCGTGCCCAGCACTGGCAGGAGCACAGGGACAAGGAGCTTGGTGCTGCTGCTGGGTAGAAACAAGGTGCTGGGATAGCTGAAACAAGGTAGAGGGCCAGATGTGGCCCACAGACTGTGAGTTTGACACCTCTGTTGTAATCTTAAAAAAATAAATGTTGAAGTGATTGGTTTTAAGTCACACATGAAAGAAAAATGAAGCTATTGGTATCTATCTAGGAAATACGAGCTGGGACTTGTCCAAATGACTGTCTTTTAAGGTGCTGAGTACTTTCAGGTTGGTAAAGTAGAGCAGAATGCACTGTTTGGAACTGACTGTCTTTTACTGCAAGGCAGACAAAAAGCCATGTGGGAGGTTTTTTGAGTATTTGGCTTATGGAATTTTTTTGTTTATTTCTAGGTCTATGAATTTCTGTATATTTTTACATTAAAAGTATATCATCACTGCATTTAGCATGAAAAATCAGGCTTTATTTTTGAAATGTTTATGTTAATAAGTGTCTGTGAATAAATATGCATTTGAAAAGCCAATGTGTGGGAAAGTCGCATGAGAAAGCAAGCAAAGTTAAAATCAATATCTTAAATGTTTTCCAATGTGATGCTGAATTTCAAACATGTTTAGTAAAATTATATTCTTACAGGGAGAGTATTTCTTTGTCATTGCTTCCAACTGAGTAAATTTCTCATGTTTCCTTCAGAATTGCTGTTGCTGGATTTCCTCTTAACTAGAATATATGTTTCTTTAAAAAAAAAACCCAAAAATATAATAAATATGGTGAAATATTAGTCTCCTCATACTATCATCAGATGGCAAAGGAGGTGTATACTTCTATCATCAGTTACCATCTGGCTTTGTTTTTTTTCGTTTTCTTTTACCAAAGCAGAATGAGGTTGTTTGATTTTCTTTTGAATTGACTTTAATGCATTATTAGGAAAATGATAATTTCATTTTACAGTATCTATACTTTAAATATATAGATACAAAGTAAAGTAGTAGATTTTTAAAGAGATACTTAAAATTCAGATGATGGGGCAAGATGAAGGATATCTTTAGAACATAAAGCACTATTAGGAAATGATAGCTTTTTTTATAAATGTGTATGAAATCATATAATTTCTTTGTGAATACTTATTTGAAAGTTTTCTTTGTGTATATCCTTAAAGGTTGTTTGTTCATTTTCTTTTCTTTCTTTTTCTTTCTTTTTTCCTAGACAGGAAATTAAAGTATATATTTCTCTTTAAATCTTCCTGTGTGTCAACATTTTTTCTTCCTTTGCAGCATATGATTTAGTCCTTTTTTGCTGCCTTATTATATTATTGATGACAGTGGTATCTGTTCTTGTATATTTTGTAATTGCGATTATATTTTCAGTATTTTTTGGTACTAATTTTTACTTATTAAGCTCTGCAGTTCAGTATCCACTATTTTTTCCTGATCGCTGTTGGATGCCTAGATTGCATATGGTTTAATATTTAACAGTTTACCTGAGATAGTGGGGTGTGACAAGGCTGCTAAGCATCACATGTTGCTGACGGGTTGTAGGGGTTGCCTACTGATCTCTGTTTCCAGGGGCTGAATGATTCTTTCTTTGCCAGCAGCCAGTTTGCTGGTTTTGTTTGCTAACTTCTAGCTTTCTTTCAGAGTGCTTTAATCTGCTTCATGTCAATGTAAACAAAATTGATACTTTAAAAATATAGTCTGAGGAACATTGTTTTAGTCAATTTGATGTTATTGGAAAGAACATGTATTGAGAAGTTCAGAATCTGTTTCTTTTAGCAGCAACATGAGACTAGGTAAATCTCCAGACTAGGGGGAGTGGAAGCCTCTGAGTGTATCTTAAAAATAAGATCTTGTGTTGTTTTGGATTTTTTTTTGTTGCTTGGATTCATCAGAATGTGTCGTGGAAAAAATATACACAATCCTACAAGGCAATTAGAGGCTAACTTTGGAAAAATTTATGCAACTAATCCCAAGTGGCAATAGCCATTTATTGTATAATTACAGCAATAATTTTTTAGCAATTTTTTTCCACAGATGGTTGTTTCTCAGTCAAAGTTTTGAACAGCTCATCCACAGCAGTTTTAAAATATTTAAGTAAGTCTGACCATTTTCATCAGCTTTTTAACACTAGCTTGGTGTTACTTAGTTTGAGAAAAATTGAACTTTCGGATTGTAGAAATGTAGCAGTTCAGTTTAGTGACAGCTAAAAGGCTGATATTGCCAGTTTCTGGTTGTGAAGTTTCATGGCTATACCACTTTTAAATTACTGTTGGAATTTGTGCATTTACCAAAACTGAGTGTTAAAATAGCTGAGTCATATATGTATGCATTTAAATACATAGAGGCAAATAACTTATTTTTCCTGTACATTATTGTCAGCATTCCTGATCTTCTGAAACTGCATACATGTGAGAGGAGCTGTGATTTTTTTTTTTGGTTTTGTTTGTTTTTTTAAAGTTACAATGTAATAAAAACAATAGTAACAAGGAAAATGTTCAAGAATCTGAAATATGGGTGACAACATATATGCTATCTGTTTTGGGTGGCTGGATGTATGTTCTGTCTGTATAGATATGTGTATGTTTGTATATATATTTGCACACACAGTATATGTGTATGCAGAGTGACAGTGTGTATGTATGTATCTCCTGTTTATATATATAGACAGTATGTGGAACCAAATGTAGTCCATCTATGTTAAGTAATTTGACATCTAGATTTCTTCTAGAAAGTGGAAAAGACTTTCTGTGGGATCCCCTCCCCCAAGCCTTTTCTGAAGGCTTGAAACCTTTCTAAGCACCTTAAATGATTCAAGTTTTTTTTCTTGTAGCAGTAGCCACAGCTTATCATTTTCATGTCACTCATTAAATTCTTTTATTCTGAACAGGAAACATAAGGGAGCAGTTCTGTGTGCATTTTCTCTGGTGTAATAGTAGTGATAGAGAATTATATCCCAAGAATAGCAGTTACAGAGTTGTGTGAGATGACATTGACTTCTTAAATCATTTTGGTAGTATGGTAGTCTGCTTGAGCTAGTTGCTACTTGCTGAGGGAGGATTCAGCTTGCACAGCTTCCTCGAATGGCCAGTCATACAGGTGAGAGATCATCTATGATAAAAGATAGAGGAATACTAGACTAGACCATAAGCTGCTCATGGCCAGATTTTGGTCAAATTTCTTTTATTGAGTGGGGGCAGCCAGGTTGCATAACCAGATTTAATAAATCAAGACCCTGTTCTGTTTTGTGGAATCAAAACCTTGATGTTGGCAAGCTTAATTTACTTAAGTGATATTGAAGGCAATATCAGACTTATGAAGGATTTTTTAAAGAAGAATCATAGATGGACATAGTTTTAGATCTCTGCTTTCTTTGTCAAAATCCTTCTTGTCTCTAGTAAATTCTTGGGCAACACAGTAACACTTAACAAGCTGTAACAAAATGTTGACTGTAAAACAGTTCAGATAATCAATATCTATTTTTTAATTACAAAACAGTAGGTGGCTTTTCAACATAACGTGCTTAGATTATTGTAGCTGTACCTCTGTTCATGTTCTCCAAGCTGCCTGTCATCTTTGAGGTCACAGCCACTAGGGTAACTTAACATAACAGTGATCTTCTTTTTATGAAATTATAAAAAAGTAGAGTAGCTATCTTTAGCATACTCAGTAAGTCTTTTATGGTTTTGACTTTAGAAGTTGATGGAACATGCTTGATTGTGCTATTGACTGTGGACTTTCTTAGAGTAATGACTGTCAACTTTACTAGGCCAAATTCCCCCAGTATAGGGGATAAGGCAACTTCTTTGTGGTTTGAATCTTATCCTAACGTAGGTGAGAAGTTTGGAGTTACTTTAGAAAAGAATTCTACAAGCTTACAAAATCTGGACAGGTGACAAAGTTCTAGTTAGAAGAATTTGTATTTATGGGTGCGTTCTGATGAAGTTTGCAGTCTTACCCCCACCCTCTGAGATTTTTGTCTTCAGAAAAGCCTTCATATTTGTTATTGTTTTCAAGTTTCCTCTAGAAAAACTCAGCCACTAAGTAGTATGAAGCATTTTGGAAAATAAACCCTAGTATTTCCTCATCTGACTTCTGGAAAAAATATTGTGGCTCTGGCTGTTATGGCTGTTGTGTAGGCAATTAATCTTAGCATTTCCAATAACTTTTGGGACAATGCATTTCTTTCTTAGCTTTGTACTCTTAAGGAAGGAGGAGGTTTTTTTCTGTCTCTCATTCAAAAGAAGGATGGAAATTTCAGAAAAACTCATACCAACAAAATAATTAATTTTGGGAAAGTAAGTAAAAATATATTCTGCCACTGCAGAAAAGGCAGTTACAACTAATTTTACAATCTCAGCCCTCAGATGAGTGAGTCAGCGAACACTCCCAACCTGTGTTGATGTGTTGTAATATGGATCCATTTAAAGGACCAAACTGGCAGAAAAATGTGGGGGTTTTTTAATTCTAGTGCTGTAGAACAACTTACCCTTTGGTGCGGGCTGGAACAGCTTCAGATTATTAGAAAGAGTGGAGAAAAACCATGATATTCAGCTCTTCTGCATATCATTTCTTAGCCATTCTCTGGCAGATCTGCAAAAATATTGCTGAAGGAGATGGATCTGCAGAGATGTGTATAGATGTCTAATTTGGCTTCCTAAATGTGTAAAGGTGACAAAGACACGCAAAACCAGAACCCGTTTTGACTGCAAAGTCTTAAAGCCAACTTGCAAGTCATCTTTTGATATAGAAAATAAATAGTATTATTCTGCCATTTAGAAGTTAATTTTAGGGCTTTTTTTAAAAGAAAAAAATATCCCACTTTATCATCCATAGTATGAAACTCAACGTATTGTTCTGTCAGAGTTTATTATGAAATACCTGTGCGGGGCATGTTGGGCAAGTCCATTACATTAGCTGTTGAAGGCTGAACTTTGAAGGGTTTTGAAGTTTATGGATTTTAACTTTCCTATCTTAAATGCTGACTTGGAGGAAATACTGCTGCTTACTTTGTCATAGCATGCAATAGTGATCACATGTAGGGTTTTGTGTAATTTTTTCTGATTTTAGGTTTCTTCAGTTTGTTTACATTTGTCATTCTAAGTTTTTTTTTTTTTTTTAAGGATATGCCTGGAGTAGAGGATTGTCTGAGAAGAGGTTGAATCTGTTTAAATAAGCTGGTTAGAGACATACGAGGCGGCCTGCAGTGTTTTCAATGCTTCTCAGGCTGAAAGTGCTGTATAACCCTTTTAGGTTGCATAGCAACAGGCTCCTAGCAACAATAATAGATTGAATTTTCAATAGTGACCAGGCCGGATGTAATAATAAAGCAAGAGTACAAATAGTTGTTTTTCTTTTCGTAATAAATTAGTCTGAATTTAGGGAGGTTCTGTTTCTCAAAGAGGCAAAACTCTTGCAAAATGGAGGTACTTTTGAAAAGTTATGGTACCAGAACCCTGACAAAGCTGCTTAGAACGTGTGACTTTGGAGTCTGGCAGTCTGAAACTTAGGTGAGAACAAATAAGTATTGAATGTGTTATCAAGGAAAGAAGGTATGTAATACGTACTTTAAATGGCTTGTAAATCTCAACTTCTTTTAGAAATTGATCTGTCCTGGGACTTAGTAAAAGCCCCTAGCTTTACAGGTAAATGTGTATTATAGAAGGAGCATGGTCAGTCACACTTGAATTAATGAAATTGAAAAGAGACTTTGCTAGAGGAGGTTATTCTGTAACTGCCTACTATTGGGATTGTCAGTGCCTGTCTTTAGAGCATGTGGTATCACCTGTTCCTGGAGAGTGGTTGCTGATGGTAATTGGGTTTTTCTGAAGATAATGTTTCTTCTATTATCTTGTCTTGATTCAGCTATCAGATACTATGCATCAGTTCTCATTTTTTTGGAGACATGTGGATGTAAAAACCCACATGCAAGGATCTTGTTTTGTAAGGTACACAACGAAATAGGTTATTTTAAATTATTAGAGTTCTAACATCTTATTTAGAAAAGTTTGGAAATATCTTGTGGAGATACTGTAAAAATGCATAATGAATAAAACAGAGTAGCTGCCTGATAAGCTAATTTTATGTCATGCCAATTTGTCAATATTTCACATTTTCAAGACCTGTTCTGTATGAAAGGTGGAAATATGTGGGCAGGCAGGTGAACTGGGATGTGGGACAGGAACTGTATCACAAAATAGTAAAATTTGTAATTCTAGGTGGTTAAATTTGAGTTTAAATGTTGTGACCTGGCTAACTGATTTGGAAATTGAAACGTATTGTTGAGTAAAAATGTAGATCTACACTAGGTAAACACCTATCTTCAGTTCCTGTGTTTGCTTTTAGAAATGGTGATTGAAGTGTCACTATGATAAAGGCCAGTTACTTTGACAGAAAGCCCAAACTAGGTATTTGTAACTTGTTGTATTCCATTAAGATGGCACAATTTTTTATGAATGTGTGAGAAGTGTTCTAAGAATATAAAACATCTTTAGTTACTGATAAAAGGGGCAACTCTAGTGACTACACAGTATAGAAGAAAAAAATCATAAAATGCAAACAACTAGGTGTTACAGGCTTGACTTGTGATGTTTCACTGGTTTCCACCGTTACAGTAGATTCAGGGTTTGATCAATAGAGTTTTCTTTTATCATAGGAATTTTTAAAACTGAATTCTGAAAAAAATTCTATTTTAAATAGTTCTTTTACGTCTAACTTGTAGGTGGTAACTTCTAGCTTATCTGTTGGGATATTTCTCCTCAATATCATTTAACGTTGGAATCCTCACTGTAAAGGGTATTACTATGGTGACAGAGATAAATTGGATGTGTTCGATGAAACAAGATTGCTTTATGTGATTGTGTTTGAAATTTATGTTAAAATTTGGTGTATATAAGCCCAGATCTAGAAGAATGTCTTAAAAAGATAGTTCGGTTCATCTGAGCAGTCTTTAGGCAAATTGCTTAGCTGCTACTAAGTTTCAGGTATGTGAATTCTGTTACTTTAAATGTGAGTTGAGCGAATAACTTTCCGAATTTGTATAATGTTTGTAATTTAGAGTATCAATTCATTTAAAATCTGGACTTGTAAAATTTTAAAAAACTGCTTTAGACAGTGTGATCTAGTCTGAGTATGACATCTATGCTAGAAGCACTTGAGTATCATTTGAAGCCTGCTAAGTAATTTCGTGCATTACAAAGGTATTTATGCGGTAAAGAAACTATTCTGCCATTGTTGGAGTGCTAGGAGAGTTTGAGAGTTTTGGGAAAAGCAGAGGCCCATAATTTAGAAAGAGGCTAAAATCTAATCAAGAAATTTTAGCTAGTATATAGAAAGCAGAAATTCCAAAGCCCAAGAACATACCTTTTACAGTGTTCAGATTTGTAGGTTATACGCCTTTAAAAGTGTTGTTTTATGTAGTACAGCTGTGACACTTTCAGAGGAGCCTGAAGCGTTTTGATCCTGCCTTTTAAGACATTGCATCCAGTATTTTTTATGGTAAATATGTAATTCCAAATAACCTACATTACTTTCAGAATTTCTGTAAGGATGTAATTTACTTTCCAGAACTGCAGTCATTATCTTTGTTTAATTCCCTGCACCCCTGCTTCTAAGTAGCTGGATTTCTATTTATTGTATTGGTGCTTTTCTTTATTTCTAGACTAGAAGGTGTTCCTTAGAGTAGTTACTTCGAATATTTTTCTTATTGGAGAAACTTGAATAACTAGATTTACAGGCTAATGCTTCTATTACATCTAGACCTAACCTATTGGGCTAATTGCTTCATGATTGAAAAACAAAACCAAAACCCCCAAGCCCCCTTCACATTCAAAACACAAAAGCAGAGGTTAGAGATAATGTGCTGTGCCAAATATGATAGTAATGAGTGTTTAATTGCTTCCTGTGTTTTCAGTGGAGTTCAAATGAAAATTAATCTGGAAGAATACTTTTCATTTCTTAGGGCTTTACCATAGTTATATAAGAGAAATAAAAAAAAAATCAGTATGTAAAGGAACAAATGAAAACTGAGGGCTCAGAAAACCAATTGTGTGCAGAGTGTTGTACCAAGTGACAAAGGAGAATTTTGGGGACTGGGGAACAAGAAGAAAGATAAGCAAAAGAGAAAATAGACTTACTCCTCATTTTATTTATTATTATATTCATTTTTAAATATAACAATATGTATGTTTAGGAAGTTCATTTAAATATTAGGAATTACAGAAAATTACAGCAAACTGAAGGAGAATAGAAAACAAGAAGTTTGGCCGAAGATCTGTGGGGTCTGTTTGCCTGTACGTCTATCCATCCAACTGAATTTCCACGCAGTTTAATATGTTGTGGCATCACATTATGTCCTTACTCCTAATTTCTTTCTTAATTACTGCTGTTGATATGCAGATTTATTTCCAGAATTTCCATTTCATTTAAATGTTTTATTCCACATTGGTTTAGTGTATGTATTGAGGTTGAAACAATTGGGTTTTTTTGTTCAATGTCTGTATGTTGAAAGCATAGCTAGAAATAATTGGCCAAATGCCAATTCTGAAACAGGCTTTTCATCTGCCTTCAGTTTAAGCTTTGTAGTGATGTCTTCCTTTCTTCAGTATGCTAACCATGACTAAAGTAATAAACACAAACAGTAATGTTAGTTTATATAATGTTAATGAAATGCTGTGTAAAATTAGAAGATATTTAAAAATACAATATTTTTTTTAATGAGTAAAGAATTTTAAGTAGTGAATGCTTTCAAGCAAAACCTGTAATGGCATTAAATGTACTTGCTGTGTGAATGACTACAAGATGTAATTAATTTTACGGGACTCAGCCGCTATTTATATGCTGCTAGAGCATGTATGATATTTTTCTTGAATGAATTTACCAGTACACAATATTCACTGTGGGATCATATACTGTATTTATGGCAAGGTTATCTACCAAAAAGAGTGAAGAATGTAGATGAGCTGTTTTTCTGCTTAATTAAATGCTTAAAACCCAACATAATAGACCTACATCACATAAACATAGCATTTAATCAGATGTAAGTACAAAATATTGAAGCTATATTTGTGTATGTTAGTGTCTCTCTTCTTGATATGCCCTTGAATATTTTAAAGTGACTTGTATGGGAAAGGTAGGTGTAGGAAGTTACAATGAGGCATTCTTGCAAATCAGCCCTACTTTTATGTAGAGAGGACAAAAGTGTGCAAAAATAATCTTTGCTGATGACCCTTTGGAGAGGTGGATGGAATTTTCAAGTTGATAGTTACGTCTGATCAAAGATTTACATCTGTTTAATCAAAAATAACAGTGTTTCAGGAAATGGGGAGAACAATTAATTCCTTTGTGAACCTGGGAGAAATACAGAAAGGATGCAGAATTTTCCAAACACCATTTGGATGTTTGTGAAACTGGAGAACTATTTGCAAAATTATTTGAGAATTTATTTTAGTTTTGCTTCTTCAGCTTCAAAGAAGAAAACTACTTTCCATTGTATGGATGCATCTCTCCTGACTTAACAAAGTGTAAACATTATGTGAGCACTTACATTTTCTCTACAGTGGGTGAAGCCAGGTCATTTTTAGGTTTAAGTTCAGGACAGCACTTTCTGATTAGAAAATTAACTTTAATTGCAAGAACTTAAGAACTTGTAAGTGTGTGTGTGTGTGTGTGCCTGCTTTCCAAGTGTCTGCAAAATAATTTTATTGATGTTTCTTGCTTCTCAGTTAAGAAGTGACCACATATTTCAAATACTACTGAAGCCAAAAAGTTCTATTGGATTATAGTATTAATAAAAAAGTACAAAGACTCTTCAGGTATAATGTGGGTTAATTTTTAACATTGTGTATATATAGTACTCACGAAGGGGATCTGGCAGTTTTGTATGTCACTTGTATCATCTGAAAGCAGAATGGTAATTAATACAAGGATTTGACTGTGTGCACAAGTAGGGATTATAACAGAGATGGGTAAGAGTTCAAAGGTGTAAGTGAAGATTGACACATACCCAAAAGTTGTAAGCTTTGACTATCCTTTACATTGAAGAACCTATGTTCAACTTTGAGTAAGTGCTGTACAGTTTGATTGTAAATGGTATTTATTCGTGTTTAAACTCTTTTTGTATGTTGTACTAGAAGCCAACAAAACCATAACTTAATTCTTGACCAGGTTTCTTCTGGGCACCAAAAATTGTGTGGTCCATTGTGAAGTGCCTGGTTATATGTACTAACTTTTCTGGTGGGCATTGCAGTTACAGGAAGGAGTTGTGACTTCTGTCAGATGAGTAGTCCTTGTTTAGACCTTTGACAGTCTAAGTCTAAAGTTGACCAGAGCAGCTTCTTTAAAGGAGTAGTTGCCATCTTAATCCAACTGTTTCATTAAGGTTTTGTGCTGAGGAGGGTTATCTGTATATATGTGCACGTGTGCTTATGCTCTCTCTTTCCTGCTCTCCATTCACTTATCATTCGGGAACTTCTAGTGGTGCTCCTCAATGAGCTAGTACATGATGTACTGCTCATATTAAATTATTGCTGTTGGATTCCCTTCCCTTAAATTCTCTGTTTTGAAAGGCATCACCTTGGGATTTCTGGAAAGTAATTCTTCAGAATATACGTGAGGGTTTTCTGTACACCAAAATTATGAGGTTCTCAAGCTTTACAGGTTTTCCTTGGTACTTTCCTATATTTGTGGTGATTGAGAATATCTCAGATTTCTTTAGTCTTCAGAGAAGGAAAATATTGGAAGCAAAGTGGCAAAAGAATACTGTAATAAATAGGAGGATATCTTAAAAAATCACAAAATATTTAATATAGCTTCACATTCATGTACTAAGTCACTGCATTTCATTTTGTTGACAATTTTTAATAGAATTTTTGACTGTTCTGAAAATGCTGACCATGATGATCCAATGTTAGATGTAACTCTTGGGGCAGAATAACTTATGCTGTTACCTATTTTGTATTACTTTATTGGTGAGAAAGTTGTCATTTAGGATTTGATTTCTGAAGCATTCTGAAGCAAAAAGTCCCGTGTTTGAGACTTGATTAATCATAGATTTTTTGGAAGCACAGAAATCTCCTGTTACAGTGACTGAAGGTACTGACCAAACTTTATTTTAGCTTTCTCTTAGTTAATAATGAAATTTAACTATCAAGCCAAATGCAGTCAGTAACACAAGGTTATTCATGTCTTGAGAAAATATGCTATTCAGTTCTTCTGTGTAGCAGTGATACTACCTTACAGTCATTTACATGGTTGAAACTGCTGCTTTTTATATCTGAAATAGAACCGTTGTAGTGTTGAAAAAATATCATTTACTAGGTAGTAATGCCCTAAGTATTTAGGCTCCCAAATCATACCTTTAGTCACTTCTGGCTGCACACCACAATTATTTCCTGCACTTGTCACTTGCATTCTGTGTATCTTCTTCAGCATGCAGGATGGATATGTAATGGGTAAAGTGAGTTGTTTAGTTTTGAGTTGAATATGCAAAATATAATTCAAACTGCAGCTGTATGGCTAAAACAATTTTGTTGTTGCAATCCTATGTACCCTGCAATTAAGTTGATCACAAGGGAACAGCAGATCATTGTAAGAAATAAGTTGCTTTAAACACTCTTCTTCAGGGACTATTTGAATATTGAAGTGTGTGGAAGACAGAAGGAGTGGAATGTCCAGACATTTAATGAAGATAAGTTCTGTGGGTGCAATTTGGGACATATATGGTGGAAGAGACATGGAAAAAAACAAGGTGCTTTATTCACCTTGGTCTTTATTGGTAAGACACACCTTAAGGAGATTTAGATACATGAGACAGTGGGTAAACCTGGATGAAGGCAGGCTTGACCTCTGTATAGGAGGACCAAGTTGTAACTATTTAAACATGCGGAAGTCTATTGGACCTGGTAGAATGCCAGCATGTGACAGAGCTGACAGATGTTGCAGAGAGAGAACTTTTGATTATGCTTGAAACACTGTGGTGATCAGGGGAAGTTCCTGAGGGTTAGATGAAACCAAAGATCACTTGTCTTCAAGAGGAAGATCCAGAGAACTACAAACAGAGCATCCTGACCTTCACTGCAGAGAAGGTGATAGAGCAAATAATCCAAGAAACAATTTCTGAACTGTATAAAAGAAAAGAAAATCACTGGGAAGTAGCCATATCTGGCCAACCAGATAGCCTTTTACGTTGGAGTTGCTGACTTGATTCATTAGGGTAGAGCAGAGGATCTTGCTTGTTTTGACTTTGTTAGGGCTTTTGACACTGTCTCATAATATCCTCATGAACAAACTGAGAATGTGTGAGTTAGATAGTGGACACTGAGGAGGACTGAAAACTGAACTCACAGGGTTGTGATCAGTGGCACAAAGGTCAGCTTTGAAACCAGTCACCAGCAGCGTGCCACAAGAATTGATACTGGGTCCAGTGTTCTTAAACATCTTGATTAATGACCTAGAGATGGTGGGACGGAGTGCATGCTCAGCAAGTTTTTGACCAAACAAAACTGAGAGGAATGATTGGTAGATAAGGTGGGTATGTTGCAATTCACAGGGACCCTGGCAGACTGGAGAAAGGAACTGATAGGAACTTCACGAAGTTCAAGAAAAAATGCCAAGTCTAGCACCTGGGAAGGAATAACCCTATGCAACAGGATGTACTGGGAACTGACTGGCACCTTTGCCAAAAAAAAGAATGTGGTTGTCTTTGTGGACAATGTGTTTACCACAAGACAGCAGTGTGCTTTTGAAGTGAAGGAGGCCAACCGGCTCCTAGGCTGCATTAGGAAGAGCATTGCCCATGGGTGGAGGGAGGTCATCTTTTCTGCTTAGCTTTGGTGAGAGACATATGTAGTGCTGAGTGCAGTCCTTGGCTTCTCAGTACAACAGACACACAGGTATAACTGGGGTGAGTCCAGCAAAGGGCTATGAAGAGGATTAAGGGACTGGAGCATCTGCTATCAAAAGCTGAGAGAGTTGGGACTGCTCAGCCTGGAGAAGGCTCAGGAATGTGTATAAATACCTGATAGAAGAATGTAAAAGAAGAGGGAGACAGACTCTTCAATGGTGTCCAGTGACACAGAATTGACCATAAAAGTCTGAAATACAAGAATTGATATAAAAGAAATTCCATCTGAACATAATAAAACACTTTTCTTACTGCAAAGGTGATACAACAATGGAACAGGCTGCACAGAGAGATTCTAGAGTCTCTGTCCTTCAAGATAGGCAAAAGAACTGTGGAGGCAGTTGGTTTGTTGTGTGAAATGCATGAGGCTGCGCATGAGGGCATTTACCCAGACAGGCCTGGCTTGTTGGTGAAAATACATAGTAACAAAATTTTAATCCTTGGTTACTTTCAGTAGTCTTTTTTGGATACTGTTTCCTCTCCAAGTGTTCTGATAGCTTCCACATTGAGTGTGGTGTTGCAAGTGGCTCTTTATACACAAGAAAGTGATAATTACTGATTCTTGAATCACTCAAGATCAACAACAAGTCTATGCATTTTGTTCACCTACTTTCTGGCACTAAGTTTGAATATACTGTTTTTGTAGCCATCCAGACTTCTCTGATATCGACAGTTGAGCAGCACAGCACATCCCATTGTCATCCAGTGGGAAGGCAGGAGGCGTCTGGGAGAAATCTTGTTATGGTCTGAAGACTGGAGGGTGGGGTTGAAGAGTGAAGACAAGCACACAGTCATAGAAAAATGGTGAATTCTTCTGAGAAACTGTTGAACTGGGTGCTTACATTTCAAATCCACGTAAAGCTTTGAATGTCATATCTTAGATTAATTTACAGTTTTTCACCTTGCAAAATTACATTCCTAATGTTGAAAACTAGAAGATACTTTTCCAAATGAAAGCCACAGTTTTAGAGCATAGAGTCCTGTCTAAGTGGTCAATTTAGTAATGTAATGTCAAACAGTTGCAGTTGTTATAAAACACTGACTTACCATTTTGTCTGTCTTCAGGTTGGTCAGTTCACAGGTCATGCAATTTGGGAATGGGGATATGTGTGTTTACTGCATTTTTGTATCCCTACGACTGTTTGTATTTAATTATCAAAAAGGCATAATTATTTTGTGTGGATTCTCATTAAAATTAACTATATCTTCTTCCACATGTATTAGTCCATTTTGTAAAACTTTATTTTCTGATTATTTAGTGTTCATTTGTACTTAGAATCATATTTACTTCTCTGATACCATGCTGACTAAAGAGAGATACTGGTAATCTTAGCTGCTTCATGATTTCATTTTCTTCCATGCTATTGTAGCACTGGATAATTGACCTATTCATTTATGAGAGTTTCATAAAATTGAGATTGATTCTGAATGCAACATATTAGGATTTATTTAGGATGTTTTAAAAGCTGGTTTGCAATTTGATTCTAATTTATGATACTTTAGAGTATCCTAGTAAAAGACTAATACAAAGAAGTAAACAAAGCAATAGAATTGTCCACAGTGGGTTGGATTTCATGAATTTAGTCAGTTAAGTTAATTTTAAAACCTATTGAGCTATATCTAGTTAAATGTTAGAATCAAAGTGATAGTATAGAGTCAGAGTGATAGTATAGATAAAAGTAAATTGCGTAGAACAATTGCTTGCTTTAGATTTGTGCTGTTTAACTTGTTAACATGCATGAGGCTTTGTCACTGCATATCTTACTAAGTGATCTACTGTTCAAGAATGAGTTTATTCCTCTTGCTGATTTGCTTCTAAATTGGAAAGCTAAGTATTACAGATTACGTAATTGCTATCATTGTCTTGTATCCATTTGGGGCTATTTGAGTTTAAATGACAGGATACTTGGGAATTGATTTATCAGTTCTAAGCATTAAATAGAGCATGTTTCGATAGGAAATCTGTCAGGACTCAGTTGTTCCTGTCAACAGTTTCAGTCCTAGAAATCTGAGAATAATCTACTTTGAGCTGTATACTACCACTTCTTTACTACTGGATCTCAGTGGATCAGGTATGTCAGTGTATTTCCTCGACTGACATGTCTGTGAGACAGGGAAAATATAGCTGTTTCCATTTCAGAGATGAGAAGGCTGAAATTCAGTCAGGCAAAGTGACATAGAAATGATAGTGAAAAGGAATGTGGGAGGCTGGGTACTGAATTTAAAGATCCCAGCTCTTAGACAAGGATCTTCACTTCATTGACCAGGTCTCTTTTGAGAGTTATTTTGGTCTTTCTATCCTAAAGGCTACATAGAGAATAAAATATGTTGTCTACTGGGTATATTTATGTTTCCTTTTCTACCTTTAAGTACTCAAATCTGTAAAATTATACGAACCATTGAATGATTTATGGAGGTAGATATTGGTCATTGTTGTACATATTATTAGAGTCTAGAGCTGACAAGACTCCCTTATGCTGTTATTTCAAAATTTTACCCTCAAAGAAGGTGAATATCATCTTTTGTGTCCTCATTAGAGGACTGAATTTAAAACTTTCTAGAAAGTGAGATGCTAAAAATTGATGAGAAAAGCAAGTGAGTTATTACACCAGTTGCATTGTAAATACATTGATTAAAATAATCTAAATCTTTGTTAATGATTTGGTTATTTATTTTTGTCATATTACACAGTGGACCCCTTCTGTAATGCTCTTGCAGTTGTCTAAATCAGCAAATCTTCTGAAACGGCATAAACAACCACTGCTTATCCTAAAATGAAGCCAGTAATCATCCACAATGCAGTTTCCATGGACTAGAACTTCCGTTCTTAGTGTATTTAGGTTGTGTAATTTGCATATTCATAATTACATTTCAGAAGCTAACATAATTAATGAAATTTTGAAATTTATCTTTGTCCCTGATTGGAACGTATTATAGGAAGACCTAAATCAGTTTATCAGCTTATCGTCAGCGATAGTATTGGAGTTGACCTGTTAACATCTTCATTAACTGAATTTTAAGATACAAGTTTCACATGCTTAGTCACTGTAGGGGAACATTTAATGCAGCAATTTTTCTTGATGACCAGATAACTGATTTTACAGTGTGACCCAGTCTGAGAGAGATACCCACTCAAAAGCATTTAAAATTACATGTAGGTAAGGAGGAGTGTAACAGTGATATTATTTTAAAATTAATCTTCCAGCATATTACATTTACATCAAATGTTTCATGTTTTAAGGAAGCTTCTGCATGCTGCAACAAGAAAAATCAATGGGTAAATTTTCCTCATATGGCTTCAAATTCAGTATAGGTACCAATCTGTCTCTATCAGTCATCACAAGAAAGTGAAAATGAAATGTTTGATAGATTTCGTACAGGCACGCATTTGGAATTAAAACCTACTAAGTGTATGTAGTTTTCCTGGCAGGTGCTAGTCTTAGGCTGATAAATCAATTCATATTTCTATTCTCAACTGAAATATCTTTCCACTAGCCTGTTATATTTTTCTGCATTTGGTGTTTAAGGGTTCATTGAATTTAATGAATTATTTTGAGCTTTTGTGCCATTAACTGTTAAGCAGCATTTGAGTAACTATTTTGCTTTCTTTATGCTGTTTCTGCAGTTATATCACTTGCATGCTATGTCAATAGTGGTGATGGGCATCTTAGGAAATGTTAAATTCTGTGTTATTTTTGGTTTTTTTGTTTTTTTTTTTAACTTTGTTTGAAAATGTTTAGACCCAAGTGGTAACTGTCTTTTTAGGTTGAACTGGAATGCCTCTACATTCATATTAAACTAGAACTAGAACTAAAACTATACTGCATTCATTGTAATGAAGATTTATCAGAAACCCTAGAGTTTAGGAAAGATTGTATATTAATGGTAAGACACAACACGCTTCTGAAAACAACTACATACTAAACATACGGAACAGCATGTAGATACTATATGTAGATACTGTATAGAAAGTATTCTTAAATCATGTGGTTGCTATTTTACAAAGTACTAGTTTTCCACCATATAATGAGCATGTAAGTAAGTCATATGAGTAAATTGCTACCTTGCATAGCTTTTATCCCTAGCCATTTTTTTTTTTTTTTTTTGTCTGGCTACTAGATGAAGTGCTGCTAAAGCTAGATATTTTTCTTCAAATATGATTTGGAAATTTTTCTTGGATTTTTTTTTGTGTTGGTATTCTGTCACATTGTGGGCCAATTAGTTTTCTTTCTAGAATGGGTTTTTGATCTTTTTCCTGGAAAAGTTATGCTTTATCTTACATGGATTTTTCTTCAGTTTTCTTCTACTGATTTCTTTTTTTAGAGCTGAAGTTTAGCAGAACTTCTCCTGGTATCTTTGATCTTGCATTAAATATCTTGAGAAGCTGATCATTTCCGCTTCTGTTAACAGGCTCATCTCTATCCTTTCTTCTCTTGAGCTTTTGTGAGCATATCAACAAGAGGAAGAGCCATTATTTGTAATCACTGTTCTTACATTATACACTTCAAGACAGAAGAATGTATATAGTTAAATTAATTTGTAATGATAGTGTTACTTTAACTTTTTCTTACAAAGCAAACCAAGCAGAAATCTTTGAATAAGGTATACAAGTTTTACCAGAAGAGTACATAGACATAATACAGGAGTGAATTTCAGCTTCTGACTGGAAATATTCTGTAGTCTTAAAATTCTTGAATAAGAAAACCTTACAGTTTGATTACATACCACTTGCTTCCCTTTCATCCCCTGTAAAATTAAATATTTTATTGTGTGTTCCTTTTTATTCCTGTGAAAACTGAGTCTTCCAGTGGGAATTAATCCAGTTCATACAAAGTATGCTTGTAATATTAGAAGGTGAAAAAACATGGATGTTTATTTTCAGCTATCTGTTCTGGAATAAGGTTAGTGTTCTGCA
The DNA here is from genome assembly GCA_033556795.1 of Tapera naevia. Taxonomy (NCBI): domain Eukaryota; kingdom Metazoa; phylum Chordata; class Aves; order Cuculiformes; family Neomorphidae; genus Tapera; species Tapera naevia. Next base: position 1,910,923 of record JAUMJJ010000044.1, on the reverse strand, counting down.
AAAGCATTTAAGTTTTATTTCAGTATATATTCCAGTGGGACTCCTGACTCTATTGCATTTGCATTTGATCCAATTTAACCTTTTCTCTATCTACTGATGTAAACTAATCTACAATATATTTAACAATCATGAAGTTATTAATTTTAGATCTCCTGGGTTTGTTTTTTGGTCTGGATACATCAAGATTTATATTAACTTTCTCCATGTATGGAATTCTAAAGTTTAAGAATTCTTCACATGGTGTTTAAAATAGCTTTGAAGTTGATGTCTAAATGTGTATGCCATTGGAAGTCAGTTCTAACTGATGTTCCTGGACTGCATTGTTGATGAGCTGGCTGAAAAAAATGTATGGAAGTAAACAATGAAAGTTTCAGCAGAAAAGTGTCATGCTGAAGACCTTTAGTCAACATGCCTTGATGGTGGTAAGATACATGGTTGCCAGAAGGGATCATTTTAAAGATGGGAATGAGGAGTTTGTGTATTTTTTTTTTTTCTTCCTGCCGTGTAAGCCTCTTTCTCAAATGATATGAAAGTGTCAGTGGCTGGAATTTCAAAGGATTTTAGCAAATAGTTTTTTCTTCAGCTAACTTGGTAGCAAATGGTGTTCATATAAGAATGATGATTAAAGAGTGGCCAAGTATTTGAGTGTTCATAAGTTTATCTGAAAAAGTGATGTTGTTTTGCTGTGCTTGGACAACTTCCTTTACATATAGTTGACTAACTACGATGGCAGTTTGAAAAGCGAAGATCTCGTTGGAAGAGTTTTTTTAGAGGGGTATCAATGAGTTTGTGAAAGGAGGCATGAGGGAAGCTGAGGCTAATTGATCAGACTGAATGCAGCATGGAGAATTGAGAGCATATTTTGATAAGTACATGCTATTGATGAAAGTGGAAAAGGATGAAGATGTTCAGTATAAGAATAGGAAAGTTCAAGAACTGCTGTAGCATAGATGGATCCCTACAAAATGCAGTAGTTCTTTGTTTTTAACAGATAGATAGGAAGGTTTTCTGAGTGCTCCGTGTGCAGTAACTTCTATAGTTTGACAAGTTGGGAAACGTGAGGACAGAAAGCATACTTTTTTCCTTTCCTTTCCCCCTTTTCCTTCCTCCTTTCCATTCTCTCCTTTCCTATTTTTTTTCCTTTTTTATTTTTTTGCTGTATGAGAAATTGTGATAGAAGAAAACTGTAAAAGAAGAGTTCTAAAAGCTTGCACCTTGGGTGAGTGTCCCTAAAATGTTGTGAAGGAATTAGTCTACATACATTTCATAGTTTAACAAGACCCTTTGAAGTTTGAATTGAATTGTAAATTTTAATATTTTCCATTTCTGTGATATACCCAACTTTCCAATGTAAAAATTTGAACAGTGCCACACTGAGTTTCAATTTGCAACCACAACTCTTTCTCTGATTTTTAGACTAAATTTTTTTCTACTCAGATTCTTCACAACTGTCAAAATTCTGGATGTGACAATGAAAAAACAAATATTCTAATTCTGTATGGCATATGCATATTTAAAATAATATAGGAAATAGTTTATGAAAAATGGAATTCTTACAGTTTTTATGCCTGATGTGCTTTTATGTATGTTTTATAATAAAATGCTGCTTTCCAGAAAGGAGGAAAAAACTGGAGTTTAAAAATGAAAAATATTTTAGTTTGTCCAAGCTTATGTTGCCTTTAATAGGTCTAGACCTTCACGGTGAGAGATGGTTATGATTTACATTGATATATTTTTGTAAATCATAAGCTTAGCTCTATTATGTGGCATTTCTAGTTAAAGATGAAAGAAGATAGGAAATAAGGATGTTATTCTAGAAACCTGCAGTCTGTTCCTTACGTTGCATATTCTCTGTGCATTGTCCAGAATGAATCGTTTAGGCCTATGTATCCAAAGGTATTTAGGATCTAATTCCTCTTAGCTACTCTTCAGTCAGAATTTTTAAGTATCAGTTTAATTTGCTTTTCTTCCCCAAAAGGGGTTTCTTATTTTTGTCAATAAACCTGACTAACTGAAGGTTGCCTTAATTACTCTGGTGTGAAGGAGGCATTCACATGCCCTGCCCAGAATATTCCAGATTTCAAGTCTGTATGTGATAACCAAAGAAGCTTTGCATCAAAGTGATTTCAAATCACAAAATTTTGGCCCATTCTGTACTCACCCAGTATAATTTCTACCTTATTTCTGGTGGTTTTATTCTTCTTAGTCAGTTCATTTGAGCAGAATACACTTCCATCCTTTGGAATATTTTAAAATTTTAATTATTACATAAATTTAACCTTTTTTTTCTTTTCGCCCTGTGCTCTTTCAGCAGAGAAGCAATGGTAAGGGTACGTTAGGAAAATATAAGGATAAGCAAGGCTTTTTTGACTTAGACAGCTATCAGCTGCAGAATGATGGAAGATGTAGATGAATATGATGAAGTTCCATCTGGACATGATTAACTATGTGCCCTTGTCTGTTTCCACACTCTCTGCCAGTTGACATCTTAAGTCTGTTTTAGTTGTATTACACTTCAGAATTGTCTTGCATTCCCAGTGCATTCCTCTCTGTTTTGCAGTGAGTTGGCACCATACCAAGCAGATTTCCAGGTGCAGATGTAGTGTGAATTGTTGCAAATATTATTGCTGGGTACGTGGGCACTGCTGTAATGGCACTGTTCTGAGAGACACCAGCCAAACCTCCAAACTTCAAGCAAGCATTTATTCATGCTCAACTACTAGCCAATTAGTCTATTAACAGTTTAGAGTCAAGCATTAATCAAAAATACATTGGTTAAACCATAGCTTTCCACTACTGTGTGTCTGATGGTTATTACTGGTTCTGATAGCCAAAGTCTTTGATGGTTTTAAGTCTCTCAGGTCAAGATGACCAGGCTTGTGAGCTCTTTGACATGGCAAGCTGGAATGAAATTGGGCACTTTTACTTTTTTCCCAGGCTTCACTGGATGTCATTTAAACATTTCTCTGTGGGCCAAGATCAGTATGGTCCAAAGGCAGTCTCATAAGTGTTGGTCTATTCTGGTTTCTTCAGAGGAATATTTCCTATTTGCAGACTGCTTTCCAGTCTTCTGTTGCCTTCAAATTGTTGCAGACTGTGCCAAGCAATGAAATACAACAAAGTACTGTACTTCCTATTCTAATTCAAACAATCTTTTTAGGTACCTGAGTGCAAGGCAAATAAGTTTTTTTCATTTTTCTGCTTTAAAGAAAGCAGTCTTTCATCTAGGAGTAAGAATAAAAGGATGTGTTTAACGAACAGGCCTTCACACTACAGGGTAGGAAAGCTCCAGTGAAAGATATATCCAATCCCTCCATCTTTAGTAGGGTAAAGTAAGCACTAATTCACCTGTTGACCTGCACGACCTACATCCTTCTCTCACAAAATGACATTGCAGATTGAGGAAGATAGGAATGGGAGAAGCTGTTGAGATTTTGTCCTGTCCATTCATTGTTTAAGTAGATAACATATAGTTATCCCTGCAGTAAGCCTAGAGATATCCCAGTTGTAAGCCTATTTGCATGTCACTGCCATTTGCTTTAGCTTACTTATCTTTTAAAGGCAACATTTTTGCTTACTAGGTCAGTTTTATTGCATTCTTGTTGAAATCTTCCTTTTGACAACTGTAATTTCTATATTCAGTAACTGAAAGGATTTTGCATAATTCTTTCTTTTCTATGATGTGTTTTCCAGACCTTAACCCTTGTACATTTAGAATGCTCTTCTCTAAATAACTTGTAGTCAACAATATTTTTAACTAAGATTCTCAAATCTCAGAGCACTCTTCTGTATCTTGGTAAGTTTAGAAAAGTGTATCATGTAGAAGGAATAGGATCAGTGGAGAGTAAATGACCAAAAGCTGATATAGTAACTGTTAGAAGATATGATACCTTTTTTTTCCTTAAACACTAACATATTAGTAACATTTTTCAGCATAGACTTTGTTTCATTGTTTGCTACTAACTACTGAAACAATTTTTAAGAATATCAAATATCCTTTGTCCTGTAATGCAATTCTTCCAGCAAAGATGGCAAAAATGGAACAGAGAATTTCTCTTACTTTGAAGATGTTATGTTCATAGGGTGCCATGACATAGTTATCTAGTTCCTGTATTACATATACTAGGTATTTCAATTAAATGTCATAGGGATCATTGATCCCTTCCAGTGTAAATCTCTCTGTGCTTACCCCTTCTAATATTTTGCAGTTGAAGGGTTTTGGTTCTTGAAACTATATGTGAATTCTGTGCCGTTCAGTCAACTATTATTCCTCCCATAAATCTGTGAAAAGCTTAAACAAGGAGTAATGATATTGATGTTGCTAACTGAAGTATTTAGAACTTGTCCATATATCAGCAGAGTCCAGCTGCCTACTTGGATATCCCTAAAAACCTTGGGAGAGTACAAACAATCAAATAATGTTTAGTAAGAAACTGGTGTTTTAATATGAGAATTTTAGTATCTGAAATTTATTTATAATAATCATCTTTTTACCAGTGAATAGCATGTATAAACTGACTTCTACTTTACTGCTAACACATATATATGGTTCCTTTAAATTTATAACATCGCTTGTTTGAGGGAAATTATTCATAAAATTTTTGTTTACACAAAAATTGGCGAGGAATGCTTGTATAAAACTCTGGTGTATTATTGATTCCATTTATACTTTTGTTCAGGAACCAACCAAGCATTATGTATTACTTTTTGAAACTTGATGTTCCGAGAAATTTTCCTTTATTGTGAAACACATTATATTGCCAGAAGTTCTTAATGAGTGTATTGGTAATTTATCATTATAAACAGGTAAGATCTTAAGATTAGTCTTTTAGTCTGACCATTAAAAGCCTGCCATTAATGCATGTCATGATGAGGTCTAGCTTGCTTTACCTTCTGTGATGTTTTATTTAGCCTTATAGAAGAGAAAAAAGAAATTTCCTGCTGCACTGCAAAATAAATTACAGGCTTTCATTTTTGCACTGAATTAGAGCCTGCTACATTATTTGATCTACACAATAAAGCATATGTAACTGAACAAAACTTTGCAAACACTGGTATCTTAAAAAAGTAAATTAGTTCAGGGTGAAGTAATCTGGGAAAAAAAACCCAGTAATCATTAATCTGACACATTTTATCAGTCTCATTTAGTAACTAATTGATCAAATTAGACTCTTTAACTATTCAGTCTTGATATTTCAAGTCTAGAAAACAGAAGGATTCAAGCTGGGAATTTGAGTGTATTAAAAAATTTTTAGGGGACTTAGCAGACAACATGAAATTACACGGAATGTACAGGAAAGGAGCAATTTTCAGCATTGTAGCTTTGCCTGAGTTGTTCTCATTATACTGAAGAAATGCTAATCTTGTCACATTCAGCAGCTGGGCTTGGGCAATATCTTTCTCCCACTTGGAGGGGTTAATTAACATTCTTTCATAATGTAGCCTGTTTAGCTTACATTGACATGATGCAACAAGCACTGGCTATACAAAGCAAAACCATTAACAAGTGGGTGTGTCCAACTGCTTATTAGCCAGAACAAAAAGAATTATTGTCAAACATTGGTCTGTGGCTTGTAATACGCTTGACACTCCAGTTAGGCTAGGATGATGTCTTTTCTTCAGTAATATGCAGGTACATTTATTTACATGCACTAACAGTATAATTTAGATTATAAAAATATGTTCATGTAACTGCTAAGTATTTATGCAATGTAAAAGAATGACTGCCTCACAAATGTGATGCTAGAAAAACTTCAGTGAATAGCAAGATGATAAAGGCTAACTGCTAAACATATGGCACCTACCAGGAAAAATCTATACTGTGTAGTGAGCTATAGTAAATAATTACGCTTAGAATGGAAACTTAGAGCTTAATAAAGGAAGTAAACTAAATACTTTTGAATAAAAGGATATTAAGTCATTAGATTTATTTCTGCTTAGGGAAAACACGTTGCAAAGTTTGTATTCCACAACATGCTTTAGCTGGCCTAGTTTACCTACTGATAAATCAGTCTACAGAGCAACTTGTTAACCTGCCTACCAGTGTATTGCAGTTCTGAGGCGGAGCAACATATCATATTGTATGCTTAAATACAACACTGTTCACCAGATTGACAGTGTGGAGATAAAATTAACTCAATCACCAAAACACATTAAAAATATATATGCAGTTTAAAGTTACATGGCTTTCCTCTCCTTTGGATGGGATGACGTAGCCTGAAGTTTGGTTCAAGCAGTGCCAGATATATGATGGGTAGTCCTGGGCTATGAGGTCCTCTGGGGTCTCCTTAGTTCTCTCTGGGGATTCTGTCCTATCTAACCCTAGATTCTCTGTCATATGTTCCGTTATGTCTCTGGAAATCATTACTTCCAGGACTGGGCAGAGAATACACGTTCTTGACTATCCCCGTTCAGCATCATTCAGTGCCTAACAGCAGACTGTCAGCTGTCCGTAGCACTTGCAGTCTACCCATTTCAAAGCTTCGCTACAGTGACTGACAGCTGGTTTACAACCACAGTGTCCTGTGAGCACTAGGCCTTGTTGAACGTCATGAGGTTCACATGGACTCACTTCTCAAGCTTGACTAGATCCTTCTGCATGGCATCCCATCGCTCAGGCGTGTGAACCACAGCACTCAGCATGGCGTCATCTGAGGATGCACTCAATCCCACTGTCCATGGCATTGATGAAGATACTGAACAGTACTGGTCCCAGTATGGATCTCTGTGGGATACTACTTGTCACTAGTCTCCACGGGATATTGAGCCATTGATTGCTACCTTCTGGATCAACCAGCCAGACTGTTCCTGACCCACCCAACAGTCCATTCGTCAAATCCATCTCCCAAATTTAGAGAGAAGAATGTTGTGGGGGACTATATCAAAGATCTCATGGAAGTCCATATAGCTGACATCCGTAGCTCTTCCTTTGTCCACTGATGTGGTCACCCCATCATAGAAAGCCATTAGGTTGATCAGATAGGACTTGCCCTTGGTGAAGCCTTGCTGGCTCTCTCGAATCACCTCCCTGTCCTCCATATGCCTTAACATAACTTCTAGAACAGCCTGTTCCTTGATCTTGCCAGGCACAGAGGTGATACTGACAGATTGGCAATTCCCAGGATCCTCCTTTCTGCCCATCTGAAAAGGGGGTGCAAATGGTTCCCTTTTCCCAGGCACCATGGCCTTCCCCCTGACTGCCATGACTTTTCAAATATGGAGAGTGGCTTGGCAACTGCATCACCCCATTCCCTCGTGACTCTGGGGTGCATGTCATCAGGTTCCATAGGGCTATGTATATTCATGTTCCTCAGGCAGTCTTGATCTTCTCTTATTGCGGGAGAGACTTTGCTTCCCCAGTCTCTATCACGTTGTGCCTCCATTCAAGAGGTGTGGGAAGAGAGGTTGCTGGTGAAGACTGAGGCAAAGAAGTTGTTGAGTACCTCACCCTTCTCCTCAGCCATTGTTACCAGTTTGCCAACCATGTTGATCAGGGCAGGCACCCTTTGTTTTAACTTTCGTTTTTTGGCTGACATACCTGTAGAAGCCTTTCTTACTATTCTTTGCTTCCTTTTCAAAGTTCAACTCCAGCCATACCTTGACCTTCCTGACTCCATCCTTATGCAACTGGGCAGCATCCTTATACTCTTCCTGGGATACCTGTCCCTGCTTCTGCTGCCTATGCATTTCCTTCTTGCCCTTTAGTTTGACCTGCAGGTCTCCGCTCATCAATGCTAGTCTTTCCTAATTTCTTACATCTAGGGCTTGAGAGCTCTTGTACTTTATGGGAAGTGTTCTTAAAAATCTGCCAGCTCTGTTGTGCTTACTTGTCCCTGAAGACAGTTTACCTGGGGTCCTATTGACTAACTCCTTCAACAGCTGGAAGTTTGCTTCCCTAAAATTCAGTGTCCTGACTTTACACTTCACCTGCTCCATATCCCACAGGACTGTGAACTCCACCAGTCCATGATCACTACAACCCAGACTGCCTCCAAACAATGCCACTGATGAGCTCACTTGCACTGGTGACCATGAGGTCCAGTATTGCATCCTCTCTGGCAGGACTGTCTATTACCTGGCTTAAGAAGTTACCCTCAATGCACTCCAGGAGTCTCCTGGATTGCCTACAGCTCACCATGCTACTTTCCAGTAGTTGGAGTGGTTGAAGTCTCCTAGCAGGATGAGAGTGTTCAAGTGCAATGTCTCCTGGAATAAGAAGAGTTTGTCAATAGACTCTCCTTGATCAGGCAACCTGTAGTAAACACCAACCACAAGGTTCCCTTTGTTGCCTCTATCTCTGATTCTTATTCATAAGCAGCCTGATCATGGCTGCTCTTCACACCCTATTTCTTGACTTAGAGAGCAAAGGCTCTGCCCACCTTTCCTCTCCTGTCCTCTCTGAACAGCCTACAATACAGTCATGGGATTTGTCCCATCACGTTTCAGAAATGGCAGCTAGGTCAAATTGCTAGAAGTATAGTGGTTTTCTCCTTCATATTTATCCTGTGGACATCCATTTTCATTGTTAGGATTCTCAACATTTCTGTAGTAATCTGCGTAGTTCCATTCGTTTTTTTCTTTTCAATTTTTATCCTAATTTTTATCAGGTATACTGGAAAGAAGTGGAGGGTTTAGTCAATGTGAAAACTCTGAGAGTCTATTGATTAATCTCAAATAGGTTTGATCAACAATTTATCAGTCCTTCTAAACATTTCAGAAGCAGTTAAATCTGTCAGGTGCCATAGATAGGCTTCCATGGAGTTTAAACCCTTGATGGTCTCAGTTGGCAAAGTCCTGTCCCAGTCCCCCACCCCCATCCCAAAATTATATAGCTGTTCCCTGCTTTACTCTAGCTTCATCTGAATGCAAAGTGAGTCAGTGGTAGTTGGAGGGAGGGACTACGGAAACTCAGCTTTAAGTCATCTTAAACTGAGGTAGAACCCAGCCTTGAAAGGAAGGTCTGTTGTTGCAGTTGTTTTAGATGACAAGCAATTTTCTGAGAGGCTCTGAGGTTTTTTTGGTACAGTAATGAATTCCTCCTACTATATATTGGCATGGCCGTGAATATACACATTTTTACTATGGTTTTGTCAAAAAATATTGTAGGGTTTTGGGGAGGGGGGGGTTGTTATTTGTTTAGAGGGGTTGGGGATTAAAGTCTGGTTTCTTCCCTATCAGCCATCTGTTCAGATAAATTAAAAAAGTCACCTGGATAAGACATTCTAAGTTTCTGTAGATTTTTTTTTCATACAAACCTCTCTTATTATGCATGATAATGCTATTAATTTTTAGTGACATTGATCCTCAGGCAGTGAAATTTTGAGATCACACAACATTTGGTTTACTGGCTGGTAATTTGTTTGCTTTGATTCTTCACAGAGGCATACCGTCTTCTGTTTTGAAGGTGACAGGTGGAGAAGAACCTGTCTTGTCTGGTTATTTACATTCATTAATCATTTACTGCTTAAAACATTTTTTTTTTTTTAAATGAAGTCTCATTCCTGATTTTGAATTAATTTTAGTTTGTCACCTTATCAATGTATTGCCATTTCTGCTGTGTAAAAGTGAGGAATCCTGTAGTTCCCCATGTATGTTTTCTACAAAGGCATAAGTCATCCTTGTTTGTTTTCCTGGTAAGTTTTCTTTGTAAGACATTTTCCTTGATTCTTTCACTATTTCTGTATTCTATCCAAATTTCCATTGTTCCCTTAAAATGCTAGGGCCACAATCTTAGGCACTTTTCTACTACATATGTATTTTCTATATGGTTTTGGTGTCAAAAATTTCTTCTCAGATTTTAACTACAGTGGTTGCTTCAGTGCTTTCTGTGGAAGAAGGCTATTTAAGTTGCTTTTTCACTATGACTCATTAAATGATTTTCAGAGCCTGCTTTTCAGATTACAGCCTTTCATTCTGTGGACTGCCGGAAGTTTAACTTTGAATTTGAATGTACAGAGTTTATAGTGCAATTCAGAAGAAATTTTTTTTTTAAAAAGAGTTTTGAATGATGCCCAGTTATTTACAAGCTGAGGGAAGATTTGCTGCTGGTTTTCCTGGGCTGTCCCTAAAATGACAAAACTCAGAGAAGTGATATATGTTTCTGAACATGTAAATAAAAGATACTTTTAATATAAGATAAAAATTAGATAAAACCCTATTTGTACTAACTTTTATGCTAGTATGGGGAAAAAACATTTGGCTAGTATCAAGATTGGTAAGAGCTAATTTTAAGATCCAAATAGAGATAAGTGACAAATTAGTGTGGTAGTGTAAGTGACAAAGTAAAAAAAATGCACTAACCTTTTAATTCTACTTCTTAATTTTATTCAGAGAGCACCATGCAGACATCAGAGACTGGGTCGGATACAGGTTCAACTGTGACTTTACAGACGTCTGTGGCTGGCCAAGCGGCAGTGCCCACGCAGGTAGTACAGCAAGTGCCAGTTCAGCAGCAGGTAGGTGGCTGTTTTGGGATGATTAGAAAGAAAATTCGGTAAGGACAGTTATTGGCAGTGTAGTAAAGTACTTGATTTTGTACAAGGCTGCTAAATGTGCTTTCTTGTTCTGCTTTTATTGATTTTATTTTGCTGGAATTAAAATAACTAGAGAAAGGCAAGCTGTTTGCAGGATCTGTTCCTTAATTATTAGAGCATCTGACAAGAACCAGTAGTAGAGATCCATGATTCTAACTGTAGGTTAGTACTGAATTCATTTAATAGCCCATAGAAATTTACTTCAATTTATATTATTGTTTATTTACGTTTTTCCTTTAAATCATGAATAATGAATATGTTTCTGATATTATTGGCTATCTCATTTCTCCTTTCATTTGGACATCCAGGTAAGTGCAATACAAATGTAATGATGAAAAGCACTGTCCTTTGCACTTCTAGGCTTGACTGCCTGCAGATCTTTGCGCAATATTATGGAAGTATTTGTGGTATGACAAGTCAATCCATCATGTACATTTGCCAGGGAAGCAGGAAGGCTTTTAGAGCCGCCAGCACAGTGCACACCTCTGTTATATGACATGGTCACTTGCCTGTGCAGTACCCACAAGCTTTGGAAGGAGTGGTGGCTGAAGAAAATGGGAAGGTAAAAAGAGAAGGCATGGAGGTGAAAAACAGGGACTGAATGTAAAAGTCATGACAGTTATACATGACTTCGTAGAATACAAACTAGCTGGATGGTATCTGATGTTGTTTTTCACCAATTGTGCAGAGTTTATTAACTTACTTGTTTTTGTATCAGTGGAGCACTGTTCTCTAAATTAGATTCTTCGGTATTTGTTTAGTTCTAAAATTCCAGGTGATGCATTTTTTGTATGTGTTCCACAATCTCGTAATTTCACTAACAATTTTTTCTTGATATACAGACACAATTTATAATTCCTCATTGTTCCATTACTATAGTTTCTGCTTATGTGTATCTTTTAGGATGCAGGGTTACTTTTTAAAAAAAACTAATTCGGAAAAGCATTGAATTTGAACTTAACAAAATTTTATTTAAATGCTTTCCTTTCCATATTTGCTCAGAATTCACCAGAAGTGAATAAAAATAGTTGCAAATATTTTTCCTGAGTTCAGACTGTTAAATACTCTCTCTTTTTTCACTTGAATGTGTATTAGGATAGAGATTTTTGAATACTATGTTGGGTCTTAATTGAACCTTCTGTGATGCTTGGACTTAGCTAATCTTTGTAGGAGATTTTGTCTGGTTAACTCTTTTGTAATGTGAAGTGCAAGACTTTTTCTTTATGAAATACAATCTGGATATTTGTCTGTTTTTCTGTGCTCTTTCGTGGTGACAGATGTTTAATAGATTTAGTTTATGTGATTTGTTCTTTTTCATTCCTGTTTTTCAGCTTTTCAGATAAAAGGTGGTGATTTGGTAGTGCTGCACTGTTGCTTGTTTTAATCAAATAGGATATACATATGATGGTCTTATATTAAATCCTGAATTTTATCCATGAAAAGTACTGATCAGTGTGAGGGACAGAAGATTGGTAACAATTTAGTGGCATATAGGATACTTTATAGTATTATAGTTCTAATCAGCTGTAAGGATAGGATCTTCTGTGCATTTGTATTCTATTTTTGTCACAAGCAACTGAAGAATCAGCAGTGCTTTGGTGGTTTTGCTTGTGCAAAATTTCTACCCTTCTGAAAACTTGTAGGATAGAATTGGCTCCTTATTTTCACACATAAATAATGCATTAGTCTTTGTCATCAATTATCTATATATTTCCTAAAATTATTCCAATTGTCCTTTATTAATGTGATATTCACGTCAAGACACAGAAGCCCAGGAGCAGCCTGCCGTTATCTTGCTTGATTATAACTTAATGAGACAGGAAACTCATTTTTTTAATTGCACTGAGTACGTAGAACTGTCCCTGATAAACATTACATACATCTCCATTAGTACTGCTGCTTCTGAGTATTCTCCTTCACTGAATACTCCATCATTATTTTGGACTTATTTTCCCCGTGGGGATATTAGAATATATTTTTCTAGTTGACACTTAACACTGATGGTAGGAATCAGCATAAGATTTCAGAAAGGAAAGCTAAGGGATCAGTCCAGCCAAAGAAGAGGAGGTACTTCAAAATTTTGCAGGGATTGAAGATACGACGACAATGTTGGGAAATCCAATGCTGATAGTATTGCAGTGATTAAAATGCATGTGTGGGAGATTTCTGTAGAGAGAAGATATGTTACGGAAGTCTATGTGTGGTAAGGAGAAAAGGAAGAGTAAGCTGAGTAAGTGGAAGGGTGGACTAAGAGCCTTTTTCCTACAGCTGTGTTTATATTGAAGCATCCTGTCTTCTAAGCAAACAGTGAAAGAGTAACTTCTGATGTTTTCAGCTAAAACAAATCCCTAATTTGCATCTAGCTAGTATAAATATGGAGCTCATAAAAGTCTGCTGCGATACTCCGCAAACAGGGATTAAAAGGTGCCATTAACCAAAACCTGGGGTCCCCTCTGGTAGAAGGGGTGCTGGTGGAAGCTGGTTTCATGCAGCATAGCAGCTGTCGCTGTTGACACAGATAGAGGGTAATGGTGAGGGGACAAACGTGTCCATGTATAAGCAAAAAGGCAGAAGAATAAGAGCAAAAAGGTGGGTGTGAAATTAAATCCCATTTTAAAAGCCTGAGGAATTTTCTTAGTGGTTTGTTTCCTCAGATACAGGCATTTTTCACTTATATATCATTGTTTTTTCCACAAGCATTCTTTAGTACCGTGCAGTAAGCTTTAAGGATTCAAAATCAACCTCACTTTTTAGTTAATGCTATGCAATAAGGAAGGATTGGAGAAATAAGGCTAAAAATAGTCATATAATATCTATGCATCAGAAGTTGAGCAAAGCAGTCCTTCATATTCACCACTGGATTCACAGAGTGTTGTATCATTGACTGGAGATGCAGACTGTTGCTAATCAAAATTGTTCTTAATGCAAAATCATGCTTAGCGTATGGAAAACCTAATCTTGAACTGACATCAGCCATTATATAAATATGAATGTACTTGAAATATTACAGCATGTGCTATCTGTATTTTGCTTGCCAAAAGTAATCCAGACTAATGAAGGTACAAAAATTTTTTTGTTTGGGAGAACAGAACATGATGGATGTCCAAGCTGTTTGCATAGGCACTGTGGATAATTTTATGGGTTTTTTAAATTAATTTAAAAATCCTTATATATTTTTCCCCAATTGTTCTCTTTGCTTAGTAGTACTTTGAACATATGCCCTTTTTATTGGAAATTAAAATTCTGTTTTAAATTTTGGGTTTGTGCTTAAGTGTAATTTCTGCATTTCAGTATGCTTTTATGCACTTTATTTTTGTTGACAAATAATTATTGATAGATACAATATAACTTAGTCCCTCATCTGTTCCTCTGAGGTAGTGTAATTAAGAATATAATTTATTTTCCTTTTTTCTACTCAACTAGTAATCATAGATACATGTGTATATTGAAATAAGTTTAGTTTTCACGTGCCTCTTGTTTTCCTAAAACATTTCAGGTGCTTGCTTCTAATCTTATTGCTAGAATCACTGAAGTTATAGGAATGAAAGATCTTTTGTATCACCCTATCTAATTTACTATTTCCTAGACAAATCACTTAATTTTCTGTTTTCCAGCCAGGCAATAACAACAATTACCATGACTAGCTCACCAGTCCCCCCAGAACATACATTGTGTTTTCTATTTTCAGCCCAAATAATTTAGTTCTTGGAGTATTTTTTAATAAAAGAAGGCTATTGAAGTTTTAGTTTCTGTTGAATATTCTTTGATGTCCAATTTCTCCTCTGCCCTAGAAACTAAAGAACATAGCTGATGTAATTCCTTTAACAGCTTAAAAAAAGGTACAAGAAAAATGATAAATAAAACTGAAGAGAAGAAAAATATTGGGTTTTTTTTTTTTACAGTTTCCACAAAAAACATTGATATTCTTGGGTAGTGTTTTGTTTCCTCATAGACAGCTTCTTCTCAAATACTTTTGTGCTCAGTGAGAGTAAATATATACATTTGATATATTAAAGATTAAAAAGAAATTCCAGAGGCACTAGATTTCATTCTTATGAAAACATTTTTCACAAAATGAAGTAAAATAGGAAAAAAATTAGTATTGGAAATATATAACAAAGATCACAGAATCACAGTATCATAAGGTTGGAAAGGACCTCTGAGATCATCAAGTCCAACCTATAACCCAACACCAACACTAACACCAACCATCATCTAAACCATGGCACTCAGTGCCTCATCCAGTCTCCCTTTAAACACCTCCAGGGTCGGTGACTCCACCACCTCCCTGGGCAGCCCATTCCAATGACCAATCACCCTTTCAGTGAAGAACTTTTTCCTAACATCAAGCCTAAACTTTCCCTGACGAAGCTTAAGTTCATGCCCTCTAGTTCTGCCACTGGTCACCTGAGAGAAGAGACCAATCCCTGCCCGACTACAACCTCCTTTTAGGTAGTTGTAGAGAGCAATGAGGTCTCCCATGAGCCTCCTCTTCTTCAGACTACACAGCCCCAACTCCCTCAGTCGCTCTTCATAGGGCTTGTGCTCCAGCCCCTTCACCATCTTTGTTGCCCTCCTCTGAACACATTCTAGTATCCTAACATCTTTCCCAAACTGGGGGGCCCAGAACTGGACACAGTATTCAAGGTGAGGCCTGACCAGTGCCGAGTACAGGGGGACGGTAACTTCTCTGGTCCTGCTTACTACACTATTCCTGCTGCAGGCCAGGATGCCATTGGCCTTCTTGGCCACCTGGGCACACTGCTGGCTCATGTTGAGCTTCCTGTCCACCAGCACTCCCAGGTCCTTTTCTGCCTGACTACTCTCCAGCCACTCTGTCCCCAGTCTGTAGCTCTGCATGGGATTGTTGTGTCCAAAATGAAGTACCCGACATTTGGACTTATTAAACATCATCCCATTAGAATCAGCCCAGCTCTCCAATCTGTCCAGGTCCCTCTGTAGGGCCATCCTACCCTCTAACAGATCAACCCTTCCTCCCAGCTTGGTATCATCTGCAAACTTGCTGATGATGGACTCAATCCCCTCATCCAGATCATCAATAAAGATATTAAACAGGACGGGACCCAACACCGATTCCTGGGGGACACCACTGGTGACCGGCCGCCAACTGGATGAAACACCATTCACCATCACTCTCTGGGCTCGGCCATCCAGCCAATTCCTAACCCAGCACAGAGTGCTCCCATCTAGGCCACGGGCTGCCAGCTTCCCTAGGAGTCTACTGTGGGAGACAGTGTCAAAGGCCTTACTGAAGTCCAGGTATACCACATCCATAGCCTTCCTCTCATCCACCAGGCGAGTCACATGGTCGTAAAAGGAGATCAGGTTGGTCAGGCAGGACCCACCCCTCCTAAACCCATGCTGGCTGGGCCTGATCTCTTGGCCGTTCTGCAGGTGCCGCATGATTGCACCCAGGATTATCTGCTCCATGATTTTACCTGGGACCAAGGTCAGGCTGACAGGTCTGTAATTACCTGGATCATCCTTACGGCCCTTCTTATGGATGGGCGTCACATTGGCCAACTTCCAGTCTTCCGGGACCTCTCCAGTGAGCCAGGACTGCTGAAAGATGATGGAGAGCGGCTTAGCAAGCTCATCCGCCAGCTCTCTCAGCACCCTAGGATGGATCCCATCCGGCCCCATAGACTTATGAGGGTCCAAGCGGCTCAGCAGGTCTCTAACTTCCTCCTCATGGATTGCAGGAGGGCCATATTTCACTCTGCCCCCATCAACCACTTCAGAGGGCCAACTGTCAAGCGAGCTGACATCCTTGCTGTTAAAAACTGAGGCAAAGAAGGCATTAAGTACCTCAGCCTTCTCTGCATCTTTGGTTACTATATTTCCCTCCACATCCAACAAGGAGTGGAGGTCGCTGCCACCCTTCTTTCTACCATTGATGTATTTATAAAAACTCTTCATATTATCCTTAACAGAAGTGGCCAATTTGAGCTCCAGCTGGGCTTTTGCTTCCCTGATTTTCCTCCTACAAGACTTAACAACATCTTTGAACATGACCTGGCTTACGTCCCCTTCTTTCCAACGGTGATACATCCTCTTTTTCTTACTTCGCTCCTTCAGAAGCTCCTTAGTCATCCAGGCCGGCCATCTGCCCCTACGACTCTTCTACAAAAGAGATAAGATGTTTTAATAGAACTCCAGTATAGCCATTCTAAAATAAAAAACAGTCAAAATTTGCAATTAGTCAATTAAAATTTTAAGTTTAACATTTTTTGATATTTTGTTTCACAGTAAATTAATTTTTGTTGTTGATGTTCCATATCAGAAAAGAAACTCATTTTGCAATTTTTCACTTTCCTGTCCAGCAGACACTGAGCTTTGATAACTTTATACCACTTTGTCCCTGCAGTAGTGAATCTGAAATTGTGGCAGATTGTATCTCAGAATAATGGGAGAATATAATACTTTGTATAGAATGGGAACGTGACCTGAATTTACTGATAGAAAGTTTTTTGTGTTATGTTTTTACAGGCTGTAGAGTTCTGTTTTATCAGTACGCAGTGTACAGGGAGAAAACCACATTTCCTTTATTAACAGAAAATAGTACATTTTTTTCAGTAGGGAGTAAGCCACATCCATGATGTGTAAAAGGGCCATTTTGGGAGAGGTTGGACAAAAACACAGAATTCATACTGACAACAGCATAATTTCCACAGTATTTCCCTAGCTGTACTACTGGGACACAAAATGGAGCATATCTGTTACATAACAGGAGACAAATTACCTATTTTAAGAGCAAATCCTGCTTTCAAAATGTGTTCTCACTTTATAGGTTAAGTAGAACAGTTTAGTGCTCTGTAATAGACTGATTAAGAATGACTCCCCTTCTCCTGCTGATTAAAAGTCACACAACTTGAGTCACCCAAGAGGAAGAAATAATTCTAGAGTCAAACTTAAAACCTATCATAGTATGTTGCATATGTTTCATAGTAAAGAACATATACTTTTTAGCCAGTTATTGCATGAATAGATGGTTTTGTCACAGACTGGCAAATTTGAGTATTGAAAGGTGCTAATTAATAGCAAGCTTAAAGGTATAACTTTCTTATAGTCAATTTGGATCACACCCATTCCATGAAATTATGATTTGAATTAATTTAAATTATGAAGTCAAGGGTGTTGGAAATAGGAGTAGTTTAATTCATTGAAAAGATGATTGCACAATACAGCTTTTTGTATTTTTTAATTAAAAAAATTGTTCTAGAGCCTAGTAATGGGCATAGTTTAGGTCAGACTTGACTTTGAGAACTGAATCTTTCTGTTAAATAAATATTGTTAGGAGGTGAAATGTACTGAAATGAATCTCACCGTAATAATTAGAAAACATTTTGAAAGTATGTTTTTTGAAGTTGAGAAAATGTAATTTAGGTAAATTTGACGCTCAAAGTAATGATTCATGTGGGAAATCAGTAAACTTTGGTTTTTAATAGATATTTCAGCCATCATGTGGTGTTAATGTTAATTACTGTTAATGGACGGAAACATCTGATTTTCTATCAGGCTAGCATAGCTGCATTCAAATGTAGGGTGTTTTTTTTTTTCAGAATTCAGGTTTTAATGTCAAATTAAGGGAATATTTCTGTCAAAAATCTAAATTTACCTTTCACAGTCTGAGTCAATGCTGTAAAAGACTAGGAAAATATGCTTTTTTGCAGAACTTTCAACGTATGGCAGAGCTGAAAGTGTTAAACTAGGGTATTCTCAAAGAGTTCTTGGAAATTATCCATCAAATGCAAGAAATCTAAATTTACCTGAAATTATGGTGTTCGCAGTTCCTAGGACCAACTGAATCAGACCAAAATTGCTTTGTAACAAAATATCTGAGAAAAATAAGTCACTTAAAATTAGTTTATTTAAATCTATTTTCTAAATATGTGCAAGTTGTTTTGCATCTTTTAGATTCTAGACTGCTCTTGAGCCAAAATATGGCTTCTCTAAATGATGACAGGTGTAAAATACGGAGTTCTTGATCTTTACTATGGCAGAAGACAAAAAATTAAACTGGGGCTTTTGATCCACAACTAAATATTGGGTTAAAGCATCTACTGGGATAAAAGCTGGTATCACTGACCTTTAACTCCAGTTACAAAAGAACTAAACCACCTTAATGTGAACTTTTATTTCTAACCTTACTGCAACAAATTTGAGCTGTGATTTTAAGGCTTTGTACTAATCAGGGGGCTAAAATGGAATAAGCATAGGCATAGATATGGCCACCTTTCATCCCTAGTAAATATAATTCTTCACTTTGGTGAAAAGCATAGTTACATTTAATTTCATCCTTATTATGCTTTCCAGTTAGTTCTGTCTTTTATGTTATATATGCTCCGTGAACGTGTATCTTCAGTGTTAGGGCTCCATTTATTAGACTTACAGCACAAATATTTTGTAAGAACAATAACTTTCGTAGCTATTGCTATGACATACCTTTAGTAATTATGAGAACAGAGATAGCTCATATTGTTTAGAAGTCATTAGGTGAACTCAAGCATTATCCCTTACAATATCCCAAATTGCTGGTGTTCTTGTTTTCAGGTGCAACAAGTACAGACTGTGCAACAGGTACAGCATGTCTACCCAGCCCAGGTTCAGTATGTGGAGGGAAGTGACACAGTCTACACTAATGGAGCTATGTAAGTTGCCAAATGATGGGATTTCAAAGATTTATTAAAATGTGAAGTTAAATATATATTTTTTCTATTAGATTCTAACAGCTAGTATATTTTAGCTTGGAAAGAAAAATTATTCAATTGAAGCCTTGTTATTGTCAAAATAGCTTTTTGGCTAAAAAGCTGAATTCACACTGTTTGTTTTTACTAAGGCAGAATTTTTGTGTAAAAAGAATGTAGTTTGGACATGAAATTAGTTACATAGCATAGTGTTGTTTGAAAAAATACATTTCTGCTTCTGGGTAGGTTCTGTCCATAGGATGTACTGTGTAACTTATCCTCAGGACAGAAGTCAGAGCTTTCAGTCTTGTTGGCTACTATCCTAGTGACAAATGCACAGAAAGGTGCTGCAGTTATTTGAAGAAAGTAGTAATGTATTTTCATTCCTGTTTTCGTAAAATAAGTATTTTTTCCCAAGTGTATGAGGAAAGGCACAGAAAAGAGAATAACATTGTCTTCTTTAGCAATTTGTGCATTTCCTACTTCCCTCAATATGCTTTTCCATCATCAAGTTCCTTTCTCCAACACAAACTGAGAAATATAGAATGAATAATCTAGGTTTGGTGGGACCTTTGGAGGGTACCTAGTCTAATCCCTGATTTGGAGCAGCACCAACTTTGAAGTTAGTTCAAACATCGAAGTAGGATCATGTTGCTTGGAGAGGAACTTCTCTGCCTCTTTTGTTCATTTAACTACCTTTTGCCGTTTTTGCTATGTTACTGTCTTAGGAAGAAATGCAATTTAGAAAGCTTCATTATTGTCTGCATCCACTTATTTTTTTATGGTGATCCAGAAGTGATTCAAAAGAGCAATATTATTTGGATCAGACTTATGTTAACACTGACAGCATTCTTTAGTCATGAAATACTAGCATATTTTGCTTAATTTATTTTTCACATACTATTTTGTCTGTTTTCTTCTCATCTGCAAATCCTAAACGATGTATCTTAACTATGCATTAGTCTTCCCTGCTGTACTGGTTTTAGCCGAGATGGAGTTAGTTGTCTTCATAGTACCTGGTCTGGTGCTATGTTTTAGATTTGTGCTGTCAACAGTGTTGAAAACACAGGGATGTCTTAGTTACTGTTGAGCAATGCTTCGAGAGCATCAGGGCCTTTCCTGCTTCTCACTCCAGCCCACTAGTATGTAGGCTGGGGCTGTACAGAAGTCAGGAAGGGTTCACAGTTGGCACAGCTGATTTTAAATGACTGAAAGGGAGATCCGACACCATATGAACTGAAAGATGGGGGAAGAAGAAGAAATATAAGGGGCAGTTGGAGATACGGCATTTCTCTTCCCAAGTGACCGTTATGTATGATGAAGCCCTGCTTTCGTGGAGATGGAGTAAGATAATAATTATTATTTTGCTAATTTGTTTGAAATAGAATTACAGAAGAATTAAAATTCAAGACACAGAAGTTACTGGAATGTAACTTCAAGTTAAAACCTAATTTAAGACAAACACAAACTGGACTTGAGTTAACTTGTCTGTACTTCTAATCTCATTTGAGAATTTTTATATAAAGACACTGCTTTTCAAAGTTGCTCTAAAAAGAATTAAGTATGTTCGGGTTTTGGGCTTTTTTACACAAAGTGATGGAAAAATCTTTCAACAAAGCAGACATTTCTAAGACATTAATAAAACTGGGATAAGTCTCTATGTGATGTCTTCTACGATAATATAAATAAGGAAAGGTAAGTCTGTCCCATCAACTCAAAAAATGTGGGGCCATGATAAGCTTATGTAAGACACTGAGACATGGTGGGATGACAGGAACATTGATTTATAGTGGCCAACAGATCAGATTCTTGACATTTACGTAGAACCAAATAATAGATGCAGCTGGGAGTAAATAATTTCCTGTGTGTATGTGCACACTTAAAACTAAGAGAGAGCAATAAGGTTTACTTTTTCTGAACCGTTGTTTTTGTTTGTCTCCTTTCTTCAGACTGCCCATGTCTTTGAAGAGAAAAAAGTGTCTTTAGAAGTTAAAGTCATTAAACTAACTTTATGTCAGTATGTGTAATAACAGCATAAGACATTGCACTTAATTTGTGTGGGGCTTACTGATTTACAGATCACTATAAAATGTATGTAAGCAATAAGGCCTAATAAATGATACTTTGAAGTGTTTTACCTTGCAATCCTCCTCCAACTCACGCTGGTCTCATTAATTTTCAGTGTGGGATCTTAACATTGGATGGAGGTACTGGGCTTTCTTAATCTAAATAGAAATCACACATCATCTGACTTTGTGTGACTTTCAGCATAAACATTATCTGGTTTGCACAGCCTTCTGGAAACTGAGTTTCTGCAGATTAACTACGTAGACTTCAAATTTATTAGTAACTGATGAACTTTCTAATTCCATGTTCTAGTTAACACTGAAGTCTCAGTGTTTTGATAGGAGGAACAATTCAATTCTGTTGCCTATCTTGTATCTCAGTCGACAGTGTATCACCAAGGTATTCTCATGAAGAGCCAGAAGACATTAGTTGTGCTGAGGTTAGTCCTTAAAGGACCTTTGTATGCATCTTTGGAAGGAAAGAAGAGTGAGGAGTGCTTTTACAGCCTTTGCAATGTGAAAGAACTGACTGTATTGCAAGTTTGTGCTACAAGTGCTATGAAGAACATCACTTTCTTTTCTTCAAGTTATCCCGTTTGTCTTTAAAGGGTTACAACATTGTATCTTCCTTTTTGCTACAGTTTTCTGTTGAGGAGTCATGTTATCATATGCAGTGACCTTAAAACCATTGAGTCACTGGTTTCTAAAACATCATCTCATTTTGCTAAATTTTTAATTTCCAGAAGGTTATTGCACCAGTAATTACCCTGTTGCTCTCTATTCCTAAAGATTTGCTTAATCATCTCCAATAATCTGGTGTTCTAGAAGAACCTACTGGTTATTGGAACAAAAGGAAGAATGTAATTATCTTAAGAGTGTGACCCATTGGTGTTCCCCAGTGTTTGCTCTCGAACCATTGACACAGTACTGTTATAATTAGGTGTAGGTGTTCTGATGCAGTCAGTACTACACAGAGATGATACATGATAGCACAGATATAAACAAGGCAAAAGCAAACAAATGTTTTGCTTTTCTGTCCCTTTTCTGCACCAAGTCTGTGACTTGATTTTTTTTTTTTTCTTTTTTGGGAATTTTGAGCATTCTATAGAATTTGCATTGCTTGAAAAACTTGCCTCTTGAATTTCATTTCTGCAAATGAGATTTGTCCTCCTTGTGTCTTTTGGATGGTGTTTTTCTTCTAGACATGACTATTTTTACTGTCAAAAATGGCCTTGTCCTTTTGTTCCTTGCCTTACTGATACCTGATACTGATACCAAGTTTTTCTTCTTTCTTTTGGGAGAAATTTGAGTGTTATGTCCCTTGATGATCAGTTGCATGAACTGTTTCCCCTGCCATTTTCCTAAATTGTCCTCTGTTACATAGCACTGTTCACATTCTATATGTTGTGTAAGACTGAGACAGAAAAAACATAAGGTCCGCCAGCAGTTGTCTTGCTTATCACAAGAAAAACAGTATCGCAGTGGTGCCACAAGGTATCACACTGATACCTTAGTTTGCTGAAACAGATTAATTGGAACCTGCACAGTACCTAAACACATACATAGGTTATTACAATGCAAAGATAGATTGATTTTACCTCTCCAAAAGAAATGGTGATAGGTTAACTGTCTGCTTGAGCCAGTAGTACCTGAAAGAACTATTTTGCTTTGTGTTCAGTAGACTGCAAGACATTTCTTTTAGATCAACTTCAAGGTTCTTGCAGCTGACCTTTAAACTTTTGAATTACTTTAATAAAAAGAAAAATGTTTAAGTAGCTTAAGAAGGCATGAGAGCAAATGATATAGTAGGAGACTTATAAAAGATTTAAGATTTTAAAACTGATGTTTCGGAGTTTCTGAAGTCTCTGAAGAGGAAGGGAGCCATAGTTAGTACAACAGAAGTTCTGACTGTGGTTGTTGATAAGGTGCCATACAGTTATTTAAAAGTAATAGTTTTCCAAAGTTGAAGAAGGAATCATTAGCTCTGAGTCCATTGTTTACTAATTAATTAACCTTATGTAATTTTTTTATAATTAAAAAACTGTAATAACAAACTAAATTGCCATAACCTTTTCTATACGTTGTTAAGAAACTAATCTCTATCTAGATAAAAGGAAAAAAAGCCTGACTTCAGTTTCATGGATAGGTACATTAATCATCAGCTTATTGTGTAAAACATGGATTCTGCTTCCTTCTCGGTGTTTTTGGACAAAAGTGTCTGTTACTTGTTGAGTTGCAATGTGTTGTATGATTTTGTGTTTTGTTTGATTACACTAAACAAATTGGGGACTTACGGAGAGATTGGGCAGCTCTGTTTTCTCTGAACCATAATAGTTTTAAAATTTATTTACTTCAACTAAGTACATCTCAGCATATGCAGCTCCAGGTTAATGGAGAACTTTGAATTTCAAAATGGTGTTGCGCGTTGGTTACAAGTAATATTACAAATTTTTATACTTAAATAAGAAAATTAATGGTTGGGTAAACTGACTTTTTTACATTTTGACCCTTCTGTTATTAAGCTTGCCAAGATACAAAGCTTAGCAGTCACCAAATAGGATAAAATTTCCAATTAGACTTTTCCAAAATGAAGATTCTGGCCTTTGAAATAATGATTGCTACCTACTTAATTTTGAAAATAATTTAGTACATGGGAACAAATAAGTAGCTTATAGCCTATGAAAAGTAATGATTCAAAATAAGTGATTAAGAATGTGAAATGTATGACGGAAAGTTTCAGGAGCTGAATAGTTCAATAGGGTCACCTAGTTAATGAGGCATGAATGTTTCACAGTTTAAAGTGATTTTTAAAATGTTACTGTTGCAGACCTTACACTTATTTCATCTTTGTGACTTATTTGCAAGTCATAGTTCTGTTTTGGATCCTCAAATACAGTTTTTTATCATAACATTAATTCATATCCAATTTTGAGTTTGCCTTATAAAAATAACTGTGTTTCCCAAAATATCAGTGAACGCAGAATTTCAAGCTTCAGACAAAAACTTTAATGCATTTAAAAACAATAGATAACATTGGATTCTGGAACAGTGGACTCCCTTGGCTTACATTTGTCTGAATTATTTGCAGTTTTGGAACATGCACATAATAGAGCATCTAATTAAAATTTTATTTTTGGGTTACAAAGAGTTAGAACAGAAGGAGCTTTATAAATTGCTTTTCATTATATTAATAATTGGATGAGCTCTTTCTGCCTGTCTCCTCAGTTTTTGCCATGTTTGCCTTCTCTCCTGCTCTCAGGTAAGATTGACATTTTTTTCTGTAAGGTTTGGTTGACAATTGGTTTAACATTGTCACTGAATTAGTTATTAAGTGCTTGGAGTTGATTAAATGTTTTTCTCTGTGTAGGCAGGTATTTTTCACCAGTCTTAATTTGGTTATAGCTATTGTACATGCATTTCTAAAATTACAGCATTTCTCTCGGCTAAATGAACAATACATGTAATTTCTGTTCCTTTTGTTTTCTTTTTTTAAAGCCGATCAACAACTTATCCTTACACAGAAACCCAGATGTACAGCCAAAACGCTGGGGGAAATTATTTTGATACTCAAGGAAGTTCTGCACAGGTGACAACAGTAGTCTCGTCTCATAGCATGGTGGGCACTGGAGGTATTCAGATGGGTGTCACAGGAGGACAACTCATTAACAGCTCAGGAGGCACCTATCTGATTGGCAATTCAATGGAAAATTCTGGTCATTCAGTGACTCATACAACGCGGGCCTCCCCAGCGACAGTAAGTATATCAGACTGAAGCATAATGTTTGGGACTACTTTCTTAGTCAATTGGCTGTTCCTGCAGACTGAAATAGTTTTTGTGACAGTATGTATAGCAATACTGTGTTGTCAGAATAAGCACTACGCAGTACTTTTTGTAAAATAAGTAGTAAATATACATATAAGTAAGATACAGGAGTAAGAATACTCTGAAAACTTTAACATGAAGGCAGCCCTTCCCATTGGCCGCTTGCGAATATTTACATTTCATACATTAAGTTTTTTGCGTTCAAGTAATATCAGTGAATGCTTTGGAAATACTTATATGATATTTTGTCTGAGCTGAATATCTGTCATGTTGAGAACTAAAACAGTCTCCTTTAACATTTTATTTTTTTTTCTGAAAACAAAAGAAAAACACAGTGTTGTTGAGTATATGTAAATATTAGATAATATTTACAGATAGGCATCTGTAACTTCCCTGCATTTTTTCAGTTGGTTTGCTTGATATTAGTGTAGGTTTTGTAGCTTATTTCGAAATATTTCCAGTTGTTCAGAATACTGAGATACTGCCTTTTAATTGTTTATTCTTACTTAACTGTGGATATCTCCAAAGTCTTTTCCAGTTAAAAGCTCGTTGTGGAGTATCTTACAATGCTACAGCAAGATGCAGTCTGTTACAGCTGTGGCAGATAATACTGTGGACACTTAAACACAAACACAGAGCTTTCCCTTAAGAGGTCACTCAGTCAGCCCTCATTTCCATTAGGAAAATGGTTTTATACCTAGTCTAGCTTTGCTGCATAGCCCTTACCATAATGAACACTTTTACCTAATTCTTCCAAGAATTCTGGTCTGGATGTAGAGATTTGTAAGTAATGGGGAAGAGAATTGTAAAACGTAGAGTAGGAAGAGTTGGAAAATGTAGTAAAGAAGATAAAACATCGTTAATAATACAGATTCTTCAGCCCTGAAAAAGGCAATGAAATTTATTTTTAGGAACCAGTGTAATGAGAAAAAAATCTAATCTTCTATTTGGAATTGTGATGAACGGTTATGTGAGCATTGGATAATTTAGATAGTCTGATAAAATCTCTTTATTTTGATTCTTAAGGTGGTTGGTATGCATAAATACATAATTTTTGTATAATGTAAAAAAAAAAATCATCCAAAAACTGTGTAGTATTATTTTCTGAGAGTAAAAACTGTAAAGAGTCATAAGTAATGAATAATGTAAGTAGCAGTAGCATAGTGGAAGCTTTCAGCTAGGAGTAGAGAATTTTATATTTGGATGACAAAATAAAAGAGAGATATATTAACATTCACCTGTATTTTACATGATTCTTTTGTTTAATTAAAATCAAGGCTTTAACTTGACTGTTTCCTCATTTTCTTTCAAGTGCTCTCTCATTTTACTTGTTTTGAGGGTACTTCATGGATTTTTTGCAAGACTGTATGATTGCCAAGCACAGGCAAAATAGTTGTCCTTAGGTGTAAGGAATGCTGTCTTCTAGATAGAATGAAATTTGAATACTGATTTCCATTTATTTCATTGCTTCTTCCCATTATGTCCTTTACTGTCCTATTAAACTACTTCTCTACCTACTAAAAAGGATTTGTTCACTGAAACAGAAAGGCATTCAGATTATAAGACCTTCTATATAAGATATTAGGTAAACAGCTTTCTGAGTTGTTTTCATGTGAATGTATGTGAATTAGTCAAGAATAAGTTGTGATTGTGTTGGACAAGAATTGATTAACCCTAACTGGATGTCTTTTTGAAATTAATTCGGCATGTTGTAACCTGTGTGAAAGAGTAGCCTTTTTGATTTATTGGCAGCTATCCCTGTAAGAAAGGGCAGCTGTATTTAAGAGATTAACCAGAAAATTGGATTACCATGTCAATAGTAAAAGCTAAATCACCTTCCAATTTTTTTTCCGTATGTATATATCTTAAGGAGTGATCGTATTTCTAAATATCACAATGTTAAAAAATTAATAGTTTCTAGTAGTAAATGTATTGTTATGCTTGTCAGTGAGTAAGAGGCTCCCATCTATTATTCCTGTTTTCTAGAAAGTTTTATGACTGACTTGGAATTACAGTTGTCATTCATCAGGTATCACCAACCATAGGAGGTTTCCACTCATGCTGTTGCAGAGATTTAATCTATTTCAGTGCCAATCTAAATGTACATGAAAGCAAAAGCAAAATTAATATGGATATAATGTATCATCACGGGTTATTATTTCTGGTAGTAAGCACCGTATGCAAAATTTGCTCTTAACTTTAAAGGAAGAATGGTACCTACCCAAAATGGTACCTACCCTTACAAGAAGTAAGAAAGCTCAGTGTTAAGTATTATACCCTGATAATATAATTTTAATAGAAGTACTATAACTATTTTAAGAACTCTAAGTAATAAGTTTAAATGGTCCGTTAAAGGTGGAGGGGTTATAATTTGGAGAATAGTTTGTGATGAAGTTTTATTTATTAATCTCTTTCTTGGTTGAGGAACTCTCCATGCAAGACAGCAGATGATCTTTTTTCCCCTCTTTTCAATGAGTTTTAAGAATGTTTAGTCACTAGTGCTGCTGGAAGGAAAAACTGATATGAATTAACTGGAGGGGTGGGAAGTTTAGGTGTTTTGTGGGTATCAGGCCTTTATAAACATCTACCTCCAAGACTTTTCGTCCTGCTTTTTTTCTCCTTCAGAGCTATGGAGTATCATGGCTTCTCCCACTGTCTTCCAGAACAAAAGAGCAGTTTCAATCTAGCAATGTGGCCAAAATAGTTTATATCTTTCTCTACCCCTTTGAGTGTCTTGGTGCTTCATTGTAGTGTCTTGAGTTGAGATTCTGCTCTTTTCACAAGACAAAGAATGTGGAGGAAAGGGAGGGTGATCTGCTAAGGTCAGCCACACCTACCCTGTCTGCATTCCAGCTTCATCTGCCTGTGCTCCCTGTTTCTCTTCTGGTACTGTTTTGCTTTTGCTTTCACTCATCGGCTTTTGGTGTATTCTTGGCATGAAAAGCCCTGTAGCACCCCGGTAGGTTGTTTCCAGTTTTGGCAATTGAATATTTATTCTGGTATTTATGTATCAAAATCAAGATATAGTGTTGTTAGAAACTCAGTTAATGGCAGTATAGCACTGTAAGAAGCACAATGATTTTTGTATATCAAAGATATTAAAAACGGGTATCTTTGAATCTGTGAGAAGACTTTCTATTAATTTCTTTTATTTGAAAACACAGAAGCTGGGTGCAGGAGGACTTGCCACTGATGTTCTCGTAACAGTCTGATTATCAGTGGCATGGGGGGGGGTCACCTTTCTAGAGGTCTGGATTGTTTTGTTTCTGATTAAACACACATTTGTTTTAAAATGTCCTCTCTACCTCTTTTTAATGCTGTCTTGCCATAAGTGTTGTCAAATTTACTTTTAATAACAATCTGAACAAAACTTTTCTTTTAGTTTCTTGTTCTGATTTTGTGATGTGAGTAACTCTTAATATGTTTGCATGTGTTTTTAAGTGTTAGGTCAAGTATGTACATTATAGAAGTCCTTATAATCAGCTCGACAAGGGATTTTTTCTATGATTTTGTTTTCCTTTAAATGTTTGTACCAAATATGGAGAAAACAACCACACAGAAAAAAAGGCTAGAATCTATTTGAAGATGAGTATAATAGAGATGAGCTATACAAGGTTTACAGTTGGGCTTGATGATCCTAAAATTATTTTCCAAACTGAACAAATCTGAAAATCTGTGATTCTGTGAGATGGTGAGTTATTCAGTTCGACCACATATTTGAAGGAAGCTAAATATGAGCAGCAATGTTTCATCTGAAAGTTTGGGAAAGATAAAGTAGTCTGACCTAAACTCTGAATATTTTTTACTTCTTCCAGCCTGTGGCTTTTCCTCCCTGTGTTGACTCCATGTATTCTTTTGTAATCACTAGAGAAAATACTATGTTCATTAGTCAATATGCATGCCTTATCTACGTACAGACCAGTAGAGGTGTGCATTTGCAGCAGGTATTTTGACCAGTATCTGTTATTTATAGTAAACTTGAATGTTTACAAATCAATCTATTTTAGGGGGAAGAAAAGCTTTTTTTTCTGAGTTTGTAAGGTTTAACAGCATCCTTTTCTGGTCAGCATACGTAAGATATCACACTTATTCTATATCTCCGTGGTCTTCTCATATTTACATTTCTTTCATTTCAACGGACTTAAAAAAAATGTCTATCTTCAAAGTACTGTTTCATTCTTTTGAGCAAAGTTTCATAGAACTTATTTACAGGTGCTGCTACAGCATTATCTATTGTGAAGAAGGCAATTTTTTAAAATTTAATTCTTCCAGCTGTAAAGGCTAGTCCCAGAATTCTCTTAGTGTGATCAATACTTATTCATTTTCAAACTTCTTTTTCTTGGGCAAGCTTGTTTGTCTAATACAACTCTCTATGGTAAGCTTCAGAAAACAGTGCAGCATGTATGAATACTCTGTTCTGAAACAAAATTGAAAGTCACTATAAATAACACGTTTGTGGCATCCGAAAAAGAGTGAAAGCATCACATTTTCAAATGCATTGAGTCCGTTTATCCTCTAGCTTCAGGTTAATTCATCATGTGTGTACACCTTATTTAGGTAAGTGCAGTTGTCAGAAGTACCCAGGACTTAGCTAGCTGTATCAAATGAATCTTTCTTGTGCACATATGATGAATTAGTAATTCCTCCGTAATACAGCATTTGATAAAATCTCCTTTAGAATTTCAATTCCTTCAAAGCTTAAAACGAAAGACCTTTAGAATTGGATTTTAAAGGCATTGTAAATGGGAGTTGCTTGTGGAGATGAGGACAGGAGCTGTATTTTTTGAACATGATGCAAAACTGTATTGAATTTTAATGTATTGAATTTTCACAGCCTAAAGTTGCCTTCTTTGCTATAGGTGGAGGGTGATTTGCAGGTGCAAACAGAAAGAAAATGAATTGTAGAACAATTAGTCAGATTAGATCAGTCAAAAAACCTCAGTGCTTGAACTACTGCCTATCGTTTTCTTTGTCCTCACTTCCTCAAAACAACTTTTTGTAAATAATTTGTGGTAATTAGTTGAATCATTAGTTAATCAGTTTAATCATGAAAACTTATTATTTTTTTCCAAGAGGAGGGCAGTTTTTTCAAGGTGGGTTTGGGACAGGTATTTGCTATGTCTATGCTAAACACATCTGGGACTATTATATGTAATTGATTTATCTAGTAACATGCTAATGAACACTAAAACATAAACTAGCAAGAACCATTAATAACTACTAAATCTGTGGATCATGTGAAGACTGAACTCTGTAGGATTCTGAAGGCGTATTCTGGGATCTGAATTTTTTAGCCCCAGGGAAGTGCCCTTAATCATTAACAACTGTGTTAGATTATAAGGCAGTATTTTAGTTGGCAAATGAAGTAAATTGAAGGAGGAATCTGCAATTATAGTTTTCATAACTATTGTGCTCTAGTTTAGTGTCTGCCTATGTTCATGTTACTCTGCAAACTGATTATCGTTCCTACCTGTAGTTAACATTTAAAATGGATTAGTTGGAGTTGCAGTGGGGGTGATAGTGTATGTTTCAGTTATTGTTCATGACATTCAAATAAATAATAGGTTTAGTCTTTTTAGGAGAAGAGTAGGAGAAATGTATAACTGATCATATATTCAAATATGTCACTTAGTGTTTCAGATGTATATGTAGTTAGTTGTGCCTGGAGTCTCTCACTGCTTTACATTGCTAAGAATATAAAGATATCTATCTTCTTTTTCTATTTATGCAGAATACAATTTTAAATGTTAAAATTATTTTCATATTCTTTCCGCAAAATGTTTTATCAAACCCACTGCATTACCTGTGTAATTAATCTGTATATGGGCTTAAATGCTGTTTTGAATAGAGACAAAATTATGTTCAGTTTTTCTGGAACCTAAATAAAAGTCCCTGGCCAAAACTTAGAACTTAAAATCTTGAAGAAACAGATCTTTCGCATAAACAACTTTTGCTCAGGTAGCTGTTACTTCCTATATATATAGTGCTCTGTGTCAGATAGATCATCTTGAAAACCAAAAGCTTGGAATAAGAAAATGGAATAAACCAGACTATTTCAGTTTGAAGTGATCTACATTGATCATTGAGTCCAACTGCCGGACCACTTCATGTTATTAAGAGCATTGTCCAAATGCCTCTTAAATACTGATCGGCTTGAGCCATCAACCATCTGTCTAGGGAGCCTGTTCCAGGGTTTGACCTCCCTCTCTGTAAAGAACTGCTTCCCATTGTTCAGTCTAAATCTTTCCTGGCACAACTTTGAACCAATGCCACATGTCCTGTTACTGGGTCCCAGGGAGAAGAGACCAGCACCTCCCTCTCCGCTTCCTCTCCTCGGGAAGCTTTAGAGAGCAATGAGCTGGTCCCTCCGCCTCCTTTTCTTAAAACTAGACAAACTCGAAGTCCTTAGCTGCTTCTTACAGTATATGCCTT
The DNA here is from genome assembly GCA_033556795.1 of Tapera naevia. Taxonomy (NCBI): domain Eukaryota; kingdom Metazoa; phylum Chordata; class Aves; order Cuculiformes; family Neomorphidae; genus Tapera; species Tapera naevia. The sequence continues at coordinate 1,879,362 of JAUMJJ010000044.1, read as the reverse complement.
CCAGTCCTTCCACCAGCTGTGCTGCCCTCCTCTGGATGCATTCAAGGACCTTCACATCCTTCTTAAATTGTGGGGCCCAGAACTGCACCCGGTACTCAAGGTGTGGCCACATCAATACTGATCACAGCAGGATAGTGACTGGTTATGTTATGTTTGAAGCTCCCCAGGATGCAATTTGCTTTCTTGGCTCCCAGGGCACTCCTGGCTCGTATTGAGCCTGCTGTCAACGAGCACCCCCAGACCCCTTTCTGCAGGGCCACTCTCCAGCTACTCCTCTCATGATTTATACTTGTGTCCAGTCTTAGTCTTTCCTAGGTGCAGAATCTGACATTTATTCTTGTTGAATTTCATGCCATTGATGATTACCGCATTCTCCAGTCTATCCAGATCCCTCTGCAAGGCCTCTCATTCCTCCTGGTTTATCATAAGCACCTCCTAGTTTCTCATAAGCAAACTTGCTAATTGTGCATTCAGCTTCTGAATCCAGACCATTTATAAAAATATTGAACAGGACTGGCCCTAGAATTGAGCCTTGAGGAGCACCAATAGAGGAAAACAAAGAGTAGCCAGAAATTTTCAGAAAGGCAAGATGAATGATTTAAGAATCTAGAAAATCTGTCTTCAAATCTAACATATTTTACACTCAAAAGTAGTTAAGAAGTGATGGTATAGACTACAGAGAAAGTATCTCTAATTAAAGAGATATATATATGTTAGGTAAAGCTGAAAGTTCATTCTATCAAAATTTAGACTAGAAATAGCGAACAAAAAATTAGTAGTGAGAACAATTTCTCCTGAGAAACTTGGCCTAGCACATCCCGAAGACTCATTTTAAATATAGATAACACATCTTTCTGAGGTTAATGAAGTTTAATTAACGTGTTTTACTGGTGACCAACACTATGCGTTAAAAGTGAACACATTGTCTTTGGTGGCCATACTGGTGAAATCTACTTCTAAAAAAACTCCAGCAACAAAAATCACTCAAATGACTGACTATCCCCACCCCCCAACCTCTGCCCAAGTTTCTTTATTTGGCTCATTGCGTAGCACTAAAAAGCAATGAAGCAAAATTGCTTCAAAAAGGGAGGAATTAATGTCATCTGTAATGTCAGTTTTCTAAGTACAGTTACTGCTGCCTTTTAACAGATTGGTTGTCTGAACAAACAAGGCCACAAGCTGCAGCAACCAAATGAGAGTAGTGCAGTAGTGGGAATGAGCAGCAGGTGGTGTAACTTCAGTGCTATAGTACTGCTGTGGACTAAGCATTGTAGAACAAGTAATGCAAGATTCAGAATTAGGATTTAAATGTGCATCCTGTGTTATTGTTTGAATGTAGCATTATGTTAAGAGGGAAATTCTATGGCTACCAGTACATATAATAGTAAAATTACTTCAATACAATGGTGTTTTAATCTTGTAGTTTTTATTATGCTATATGCATTTAGAATTTGTTCTTTCCTGTATGATTGTTTTTACTTTGTATTACTTTCCATTGAAGCAAGAAGAAATCAGAATATTGAAACCCCCATTATTGCCATGTAATAATATGTTTTCTTACTTAGTAGTTCTGTATTTTCAATATTGTACTTTCTATAAAAAGGCTTGTACAGCTAATACTAAACAGTTTTAAAAGAGAAACAGGAAGTGATTCCCACAGTTATTACGATAAAATACTTGTCATTTGTCCTGTAAAGAAGAGAAAATTTAATTTTATGTGTACAGAAAATTCAAATATCAACTGCATTGTTTTTCAGTTTCTGCTATACAGAGAGTGAATTCAGCCAATATTGATAAATTATGCCACTAAAATTATGGATAGTACTGTGACATTTGGAGTAGGGAGGGCTCATTAAAATTGTCTACGTGAAAATGATAAGTGTTTTTAAAAGTATAGGTGTTGGTTTCCATTGCTTTCATTTTGGCCATTTAATATAGTTGTTTAATTGCATGCTTTTTCTTACTGTACATCTCGTTGTCTCTGTCAATTTCTTTGTTGTTTTTGTTCTTTTAGCTCACCAATTAGATTATAGTCAGTTTCTAAATTTTTTCTTTAATGCTATTGTTATGAACTGAACAAAATATCCATTGATATTAAAAAAAAAGAGAATGTGAACAGATGTAAGAATATTTGTTGATCTGCATTTGAAGAAATACTATTTTATGTTTTAGTAGTGATGTATTTTCTTTTCATTTTAAAAGGCAAAATTATTGTGAAGAAATCTGCTTTTCCAAAGGCTGGGTTCTGTAGTCTGCATAACTCCTGTCTTTCCATTTACAAAGATAGCTAGGGATATTCAAAGTGTGATGACAACAGTAACAGTGATGTTTTGTCCCAGTGAAGCCAATGGAGGCAAACCTATATAATTATTTGAGTTTGGGATTTAATTTTCTGATTCCAGAGAGCTGAGGTTTTGTTTCTAATTCAACTCTTACTGTAAGGTGTGAACGTCTCCTTCTAATACAGTTGGAGGGAAAACATACGGAGACCTATCTTAAACCTATCTTAAATTTCTGTTTAGAGATTTTACTTTTTTTTTTTTTAAATTAATGATATTTTTGTTCAGTCAGGGTTACTCTTGTTTCAGTGCAGCTCACCAGTAGAACTACTAGTTTAATTTCCTGAACAGGCTGGAAGGCAAGATGGACTTTGAGGCTATGATCCTTCAGTATATATGCAAGCAAAATGCATTTTTGACCTCATTGGGGAGGCTTGTGTTCAATGAGACTCTGCAATATGAGGCATTTTAGTAGAGTATGTGCCCTAGCCAAGAATAAAGCAGGCATTTCTATTGATCTGTGAGAAATCTGTCAAAACTTCTCTGATCAGGCTTTTTTACTATCTCGTCTTGAGTGCTTTTTTTAATGACATCTATTATCAGATTGAAATGGCGATTGAGACACTGCAAAAGTCTGATGGGCTGTCCACTCACAGAAGCTCTCTTCTCAACAGCCATGTAAGTTGTCTCTTCTTCACATACACCTCTCTTGCTTGTTCTGCATGCTTACCCTGCCTCTAAATGTTTGTTTTATTTTATTACCACTTTTTGCTCTTAATCTTCTCATCTTAGTTGCTTGTAATCTTCTACTACATCTTCCATGGGTTTATTTGGTCAGGCGGAATGTCTTTATGCTGTATTGCATAGTGTTACCTGTTTCCTATCCTCTACACCCATGCTAAGGCACATGTGACTTTTGCAGATTATAGTGTAAATGTCAAGTTCAAATAATTCTTAATTAGCTGACTTTTGACATTTTAAATAAAGTTATCTACAAAGCAAAGTTTGTGTACCCTGTAGTAATCTCAGGGCATGTGAAGAGGAAGAGAAGAAACAAACAGCATTCCTAAATAATATCTTTAGATAATTTTTTAGGTGTTTCTTCATTTATTTTGAATAAATAATTTCTTATGAAATTATTTAACTTCAGAATCCTGAAGAACATTATGATGACCTGGAAAGAAAATGAAATCATTAACTTAATTTGAAGTACACAAAAATTTCAACTGCCTTTTACTTTGTTCTTACTCTGTAATTCTTAACAGTTAAGAACATTCTGTATACAAAACTAAAAGATATTTGGGTAAAAATGTGATCTCTGAATACAGTGATAAATCCATTATACGTAACTTTAAAATAAAGGAAAAAGGCCCAAAGTTAATTTTAAAATAATATATTAATAAGAATATTGCTTTTTAAGTTGCTAAGTCTTTCTTGAAATGTTTGGGTTTTTTTTTCCTCTGTTGGTATTTATAGGTTTATGTTTTGTATTTTTGCCATGTCAATCTTGCCTCTTTTTTTCCTTCTCAGCTTTACTAATTATATGACTTCAGATTCCTTTATTGTCTTGCAGAGAAAATTATGTTTGGGTTGTGGTCTTTATGTAAGAATATGGTGGTAGAAACTGTCCCCCAGAAATGAAATTAAAAATGTATGTCTTAGAGGGTTTGGGTTTTGGATTTTTTCTGTATGGGTCTGATTATGTCTAAGTCAAAACTAGAATTATTTTGTGGAAATTTTAAGCAACTTGTTTTTTTGGCCTTTAGAAAATGCCAGAATTGAAAGAGGAAAATCTTATTTTAAAAAGTTATAAAAAGTGTTATACCAAAGGACTTCTAGATTCCACCTTGAATGCTTACAAAATAATTATTTGTAAGATAAGACAGTATCAGAATTATTATCTAAATAATAATAGATAGTATTAGACAGATAATAATAATATATTATTATTATTGTTGTTGTGATGATGATGATTATTATTATTATTGTTATTATTATTATTATTATTACGTCATTTTTAAAGGGACCGTAACTTTTTTTTGTGAAAGTGTCAGAATGCTGTGTTAAGACTTGGAACGCTTCAATTGTTGGTAATCTTATGTTTAATCCTATTATGAAGTCCAGAATCTTGGTATAAAAAGAAGAATCAGAAAATAAGCTGCTGTGCCCCAGTAAACTATGGTCCACTTGTTGTTGGTGCTCTATACTGTTCACAGTGTATTACTAATGATGAGAGTCTCATCCAACTATTAAGTCTTGTCATATTTCTTTCTTGACTGTGAAAGTTTTTTCAAAAGTGTAAGGATATATCTTTGAGTCTGAGGGGGGAAAAACCCATCCCTTTACATATTTTTGTGGCAACAAAATGTCTTTTTTAGCCTTGTTATTTTGGAAGAGGTGTGGAATCTAGATGAAACTCACTGGATGTTATGCCTAATTTTAAAGCAATAGTCATTGTCTTTAAACTTAACTAAGAACAGTATAGAGGAAGTTTTTGTCTCTTTAAGCTGTTCTTGTTCTATTCTTTTCCTTTAATGGTTTGGTTTGGCATTATTAAAACAATTTGATTTAATAGGTGTAAAATAGAATTCCAAATCGGTCACCTAATGAACTTCACTTTGCAGATGATATATTAACTTGTGGGAAAATACTAGTTTTGGAATTAAGATAACCTATGATACATCTATGATTTTTTCTAGGAATTCTTTTTTTTCCCTAAATTCATGTATGCTCATTGTAAGGTGTTTGTAATTTCTCCTGTTTTCTGTTCTTTCCTGACTTATTTCTGCGTGAGATCAACTTATTATTTGATCGGTTGCTAGTTGAAATGTTTTGTAAACATTGCAGCTTAATTGGAGACAAGTCAGCTTAACAGGTCTGACTCTGTAAATGTTTCATACATCTTTGTTGGTACTACAAATTAAAAAGTTGGGATTCAAACCTGAATAGCTCAGTTTTAGAATCATATTTGATCTTTATAGAAAAATTATTTTAAAGTTGGTTACAAGAGTTTTATAATGCTTGGAGATCATTTTCCTTTCAAAATTATAAATTAACTGCACTTTTTCTTCCAGGTTATAATCTAGCAGGTAAAGACTTCAAGCCTTTGCTACTCTACCCAAAAGCAAAAATTTTTATATTGCACTTATCTTTTGACATTGTTCTTTTTGGTGTTGAATAATGCAAATTATGGTTGAAATAACACCTGTTAGAAATTACTATCATCAATGAAGTTCACTTAAATTGATTCATAATAGGTTAGAAACTATATGGAGGAAAGTATTTTTAATGCCACATACAGAACTTAATTGGGAAATATTTTTTTCTTGTTTTTCAGTCTGAGATGGGCAGAGTTTTTCTCTCTGGGGAAAAGTGAAATAGGTCACATAATGTATCTGTTCTGATTAAATTATTGCTTTAATAATATATTGAAAATTATATATAATTGTGTTTGATGTAAATATAATAAGAGATTTACCATGTAAATAAATGTACAGTTGAAATATATAAATACCTCTGTTTCTAAGCCCAGGCCGGCTTATTTCAGGTCATTAGGGAAATAAACTTATTAAATTCAGATAAAAGGTAATATTTATGTTTATACTTTTTCTTCATCTTTATTTCTAAATGACATGCTGAATTTGGAAGCATTTGTGAGTCTGAAGACATTTATAATGATACAATGACTGATATAAAGCTGATGAACTGTACTTTTTCACTTTTTCTATTTGATATTCAAAATTACCTTCAAACTGAGCTAAAAATTTTATGTCTTGGAAGCGTTTACATCTTACTTCTGTATATGTTTCTAGATCTTATGTTTATGAAACATGGAAAAATTATGGGCATGTTTTCAATAAAAAGCAAATACAGAAATGGTCTAGAGTAAATTTTGTAGTAATATTTTCACATTTTTATTGGTGAATTTCTTACTGGGACTAAAACATAGCTATAAATTCAATCTATTTATTATCTATACTTTAGTACATAATAGTTTTGTGATCAAGAAAAGATCAGGACTGCAACATTTCATGGCCATTGCACACTAAAATATTTGTGTTCTTTGTATGATAAGTTACCCTGAATACTGATGGAAAATAATTTGTCTACTGTTAACAGAAAATTTTGCAAAGAATAAATAAGATAAACCGTCTATCTCTTACTGTCACTCAGTTTGTGTTTTGGTTATATCAGTTACTGCTTTGTTGGACTAAATTGAAAATAATTACACATTTGTGTGAATAGCTAGCTCATCACAGAAAGTTTGTAGCAAGTTTTGAAGCTGCAACATCTTCAGTTTCCATTTTCAATGGATAATCTAATTGAATCCAGAGTTTTGGTTAAGATCTCTAATCCTAGCAAGTTTGAACATTCACATTGTACTATTTTAGTATAAATGCTTAGGAAAACAGAGAAATAAAATTCAAACAGCAAAATAGATTTGTGAATCATTAAAGCTGTATCTAAAGAAAATTTAAGGAACGGAAACCATGGCAAGTGTTGGGGCAAGATAAGTAAGATATTAGCAGTGGAATATTAGCATCCTCAAACTATATTATTTTTTACCTATTTTGTCATTCTCCTATAATGCTAAATATAGGAGTGTTAAATTTCCCTTTTAACTTTTTTTTATATATTAGTGGCAGCTAGAGTGTGCACTACTCAGAAAATCCAATGATGTAACAAAGTTTTTCTTACTTGTGTCAAAAATTACCTGCCACAATTACATGAAAATCTTAATATTTTTCCAAGAATCTTACTCTGTTTCTCTTGGAAGCCAAAGGCAAACAGGATACAATTGAAAGGGATTGCACCCCTAATGGTTTATAGATGAGTGAGTTATTTTCTATGTTATGTAGTTTGCTCTTTGAATTATGTGCAATAGCTTTTTTGCTTTATATATCTGAAGGTAAAATTATCCTTCTAAGTGTCATACTGTTTTTTAACATCAGGCAAAGGAAAACAGTATATTATTCCAGTTTTACAAATAAACTAACTATTGTCAGTCCAAGGAGTGTGTTTTATGCAAATGTGAATTTTTGTTGAATTACATTCATCATTACTTTATTTCTTCGCAGTACTAACAGTTTGTCTCCAAAGTATAAACACCTTTATAAAGTATAGTTGTGTTGTACCAAATCAAAACTATTTTAAGAAGTGGAAACTTATCAGTTCTGCTGCTTCCTGATAATTCTGAAGATTCTAAAGCACTGGGATACAGCTAGTGTTTAAGGAATCTCTGAAGAAGGAAGTAATTGTTTTAATAGACCTGAAGAGTGATTTCAAAACTGTCATAAGTTAATGTTGTGTGGCTAAGGTATTTTTGATAAAGTAATAATGATACCATTATTTTTTTTCTTTTTTGTATGTGATGTAGCTTCAATGGCTTTTAGACAACTATGAAACTGCAGAAGGAGTGAGCCTTCCAAGAAGTACGCTTTACAACCATTACTTAAGACACTGTCAGGAACATAAGTTGGACCCAGTCAATGCTGCCTCCTTCGGAAAACTGATAAGATCAATCTTCATGGGATTACGGACCAGAAGACTTGGAACTAGGTTTGTGTTGATGAAAGTTGATGAAATCCTGAACAGAAAGTACAAGTAATAATTATGAGTAAGAAGCTTGTCTGTTAGTCAAAGAATAAATAAAACCTATATTAAATATTACGGTGGTTTTCTGTCAGTTCTGTCTCTTAATATTGAAGTTTCATGCTTTTCCAGATATTAGACTTTTAATTCTATTTTTTTCTGTTTGGGTCTTTAGATTTTGTAAATACACTACAGATTTTTATGAGTACAAATAAAATGTAGCTTGTACTATGGAATCTGTTAAGAATTGTGTTTCCTCTGGCTAGATAAATTGTATTTATTTGCATTTTATTTTTCTTACTTAAGTGGATTAAAAATTAAAAGGCTGGATAATATTTCTTTAAAAGTGAATTAATTTCCCAAAGATGGTAAAATGTCACCCATATAAAACAGGTATAAAAGGAGAGTCAGGCCTAATTTGTGGGTATTGTTTTGCAGTCAATGTGAATTGTAAAGTAAATGTCATGTAGATGCATAAAACCAGTGTTGCTGTTTTTTAATTCTTGCTGTTTCATAAAGGGGGAACTCCAAATATCATTACTATGGGATTCGTGTCAAACCAGACTCTCCTCTTAATCGACTGCAAGAGGACATGCAGTATATGGCTATGAGACAACAACCCATGCAGCAGAAACAGAGGTAAAGTGTGAAAATAACCTAAATACTTATTAATGTTTCTAGCTTATTATGCCTTACTTTTCCTTACATGGTAGAATAGAAATTCTAAGGCAACTTATGTTTGGCTTCTCTGCTGTAATAAAATAGAAGGTTTCTAGATATATACATCTGACACCAGTGAAGTTAGGTATCAGTCAACATGGAAGAGTATTCATCTAGAAATTGTCATAAATTTGCAGAAAGTAATAATATTGAAGTGAGATATCTTGAGTTCTTATCCCACAAGCTGAAGAAAAGCAGTAAGAGCTTGAATTTCAAATTTTACTGTTCACCTCTCTTGTTGCTTTCTTGGTTCATGATGAGAAAGTGTTTTTAAACTTGCATTATGTAACTCTTATGGGTAGATACTATGTTACTTTATTATAATATTTGCTTTATTATTTTGTTTAACACTATCATATGTCTTATGTAGTTCCCTTATTTTCCTTACCTATGTCTGTTTGGTGGCATTGTCTTAACATTACCTTTATGTCATTTGGTTCCCTGGTTGTATTTGAATGAAATCACAGATATGGCATTGTGCAGGAATTAAGTCCATGCTTTTATTTAAACCATCTTTTGCACTTATACTTAGTTCATACCAATCTTAAGCTCTGCTGCAACAATATATAAAGATATTCATGAAGGATGGGAACTACAAGGTAACGGTTAATTATGCTGGATAGATAGCTGTCACATCGAAAATATTTTGCTGTAGTAGAAAACGAGGTTATGCATTATCTTCAGGTTAAGCTAGCAATTAGATGGAAGAGAATAGGAAAGGAAGTGGAAACCTTTACTGCCTATCTCCAATACTATCTTTGGGTTTTTTCTACTATTTCTTTCCTGTATTCTCTTGTTTCTGGATGTACTGTTATTAAACATTACCTTTAAACCAAGCCATTGTTAGTCCAAAGCATCGTGTAATTATAGATATTTTTAAAGGGGGCTTGTGTTTATGGACAACAGAGAAATTGTCCACTTTTATAGTGGTATTCATTTTGAAAGTAGAGAGCAAGGTATCATAGACCAACAAATACTGACATCTGTAAAAGAATTTCCTAGTGGAGTAATTCAGAAAAAAGTCACAGACTTTCTCTTTAACAAGCAAAGATATTTTGTGTGTAATACAGTTGCGATGCTGAGGTGATTGTGGCTTAAACAACTAGGAAGTTCTTCTTAGGCTTCTAGACTACACATATCTCAACAATGGTTACTGGACATTTTTAAAAGCACCAACATGAAATTTGCATTCCTTGAATTTCTTTTACAGTTTTATCATATTTGATTTCAGATAACCGTGCTTTTATGGAAATTTTTTTGCATTAGTTTTGAGGCTTTATGATGTATGCACAACATTATACTTGGAAGTGTTTTTATTTTCTTCAAACACTAGGAAGCAACTACTACAAACTTGATCGACACACTGAAACTTTCTCATAGCATCAAAACACATTCTATGTTCCTTGCATGCTTTGAATCTTCAATAATTTCTTAAACATTTGACTGTCTTCAATTTTCCTATAGTGTAACAGCTATATATGTATGTATAACAGCTTTAGTATTTGTTGCCTGTCATGTTGAAAGCCGTTTCTGTTGACTTTTGCTTTCTGCTAATTTTAAAAGTTGGATTTGTACATAGCAATTCTAAAATTGTTCACTACTGTCTGCTTATGTTTCACCTGGGGCTCCTGAAAAAGAATTTTTTTTTCTCTTTTTTGTTTTGTTTTTATTCTTTGTTTTCTAATTATGTTGAAATTGGTTAACTCCTTTGACGTTACCTGTCACAGTGCCAGAATTAAGAATTTTGCCCAGCATATTTTATATAAAGCACTGTGGAGTAAGTAGGTGGGTGATCCTGATTCCTAGAGTGAAAAGTTTAAGTTGATTGTTATACTTTATTTAAAAGCTTTTCCATAACCAAAAAATTCTTAGAGGAGTCTTATTTTTATGTATTAAAAAAAGTTAAATCTCATTTCAGGAGCTGAAGGGCCAGTAAAATAATACATTTGCAGAAAATAATGGAACTATCTCAAAGTAGGTTTAGATATATATAATGTATAATGAGAGAGAACTTAAGATTCTTCCCAGGTGAGCTGTCTGCATTGCAGTTAGATTTGTCAAGTAATAACAAGTTCATCCAGAAGAGTTCAGTGCTACCATGATGCCAGAGATGAAATTTTATTCTTTATTAAAGTTGATTAGAGTTTCAACATTTTCTTCAACAGGCATAGGATTTTATACTGGACAATTACAGAAAGTGAAACTTGATATAAATATCCTAGAGATAGGATAGGTATAGATACCTTCTTTTTTTCCCAAGCATTGGCATTCCTAAAGTTATAAAAATATTTGTTAATTGGACCAGCAATCTTTCTGTTGCAAAATGTATGTTCTGTTTGTCTTTTGTTATTGAATATTTAGATTCATGTCAGGAATACCCATGAATGAATGTTTTCCACGGGAACTTCCGTTTAAAATAAAATCTCAGTAATTACACAAGGCAATATTGTTTTGTGTTTTCTGGAATCAAAATTAAATGTTCCCAACTGATTAAACTGCTTATCAAAGTAATGCATCGAGTGGAATTTGTCAGATTTCTGAAGTTAGAATGGTGTTTTATAATCTGCACAACAACTGCACAACAATTGCAGTTTGAGTGATTGTTAAAACATATTTTATTTAGCTTTGAGCTGTCTCTTATTTTCTTTTCCAGTAGCTCCAATTCTCTTTCAAAAGTGTCGTAGATACTGCCAATAGAACGTAAGACAGAGTAAAGTCTTAACTATGTTGGAAGTGACTGGTATGGTCTTCAACCTGTCAGATTGATTTTCAGGACAGCAGTTAACCATCTAAACCATCATTCCCATGTGTATCATTGTGATTTTTGTCCTTTATGAAAGATTTTGAGAATTGACTAGTGAAGAGTTCAGGTTTCCAGGTAGCTTTCTCAGGCTTTCTATGCTTGTGAGAGAAGTTTGTTGGATTTGAAAAGTTTTTCACTATCCTTAGACAGTAGTGTTGTTGTTTTCTTAAGATAATAAAACATTATTTTTGAATTACACACTTATTGAGAAGTCAAACTATTTGGAAAGGGAAAGATTTTATTCCTTCTGGTATAAATTAGCTGGTCTTATGGCATGCTGTTTCTAAACTAAATTCCACAAGAAATCAGTAGTGATCCTGTAATGTCATCTTTCTGAATTCTGTAATGCATTTTTAATGTTCTGACTTCTACTTTTTTCCTGTTATTTACAAAATAAACAAAATTTTGTAAATTCTTTTGTTACTTCTCAGAAATTTGAGGTGAAGAAATCAGAATGAATGTAGATTGTATGATCTTGTTTATGAAGAACTTGAACAGAAAGGATAATTTGGTACTTGATATTTTTGTAGGTATAAGCCTATGCAGAAAGTGGATGGAGTTGCAGATGGCTTCACAGGAAGTGGTCAACAGACAGGCACATCTGTTGAACAAACTGTAATTGCCCAAAGTCAACATCATCAACAGTTTTTAGGTATGAAAGTAGGCTTTATACTGTTGTAAAAATAAATAAGATGAACTTCATTATCACTGTGAATATCAAATCACACAAGTACAGTAGTTGCTTCTGAAGTTATCATGCATTCTTTAAAATTCTTACAACTACTAAAAGGCACTTAAATTAGATGTTGCGTGTTGTGAGCTTTATGTAATATTTAATATGCATCATATAAATATAAAAGGAAACATATGCAAATTCTGTATTTGTGTGATATATTTAATATTATATAAACCACAATGCAGTTAACTGTGCAAAGTTATATTAGGAACGCATCTTGAAATTCCTGCATTGAAAGTTGTTCCCTGCATTTGCATTAACAGTACATTTTATTTAAAAAAAGACGGGGAAGTGTCGTTGTATTACTATCGCAGATCAGCCGTCTAGTGGGCTGTTTTGAAAGTGTGCAGTAGTATTTTAAGTGGAAAGAGCCAAATAGTTTCAACTAGAACCCCAAAGTTCATGTTTAAAAATGTCCATGTTGTGGATTCATTGATCCAGCTAAGCATGTATTCTCAGTAATGGAAACAAATGGTTATTTAATTACCTTTTAATGTCTGAAGACTCTTTGGCTGTGTTATTGCGGAAGATGTGGGCTTATTTGGTTGGGATTTTTAAGCACCAAATACTTTGGCCTAATTTTGCTTTTATTGAAATTATTGAGAACATAAACGCAGCATTAAAATGTTTAAATCTTCCTTTCCATGTAGCTTTCATTCCAGCATTTTTCTCTTATATCAGCTTGCCTCTTGGAAACATTTGTGACAAATAGTAAAAGCACATATTGCCTCTACTTGAAAGTCTAGTAGATTTCAAATAAATATGATTATTTAATCTACTAAGCCCTATCATACCTGGCTACAGAAAAACTCTTCATTTGAACAAGAAAAAAACTAGTCAAGGATTAATCTTTCATACACTGACATACATATTTTCATTCATTCTGTGAGATTATGAAAACTTGTGTGTTAGCTTTCCTATACAGATGTAGTATGTACATGATGTCTTTTTAATGTCTTCAAAAATAATTTTATATTTCTTTTTGATTGAAAAATACTGGATGAATATGTTTACAAATTTAACATACAGCAGGTATGAGTGACTTTTCTCTTCAAACACTACGACCTTTTGGAGTATATTTTTTGTATCATCCTTGAATTTTTTCTTAATCATTCTGTAACTGACTCTGTTCACAATGGACCTGTTTCGCTATGTTCTTATGGAAACAGATGCATCTCGAGTACTTCCAGAGTTTGGAGAAATTGAAATATCTTCTTTACCAGATGGTACTACTTTTGAGGACATCAAATCACTGCAGAGTCTTTATCGAGAGCATTGCGAGGTATTTCCTATAAACCATTTATTTTTAAAGGTCATGATTTCTAGTGAAGATCAGTATAAGACAGTAATGCCAAATACATTGTAGCCATGTTAGTGGCACATGACTTTCCCCCAGGATATTTTGCTTATTTCATTGCAAAAGACATTAGTGAAAAGGATTTTCTGGAGGATCCCCTTTAGAGGGGGGGGGAAAGTAATATATAATAGACATTGAGAACTAAAGGTGTTTTCAGAATGTTAGAGAAACTAGACTTCAGATTGCATGTGCAGATCTTTGGTTTGGTGAACAGGAATTGTAAATTGGGTTAAATTATATATGTATTTTTACCTTAAAAGTAGTAACTTTTTTTTCTTATTTTAAAGAGTAAGACAGACTTGATATTGAGCAATATATCTTTTAAAATAATTTTTGAAGGTGCTTTCAAAGTATATACTGAATTATGGAAATGAATGGAAAGGCAGTTTGCCTTTGGTTCGTGGTAGTATTAAATATTTTGTTTGGGTGAATTCTGAGATATTCACATAGGCCATGCTCATTTATGGAGGCTTCTGTGCATGTTCACCTGACCTTACTCAAGTCTCTGTGAATACCAATATATAGTGCTGGATAATTTGGATATAAAAGGTATTAAACCAGATATTTATAACTTGGGAAATGTACAGTTTGCCTTTATTCCACTACATGGTGAAGGAAAAAAGCTGTAGATCTAGTTGGAGTTGGGAGTGGAGAGAAGCTGGATAGAAGACAGTCCGTACTTGTGTTTTATATTTTCAGGCAATACTGGATGTGGTTGTGAACCTTCAATTCAGCCTGATAGAAAAATTGTGGCAAACTTTCTGGCGCTATTCTCCCTCTACTCCACCTGACGGCACTATTACAGAAACAAGGTCAGTGAATGTTTCTCTTCATTTACTGCTTTTCATGATAATATAATATATGTCAAATAAAAAAAATCTTACTGGTTTTACCTGCAGAGTAATTTTTTTTTCTTACCTAGTCTTTCAAGTTGTATTTGTGTTATCTGGCATTTCTGTAGGTGGGTGCATGCCAAAGTATGGTCTTGAAATGCTTATGTCACCCTTTTTTTTTTCATTACTTGGACAACTATAGCAAAAGTGTCTTTTTCCAGTATTGTATCCAATTGTTTTAAGTCAAGAAGGTCATTCATACCACTGCATAAATTATGAGCTGTAGTGGAGCTGTGTGGCATTTTTAAAATCCATTTCCATATGACACAACGTGTAAAGAAGTTCTGTTGGCTGTAGTTGATGCATCTATGACATCTTTAAGAAGTAATACATTTTAACACCCATTGCAGGTTTTTATCTACTGTAATCATTTACTTGTTTGCTACATTTTTTCACACCAGCAATCTGAGTGAAATAGAAAGTCGGCTTCCAAAAGCAAAGCTGATTACTCTGTGCAAGAACGAGTCTATTCTGAAATGGATGTGTAACTGTGACCACGTGATGTACCAGGCCTTGGTGGAGATTCTCATTCCCGACGTCCTTAGACCTATTCCTAGTAAGTTGAGCACCTGAAACATTTTATTTGGTATTTTGCACATGCATGTGTATGGTGGTCGTGGTCTTGTGCCTCAAAGGGCAGCTGTCAGGATAAGTTTGAAAGTTAAGAAAGTAGTGTGTATCATTTATCCCTAATTTTGTTGTGAAGGAGGTTGTGCTGAGAGTTTATGTATACTTTATATTTTACAAGTAACTGAGGATTTTAGTGCAGTTGGAAAATCTAGTTCAGAAGATATGGTTTCATATTAAAAGTACTTCTTTCTCTGTGTGTTATATTTGTGGATCAAAATGTTTTCCTTTTACCTTGGCTCTAGGCTACCTGATAGATCTAGTCCTGCGGCCTCAAGGCAGTGTGCGCTATTGTCATCAGTCCTTCCACTAAATTTGTTATTTTTTAGTTTAAACATTATACGTTAATCTTTGATTAATCTGTTAAAAAGTTATTCCATTTCTGGACAGTTAATCTATTGTACCTTATCTGTGGCTGCCAAAATAAATTTTAATTGCTGTTAAGGCAATGAAAAATTAACTCAGAAATATTTAGACCAGCAGTTATAATCACTCCATAAAAGTATTTGCAGGTAGTGTCTTGCAGAAAAGTTTCATTGGCTTTTTGCTTGTCAGCAAAATGAAATTAAGTTTTTCGTAAAGTATGGATGATACAAAAACTTTTTTTGAACTGTAGATATGTAAAAACTGAAATTCAGCCACTTACAAAGGCAATTGTACCATTTTTTAAGGAAAGAGTGAGTTCTTGGTAGAGGTGAATGTAATTTATGTTTTTAATCTCTGTAGCAGAATAAAGGAAAAAGATTTTATCAAATACAAGCAATTATTGACAACCATTATTTGTATAAATTCTTCTGCATTAGTTTATATTTGATGTTTTGCTTTCTGTCTAATGACAATGCAGGTTGGTAAGATACTATGTTTCGAGTCATAGAGTCATAGAATGACCTGAGTTGGAAGGGACCCACAAGGATCATCAAGTCCAACTCCTATCCCTGCATAGGACAACCCCAACACTCACATCATGTGTCTGAGGGCATTGTCCAAATGCTTCTTGCATATTGTCAGGCTTGGTGCCATCACTGCTTCTCTGGGGAACTGTTCCAGTGCTCCAGCACCTTTTTCCTAATATCCAACTGAGACCTCCAGTGCCGCATTTTCCTGCCATTTCCTTCAGTCCTCTCATAGGTCACCAGAGAGAAGAGATCAGTGCCTGCTCCTCCTCCTTTCTTTGTGAGGAAACAGTTGAAAGCTAAGAGGTCCCTCCTCAATCTCCTCTTCTCCAGGCTAAACAGACCCAAGTGACATTAGCCTCTCCTCATATGATTTCTCCTCCAGACCCTTCACCAGCTCTTTGTCCTTCCTCTGGACACTCTCCAGTGGTTTGATGTCCTTTTCACACTGTGGTGCCCAAAACTGCACACAGTACTTGAGGTGTGGCCACACCAGTGCAGAGCAGAGTGGGACAGCCACCTCCCTCGAATGGCTGGCAATGCCGTGCTTGATGCACCCCAAGACACAGTTGCCCCTCTTGGCTGCCAGAGCACACTGTTGGCTCATGTTCAACTTGCCATAGACCAGAACCCCCAGGTCCCTTTCTGCAGGGCTGCTCTCCAGCCTCTCACTCCCCAGTCTGTGCGTGTATCCAGAGTTGCCTTGTCCCAGGTGCAAAACGCAGCACTTGTCCTTGTTAAACTTCATGTGGTTGGAGATTTCCCAGCTCTCCAATTTGTCCACATCTCTCTGGGATGTTAACTGCTCCCCCCAGTTTCATGACTCATTTTTTTCTTGAAGATTGGGACAACCTTTGCCAGCTTCCAGTCATCTGGTACCTCTCCACATTCCCAAGAGTGTTCAAAAATCATTGAGAGAGGTCTCGCCGAGACATCAGCCAGCTATTTTAGTACCCTCAGGTGAATCCCATTTGGTCCCATCGACTTGTAGGGATCCAGCTGCAGATCCCACACAAGTTCAGGGTTGATTGTGAGATTATCATTTGTGCAAGTCTATCACAAGGCAATGATAAACACACAAATTAGATTACAACATTTAATATGTTGAATTAAAACTCTTTCTTCCAAAAGCACCTTATTTTCTTAATAAAAAGGTGGTGCAGACATGGTTTTTCATCAAACCTGCTTTTCCCTTTGCTTTTCACTTGTTTCTCCTGCACAGCCTGGCACTCTGTAAAGCAGTTTTTATATCCAGGGTTTCAAGAAAATGGGACACAATCACTTAGCATGAACAACTACAAGCATAAAGTCCTTTAATGCTGTTTCTTTCTTTCTAAAATTACCAGTCATGTTTGAGTAATTGATGCCCACTGTGTTTGACATTCATTTTTTGGGGATGATTATTAGACTTCTTGATGCAAATGCATCATCTGATCCCAGGACAAATACATCCCAAGAGAGTTTTGCCTGTATTTTGTGAACAGTCCAGTGGTTTTCTGCTCAGAAGTCCATCCTCTGAGCTACCTTTGGAAGACAGCTAATGTATTTTCATAGAATCATAGAAGAATTTGGATTGAAGTGGACCTTTAACAGCCATCCTGTCCAACCCACCTTGCAATAAGCAGGGACATCATCAACTAGATAATGTTGCTCAGAGCCCTTCCCACTCTGACACTGAATATTTCCAGGGATGAGGCATCTACCACCTCTCTAAGAAGCCAAGAGGTGGGCTGCAATTAGTGATGTTCTTCTAGAGGAGTGCCCGAAACAATACTGCTATTCACAAACTTCTTGAAAAACTGTCAGATGAAGAAGACAGAAGTGCTTATTAAACAAAACCTAAAATCATTATTGCATAATCTGTACCTGAATGAGACATTTTGTACCTAGACTGGATTTGTCTTTAGGTAAATGAAAGCAGCAGACCTGGACGTTGAGTATGTAAGAACTGAGGGTACAAAACATCAAGACAGATACTTTACTTCCTTTTCATTCTCTTTTTATTCTTCAATACACAGGTGCCTTGACCCAAGCCATTCGCAATTTTGCAAAAAGCCTTGAAGGTTGGCTTTCAAATGCCATGAACAATATTCCACAGAGGATGATACAAACCAAGGTAGACAAAACTGTTACAGTATTGTTCTTGCAATCGCAAACCAAATGCACAGTAGCATCTAAAAGCAGTAACATTTCAACTTTAGTGCTGGATTTCATGTTTAGCATCAAGCGTCATATAATGGGAGAGGAAATAACTTAGTTTTGTCAAAAAATTGTAAGACAAATGTTATTTCATCCGCTACATGGACATGTTTTACAATTTTGAAAAATAAAATGAAGACAAAGACTCAAGTTGTAGAATTAATCTACAGATAATGAGTACAATATTTAAAAATAATTTGATTTATTCATAGGTTGCTGCTGTAAGTGCCTTTGCCCAGACTCTGCGAAGATACACATCTCTTAATCACCTGGCTCAGGCAGCTCGTGCTGTGCTTCAAAATACTTCTCAAATCAACCAGATGCTCAATGATCTTAACCGTGTTGATTTTGCCAATGTTCAGGTAAAATGTAGCATTAAATAACAGGCTTTATTTAAAAAAAGAGAAGTTATTTCCTCTATGATTTTGAGCTTCATTGTTAGCTGTCTTTCTATCAAGAAATGAAGTGAGAACATTTTGCTGATTCATATATGCAGTGATTCAGTTGAAAAGTGACAGCTTACATTTTAGGAAAGTGTGAGTTCAGAACCATTATCAGTTTCCATTTACTGTCCTGAGGTGCATGTATTCTCCAAATTCTATGGATATGTAGAGCAGATACATTCTTAGAACGGGTACCATGAAGGATATCTTAGTAATAACATAAATTATTATCTTATATCTCAGATAGTAGCATAGTTTCTGAATGTCACTAGAAACTATTAAATGCACACTATTTTTAGTAGAGACTGTTTCATTATTTCAAAGATGATACCATTAGTATACTTCATCTAAGTGCCTATGCTTAAAATTACAAGATCTCCTGGGTAATTGCACAGATTGTACAGTAGGACTAGTTTTCAGTTAGCTATAGAATGTAAGTTTATATTTTCACTAACCTTAATTTCTCCACATGTTTCTGCTGCTCTGAGGAAAAGTATTTTTTTTTCTTTTGCCCAGCAAAGTGAAATGTTCCAGATTACTGGTAGTTCTGTTTGTCTCTTTTCATTGTGAACGAATGTTTTAATATACTTGTTAGTAATAGTAACAAAAGTCAGTCAAGAGTACACCAAAGATACAACATATTAAGTATTGTAATATGTTAATCTAGAGTCTTTGAATGTTGAGGTGCTGTCTTGGCACAGGATAGCTAGAGTTTAAGGACATTATTTAAACTTGATAATATTGACAAAATTGCTTATTATTGTATGCAGCGTGTTTCTCAATTTGCATGTATTTTGTGTTGTACTTCAATGTGTAATCTATTATTGCCTATGGTCAGAAAACAAACCAGTCCTTACTTACCTACAAAGCTTTCATTTATAAGGCGATATAACAGAAATTGTCTTTAGGCTTAACTTCTTCAGAATGAAAGGAATGTTTTACTTGATTTCTTGCTACTTCTTTTATTACTTTAGCCCTCCATTTATCCCTGTATGTTCTTCCTGCTTGCCCTGCTTTTCAGTCCCATAAAAAACTGATAAGCCCTTGGTATTTAAGTAGAAAAATGGTGAACGAAGAAAGTAGGAGCCTTCTTGGAAAATTATTCTGGAAAACTACAACATACTTGTGTCGTTTCTATTTTTTGTTTGGTGTCTGCTCTTATGTCTATGCTTTTCCCACACATTTGCTTTCAAAAAAATTATGATGGGCATAAAATAAAACTTGCTTCTTAGTTTGTCTAGTAAGTAGGTTTTGTCCTTTTCATCCACTGTATTGCTTTATCTTTGAGAAGAAATTATATTCTGTGCTTTAGCTTATGTATTGTTAATTCAAGAGTTGCCATGTGCTGTAACAGGAGCAGGCTTCCTGGGTGTGCCAGTGTGATGACAACATGGTTCAAAGACTAGAAACAGATTTCAAGATGACTCTTCAACAGCAGAGCACTCTGGAGCAGTGGGCTGCTTGGCTTGATAATGTAATGATGCAAGCGTTGAAACCATATGAAGGAAGACCCAGCTTTCCCAAAGCAGCACGACAATTTCTGTTAAAATGGTCTTTCTACAGGTAGTATTTAATAGACAAAACATTCTAACTGTTCTGTTATTTGCTTTATTGTTCACCATAGTAAAACTGACAGACATAACTATAGAATCATCAAATTGCTTGGTTGGAAAAGACAATTGAGATTATCCAGTCCAAGTGTACCTCTCCAATACTAAACCATGTCCCCGAGCACTTCATCTATCAGTCTTTCAAATAGCTCCAAGGTGGTGATTCAGCCGCCTCCCTGGGCAGTTGTTCCAGTGCCTGATAACCTGATAAAAGAAAATTCTCCTGATAGCTAATCTGAACCTCCCCTGATGCAATTTGAGGCCATTTCCTCTCATCCTATCACCAGTTAATTGGGAGAAGAGACCAGTACCCACCTCACTAAAATCTCCTTTCAGGTTGTTGTAGACAGTGATGAGGTCTCCCCTCAACCTCCTTTTCTCCAGGCTAAACAATCCCAGTTCCCTCAGCTGCTCCTCACAGGACTTGTTCTCCAACCCCTTCACCAGCCTCGTTGTCCTTCTCTGCATGTGCTCCAGCCCCTCAGTGTCCTTCTTGTACTGAGGGGCTCAAAACTGCACACAGTACTCAAACTGAGGCCTCACCAGTGCCGAGTACAGGGGCACAGTCACTTCCCTGGTCCTGCTGGCCCTGCTGTTTCTGATACAGGCCAAGATGCCATTGGCCTTCTTGGCCACCTGGGCACATTGCTGGCCCATATTCCGCCAGCTGTCAAATAATACCCTCAGGTCCTTCTCCAGGCACCTCTCCAGCCACTCCTCCCCAAGCCTGTAAAGCTGCCTGAGGTTGTTTTGTCCCAGGTGCAGGACTTGGTATTTGGTCTTGTTGAACCTTATCCCGTTGGTCTCAGCCGATTGATCTGGCCTGTCCAGATCCCTCTGTAGAGCCTCCCTTCCTTCAAGCAGATCAACCTTTCCACCCACCTTAGTCTCATCTGCAAACTTACTCAGGGTACACTCAATCACTTCATCCTGATCATTGATAAATATGTTAAAGAGAACTGGACCCAGCATTGACCCACACTCGTGACTGGCCTCCAACCTGACTTAACTCTGCTTACCACATTTCAGTCTTTGGGCCCGGCCATCCAGCCAGTTTTTTACCCAGCAGAAGGTGTGCCTGTCCAGGCCAATGGCAGCCAGTTTCTCAAGCAGAATACAGTGGGAAACAGTGTCAAAGGCTTTTCTAAAGTCGATGTACATTACATTGACAGCCTTTCCTTCATCCGTTAAATGGGTAACCTTGTTATAGAAAGAGAAAAGTTGCTCACTAAATCATGAAAAAATGTTTTTTTTCAGAATTGTTGTAACCTTGAACTCAGGGCTACTTGCAAAGCAGCAGGGACTGAAATGATCCTCATTTATTGTTTTAAAGGCCACGTGCAAATGAATGCAGGTGGAATTTTGTCCTGGTTAGAAACATAATATGAAACTTTGGGGTTAAATAACTATACAATTATTAAGCCTGTATTTTTAATATTATTTATTAAAACACTGTGGTATTTATATTTAACAGATAAGGAAAACAAAGCCTGTTTTTACTGTGTGAAAATGAATTAAGACAAGCATTCCATGTTTCATAGAATCGTAGAATGACCTGAGTTAGAAGGGACCCACAAGGACCACTGAGTCCAGCCCCTGTTCCTGCAGAGGACAACCCCAACATTCACACTGTGTGTCCGAGGGCATTGTCCGAATGCTTCTGGAATATTGTCGGGCTTGGTATTATGACTGCTTCCCTGGGGAGCTGTTCCCGTGCTCCACCATCCTCTGAGTGAAGAACCTTTTCCTAATATCCAATCTAAACCTCCGCTGGCACATCTTCCTGCCATTCCCTTGAGTCCCATCTCACCAGAGAGATGTTCGCTGCTTATTGAAACAGTTATCAGAGTAAACTTTGTTCTTTGAAAATCACTGTAGCAACTACTTGCTGAAGATAGCAGAGTTTGTCACTATAGTATGTATATGCAAGCCTATCTTTTTGTAATTTCAAGTTGCAAAGTTTTAAAGTCATGTCAATTAAAACCTTTGCACTTGTAAGGTGGGCACAACAGACTATTTGGGTATTTTTGTGTTTAAAATGGAATAGTTTTCTTACTATCTTGGTTGATTTTGTTTTCACCACAGTTTTCTTTCAAGTTATTTTTCACACCTGCTCAAGTATTGGTAGTTATGCATAAGGAAAAAAATGTAAACAAAACAATCTGGTTATTTCTTATGTAAAGTGGTATCCAACAATACCTTCAGAGAAGAGGAAGAGCAAATTATTGTCTTTGCATTTCTTTCTGAAGACATGGTAAATCAGACATTTGTGGATGAAGTTGCTTTTGGGGAAACTGATTGTAAGGTGAAATGTCTAAATGGATAAGTGTTAGAACTACTATGACATATAATATATATATATCTATTTTTTCTATTTTTTAATAGCTCAATGGTCATTCGAGATTTAACCTTGCGCAGTGCTGCTAGCTTTGGCTCTTTTCATCTCATCCGCTTGCTTTATGATGAATACAT
This sequence comes from Tapera naevia, assembly GCA_033556795.1. Taxonomy (NCBI): domain Eukaryota; kingdom Metazoa; phylum Chordata; class Aves; order Cuculiformes; family Neomorphidae; genus Tapera; species Tapera naevia. Next base: position 1,856,738 of record JAUMJJ010000044.1, on the reverse strand, counting down.
GTTTTACTTAGTAGAACATCGTGTTGCTCAGGCAACAGGAGAGACACCTATTGCAGTTATGGGAGAGGTAAGATAATATGTAAGAGACTAGACTGATAGGTTTAGTAAGGGATTTGAGTATGTGTCTTTGCAAAATTTTTAAACATTTATGCGGAGCTGTAGAATGTTCTGCAATATAAAAAGCAATTGGATTACAAATACATAAAACAGTTTCAGACTTATTTCATTGGATGATTGTCAGAGTACTAAAAGCACACTGAATTCTAACAACCAATTATTTCCAAATTGCTTTCTTTACAAATCTGCATGCAGACTCATGTACACCGTTCAAAAAATGTTGATCAACATAAAACCTTTTTCCAGTTTTTAAGAACTGAATATTTTATGTGAAAACAAAAAGAAACAGAGTAATAGGAAAGTGTTGCTTACATGGATCTGTTTATTGATTTGAGAAGGATGGCTTACATATAGAATTTCAGCTTGTGTGGTACTGTTCATGTAAATGTGAAAAAAAACACAGTGCAGACACATAGAGGTTCGCAAAACAGTTGATTTTGATACGTGTGTTTCAGAGATTATTGGTTTAAAAAACAGAATGAGAGTCTCAATTCATAATCAGTTTTTTATACTCCTCTAAGGCATCTTCAAGGCAAAGTTTATCTTATTCCTCTTTTTTCCAGTAGTTCATCTAGCCTTTTATTTTGAATAAGACAGTGATGAATGCATGAATTGTCATCAAAGAATTGCACTTCAAAAGTGCTAGAAATTGGATGTATTTGAAAGTATACTAGGTAGTTTAGGGAACTGGTTTGTTACATTTTTACACTTGGGAGTTACTGTATCACAGTCTATATTACTGATAAGTTGCAAGTAATTTTTCAGGTTGATTTGGCATCAGGTATCATTACTCCTTCAAGATATACTGATAGGCTTATTAAATACTATAAAGAGATGCTATACTTGCAAGAGAAATTGAAAGTGTTTCAGTTTTCTTTGTCTAATGATCTTATATGATGTAGCATGATACCTTTCAGAAAAACTAATTAGCAGTGTTTCTGCTGAGTGACCGACCAATTTGTTTGCTGATCTCTGTCATATTTGCAGTGAAGTACCAAACAAGTAGACAGTTACTAAACTGTCTTCTTAACATTGTATAGATTAGACAAATTTCATGTAGGGTCTTCTAAAAAGTTTATTTAGACTGTAGTTGGAGATATTATGAGAAAGTAAGTAACCCAAAACTTCTGCAGGTGAGAAGGGACAGAACAGAAGTAGTAAATACTTACTAAATGTGTGGGGTTTTATGTTTCTGTGTATTCAATGACTGTGACTGAAACAGAATGAGAAAGTCTAGGACTATGGTCTGACAAACACCATAAGGCAGTGTAAACTGGTGCTGCAGTTGAGAAAAGCATTCTCATTTTTCTCTCCCTTCTCCCAGCTTTGGGAGTATTGGCAAAATTCTCCTGAAAAGGACTGGTATCATCATTTATGATTACAAATGCATTGTTTAAGTAATGTACTCCTTTAATTTGAGATTCATTGATGGCATTTTTGAGGGTATACTTAGTGATAATTGTCTTAATAAGCAGAAGAGTAGGATGGAATGGAAAACGAATTGCTGTACTATGGATGTGGCTGCGGCCAAGATCATATGTTTGATTGCTAGCTTTAAACCACTGGAGCACAGATCTGCTCCATCAGAGATGCTCTAAGTTTATATTTACTTAAGACTGTGTCTAGGGGTATTATTGTTTATTTTGCAGTTTGGGGATTTAAATGCTGTGTCCCCTGGAAATATGGATAAAGGTAAGCATTTTAATCTCTCCATTGCATAATTCTGTATAGAGCTAATGAGTCTTTTTGAGCAAAGGAAGCCCTTATGTTTTAAAAATACAGTGAAACAGAATTTAGAGCTGTGTCATGCTTTAAAGTGCATATATAAGCTATACAGATATGTTTGTAAGTTATAGAGCTACTATAAGCTATGTATGTAATATGCAGCATATAGTTATAATAACAACTAGAATATGGTATGTTTTAAAATAAGATATTTTGAAGATGTTTATTATTGACAAAAGAAATACCCTATTTTTTATGCAGAATTTAGTTGCTGCTGATAGGACAGGGGAGGGTAACATCTCTGGGAAGAAATACAAGGCTATGCTTATGTATGTTTATCTATAGTAAAGATTTTGCCAAGTGAAGAAAGCACAATTGCATGCAAGTAGTTATCAGCTAAGTTGCAAGTGAAGAGGACAGAAAAAACATGAGTTCCCTATAAACCTCTTCATGCCATATTTTGACATATATTCTTATACTGACTGCTTGAGGGATTTGAGGTGACTTGGTGCCAGACCACTCAACTAGCTAGTGAGTATAAAAACTGTATATGAAAATCTGGGGTCAAGTCACCCAAAATCTCTTCACCTCAGTTTTCTTTGTCTATAACTAAGTGTAACAACTCCTTTGTTCATCATGTCTTAGAGATGACAGGCATTTTGCAATATGAAGTTAACATTGTTTGTTAGAGAATGGTTCTGAGATTGCGATTGTTTTTCCACATACTGTATCAATAGTGTGCAACTCAAGTGATAAAAGCTGCTAGTCTGTCTACCTGTTTGAGATAATGATTGACTTTCCATTAAAAGTTTAAATTTTCGGTTTGTACTTTATCAGATTGCTAATCTTCCCTACATTTTTATATTTCAACTATTATTTACAAAATGAAGACCCTTCTAAGAGAATTCTTTCACTTCATGCTATAGTTTCATGGTGCTTTGTTTGGCAGATGAGGGCAGTGAAGTTGAAAGCGAAATAGATGAAGAGCTGGATGAAAATGGAGAACCACCAGCCAAGAGGCAGAAAACAGAGCTAAACCAGCCGTTCCAAGTGGGCTGCATGCAGCCAGTGCTTGAGAGTGGAGTACAGCAGAACCTCCTGAACCCAATTCATAATGAGCACGTTGTTGCAACTACTCAGACTATCAGACAATGCAGTGCTACTGGAAATACGTATACTGCAGTCTAGTATGAAACCTCCCCCTCTGACACACATCCCATTACATAGTCCTTTGGGATTAATGAAAGATAAGAAGCCCGAAGCTCGACTGTTGTTAGATTTTAGCTGTGCTGAACATTTATTTTGTTGGAGGTGTTAAATGGAATAGGTGTATGTATTTTGCCAATCTGATTTAAAAAAAAAAAAAAAAAGAGGTTTTTTTTTTTTTGTGAACAGAATCATTTTACATAGGCTGTTCAATATGAAGAGTTTTCTTAGTATCAAATGCAAGGATTTTTTGCAAAGCTTAATGTTAATGTTTTTGTCCTCTTATAATAATTTAATTTTTTCATAGTTTTTTAAAAGTATTTTGATGTTAATTATTAGTTATGGTGATGATTTCACATACATAGGTTTGTAATTAGATGCACTTCTGTGAAATAGCAAAAGAAGTATTTTCTTTGAATTACACTGTAGGCATACTTATTTGACAGCAGATGTATCAAATTTATTATAAAAGGTGCTTTTCATTGGACAACTAGAAGACACTATTTTAATAAAATTGTGAGCATTCAGGGGGATTTTTTTGTAATAATGCTGGAGAGTTGGGAAGATCTAGTTTCTTTCTGTGAGCAAGAAATTAATTTAAAGGACAGAATTGTAACAGAATGTGGTAATGCGTACATTGTAAGCGTACCATCACATAAAAAATGCAAGCTTCCTTTAAAATCAACAGTTCCAGATATTATTTGCATACCAGTTTCTCTGTTTGGAAGACTACTGATTCTCTACATGGGGCCACTGAACAGGTGTTTTTGGCTGTTGAGTGGTACTGTAGTTGTTAGAAACTGAAGCTATAAAACTAAGTGACTTTATTATTATTATTAATTTTAAGTGTATGTGCTATTTATGCTGAACTGGACATACAAGAAAACATTCAATTTGAATGACTTTCTTCTATTCCAGGTCTTTTCCTACTAGTGGTTCAATCTGCTGCTCTTAGAAAAGATGATTTATAGAATGCAAGGAATGTAGCAACCTGCATCATTTTCTTTGCAAAAATATTTCCTTGTTGTTAAAGTGGATTTAAATTTTTACAAAAATTAGATAAGGCAGTGTAACTGGCACACCTCACTTGTACTTATTCCCAATTGTGTAGAAATTGAATAGGTGGCTAGATGGACCATTGCCATTTAAGAATGTACATCAGGGATCATTGTACCTCGGCTATTACATGGTGCCTTAAACAGAACTGAAGCTAAGACTTAGTAATTTTTGTTATTCTTAACTCTTAAATTAATTCAACAAGGTGTGCCTGTCATTTTCAAATTCCCTGAGAAGTACGGACAGGTTACATAGCCTTCAAGAGAATAAAAGGATTTTTTTTATTATTAAATGATTTTAATATCCCTCTTAGAATTACAATAAACCTATTTTTTTCCATTTCTAGCTGGATTTCACTTTATTACAAATAAAATTTGCTTGGGAATTTGGAAAGCAAAACTAGCTTTAATGCCAACTTCAAATGTAAAAATAGATTGAGCATAGTCCCGAGCATGATTATATATTTTCTAAAATCCTTGCCTGCTTTTAATTTTAAAAACTAAAAAGAAATAAGTGAGCAGGTACAAAATGCAGTGCATGTTTTCAATTTCTATATTTTGTGGGGTATCAGCCAGATATTATGACAGTATAGAGACCATATTAATTGACACTAAAAAACTCAAATTTTTCTTCTTAAACATTTCATTATGCAGACACATGAATTTGCTACACTAAAAATAGTGGAATTAAGTAAGCAAAAAAGCCAAAAAATGAAGGAGAGCACAAAAAGATCAACTTTACAGAAAGGACTGTCTATGAAAGTTAGGGGTTCTTTTATTTTGGTTTATGTAGTGTGTCTGAAAATGACTTTAAAGTCATATATACCAAATGGGAGAAGAGCATGTAACATGAACAGCATATTTATAGCAAACAAGTTTGTTGCTAGAGTTTATTTATGCTCCAAATACAGCTGCACATCAACTGAAATGTCCTAACATTATTGGTGTACAAAATCAAATTTTACTTCATTTGCAGAATCAGGAGGTGAACCCATCCTGCTTATTCTGTGTAGGCATAATTCCTACTAATGTCCATAGATGGCTTTTGCCTCAGTAAAAAGCGAAAATGAGGTTTATATTAATTATTTCTAAAATTCATAAATGCACTGAATCTCACTCACTATAGAATTTTTTCTCACATATGTCGCTCAGTGTGTCTTGATTTTTCCTTGGAAATCAGCACATCTGTGCCCTTCACCAAAAATGCTAAAACTAAGCTGTGATAAATATTTACTCCCCTTCATTGTGCATTATAAGATGTTTACAAGTAAAATAAAGTGAAATAATTCAACATTTTTTCATTTTCATCTTTTTTTTTAATACTATAGTACTTGCTTCACTTTTTGTGTTGACGGACCTATAATGTTTTCTTATTATTGTCCTTTCTTGGTTTAATGTTTGATTTTTTGTTGCTGATGAAAGAGTACAATGTAATAGGTAAGTCTAGATTAGTAAAAAAAAAGTGGGACTTGAGTATCTTTCATTATTTAGCTCCCCACTCCACTCAGTTGTTCAGTGTTCACAAAGTGCAAAACAAAACTGAACAAAAATCTGAATATAAAACCAGAATGTATTTCATACCTTCTAAAAACAAGGAGTTATCAAAGCAAATTTGAACTATCCCACGTTCAGGAAACTGAATGGAGTTTGTATTCCTATGCTTATATTATAAAGATTTTACCAGATTTTTTTAGAAGAACTATGTTACTGTAAGGTGTGTTGTATCCTTACAGATTTGGGGATCTTCTGTTTTGTTTTTATATTTGCTGAAATTTTAATCAAACACTTAGATAAAACATTTTGCACACTCCTGCTATTTAATAGTTGGGGTTTAGTGATCATTAAACTACAGAGATACAAATACCTCAGTCCATATTCTGTAATGTATAGCATGTGGTTGCATTGCCATACCAGCTCTGAAGTCTATTGTTAGTGCTCTGGAGAGGTGTAGCATATATCCACAGGGTAGACATTATGAAAGTTGACACGGTTTATGTGTTTTCTCTAACCTTGACATGGAATCCAAAATGACTATTTCAGAGGCGTTTCCCCCATTATCTCAAATGGCACAGTGAACTGTATGGGGGAGAGGGTATTGTTGAACAACATTTTCAAAACACAGGGCCCAATTTTCAAAGGTTTTATATTTATTAAAATTTCTTGGTACGTTCTCATTTTTCTCACGGTAAATCAGTTTTAAAACATTTTTTTTTCTGTTTTCAATTGTTATTTCTGTGTTTGGCCTTTTTACTGTAACATGCTCTAAGCACCTTCTTTTTTAAAAAGCTCCATAAAAATTTGGAAAGTGGATTTTAAATTATTTACCTACAAAATGATGTTTTGAAGCATTACTGCTTTTAGTTCAAAAATAAGAAAATAGATAATATTCTGTCATTTGGGAATGCATAGGTCTATATAGAAATTTAGTTTAAACATCTAGAACACTTAATTTGTTAATGTTGCTTTCCCTAGGAGAAATTATCTGATATCTTTGTCATTCTCACCAACTGGCATTTACATTGTTTAGGAAAAATAAATATTAAAGATGCAGTGCAATCCAATTTAATTCAGAATGTTTTTGGATAGTAAAAAGAAAAATTGTTAGCCATAAAAGTGCTGACAAAAATTAGATTTATTAGTATTATAAGTATACAACAATAATTTCAGATTTTAAAACATTCGAAAGAGTGGTATAAATTCCTGAAAATTGGGCCCTTGTCTCTCTAACAAGACATCCTGTTTGTATGTGGTTTAAAACAAATGAATAAATGGAATTCTAGTATCTCTGCTAATTTGTCTGGTGTTTTAAGACAAACAAACAATAAAAACTGGAATAGAAGCATAAACACACAGTGCTTAGTTCGAGTATTAGAAAATTAATTTGATATAATGCCTTGCATTAACCCTTTGAGCATTGTAAGTAGCATTGTGGGAACAAAGCTTTTTAGATAATTTAATTGGCCCATTGAGCATATACTTTGAAATAGCTGATAATGTACTTTTTTTAAAATTATGTCTAAAGTAAATACTTGCATACTATACAGGAATGGTTTCTTTATATAAGGAGATGTAGGCAAAGTAGTCACTGCCATTGATGAGAACTGTCTAATAAAAACCAGTACTTTAGCTCCTTTGTTTTCATAATTGCTTAAATATAGAAAGAAAATCAAACATATGCCTCTACAGATATGTTAGTTTGCTTTAGAAGATAAAAGTTTAGAAAATATGTTCAGACTATTTTGAAAATCTGAGGTAGGTTAGTCTTGGAATACTCTGGTACTGTAAAAGAGAATATTTAAGATTAAAAGACAGTTTATTGAAGAAGAATAAATTTTGCAGACTCTTTGGTATGTTTGCATTGAAATTTTGGCAGTTTTTGATAAACAAGGAAAAAAAGTGCACATTTGTATTGATATTTCTTTTAAAACTCAGTCACTGAAATAATAACTTGCTAAAAGATAAAGGTATTTTATTCACATTTACCTACAGGAGGAGTTTGGATGGCTCTTATTAAATGTTATAATTTTAAAGGCAGTGTAGAAATTGCACAAGCCTTTTGCCATTTTAAAAATTCCCTTTGTTCTTACAAATACTGCTCACGAGAGCAAGGGAACAAGTGTAGTAGCAAGTCGAGATTCTTTGAATTTACAGATAAAAATGTCACCCTACTAACTGAGAGTACAATACATTTTCTTCTGGTTTCTTGCAATATCAATCAGTCAGCAAACACTAAGCGCAGCTGTATTTACGTATGTCTAGCTGAGACAGAAAAAAAGTCTCATTTTAAGTTATTTAATGGAATTATGTCAGTAGTATAGTGCAAGTAAGTTGTAAACATTTTTAGTCAGTTAATGCAAATTCATGCATAATTAACAAATGCAATACTCAAAGGGTTTTATTTAACAACTTTTTTTATTCATAATTTACTGTAAATGCTTCTAAGTTTGCATGCCTTGATCATTGCTGCTAGTGATTTTTTGTGCCAGTAGACCTGAGTTTAATTTACCAGTTTAACTAAGAAACAGTAAAAGCCACTTACAAAGTGACTGCCTAGGGTTTGCTTGAGGTAAAATATACTTGATAATTTTAAATCTTATTTTATTCTGATTTGTTTTTTCCTTTTCCTGTTGAAAAACTAAATTAGCATTTTGGCATTGGAAGCCCTGAGTAGTTAAATATTTGGTAAGAATTGTTCTTGTAGTTGCTCTTTAAGGCTGAAATTCACTGTAGAAAAGAAGGCCTGAAACAAGCCTATGAGCATCAAATGAGCCTCATTTAAATCTAAATCAGGAAAATATTCTTTATATGTTCTTAAGCACTTTTTTGATTGTGGTGCAAACATCTTACAGTAGTTTTCAGTTCTGGATGAATTTTACACTGAAATAATAAATGTCTTTGTTAAGAGGAATTTAGACTTCAGAGGAAGAACCTTGCATGGATTAGTATTTAGCAGGAACTCAGTTCAATTCTTTCTGACTCACTGATACCAGCAAGAGGTTTTTACACAAAGAATACTTAGAAGGTTCCCCAAATAAATTTTCCTTCAATACAGTACTAAAGTGATTGCCTTGTATTTAAACATTAACTATCCGTCTTAAAGTAACCCAATTAAGGAATTTAAAATACCACTTTGTACCAAAGCAAGTTGCCCATCTCCACTCATCTTCTCTGAAAATTTGAATTTACAGTTAATAACCAATGAGGCTGTTAAAGAAACTTTGAGTGCCTTTCAAAAACTTGGGAAATTGTGCCTGAGGTGGTAAACTTTAATTAGGTTAATTCTAGAGCTACCAATCAGTAATTTTATCATCACTCAGGGCTTTCTTACCTTCTAGGAAACTTCCTTTGTTGCATTTCTTTTATACTGTACTTTTTTTTTAAGTGCCATCATTTAAATTTCGCTTAGTAAGTGGCAGTTTACATTATTCAGTCCCACAGAATGGAAACATCATAACACTAGGACATATTCAAACTTTTATTTTCCAGTTGACTGAAAATATTATGTAAATGAGGTAATCAACTTTTTGTAGATTGTATGTGTGAGATAATGTAATGTTCTTTTCCAGTTTTTGAACTACAGTTGAATATACTTTTTAATTATTTAAAGAAGACATCTTTACAGAATAACGTGATGGTTTTTTTTGTATACTGTATTTGATTTTGTAAATATGTATTTCCTGATGTGATTTTTGTGAGAAATGCTAAATCTTTTAGTATATCATGTCCTCTCAAAACTGGCAGGAGCTAAATAATAGTTTGTGGGCAATTTGTATTGTGTACTGTAAAATAACTGGGGAACTTTTATAATTATAAAAATATATATTAACTTTTAGTGTGTTGTTTAAAAAATGACTGGAACATACTAAAGACAGTAGGATTTTTCTGAATATTTCAGACTTGAACTCAGGCTAGCTTTCTTGTGTTTTTCAAAACAAAATTGTGTCTTGTCTTTTAAAATCAATAAATTTGTTTTCTTGTTACAAACATATCTGAATTGCTTCAGTTTTTATGTAGCCAGATATTTTGGATTGTGATACTATTGATTTTGAGAGAAAAATTATTTCAACTTACACATTTTAAGTAAGACTTACTTTTTTTACTTAGCAGCAACAGAACTAAGTAACCAGTATGTCTCAGACTGCCAAAGAAATTAATATTTTGAAGTGTCATTTCAATTAAGGAGGTGTCACATGCTCAGTAAGTACAGATAGTCATATAATTATTAATTTCAATATTAACAATAATTTCCCATTATAGATTTACCTACTTAAAAGCTGTCAGTGAGGGGGCATGCAGACTTTGTCCTCCAGGAATTAGCAGCATCATTTCATTACCAGCAGGGCCTTATTCTGCAAGTTTTGCTCTAAATATTCTGCAGTATCGTAGTGCACTGGAGGTTTTGGCAGCATTACAAAACACAGACGAAGGTCTAATCTTACTGGGTCATATATCTTACGGGTCTCTAGTATGTGTTGCAGGCAATGTTTCATATGAAAAAAAGCAGAATGTTATTTTAACTTGAGAGAACCCACCAAGTAATAGATGTTAGAATATCAAAATTACTATTGGATACCAAGATTAAACCAGGTATTTCACACAAAACTGTGGTAAAGATGGGAAAGCTGCATCCTAAAGCTTATTTTTCTCAGGAAAATAATCAAGACTTCATTTTCTATCTGGTCTCTTGCTGAGACTAAATATGTCTTGCTCCAGCATAAGAAAACAATCTATAGAGGGACGTCTCCCTTTAGAGAGATTTCACACCAACTAGTAGGTGATACAGCCAAGATGCTACACTACTTAGTCCATTTCCACTGACAGCATAACCAGTAAGAGCCTATAGGATTCAGCTTCTTCTGCTGTTCATCATCCCAAAATACTACAATCCAGACTACAAAGCATGAAGCATATCTGAAATGTAGGAGAAATTAGAAAACAGTGAGTACTGTAAGAAAACTCAAAGAATCCCATGTGCATCAGTTGTTTAGTTCTATAGGTCTGTGCTGAAAGGCATCTGAAATATAAACCAGTTATTTTTCCGCAAAGGTGTCTGACCAAGGCAAAAAAGAAACCTTAATCCATTTTTAGCACTGTATGCTAGAGAGAGAGTTTTTATTCTGACTTCATTTTACTGATCTTATTTCAAATTTTACTAAATCCCATTGTACATATTATTCCACAATATCTTAACTAACGTAACCGGCAGGACTTTTTTATTCACAAAATAAAACAACCTTCCCATCAACACAGTGTACTGCTGATGAGAGTTTATTCTAAGCAATTTTATAAGCACAGCTCTTCTAGTAGGAATTACTCTATATAGACATTTTCCCTGGCACAGTGTGCACAAAATCTACTGCTGCTTTCATTATCAGAGTTCAGGGCAGACATAGTAGGTCAGTTGAAATTTTTTTCTTTGCTGATTTATGTAAAGATTCAAGATGTGCACTAAAGGCTAAAAGACTAAAAGGAATAGTCAAAATTCCCTATCTTCTGTCATCACAGGTCACACTAGCTAACATCACTCAGACATGTTTTTTTATTTTCAGACAAATTGTCCTCTTGTTGGACTTGATAACAAAAATTACTTTATACTTTATGTCTTCAGAAAATACATTTGTCCTGTATATGTTTGACAAAGGGCTGTAAAGCAGAAATTTTCTCAGATCAGTTCCCCCCATGCCTCCTGCCTTTTTTTAAAAAAAAAAAAATACATGTCTCATATATTTGGGCCAACTGTGTCCTGGGGTGCATCAAGCATGGCATTGCCAGCCAGGCGAGGGAGGTGGTTGTCCCATTCTGTTCCACACTTGTGTGGCCACACCTCGAGTACTGTGTGCAGTTTTGGGTACACAGTGTAAAAAGGACATCAAACTACTGGAGAATGTCCAGAGGAGGGACACAGAGCTGGTGAAGGGTCTAGAGAAGCGGCTGAAGTCACTTGGTCTGTTCAACCTGGAGAAGACGAGAGCTCGTAGCCATTTACTCTTTCCTCAGAAGGGAAGGAGGAGGAGCAGGCACTGATCTCTTCTCTCTGGTGACCAGTGATAGGACTTGAGGGAATTGCAGGAAGGTGTGACAGGGGTTGTCTCAGTTGGATATTAGGAAAAAGGTGGTGGAGCACTGGAACAGTTCCCCAGAGAAGCAGTCACGGCGCCAAGCCTGAAATATTCGAGAAGCATTTGGACAATGCCCTCAGACACATGATGTGAGCGTTGGGATTGTCCCATGCAGGTGTAGGAGTTGGACTCGATGATCTATGTGGGTCCCTTCCAGCTGAGGTCATTCTACAATTCTATGATTCTATGACTATCTAGATGGTCAGTGGCACACCTCTGCTGAGGTGAGGTAGTCATCCAGTGAAGATAGTCGTGTAAAAAAGATGGTCTTCTCTCTCCTTGTACATATGAAAAATTTTACCCCTCCAAACTACCCTGGGCACAAACATCTGATGGCATACGCAAACTGCCATATGCCTCCTTCATACAGAGGGAAATAGCATCAAAGTCCTCCACAGAAGAATCAAGAGGTGACACTTCATTCTTGTTCTCAGAAGGGGTAATCAAATCCTGACAGAGACTTGTGCTATTGCAGTGAGAGAATTGTGTTGTCTTCTTAGACAAACCAACCCAGTCATTGGTGCAAACAGGTTCAGCAACATGCATGCCACTTCAGTGCATTTTGTGACTTCAGTGTCTCAGAGGAACTGGTGCTGTGTAGCTGGGAGATCAACACCTTGCACAAGAACTCCTTTCAAACACAGTCAGGCTGGGTAGGTTCACTGCCTTTCTAGCCAGATGGACAGGGTAGCCCAGGTCACATCACTGACGTATACATTACAATAACGTAGGGAAACTCAGTGAACTGAGACCTGTTTAGACTTTATACAGTTCCTTTAAACTCAGAGCACTTCTCAAATATTCATTAATTAACCTTCACAGTGTCTTTCTGACAGGGAGGGTACAAAGTCATAGGCGAGGGGCGGGTCCGGAGGGTGACGGCGGCAACAAAACCCCTCAACACCAACAAAAAAATAACCAAATCAACCAACAAACCAAACGCACCACGGAAAATTTTCATAGTAAACCAGCTACAACTACTGCTTATTGCTACAGTTTCAGACGTACGCGCTCAGAAAATAAATCACGGAGGGAAAAGCCAAAGCGTCCGGAGCCAGGAGGGGGCGCTGCCCGCCGCGGCCAGGAGGGGGCGCCGCCCGTCCCGCTTGACGCGCCCGGTCGCGGTTCCAGTGGCTGAGGAGCGCTGTGGAGGCGAGCAGGAGGCTGCCGTGTGGATGACCCGGGCGGTGTCTAAGCCGTGGTCTGTCGGAGGAGCCTACTCAGCGGATCTCCCTCCACCACAGCCGCCTTCCAGCCGGCCGGCAGGAGGAGGCCGGGGCGGCGGCGGGATCGTGGCCGCGCTGTGTCGGCACATCCCGCAGCTGCTGCGGTGCGGCGTGAAGCTGCTCCTCGCCGCGAAGTTGCTGCCGGCGGGGCTGCAGCTCGCCAGCCCCGGCCAGAAAGCCCTCAGCTGGAGGTGCGGCCGTGACCGTGACGAAAGTTTAAGTACCGAACCCCAAGCTGCGAACGCCGAGCTCCGAGCTGCAAGCCCCGAGCTCCGCCGCTGCCCTGTCGGCACCGACTCTCGGGGGGCACCGGCTCCGCCGCCCAGCGCCTTCTCCTCTCAACCGGGAAGCGTCTGGACGGAGAGGGGACCGGCCACTGCTTCTCGTGGGGAAGAGCCCCCTCCGCTCGTCGGCCTGTCAATACCGACAGTAACCCCGGTGTGGAGCCGGGGGCGGCCGCCGCCCATCAGCGCCCGGTCCCGTGTCCCGGGGCGGCAGCGGAGCTGTCGGCGCGGGTCGGGGGGAAGCCCGGCCCCCGCCCCGCTCCACAGGGCGTCCCTGCAGAGGCTGGCTGTGCTGCATGCTTTCCTGCGGCCCGGCCGACCCCGGGTGGAGGTGAAATGGAGTAGTAATGAACTCATGTTGAGCAGCCAGCTGGAATCGCGGGCCGTGTCCCAGCCGACGGTTCGGGTCCCATCTCCGTGGCTCGGGAAGCGCTGATGCCGAATGTGCAGCTGCCGCCGCGGCTGTTGCATCCGGCGGTGGCAGCGAGGGTCACTTTGTCGGGGAAGGATACAAACTGGCATATGTATATACGGGACGTCTATCCTCTCTGCTTGTGGTTGTTTTGTTTCTGGCTTTAGCCAAGGACGTTTTCCCACCTTATCTGGAAAACAAGGGCTTAATTTCATCCTACGGAACTACATGAAAGAGAAAACTCAACGGAACTGGACAGGGAAGGGGGAGGTAAAGAATCCGCTTTGCGGCAGCAAGGATAGACTGTGTTCTCATTTCCTCTGCTTCACCTATTGGGCAGCTGTGCTGAGGCGGCAGTGGGAGCTCAGTGGCCTTGGGATGCGCTGTGCTGCTGGGGAAGTCCAGGCTGGTCCAGAAGGGCAGAGCTTAGCACTGAAGTAATTCTTTCTGCTAATTGTAGGCGGCCTGCCTTAAGATGCGCAGGTGATGTCTACACGCACACACTTTACAGACTTCCTCAAAAGCAGTCATTCTTCAGGATTCGTATCTGTACAGGGTAGTAGCAGAGCTGGCATTTTAAAATGAAATAAACTTCTTGAATCTGGTGGCAGGAAGACTGCAAAAAACCTGAAATTCCTCTGTGTATTGGAAGTAATTTGAAATAGTCTTAGTGAGGTGGGTGAATATGAGACCAATCCTGAGCTGGTCTGGGTACACAATACCCCTTGTGACTTTGACTTTTGATCTCAGTAACTTCTGAAAGGATTGCAGAAATAGACGGGTTACAGTTGTGTTTGTTTTTCAATCAGCAGTGTAAATAAATCAGTTCATATGCCAGCTGATACTGGATATTTGCTTATGGTATTAGTCATTTAACATGTCGTGTAAGAAAACATGAATGACAAAAACTGACCAGTAATCACAGCTGAGACTTGCTTCTGTCTTGCACTGTAGTAATTCGAAGACTGGTCTGTAGCTATTGTTCTCTTCGTCTTTCATTTCATACACAGTCCTTCTTGCATGCATGTGAGTGGAAGACCTGGTGGAAGCAGAGTGAAATTCAAAGCCATCAGTATTTTGGTTCATTGTTTTTTATTCTTTTTTTTCTATTGGAAGAAGTGGAACACCACTGAAAACTCTGAAGATATAGAGAAGATATATATATATATAATATATATACACTTTTGATGCCCATCAGCACTGAAGTGTAGTTTACTAAAGACTTGTTTGATAAATTTTGGGTGAGGTTGTATCAGCGGGCATCAGTAGATTGTCATTTGTCAGACAGGGCAACTTTGCAAACCTGTTTTGAGGTGCAAGCTGTCTTCTTTCATCCTTTTCCTTTCATATGAAGCCATTCAAGCTGTGTTCTGTTATACCCTGTGTGTAATACAAATCTTTATGGTTGTACGTGGGAGTTCAGTAAATTGATGCTTGAATATTTTGTGTATTAGATGAGAGAGAAGGTCTGCAAACAGCTAGATGGCATACCCTGTTATTAATACTGCTAATGTAGTGTGTTTTTCTAGTATTAATATCTACTTATTAGAGTGTTATTATTTATGTTGTCTCACTTAGGATGGACAATTTTGCTGTGAAGACAAACTGCTTTTTTACAAATCTTGGCTAGAATTGATTAAACTGTGGTGCCTTTTGTTGTTTATAAGATAAAGGTTATGTAAGCAATAAAATTGGCATAATTTGAAGTGTTCACAACTTTTTTTTTCTCCTTAAGTGACATTGAAAATTACTTTCTTTTGAAATGTTTTACCTGAATACATCCCAAAGATATGTATCCTTTGAAAAAATAAATTGGTTGCAGTTATTATGATTCTTTAAACAGATCTTGAAGTGGAGTTGTTGTTAGTGGCTTTTTTCCTGATTATTGAAAACAGATGAACAACAAAACAATAAAACAAAACAAAAACCAGTTCTAGTTTAGGATACCTTCTGCTTTCTTCACCTGCAAAGTGAAGGTCTGAACCTCTCCAGGCTCAACTTATGGCCATTTCCTCTTGTCCTATCACTGGTCAATTGAGAGATCAACACTTGCTCTGCCACAGCCCCCTTTCAGGCAGCTGTAGACAGCGATGAGGTCTCCCCTCAGCCTCCTCTTCTCTAAGCTAAACAACCCAATTCCCTCAGTCTCTCCTCACAGAACTTCTCCAGCCCCTTCACCAGCCTCGTCGCCCTTCTCTGGATGTGCTCCAACACCTCAATGTCCTTCTTGTAGTGATGGGCCCAGAACTGAACACAGTACTCGAGGTGTGGCCTCACCAGTGCCAAGTACAGGGGCACAATCACTTCCCTGGTCCTGCTGGGCACACTGTTTCATCTCATACCTGGAAAAAGTTTGCAGTAGCTAGGTGTTAATTTTTCTTTTTAATTTACTTATCTAGCATATAAATGCCCAATAGCAACATTAGAAGTCCATAGTTCTCAGAATTCACAAAATGAGCATGCAGTTGTTCCATGAAAGTTTGTCCTGTAAACCCTGATACCACAATCCAGGCTTGCTCTTGGTGAAGGCCGGCAAACACTGTGAAGTGTAACATTGTGAAAGAAATGCATTGCTATTGGAAATTGAGATAATCTGTTTAGGTCCTAAAGAAGAAAATATTTACACTAGACACATTTATAATATTTCTCTCCAGATCAGATTGGTCATCAATGTATAAATTCTTTGTATTTTTCATTCCAGCTTAAATACAGAACTACATAATCTCCCTATATATATCTTGCATTAACTTACGTATTGGGGAAAAGTATTGCTTTGAATGATCTGCCTCTATCTTATCTGTGTTGCTATTGACAATTGTTTTCTTATTATGTGTGTGTTACTTTTGGAACTGGTGAGACTGTACTAGCCTAATTCAGCATATATGTACTCAAAAAACATTTCTATTATTATAATTTGAATAATTTGGAAGAGTCTTTGCAATTAAAAGGATTTTTTCTGATTTCTGTAATTTTGTCAGACCTATCAGAAACATTAAAAATAGTACTATATGGAACGTGTCTCTCATAGGGAAGGGTGGAGCGTGGTTCCTTTTTCACACAGGATTTTGTAAACAGATACAATTTTGTACTATCCATTTGTTTCCTGATAGACATTTTATTTATGACAGCATAAAAAAAAGGCAAAAAAGAACTTGCTTTTCATAGTAGTAGTATAATGTGTAGTAATAAGTATAATGTGTATGTTTTTTAAATCCTTTGGTCACAGCTTTCAACTTGACTCCAATCAAAAGTAAGCACAATCCCTGGTTATGAAACAGCATATGCTGTATCTGTAGTATTATCAAATAATGTGTAATTTTTGATGCAATATAAATGCAAGTAATATATCTGGCAACTTATTGGTTTTCAAATTTTCAAATGCATAGTGCTAAGCATCACAAAAAAGTATGTAGTTGCACAACTAGATAGAAAGCCATTGGGCTATTTGATGTTACAGTGTTTACTGTTTTGGCAGGGCTCCTATAGCGGTGCTTGCACAGATAATTTTTTTTTTAAATGATTGTTAAATGTTTTGATCTTTTTGCCAACTTTGGGAGCTCTCTGGGAGTCAATTTTTCAGAGTTCTGTTTGTGTTCCACAAGGAAGTTTGCAGAACTTGGTTTGGTCTCCAGAGAAAACAGACTCTTGATTTGCATTAGGAATGGATCCTAGTATAAAAATCTAAAACGTTTTGAGATATTTTATACTGTTTCAACATACTTCTGGGGGAATTCATATGAAAAAGGCTCAAATTATTCATAGTTTTGTATGATACATGATATTGATTATCAGGTTTACAACTGTTGTTGACAGAAATAACTTTCTGTGTTTAAAACCCTCAATTCATGAGGATATTGCACAGACTAAATTAACTTAATAGTCCCCTCAAAAATAAGGTCAGTTTATGGGACAAAATGTTATTTTATAGCTGTTATCTCCCAGGCTCCTCAAAGTTCTCTCTCTCTCTCTCAAGTTTGGACTAATATTGTCTGGGACTAGAAATTAACATTATTTTACATGTATTTGATAGATAACAATTGTGTTCTGTTACTTCTGTAGAATATTTCTCTTGTACAGAAGAGATGCATGGAATTTTTGGAGATTGTATCTCTTCAATATTTAATGTAATTTAATTGATTTTTACTTCTGTTCATGTGATAATGAGCTGCTAATCAGAGTTCTTCAATATATGGTAAATTTCAGTTTCAGAAAAATCATTTTTGTATTTACAAAATAATAAAAAAGTGAAATGTTTAATTATTTAAAAAATAGATTTGCAGTGCCTCCAGTCCAATTAGATGTGAACTACTAATTAAATATAAACAGCTGTAAAAATCACAAAAAAAATAGCTTCCATGAGACAAATGATCTTTCCCCTAAAACGATCAACGTCTTAATCTAGTCCATCTCAGATATGCATGTAAAAGTACTTGATTAAACAGGCATTCATTGGTTTCCAGACAATCTCCTGAGATTGTGACTGAGATTTTGGCAGATGCAGAATTGCCTTGATTCTTCTGTTTAAGCCCATTGGTGGAACACTGAGAAGAATCTTGCATGAATAAGCAGAGGTTTCTCTTCCCCGAGATTCTGTGGCCAAAACCTGACATCTGCCAAATTCTTTTTAAAAATGGAGTTTCTATCCATGTTAAGTTTCAGAAAGCCAAAAGCACAGGGATCTTTCACTTTCCCAAGTCATAGCTACAGTTTAAAGGACAGGATTAGTACTGACAGTGTTTCTTTGAATTTTCTTTGTTTCCTTTTGCTGTATCTAAGGGTAGGAAAGCAAAAAAATATTGTTTTTTTTTAAATTGTGCAATAATAATGATAGCAATAAAAAAGAACTTTTCTATTTGTCTCCATGCTACTATTTCCAGTAAGAGTTAAAATTTTCACAATATAAGCATCTCCACTGCATGTGATAGAGATAGCGTAATATTCTGCTGCCCTTTAGCCATCTGTGTGAGTGATCTGCCACAACCTGTGAGTGTGTTGAATCATTTAGGCTTCTTGTCTTTGTACATCATGCTGCTGCTGGGTTGTTATTTAACAGTTAGTTATTTTTAGATTCAGAATCCACCTGTGAGTAAAGCAGTGATTTAATTTCCAAAATGAAATCACATCATGTGTCTACTCATGCAGTCTCTAGCCTAAGGAACTTTTAAAACAAAATCTGTGAACCTGTTCTTAGAAATGGGTACAAACACTTGTCAATAAAAGATGCAGCAGTGTTATTTACCTAATCGATGGCACATTAGTGTACAATGGTTTTTGTTTTGTTTAGAGCGTTGAGAAGGTATTTACAAGCTAGCATTACACTTCATTAGAAAGAATTTAAATAGTTAAAATATTTGATTCAAGACTATAAAATTAATAGAACTTTGTGAAGTATTCTGGTGTATTCTATAAGTTATTCTGGGTTGTGTTTTTTACTGACTGCTTTAGTATACTCACACTTCAAGGAATTACCTAGTAGCAGTCTTAGTTTCTCTAGTTAGTTTCTAGTCTTAAGTTTCATCACTATTACTTAAGGAGCAACCTGTTTTGGACAAGTTTTGCTGAAGTAATTATATAGTTCTACTGATGGTACAATTATACCAGTGCAGGTAAATCTGTGAGGGAGTATTTTCTATTACTTACTGGATTGTGTACACTTTTTTACCCTGGTATCTCTGGACATCAGTGCAAATCTCCTATTATGCTGTTACAAAAGATACTTCATTTCGTAGAATCTCCCCACAGACATCTCAGATTAATGTGAAATAATACGGTTTGTATAAGCTTGTGCCAGCAGAACCTCTATTCTACTCATTATTTAAACATAAGAAATTTAGATACTTCCCTGTATGTCTGAATACAGTACAGCTAAACAGGATACACATCTGCATGTTAATATATAGAGGCTTTGAAAAGGTTGTTATTTTCCTTAATAACTTGCTATATCAAAGAAAATTTTAAGTCCATCTCTTCTGTTCATTAAACATTTTGCTCCAAGGTTCACTGTGCACATAAAAGAGGATAAATGTCCACTGTCCTGGTTTTAAATACTGACCCCTGAATGTGTTTGTGTGAATATATGCTATGCTCCATTTGTGCTTAGAACATACAGCAAACTTTTCAACTCCTGAGTTTCTTCATCATTTAATGACTATGTAACTCACTCAAGAATAGTATTTTTAAAAATTTGGAGAATTATGAAGGTCCTTTCTTTATAATGTTCTGTATTGAATTAAAATATCCATCTTTTCCTGGTAGATATTTTTTCTTGTACGTACTGATTATTGTTATCTCTTACAAGACAACAGTAATTGTATTGTCACTTACTGGTTCCACACAATGCATTTCTTAGAGTTTGCTCCAGTGAGCTCCTGTCTTCAGAAATGGGTGTAGTAAGGAAAAATATGTTAGCTTTCTTTTTATCCTGATTAACAGACTGAGGTAATTGGTATACATTATAGGCGGATTAATTCTAATTAAAGATCTCAGACATAAATTCTGCTAATGAAGAGACTCAACACTTTCTGTGTGGTTTTGTTTTTCCTGCAGCTGCTGGTGATAAGCAACAACATTTCTGAGAAGATCACAGTTCTATCTGGAAAATTTGAGGAGGTCTCCCTGCCTGAGAGTGTTGATGTGGTAATTTCCGAACCAATGGGTTATCTGCTGTTCAATTAAAGGATGCTGCAAAGCCACCTCCATTCCAAAAAATGGTTGAAGCCAAATGGTGAGCTACCCCCAGCATAGAGAAAGGAAGAAAAAAAGTTTCTGAAAGAAGGAAAAAAAGACTTGAATTCATAGTCTGGGATTGTCTGGTTTTATTCCCTCATTCTAGCTCTGCTACCAATATCTAGTGTGCACTGAGAAATTAATATAATGATGCAGCTACAATTGCTGTTGTACTACGCTATGACTTCTTACTGTTTCACAGTGTAAATAGCTTTTGAGTATGCTGCTGTTTCACTGCTGAGTTCTGCTCGTGTTTTAATCTTGCCAGTTGCAATCAGTTGCAACATATTACAATAGGTGATGGAATACTAGCCTCAAATGCCAGATACTGGGATATAGATGAGAGTGGACTGGTCAAATGGGTTGAGTGGTATTTTTCTGGAAAAACTCTAAAATATTGTCCTGAGGAAAACTGTGAAGTTCATGTTGTTTTGACAGCCTTTTGTTGGGCTTCTCCCAAATATCTTTTTCTAATACTTGGATGTTGCCCTTTGAGTGACATGTGAGAGATGCACAGCACTCAGTGTTCTGTATTTCATCCCTCCTGTATTTGGAGGAGTTTTGAAGGAAATCTCTTTAAATTTCAGGTTCTCATGGGAATCTTCTTTGAGATGCAAATCTGAGCATCCAGTTGCTGAAAAATAAATCTTTTTACATGAACTGCTGAAAATGAAGCCTCTCTTTAAAAAACTTCTTTGAAAGAGACCTTTCTCGAGTAAAGTTACTGGAGCATGGAAGTTTTCAAAGCATCGGTTGAATCTTTACCTCAATGCAGAGAGCTTTGCTGTTGATTTTTTTTTGAACTTGCAAAGCAGATTTGGGTAGCATTTTTCAAGTCAGCCACTTAAGTCTCCTGATTAGATTTTTAGGACCCAGTTTCAGAGAGAGCTTCTGAAAACTGATAAGTAGGCAGCTCATTTTCAATTTTAAATGAGTGAATGCTTTTACAGATAGGTGCTTTACTTTCAGATTGCTCATCTATACAGTGGAGATGAATTCCCTTATGTGGTGATTATTACATGTAATGATTGTCTAAGAAGTGAGCTGAACTTGACACATTTTGAGTCAGTTCCTAATATTTATTACCCGTTAGATTTGGAAAATTTCTGTCCCAAATTCTCTGCAAACCTGTTAATATTTTTGTTAATTTTTGGTAATGATTATTTAGGTTATTTTATTTTTATCAAAGATTCAGCAGAGGCTAAAAATTAAATCAATATTTTGATGAGCATAAAATATCTATCAGCATAGGGAAAGAATGCTTTTATGCTTTTCATGTTCACTTCTTCTCTGGCTGCAGTCATACTGTCTATTGTGCAAGTCTGAATGATCTTTCAGGAATGCTAGAGTTGACTGGGTCTCTTTTCTGAAGAAGAAATTGTCTCCGTGGAACAACCATTGCCAGAAAAAAGAGAAGACTGTGAACCAGATGCTTGTGTTTCCTTTGCTACACCGAAGTGTGTTATACTGAGGATGGTGATCATTGTATTGTCTGAAATCCCAGGTGCACGAGCACAGGAAAGAATCCTTGGCAGTCTTCACAGAGAATAAGTATTCCCATGTTCTGAACAACTTCTGATTTGGTGGTTACTTTCTCTCCACCTAAATTTTTTTGTGCACATTTAGCTACAAGTTGTAGTCCCTTTGCCTTGGAGTGCCCTATTTCTACTATCTACTGTTCAGCCTTTGCTCTGCTTTATTTAGGATGAAACAGTCACAGTAATATTCTAATGAGGAGAAATACAGATGATTCCATTTCAGCAAAGGGGAGGTTTATCTTTAATTATATCCAGTCTTTCATGTGATATTGGTCAGTTCACTGTAAACTAGCCTTTTATAGATTATTATTTAAAGGTTTGGATAAAAGGTACTATGGAACTCCAGGGTTAACCATTTTTTAAGTCTTCTGGAAAATTATAAATGCAGTCTTTCAACTTTTCTTTCAGCTTCTAACATGGAATGTGAACATTAAGTGATCTGCTTCGACACTATTTGTTGGCTTCTTAAATTAAAAACCAAGTTTTCTTCTATGCCCAAGTTACCGTACAACTGCTTATACTTAGAAAATTTCTTCTGGCTGTTTATGAAGTAGAGCTATGACAAAATCTTACTGATTCTGAAGCAAAATTCTGAAATTTTTGCTGACAATGTTACTTTATACAGAAGATTTGTGCTTTTTGTCTCACTGTGTAGGTTGAGCTGGTTATGACATGTTCTCATTGTTTGTTTACAATAATAAAACCTGCAACAATATTTTTCTTTGTTATGATACTGGAAAACTTGATAGAAGTAACTTCTGATAAATTTTCACCTCTCAACTCTCATGCTGCTCTGTCTTTCCAAAGATCGTCTTATTTTTACTTATATGCATATGTAATTGATGTATATTAGAATATAAATTACAAAACTGAAATGTAATATTGTACCCTGATACAGAATCTTCATCACTTAGCGAAGAAAATAGGTAGATACTTAGTACTTTGAAGCAGAAATATAGCTTTTTTTTTCCAGGTCTGTATGGGAGTGGTTGTTACTGCCAATATGAAAGCATTTCATTTCAGACAGCTTGGGATACTTCATCTTCATTTGTAATAAATATAAGGCCTCTGCAGAATATCCATATTTTTCAGGTCTCCTTTAGCACCTAATTTCTCTTTGCACCATGAATGTTTTTGTCATTGACATTATTACCACCATAGACTGTAGCAGTACTTAGTACTTAAAGTAGTGGTCAGGCTGGTATCTAAATCACAGCATACTGCAGTCTTTCCTCTCCCATCTTTGCAAAAGGATGTCTCCCATTTTTGACAAATATTTTTATTACCTACTTTTAATTTATTTATGAGACTATTTCAACCAAGCTAATGACAGAAATGTCACACAATTGCTATTGATGATACTCCTTGTATATAAGGTTCAATTTGACTCATTGTCCAGCCTTGTTAATCAGAACCAAAGATGTGGTTTGTTTGTAACAAATCCTTTCCTGTTTAGTTAAGTCTGTCTGCTGTGTCTTTAAGACTGAATATGGTTTGGATCCAGGTGGATGAAAATACTTGAGCAGAAGACTGAAAGAAATACCTAGATTTACAATTTGGGCTTTCATCTGGTAAAGGCACTGAAACTTCAAAAAAAAAACTTAGAAGTCCTATGCAAAAATCATGCTATGTGTTCTAAAAGTATATGCAGCAGTTAGGAAAGGAAAGGTTACATATTTCTCAGACACTTAGAATTATTGTTTTGGATCTGTACAGTAATAATAATTATGAGATTGTCTAAGTATGTTTTGTTGCCCTTCAAACCTATAGAATGGCTTCTGTTGTGCTTCAGAGTTGCATATTAATTTGTATTTACCAATAATCATTCCTAAAAGTGTTACAATGTATAGTCTACCACAGAAGAGCTGACTGCTCTCTTTGTTAGTGAAAACTTTGTGAAGATAGAAAGATATGAAGAAAAAATATACAGTAAGCAGTTAAAAATAGTGTGCATTTTGTCTGTTTCTCATCAGTGATAAATAAGCAACTCAATTATAGAATACAGAAAACATGGAAAAGGGTAAAAGATCACTTGTAATTACTGATGTCAGATGATTTCCTTCATTGTTCTTATTTGTATTCTTTCCTTGAAGAAATCATCTCAGATATCTTTAAGGCATACAGTCATTTGGACACCATCCCTTTATGCAATTAGCACTAAACTAGTAATGCAGAATTTACTACTATTGAAGGGATATTTCCAGATTGGTTTAGACTAACTTATCCACTTTGAAAACACTTATGATAGTTTTCATGAACTTGTAACAATGAGGTCAAACATATAAAGTTTACCTTTTTAAGTGCTTCTGAAGACTTCGAAGGCATAACCATGGTTTTGTATCTAGATGACACTTTTATCACAAGGAGTTGATCTTCCTTGCTGTTTCCCTTGTCCGTCCCCTTTTCTTTGTGTTATCTAGAAATAAAGATACTTTTTTATGCATTGATAAGAGGGTTATACACAAGAGGAAGATTACTGCAAGTACATGTATTTTCATTTCAAATTTCATACTGGAAATAATCTGAATATACATTAAATGCACATTTGGATAAACTGGTAAGATAAAAATACTATTTTTCCCCATTCAGTTGGCATAGGATAACTTTTTTTTTCCTCTTTAATGCAAATAAAAAGGAAAAGACTTGTAATACAGATTTCATTATCACTATTTTATAAGGCCCACCTCCAATTCTGGAATAGCTCAAGATTAAGAGTGCCTTGATTCTTTTTTCCTATTCTCAGCTTGCTGTGTGGATTCTTTCAGAAGCATAATGTGAAATGTCTTCATATGTCCATTTCAGGGGATCATGTCACCTCAGTGCTCTATAGGATGTCTACTGAAAGATAACCACATGTCACTTGCCACTTACAGTTATTGTGCCTGGGTCTGGTTGGAACACAGAAAAAAAATATTTTTTCCTAAATATTTTATGTGTTACTGTTTCTAGCTACCCAGAATACTTTTATGGGGTCAATCTGTCTAGTCTGCGCAGTGCAGCTGTGGATGAATATTTCTAGCAACCTATTGTAGTAGAATCGTAGAATCATAGAATCCTCTGGTTGGAGAAGACCTTTCAGATCATGAAGTACAACTGCACCCATCATCTGCTAAACCATGTCCCCCAAAACCTCATCTACCTGTTTCTAAACACGTCCAGGGCTGGTGACTCAACCACCTCCCGAGGCAGCTGTTACAGTGCCTGATCACACTTTCAGTAAAGAAATTCTTCCTAACATCCCGTAGTTTTGTATATCTGGATGTTTTTAGTGCTTTTCCATCTCTCTATCTCATCCCCTTGACAAAATTATACAGGTACAGTACCCTCCTTGTTTAACAGAGCTTTGTGGCTGTTAAGTAAAGAGCCAGGAACTAACTCTGCAAGTGTAAACAGAGCTGCTGTCAAAGTTTAACTGCTATATGTAATATTCCTGTTTTTTTTCTATAAATAAAAGATGTTTAGATAATCACCCATCAGGAAGCCACAGCAGGTAAAAACCTCTCTACCTAAGGTGCAGCTAGCTTCCTTTAGTGTTTCCAGCCTCTTAAACAAGTGACTTGACTTTGACTTTTCCCTTCCCATCTCTGATCCACAAACTAAATGAAAAGAGAAAGCAGCCAAGTAAACAGGCTTCTATGTTATTATTAAACAACCTTTTTTAAATATGTGGATATCCCTTTTTTATTGGTAATTTGGATCTAGCACCTGGTGTTCTTTTCTTTCAATAAAAGTCAAGGTGGTACCTAGTTAGAAAGAAGGTAGGAGAAATCCTTCTCACCTCTCTGGGGAAAACTCCCAAACAATCCCCACCACCCACCCCAGTATAATGCTTCACCATGGGTGCAATGAAAAGGTCTGCTCCCAGAACTTTGACTGCAACAAATCTTGGATAGCTTTAGGCTAACAAGTTCAAGTAGCAATAGCAGCGTGGCTCCTATCATATTAGAGACCTTAAAACGTGTCCAGAAATCTGAAAAGACCATCAGACTACTGATGTGACCTTCTGCACTCAACTGCTTTTAGTACTTGAAATGGATAAGAGAAAACTACCATTTATCTTCATAAATTTCACCCATATCTTTGACTTTAGGATGATCGTTCCCTATGCTGGTTCTTTGGCTTTCAGTGAGATAATGAGGCAATCTGTAGGACTGTGGCACACACTTGCATCCTCTGTGAAGTATTATACATGTTTGGCTTTGATTTCTCAGCTGAGATTCTTCCTCCCTTGAAGATCAGAAATGCTTTGCCCTATAAATGCCGCATTAAGTTGTTATTTTGTTTCAAAAATCATGTATTTCCTTGGCTTCCTCTTACTCTGTAGATAGATTTCAGTTTTTAGATGGGTTTGAGGGGGTCTGATACAAGCCCTGACCCTAAGAGTTTGCTTTACTCATGAAAGAGGTTGTAAACAGTGATAGATTAGTATTAGTACATGTAATTGAAGAAAGAAAAATTAAAGGAAATATTTTCATTTGCTGACTAATGACTCCTAACTTTTTTCTAGAGCCCAAACTGTATTAGGTAATTTTGCTTCCTATTCTTCACAATTTCATTTTCAAGTATTTCTGTACTGTCTTAGTTTGGCATACCCAGCTGTATGTTTCAGAAGAACGCATTAAAATATGTGTAGTTTTAAAAAAAAACAAACCCAAATAAAACAGCCAAATAAAGCCACCATTATTTTTATACAAGTGATCAGTTTCTGGACAATCTTGATTGTTTCTAGGTTGAAATAATACAGTCTTTGATAGATATGTAAGCTATCAAATATATTAAATCCTGATAATATTGCAAAGTCTAATAGTGCTCTAAAGGATGCTAAAAATTTAAATATTTAAAAGAAATTTATTGGGGTGAAGGTTGATATTTGTCTTTTTTCCTCCTTTTTGCTGGAGCAAACAGTGATTATGTAGTTTTACAGCATGGACTCTTGAACAGATTTGACCACATCATGAAATACAGTGTTGCCTCATTTATAGTTAAAAAGGCTATATTAATCCTGTTGAAAAATGATACATTGTCTCGCACCCCATAGATTCAAAAAGCACAATAGGAGGAGCTGGGACGGTCGATAGATAGGGCAGGAGCACAGGTGGTGTTCTGTTCAGTTCCCCCGGTGGCAGGGATGTATACAGATAGGAATAAGAGAATATATGCAGTTAATAAATGGCTTAGGGCCTGGTGCCGGCAGAGGAATTTTGGGTTCTTTGATCATGGGGAAACCTTTACAGCACCTGGCCTGCTTTACCCAGATGGGTCTCGTCTAACTCCAAAGGGTAAGAGGATCCTAGCCCAGGAGCTGGCAGGGCTTGTTGAGAGGGCTTTAAACTAGGCATGACGGGGGAGGGGGGAGTTACTAGGCTCACCAAAGATGTTCCCGTGGAGGATGAGCCATCTCAAAGGGGGTTGTCAGTAACCCAACTGAAGTGCATGTACACAAACGCATGCAGTATGGGAAACAAACAGGAGGAGCTAGAAGTCCTGGTCCAGCGGGAGAGCTATGATATAGTTGCTATCACGGAAACGTGGTGGAACGACTGTCATAACTGGAGTGCTGCCATGGAAGGCTACAGGCTCTTCAGGAGAGACAGGCGTGAGAAGAGGGCTGGAGGGGTGGCCCTCTACACTAGGGAAACCCTGGATACTGTTGAAGTTGAGATCGGTGATGACCAGGTTGAGTGCCTATGGGTAAGAGTCAGAGGGGCAGTCAAGTCTGACCTCCTGGTTGGAGTGTGCTACAGACCGCCCGACCAGGAGGAGGATTTGGGTCTTCTGTTGTTTAAACAGCTGTAGGCTGCCTCTAGATCAGCTGCCCTTATTCTTTTAGGAGACTTTAACCTTCCAGATATCTGCTGGAAACTTAATACTGCTGAGAGGAGGCAGTCCAGGAGGTTTTTAGAGTGTATTGAGGACTGCTTTTTGTCACAGCTGGTGAGTGAGCCCACCAGGGGTGAGGCTCTGCTTGACCTGCTGTTTACAAACAAAGAAGGGCTGGTGAGTGATGTTGTTGTCGGAGGATGTCTAGGGTCTAGTGATCATGAAATAATTGAGTTCTCTCTGAACAATGTAATAGGAAAAGCCAGGAACAGAACATCTATGCTGGACTTTCGGCGGGCAGATTTTGGATTATTTAAGGTTGGACTTGATGATCTCAGAGGTCCTTTCCAACCTTGTGATACTGTGATACTGTGATACTGTGTGAAAAAAAAATACTGACTATCATGATAAGGAGCTGTAAATTTTCATGCTTTGTTGGATCCATGGTCATTTAGGAGGTTCATCTTCAAGAAATTACAGCAGTAAAAAATGTTTTTAACAGCTTATTTTTCAGCAATTGCACATGGTTATTTTCTTTTACCTTACCCCGAGAGAGATGCATTTAAAGTTTTGTAAGCAGTCATATATACTTAGTGGTTCACTACAAGATGCATTTTCAGTAGTAATGACTTTCTTTTTGAATACCTGTCTATATGAGTTCTCCCATCTGCACTGATGAAGAGAATATTCTGTCCTTAGGAATAGGTTAGGGATTCAGTGTGGTTACTAGTACTATATTGGTTGCTAAGAGAAGTAGTGATTTACCACATATTATGTGCACCAGACCCACAGAAATCTTTGTGATAGCATTCTTTATAAAACTTACGACAACTATGACATCCAAAAGCAATCTTGGTGCATCTGGATCTAAGTGCAGCGAAACACAATGGAATTGGCATTAGCCTGCTTAGCTAGGTTTGTGTGAGTTGTGCTTTTTGCTCAAGATTCAAAAAAAAAGTTTAAAAAAAGGTGAAAAAAGGCATTAAAACATTGGAAAACAAGTCTCTAGACAGCATGCATATTATTGTTCCTTGAGCCTTGGGAAGTGGTATACATGTTTTTACTTTTCTTGATTAGATAACACACATATTTACAACTCTGATCCAAGCTGAAAAAACTGGGGAGAGATATGAGGTCCAAGACAAAAAAAAAGTCTGTGCCTGTCACTGTTTTTATTTAACAAACTAGGAAAATCAACTATGATCACCTTCAAAATCTGATTTGACACATGGCTACATAAAATACTGCCAACCTTCTAACCAATTCTGCAGATCATCTTCTGAAAGGCTGTTGAAGATCTCCATTGTTTGTGCTTTCATATCTACTACCGACAAAAAAACAGGTTTCTTAGAGCACCAACTTGATTTTTGTGAAAAGGGAGCAAGATCTAGTGAACACCATGGGTGCTCAAGCACAGTGATGTTGTTATTAGCCAAAACCTGCTTCACAGACAAAGCATTGTGGACTGCTGTACATCTATTTTTACAATGAAGTGTAAGAAAATATCTCTATTTGAACACACGAACACTTGTACTTACAGAAGCAATCAAGATGAGCCTTGTCTCACTGAGACAGATTAGATCATGTTCTAGAACCATCTCTTTGTATCTCCCCTCCCACTCTTGAGTCCTGAGTCATAGGGTTGGTCTCAGGCTTTTTGTTTTGGACCTCCTATACCATCAAGATACAGTTGAAGAATCAGTAAAATGGAGGACAGCAATTCAACAGGGGACTGCAGGCAGAAAAATAACTATTTTGCTGGAAGCACCCACGAGGGTATCAAATAGTTGACAGTAACTAAGTTCAGCCCCCCAGTTCTGACCCATGCTGATTTCAGCGATGTGCAGATGCACATATTTAAAAGAAGTGTGAGAACCTATGGACTATGGTATTGTTTATTAAGATTTATGTTAAGCCCAATGTAAATGTCAAAACCCAAAAGATATGAAATCGCTTACACAAACTAAAATGACCGCTTGTCAAGATAAGATAACCGCCAGGAACTGACAGAAACATGACAAAAAAACCCATATAAGGACATATGAATGAGGGGTCAACTATGGGGCAAGGGAGGAAGACGTCTTACTTCAGCCCCGACGACCATCAGGAGGCAGAAAAAGACCCCTTGACAACAACCGAAGCATGCGCAGAGTGCTTCCACTATACCACGATTGCAAAAGAAAAAGCGTATAAATTGAACTGTATGAAGTGCCTATTTATGGCAGTTGGCGGAGCGCAGACTCCCCTGACGTCCAGCGCTGCTTTTGCTCATATTCTACTTGCTATAATTAATAAATTTTAATCAGATTTTGATCCATTGTGGTCTCAATTTATAACAATTCTGGTGCCATGACTCCGATAAGGAAAGGTGGGCTTCGGTCCTCCGGGGAGGCACCCCGCGTCCATCCGCGGCCCCGCAACCGGCAGCTTACCTCAATCTTACCGATGAACCCAAAATCCTAGAATATTGAGCAAAAGAGGAACCGGTAAAAATCCTGTAAACATTCTGTGCACAGGAGTCCGGACGAAGACGCAGGATGCGTAAGTATATTGCGAAGTTGTTCGCAGGTTTGCCGTTTGGGCGGGATTGGGTTTCCTGGAATATAACGAACGAGAGGTTCGACATACTGAACCAAGCGAGTGTGGACCCTTAAGTACTGCTTTCCCCATATCCCACGAGGGACTGGGCCAGAAACAAGGGGAGCGAGTGAGTGTGTGTTTGTGGATATTCCAGAAGATGGGGGTGAAGGGCAGCAAGCCTTCGACTCCCATGGGAAGGGTACCCTCTATACCTAAGAATACTCCTCTGGCATATATCTTAGATAATTGGAAATATTTTCCTGGGACTGCAGGGAAAAGTAAGCCAAAAATGATAGAATATTGTACTAAGATATGGGGAGGGAAGAAACTTTCAAAGAAAGTTTTCTGGCCTGTTTATGGATCAGAAGAAGATTGGGTAAGGCAACAACTGAATCTCTGGGTAAGCGCTAAAAAAACCCTTTAATCCAGAGGAGAGCTGGTACGCTGCGGTCTGGCTAGAAAAACCTTATCCAACACTTTATCCACTAAATGAAGTTAAAAATAAGTGAACTAAGAAGAGAGAGGAATTAGACTATGTCCTCCTGACCCCCTCCGCCTTATGTCCCTCCGCAGCCACCCACTTCCCCGTCCCCTCCAGCAGTTCCCAGAGCACCTATTCCGCCGTCAGAATTGGAGCAGGAGGAATCTTCCCCTCCTCCTAGACATAGAACTAGGAGTCAAAAAGGGGCAACTAACATGTACCCTCTGAGGGAAATGCCCATGGGGGGACCCCAACCTGTTATTGGATATATTTCTGTACGCCTAAATTCGGCCGATTTACGGGATTTCAAAAGAACCGAGATGTAGTTTAATTGAAAATCCACGCGGGGTAGCAGAGAGACTAGACCAATTTTTGGGACCAAATCTCTATACCTGGGATGAGATGCAATCCATTCTTGGGCAGTTATCTACTACTGAAGAGAGAGAAATGATTAGGCGGGCTGGAATGAGACTATGGGATGCCCAACATGCCCAGGGACCCCAAGCAGATATTAAATAGCCACTCCAAAAACCTAACTGGGACAATCAGGACCTGCTGCATAGAACTCATATGCAGGACCTGAGAACCATCGTAATCCAGGGAATTAGAGCAGCATTACCCTGTGGCCAGAATATTAATAAAGCATTTAATGAAATGCAAAAGAAGGATGAAAGCCCTACTGAGTGGCTGGAACGGTTAAGGAAAGCACTCCAGCAGTATTCAGGAGTAAATCCTGATGATCCTTTGGGACAGGTACTTCTCAAAACTCAGTTTGTGGCAAAGGCATGGGAAGACATTAGGAAGAAGATTGAAAAAATAGAAGATTGGCATGATAGAGGTTTGGATGAATTGTTGAGGGAAGCACAAAAAGTGTATGTGAGACAAGAGGAAGAAAGCAGTAAACAGCAAGTAAAAATGATGGTGGCAGCAGTTAGAGAGGATCACAGAGGGAGGTCTAATGAACACAGACCTGCTGGAATAAGACAAGGGAATGGAGCAGTGAAGAAGGAACAAGGATGTTGTTTTTATTGTGGAAAGAAAGGACATATAAAAAAGAATTGCAGAGAAAGGATTAGAGATGAGGAGGTATTGAAAGCAGAATAGGAGAGTCAGGGGCTCTATATCTTAGGGGATTGGAGTCATTGTGAGCCCTTGATAAAACTAAAACTATGTCCCTATAAACAAGAGTTCACCTTTTAGTAGATACTGGAGCTGAGAAATCAACCATTAGACAGATACCAGAAGGATGTACAGCGTCCTCTGAGAAGGTGCAAGTAATCGAGGCTAAAGGAGAACCTTTTAAAGTAAGTAAAATTAAAGATGTGATATTTGAAACCAAAAATAAATTCGGGGTAGGTGAACTCTTGTTCGTCCCTGAAGCAGAATTTAATCTGCTAGGACGAGATTTAATTGTTGAATTATAATTGGAAATCAAGGTAAAAAAACAGGAGTTAACAGTGCTAGCTTATCCATTGACTATAGAAGACAAGAAACAAATTGACCCAAATGTCTGGCACTCTCCGGATGCGATTAGCAGATTAGAAATTTCACCGATTAAAATCCAGATTACCGAACCTCACATACCTCTGAGGGTACGGTAGTACCCAATATCCTTAGAAGAACGAAGAGGATTAAAACCAGAGATTGACCGATTATTAGCACAAGGGATTTTAGAAGCCTGTATGTCACCTTTTAACACCCCCATACTGCCTGTAAAGAAACCAAATGGAAAGTACCGGCTCGTTCATGATTTACGAGAAATAAATAAAAGAACTCTTACCCGGTTCCCTGTAGTGGCGAATCCTTATACATTATTAAGTAGGTTAGGACCTCACAATTCTTGGTATAGTGTAGTGGATTTAAAAGATGTCTTTTGGGCTTGCCCATTGGCAGAAGAGTGCCGTGATTATTTCGCCTTTGAGTGGGAGGATCCAGAAACGGGTCGTAGGCAGCAATTAAGATGGACTGTACTTCCCCAAGGATTTACCGAATCCCCCAATTTATTTGGACAAGCTCTGGAAGAACTGTTAAAAGAATATCAGGTACAAACAGGAAATGTCTTATTACAATATGTAGATGATTTGCTTATAGCAGGGACTGAGAAAGAAGAGGTAAGAAACGAGAGCATTCGACTCCTAAATTTTCTTGCACAAAAAGGATTACGGGTATCACAGGAAAAGCTGCAATTTGTAGAGGAAAAAGTAAAATACTTGGGGCATTATCTATTTGATGGAAAGAAAATATTGGATCCAGAGCATATTAAGGGAATTTTAGAGCTACCTATGCCGACCACTAAAAGACAAATCCGACAGGCATTAGGGCTATTTGGGTATTGTAGGCAATGGATAGAAAACTATAGCTTTAAAGTAAAATTCTTGTATGAACAACTGTCTAAAGATAAAATGCCCAAGTGGACCCCTCAGAACCAAGAGCAATTTGCTAGTTTAAAAAGGGAATCGAGTCAAGCGCCAGTGTTAAGTCTCCCGGATCTAAGGCGACCATTCCATTTATTTGCTAATGTGTATGAAGGAACAGCATTTGGAGTATTAACTCAAGATTGGGCCGGACAAAAGAAGCCGGTGGCATACTTATCCAAGCTTTTAGATCCTGTGAGTAGGGGTTGGCCGAGTTGTTTACAAATTATTGTTGCTGCTGCTTTACTACTTGAAGAAACAAACCGAATTACCTTCAATGGGGAGGTTGTCTTATATGCGCCTCATAACATAACGGGAGTGTTGCAGCAGAAGGCAGAAAAGTGGCTCACAGACAGTCGACTATTGAAGTATGAGGGAATACTCATAGAATCTCCAAAATTATCCCTAAAAACAATTGGAGCAGTTAACCCTGCTGAATTTTTATATCCCGGAGAGAATACAGATTTACTGCACGATTGTTTTCAAACAATTGAACAACAGACACGTATTAGACCAGACCTAGAGGAAGAAGAGTTACAATGTGGAGAGGTTCTGTTTATAGATGGGTCATCACGAATTGTAGAAGGAAAACGATTGTCCGGATATGCCATCATTAAATTAGAAATAGGGGAGTTTAAAATGATAGAATCAGGCCCCCTGAGCGCTAGTTGGTCAGCTCAAGCCTGTGAGCTGTATGCATTATGGAAAGCATTAGTGCTATTAGAGGGAAAAAATGGAACCATATATACAGATTCACGGTATGCATTTGGGGTGGTACACACCTTTGGGAAAATATGGGAAGAAAGAGGATTTGTAAATTCCCAGGGTAAAGAATTAATACACCCAGAATTGATTTGACGAGTTTTAGTAGCACTAAAAGCCCCAAGAAGGATAGCAGTAGTACACATTAAAGGACATCAACGAGATACGAGCTACCAAATAAGAGGTAACAACGCAGCTGATGCAGAAGCAAAACGAGTGGCAGGTAATTATACTACAATTTTAGCTATACAGAAAACTCAGGAAAACCACGCTCTTAGCTTCGAACCTGCAGACAAAAAGAAGCTGGAACAAATGGGAGTTAAAGAGCAAGGAGGAAAATATTTATTACCAGATGGTAGAGAAGGCTTACCTAGAGGCCTAGCAAATGATATGCTTTCTAAAATTCATACTAAAACTCATTGGGGAACTCAAGCATTAGTTGATCATTTTAATCAATTATTTGCCTGTATAGGCGTATATAACATAGCAAAAGCAGTTACAGCAGCCTGTGAGACCTGTCAAAAGGTAAATCGAAGTAATATAAGACAAAAACCTCTTGGAGGGCGTTCCCCAGCATACAGACCTTTTCTCACACATACAAGTGGATTTTACTGAACTATCCAGGGTAGGGCGTTACAAATATCTATTAGTAATGGTGGATCATTTAACTCATTATGTTGAGGCTTTTTCTACTTCTAGGACAACTGCTAACCAAGTTATCAAAGTGTTACTTGAACACATCATACCTTGATATGGAGTGACTGAAGTAATCAATTCAGATCGAGGGACCCATTTTGTGTCAAAAATTGTTAAAAATCTAACTGAAAGTTTGAGTATCAAATGGGAATACCATACACCATGGCATCCACAAAGCTCAGGTAAAGTTGAAAGAATGAACGGAGAAATCAAAACTATTTTAACTAAATTAATGATAGAAACCAAATTATCATGGATTAAGTGCCTACCCATGGCGCTGTTGGTTCTAAGGACCAGACCTCGAGCAGACTTAGGGATATCAGCATTTGAAATGGTGTATGGAATGCCCTACAGAATTGAAAGTCCGCAAACAAATGTTTTAATTCGTGACCGTGTGATTAATGAATACATTTCGCAATTAACAGAACATCGCAACAAGCTTTGGGAATGTGGACTGATTGTACAACGGCCCCCATTGGAGTTAAAGATTCACAATATTAAACCTGGAGATTGGATATTAGTCAAAGTACTAAAGCGATAAGTGATGATACAAACTGTATTTCAGTATTTTCTAGGATTACCTTTTGGGGTACAGTGTGTTATAGGACTAATATTTGCATTTATTGTATCGTTGATCGTGTATTATTTATGGAAAGTTGTTAAGTGTGGAAAACCAGGTTGCAATTGTTACCCGTTTGTATGCTTTAAGTGCAAAAAGTATCAAGAAAAGTAGTGGCAACACTGTAAAGAAGGATATCCTCCTCAAGGGGTGTGTAGCAGTTGCTACACGAAAGAACGAGAATTTACTAATTGGGCATTGAAACAATTGGGAGCCAAGTTTTCAAATTGGACCGCTGAACATTGGTATTATTATGCCTATGGTATTAATCCTGAGTACTATTATTACCACCCTCAGGAACAGATACCATTGATAATTGATATTGTCGCAGTCCAGTGTAGACTGGAAGTCAAGGCTGTAAAGTGTAACGAGTGCATGGTTAAGGCCAAAGCTTGGCCCGCTTACGTTCACTGTCTAACCAAGTGTAAAAGGCATATTCCTGACAGGGACTCTTGCTGCCGAGAAGATGGTAACACCCGTGTCTGGCTGCAACCCAGTCGACGGGCGAGGCAGAGGAGGAAAACCCACCAAAGGAAAGAGCCTGCAACTTGGGACGTGCAAGCAGCCTTGGCCGAACTTCCTCTGGACTGGTAACAATCTAAAATTCAAACAAAGACAAAACCAGAACTCTTTGAGCATACTTTTTTCCTGCACACTTTCTGCATATGGGTTTTGCCTGCAATAGCGGAAAATCCCCATGAACCAACGCAGTGGTAACCTTAGCTACACTACTGGTAGCGGGCGGAGTTGGAGCAGGTACAGGCATAGCCTCCCTAGTAAAAGGTCAGGAATTACGAAATTTGCAGATGGCTGTAGATGAGGATTTAGCAAAAATAGAATAATCTATCCAAAACTTAGCCACTTCAATAAAGTCCTTATCAGAAGTAGTGCTGCAAAATAGAAGGGGATTGGATCTACTGTTTTTAAAGGAAGGAGGGTTATGTGTAGCTCTAAATGAGGAATGTTGTTCTTTTGCTGATCATACGGGAGTAGTCCAGGACACCATGTCTGAACTCCGGAAAAGGTTGGATCAACATAAAAAGGATCGTGAGGCGGGCAGGTCATGGTATGAAAATTGGTTTAATGTTTCACCTTGGTTAACCACTTTATTGTCTGCCTTAGTAGGACCGCTTATTATATTGATTTTGGGACTTATATTTGGGCCTTGTATATTACGCTATATTTTACGCTTTATTAGAAAACGGTTTGACATAGCTAAATCGCTTATTTTAACTACAGAATCTAGAACAAAATATAAGAGTGTATCTACTAATGAGGAAGAAAATTATTGTGAATGTGATATGATACAAGACTATTGTAGTGGTAGTTGTGAGACGTTACATTGTCAATGTTATGATAAATGTAGGAATTGTGGAAAAAGGTTTGCTTGCAGCGCCGAGAATGAAAGCAGCATTTAATAAACAATAATAGAATAAAAAGGGGGGATTGTGAGAAACTATGGACTATGGTATTGTTTATTAAGATTTATGTTAAGCCCAATGTAAATGTCAAACCCAAAAGATATGAAATCGCTTACGCAAACTAAAATGACTACCAGATACCGCTTGTGCAAGATATGAAAACCGCAAGAAATCGCTTACACAAACTAAAACGACCACCAGATACCGCTTGTGCAAGATAAGATAACCGCCAGGAACCGACAGAAACATGACAAAAAAAACCCATATAAGGACATATGAATGAGGGGTCAACTATGGGGCAAGGGAGGAAGACGTCTTACTTCAGCCCCGACGACCATCAGGAGGCAGAAAAAGACCCCTTGACAACAACCGAAGCATGTGCAGAGTGCTTCCACTATACCACGATTGCAAAAGAAAAAGCGTATAAAATGAACTGTATGAAGTGTCTATTTATGGCAGTTGGCGGAGCGCAGACTCCCCTGACGTCCAGCGCTGCTTTTGCTCATATTCTACTTGCTATAATTAATAAATTTTAATCGGATTTTGATCCATTGTGGTCTCAATTTATAACAGAAGCAAAAAGAAACTAACATAAAACGAAGAAAAGACAAAGGAGGAGGGAAGCATAAAACTGTCTTTCTCAAAGTGCCTGCCCCTCCCCAGTTTGGCCAGTTGTCAGGCATGTCATCTTGCAACTCTGAATAGGGACTTCAGCCTGGTTTTCCTGGGACTTAAGCCTGATTTACAGAAGGCTTTAGATATCTCTTTGGTAACCAGTCAGTCAGTTGTCACATATCCAGTGGATCATGCTTCAAAACTACAGTGAACAAAGTGTTGCTCAATAGCACTGGAACTTACAATAATAAATCTTATGTTTAATGGCCTCTGAACAAGAACAAGTGTTCAGTTTTGACTTCAAATTGCTGCCTTTAATTTGAATTTTATTGAATTCTCGTGAGACTCCACCTGGAGTACCGTGTCCAGTTCTGGGATCCCCAGCATAAGAAGGATATGGAACTGTTGGAACGGGTCCAAAGGAGGGCTACGAAGATGATCAGAGGGCTGGAGCACCTCTTCTGTGAGAACAGGCTGAGAGAGTTGGAGTTGTTCAGCCTGGAGAGGAGAAGGCTCTTGGAAGACCTAATAGCAGCTTTCCAGTACATGAAGGAGGCCTATAAGAAAGATGGGGAGGGACTTTTTACAGGGGCATGTACTGATAGCACGAGGGGGAATGGCTTTAAATTGGAAGGGGTGAATTTAGTTTAGACATTAGGAAGACATTCTTCACCAGGAGGGTGGTGAGACACTGTAACAAGTTGCCCAGGGAAGTTGTGGATGCTCCCTCCCTGGAAGTGGCCCTCAAGGCCAGGCTGGATGAGGCCTTGATCAGCCTGGTCTGATGACCAAGGGTTCCTACCTGTGTCAGGGGAATTGGAACATGATCTTTAAAGTCCCTTCCAACCCACACCATTTTGATCTGCTTAATTTCGTCCCCAATGAGTATCCTTTTGGGCAGCAAAATTCAATTATGCTTACACATCAGCTGATAGTAAAACAAACAAACAATGACTTTATTGGACAGCCAAATATAAATAGAACACCTGAACACTAACAAGCCTATGGGGTCTGATGGGATCCACCCAAGAGTACTGAGGGACTTGTCGGAAGAGCTCGCCAAGCCACTCTCTATCAGCAATCCTGGTTTAGAGGGGAGGCTGAAAAAAAATGGAGACTTGCTAATGTGATGCCCATCTACAAGAATGGCTGGATGGAGGAGCCAGGAAACTACAGGCTTGTCAGGCTGACCTTGGTACTGGAGGAGATTATGAAGTGGTTCACCTTGAGTGTGCAGGTCGAGGTATGTGCAACTCAACCAGGGGATCAGGCCGAGCTAGCATGGATTCATGAAAGGCATGGGCCCCTTGCTACAAGACACTGAGGTGCTGGAGCATGTCCAGAGAAGGGCGATGAAACTGGTGAAAGGTCCAGAGCACAAGCGTTACGAGAAGCGGCTGAGGGGACTGGGTTTGCTTAATCTGAAGAAAATTAGGCCGAGGGCCTAGAGGGCCGAGGGCCTAGAGGCCTCACGGCTCTCTACAATCGCCTGCCCGCCCTCTCACGCCTGCGTCGGTCTGAAGCAACAGCACCGCCTGCTGCTCTCCGGCACCACCGGCGCTCAGCCAGCGCCCACGTGACGCAGCGTGGAAGCACCGCCGCGGGGCAGCCGGAGGCGCGGGGAGGGGGACGGGGCTCTCCTCGCGGCCCCCGGGGGAGCCTGCACAGACTGGAACCGCTGCCCCAGCACCCGCCAACGGCGCCCGCAAGGCGGGCAGCTGGGGAGAAACGTGGCTCCTGATGGCTGCCGCGGGGAGCTTTACGGCACTGTCGCGCGGCACCGGGCGGGCGGGCCAATGGGCAGCGGCTCCCGCCGGAGGAGCCGCAAAGCGCGGGCCGGGCCGCACGTGTCAGGCGAGTGGCGGGGACAGGGTGAGCGGCAGGGCCGGGGGGCGGCGTATCCGTCTGTCCACGTGTGTGTGTCCGCGTGTCCGTCCGTCCGTCCGTGTGGGTGTGGCGCCGCGTGTCCGTCCGTTCGTCCGTTCCGCGGAGCTCCCCGCCCGCAGCCCCGCCGGGTCCCGCCGGGCGTTGTCGCTGCGCCTGCTCCGAGGACCCGCGGCGAGCGGGGCGACCCCCGGCCTCGCCCCTTGAGCCTCCGAGCTGAGTGGCCTGCGCCGTCTTTCCCCTGCGCGAGCGACGCTGAGAGGCTTTTGGCTCCGTTAAGCGCTTTGACCCGTGTTGAGGGAAGCGCAGGCTGGCCTGTCCTCATGCTGTTTCTTGCTCCGTTTCCAGTGCTGCCACAATGGAAGCCAGGGGTAAAAAGAAGTTTGTGGGGAAGAGTGGAAAAGCACCTCGTGGAAAAGTGCCTTACGGCAAAAGGAAATTTAAAAAAGATAATGGTAAGAAGATCTTTAAGGCAGCAGAGTTGGACCAGATGACTTCCAGAGGTTTCTTCCAACCTCAGTCTTTCTGTGATTCCACCTTGCATTCAAAACTATGTTGACTGTATGGTCAAATACCCTGGAAAAAGTTAAGCTGAAATGCTTTAAATAGGTTGCATTGCAAACCCTTCAGCTCAATTTGATTGACCTAAAATAGTCTTTTGATGAAAAATTCAAAGCTGGTAGCTTTTTGAAATTAAGAAACTTCATTTGCGTGAAGTGCTTTGGGTTAAGATTCAGAATATACCTGTTAAGGGAAATTTAGTGTTGGAAGTTTTACAAGGTGCTACTGAGAGCTGCCAAGAGTAAAGATGAAGTTTTTAGTTCTGTCACTTCCCGGGCTGATTTAAAACCTAGTTATACTGACCAAATGAAGAAACATGTTAGACAAAAGATGGAAAATTAATTTAAGCAGGTATGCTTATATAAGAACGGAATAGGTTGGAGGCAGTGAGATGTACTGAAGTGGAACAAGAAGAAAGGAGTTTGTTAAGAAAGAATAATTGAGAGGACTTAGTAAGTGATGAATTCTGAGGACTTGAAGACACGTGGAAAATTTGAAAGATGTACGTTATGTAATCGGGATAGGAATAGTATAAAAATCGGCTTGCAACTTTGCGGTGCACTGTGGTAGTAGCCTGACTCTTGAGTTGTAAAATTAAAGCAAACCTAGTGTAATCGTCAAAGTTTGTTATTTTTTTTTTTTACAATACCTTTCAGTGTCTGCTGACATCTGCTTAAAACAGATAATGTCAAAACAGCTCCGACCTATAGCTGTGAAGAGATGGGGTGGGGATTGATGGCTTTGCTGTCAGGAGTGGTGAAATTCTTAATCTGGAATAATCCTTTTTATGCCTGGGCCATTGCACTGTTGCCTAGAAACTGATGGTAGGGCAAAACTTCCCTAGGGTGAATAGAGAAACCCATGGACTGCAATGAAAACATTGGCTTTGAGAAACATGAAATAATTACTGTTTTTTATAAATATATAGTTGTTATTATGAATTAATTTAATTCTTGCTATGGTAATAATTTGATATTTTGAAGCAACATTAAGTCTAGGATAGCGTTTTAATTTCTGTTTTGTTGGTTAATAGATTCAGGTCCACCAAAGAAGATTCTTAACAAAGGAGATGAGGAAGGAAAGTCTAAATCCATTTCCAAGAAATTTGTGAAAGGACAGTTAAGAACTGGAAAAGCTAGTGTCAAACAGTTCAAGAACAAACAGCAATCAGAAAAGCTTGCAAAGAAGAGGAAGCTCCAGGGTGGTGAAGAGGGAGGTGAGCAGAATTTTAAGCCTGAGTATCAATGGAAAGTAGGTTTTGGGAAACACATTGTTCCTCTAGGTCTTTCTGTTCCCTCTTGATTTTTTATCACCTTTCCAAATTGGCTGAATGACTCCAATCTTATTGTTGTTGATAAGAATAATGTGAAACCTGTTGTGTATTGCATAGTGCACTGCTCTCAGAGCAAAGTATTCCTATTTTTCTTGTCACTATTACTATAGGAGAGTGTTAGAGAAAATCATCCTACTAGGTATCAACAGGGAATGCTTTTAGAGTCTGAAAATTTAAATCGGAGTCTTTAATGCCCAGTTAGCATGACTCACTTATGTGAAATGATGTAAAGTAAGATGGTGAGGTTTTTGTCAAGGTATGAATAAAGGTAAAATAAAATACTTTGAGCTTTTCTATAACTTATTTGTGGCACTTCATATAAAGTTACCGTAGCTGAGTTTGAGTGGAAGTGCATAGCTATTGCATATTAAGATCCCATAAAAAGATCAAGCATGTAAAAAGGCTGTATTTTTTTCCTTTTCTCTGAGATTTCAGATATGTATCTTTGAATTAGACCTCTTCTTCCAAAAGAGGGAAAAGACATGTATGAGCACAGGATGAACTAAAATGTAAGATTGCCTGGGGCCGTCATAGGCTGCTAGGTGCATTTTGTGTCAATTTGCAAGCTATTAAGAGGTTTACAATGCATCCTTTGACAGAGCTTTGAGTAAAACTCATAATTTGCTTTGTTCTTCCGGTACTCTAGAAGTAAACATCACTTGTAGCATGTTCACATAAATATTTGTGCTTTCATATTAGCTACCTGTGTAGCTGCAAAACTCCTTAGTTATTTGTTAGTAATTCAAGTCACAGAGCTGCCACAGTTTACGCTGATAGAATATTCCATTGCTTCTATTTTATTAACTACAGAAAATGTATTTATTTTTGTCTTCAGGATCAGATTCTAAGAAGCCGAAGTGGAATGACTTCAAAAAGAAAAGAAAGGAATTAAAGCAAACCAGGCAACTTAATGATAGAAGTAATTACGACATAATTTTAAAATCAAAGCAAATATGGGAAAGTGTGAGAAGGTAATAATTTTTTTTGCATTCAGTTGGTTTTTAGTCGTAAATCACAAGATGACTGCTTTTCTTCTCTTGCAATTATATGAAGCTATATTTCCGCTTGAAATTCCATGAGTGAATGGTAACTTTACATGCAGTTCTGTAGAAGGTTCAAGTAATGTGGTGACCCATGTTGCTAGTAATGTCTAGATTGAGCTCACTTGAATTTTAGGGTAAAATGTGTGAGTAAATACTTAAAGAATTGTCTTATTTTTTGAATCCTGAAGGACAAAGCATGTACTGATTCAGCCTGATCTTGCAGTCGAATCACTGCAGGAGTTTTTGTGGAGCCTTGTGTACTCTCTATAGTTCTAGAAACAGAGGCATTGGGGACAAAGGAGAAGTTAATTTTACTTGCTCTGTTTCTGCCCTGCAGTTTTGGCTATAAGATGCCTACAGATATTTGGATCTCTAAGCAAGTCTGGCTGCAGATTTGAGTTTATATTCTCTTCAGGAATATTGTTACTCAGAAAATAATTTTAAAGTGTGGAAATCTGGTTTGGTTTCTAGAAACTCAGGCGTGCTTAATTACATCTATCTACAGGTTTAAGGAATGACACTGTAAATTTGGATTAGAAAAGCTGCTTCCTCAATTAAGGTTGTTATACTTTTTTTTTTTCCTCATAGGAAAAAGTGTGAAAAGGAGACACGAGAAAAGCTCATGAATGAACTACAGAAACTTCTTCATGGAAAAGTTAAAAGTGTAAGAAAAGCTGATGCCATAGTGCACAAATTTCATGAAAACTTCTTCAAAGATTGGTGAAATATAAATGAACTTTTAATAACATAGCATTAAGCTGTTCTTCCAAAATGTACAGGGATTTTTTTAAACTATGTGTAAAAATGAAAAATAGAATTGAGAGGCTGCATTTGGCACCCAGATTTCAGGTCAGTAGTCTTGGGATGCTTTGTCTATCAGCTGGCTATTATAAGAGTGGCTGTTTTGCCAAGCGTCTTTAAGCCAGTGAAATTCTGTGTTGACTGAAGCTCAAAAACAGCCACTCAGGGTTTTGGTTAATTACAGTTGTCGCTTGCAATTTTTTGTTAAGAGAATGTCCTCATACTTTACTAAACAAAATTTTCACTTAGTTCTTTGACTGTATACATTTGCAGTGAAATACATGTTAGTTCTTAAAGTCATCTTTGGTGTGTCAGACTGGAGCTGTATCATCACATTCACTTTGAAATTACAAAAAACATGAGAAAGATTGAGATACCATTTCATGGTTCTCTTTCAGTATTAAAACCTTGGTGTATGTTCTTAAGTGTCAGCAACTGTGAGTATTGTCTATATTTTGTTTGATAGAGTACTTGTAAAGGAGTAAAAAAACCTTAAAACTTAATTTCAGGTTACTACTTTTATAATTGGCTATACGTGCTACATGTGGCATAAAACTATGAAAAAGAAAGTGTGTTACAATAAATTTGGTGTATAATAGAATAATGAAATACCTCTGTCCCATAGCTGGCATTTGCACATGATTCAACTCGAGTGATCCAGTGCCTTATTCAGTATGGCAATGAGAAGCAAAGGCAAGAGATATTTGAAGAATTGAAAGGTATTTTCTTCCCGTTTAGGTTTTATCTATATGTTTCTGTATTGTTGTTAGGATGCATTAAAACAAGCTGTATTATTTTTAACTTTTTTAACATTCTGCTGAAATAACACATCATTCCTAGTGAGCTCTTAAAACTTATTTTAAAAATGGCTTCTTGTTGTGTAGAGT
Source organism: Tapera naevia (assembly GCA_033556795.1). Taxonomy (NCBI): domain Eukaryota; kingdom Metazoa; phylum Chordata; class Aves; order Cuculiformes; family Neomorphidae; genus Tapera; species Tapera naevia. Next base: position 1,812,913 of record JAUMJJ010000044.1, on the reverse strand, counting down.
TAACGTAGTGGAAAATCAAATCAGCTGAATGATTGTCCCTTCTTCTAGATAGCCTAGTAGAGCTGAGCAAGTCAAAATACTCCAGAAATATTGTGAAGAAGTTTCTTATGTATGGGTGAGTATGAATAAGTTTACTTAGCTGTATTGTGTTGTTTCATTTCCAGTGTGAATACTACTCTTAGTCTATAGTGTGTCTGTCTTGAATTAAAAAAATGTTTCTGGAAGCATCCTTATAGTAGTGATGAGGCAGGAGTGTATCTGATATTACTAGCAGCAGTGTTCCTTTTGCAAAAAGTAAAGCTAAAGCTTCAAAAAAGTTCAGAGTTAATCTCTGCCTTATACAAAATGGTGGCTTTTAAAAATTTTCTTTGCGTAGCGTTTCAGGAAGACATGCTTTATTCTGTAGAATTTATCCACTGCTTTCTTTTTTTTTCTCTCAAAATGCCCTATGATTTCTCCAGATTCCTTGCTTTCTTGCCATGTTTTCATAAATGCTATAAGGCTGATCCAGATGCATATATTTCCTGGTCTTTGTGCTAAAACGTAGCACCTAAATGTGCTTTCAAAATATAACTCTTGATAGCTCAGTTTATCCCTAAAGTTTTCACGCTTACTATCCATCTTACCCTGTAAAACAGGACAAAACCACAAGTTGGAGAGATAATAAGAAGTTTTAAAGGCCATGTGAAAAAAATGCTCCGACATGCTGAAGCATCTGCTGTTGTGGAATATGCATATAATGACAAAGCCATTCTGGAGCAGAGGAATATTCTGACCGAAGAACTGTATGGGAACACTTTCCAAGTTTACAAGGTGACATTTCAGTACTTTCTAGTCCAAGGTGTCTTAGCATCTAAGATGTTGTATTAGTAATGCCTTACCTGTGTTACGTACTGTTTTTTCTGATTAACTTTCTGTCAGCTGTCCAAAAGTAGTCTGATTTAGCATGTTTAAATGTTATTACTTTCACATTTCTATTCTAGGTTCAAATGCTGTGTTTTTTCCGTTTGGACTTGTAAAATATATTACACTTGCTCTGCTTTTCAAAGACACTAATATCCTACACTTGGAGTTATAGCTGTCTAGGCTGAAGCAGTCATCATTGCTGAGATAAGAGTTAGGGTTAAATCTGCATTAATGCTTTAAATAGCTTTTAATAGTTTTGTGTTCCGTCTTGTGAGAACTGATTAAGGGCAGAATGTGCCAGCATCTCTATGCAGTTTGCTGTTTAGGGTCAGTTTTTGGCTTTGTTTCCTTTTCCCATGGAAACTATACGACTTAAGTCCAAACTCTTGAAATCACTTAGATGTAGATCCTCACCAGACAGTTGGAACCTTTTTAAAAAGTACAACCTCTTTTTTTTTTTGACTTCTAGTTTTATTTCTTTCTTACTGACTTGGAAATTTTGTTTCCATTAGAAGCACAAATAGTTTTATTTGCCACAAAGTACAAAACTGTTTACACAATTACTAGCTATACTAGAATGATATTTGCACCCCAATGTGTAACACATGGCACACTTTTACCCAAGATTTCTGTTAAAATTTTATAAGAAATTAGCAGCTTGTTTGTGAACCGTGTTGCTATTTTTTTTTCTTTACTGTTTATTGTAAGCTTTAGCAAAGCATTTTGCATCACTGCAATAGAAAGGCGTTTGCTGTGTTTGTGGGCTGTAATTTGTACTGGGAGTAAACCTCTAAAATCAAGTGCAATGTTAGCTTCCATCATTCTAGCTTTCTTTGCATGAGTGCTTCAGCTTGTTGTACGTTGTTGTACGAACCTGAGACTCAGCAGTGTGGGGGTTTATAAGAAATCACAATGTAATCCATAATGAGACCTGGAATTTCTTGGAGTTCTGAAATGTGTGGTTCACTTTTCCTCCTCCTGTGTCCAACTCTCCACCCTCCCTTCTTCCCAACGGGGACGGATAGAAATACATTTCTTCAGATTTTCTATCACAATCCTACTGTTCTTCTAACAATTGATTATTTTACAAGATTTACTGGTGTAATTGTTTAGGTGAGATTCCAGGAAGTACTTCTGTGTTCAAGATACATCGTATGTATTTATTCTTCCTCTCTGCTGTTCTTGAACTGGAGTTTACTGGACCTTGGTTAACTTCTCCGTTAATAAACTCGCTGCTCTGTTGCCCCCAACATGTGCATACTGTCATGAAGGATTTCTGCTTTGCTGATAAGTCCCTTAATACTGTGAATTTTGTGTCTTTTACCTTGTATCTGACAGTCTAATGAAGAGTTGACCATGATTGGCGTAATCAGTTCAGACCATAGAGGTAGCCTTTGTTTGCTAATGATGAGTTTTCAGTTTGTAGAAACTTAACTATACAGCTTCTGACATGATTTATTTAAAAATAAAAAGCTTAAAACCTATTAGTGTTGCAGAAAATTAATTTTGCTTAGAGATTATAATGTTCTATGAACTCAGATACTTACTGGGACCAATTAAATCTCTGATGACACATTCATTTCAGACACCAGTTGTCCCAACACTTGATAAAGTGTTAGAAGCTCACCCTGAAAAGACAGAGGCCATCGTAGATGAAATGAGACAGATTCTTACACCAATGGCACAAAAGTAAGGACAAAACTTGACTTAAGGACAATCTAGCATGAATCGGTTTGTTTCTGACATGCAGACAGTGATACTGCTACTCTTTTAAGCTCATGTGACAGTGATAGTGATACACTTTTCGTCTGTAACATTACTGTATTGTATAGTAAGTAACTGGTTTTGTCCAAAGTGTCATAATTAATATCTGATCTTAATTTTGAACCCCACTTATGTCCCCTGCCCCAGTCAAACAATTGGTAGAAAACCCACGATGTAGTGTGCTTCCATAAGATATTCTTGGATAAGCTTCTCCAGTAGTGCTTAAGAGAAAATGTTTTGCTAGATTTTAGAATTTATAAGTTTTGGTAGAATTTTCCGCATGCTGTAAATGCTAAATATCTAATCTAGAATGTTTTCTGTACACTGCGCTGCCTAACTTTTTTAAAAACAAAGTCAGTATTGCTATCTTATGTTAAAACCATTACTTATGAGGGACTTTTTGCATTTTCTTGTTCCCAAATACAGAGAGGCTGTGATAAAGCACTCACTGGTGCATAAAGTGTTTTTGGACTTTTTCACATTTGCTCTTCCGAAACAAAGATCCGTAAGTATGTTTTGTTTGGGTTTTGTCTTCTTTTGCCTTTCAGTGGAATATTTTTAATCTCATCATGAATGCGTTGTAAGGTAACTAAACAAAAGTACGTATCTTGCATTTACAGATTTTCACATATCTGATTCCAGATAGATGATTGGGGAGTAGTCTTGTATGGAGATTCACAATCATAGTGAAATTTGACACTAAAGTCATCATGTCACTTGATATTTGAATTAAAAAAGTGTAATTAAATTACTTTGATGTTATTTCTCTCCATGCTAAATGGTCCTTCTCAATAGCTGGAGAATAATTAAAGCCAGGGGCATTGGTTCCAGTTGGGCCCTTCTGTCAGCAGCCAAAACTTTGTCTTATACCTCCTCCTGAACCAAGCATATGATTTGTATCATTATGTCTGTATTAAATTCCAGTTTTAAGCTTGCCTCAGCCATTCTTGCAAAAACAAGATCTAGGTACATCTGCGTGGTATGACAGTATATAAGTACAGTACCTGTCCGCAGTCTAATGCAATACTTTGTCAGAGACTGCTTCTTGATTCACAGTCTTGAGTGAGTCAGGGGAGTAAGGGCATTTCTCTTCCTCCTTACTTGGCTTTTTGTGCAGCCATGGTGACATATGAATATTCTCCTTGAGGTCTGGAAACCACTTTTGTAGATGTGTCTGTCTAGGGGTAAAGCTGTTATGACTTAGCAGTTTCTAAATGAATAATAAAATGCTTAGAACCTTTGACTAGGGGGCGAAAAGAAGCTAGAGCTAGAAATGGAGGTAGATGGGAGTTTTATGTCAAGGAAATCTATCAGATAATAACAGAAGTAGTATCTAGTAATCCAGGAGGCATTTTTTTTGTTTGATTTTTCTTTTTTGGTTGATGATGTTATTTGTCAGATGGCTTCAGAACCTCATTGCTTTGATATGAAGACTTAACTTTTGGCTGAATCTTCTTGTATCTGATTCGTAATATCACTTGGTGCTTAAATGACCTTTTAATTCTTCTTGCTTTCTGGCTGATACCCTGTACGTATAAATAAATTGCTTCACCTTTAAGGATTTTCTTCCTAATGAATGGTTGACTTTGTCTCCTCTAATTTTAGTCTGTCCTGAGCACGATTCCTTGAATTGTCTGTAATAGGACAACTGACAAGCTCCAGTACAATTCCGATTTCATAGGATGAATATTATGAGCTGTGTAGTGTTGCAAGGGAGAAAGCCTATGTAATGTATGCAGTCTTTTGAACTCCTTTTGGGAGTCATAAGTCAAGGCAGCAAGAGTGGCTTTACCATCTTCTCTTCCACAGGAAATGATAGAAGCTATCAGAGAGGCTGTCATCTACTTGGCACACACTCATGATGGAGCCCGAGTAGCGATGCACTGCTTGTGGCATGGTACTCCCAAGGTATTGTCTGGTTTCTCTCTACCCAGTCCTCTTAATAATAGTCCAGTCTGAAACCATGAGTGTGATTGCTTACATGGGTCCTTCTGCCAGTGCATATTTTGATGCAGTTCAGTATTGAAAGCAAGGATGAAAAGTGGCCCCACTTTGCCTGTTAGCAAATACAAGCAGTAGCTTTTCATGAATCAAATGCTTGATTAGAACTTCCATAGTCGAAGCATCATCTTTTATTTTTAGCAGAGTTCTTGAAGGTTGCAAATAAAGCTTTTCCATTTTAAGATTATTGGCCATTCATTCATCCCATAGTTTTCTTAATGCAGTGAAAATGACAGTTGGGAGAGCACAGTAAAGAAGTCATAATGTGGAAGAATATTTGGCTATGGAATGTCAAGACTTAAAAAATGTTATAGGGAATTGTGTTTAAGTTTCTTCTGCTGATAAACTATCCTGAAATACTTTTGGTGTAACATATGCCATCATCTCTTGGAATTATTGAAATGCTTCCTATCTTTTTCTGTATATTTTTTTAAAGACAACTTATGAAAATAGTGTGCTTGTTAAACAGTGAAGAAAAAAATATGAAGTTACTTGGATATAGGAATAGTAATGGGTCAAAAGAAGACTGAAAAGTTGTTGCAAAATCCTAAAATAAAAGGAATTCACTACCAAAAAAACCCTTGCTACTAAAGGGATTTTGCAAAAGGCTAGAGTTCTTGCTACTTTAAAATTTCAGGTCGTGTTGAATAAGTTTCCTTCCAAATGAAGAGCTGAAGCGCATTCTTCTCCAGATAATGGATGAGACATAGGTGAACATAGGTGGTGGCTTGGTCCCCTCACCCCAAGTTGCTCTTTTTGGCATCTCCCGTTGGTGGGCAGGACTCATAAATATATCATGGAACCACCTTGGTATTGAATTTTCACAGTTCAGGCTTAACTCTTCAAACCGTTTCTAGGTGTTTAATAATAATACAAATGTGAGACTTCCTAACTTTGCTTTTCCAAGCAAATTGAAGGTTATCTTTTTGAAGGTGTAAATAACAATCTCGTTATTCAGAATCACTGGCATTATAGGCTTATTTACGTTTCTTGCTTCCTTTTGGTAGGACAGAAAAGTCATTGTGAAAACTATGAAGACATATATTGAAAAAATAGCAACGGTGAGTGTTCATTAGCCATTTACTTCAGCGTCTCTGAAACATGATTTGATAGAGGCTAGTTTTGAATGTGCATGGTACTGGAAATGACAATGAAGTCTTAACAAAACTAGGTTTAAAATAGTGGTGATGTACTAGATAATGCGAAGGATGTATTGAAATTTATGGATTATTTAGAGACATACTGAGAAGCTTCACTGTGGACACTACATGCAGTACTATCCTTTAAAGTAGCTGAATTAATTGTAAGTACTAAAGTCTTTTTCTACAATTTTTTTTTGAGACCAACTTTATATTGCGTCTCCACATGGCTTGTTGATTGATTCTCCTCGGTTGGGAGTAAAATAACGAATACAGAAGAGGGACAAAAATTGAGATATGTTGAGAATGTCATTGAAGAGGCCATTTGAATGTGCATATTTCTTACAAGATGCTCAATAATGTTTTAAGTCATGAAGCTTCAAAGTGAATTAATGCTAAAATGACGTACAATGGAAGAAGTCTGTATTTTAGTTTTTTTTCGGATTGACATTTAAGTTTGGGGACTGCAGCACTGACGGAGTAACAGTTGCAACCAGATTTCCTAGTGCTGGGAAAAATTGCAAGTGTGAAGAAAAGCTTTTTAAACTTCTTCCTTTCTTTGTTGCTGTATTGTTCTGTTTACTAATAGTTGACATGGTCTCTATTAGTGGTCTCCAAACTTGGTTGATCACTGAACTCTGAGCATGTGTCCTCTCTATATGTAAAGTTATGTATAAATTATGTACCTGTACTACTGTACTAGTATACATTATAAAATATACACAGAAATAGAAGTAGAAATTTTGATATAAAACTAACCAGTGGTTATTAAGGGTACAAAAAATATTTTCTTCCACCATAGTGGATTGTTTTTTGTATCCCAGTTTGTAGGCCACAGGTCTAAGTAATGTTTCTCTCCATAAATAATTTTCTAGTACCAGAATAAATGAATTGTTATATGTTATATAGAAAAATAGACAGTGGATAAATAATATCTGAGACAACACTGGGGCGCTGGAGATCTGACTTCACTTTTGACATAGAATCTTACTGACATCAGAGAAGTGAATTGGATTGTGACCTATTGAGTGTGCTGGACACGTGCTCTCCAACAATGCAGTAGAGACTGTACAGCTCATTGCAGAGACATGATTTCCAAAAATACAATACGTGTTGTACCTCAGTTTTTAACAAATCCATCATAGAAATAAAATCTGCATGTAATGTTCCTGAAAGGCAAATCCTGTGATTATAAATGATGATTTAACAGTAGGATTAGGTTAATAGCTTGAATGTGATAAAGCAGTATATCGACTTTTAATGGCAGATCATCTTAATTCACTTCGTTTTAACAATGCATTTCTCTTAACAAGCCTTGTTTTCAGAGAGAGACTAAATGTTGGCTTTTCTCATTTTACAACAGTAGGCAGAATTTGTTAGTAGTTCATATTGTGTCATATTTGAGACAAATTCTCAGAAATGTTGATTCTGAGTCAATTAAAATATTCCTAGACCCTGACTGCACGTGATTTCTGATGTCTCAACTTCGCAGGGTGAATTTTCTCATCTGGTCTTGCTGGCAGCATTTGATTGCATTGATGACACTAAACTTGTGAAACAGTTAATTATATCTGTAAGTAATTGAATTATATCTGAAATAGTTTACTAAATAATGTCAGTGTATTTGTCAGTGTATAGGAGAAGAGCAGGAATCTATCCATTTTATTCAAGCCATTTCAATTCTTTTCCACCTTTTCTGTTTCATTATGTTTATGAATCATGATTATTTTTTCTTTTCATAGAAGACCTCAGATCTTTTGTATGTCTTTTTAGTTACTTATTTGAGTTAGCTTTTAAGCTACATTCAGAGCTTGCTGAATATCTGTGCCTAGAATGTTCGTATTGTGAAAACTTATTATTGTAAAAAGGGTTGTTGAGCACATTTAGCTCTTTTCTTTTGCAGAAGTAGCATCTCAGAAAGTGATATTTCAGGAAAACTGAAGTTACCTATCAGGAGCTTAGAACAGGCATGAATATAGTATACTGTGATTTAAAAAAAAAAACGTGCTTGGAGGCTTTTAGTTGGTTGCTGAAACAAGTAAATTGCATTAATTCTCAAAACTTGACATTCTTTACTTGCTATGTTGATAGTTAAATGACAGATAACATTCGGGATAAAATCTGTGTAATATTTTTATCGTGCTTCCAAAATGGATGCAGATAGATCTCTGGAACAGGAGAGCCCTCTTGCTGTTTTGCTTCGCCTGCACAGAATGAACAGTAAGGGCAGTATGATCTAGTGTGCATCTGCTTCCTTTTGGAATGCCCCATTTCCCCATCTTCCTTCCCAGAATTATTTAGTAGGGTTTCGTGTATAGTTAGGATTATGTTTACATGCAAATTTTATCATTTCTAAGATGCTTTAATCTGTAAGTTACCTTGAAATTATGTTTTCACACTGATAGAGGAGTCTTCACAGCGAACAATTAATTTTCTTGCAAGCAGGATAATTAACATTAATCTATAGGTTGTAATATGCTTTAGTAGTAGTATGCATGCTATAGCATTTATGAGTGACAGGGAGGCAGTGACAGGGAGATAAAGATGAGACAAATAGTCTGCATATGGAGGAGGAATATGAGGAGAAAGTTGTTCTGATGTGGCTTCCTGTAAAAAAAAAGGAGCAGTTCTTCCATTGAACAACATTGTATATGGGGAAACTGGGGTTTTGTACCTTTGCATGGAGATTTGGCACGAAGTCTGTGCCTCTGGTGGATGTGGAGAGATGAAAGCATCCCACTGTGAAGATGGCTTTTGTTTCTTGGGTGTATTAGCTGTAAGCACAGCTGGGTTTTGTTTCTAGAGTCAAGTCTGCAATGAAACAACTGCTGGGCAGGTTCCGAGCAAATAAGCCTTGAAGCAGAAGCATTGAGGCAGACTCTATGAAAGAGTACAACCCTGAAAATTATCTTAAAGATCAGTTAGACTTGTAAAACACCTTATACAAATTACCATTATATCCATAGTCTTAAGGAATATAAGGAAAATAATAAAGATGTGGGGTTGGGAAGCAGTTTTTGGGCAAGTCTTTTTTTTTTTTTTTCTTCCCTTCTCTGTAATATTATATAACTGATTTCTTATGTCTGGAAGTTCGTAGGTAAGGGAATGTTTTAAGTTATTTAAACTGTTGAGGAATGTTTTCCCTTCTCATCTGTCAGCTCCATGGAATCTTAATCCGGGACCAAAGAATGTGCATGGTGCTTTAAACCTTCATGTGTGGTTGGAACTGTGCATTGTGAGCTAGGCACATGTCAGGATTCAATCAGAATTTAGCAGGAAATTTCTAGTTTTTTTTGTAGGCACTCCAAGCAGGCAGTGCTAGGGAGATTAGGAGGCAGTGTGCCTTTGTTGTTCAGTTTCACCTGATACTTTCTTGCAGTTCTGGCACTGAATGTGACCAAATTCTGAAATTCACTGGAATGACAGAATCAGTGGGGGATATACACTTTTGAAGGATTTAAGGAAAAATAAAATGTGTCTGTAATCTTTTATGCAAAATGGCTGTGTTTATAGGTTGATTTAGAGGTGCAGATGATTTTTGTCTTCATGAAACATTTTCTTCACCTGTTTTAAGTTTGAAATGTTTCAGCACCTTTGTCACAATAAGTGAACTTCACATACATCTAAATCTGAGTGTATGTGCTAAGAAAACACAAGGTGGCTTTCTTTGCTTTGGGGTTTTTGTTCATCAGAAAAGATTTTTTTTTTCTATACCTGGAGTGTGAAGGTTACAGTAATAGGTTTTTATTTTTACAGTGCTGCTTCAAACTAATGTTCATCTCATTTTACCAAAAGTCACTTCCATCTGTGTTTAAGCAATGATTTTGAAGTAAGAATGCTGTCTTACCATTTCCTGCCAGTTTCTAACCACCTGTCTCTGTTTTTCCATCTATTCAAAGATAACCAACCAGGCCCCATATTAATAAAGAGTGATACTGGTTTAGATTGTTGCTGATGTATTTTCGTGGTAGAAAAAGGTATTTTTAAGACCTGTGGCCTGTGTAGTATGCTGAAAGTTCCCAGAACTCTGTACACACCTCCTTTGCTTTGATAATCATAATTTGTATATGTATTTTGAAAGTTGCCAGGAATGGATTATCATAATTGTCAAGAGTATTTGGATGGTATATAGGACTTCCCAGTGGTGCTTGGAACTTGCATATAATGCATATTGTTGTATGAAAGGGCATTTGTTGAGAAGCTGACAAAAACTTAAGTACAAAGATGAGCTGATATAGGTGCTTCCATCTGAATATATTAGCATGCTTCTATTAGCAAGAAAACTCCCCTGGATATTAAACTGTGTTTATCAGCTGTGTTAGTGTGTAAGTGTACTGCCCTCTCTGCAGTTTAAAGGGGTTACTCCTTGCCAGCGATTAACCTCTGGAAAATGACCAGTGTTTTCTATTAAACTCCAAATAATACTCCCAACAGAAGTCAGCTTTATTCTATTATTGAAACAATTTTTCTTGATAAAGATTCTGTGGTCTGTTTAAGATCATCTTTTCCTTCCCTTGGGCTGTTGATGTCTAGGTGCCAATGTACACTCCCTTAAAAGTCAGCGTGGTATCAGTTATTACTCTTAGGTGATGTGGCAGGTGATCTTTGGTATGTCTACTCTGTTGAAGTTATGACTTTTAGTGAGAATATCTTCGTACAGCATATGACATACCAGAATACGTATTGTTTTTCATACTTGCATGTATCAGTGAAAAAAAATCCTGTCCTTTTGCAGTATTTTCTAATCAATGATACTGATAGTCTGATGAACACATTTTAAACCATAATATTTTTTTATTTCTCTCAGTTCTCTAAACGCTCGTTCTGATTAGAGTTTTTTTTTATGTAGTTTTCCTAAGATTTGTATTTGAAAGGCAATCAATAATTACTGAGGGCTTGAAACTATGATTTCTTTAATGTTTTGTTGCTGTTGTTTGACTTTTGCAGGAACTAAATGCTTCTTTGTCCAATATTATAAACAACAAATATGGAAAGAAGGTCCTGTTGTACTTGCTGAGTCCTAGAGACCCTGCACATTTTGTTCCAGAAATCATCATGCTTTTGCAACAGGGAGATGGAAATGCCCATAGGTAACTGAGATATGAAGGTTAAGCTGTTTTCCCTGTAGTCTAGAAAGAGGTTATTCAACTTTCTGTTGGGATCAATTTAATTTTAGCTTTTTTTGTAATATATCTTAGTAATGTAAATATATATATGTAATACATTATTAGATGTGATCTGTAGTTCTTATTTTTGCTTTTTTTTGATTTGAAGTTCATGTATGATGATTGGCTATCAGCAGTGTATTGGTGATCAGCAGTTTACCCCCTTATAAAGGACAAAAACTGTGGTGTGTTCTTTGTTTAAGCTCATATATTAAATCTGGTGTAGCAGAAAATTTTTAGTATGCGTTGTTGTTTTGCGTTGCGTGACATGTATCTCAAAATCTAGCAATAGAAGTGGAAGTTGTTAATTTGAATTCAGTCTGTACTATTGACATTGATGCTTATGAGCTTTTGAAGAAGGAGCAATTTTAGATCATTACTGAGCTATTTAAGAAATTTCTTAAGAAGAATCTTGGTAGTTGAGATAACAGAATGAACAGAAAATAAACAGGTTATATAATCATTGTTAACAAAGAACTCCACTGAGGTTTACTGACAGTCAGCTTTAAATACTACACTTTCTTACTCCATGTCTTCTTAAAATGTATATGCAATGTCTGGTTAATTGTATGTGAAACAGGGGAAAGAAGAATGCTTTCTTTTGGTCGTCCAGTAATTTCTAGCTGTTTCAGTACATATGTTCTGAATTTCTTGTTGCTTGATGTGCATACAGAGCAAGTCTTTTAACAGTAGTGTGCTGTGTCTTTGATCAGTAAGAAGAATACTGAGCTCCGCCGCCATGAACTCCTGGAAGCCATTTCCTTACCTTTGCTGGAGTATTTGCGAGAACATACCCAAGAAGTAGTGATAGACAAAGCTACCTTTGTCTTGGTTGCTGACATCTTAAGAACAGCTACTTGTGACATCCAGCCTGCACTAGATGCAATTGCTGACGTGGCAGCAGAAGAGCTGGTTCCAGGTGGCCGTGATGGGCAGGTAATGTAACAAGGACAGGGTGCTGAGGTCTTGCAGAGATTATTTTTGTATTACTAAAACCAAGTCTACGGCAATTTTTCCTTTGCATAAGACAACATGCTGCCTGATAACACTTCTGTGAAAGGTGGGTCTCTGTTTTCTAACATTTTCCTCTCCTAGTTTAGTATTATTGTATCTGGAGAGATGGAGGCTTGAGCCAGCATTTCATCTAAGTTGTAGAGCAAGGCACTTTACAATCTTGAATCTTCAGAACTGCTTTAAACATTTTGTGGGAAGGTAGCTGACAACCATGTTACACAGTCTTTCTTTTAGTGTTAACACTATGCGATCAAGCAGTTAGCAAATTTTTATAGTTCATTTGACTGTTTAGCCTGGAAATGTTAAGGTCTGTTAGTTTTCAACTGTGCATCTCTATGCAGGAAAAGATCTAAAATAATAGCTGTTTGTCTTTACAGTATGGCCTCTTCAAAGTGTGCCCCCTTCTGTTTTGTTAAGCTCAGTCAGATAAGTGTCTGTAGACTAGAAAAAGAAAAATGTTGTGTGCACTGTTTTTTTTTTGTAGTTTTGCTGAATTTGCTGTCATTTCCCTTCTTGAATATAGACATTTTACAGAATTTTACATGAACTAATCATGTTTTCTGTGATTTTTCTGTGAACCATACTGTATTGAGTTTTCAAGTCTGTGAAAATATGAAAATGTTTGGAAGTTCTTGTAGGGACAGCTAGACCAAGGCATCCTGCTCACTAAGCATGAAGTCCTTTTAAGGGTGGATGAAGCATTGACTCATATGGTTTATATTACTCGAAGTCAGGTGTTATGGGGAAGGTGGCAAAAAATAAACTGGTCAGTTGATGTAAGCGTTCATATACTTGCATCAGACTTGGTATTTGCATAGGTGTTGACTTCTAAATGGATCAGTGTCATATGGTGTCTGAAAGCAGAGTAGATAAATCAAGCAGTAATATTTATGAACAGACATATAACTGTGTTTTGGAACATCATAATTAAGTAATTTGGTTTGTTTTGGTTTGTTTTTTCCCGTTAAAGCTTCACATTGCAGAGCATCCAGCAGGCCATCTAGTTTTGAAATGGCTGATAGAGCAAGACGAAAAAATGAAAGAAAGTGGAAAAGAAGGTGTGTTGCATATTCAGCTTTATTTGATCAAATTATTACTTCATAGAAATCAGTTATCTGACTTAAAGTAAGATTGCTGCTTTATTGCTTTGAATAAATTAATGTGTGGAAAATTTAACTTATTCTTTGAGATTATTGCTGCTATCTTTTTGCCTTTATGAGCTGTTATATGACAGAATGACAAGGATACTTCTTTTTCTGCAAAGCAAGGACTGATCTTTTTTTCCTCAGAATTTTGCAGTGTATTTGGGATGCGTCTCATTTCTGTGCTTAAAATGTATCGATAGCTTTGCTAAATTAGATAGCAATTTAAAAGATAATAGAAAGACTAAGGTCTTTCTAACAGGAGGACTTGTTTCATTAGTGCTTGTGAGCCAAACTGTAGTCTTTACTGGGTTCTTTAGTGGTTGTTTAGCTGGGTTAATGCTTTATAACTGTTACTACAGTAATTCATGCACAAAAATAGGACGTCTTTGCTCTTTTCTGCCCAGAAGGCAGAGGCTGGGCACAGATGTTCTCATCTTACTATAGATTTTAAACTTATTTTATTACGTAACAGTAAAATCTTGTGTGAATCACCATATCCTAAAAGAGATTACTTTTTCTCATAAAAAAGCCTCAAAAAATGAAAGGGGGGTGTGTGGCATAGTATAAGCTGGAGGGAACTTGTGTGTGTAGAGGGCTTTCTTCTTTGTAGAATTAACAGACGGTCTTAAACTTGTTTCTTCTTATTCAGGTATCCACTCTTTCCTTTAAAAATAAGAGTTAGTTAGGCTTTATTAAGTATTTATGAAAGGAGGCTGTTTTGCCACTTCTCAAATGGATCTTAAAAAATGTTCAAAGGGGAGTTTTATATGAGTGTCTTTCAGAGACTAGCCTGAGATGATGGCCGTTATCTGGATTTATTTCTGCTAGCGTTGTGCAGTTCCTGTTTTAAACACAAGCTGTTCCCTTTGATGTCTTCATTTTCCTTGTAAGAGTGCACAATTCAGAATTGTTTCTCTGAGTTTGTTGAATTGGCATTAAAAAACAACCACATTGTTACCATGTAGGGAACAAGTTGAATAAACAATGACCTGTTCTTCAGATGGAATTCTGATCTAAAGTGACAGTGAAAAATAGCTTCAGTGTTTGTTTGGAACTTGGGGCTTGGTGGGCTTTTTTCAGTTGCTTACTAACAAAGTGCTCTAATAGCTTATATGCTGAGTAAATTAGGAAAATTTCAGTTCTTTAAATTCAGCTGAGGACTTGAGGTCAGTCTCCATTCTTCTCTTTTGTATATGCTATTAGTGTAATGAATCTGCAAATCAAGTTAAGCTTTCAAAGCTCCTGAAGAAGTAGAGCCCTGTACCATCAGTACAGCTGAAAGAAACAAAGGTCCTAGTGGTTTTCATGTATCAATAAACGATAAGCTTTGAAGTTTTCAGTGGCTTCATTTGTGCAAATTCTGCTTCTTCAGTTAGAGTCAGATGCTTAAAAACTTGGCATTTTTCAGCAGAGGATCTGTAAAGGTATTTGTTGCATTGAGTACTCAATTATTTTGTAAGAGGAAAACTTCATGAATAGTTGGTGGCTAAAATCTATTTGACTAAATCACAACTGCAGAGAACTTTGAACAGACTTCTTTGTATAAAAATGCTGTGTGATTTTTTTCTTCTCCCTACCGTTTTCTCGCATATTACAGTTTGCTTTGCAAGAACATTGGTGGAACGTGTTGGCATTGAGAATATGAAGACCTGGGCAGAAGTAAATCGAGGTGCCATTATTCTTTGTTGGTATGTAAGACACATGGTTATTTCTAACTAAGTTCCAGTGTTGTTTTCTTGAACAGCAAAGAGAACATTAGTTGAAATATCTACCTGCTAAATTATATTTTTTGCTCAATCTGTACTGTCTTTCATGCCACCAATAAGTCTGCAATGGAGCAGGGTACTGGAAAAATTCAAATCAGAGTTTTGCACAGGTTGTTCCTTGAGCTCAGACTTTTGTAGTACTAGGAAGTAGCTCAATGTTGGAAAATATTGAGATTAGAAACCAAATTTATTTTTAAAACCATGCCCACCATGTCTTGTTCTATAAGCACAGAATTCTTAAAAGAGCCTTCCAAAAATAGCTATGTTCAAATAATTAACTCTGAAATATATGTGACTGGCAGCAGCATACAAGAATCTGAATTTTTTTTTTGGCAACTTGCTGCTTCATGTTGATGCTTCAATTATGGAGCCTAGGTATGTCTTGTGCAGAAATAGAAAAGTGTTTGGAATAGACTGTACAAAAAAAAATAGACCACGCAAAGACCTATGATGAGCTAACTGTCTCACAACTTTGAAGCAGTGAACCATGCAACTAGTGGGATCAAAAAGATCTCTCAGGAGTCAGGCTAACCTTAACATTTTGTTTTATCAAATAGGAACAGGTGTGTTAATTGTAGCTGTTTTCACTTTGTAACGACCTGTCAGTGTCAGGTCATAGAAATCTAAGGTTTTGTCTTTAACCCAAAGTGTGTGGTCTGTGTTGTATAACTACTGGGTCAGTATTTCCCTGCTGGCTCCTCATAAAGACTTGCACTGAGCGAAAATCAGCAAACAATTCAAACAGACAACATGATTTTGACAAAAAACCTCTTCTCCCTTTTTTCCGCTCCCCTTCTCCCTCACTTAAAAAAGTTACTTTAGGTGCCTTGCTGTTTACTTTCCATCTCTGCTCTTCATGTATTTAGAGTGAGAGTACTTTGACATTCATGCTCTTTTACAAAGGTGATCAAAAGCTGTTTCACTAATAGGACTTCTGCCAGCTAACATGAGTTTAATTCTTTGGTTAGTCATTATCACTTTGAGCACTATTGAGAAGAATCGGTAGTAGAAGAGGAGTTGCAATCCAGATACAAAACCAGTTTATGTAAGAACATAATAGTCGTATGTGTCTGGATGTTAAGACTGTTCAGCTGCTGAAATGATAACTCTATGTCTCTCATAACGGGTCCATAGAATTCAATAAAAGCATCTAATGCCTTTAAGTTGTCTGATTCTGCACATAGATGTTGAGTAGCGATTTCTTGTAAAGATTTGTTCACTGACAATGTATTAATTCCTAGACTTTTTTCACGTACTCAAGGCTGAGGAGATTCATTTAGCATGTGGTATTGCTAGTTTATGTTTGGAGCTATTTGATTGTCCAAATCAAGTTTCAAAGTAAATTAGTGGAATATTTTCCATGTATAACTGTTTGTCTATCACTGTAAAAACAGTCTTTTAATAGGTTTTGAAGTCTTATAGGAAAACCCAGTGAACTACTCGTTGCTTATTAGCAAAAAAACAGCACAGAAGTAGTGCTTTTTGTCGAAAAGTTTGTGAATAATGTCGGTCTGTCCTCCCTCTGCTATTACTCAGGGCATTATAGGGTGAGGCTTTGACAAGTGTGCTTTGTTACCAAGCAGGGGAGCTTATCTCCCAGATTATTAGTGGAATTTTTTCACCAATACTGAAATTCTAACAGGAAAGAGAGATAAAAGAATGTGGAAGGAGTGTTTGTGTATTTGCTAGAGTTTTCGTTTTAGGTTTTTATTAATTAAATCTGAATCCTTTGTAGTTTGAACTTCTCTTGATGACTCTCTAGGCATAAGACCCTTAAATTTAGGCAGCTGAGAACACATGATCATAAGCAACTGCTTTTCTTTCATTTCATGTAACACCTGTGTACCTTGCTAACAAATGCTAATTAATCTCATCTTTGTTTAACTGCATGTGTGAAGTAGAGAGGTTACCAAAATCATAGAGCAATGATTAATTTAGTCTGGTATAGGTAATAACTGCAGTATTTTTTTATGTTAAAAAAATTGTTCCGTTTTAACAACCTTGTGATTTGAAAAAAAAAGTCAAATACTCCTTGTGTCATAAAGGAGCTCAGATCCTTCAGACAGAGGTAATTTTCAGACACTACCAGTTCTCCCTGAAGCTGTGATTGGTTTTTGTTTTGTTGTTGGCTTTTGGAGGCTATCTGTCACTCACATGCAGATCTGACACTTAGAATTACCCAGTCAGTCTATTTGAAGATTTTTGGCTTTCTAAGCTTATTCACCAGTTGTGAACAGTTCATTGCATGTACTTGGTTACTTAGTTACCTGGTATGATCTGGACCCTCTACTTTCATTACCTGACTCACTTCTATTTTGATTTTTACAAAACAATATGGGGCCTGGTTCTGACCTAGTAGTGTGAAGAGCCCTAAGGTAATGAGAAGATTCTCTTAAAACATTTCAATTCAGTTTTGTGTAAGTAAACTGTTTCAAGTACTTGAATGTCAGGAGTGCTGATCTGTTTATGTTTCTACGTCTGATCTCTCCTCAGTGTTTTTGTCAGTGATGTGTTACATCAGAGTAGGAAATGGATAAAAAAATAACTTCACTGAATGGCTTGATTTCCATGTGTCATTTCTATAACCTGCAGAAATTTTATTTTATATCCACAAAATACACAGGGACCTGCTTACTGGGTCATAGGAGAACTTTCAGAATAATAGTTTAAAAAACCCTCAAACCTATGTTGATCTTCTGGGTGTATTATCAGACATGTAGCTGTTCTGTATTAAAAATGTGCTATCTTGAAAACAGCTTTAAATGTATAGCTGTTGGCAGATGGAATTCATTTTCAGAAATACGTATAGTGCAGTCCACTGTGGCTTGCTACTTTTTATGCTTTACATGGTCAACCGTGTAAATCTCTCTTTGATAAGTACCAATGTATTCAGCACATCCTTTGTACTCTTGACTTTCTTGGTGCTATAAGGGTTACGTGGCTCACAGAAAAATGTAAAAGTGTCACCCTCACCTATACTGAATTCAGTTTTAAAGAAGTCCTCTTGATTAAGTGGTACTGTCATACGTAAAAGGATAACGGAAGTTGCTGCTACAAATTGTTAGTCATAGTCATAGAAATAAATCTGGGATTAAGTAGCTGAAAATAGTGGTGTTGTCAGATGGGCTTCCCATGTTTACTGCCTGTAGTATTGTCATCCTGCACAGGATTTGGAGTCCTAAGGAGGCAAAATTTAAATCTCACCTTAAGCCATATTAATTCCTTTTCTGTCTTACTCAGTTCATCTTGCCATATCTACTCCTTGTTTAAAAAGTAGACAAAACTCAAGCTTTTAGGAAGCTGAAAATTTGAGAGCTGTTGGAAGAATCCTAGGGAGACTGTAGTATCATGCAGCCTGCTTTGTCCCAGTTCATAGGTGTTAGAGTTTTTTTCCAATCTTAGTTTATTTGTATGCCAGTGCAACTTGCAGTTCTGTTCTGGTTTGCACACATGGGCTGTAGAAGACATTAGGTTTTTTAGGCAGTGTTCACTGATCATTTTGAAGTAGCAAATTGTATGTGCCATTACCTCTGCTGATTTTGTGTTATAATCCAAGAACATTTCACTATCACCTGAAGGAAGGATATATTCATAGTGTGGATCCCTTGACGTCCGAGGAGAGGCTGTGGGACTGGGGCTGGTTTAGCTGTGAGAAGAGGTGGCTGTGATGCACTCAACAGATGAGGGAGTGGAGGAGAGCTGGGCTCTTCACAGCAGTGCCTGTGTGGCTGGAGGGTGACAGGCATTGGCACAAGCTGAAACATGAGAGGCTCAGGCTGGAGATAAGGGGAAACCTTTTCTCTGTGAGGATAACCGAGTGGTTGGGCTGGAACCTAGGGAGGTTGGGTTGTTGCCTGCATTGTGGGAGTTTCAAGTCTGAACGGGTGAAGCCCTCAGCAGCCTAGGTAGACCCAGTTTTTGAACCTGCTTTGAGTAGGGATCTGCAGTTCTTTCTGGCCTGATTTGTGTTGGTTGTGTTTTCACTTGGTATTTCATGCTTTCTGGAAGGTTTTACGTCTTCTCCTTCTGTTAGGAGGTGATAGAATCTATGCTGAATTATATCCTTCCTAAATAGTTACTGTTTCCTTACATGGACAGCTTCAGCTTCTTTTCCTGTGACCTACATGCTGGCTTTTGACATCCTTGTTGTTTTTGTTTTTTTTTTTTGCTGTTTCTTGCAGCCTTCTCCGGAGTGCTGATCAAAAAGTGGCAAATACAGTCAAAAAAGGACTGAAAAAGCTTGTCCCAAAGTTGAAGCTGAATAAAAATGTAAAAGGAATAGAAGCGTTACTGGAGAAATTGACTTCCTAGTGTAAGTGAAGCTAAGAAGACAATTCATGTCAATGCTTAGAATTCATAAGATTTTGCACCATAGTTGTTTTAAGAAGAGGTATATGCATTTGTAAATTAAATAATTTCTAAAATATCTTGTCTGTTGTATTCATTCTGTTATGTGCAGTAAATGTTTCTCAGAGACTGGAATATCAAGATTTAAGAACTAGTGGAAACTTCTGAACATGTCATCAAGAAGTTAAGTGTTTCCTGATAACTTGCACAAAAAAGTTTTGGGTCATGTTGAAATTTGCATGTATGTTGTCATAGTTACCATACAAACAGAAGCATCTGTTTGGAGATATTCTTGTGTATTTGGCAAATACACTTGTTCTTAATCCTGGTTTCCTCAAAAAACAAAGCAGAAAAACAACTCAAGTCCCATTCTTACCCTAAGGAAGAACGAAGGAGGCTCTCATTCTGCAGGAACTAACATGAATAGAAAGTAAATAGTGCTTCCAATTTTTTTTTGAAAAAATTTTCCGAAGAAGAGGCTGACTGTGCCACTGGGCCACACTTTCACTTTTATTTTTCTTTAAGTCTTCAGAAAAATACATACTTTTAAGCCCTAGTAAACCATAGGAATTTGGGAGGTTTTTTTGGTTTCTTCCTCGTAATAGGGGAGGGATGAGTTTAGACCTGCATGATATCAAAGAAGTGTCCTATTGATTTCTCAATTTTACCCGTTTTGATCTAGAAAATTCTGTCAATATTTTATTTTCTCATTGTTAGCAAAGAAAACAAAACACAACTTTCTTGGTAAGGCATTCATACAACACCCTGGCAGTGTTTAATGCCATGCAGATAGACTGATCCAGAGGACCAAATTAATTAAATCTTAAACTGTAGGAGTCATGCTTTGTTGTTCCTTGGATGTGGCTCTGTTTTTAATAGCAGATAGTTAGCCATAACTTCTCCTGAGATAGAGCTAATTAGAAGTTATCAGTGGTTCAGTAAACTGGTTTAAGTTCTTTATTTTACAAACTTCAAACCAGCCTCCTAAATTACTGAAGTTGTCAGAGGTCATGATGATCCACAACTACTCCTGTAGTCCATCGGGAGCTGCGGTACTCAGCAACCATGAAAACCCAGTTTGAGACCCAGGTTTGCATGCTTAGCATGAGCTAAAATACACTTGTTCTCTAGAGCTGGAATTGTCTTCTGGGGCTGGAATTGTTAAATACAGTGTCTAGATGGGTATGTTAAAATATAAGTAGTTTGTCCAAACAATGGAATACATTGTTTTATCTTAATAAATAATCTCTCTCTTCTCACTGGTCCTGCCCAGGAAGAACATTTTTTAGTATAAAAAAAAGGTTACAGGATTCCTGCATAGGCAAATTTAAAAAAAAATAAAAATCTTAAACCCAGTTTTTTATTTATAACTTACAGAAGTTAATTTAAGCCGTACATAAATTTTAGAAGTGCTTCTCACATTTGTTCTGTTTGTATCTGTTAATGTACTGATACTTTACTGTGCTTCACTCTTAATTCCACCTAACCTTATGAGCAGTAGTTAATACTTAAAGGTTAATCCCGATTAGACCTGATGGCCACTGGTATTAAAACTCAGTCACTGAAGGTTGCAGCTGATTAGTTTCTGTATCAGGATTTCCTTTTGTGACAACAAACCAGATCATTTTAATTAGCAACAGATAATGAATTTAAACTCTAGTGAACTGTTCCAAAAGACGTTTCAGTTACTGCCAAATAAACCCAACCTGAATGAAATAGGCAACAGTTTTCTGACCAAGTAAACAATGAGAAAAAAGAAAATCTGATACATCCCTTCTCAGTTTTCAGGTTATGGAGGGGAATAAACTAAGGCTTAGAATCTAGCACAGACATGAGACGTGTTTCTGATCAAGAGAATTAACAGGGGCAGTGAAAGTAAGTTATAGCTAAAGATAAATATTAATAAACCAAACAGCAAAAAGCTGTTTAAGAATGTTACATTAATTTGATTTGATGCTTTGATAGTATGCTTTAATTCTGGTTGCTTTAGTTGGATGTATACTAATGAGTTTTTTTGCATTTTTGGAACTGTCTATGATTATTTTAAATTATGTGTAGTAATTTGGAGTGACTGATTAATTTTCCTTACCTCTGAAGCAAAAATATTTTTTTCAGTGTGTCCTTCTGTTTAAAATGTGCTTGGCAAGGGCGTCTGCATACTTCAGATTATCTGAACTGCTTAAATTATTGCCAGCATCTTAATATAGCTGGCAGTAATTTTTACATGGCCAAGAAGGCAATGAAAGTGCACCTGCAACCAGTAGATGTATGTGTCTGTGCCACTCGCTCAGAAGCGAGGCCGTTCCAGGAATTATGGGGCTGCTGTTTTAAAGCCGTCATCCGGAGGTGAAGTGACTGTCCCTTAGGCCATCCAAGAGCAAACACCTCTCTCATTTATGTAGCAGGAATTGGAGGGTGAAAGGCCAATGTTTAATTATTGTGAATGCTAGGACAGTAAAAGTAGTGATGATTATTTTATTTTTGATTCTTAGAATACAAGAGGACCCATTACCTTAGTAATATTGTTTATTAGTGTATTTCCCGTTTTCTTGGAAATAGGGTATAGAAGCAGGTACTGTTGCAGCTTAATGCCTCTTGGTTTAAGGTACAAAAGGACCGACTTTCCCCTTTGCTGTGAATAAGCAGTGTTTTGATTTTCCACAGACTCTTTACCACCTTACCTGTTCTTCAAAAGTAGGAAGTTTGCACAGTGACTTGAGTTTGTTTCTGAGTGTAGAATTGGGAACAAAGGGATCAGCAGAAAATGCAGAATGATTGAAGTAGCTGGAAAAAAGCGGAATGCTTTGAGACAATGTACACATTGTGGGCAGACTGTGACCTGAAAGCTGTGAGATTTTCTTTCTTACTCCACCCCATCTCTTGTCAGAATGGACGGAAGGCCATATCCACATATGCACACTTGGTACTTAAAGGGTTTCTGCATAAGCATACTCACTGTTTCTGTGGTATGTCTAAAAAGCTAAGAATGGTAGTAATCACGTATTAAAAGCAAAGTGGTTTTTGTTTCTTAGATCTTTAAAACAGTTTCATTGTGTTAATCAAGACACTTTCTGACTTCTTGGAAGAAATCTGTAGTGTCTGTTAGATGATTTTGCTTTATCAGGTTCAGTGTCATTGTTGGGACCCATCCCTTTTGCCTCACTAGTGCCCAGAGCATTAGCATTTGTCAGCAGCTTTGTGAAAACACAGAAGTTCATTTAATCTAACCGTATTTTTCTTTCAATGCTTTTCCCCTGTTTTCTATTTGGGATTTAAAGCTCTTGTATTGAATTACTTCCTTGCATGTTCCATTCTGTAAGTGGCACTTTCTCTCACTACCAACATTTTGTTGTTCAAAGCCCTTTTCTATGTCTCGCTTTGAGTGCTTGGACTCAGAATTTTAGAATATATTTTTTACCTTTTTCAAGATCTCTTAATGGTAGATACCAATAAAGTGTTAAAGAGAAATAGGCAATACCGGGAAAGATTGCTTTTTAAGTAATACGAATCTGTCGTGCTGTGTTTCCCACTTTTACTCCAATCCTTTTAGCTGCAAATTTCAGCAGTACAAGCCTTCCTTGACGTGATTTTTCTTTTAATTGTGTACAAAGGCCCTAACCCATGTTGCTGTAAATTCCGAGGTAGCAAGTAGAGTGTAATTTACCACCTGTACTGGGAGAGTGACTGAGGGAAAGGAGAGCCATCAATGGCTGAAAATTGGAAAATTTGCCAATTTGTAAACCCAGTCAGCAGTAATTCTTTGCATATATCCATTTAAACAATATGTATCTTTGTGATTTTCTCTTATAATAGTCATGTATTCTTGAGGGCCATACTAGCTGTAGTGGGTTTAGTCATCTTGTTGTCTGTTATCAGGGCAGATGGTTTTAATTGTTGAATTTGCACGCTCTTTTAGTCAGAATATGTCTTAGAAATACTCCTAATGCTTTACAAAATACAAAATCTTGCAGATTCTCTTAATTTGCCCTGTCTTGCCCATAGCTGCTTCTGCCCGTCATTGTTGTAAATTGTTAATCTGTGATAACTAGAGTGTGTCTACATGGATTACATCTTATATTAAAATATTGGGACAGTCATGAAAAACACGTAGGAGGGAGCCAATAGTTCTGGGCATACAAGTGTAAGTGAATAGGTACTAGCAGCATGGAACCAAGAAGTGTTTAGGTTTTTCTCTGTTGTGAAGCAGATGCAAACAAGAATTTGTGGAGCAAAAAGAGATCAAGGCTTTTGATTTTAAAGATGTATTGGTTTATATGTGCTCCTGATAGCACTTTTTTTTTGTGGAAAAGGTAGTAAGGGAATTTGTGAATTGTTTCAGTATGTTGCATTGATTAAAGTTCCTGCTCTCAGCAAGTGCTTAGATGAAGAGATAGACTATTTGGAGCCTGTTTCAAATTACAGTTCTTTTGACATTTGGCAGTGAAAAGGACAGGCAGTTCTTTTTAAGGAGTCTGAAGACATGTTTGAGAAATGGCTGAATGATTTCTCTTGAAAAGAATAAAAAATGGTTGAACTTTGAACTTTATGTGTCAAATTTCATAGTATTTGTTAGCCAAGGTCCAGGCACAAGGGAGGTACTGGGGCCTGTGTTCTGGAATTGATGCTGCTGTCCAGCCTCCATGCTGCTCCAGTAATTTCCTTTGAAACTTCCTCATCAAAGACAGAAGCCAAACATAATGTATTCCATATTTTACACAGCATAATGTCCAGTTTGGAGAACCTTTGCTTCTAAAAATGGTTATCAGCTTTGCGCTGTCTGAGCATTTACCTCTTTAGTTTGCTGCTTGGATGTTAGGAAGTGCACACTGGAACCTGCCCTTGACATGTAAAGGAGTTACTGACAGAGTAAATGGAATAAGCATTATGACAGTGCATCTCAGATGACCCATTTTCTTCTGCTTCAGGTACCCTTCAAGTATCTGCCATTGCTCGTGATTTGTCCTTTAATCTTGGTGTGGCACGGTGAGATGAAAAATTTGTGCCTGCATTGTCTGTTCTTGGGCAGTGTTTTGCTGCTCAGACTGCAACTAGTGCAATACGTAGACCTTTCTAACGCATTCTAACAAGTAACTTGCATCTGGTCATGATACCTGGAAACATTTTTTTTGTTGTTGTTGCTGTTGTGTGATATTCATTTCCCATATAAAGGATGATGTTTTAGTGAAAATGAAACAATGTAAGCAACATAATAGTTTAATTAACCAAGCTTATTTTTAGATTATTTTCGTAATAAGAAGAGAGCAGAGACAAAAGGGTATGAAAGATGCCCAAAGCATTTTATATTTGCAAACGGTTAGTGTTATGTTAGCACTGTACTGGCACCCATTTTACTCAGGGTTCTATATGGTTGAACATGAAGAGAAAACATCTATACACAAAGATCTGTTTTCAGGTGTTTACAAAGAGTGCTGTAGGATGAGGTGCTAATGGGAGCAAGCTTTATCACAGAAAGTGAATCTTATGTGTTTGGGAGTGTGATTTTTTGAAATAGAATGAAGGTCACAGTCAGTGCAGAGACGGGTTAAGGCAGGCATGTAAGGAAGTAGTCTCCTGTGCTTTAATAAACTAAACCTGTAAGCCAGCAGGTATTTGCAGATTTCTGAAGGGGAGGGATTGGATAAAACAAACTTACTGTGGAAGGAAAGATGCCTTTTAAAAAAAGAATGCCAAAGCAAATTGCGGTGGGATGATAGAAGAGTAACAGTGGTCGTAGAGCTGTGTAAGAGTGGTGGAGGCTGGTGGCAAGAGGTAAAGCAGGAAGAGCATGCTTAAAACCTCGTGTATCTTTCTCTCTTCTCCTCCAGCCCCTCATTTGATGTAATAAATGGGATTTTGAATCCAGCAGCTTGCCTGCTGCCATGTGAGTCAGCAGTATTTTTCCTGCTGCCTCTGAATAGAAGATGCTGCAGCCCTCTCCTTAGAGCAGCTCTGGCATTTGTCAGACTATTCACTAAGCTGATTCAATTCACAAACCATTTAGAGATTTGTGTGTGTGGTGTTGAATTAATTTCTATTAGTGAGCTGATAAGATTCACTGGAGAAAGAGAAACCCTCTTGAGATGAGAGCACAAGCTCAGCAGCATTGCATAGTAAGGCAGTGAGAAGTCTGACGCCAGGCAGGAGCGGAACTTCACTTTGCAGTGACCAAATTGATCTGTGTTGGCTGGACTGTGTGATCAAACTGGTATTTCAAATTTGTGTATAAAATGGCACTGTTCTCTCTTCAGTGCATGGAGGTTTAGAGGAACATGCATTGCACTGCATGGAAAAATAGACCCAGAAAATCAGCATTATTTTAAGCCTGCCATTCCTCAATAAAAGCCTGGACAACGCTCACTATTGATCTAAAAAAAATCTATTCAACCTACAGTTTAGGTAAATTTATCTTGAACTTTCATGTTCCCTGACTCATTTTCTGGTGTTAAGTGGTGGTATTTTTGTTTGCTTAAACTGTTCCAGAAATATGCAAACTGATTACTAAACATTCTGACATGATCCAGATTTGCCTGAAATTTTTTTTTTTTTATAGTGACTTTTAGGAAGCATTTTAGGCATTGGATCTGTGATTTAGAAACAAAAGGAATGGGGAAATTAATCTCCAGTGTAATTAACACAGCATATAATTGAAGATTCATTTAGTCCAGTCACGATGATACATATTTTACAGTACAGGTAAAATTTTTACATTTTAGTGTACACTTCTGTTGACAGGACTTCTGGTACGCTCTGTACCTGAAGAAGATCCAACAGAGCTAGCTGTTAGAGCAGGTAGCAGGCACTACGTATTTTTGAGGAAAAGGAAAATCTGGCACCCTATAGCCTCTGGGCGGCAGCAGTGAACAATTTTCGATGCAAGGGACTGCGTTTTTCACAAGGAGACCCAACTCCCTTGCCCTGCCTTAAAGGGCTTTTAGGGCCTCATTGCAGCGGGACGTGCTCTCACAACCTGTGTGTGATTTAATGAATTTTACTAATGTTTCTTCCCCCACCTCCATGTGTTTACCCAAAAGAAATATTTGGACGTTAAAGTGTTTGGAAGTCAGACCAGCCTGAGCCTCAAGCATTGGCTGGAACAGACTTGAGGAGTGTGGAATCCCTTTGGTGTTGCTGTGGATCCAGCTTATGTCAGGGCTTAATCACTTTAAGTGTTCACTACAGAGCCCAGCCTTTTTGTTATGGGTGGGCTGTTGCATTCATCTGTAGTCTATGCCTTTGCGTCCATATGTAGTTTTTGTCAAGAAAAAGGAGAATTTTAAGTGTCCTATAGACCAAGGCTGTTGTTATATGAGTATTGAGAAGTTCCTGTGCGGCTAGATATTTTTGGTGACAGTGCTAGCTGGTTTTAACCATGTACTGTTAGCTACGTTAGCTCTGCAGCCAAAGCAGGTTCTGCCTTTTCTGATAGCTGGTAGTAGAGGTGCTTTTAGGGCAGTTTCCTCTGCCAGAACCAGTGAAGGAAATAGTGTTGCATGGATATATGTTGGCCTGAAGAACAGTTATTAATGGTAGTAAGGGACTGACTTTAAGTACAGTACTTATTTGGTTATTAATAGAGGGGACATGTTTGAAAATGGAGCAGATCTGTTTCAGAAATTAGAATGATGCTGCAGAGTCATTTTAAAAAGTAGAATTAGACTCTGACAAATTTTATTTTATTTTATTTAAAAACCTTGATAGTCTCTATCTCAAGAGCTACATGTAAAATGCTTTAATTTTTCTCAGCATATTTCCATTAAATTACCTGAGTACATAAAAAGTTAGTACCTCTGACCTTTCCCTTTTTCAATCCAAGATAAAGAGCTGGATTATAGTCAAGTGCCATGCAATTTCTATACTACCGAATAAAGAAGTTAATAAAGGTTTTGTAAATAGCAGATAAGCATTAAGCAAATATTTTTACATAACATAGAAGAAGAACATTCTGAATAGCTGAAGCTATTTTTTAAGCAAGGAGACATTTTTTCATTCCTAAGCTTATTGATACTCATTATTTTTCTCCAAAAGCTTTGAAGTACACCTAGTTTAGAACATTTAAAATTATACATATTTAAAGACTGGCTATTACTATTTGCCGTAGAAGCCTGGGAACAGCACCAGATGCCTATTAATCTGTGACTGTACTGTAGCTACCCCATTAAGTGCTGTCTTTCTGAATGAGAAAAGCAAACACCTGCTGAATTGCATTGAAAAAGTGATTTTCTTATAAGACAAGGATTTTTGCGAAAGCATATTCTAATTGAAATACTTTCCATTGTCTCATGCAGGGAAAGACTAAATTTCTACCAACCCCACCCCATTTTTTTTTATTTTTATTTTTTTTTTTCTCCCAATAACTGCCAGGCCTAAAATGAATAAAGAAACGACACTTAGTTGTCCTAAAATGAAGCCAGGCCATCTAGATAAACTGGCTGTTTCTTTATCTACCAGAGACAGTATTTGCTAAGTAGTGAAACATTATGATAGATATATTTTCCTTCTCCCTCAGGGGCTTATTAATATCTGCAATGAGATAAAATAGGAGACTTTAGCCTTCAGAGTGGTTTCTAATTTCTCAGTGGTCTGAGAAATCCTCCACACTATTTTCCCCAGATCTTAGCTGTGCTGAGTTAACAACTCATAAAACATGTGCTGTCTACTGTAGTCTTAATAGTATTGCTCATCCTTGTTGTGTTTAAGCATATTTTCCTTTAATGTGATTATTTTGAAATCTTTTGATAGTAGAAACCCTATGACGTTCAAGTAACCAAGATAATCAAGGCTCTCCTGCATTATTTTTGGGTGCCATTATACGTACCATTTGACTGTTTCATTTGAGTAATCTACGGACGGTAATGATGCTACTGAAAGTCTTAGTGGATGTAGCAGAATAAATTAACTGTGCCCTCCTAGGAAGGAACCACTATGTCAAAACAAAAATTGCAAACCCACTGCATCTTATTTCAAAACCACCTCACACAGGTGTGCACAGCTTTCTGCAGGTTGTCTGGATTTTTTTCTGTGGGAATACAAACTCCATCGTTTCTCTGAGTTGGTTGGAGTTCCTCTATCTGATTTGTATGATATGAGCCTAAGACTGACTCTCACAGGGGGAGAGAACCTTGTGGAAGGACCTTGCTAGTAGCCATCCACAGAAAATGCTGGTACTGACAGAGCTTTGGGCATTCGGGACAACATCTGGCTCGTACAGTGGTAACTCAGCTTCAGGAATACTCTTTCCTATTGAAATGCACAGACTTACACTTGTCACCTGTAAAATAAGATTAGTTAAGCCACAAGGTTGAAAGCTGCGTAAAGTAATCGAGAGAAGAAAAGGATAAACAGCAACTGCTGGAAAATGCCTTGCTCTACTAAGGACTTGTTCACCTGCTAAATGCAAAAGGGCAGGTAAGTCAGGTATTAGAAAACAGAAAACCAGTAACTCTGTATAGTCTTCTGCTTAATATTTGAAGAGGTCTGTCCTCCAAACTGCCATGTGTCTTATGTCAATTCTAGCATTAGTCAGAGCTCTCTAAATCGAGCTGAGTGACAAACCAATTAAAAATCTAACAGTGGTCCCCAAAACTATCACTTTTTTTACGTTGATTCAATGCATGGAGAAATCAAAAAGGTACAAAATCAGTGAGATGGTGGGACTAGATGGCTAAGAGATGAGGGGATGAAGTGCATTGACAAAAAAGTGAGTGAGGCAGCCACTGGGTGATCTGAGCTGCCGAAGATATGATAACTTCTGTTGAGAGCACCCAGGCAGGAGCTGCTGGTACTGGTAACAATGCCTTCTTCTCCTGAGGGGATACATATATTTTTTCTCAGGGTTGGGGAGTGGTTTGGCCCATGGCTATTAGCATGTAGGGTACTGTAAGTAAGAATCTTGCCTCTTATGTGGCTGCAGTGGGCAGAGACCAACTGCACAGTCCTTCTGGACTAAATCCTTCAGCCAAAGATTGCTTGGGCCAGAGGAGAGTGAGTCAGTGAGTAGGAAGATTTTGCTGCTTGGCCAGGGCACTTTGGTAGCTTTCCAGTGAAGCAGGGCCTGTGAACCACACCTTTCCACCCAGCCAAGTGCTGCAAACACCAAGCTGTAAAGTCTTTCTTTTACTGTGAGCTGGTGGGTCATTATTTTTACTCACTGCAAGGTGAAACAGCTTCAGCTAGAGAAGTGGGAAAGATCCACTCCAAGCTGTATTTGAATGATTAGAGCAAGTACTATGGGACTTCCAACATTAAAATCTCATTGGACAGATAAGAAAGCACTTACCAAGGACATTCAATTCTGACTCCTGATGAAAAGAGAGCACAGTTTTTCTCCTGCATATGTTTTGTGTGGAAAGCATATTCACTTACATGTCTTGGATGGCTTCTGCATGTCAAGCAATTGGGGTGGAAAGTGACACTGGAGATTTGTGTCAGGTCTAAGGCTATGAGGAGTTCCAGCCTCAGCAGAGTAAGTGCTCAGGCTCTGGATTTCTCTAGGTGGCAAGAAGCTGCTGAGCTTGTTATGCAAGGCTGATCATCTACATCCCATCTGCATGGTGCATGCGAGTACTGTTCCCTTCAGACAAGGAAATTAATTTAAGGTGCCCCATATCTTGGAAAGCTGGGTAATCATCAACATTTAAGTCCTTTTAACCTAAGATATAACCCAAGCTGCATGTTGATAATAGAGTACAGTTGTAGTTTTGCATGCTTGTCACCTGCCACCTCTCTGAACAGCAGTGGGTCTCTAATAAGAGAGAGGCTTCTTGCGGTTTCAGGAAAATTCTCACCCTGGTGTTGCTGTGCAGAAGGGCCATGCAAATTCATACTGTCCCTAGAGCCAAAGTAAAGCAGCTATTCTTCTCAGTGAGTGCCAGAATTGTGCCTGCTGCATTGTGTGCTCTCCCAAAGAGCAAACATCTATCACTTTCAACTCCCAGGGCTCAGCTGTATCTAAAGACATGGTTTAGCTTTTAACAGAGCTGATTGGCGCACAGTGTGCTGACTGTCATTCCTAAAGAACAAAATGACAGATGGGCTTATGATATGTTTGTCTGGAGCCAGAGAATGAGAAGAACAACTTGGTTACTGATTACATTCTCACCGATGAAAGAGAAGTGTCCCTATGCCAAAAAGAGAAGTGTCCCTATGCTTGACACAATTTGCATGGACATGGCAAAATTAATGAACCTTTTCACCTTCAGCTATCCCAAGAGTGAGCTTCACACCATTGTCTCCAGTGTGGCTCTGAGATTTGAATGTAACCATTTGCATTCAGCAGGACAGCATAGATGATTTGAGAGCTGAAGAATTTTAAAATGCATCTCTGCTGTCAGGCTTTTTTGCAGCAAGAGTGCTGCTGAATAACAGCTATAAGTTCTATCAGTGACTGTTACCATTGCTTCTTATTACGCTTTTTTAACGTTACTTGTATCAGACTACCAATAAAATAACCATGCTTTCAGATCTGTTATTGAATTTACTATTTCCAAACTGGTATGACTGCTCTTGTGTAAAAAGAATACTCCTGATATGCTGAGAACAAATGTATGAAACTGATTTTATTTAATTTTTGTTGTTATTTATTGTGTAGGTTTTGGGGTGAATTTCTGATATGTGATAAATTGCATCCAACTGTGCTATAAAGCTCAGTAATTTTAAGAAGTAAGGTAGTACTGGGGATGAGTTAAGGTGTTGGAACTGTATGTACAAAGTATATTGACTTTAAATTATATTTTAAATTGGTTACCTATTAAATGCTGGTAAGATATTTTGCATGAAAAGTCCATGCAAATACTATCCATTGACTGTTTAATTTGATTTTTATTTTTTTAAATGATTTTCTAACATTTATGTCCTTTGACAGGCTTATTATTATTTTAACAATTCCGTAAGTAGATACATTAAATGCTGTAAAATAAATTTAGTTTATTACTTGATCCTATATCTAAAGAAGGATTAGTTTTGGAAATACTTTTTAAATTGATCAATGACATTTATCAACCCAGACTCCAGACTCCTTGTCTAGTTCTTGGCGTAATGGAAGATGAGTATGGAGATTAGTGAGAGGGGGAAAATAAAAACAGTATCTTAGTTGTGCAAATAGGAATAATTTGCAGGGCTGCATTTGAAAAATAAAATTTCTTCAGTTAGCTTGGGTGGCCTGTTTTTCTTCTTTCTCCTTTGACTTCTCTGTTCACTCCCAATATTCAAAGCGCAAACTGTATCAGTGCTGTGACAAAGGGTGGTCTGTACCGTCTCCACAGCATTCTGATATTTTTTTCATGGCTCTGCGTGTGAAGTCTACCTTCCCCCTTTCTTTCTTGAGAGCTGTGTACTCGTAGGCCTTCAACTTGCTGTAATAGTCTGAGAATTTGTTGTAGAGAATGGAGATGGGCATACCATTCAGGATTATTCCAAATGCGATGCAGAGGAAAGCAAACAGACGGCCAAGGTGAGTTTCTGGACACATGTCTCCATATCCCACTGTAGAGATGCTGACCTACAGGCAAACCAATATTCAGCTTATTAACTGAGAATAACCGTAAAAACTTACGTTCAGAGATCAGGGATAATTTTAAATTTAGCATTTTTGCACTTTGCATCTGAAGTACTTTCTACTGCCTTTTTTTATGTACCATGCATTTTACGCAAAAATCCCTAATTAAAAAAATTATCTCTCATGCAGTAAAGAAAGACTGCAGTGCAGTTTGACACCATTTGGGAGGATTTTTAAATGTTTTATCCTGCAGAAGGTATTTCCAAACTATTTCCACACCAGCCTGTCCAGAAGGTAGGTTTGCTTGACTGCAGTGAGTAAATAGACAAGGCTCCCTGACTGTGCAAATCCAGTGATAACTGCAGCCTGTAGTCCTGATCCCTCATCATGTCCCTTGGAACAGATGCCCTGCATTTAAATCCAGTGTGCTTATAAAACCTGGTATTATGGGACTTACTCTGTGGGTTATATTTTGAGTATTACCTTTGTTTGTCATATGTATTTTAGGAACTAATGAGAAACACATAAAAAGCTTCATCTGATTGTGAAATATGTTTTTCTAACATTTGCATTATAGGAAGAAGTGGCCCAGGACTTTAAAGTTTAGATAAAATCCCCTTTAACTGTTACATGCCTGCAAGGAACTGTGGAAAAATCTTTTTCTGTTGCCTGGAAATTTTTGCTTGCAGTGTATACTCACTATGTATTTATTTATAGTGCTAAATTGTTTGATCTTCCTGCTCAGCTGTATCTGAGAGGTTACAAAAGTAAGGTGTATGTGTGCCTTCAGTAGGGAATATTCATGTTTATTTTAGCTGACAGGTGTACAGGTGGAAATTTTTACTGAATTTCCCTGTGAAGAATTGTTTGAGAGTTGTTTCAAATATGTTTGGGTTTTTTGTTGGAGTGATGGTATTAAGTATATCTGTTTTATACTAATCTGTTTTGCCATCACATTGTCTATGTAGTTCCACAGATTTTTTCTTCTCATCCATCAGTATTTTCTGATTTTAGCGTATGGATGTAAGAAGGAATTTTGTTTTATACGAACCCATACTACACCAAGTACTAAAATACTTAATTTGTAAAATTCAGTTTCAAAAATTCAAGGACTTAGAGTTGCTACATATGAATGATATGCTCTTAAACAGTTGGCGTAGAGGAACTCCTAATTTATGTACTTCCACTGGACACATATTGATTGTTTATAATTTTTACATTTAGTGAAATAGGAATTTATTTTTCTCTGACAGGTAAAATTTGTAGGCTTCTCTCATCTGATACTTTCTAGTCTGTACAAGGGATCTTTTTCACCCAATTACTTTTATTAATTTTTTTCACAGTATCCAAACACACTATGTGTATCTGTAAAACAGTAAACAAAACTTAGGCAGAAATAAACCACAGGCAGTAGGAATTTCATTGTAATGCCCTTGTGGCTTTAGCACTGAAATAGGTCTTTGAAAGGTCACAGCATGTAGCCTGTCGTCCTTTAACCTGCAAAATAAAATGTTATATCAAATGAAGAAAGCATTAGAGTGCATGAGGCAGCATTGAGTAAGAACATATGTAGGATGCACCTGGTGCTTCCTGTGGAATAAAAAGGATTAGTCACTTGGTTTAATGGAAATTAAGTCACTGGATTTGAATGATAATGCAGGATAAATATCGCCAAAAATAAATACTGAGATGAAGGCAAGATGCTTATCTATACCAGCCAGGACAAAACCTTTATCCTGTAAAAAGTTCTATTCCACATAGTCTTCTACATTCGCTGTAACAGTTTGGGAGGAATGCTTCTCCTCTTGTGTATGTGAGACCATGAACACTGCTGGAGTTTAATGAAATTTGGGTGATTTGGGTATCTTTATTTTCACTCTTCAAGAATTAATAGGCTTTACAAGAGTTTTATGCCTTGGAAATGCAATGTGCATGCTATGTCTCCTCTTTTGGAGACATTTGCTCAGCTAAATAGGCTTTTTAATGTAGTCAGTCGTATAGATTTCTCAGGAGTGTCTAAGTGATTATGGTGTCACTAGCTTGCAGAAGTGAGCCCTGAGGATTTTGCATATATCCTGTGTATTCTGGAAACAAAATGTAAGGTTTATGTCCTTGTTCTAGTAATGTATGAAACACTTTTTTTTTTTTTTCATAGCTTGTGTATATCACTTAGAGATGACCTGTGAAGATCTCATTTCAGGACCTTTTCCTTTATTCATTGATTTTTCGTTCCTTTCCGTGACATGGCTTAAAGGTTATTTAGCAAATATGCATATGCATATACACATATAATTGTCTATGTGTGTCTATAGGGCTAGTTTTTCTGCTATGAACCAAATCATCACAAATATATATATGGGAAACCACCACATGTCATCAGCCATGGCTGAGCCAGAGATGCAGGCCATGGGCTCCTGGTGCTGGTGGCCTGAAGTAGCAACCTTGAATGGGTTGTGGTTTCTGTCCCGTAGACCCCATATGCAACTAGGTTCATCCAGTGCCTATGCTGATGAACCAGCATGAGATTTCTGAATCCTTTCCCATCCATTTACATGGCCTTCCTTCCCCAGGGAAGCAACTGAGAGGTAAGGAAACCTATAGCCAGGCCCAAGGATTAGAAGGGCTCCTGGGGCCCTACCATACACATGGGTTATGGAGGCCAGTGTTAGCTGCTGCAAAATGAAGTGTACACGATGATAGACCAAAACAAGATTTAGAGCTATGGAACAGCCAAGATATAGGTCATTTGCTGTTTCCCATCACTTGAAACTTCTGTCTTACCCTCTGATTTCATCCAGACTGCTATAGATAGGCACATCTTCTGCAGTGTAACAGAGATGTTTTTCCAGCTCTGAAATGCTGCAGCCAACAACACACGCAGGGATCAACTTTCCCCTCTCCCCAATGCCCTTGATAAAACCACCCCTCCCCCATCAAAACATTACTGTAAACATGATACTTGTGAAACTGCCATACTTGCACATGAAGATGATCTGTTAAGCATTTACTTACAGCCTGCAGCTCCCTCTTCATTGTCTACTAGGCTTGATAAACCCACAAGTATTTCTTTTGTCTTCCTTTTGTCTTAATCCTTCACCTTGAAGGATGCAACTGTCATTTTGACCTCACAATAGTTTTAGAAGTGTTGGTTAGCCTTCTATAACTAAATGTATGTCTGTCCTTGGATGTTAATGCAATCCAAGTCTGGAGTTGAACTGCTTCCCATACCCCTAGGGTTGGATTCTGAGTCTGGGATAATGGAACAGTTCTGCAGGACATTGCCAAAGCCAGAAGGCATTTAAGCTTGGTGGAAGATATTAAACTCCCGCAGCTCTGTGTTCATGGCTGAATCTTCATGCCTCTGAAAGATGTGAACCCAACAGCCCAGAAAATGCTGGGTCAAACCCAACCCACTTAACACAGTATAGTACAGGTCAGTGATAGCTCAGACCTCACAGGGAGACATGCCCAAATGCCTTAGAGCACTAATCCAATGGAAGCCTCTAGAAATAAGGTCATTCTGTCT
Source organism: Tapera naevia (assembly GCA_033556795.1). NCBI lineage: Eukaryota > Metazoa > Chordata > Aves > Cuculiformes > Neomorphidae > Tapera > Tapera naevia. The sequence goes on along the minus strand of JAUMJJ010000044.1, from coordinate 1,777,647 downwards.
TCATTTCTGAGGCTTGTCAGCTGAAATTCAGCCAGTTACCTTCATTTCAAGTGCTTGGGATGGAACTAAAATCACACCCTTTCTGGCAGAGGCTGCAATAAAAGATTCAAGGTGTCAGTAACCAGCTCTCAGTACTGACTGATAGGGCATTCAAACCAGTGACCTAGATGTAAAAGGCAGTTTATTCCATTATCAACCCCTTGAGCTATTCTGCTGCTTCTTGTATTTATTCTCTGCAAGTCCAGCATGGTATAAATAACCTACCAATGTTTTTTGTGCATGCAGACATGTACCTTAGACGTGCCACCTAAGGAACAGAACACAATCTCTTGTGTAAAACAGCTGTTGGTTATAATGCATCTTTAATGGCCAGAGCTCTGGGAGGTTTCGCTTTGCAAGTTTGGGTGACTAGGCTATGGTTAGTAAAGTAAGTCTTATCAGATTATGATTGTATGGTGGGTCACAGCAGATCTACAAAAAGAACAAGAGCGAAAAGCCTGTGTCCACCTGCAAACAGCTAGCCTGATACAAGCGTGGGAGGTTTTTTTCCTGTTTTTTTTTTTGGCAACATTTATAATGGGATTAAATGAGGAAATGTTTTTATTTCCTCTCTCTTTGCCTACTTCTTCTTTAAAAGTGCAAGTACTGTCTGTGTCTTCTTGGACAGGAAATCCAGTGCTGTCTGCCTGATTAAGCCCTGATTTAAGCTTAAAATAGAGGTGAATGAGTGCATCTGTGTGTGTGAGTGAGTGAGTACATATGTCCTTCAAGCTCAGAATTCAGAGCAGATGTTCACTGATTCGAGCCTGCTGTTTTCAAGACTGTCAGCAACTCTAGCAAGGAAGGGGAAGGGAAAGAAATGAGGGTCTCTGTCTACTAAGCAAGGTAAGAGATGTTTACTTACGGCAGCCCACCACCAAGCATGGGGGATGCTGGTGAAGTTGGTACTGGAAACATCGTGCTCAACTGTGTAGACCATAGCAGAGAAAGCGAAGATACCCATGGCAATGAAGAGCAAAAGGCAGCCCACTTGCTGGTAGCACTGACGCAAGGTAAAACCAAAGGCCCGCAGCCCTGTGGAATGGCGGGCCAGCTTGAGGATGCGGAAGATGCGCATGAGGCGCATGATGCGAAGCACTTGTCCCACCTTGCCCACCCGTCCCACCTTCTCAATATCGTGCTCATGCTGAGAACCCCGACCTCGGGGCTGGTCATCATCAGCAAAGCATTCGAGTAGCAGCTGCAAGTAGAGGGGTAGGATGGCAATGAGGTCTACTGCATTGAGGGCGCTGCTGGCAAAGCGACGCAGGTCTGGGGTAGACACCAAGCGCAGTAAGTACTCCAGTGTGAAGAATGCGATGCATAGGGTCTCAATGTGCTCCAACACAGGCCGGCTCTCCCCGCTTTTCCGGTCTACCTGCTGCATCTCCTCCACTGTGTTGAGGGCCAGGGCCACCACGGAGATGAGCACAAAGAAGCTGGAGGCCACTGCCATCACCTTGGCAGTGACAGAGGAGAAGGGCTTTTCCATCAGGTTCCAGAGGCGCCAGCGCTGGGGGCCATAGTAGCGCATGTGGTGGAAGAGGTGCTCGCTCTCCTGAGCCTCTGCCTGGGAGCGCAACTCGCGCTGGACCTTCAGCTGCTCACTCAGTTCATCACGACGCTCCTCAAAGCAGATACGGCAACAGCGAGGTGTGTATTTGAGTCTCACACCCCAGTAGCTCAACTCCTCCAGGAAGCTGCGGGGGCACAGCTCATCCCGCACACGTAGCACACCTGAGGCATAGAAATTGTACACCAGCTGGAAGACAGATGGGTCCCGGTCAAAGAAATATTCATCTACCTGGGCAGCGTAGTCATCACACAGGCCCAGCTGGCAGCGACGGTCAGTGGAAGTAGCCAGGCGGCCCAGGCGGGTCTTGGGATAGATTGCCACTGCTTGATAGGTGAGACGGTAGCTTTGGCCGCCAACATTGATGTTCAGCATGGATGAAGTAGAAGCTGTGGCTGTGGCTCCAGGAGAAAGTGCAGGAGAGCAAGGAATGGATGAAAAGGGCTTGTTTTCTCCTTCAGATGTGCCTTCAGCTGACCATTTTCCGTGTTCTTTCTCTTCCTCTTCCTCATCTTCATCTTCCACATAGTAGTTGTAATTCCCCTCAGGTCCTAGAAGCAGTAGGGATTGGGATTTCAATGAATCTGTGGCCGAAAAGCCACTCTGCTTGTCTACATGCATGCCTTCATTATCCTTCTTCTTGTCGGGCTGTGGGAGGACATTTGATGCTTCCCTTTCTCTGTCTTTATGTTTTAGGAAAGGAAATTGTTGTCGCATGTTAAACTGCAACATATTGTTTTTCCTAACTCTTCTCTCCTGTTTGCATTCACATGATAAAGGTATTAATACCAGTCCTTTCCAATAATACAAAGGCTGACAATCCTGTTTTCTTCTTTCTTTATCTTGGTAGTATCACACAGAGCAGTGGTCCTGCCATCTCCCTGCCAGCCTCCATTCCAGTTGTTGTGAAAGCTCCGTGTGGGATATAGACACATGAAGTCTGCTGTTGACCGTTTTAATCTTGCTGACAGGGAAGATCTGAGTGCTTAGAGAGGGGGATTTAAGGGCTATTATCGTGTTCCAGCCTCATCTCCCTCAGGCTGTGACGTGAATGATTTATGGATCCATAAATCTATGAAAAATCAGTAGGGGAAAATAAACCCTGAAATTTTATTACTAATAAAAAACATACACTTACCTAATTTAAGTATATAGGGATTAAGAATAATGAAGACAGGGAAGAGAGGGGAAGCACTACAGATTTCTTTCATCTACATGAGTGTAGCATGTTTTGATTTTCCTTAAGGAAAATAATGAATGATATGCAGATTATTGATAGGAATTCACCACAGTGGCTCTTAATACGTTTTTGAAAGGTTAGCAAATAAAAATCATCTCTTTTTATTTGCAGTTAAAATACTTCCATTTAGTTAGGAGCTGAGGAAGGCTGCAACCCATGCCTGAAGGTTTGGCTGTGGGAGTGCAGGAGTGCTCCTCTGGACATAGTGGAAGTGAAGGACCAGGGTATGAAGGAGTTTCCAGCATGCTACTTCACTTCAAACTCTTCATAAGTCGCTGAGAAATAGAATAAGCCATTCTTGTTTCTTTTGCAGGGCATGTTTGGTAGCACAAAGCAGCAGTAGGTACCTAGGCAGGACAGGAGAGATGCTTTCTCTTTGTTTTGATGGAAGCTTAATCCTTAGCTCTGGTTGAACTGGCACAAGCACCTCTGGTGACAATGAGCATCCTGAAAGCCAAGTTATTCCCTTTTGTCATTGGGAGCACTTCAACTGAGACAGAGCTCCTGTAAATCTGACACAATAAAGAGATGGCTTCTTCTTCTGCTCTTAGCTCCTGAGTTACAGCCTCTTAACACCAGTTCATTATTCGACCTATATCCAGGCTGGTGCAGGAAGGTACAAAGCACTAGAAAACTGCTAGCTTTGGCAACATGCTCACTGATCTGGAAGGCGTTCCATTGGCAATTCTGTAGCCTGCCTTCCAATCACAGTTCCCTAACCTTTCACACAAGATACTGGGACAGTGTATGCTAGAGACCTTGCAGCAGTATTTTTCTTTTGTTGTTCTCAGGCTGCTGTTCCTGTGTCATTCATCTTATGGTCTTGCACTTACAAACCCTAATACTGTTGTTTTGGTGCCCCATGTGACGCAATTGCTGTTGCTGTAAGAATCACTCCTTCTTTTTCCCCTTTTCCTTACCCTTGGTTGTAGCTTTTGTATTTACTAGATCTTGACAAACAGGAAGACATCATAGCTGAGCATTCTTCAATACCTTTATTCTAAGGCTGCCTCCTAATGGGTGCACCGTGCAGAACAGTTTTTCTTCATGGCACACTGGACTATTGACAATTCATATTCAGGTGCACATTAAAATGTTTGTCTCCACTGCCAGTTCTCTTTGTTGATGTAAAAAATGCAAGGCCTCTTTTAATAGAGATTTTCAGTGCCTTATTACAGATATGGGTCTGCTTTGCAGTTTGCTGTGAACATTGACATGCTATGGTGAGTCCTTTGTTAGCAACCTTAATGCAAAGTAATATCTAGTTTCAAGGCTGTGTCTTTCTCCTGAGCAAACTAATTCAGACATAAGAAAAAAAGAGTTTGCATCACCATCATTTTATTACTAAAAGTCCTTGACTTTTTCTTAGTCAAGATTCAGGCTAGACTATAACCATATTGCTCTTGCCAGTCTCCACCGTAGCATTTCATTTTTCTTTTTGTCAGGCTCCCTGGCCTCTTGTCTGAGAAGTATCCAGTACGGCTTATTGCTTACTACTCATGACACTATTTCTTATACTGTACTGTAGTATCAGGAGCTTCTACAGGGTGAACTTTATGAATGTTAGATGCCAACACCTCATGTACCTGGATTAAGATCTTAGATATTGCTACTAAGCAAAGAAAGAAAGATTGCTAGCTTTGTTTCGGCTCAAATTAATTGCTTTGGCCTATACATATTGTGAATGTATCTCTCAGTCATCTGGTACACTTTGCTCAAACTTGCCTCTAACAGACAAAATTGGTAAAATAAAACTGGTTTTTTTATGCTCTTTAGCGTGAGACTTGTTTCTGAGCTGTCGGACTCTCAACCTAGATGATGAACTGAAGTGATCAGATAAGACCTTCCCTTCCCTTCCCTTCCCTTCCCTTCCCTTCCCTTCCCTTCCCTTCCCTTCCCTTCCCTTCCCTTCCCTTCCCTTCCCTTCCCTTCCCTTCCCTTCCCTTCCCTTCCCTTCCCTTCCCTTCCCTTCCCTTCCCTTCCCTTCCCTTCCCTTCCCTTCCCTTCCCTTCCCTTCCCTTCCCTTCCCTTCCCTTCCCTTCCCTTCCCTTCCCTTCCCTTCCCTTCCCTTCCCTTCCCTTCCCTTCCCTTCCCTTCCCATCTTCCTAACTGTTGTTGAATTGCAAAAAACCTTCTTGTATGAGGAAAAGACAACTTTGTGCTGCTGAAGAAGCTAACTAATAAAGTTGCCTGGGAATCTCATTTTTAAGGTGTTGGGGTCCATGAATAACAATTGCTTATTAGAACCCTATCTTAAGATTGCAGAAGCAGGCAATTCTAAAGTGTTGGAAGTCAAGCAAGAAGGACAGAGGTCCAGTCTGGTTGAGCAGAGATCTTCTAGAACTTACACAGAAAAAGAAAGCGTACAGATGTTGGAAGCAGAGACAGATGACACAGGAGGATGACAGAAATGCTGCTCACCACTGTATGGAGAAAATTAACATGGCCAAAGCTTGATTAGACTGCAAGCTGGGTAGCACAGTAAAGGACAAAAAAAGAACTTTTAAAATTATGTTAACAGCAAAAGGAGGATCAGAGATAACATTGGTTTATTACTTGATGAAGTCAGTCACTTCACAAATAGGGACACAGACAAAGCAGAAATTTAATGCCTTCTTTGCCTCTGTCTTCAATACCTATGTTGGGCCCTGGGACCTTCAGAGACCTGTGCTGGAATACTGTGACTGGGGGAATGCTAAACTCCCAGCCCAGTTCAAGAGCTCATTCAAGAATTGCAGTTTCAGCTGGATGCCCATAAGTCTTTGGCCCCCAATGGGATTTGTCCCAGGGTATTGACAGAGCTGGTTGATATTATCATGAGACCTCTCTTCATTATTTTTCAATGGGCTTAGGAGTTTGGAAGCTGGCAAATATCCCAGTTTTCAAGAAGGATAAGAAGGAAGACTCTGGTAATTACAGACCTGTCAGCCTCACTTTAGTACCTGGAAAAGTGATGGAGGACATTATACTGTGAGTTACTGAAAAACACTTGAGAGACAATGCAATCATTGGTCACAGCCAGCACGGGTTCATGATAGGTAAGTCCTGGTTAGCCAACTTAATTTTCTTTTATGACAAAGCCACCCATGTAGCTAACAAAGAGAAACCACTAGATGTGTGTTTGTGTGCTTGATTTTAAAAAAGGTTTGATACTGTCTCTCACAGTATCTTCTGGACAAAATGTCCAGCACAAAGCTCGACAGCTCCATAATATGGTGAGTGAGGAGTCAGTTGATGGATCATTCTCAAAGAGCTTTAGCAAATTGATTTCATGTTAGGAAGGGGTTCTTCACCCAGTGGGTGGCATAGCACTGGAACAGAATCCCCAGGGAAGCAGTCATGGCACCGAATCTGCCAGCTTTCAAGAAGCATTTGGACAATGCCCTCAGTCACATGGTGTAAAAGTTGGGAGTGTCCTATATAGGGACAGGAGTTGGATTCAATGATGGGTCTCTTCCAACTCGGGTAATTCTATGCTTCTATTATAAATGGGGTTACATCAGTCACCTGTAGGGTTTCCCAGAGCTTGGGTTTAGGGTCAGTGCTCTGTAACGTTTTTATAAATTGTCTGGATGCGGGAATCACATGTACATTAAACATGTTTCCAATAATATTAAATTAGGAGCTGTGGACTCCCTTAGGGGCAGAGAGGCCTTCTGGATGAACTATAGAAAACTGGGCAATCACCAACTATACAAAAATTAACAAAGCTAGTGCAGGATTCTCCACGTGGGAAAGGGTAATCCTAATTATTCGTACAAGCTGTAGAACAAGAGGCTGCAGAGCTATCCTATAGAAAATGATCCAGGGGTCTGGATTGATGGCAAGTTGAATATGAATAAACGGTGTTCTATGGCAACCAAAAGGCCCAACCATGTCTTGGGTTGCATCAAGCACAGAATAACCAGCTGGTTGAGGGATGCAATTGTCCTGCTCTGTGGTGCAGATTCACCTCAAGTACTTTGTGCAGTTGTGGGTGCATTCATGTAAGAAGGACACTAAACTATTAGAGTGTGACCAGAGGTGGGCAACCAAGATGGTGAAATACCTCAAGGAAAATACTTAGAAGGAGTGGCTGTGGTCAGCTTGGAGAAGGCTGAGGGGTGGCCTCATCACAGCCTACCACTTCCTCGAGGGCAGTGCAAGGGGAGGTGCTGATCAGAAGACGGTGGTCTCTAGTGACTAGCAATAGGATATGAGGAAATGGAATTAGACTATGTCAGGGGAAGTTCAACTTCACTGGGAAATTGGCTGGTCACTGGAACAGGCTTCCCAGAGCAGCAGTCATTGCACCAAAATTCAAGGTCTGTCTGTAAAACACTCTTAAACACATGGTTTAGTTTCAGGTAGCTCTGCAAGGAGCAAGGAGCTGGACTCAGTGATTATTATGGGTCCTTTCCAAATCGAGAGATTCTGTGATTCAACGATTCTATGATTACAAAGAAAACCTGGCTGTGAGTACAAGCCGAGAGTGCTGTACAATCAACCACACACTGGACACTAGTTTCCAGAGAACACTATTTTCATAATAAAAAACTCTAATTAAAATGGAAGAGGATCACGAGAAGATGAGTCTTTATCTTACAAAATGCTGACTTTTCCCAGGATAGGGGATTGTATAACTGCAATGCTTTTTCACTGAGCATATCAGCTTCAGAGTTGGATATGCTTGCTTTGTCTTAGTTTCTAAAAAAATGAGAACTTCTAAATTAAAATTACCTTGAAGAATTTTTATGCGTCTATAAGGTCCCAGTGCATTAGTTTCTACCTCACTAGAGGAACTGATCATAGATTAGTAGTTTTTAAGGTCAGGAAAGCCTATAGGATCATCTGTTTTGACCTACTTGAACAATGACGCTTCACTTTACCCTTTTGTTTCACCCAACTCAGTTAGTTAGACTCAAATGCAACCATCTGTGAGCAAGAGTATCCTTCTTGTTCTGTGATTTCAGGTGTCTTTGCATCCTTATACCTCGGCACACTTTCTCAGCCTTCAGAGTGGAATGACATCTTCCCTGCTTATTCATTTCTCTCTTTCTGTTCTTTTTATTTTTTTTTTCATTTGCCAGCTTAACAGCTGCAGCCGTGCAAAGGGTGCTTAGAAAGGGTAGACTGAATGGGAAAAGAGGATGATTGAGGGGTGGTCTAATCAGCATCACCCAGCCGCTCACATCTTTTCCTGCTCACATATTGTCATAGAATCATAGAATCCTCTGGTTGGAAAAGATCTCTGAGATCATGAAGCCCAATCGTACCTGTCCCCTTACTAAACCATGTCCCTAAGAAACTCATCTACCAGCCTTTTAAACACCTCCAGGGTTGACGACTCAACCACCTCCCTGGGCAGCGGTTCCAAGGCCTGAACACCCTTTCAGTGAAGAAAATTTTCCTGATGTCTAATCTGAACCTCCTCTAGTGAAACTTACAGTCATTCCCTCTTGTCCTATCACCTGTCACTTGCAACAAGAGACCAACACCCACATCGTCACAGTCCCCTCTCAGGCGGTTGTAGACAGTGATGAGGTCTCCCCTCAGCCTCCTCTTCTCTAGGCTAAACAACCCAGTCCACACAGGACTTGCTCTCCAGCCCCTTCCCCAGCCTTGTTGCTCTTCTCTGGATGCGCTCCAACACCTCAATGTCCTTCTTGTAGTGAGGGGCCCAGAACTGAACACAGTACTCGAGGTGTGGCCTCACCAGTGCCAAGTACAGGGGGACAATCACTTCCCTGGTCCTGCTGGCCATGCTGTTTCCGATACAGGCCAAGATGCCATTGGCCTTCTTGGCCACCTGGGCACAATGCTGGCTCATATTCAGCCGGCTGTCAACTAACACCTCAGGTTCTTCTCTGCCAGGTAGCTCTCCAGCCACTCTTCCCCAACCTGTGATGCCGCATGGGGTTGTTGTGTCCTCAGTGTAGGACTCAGCATTTGGTCTTGTTGAACCTCATCCCGTTGGTCTCAGCCCATCAACCCAGCCTGTCCAGATCCCTCTGTAGAGCCTCCCTTCCTTCAAGCAGATCAACACTTCCACCCAACTTGGTGGAACTGTGGTTATGGTGGAATTCATGTGACTGTACAGTCCCCTGCCTCCATGCATCATTGTTGCCTGTGCCAACAAGGAAAGACAATGTCAGCTCCAGATGTAGCCAAGAGGCAGGGGGGCAGAATGCAAAACCTGGCTGGGGTGAATCTGCCAGTTTAGTACCTGAGGAGTTAGGCTGTGTCAATAAGGGCAACAGCAGAGACTTATGTCCTAGGGGCGTACCCGATGGCTGCAGCGACCTGCCTGGGCCTGGGCCCGGGCCCTGGGACAAGTTACGTGAGTTGCCATATCCTGTTGTGTATCAATGTGTCCTTCTCAGTGTTTCTTTCCGTCACTGCTACTCTATGCTATTTATTTCCTCTCCCAGTGAACTTCTGCTAGTTGTTGTAAATTGCAAGCGTTAAACCCAGGATATTTACTATAGTTGGTCTCAAGATAAGTTTTTAGGGAAATATCCCTTTCATGATGTCATCTAAAAACATATTCAGGCAGAATTATCCGCAAGGAATGCAGTGGGATCTGGTCAACTGAAATCCAGAGTAACTTACCCCAGCTCTTAAACCTGCATCATATGGTATCTAGCATCATGGCATCTCTATGTACTAGCTCTTACCAGGTACTAGGCACATTCAAGACATGATTCTGGCTACTAAGCTGAAAGTTCCCTGAATTCTGCCCTAAACCACACATGTGAGCTATCAGAAGACTACAAGGAGTATTGTAATACAGATGGTGTTAAAGAATACCAGAATAAAAAAGTTCTTTGATAAATATGAAAGCATTATAACTAGCAGGGGTTAGAAAGAGCCCAAATCTCCAGATAGCAGCAATAAATTATATTGTAATGGTTTGATCCCTATTCTATTAAACCTTGAGCTCAATCATGTGTTTTTTGAGTGATATGCTTTGGCTAAAATCTTGCAATGAACTGTGAGGGGCAAACCTGCAAATATTGACCTACTGTTTTGAAGAAACCATGCTCCAACAAGAGACGTGAAGCACAGAAGACATGTGGAGGATCAGACAGAGAAAGCAAGGCCCAGTTTTTCCTTTATTTTGTCTTCAGGTGCAATACAAGGAGTTCAGACCATGCAATCCCTCATAGGTAAAAAGAGACCAAGATCCTGGATTATTTTGTCTGAATTTGGATCTGCTCCAGGAAATTGCTATACAGCAGCTACTACATGACAGAACAAAGAAGAAGAAAATACGCACAGGCAAGCTAGCTTTTCCATGGAATCCCAGCAAGAGGCAAGCCAGCCTTTACATAGTTATGGACAGCAATAAGAGAATAGCACTAATAATCTGTGCAGGCAATCTTGCACACATACCCAGACACTGACACTATGAGGAAAGAGATACTGTAGTGAATCAAAGGCTGCCAGTGACAGGACGTATGGGCTGTTACAATCAGGAAGAGAAAACTGGAATTGCCTCTATATACCAGGTATCTTCCAAAACATGCAAAGGCTGGCTAGTCCTGCAGTGGGCAGAACAAAGCTAACAGGAAAACCAGGGGAGCATAAACATTATATGGAATGAAGCCATACTGCAGAGAGGCTCCCTAGATAGTCTTGTGTGTACTTTTTGTGATGTTAATGCACATGAGCCTGGGGGTGTAAGCATGGTCAAAGTTACAAAGAAATATGAGATCAATAAGCACCATTTTAGCCTTGGAGGCTGTCCACACACAAAGTCTCAGCCCACAGTAAATGCAAAATAATGAACTTTCACTTAGCCCTCTTCCATTGCAAGCTTAAATAAATTCAATGACTTGTGTTTGCTACATGCTGTGACTGTGGATAGAGATTACTGGATGAGTAAGGAGCTTCTGAAGGAGTTAAGTGAGAAAAAGAGGGTGTATCGCCTTTGCAAAGAAGGGCTGGTTAATCAGGTTATGTTCAAAAATATCGTTGAGTCATATAGGAAGAAAATTAGGGAGGCAAAAGCCCAGGTGGAACTCAAATTGGCCAATTCTGTTAAGGACAACAAGAAGTGTTTTTACACATATATTAATGGCAGAAAGAAGGGCAGCAATGACCTCCACTTCTTATTGGACGTCGAGGGAAATATAGTAAGTAAAGATGAGGAAAAGTCTGAGGTTCTTAATGCCTTCTTTACAAGGAACAATTCTATGAAAAATAACAGCTAATATAGGATCTTGTCAGTGTAGCAAACAGTGATTTGCCTAAGTTGTCAGTTGTCCTGTTTGAAATCTGTTTGAAGAACTGGAAAGTAAATTGTAATCATGCTTGCATGTTGTATTTCTTGGTGTGGGTTTTGGTGATGCTTATAGGACCAAGGAGCTGGAGTTAACGGCCAGGAGGTCCCTTCCAGCACAATGCTTGGCTTACAATTATTCAGTCATTTGTCAGGCACTTTCCAGAACAGTGTGTGTGTGTGATGTTTTCCTGCCTCAAAGAGCATATAGTCCAATAGACATTTTTCTTGTCTGTGTCAGTCAGTGAGTCCCTTAATATATGCATAACAGTTTTCTTACTCAGTAACTTGCTAAAATCCTGTGCTAAGACAAGTGAGTCCTGAAGCACAGTTCTCTACCACCATTCTGCTTCACTAAGTGTATTATGTTATGTCTTACTTCATTAACTTTTCTATGTTGAATATCTTAATTTGTTACCAGTTTAACTCTCCACTGATTCATCAGTGTATGGGGATGTATGACTTATTATTGCAAAATTTGGCTCTGTGGGGTCAAGGAGTTCAGTAATCTGCCAGGATAATTTAGCTATGAATAGTATAGGTTGCCAAGATTTAAGCAATTGTAGAGGGAGCTAAGCGTGAAGAAGAAATGATAAGGAGCGGTAGCTGCAGATCAGAAGGACCAGAAGAAGCAGAGAAAGGAGACGTGAGGTAAGACAACACACACTATTAGACAGGTGTGTTTGTCTTTAATCTTTTAGTGGGGAGACAGGCAGGCAGGGCAACAGGGGAAGATTGAACTGGATAGCTCTAGGACTCAGGAGAGCGGTAAAGAGAACTTTTAAGCACAACACTGTTTCCTTCACATTTTCACTTGTTATTTGAAAAAGAAAAGGTTCATTTTATGATTTCTTAATACTCGATGGTATACAGACAACAAGATGCACAAAGGATATTATAGCTGCTCCTGGGAACAGTGCAAGCAAGCATATCACCACTAACACAAACATATCACCATGAATGGGAGGTGTAATGTCTTTGAAGTAGAGAGCAGAACTAGGGAAAAAAATATTGGATTGCTTCTTCCTGGTTGAAAGCAGCAAGGAAGTCTAAACCTGGTGAAGAGAAGCTGCTCAGACTCTCTACACTAGGGACAAAGCAGTGGAAGGCAGCAGGCAGCCTGGGAATGGTAGTTTGCTGTCACAGGTGCTGGTAGACTGAACTCTGAAGAAGAGGGGAGATGATGAATCAACAACACCCATCCTCACTGAAGAACTCCAAGAAATACAGAAAGTAATGTGATTAATCCAAAATTAACTAAGACTGGAGTTTACAGTAAGGGGTAAGGTAAGGAATGCACACATGGAAGAAAGTTTATCATAGGGCTGAACTGGTTGTGATCTCTATGATAACCAATAGCCACAGATCATCAGCTACCTCACATTTGCTGGGACTGCAGTAGGTTTTGTACGCCTTGAGAAGAAAAGCTTTATTTTAAAAGGATGGGAGATCTTCAAAGAGAAAGTTGCTCTCTGAACTGTTTTTCTAGTCTCTTCTTTTTCTGAACCTTCACAGAGGTGGCTTCCAGAGCTACTATTCTCTGTCCTGGCTCTTCGTTTGTGTACCCATGGAGATGAACCAATGTGTTCACATAGTTTGCTGGAGGAAGGACAGCACACAGTAGTCATAAAGCTTCACAGGGCAGCTCTAAACTTGCTGCGTATGCACTGGAGTGACACACTCAACTTCAAATAAAATATTTTTCCTTAGAACTAGATCACTCTTTGGCACTGTTTCTTGAGCTTCTGCAGTTTCTATGTTCCCACTACTTTGCCACAGGCTTATCTTCATGCTCCTGTCTGTCACTGGTGGCCGCACCCTCTCCTGAAGCCCATGATGCTACATTACAGTCATTGCATGCCTTTTGGGGGACATATATTATCCCTTGACTACCTTGGAGACTAAGAACAGACCAGGACATAAACTGCAGTGTCTTGGTCTGCAGTTTTCCTCCTGCTCAGAGTTATGAACTGCAATTTGTTTTGTTTTGCTATGAGCTATTCTTTAAGCAAAATCTTGATCTTAAATTCACCCAGCTGAACAACTTCAGCTCAGCGATTTCTTGCATTTCCTCTTTTATTTTTTTTTCTGTTGTTGTTGGTTGTTGGTTGTTTTTTCTCCCCTTTCAGATATCAGTAATTGAAAGCCTATGCTAGGCTGGCGTAAGTCCAGAGGGACTAAACTGTAATGATTGCAGAAATGACACTATAGCAAATCTGGTAAGTGAAGCAGCATATGAAGAATACTATTTACTTGACTGCAGCCTAATTTATAAATTAAAGAAACACACATGCACACACATAATACATTTAACAACAGATGGCATAAATCAGTCTGCTTATTTTAAGCATCCAGTTTTCAAGGTAGAAGGGAGGGAGTTCAGAGTGCCAGGGCCAGTGGGGTGAACAGAGAGGGACCGGCATTCTCAGCTGGTTCTTGCCATCACTATCTTCCTCCTGCAGCACCACTGCAGCATCAACCTGAACCTTGCCCAAATCATTCTTCTCAGATGTCTCTGGGAGGCTGGTAACAAGTTTGGGTGGCTGTCCCTGTATCCTGGGTAGCTCTCAGGGTAGGCAGATATAGCTTAGTCGCTAACCCAGTGTGCAAGAGGAGGACCAGAAGCATGAGCTGAGTTACTGTGGGGGAAGTGAATTAAGTAATTTAAGTGCTGTGGTAGGAGTAGTGGAAAACAGCTGGATTACAATGCTTCCTGAGCCTCAGCAGAATTTTAAGCACCTAGAGTCCATCCTTGATTGAATTTAGGCAAGCTAAAACTGTCCCTCTCTACTCAGCTGTGGTAGCAGAACCAAGTCCTCTGCAAGTTCAATCCTCTGTCCAAACAAGCCAATGTAAATCAACACGATGTTGTGCATAGTAGAACAGAAAGCAGCTATAGCTGTGGCTTTAACAAGTCATACTGAGTTTGGAATGGCAGATTTTGAGTTCCTTTAAGATGAATTGATGCCTTGCTACTTGGGCAGTGTAAGACGTAGTAATGGATGTTAATAGGTCACTGACAGACAAATTCCTTTTTAGCCTTTTGCCTATGCAAGCTCCCAATGGAGTTCCGCCTTAAAAAACAAAGGTAGCAAAAAAAATCTAGTGGAGGAAGAATTTAAGGATTCAACATTGCGTGTTGTCTCTAGTTTGAAGTGAGTGCTTTGCATTCAGACTGCAGATGTAGCACCCTGGAATCTGTAGAGGTTACTTGCATGGGTAATGCAAACAGGATCCGATGGCTCATACGTGTCGACAAACCAAGAGGTGTTTTTGTGTTGTTTTTTTCCGTGATGTGACTGGATGTCAAGGTGATTGGAGGTATATATAGGCACATGGTTTAGATGGATAGAAATATTAGATCTTTATAGCATAATATGTCAGTTCAGCTGAAGAACTCCCTGCATTTCAACATAAAGCTTGCACAGCGTGTTTATCTACCCATGAGATCAAAATTTTATTTTTAATGAACTGGCTTGGTCTCCTGAGGAAGAGCAATACCTTGTGGGTTTTAGAGAATTTCCAGAACCCCGTTATATTTTAGGATGCTTGTAGCTCCTAACAAGAACTTTGAAAGAGCAAATACTTCTTGGAAAATTTTAGAACTGCAATGTTTGGAGATCTGCTGACAGAATCTCAGCAAAGTGCTAGATAGAAATATTACACTTGTCATTTTTCATTAATAGTGCCCTTAAGGGAAATTCCATTTATCAGGCCTGTTCACAGGAGGGTTTATGTCCTGTCTAATGAACTGGAAAAAAATTAATTTGTCTCTGTATTTTAATCTGTTGTGTTAGCTGTAAAGTTAAATTATATTAATTATTTGCTGTGTTTCTGAAATCTGGACCTTAGATAATTAATCGCTCTGGATTTATTGTTTCTCTCTGTGCAATTAAGTGTATTATTTAGTATATTGATGGGACGAGGCACAGTCTCATTTTCTGCCAAGTATATCCAGAAAGATTGTTAAAAAGCAAGTATTTTCCCCAGCTGCAAATAATACATGAAAACATAAGTGTTAATGTGGGTAGGTACGAAAAAGCCAGTTTTAGACATATCTTGGCAGGGCTGAGTTGTGGACGAGGTCTGTGTCTTGGTGATGCAGCTGAGCAAAGGCTGAGTGAAGTCACTAGGTGTGGGGCTGTCCGGGTGTCCAGGTGCACAAGCTGGGAAATTCATATTGCTCTGTGGCTATCCCCCTTCTCTCTGCTCCATGGAAAAATTCACTTCAGTGTCCAGCTTCGCTAAAAGCCGTGCTCACATTTGACCTCAAATACCTGCTGTCCTTGGAGTGACAATGCAATTCTGGGATGCGCTGCTGGTCATCGTGGATGGGCTCTATGGGGATGATCTTGCCTCTGTCTTCAGTTGTTATCATCCACCCTGTGTATTATCCCTGGAGGATGATGTGCCCTCAATATAAGGCCCAGCCCGCGGCTTTCTTTGTGGAGCAGCTCCTTCTTGTTGGATGTGCAACTGAATGCGCATATACATACATATGCGAGTGTAATGGATAGGGACAATCAGGGCTGCTCACCCATGCCCTAACTGATTATCTGTGCAGGCCTGAAATAAACAAGCCTAACATTCCCCAGGCATTCTCAATTTGAAGTGAGACAGCTGATGTGCTCTCATGTGGACCATGTTGTTTGCATGAAGGAGTTCTTTATTTCATGTTACTTAGAAGTGGCTAAATTGGAAACAGCTCTCAGTCTGAGGAGGAGAAGGCTGAGGTGGTGGGGTGGTGACAAGTTTGTGCATGATGCAATAATGGTAAGTGTGGGATGCTCAGATATTTTTTTCCAGACTTATGGGTAATAAGTGAAACCA
This sequence comes from Tapera naevia, assembly GCA_033556795.1. Taxonomy (NCBI): domain Eukaryota; kingdom Metazoa; phylum Chordata; class Aves; order Cuculiformes; family Neomorphidae; genus Tapera; species Tapera naevia. The sequence continues at coordinate 1,761,702 of JAUMJJ010000044.1, read as the reverse complement.
CAGAGATTCTTCTTTACATAACAGCTTGTAAGTCTGTGATGTCCCTCATCAAAAGATTCTGTGGATGCTAAGATTTTAACGGTTCACAAATGGGACTAAATTAATTCTTAGAAAAAACATGAAGGACTGTTGTAAAGGATGACATTGCATTTAAGTGAGAAAGTTCTTGACCTAGAAATGAGTGAAGATTAGTTGAGTATTTCAGTAAAGTATCACTATCAGATGTCCTTAAATTCTCCCTAGCACCCACAGATGGTCACTGCCAGGGACCAAATGACAGGTTAGATGGATCTGTGATGTGCCCTGGCACAACTGATGTTTTTTCCTCGTTTGATGACCTTGTCTGTCTGCCATATCTGTTATCTGTATTCTGCCCATAGACAGAAAGTCATGAGGGAAGAAACAGCCTTGCTGTTTTGTATTTATAAAATCAAGGGAATTTAGGTAAAAGTCTGGGGTTCCCTGGTATGAGAAAATAAAAATAACAATGTTGAGAAAAATGGTAAGCAACTAAGTGTGGTGGCACACGTATAATGCCTAAGCCATGCAGCAGTCCAGAAAGTGAAGCACCATATCTTACATTATCCTAGTGTGCCATCTTGTCAGTTACTATGTGTACCACTGATTTGACAGCCAAGAGCAAGTACTCTCGTAGGAGCTGACTATTGTGAGATTCCAGATGGCCCTTCCTCCTTCTTGCAGCACATAACCTAAATATGTAACAATTCATTCACCATCACACTGAGAATCTGTTACTAGAGTGACGCAACAAAATGAACTCCCGGAGAAACAAAAGACAGTGTGAGGACTTTTGCGTAATATTCCCCTCTGAATTTGGAGCTTATATATATAAAAACATGTTTTATTTCAGCATGCCTCATTGTATGAAATAAGTAATTCACAGGAGGAAATGTCTTTATTGCTCTACACTGAAGAAGCACAGAAGCGATTGTTCAGGAATGAAGTTTGATTTTGAGCAAAAAGTCAGTTTATCAGCCCACACTCCCTCCATAAAATTGACTTTACCTAATAAGTCTATTCAAATTGTGGCTTAAAAAGCAAAACAACTTCAGATTTTTGACTGATGAGATAAAGGAGAAAACAAAATATACTTCAAAATGCAAAACTGAAAAAAATAGAGTTATCAGTGCGTCCCATTGCAGGTTCAGACTTGTCATTTTTGTGCCTGAGGGTAAGAGGGAATCAGAAGTGCTTTAGATTTACTTTATTTGGTTTCACTTCTGAGAGCAACAATCTGTTTAGGGACTCAAACTACAACAGTGGAAGTATGTCTGATTTTGGGTTTGCATTCATGAAGGATTCAGAGAAAAGAACAATACAATGCTCACCCTAGTAGTCTACTCACAATATCCTGTTAAAATTATCTGCTTGGCAGGGGATTGCAAATGCAGTAACTCTTGAGGTAAAATGTCTACTTGGGCCAAAGAAGAGGGAATACTGACAGAACATGTAGCGAATAAGGTAACCTGAAAAATATTTATGGCTAGTTTAGTGCTGAGCAATCTTTGAATAAATGTTTAAAATTAATTATAAACTGGTTGAAGAGAATAAGGATTCCAGTAAATGTTGAGCTGAGGGAGCTCAATTGACATTTTTTCCTCAACTCTGCTGTTCTCTGAGAAAGAAATTTTTGGCTGTGAATAGTGTGATGGAAAATCTTTGAATGTGTGTACATTCTTTTAGCTCCCTTGTGAACTGGATGGATGCGCAGAATTTGAGATTATCCGGTTTTCTTCACTTGCAGAATACAACTTTGAATCAACAGTTTGTAGATGAGAGGTTAGTACAGGAATTATGACACACTTTATAGCCATTTTTCTCTCAGGGCAGCTACATGACTGTGAGTTGTTCAGATCTGATTTCTGTGAGGTGTAAAAATACAACGCCATTAGAACTCATTAATGAACTGAGAGCCACACTCTGCAGTAATCAACACCTCCGTTTTTCTAAGGAGTAAATCAGCACTACTCCATTAAATTTAATGGGCTCAGGCTAATTTACACCAACTGAGAACATAATCAAATAAACTCAGGCTCCCACAATGCATGGATTACTTCATTCATCACAGAAACACAGATGTCTCCAGCTGGCAGAGAGCACCTATTCAGCTCCTTAACATTGCACAACAAAGCAGAGTAAAGCAGGAAATGAACAAGAACACGAAGCCCTTGTGGGATTCTATGGTGCATGTACTTTGTCTGAACATTGTATGAAGTTTGGCAAGGATGCTCATGGTTCGGCTTCTGCTCTTGGGGGTGGGACAAAACAATTTAAAATCTCTGTAGGATCTTAAGTTGTATATAATGCAATGGCACATCTATCAGAATTTTAGGACAACATAGGAAGTGAGTTAGTTCATTTGGGCAGTCTTTGAAATCTGTCAGAAATTTAGCATAGACAATAAAAGATTTTAAAATGCATTATTGTAAATTATCTGCCAGTTATAAACCTGAAATGAAGGATTATGTTAAAAGTCCAGCTAAATGAGGCAGGCATTTCACACTAGATATTTTGTTCTCTTAGTTTTCTTAGTGGTGACGGTAATCTGAGTAATACTCAGGAAAGAAATAAGGAGTGATTAAAAAATTATATAAATAGCAATTATGCCTACTAAATTAGGGTATTTGTACCTTAAACAGTAAATATTTCTACTTCCAGGCCTATAGTAGGACTCCTACTTTAAAGATCAGCAGCACTACCATGAAGGAGAATACCTTCATGGAATTCAGAAGCCTTTGTATATATCATCTAAACCTTTGTGAAAAAAATACAAATATAAACTTTAGCCAACGAAAAATTTGCCTTTTTCTTCCGCTCCTTGTAAGTTCCAGAAACCAGATCCTAACAGAGTTGTCAACATTTCTGTACCCAATCTTACCTTCCAACTGGTACCCATTGCTTTGCACATCTCCAGTAACAGGAAGATGGCACCTGGATTACAGACATCCTAGGAAGATAAAAATGAGCCATCTGAGCCTCCTCAGATGTGTTCTTTGTATTAACTCCATTGAATACTTATGAGCTAACCATTGGGCAGTTAGGAGAATGAGAGGTTTGGGCTCTGGGAGGAAAAGAACAGTTTACTTTCCTTCCCTCTATTTAAAAAAAAGAATGTCAAAAATTGTGAAAGTTTCAAAGGTTAAGATTTTGGAGCAGAAGAAAAGGTGTGTCCTGAGAAAGGGGTGGGGTGCAAATAAGATATGTCTACCTATGCAGTTTTATCCTAGGCAGTTCTTGGGTTGAAGTAATGAAGTAGTAAAAGAGTTGGTATCTATGAAATCAAGATCGTCAAAGGAATGTCAAAAGTAACTTTACAGACAAAAGAGCAGGAGACACAGAAAATGTATAAGGAATAATGCATAAAAACAATCCATTAAGAAAATACTATGTGGCATACAACATCTGTGACTGTAGTGTATCGCCAGCAAGCCTAAGAAGTAATCTTGTTCTTAAGTCTAAGTAATACCAGCAGGTGGCCCGTTCTCAAGGGGCAAACCTATTCTAAACTCCAGAAACTTCATCAGAAAAGGGAAGAGATAATTTTACTGCATCTGCAGGTAGGACTCTCAGCTTGAGCAGCAGATAATTGCAAGGCACATTCTCAAACAAGCACCAAACCGTCAGCTTATTAGCAGTTCTACACATTAAAATATAACTGCATCAATCCAAATATGGCAAATCTGCTATACGAATGTGCTCTGGACATACTTGGCCTGGAGCTGAAGAATATTTTTCTAAGTTTTTTTGTTGCTTCATTCCATACAACAGCTGCTTCCATTCCCATTTTCCCTGTTACATTTTGGTCAAACAGATGCTAATTTATGTGTATGTACTTTTTAAAGATTGCTAAAAGTCTGTGAAAGTTTAGGGGCACTATAGTCATCATCATACTTTTGTTGGGGAAAGGGAGGCTGAGGTAATCCCAGATACCCAGCTCTGCCCCTCTCCTCCTATTGGGAGGAAGATTTTCAATAGTGCTCAGGGCTCTGTTTTTTGGAATGATGTCTGCAAGTTTAACTTTATGGCTCTAAGAATTATGATATGTAGTCCGGTTAACAGGTGTAGTCCTGAGTGTGGACAGCATGGATGTTATTATAATAAAAAAACATTTTCTTCAAGAGCATTCTGATTTTGTATCTTGTCTGAATGCTATGCATTACATTACAATCTGTTCCCAACCGGAAATTCTTTAGAGTAGAATATTTTTTTTCTGTTCCTACTAATTACTTAGTACAACGCAGCCCTTACTTTTATGAAAGTTTTTGGGCTATGCTAAAACATCGATAATATCAAATTAAACACTACATTCCTCTTTTCACTTCCTTGCTGATGTGCAATAGGTACTCTATTATCAACACATCCTAACCAGCTAAGTGTTGGAGAGGTTCCCTTCAAATTTACAGACTTCAGACATGCTCCTAATAAAATCATACAGCACCCACAAAGACCACACAGCAACAATAAAGTGACAGGCCATGACTAGAGTCAATTAAACACCAATGATTTCTATCAAGGAGAGTTGTAATGATTAATGCTGAATTGGATATGAAAAGCAGTTCAAACACCACTCCTGGTCCTCAGTTCTAAGGCCCTTGCGTATATCCACCAGTGGGTGAAGGCACTGGGCCTTGCCTTTCCAAGGCTACGTGTGCTAGATAGAAGTGTGGCACAGATTAATTTAATATTTTTATACAACACCAAAAGGCTGAACTTAACATTGCTACACAGGCAGTCCAATAGATATATAATAGATAAGTTGGATTGATTGGTAGAAAGATAGGTATTGAATTTAGTAGTTATATAAATATGCGGTAAGCAAATTTGCTAAATAACTTTTAAAATAGATCTAACAGATGCTGTATAGTATTTCTTTGCTTTCTTTGGCAGAATATGACCATATAGTAAGAGTCAATCATAACATTCATTGGGACCCTGGATGGTCTCGCAGGGGATGCATCCATAAAATTATGTTTCATGATCAGAAGAGTTGTTATTCATGAACTTTTATAATATGTTAACACCTAGAAGAAACTCAGCTAAGGAAAAGAGGCTTATTGTTCTTTCTTAATATTGATAAAACTTGACTAGGTGTATATTAACACATATCAATTCTATACATAAACAGCCATAAAACTATAACCTGCAGAGAAGGATTAACAGTTTAGAGGACTCATTGTAAGCTTTGGAAATCTCTGTTCCCTTTTTTTATGTTCCAGGTTTCTGTATGGTCATTAGCGGAGCAAAAATTGTCATTGCTACTCTTTTGGTTTCATCATTACTGTGAAAAATAAGTTAGCCGTCTCATTTCTTTGATTGTGAATGTGCTTCTACACTCTAGCATTCATTCAGCATTCATCAAGGAGCACTAATGGGCACTCACAGCAGAGACCCCAAAGACCTGGCTGCCAAATCACATCTTTGGAGTGAAGAGATGAAATTTGCGACAGAGGAAATGACTAGTTTTTACAGCTACCATTTGATTTTTTTTACCAGCTTTAAATTCTCTTCTAAGGACAATATCTTTTTAGACAAGAAATTATAGCCTGCAGAAAACATCTGCTAGTAAGTTGATTAATTAAAAACTACATTCACTGTAAACAACTGTTGTGTCAGGCAGACTGGAAATGAGAGAACACAGTAAGTATGGTTGGAAAGCTGGGGGAGAGTAGAAGTAGTCAATATAGTAAAGGTTTCTGAAAGCCTGGACTTACATGGACAAGCCATGGTTTAGTAATAGACCAAAAAAATCAGAGGCTCATCATGCCTGGTAACCTGAGGAAGTTTAATTTGTTAAGACTGAAACACCTAAAAAGCTGTCCTGGGTGTACAAACATGTCAGCCTTGGAGTAATTTTTCCCAGTTGACTACCTGACAGACAGAAAGACAGAAGACCAAACAGCCATCAAGGGCAGGTTTATTAATTCCCTGTCCACTAAGTGTAATGGTCCTCAGGCCTAACTGAAAGATCTATGGCAGAGGTTTTAAATCCTGCCACTCACTGTGATTTCTCAGGTAACCCCTGGGAATCAATGGTTTTCTCTGAGCAGCCATGGGATCAGAAGTACCTCTCCCATGTTCCCTGCCTGCAGCTGGAATCAACATGGAGAGCCCTAAGCCCTACCAGGGTGCATTGAAGGGAAGTCACCCAGGGGGTGGCATCTCCTACCCATGCCCAATAGTGTGCCTGGTGCCGTATCTGTCCCTGTATCTGTGAATTTCTAGGGTCATTTCAAAGGAACCTAATTAAGTCACCTGAAATTGCACTTGTCATGTGGAGTCAGGCACAGGAATCTATGTTTCATACACTCTTAGGAGCATGGTGCTAACACAACCAAGACTGCCATCATGTTTATGTCTTTGGTGTCATGCTTGATTGGTTGTTCAGGAATTGGTCTTTTCCATCAGTTATCTCAGTCATTTAAATACAAAAGGTCGATAATAGTTGCAATGACTGGTTCATACATTTTTCAGGCTGCTGCTGAAAAGCTGAAGGCCACTGAAACCCCAAAGCTGAGGTTGTACACAGCCATACTATCACGAGCCAAAGATTTAAATGTTCTCTCTAACGTTTTCTTTGTGATGAGTTTAATTGGTTTTTCCTCTCTGTGATGTAACTAGGTGGGTAAATCACTCTAGACATATATTTCAGGTTTGGCTGAACGTATTTATTAGTTTGTCCAGTTTGGGGCAGGCTTAAACACAGACAAAGAAAAGCAGCAACACCAGAGAATATAAATAATTTTGCACAGGTTTAGGGGGACTGGTATGTTTCTGTGTGTGGAAACCCATTACATACACTCACCCACCTGTCAGAGGATTGGCAGCCTGCTCCATGATGAGGACAGCACAACCACAGCCTACCAAAGGGATTCAGCTTTGAAGTGGTAAAAGAGCTTGTAGTCTTATTTGCCATCTTTAGATTATTTGTGCAGAAAACTGCCTGGAGAGTCTATTTTTTATTCAACTTTGTGATGTGGTGCCTGGTCTCAGTCATAACCAGTTGCAGAGGCCAAAAACTTTCTGTTAAACAAGTAAAATCTCAGTTCAGTTACATGATCTGCTTTAAGCCTGTCTAAGAGAATCACACAAGAATTCAGCTAGTAGAGAAAGTGCACTTCAACAGAAGTCCACAAGCATAGGAAAAAATGGTTCTATTCTAATTAAACAATCACAATGCCTTTAAAACATATTCTATGATTAAAATAGGAGAGAGTGACATAAGATTGCTGCCTAATTACAACTAGTTGCTGAGGACTCTTGTGCCACAGAAACATAGAAACATGTTTATTTCGATCAAGGGAAAGAAACCCAATATATAAATTCGTATGTAGGTAAAGTAGTTTTGAACACATGGTCTCTGGTGGGAAAAGAATTGAAAATAGTCTGATAAGGATCTATCCTCTGATGAAGAATTAAACCTACAGCTTAATACTCAAGCGTAAGGGCTAGCTGTTGGGTTCAATCATGATAGGCTGCCCCATAGCATACGGTGCAGCGGTGAGCACAGGGATAGTCATTGACATGAAAGACAATGGAAGTGCTAGACTAGGCGCTAGACTATCTTTTTTCCTGATATTCCTTCTCTTCTTTCTTAGAGATGGAAAGAGGACATTAATGCAATATAAAAGAACAACTTAGTTCTGGCTGGTTTAATAACACTAATGCACTCACTTCTATATTTGGCTCCCTTTATATGGAAAACTCAGCATTACTTCTGAGCTTGACATAACCTCTCTATGTGTGTGCATGTATAAAAAGAAAAGACACATATTTCAGATCTTGGAAGTAACAACAAACTGCAATTTCTTGATTTTTTTTCCAGCTGGAATATAACTTGCTTTTTAAGTAGATCTTTCATTTAATTTGTTGGATTAACATAACTAAAATAGTGGTCATAGGTCAGAAAAACATTGTCTCTATGTCTTTATTTATTTTTCATGTGGCCCTCTAAAAATATTATATTTCACTCTCTGCCAGCGGGCAGGCTGGCAGACTATATGACTGAGCCTTATCACGTTGACCTCTGTGGTAGACACAACAACATGTCATAAGCAAAACATCCATGATGTCATAGTTTCAGCCTCGGATGAATGTATAGCACAGAAAATAAAAGCTGTAAACCAGGTATTTTTCTGTGCAAATTTCCTTGCTCCTGCTGGTGGCTTACGTTCTTATATTTATTTTCTTTTTTCCATTAAATATTTATATTTATACTGTTACATAACAATGATATAATTGTAGCAAAGCTGATATAATCAAGATTAAACAACCATACAAGTAATATACACTCCAGACCTTTGCAGCATCATACACATTTACAGCTTGTGCAAAGACTGTGTTTTATCCTGCACAAAGTAGTCAACTAAAATTTAACCAATTTATCTTTTTTTCAGAGATTTAATGATCTCTTCAATACTGTTAGACTATTCTGATCCTGGAAAATTCTCTTCTGTAAAGTGTGTCCTACTGAACTTAACCAGCTGTTACTTTCAGGCTATTACTGTGACTGCGAAGTTGCTGCTTTGAGGAAAACGGGTTCCAGCCCCAGGGTCACAGGTTTTCTGTTTGAAATATGGCTGTGCTACGGATTGTAGGCAAACATATCACATGTGTAGGATCTCGGACATGGTAAATTTTATTCTTAGGCTGTAATGTCAGTATAATGGAAATGACAACTAACTCCAAAGTTGGATACAAAAAGTATTTCTAATACATGATATTTCTTTTTTTAATCTGTGACATCCAATTTTCCCCTATATCTAAAGCGAATAATTTTGCTTTTTTTCCATTGAAAAAAGGACAAACTTTCATGAATGTTCACAAAAAAATTTTGTTCCACCTTAAGTGCATAAAATGCTTTACATAATGTTGATTGTTATGTCTGGGTACAATCATGCATATATCTTAACATGGGCCTCTCCTATTTTAGTTGCATGAAATGAATTTTAATTAATTGTAGCTAGGATGGAAGCGACAGCAATATGGCAAAATCTGCAGCTTGTTTCACATCAAGCTATTCTCTTCTGCCTCTTGTACAATTACTTGTCTGTACACAAAAGATAGAAGAAGTTGTTCAGAGGTTAGTGCTGTTTGACTGCTATTTGGCATGCCCATTAAATTACTGCACAAAGCAGACAACAATGCAGATTCAGCATGAAGTCTTGTGTTAACTTGGTTGCATAAATGGGTCTCCAAGTTTAAAAACAGTTGAACAAAAGAGCCACCGTGGAGTGATTAAGATTTATTTGGATGCTGGAGTGCACAGCTGCTGCAGGGAGAAGGAAGGGAGATGGCACACATCCTCAGGGCTCGCCTGTGCTTGGCGCAGATCACAGCTGTGAGAGAAGGAACTGAGTAACTGTACAACCTTTGTGCTCTTCTGCTTCCTCAGGGCTGGCCTAATCCCCCAGCATGAACCCGATCAGTCCCACAGAATTACCACTTAGCACAGCGTTTTCCAGACTGCAGCAGCACACTGATTAAGTGCTCTGCCACACCACCCTCCAAATGTTTTCAGCTCTCCTATAGGCAAATCCGTGGTCCTTTTTGTGTTACTGAAGCAGGGCAAAGGGGCAGAATTTACATGAAGATTGGACTCACAGGTTTCTGGTGAGTTTTATTTCTTCACCACAACAACATGAATGCTCAGCACTGTTTTCCAAAGTGAACAAAAGCTTTTGACTGCTTTGTTATTATTAACAATATGGGGATGACCTAGCCTTCAGCAGAAGGCTGTCTCTCGCTTCCGACATAACTGATTATCCCAAATGGCTCATGTTTGCTAATGACCTAAGAAGCCTGATGAGAAGGCAGTGTAGCACTGGAGAAACTAAAAATTAAAGCATCAGGAGGGCAATATTAACACAAGAGAAAACCACTTCATTGTGACTGTTTTAAAAACGAATTGTGGTGTAAGTGTGCCTACTCTCTGGGAGCAGGCAGAACAGGATTGGAATTAAGACAAGTGGAATGAAAATAATTATCTTTCAAGTCAAGGAGCCATTCACATTTTCAATAGTATATCTTCAGTGAAGAGCTAAAAAATTACTGTTGTTATTATTTTTAAACAATCAGACAATTTTCTAACAGCAGATTTTATTCAGTTGTCCACTTTCAATGCAGCAACAGATGGGCAGGCTGGCACAGATCATCCAGCTTCTATGCCTGTGTCCTTTGTCCTCAAGACAAAATGGTATAGTGATACAAGTTGAGTTGATTTTATTTTTACTATTCGTTGTTTGGATGAATAAGCTAGTCAGCTCAAGACAATTTCTTTCTTCCTCCTTCAACTTACATTTTTTATAAAATCTGCAATCCTTTGGGACAAACATAGTTTAGCACTAGTATAATGTAAAAATAATAATTGCAGCAATGTGTCATGATTTTGTTAAATTTAAGAGGAAACTTTATTTTTAAAACTATTCTTATATCTTATAAAACTGAATAGAACAATCTGAAGGTCAGCAATGCTACGTCCATAAGGCCTGTGTGTATCCTATTAGCTGGCTTCTTTTGAAAACGTACTTATGCTGAGTATGTTAATGCATGACGAATGCACTAGGCATGTATATGAGACTTTCAAACATAAAGCAAATCCAGACTACTCTTGAACTTCCCATATAACCCGAACAGAAGAATACAGATTAGTTTCAGAGCTATTGACTGAAGCTGTGACTTAACAGAATCTTAAGTCTTAAGCATGTAGACATCAAAAAAAAGCCTCACTGAGTCAGGTCCTGAAGTACATTTACTGTCATTAAAAGCGTTATGTTAGTTGTGCCAATGAACAACACTTTCTTACCCACTTTGGAGGTTGACATTTGCTTTAGGGTACATTATTGTTTTCAAAGAACAATGCTTTTTTTTGTGGAGCTTTACCAGAAAGACTTAATAGATGATTTTTAAAAGAAGCTAATATCTTAATGATATTCTGCTTAAGAACTGAGTAAAAAAGCCTGATCTAAGTCTCAAAACTGTGAGATACAGGAAAAAGGAAATCTTCAAAATTCTTGAGGGTGTAAGTAATGCAGCCCAGTGGCAGACTGCCTGGAGGTTGTGGCAACTCATGCCCTGACTCTTCCAAACTTCCCAGACAAGGCCCTGATCAGCCTGATTCAGTTTGAGATAAGCCCTGCCCCAAGCAGGAGTGTGTACTGGATAACCTCTAATGATTTTTCTGTGGTTCTCTATTTGAAATGCAGTTAATGACACAATATTTTCTTTTTACTCTTTTTGGTACTGTCAAACTTGCTGTTTGCATCTCAGACTAGTGTAGTACATCTTGCAGAACGAATATACACAAAATTTACATGGTTGCAATAAACTTCATACAAATACAATTTCTGCTTTCTTTCTCCTTAAGCACAACGTGCTTAATGTAAAATCTTACAACTAAAAGTGAAGTAAATGTCATCATAGGGAACATCATCTTAAGCTGCCTACTGGAAGAACTACAGTGGCAGAACACTAGAACTCATCTCAAGTCTTTGCTAAAATTTGGCTAAATTGGGGTGTCAGGTATCTTTGAGTGAAATCTGCTTATACGTGTGTGCTTGTGTGTATAACTGCGTGCTTGTGTGTATAAGTGCATATATGTACATGCACCTGTACTGCTCTAGGGCTTCAAAAGCTTTTGTTAATATTCACAATAACTCTGTGACTTATTACAAGTGGAAAAACTGAGGCATAGGAAAGAGATTTGCCATAAATGAAATAGGAGACAAATAGCAGAATGAGTGGAATACATTTTCCACTTACCATGAAAGCTGTTTAATAGTCTTTCATATGTACCTAAACTGAAGGCAGCTGTGACTCCTTACAAAGCATGGGACTGTAGTCATACCTCTAAGGTCCATGAAGCTTAAATATGATGGACTGGAGCATAGAAATTCCTGAGTGCTAGGGAATCCTGTGACAATACCTCTTTGTAGTTAACTGTGTCAGCTTGTGCGCTCAAGAAGCTAAATTGCTGAGTGAGGCATTTTCTTCTGTGCCAGGCTGAGGATTTCTGTGACTTTTGTGCTTTCCTTTCCTCTCTCAAGAACATGGTACAGAGTAAATCGGACTGTTTGTTGGTACTCTTGTCTATGTACCGTTTTTAAAAGCAAACTGTAAGTTCCAAGCAAGTCAAGCTATAAATTTGTCAAGCTGAAAAAAAAAATATTGCTCTGGTTTCCTTCCTATTTGTAGCAAATAAAAAGCACCAAAATGAACTAAAGTATTGATAATGTATATTCCAAGCTACTGACTGGTTATGGCCTTCTTAATTCTCATCATTTTAGTAGCTGAGCTGTGCCTAGCTGGTCTTCTGGACTTTCATTCACAGTCAAATTAAACAATGGCAATCCTTCTCTCCTCTCTGCTCTTCATATAATGTAGCTCATAAAGTAACAGCCCATACCAAGAAGGATCCCCTGCAACACAAGTTAATGTGGCAGCTTCACCTTTGACTTAAAGTGATTTTACGCTTAGTCTGTCATGTACTGTCCCATTTCTAATATTTATTCTGAAAATCTTAAAAAATACAGGACGTCTTTCTGCCTGCTTATTACTCCTTATTCCTTTGTTTCACCAGATGGATGAGACATTATATACTGCCCTCAGAAGAGGGCTGGAGCCTTTCCATAAGCCCCAAACTCTCTGGCAAGGACTCGTCCTTCAAAGAGCATCTAAGGATGTTGCTTCAGGCCTTATGGAGGCCTCCCAGACTTTTAATGCTTCTTTTCGTTGCCCTACCTTTTACAACATGAGCCGTAGGGCTTTTGCATTTCTTGCTTGTTTCTTGGGTTTACCCATGCAATTGTTTCTGATCATTGTGGATTTGGGTCAGGTTCCTTCCTGTTATCTACAGATTGAAAGTTTATCTAAGGGTATAGGATGACAAAACCAAGACCGAGTGATAGCCCAAACCATCACCTCACAGTGCATACACCACATTGGGATTAGTGCCCGCAACAGGCTCTTCAGCACAGGGGAACTCAGGATTGCTCATCCCTCTGGTTACTCACTTTGTGCTCTGCTGTCCTACAGACCTTGTTTTAGAGCATCAAGAGTCTTCCAAAAAAAAATAAAAGAAATTGCAGCCAATGGGGAAGGTGCACCAGAGGCACTGGAATATTCTTTGCTGATTAGTACCTTCCCCATGTCAGACCCTGTCTCCTGAGGTGGAGTGCCAAGCTTCACTTCCTCTGCATAGGGAGAACAGAATGGGCTCACTGAAAGAAATGAATTGACTTACACAAGTTTTGGTTATTATAATTCTTCACTGATTCATTAATGTGGCTGTTAAGCTCTAAATGACCAGGCTGGCTGCTTGGCTTCCTCTCATTCTCAAATAATTTAAAGGTGGATTCATTTTCTCAGTTGTAGCTAAAGTATCATGTAAAAAAGTGTCATGTAGTGCTTGTTAAACTAATTGCTACTGAAGTGTCAGACCACAAGGAGAAGAACAAAATAAATGCCTAATTAATAATGCTGACTATCACAGCTATTTGCAGAGGCCATACTCTGAAGCGGATACTTTTAAATGCTGAACACTAGATCAAAGTGGTGGGGTGGCTCCTAATAAAAGCCACATCAAAATAAAATATGTTTATACATGGAGCACTGAAGAGTTTCCTGGCTAGAGCTTCTCATTCGTCAACAAGGCACCTTCATGTAGTGTCATATGACTGGGAATGCCTGTTAGGCAAATGTGACCTTTCAATTACAAGAATAGCTAACAAAATGTTAATCTTCAGCAGGTGGCGGTTATTTGTATCTGGTACCTAAGATGGTGAAAAATGGCTTTTTTCAGTGTTTTTTCTCTCAAGTGGATGTATATTATATCAAATATTGAAATGCAGTTCTCAGTACATTATTTGAATCATGTTCTCTGTAAACAAGCAGCTTTCCAGCTTTTCTTTTTCTGTGTTCACTTACACAAATGACACTAGCAGTGAAGAGTTAGCTACTTCTCTACCCACAAGTCTTTCTACAAACTGTCAGCTATCCAGGCAAGGTAGCAAGTATATTACAAACAAAATTGTCAGGTTTTACCTCGTGGCAGGACCTTTATAACATGTAGGTTCACAACTAACAACTTAAGAGGTGCATTCTACACACACTATCCCTCTTCCCACAATTACTTTGTCCTGTTCTTCAGTCAAGAAGCAGGAGTGGGTTGGATGTTGTTTAATTAAAGAATAACCAATGTTTCTTCAAACCAGAATGACCAAGTAGCTCCTGCACCAATAATCGGACATGTGATGCAAATTTTTAACATAGGCTTTCTTAAGTATCATTATTTGAAAAGTGTTCAAGGGTTGAGCTTCTTTCACCATTAGAGGCATGACTTGAAAGTTAGAAACTCGCAGTTTTTTGCAGCCACTTAGACATCGGGAATGCTTTCATAGGAGAGTAAACAAGCTTAAAACTTCATTTAACTTGTAGACTGCAAGAGCCTGAAGCAGAAATACATACAGAAATATAGAGTTCTTGAGATACTCACTTCAGTTGGAATGGAGAAAAATATATTGTTATTCATCCGATTCTTCTAATCCTTTACAGAGATTATACTTTCCAGTGGCACTACACCAGGCAATATCATTGCCATTTTATGAGGACAAATCAAGTTCCTCGAGCACCAGGTCTTTTAGCCATAGAGAAGGTATGTTCCTATCTTGGTAAAATTTTCTTTTCTGGCCAGCTAGAGACGTAAAAGTAGGACTGAAGGATCACAAGGGAAATCCCACTGACACAACTGGACTAGTTCCAACCTTGGACTAGTTCCAACCAACACAGATAACCAAGATGAAGAATACTGAACAATGTGACAGGCATGAACTTAAACTTGCTGCCCATGAGGGGATTGCTCAAATGCTGGGTCTAGACCATTTTCTACAAAGGTAGTATGAATGTTTGTTACTGCCTGCCCTCCATCTTACCCACCATAGGAACACTCATCTACAGAAGCAGTCACACACGTTTTAAGAAAAAATGTATATATATTGCCAGAAGAGCAACATTTTGTAAAGTGAATCAATTCCTTTGATTCCTCAATACCAAAACTAATCACAGTACCCTGTTCAGATGAGTCATAACCCGGGGAGGTCTCCAGTCACAGCCCCTGCAAAGAGCAACTTCAGCTGTGGGCTCAGACAGGGCTACTCAGGCCTTCACCCAGGCAGGATGTGAATCCCCCAGGGCTGGAGAAGGCCCAGCCTCCCTGGGCCCTATTGCCACCACTGGGTTGTCTTTGCGGGGAAAAGGCTTCTCCTTATCTTTGGACAAAGTCTCTCCTATTTCAGCTTATATAGCTGCCTCTTGACCTTCCACCACATGCTGTTGTGAGAAGTTTGGCTCAGCTAGGGATGCTGCCGGGAGCTCCCAAAGCTTTCTGTTCTCCCACACGAACTAGCCCTGCTCCCAACAGACCAAGAGCTCCAGCCCAGAACAGTTCTGATGGCTCTTTGAAGAACTTGGCCATGTTTGTTTATATCCCTCCTCTGCTGAAAGTCCCAAGACGCAGTGTCTAGATATAGTCTGATTAGCATTGAGCAGAGAGGACAGTCCCCTGCCTTCTGGGGTCATGTCCTTCTGATATCACTACCATGGGCACTGGCCCTTGTTGCTGACCATCCCCCAAGTTTTAGCACAGTGATATCAGTACCTTAGCATGGGGGGAGGAGTAGATACAGCCCAAATTAAAAACACCAAAATTTTTCCCTAACCACACCTCACTAAATTAATTACTTGTATCTCTAAATTCCCCATGAGACACAGCCTTTTAAGCACCTTTTTGATCCAGATCCAAGTGGAATGAATGAACTCTTAAAGCATGTACTCACTCTATTACTGAACTAAAAACTGCAGTTACAACACATTATGCAACTACCAAATAACAGGCTAACTTTCCTAAATTAAAAAGTTTCAATTTAAATGGACATGTGAGTTCTTACACATTTAGGGGCCTAAAAAAGGATTAAGTTCTCCAAACAAAACCACCACTTCTCATTTGCATGCATCCACAAAAGGGACCTTACAGCAGACAGCACTGCTTCTAGACTGTTATGGCAGTCATTGTATTCAACAAGTCTTTCCAAGAGATCTTTCAACAATACCTTCCACTGGAGGGGAACAGCAATTCTGAGTGTTAAGCTAATCCTTATTTGAGCTTTAGATTTATGCACTGACAGTATAGTAAAACATTTTCATTTCCATGTATTTTGAAGTTTGACTCAAACAAAGCATGTCTAGGGAAGGTGGGGGAAAAGGACCTGAAGACTGCTTAGTTTTTCTCCAGAGGACATCTCCACAAAAAAAAACCTAAATCCCACACTACCACTAAATATTTGTTTTTACCAGCCATTTGTTTTGATTTAATGTTTGGTGCTTCCTATAGATATGAAGGGCTTCTATAGGTATGTCAACCAGAAAACAGAAGGTCAAACAAAGTATACCCCCACTGATGAATGAAAATGATAACCTTGGATAAACAGACTAGGAGAGGCTGAGGTTCTCAACTTTTTTGCCTCAGTCTTCACTGACAACCACTCTCCTCACTCCTCCAGGGACAAGAAAAACAAGATGGGGATCAGGGGGCTACAATACCTCCCATTGTAGGGGAAGATCTGGTTCGTGACCACATGAAGAACCTGAACATACACAAGTCTATGGGACATGATGAGATGCACTCCAGAGTCCTGACGGAATTAGCTGATGCGGTCGCCAAGCCACTCTCCATGATATTCAAGAAGTCATGGCATTCAGGGGAACATCCTGGTGACTGGAAGAAGGGCAACACTGCGCCCCTTTTTAAAAAGGGCAGAAATAATGACCCTGGGAACTATCAACCCATCAGCCTCATCTCTGTACAAAGAAGATCATGGAATAGATCCTCCTAGAAGCTATGCTAAACCACATGGAGGACAGGGAGGTGATTTGGGACAATCAACAAGGCTTCTCCAAGGGCAAGTCCTGCCTAATCAATCTAGTGGCTTCGTATGATGGAGCAACCACATCAGAGGACATGGGAAAAGGAATGGATGTCATCTATTTGGACTTCTGTAAGGCCTTTGACGCAGTCCTCCACAACATTCTTCTCTCTAAATTGGAGATATGGATTTGATGGGTGGATAAGGAATTGGCTGGATGGTCACATTCAGAAAGTAGTCGTCAACAGCTCAGTGTACAGATGGAGATCTGTGACAAGCGGTCACTCAGAGGTCCATACTGTGACCAGTGTTGCTTAGTATTTTCATTGATGACATAGACAGTGAGATCAAGTGTACCCTCAACAAGTTTGCAGATGACATCAAGCTGAGTGGGGCAGTGGTCACACCAGAAGACAGGATATCATCCAGAGGAACCTGGACAAGCAGGCCTGGGTGAACATCATGAGGTTCAATAAGGCGTTCAATAAGTCTAAGTGCAAGGTCCTAAACCTGGGTCAGGGCAACCTGTGATTTCAATACAGGATGGGGGATGATGCGATTGAGAGCAGCCCTGTGGAAAAGGACTTGGGGGTGCTGATTGATGAGAAGTTTAGTGTAAGCCAGCTCTTGTGAAACCCCACTGGAGTACTGTGTCCAGTTCTGGAATCCTAAACATCAGAAGGTCTTGAGCAGCCTGTTCTAGTGAGAGGTGTCCCTGCCCATGGCAGGGGGTTTGCAACTAAATGATCTTTAAGGTCCCTTCCAAACCAAACCATTCTATGATTTTATGATTCTATGTTCAAGCAATTTGTTGTAGCCTAAAGAGTACCTTAGTTAAGTTAGCCTTCAGTTCAGTTTGTGGTGATTTTTTTTCTGTGTATGATCATAGAATCATAGAATCGTTAAGGTTGGAAGAGACCTCTGAGACATCGAGTCCAACCATGCCTGTCTCCCTACTAAACCACATCCCTAAGAAACTCATCAACTTGTCTTTTAAACACCTCCAGGGACAGAGACTCCACCACCTCCCGAAGCAATCTGTTCCAATCCCTGACCACTCTCTCAGTGAAGAAATTTTTCCTAATGTGCAGTCTAAACCTGCCCTGGCACAACTTGCGGCCATTCCCTCTTGTCCTGTCACCTGTCACTTGCGAGAAGACAGCAGCACCCACCCCATCACAGGTAGTTGTAAACAGTGATGAGGTCCCCCCTCAGTCTCCTCTTCTCTAAGCTAAACAACCCAATTCCCTCAGTCTCTCCTTGTAGGGCTTATTCTCCAGCCCCCTCACCAGCCTCGTTGCCCTTCTTTGCACACACTCCAGCACCTCAATGTCCTTCTTGTAAGTGAGGGGCCCAGAACTGAACACAGCACTTGGGGTGTGGCCTCACCAGTGCCAAGTACAGGGACACAATCACTTTCCTGGTCCTGCTGGCCACGCTGTTTCTGATACAGGCCAAGATGCCATTGGCCTTCTTGGCCACCTGGGCACACTGCTGGCTCATATTCAGCCGGCTGTCAGCCAACACTCCCAGGTCCTTCTCCTCCAGGCAGCTCTCCAGCCACTCTTCCCAAACCTGTAACTCTGCATGGGGTTGTTGTGACCTAAATGGAGGACTCTGCACTTGGCCTTGTTGAACCTCATTCCGTTGGTCTCAGCGCATTGATCCAGCCTGTCCAGATCTCTCTGCAGGAAAACAAAGCCTGATAGAGGTGCTTAAGTGTCCTGACCAGGGAAGTACAAAGGAGAATTAAGACTATCATCCTTTCCACAGACACCCTTTATTTCGCAAGTTCAAAAGCCTAGAAATTCAGCAGCCTAACTGATTTCACAGCCTCTTTGTCCCTCCCCTGTTCTGAAGACTTTTTAATTTGATATGGGCAAATTGTGAAGCTTTTTCAGCAGGAAATAAAAGCGAAAAACAGTAAGCCAGGAACATATTAAGTAGGCTTCTGCATTTCAGCAGAGCAGACCTCTTCAAGTACCTTCTTCTAATAAGTGACAGCACCAACTACCATTGTATACCAGCTCAAAAGGTGGAACACGAGCATATTTTTTCACACACATGCTGTGGCGTATCTATAGGAACTACTGGTAAGCCTTCACTGACATTCAAGGATATGGAGCAAAGAGTGCTTTTATAGCTGTAAGCTTTTTTCCTTTATCTAAGGTCTCACATCCTATTTCTCCCAAGGACCCTTCTGAATTCTTGTCTCTGTTCCTTTCCCCTAATCTAGCAAGATTCACCATTTACCTAAAACCAGACAAATGGATCTTCACTGTTTCAGAAAAAAAAAAAGGGGGCATGCCCAATAAAAATAGAAACAAATACAAGTTGAGTTGGGAAAAGGCATACTGCAGCTATCTGTAGATGAATGAGGAGCAAAAGGGCAAGAACTGAATCATGTGAGCAACTTCAATTCCCTTTATGTTCATTTTCCTGTTACTGCTCACACTGTAGACATTTTACATTATTTCTCAAAGGCAGATCAAACAGGATGCAGAAAAACGTAGGAGCATAGGGATAGTATTAAGAAAAGTCTGAATACTTCTAAGGGAGCGAAAAAGCCAGTTTCAAAACTAACTTTGCACTCACACTGGCTAACAGACACTGAACAGAAACAGGCAGTATTTAGAACCACAGGGCTTTGCATTCAGCTGTGAAACAAAACCCATACCCTTACCTTAAATGCTATTTTAATTACTAAGCCCTATTTATGTACCTATTAGCAGCAAGTTTTCAAGAGGAATACAAAGTCAACTTAACAATGAAATCTGACTAAACAGGTTAGTAATGTCCCATTGCTCTGGGAGCTCATGAGACTTCAACAGAGGAGCCAAGACAAGGATGATCTCCAAGAATCTATTTAGTGGCCACCAGCACAGCCACAGGCTGCTGCTGGAGTGCTCAGTACAGCTACGCCACCTCCATAGAAGCCAGAAGTGTCACATAACAGAGCAATAAAACAGAGGCAAACACTTGCAGACAGCAGGAGAAAAAACTTGTTCAAAAATAGTAAGGCATTTGTCTATGCAAGTTGGAGCCATTTTTTACAAAAGGAATCCCTGACTGCTCTCCAAGCCTGCTGTGGAAGTAAACAGTGATTTCATAATACAAAAGTAAATAGGCACAGAGCAGAATAAATCCAATGAGATTAAGAGCCAAGGAACATCTGCAACTAAGTAAAGGCCATCTTATATCAATGTCCTGCTACTGCCTGATATTTCCCCTTCCTCCTCTTCTGCTATTTAAAGGTAAAGTGTTGTTTCCAATAGACTGCAGTAACTACTTGCGTGTCAAGGTACTATTCTCACAACTCTGTTCAGCACATTGGACTAAAGACAGAAAACAAGATTCCAGAGCCCACAGTTTTTGTGAGAACTAACTCAGGTTCCCAGAATAGGTAGAAGTTGCTACTGTGATGGAATGTTAACCTCAGGAAGAAGTGTCTTTACTTGTCTATTCCATATGCCGTTTCGTATGATACCAATGACAGCAATGAACTTTACCAAAAGAGTGGAGCTATTCATCTTCTACACAAATACTGAAAAAAGTATTTTTTGCCTGTATTTAGCTGCCATGCAAATTTATAGCCAACAAGCTAAGAATTATGGTTAAAGTTTTGTAACATTTCAAAGTAAATATTGTGTAGTATCCCGAGTCAAATGTCCAACTTAAAATCTGAATTCTATCCAATAACTAATAATCTTTACATATTAGTTGTAAATGAAAGCCACTTAATCTCAGACAGTACTCAGCAAAATAGAAATGGTGTTCTTGGCCAGAAACGTTAGAGTTCTCCTTATATTCTAATATTTGCAAGACATTTTACTCCACATGCGTTCCAGATACTGAAAATTCCTACAGACAGACAAGAGTTGCCAGGGATAGCTGGCTATAAGCTTCAACTCCACAGAGTCATGAGCTTGGTAGAAACAACTTATTTTAAATATGCAGAAGTTGGCAGTTGTCCTTATCTGTCATGAGAGGAGTCCACAATACACAGAATATCATTAAGAGATCAGACCCCAGCTGTAACTGCAATGTGAACATTAGAACCAAGCCTAGGAACTAATCCAAGTTCTGACTTGATTTTTATTGTTACTAGTCTGGATGCTTGATTGAGAATGATTTAACAAGTCATCACTAAAGCATAGCCAGAGGATTTTTGCTTCTTCCGCACTATGCCTTAGCCTTGAACTTGCATCCAATCAGAAGTCCTTTCTTCTCCACCTTCAAGGGAGAAGGATTAGCAACAGTGAAGTAGCACCTTCTACAGGAGTTATAAAGTGGCAATTAGAGGCCAAGATCATGCAGTGTCAAGGGAGAAAGCACAACTTTATCCCAGAAAAGTAATTTGTTATTAAGGAAACTACTAATGGTTAAGGAAGCTACTGTTTAGTCAGTTGGATGCTATCAAGCACTTATGTCAACAATCAAAAGCTTCCTCTTCCTTTATGCCAAACTTAATCACAGAGCAAAATGCCTAAAGACCACAAGACCTGCACGTTAATTCCACCTTAACCCTTCTCTATTGCATGAATGAACTATAAATACACAATGGATAAGAAATATACACAGTGCTATTAAAATTAGCCCTGAAGTCATATGGTACTACAGTCAGTGAGATGAGTGTATTTCACACCTACAGTCACCTAAAAGAAACGCTCCAGCACTTCAAATGATCAGTATCTTAGAGCCAATACTACAAACCAAGTTCCCACAGGACAGGGGCACTAGTTCATTGACCATTATTGTACATGTAGCAATAGGAGCTTTTCAGTACTGAGACTCCACAAGCTATGATTAGCTGCCAAGTCACAGTTCTGCTCTTCCTTTGCATAAGTGTAGCGCTGGCATTGCCACGAGGAATAACTAGTAGCAGTTTGACACCACTGTGAGCTTCTGCATACCGCCCTTTGTAGGGACCTTACACTTCCCTGGCATGTGTCTATGCAGCATCTCTGTCAATGCTACCTCTCAATACTTTGCAAGAGTAGTTGGGTATTTTTAGCCACTACCAGGTATCCAGGTGGACTTCTATGAAAGGACCATGCAGAGTATTAGTCTCAAGTACCAAACCTCAGTTAACTGGCAGGTCTGTGCTGTTTTAGCAGTCTGGGGTACTTTAAGAAATACTTCATGTATTGTAACCAACTATAGATTCCAATTTAGGAGATACTCCGTTTTACTTCAGTGCTAACAGAATAACGGAGACCAATATTTTTAATTGCTTATTTTTTTTATTTCTCCCCCACACACTGCATTTAAGATTTACAGTGGTTTTTAAAGACCATCCATAACTAAGAGGTAACAGACAAGATTGTTTCAATCATACATACAAAATTACTTATGTTTACAAATTTTTGGCAATCATAATAACCCGTTTATTTCCTATTGCCATCGCCCCAATCATTGAAAAAGACAGTGTACAATAATTTACATTTGAAGTATTTCAAAGTGCTCAATAGTGATTTTTCAAGAATAATATTTACAAGTGCCTTATACACATATGTACAGGTGTTACAAGTTGTGGCTGGAATATGGCTTTCTATGGAAAGTGCCTTATATTTGGTCAATGGTGTTACTGACTGACCAATCCAAGGGTTACTGACAAAACAGTAACCACTAAGAGCTGAATTGTTGTGGACAAGTATTTACAGATTGTTGTTAAGCTGTATAAAATGGCTATTTACATCAGTGTTCCATAAAGTATCTTCTTTCTTCCAAGAATGGAGGAAGTCTTTCAGCCACAAACCTGGTTACTATCCCCAAAGAGCGTAAAACACAAGTAAACCGGAAGGGATTGCTGATCCAGTGCTCACACCATATCATCATCTGTGCTTACAACAGATATCTGTACAAAATAAGCACAAGTTAGCTGCAAATGTACCCAAAAAAATATAAAACAATGCACATCACTACACAACAGTTTAAAAATCAGAGCTAGTTCTGCAGGCTAGTGACCACATTCAGCACTAGTTGCTCCATCCCAGGTACAGGCGACTTGTTGCCTACTACAACTTTAACCTTGATTAAAAGGACAACTTCTCAGTTGATTCAGCCCCAGTGTCTGGCTGCAGCCAGCAGCTTTCAAGAGCAAAGACCTCTCCTAAACTCGTCAGATACGATCTAGCAGTCTTTATATCTACTCTGAGAACCTGGAGCCTCAGCCATGCCAATAAGTTTACTTACTGCAGGGTAGGTGTGTCCTACTGAACCACTGTGTCTTCCAATATCAATTGCAATGTCCTCTTCTGTAGTTTTTAGGTAGACAGGATTATCAAAATTCATACTCTTCATGTTCTTCTGCTGCCAGTTACGCCACATGAAGTAGCCAGACACTGCAGCCATCACCAGCAATACTTTAGGGAAAAGAAACAGATTGCAAATATGGAGTAGGGTCATGCTGAGCTCTTGCCTAAGAGTAGCTTGTCTCACCACAAGGTGTCCCAAAGGCTAGTGAATGCTATACTCACAGACAGGGAGAACAGTCCAAGCTGCTGACGCTTCTCCAGCTGCAGCTACTTCAGATGTTGCACCAGTGATGTTGAGTCCTGCATGAGAATTTGAGCTAGTGAACTTGCTTACTGACAAAAATGATAGACTTTGGTCAGATGCAAGCACTTCCCAAGCCCAGAAGCTGCTATCATGTATTAGCTTTTCAGTAACACACCGGAAGACAGCCTAACAGGCTACATCCTATATTAGTAGAAAGATTTTTTTATTGCTTGCCTTCTCTGAGCACTCCTGGGATTTCATGGACCTTGAAGGTTCCACATTGCCATAAGTGAACTAATTCTGTTTATCACATGCTCCAGCTGTTGTATTTGTACTACACACATGACCTGGCCTGTGTTTTCTACTTGCATGCAAAGGAGAAAACTTTAAAGTAGACTAGTGGGTCAGTTTGCATTTAATTTCTCTAATGTTTAGCAGTCTGAGTTATTGGGACCAGTACCTCCAGGAACTAGTCCAACAGTTGGAGATTTTTCTGTTGTTCTGGTATCTCTAGCATCAGTGTAAGCCATAGTTGTTCCAGTACCTGAAACTAATTATAGATCAAGAACCCAGTTACTCCTGAAGTTCTGCAATGCCTTAGCTATGACAGCCATGACAGTGAATGTTTAGCAGATGGCAGAATGAGCATGCAGCTTGTTAGCTTTACTGGAAACGCTGACATTAGTTATTTCACTAGCATACTGTCAGCTGATGGGTTTGGATCAAAAATAATTCCGAGAACCAGGCTAGACAGTTAATCAGGCATGAATTGCAGATATTTAGAGTCACGATAACAGTAAGTCACCCCCCTCACTCACTTTAGTTTTTCTGCGTGAGGTTTTAGTTCCCCAAGTTTACTGGTTTGGTACAGACTTTGATACATATAGCAACCCTTTAGAGCAGCCAGCTGAGGATATATCTTGCATTCAGTGCTCTAATTGTGGCAGTCAGAATCAACATGCAATAGAGTATATGGCACCTTGGAGTTTCTAGTTCCACTTCACCCGACAAATAAAAATAATCCTGCCATATAGACAGTGCTCAGGGTAGTAGCAGCAGCATATTTGTTTGAACCACTAAAGGAGGTCCAAATCAAGATTTTTTGGCCAGCAAGATGAATCTACCAGCTTTTCAGCACTGTAGAGCCGTGTTAGCTCATATCCCTTGTTCTATAAGAAAGGGGCTCGGTATATTTTGTACATGTGCTTGCTGCCTGCAGAAAGCCATGGAGGCAAAAGGTCTTTTTGCAAATGGTGATGATGCAGCAGCCAAGCACAGAGTTCAAATAGCACCTGCAGACTTTGAGGGACAGCTTAATGCATGCTAGAAGATCATGCTCCCCCAAGATAAGTTACAACAGATTA
This sequence comes from Tapera naevia, assembly GCA_033556795.1. NCBI lineage: Eukaryota > Metazoa > Chordata > Aves > Cuculiformes > Neomorphidae > Tapera > Tapera naevia. Next base: position 1,736,903 of record JAUMJJ010000044.1, on the reverse strand, counting down.
ATCCATGCAAAGCTGTCAGCCTGTGCTGCCATATCTGTCTCCAGCAGATTCAGTAGCACTACTCCCTCCTCATTCATCCTGGAAAAGGCTTCGGTCACATTACCATACCTGCACATCTCAGACCATCCTCCTGCAAGATGTAACCAACAGGACATGCACAGGTGTACTTTGGAGAGTGTTCATTTATCTGAGGAGCCGGCAGGCACAGGTAGCTACAGCCTCCATTTGCCACATTCTCTTCACACCAGTTCCTGCCTGTTGGTACAGCAATTTACAGGAGTGACCTTTCATACTCCAGGTGTATAGCATAATTATTTGGTCAATAATTGCTCTAGTAGAGTTACTTGTCTTGCCAGGTTATAGATTTGTATCTGCTCTGCCTAAGAAAGAGCAATTGCAACTGGGGTTGCTCTCAAGTCCATAACAGACGCTTATGTTAGAAGCTCCAAGCACATTTAGAAATAAAACAGACAGCTATGCAGGGAAGGGATACCATCTACCACCACCCAAGCTGGGCAGGCCTCTTACAAAGTGTACACCGACATAACTATAAACTGCATCAGAGTTACCTGAAGGCTGAACGAGTTCATGATACACAATGATGTCCTGTGCATCATTGAGGTTGTTCACTAAGGTAACCAATTCAGATCCACTAAATTTATTCGCACCATACACTGCCTCATTCTCTCCATCAATCCAGTAGACACGGTCCTAGAAAACAGTCGTTGCATTCCATTACCTCTGTGCTATCAGCACCATAATTACTAGCCGTACACTAGCAAGAAAAGGATCTTTGACAATTACTACAGGAAGTCATTCTTACCTCAAATATTGTCAGAGCAAGAGGGTGAGGAAGGAACATATGAGACTTCAACACAATTCTACGGTCCTGGCCATTCAAGTCCACACTTGACAGCATATGTAGTTTAGAATCAAGCCAGTAGAGACGGCTTTTTACAAGATCTAGAAGGAAAAACACACACATATTTACTATCTACATGGAGAAAACCTCCAAAGCCTCCTGCAAAAGTTGAAAGACCTACAGGTTCAAAAACAGTTGCAGCGTTGCCCTGGTTTCTTACCATATTGGCATACAGGAGGCTGCTGCAATGCTGCTTAAGTGCCCTGTGCCTCAACTATAACACAGAGCAGTGCAAGAAAAGTTATCATTTCAGTATCTGAGAAGTGCTATCTGTGCCTACTGCAGTGTCTCCAAACACACAGGAACTTCCCATTTTCAGAAGCTGAAAACAGTTCTGATGGATGACCTTGACTTTTGTAGCAAACAAATTGCTAAAGCTCCAGAATACCTCTGGAACAGAGACAAGTTCAACATACCTAGAGCAATTCCATTAGGCCACTGGATTTCTGTTGTCACAAGCTGCTGTCTGTCAAATCCATTCATTCCTGCTTTTTCAATTTTTGCTGGCTCACCCCAGTCTGACCAGTACATAAAGCTGTGAAGCAGAATTTACAATGTGTGATGCACTACAGTACTCTGTAGTATCACTCAATTATGAACAATAACCAACAAAGACTACCTAAGTCAATTATCAAAACATGGAGTAGCTGGTAGGTTTGCTCTTTTAAGAGAGCCAGGACAAACACTTACCCAGAGAGAGGATCTACAGCAATAGAAGCTGGCTCTCTCAGCTCAGAGAGAAACAAAACCTTTCTTTTTGTGCCATCTAGGCTAGCCACTGAAATGGTCTTTGCAGTTGAGTCAGACCAGTAGATGTTCTTATAAACCCAGTCAACAGCAATTCCTGAAGGGCTGTGTATGTTGTCCAGGATTCTGACATGTGTTCCAACTTTATCACGGGTATCTATAGAGGCACTGAAAGACATGAAATACTATGTTCAAACCCTTCCTCCACAGATACTATCATTTGGCATGCCTCAGCAAATATTGCACACACATCTTGGGCAGAGAAGGTAGAAGATGCACTTGACCCTTTGCATTATTTTTGCCTTTTCTGCAATTGCAGCAGCAGTTACTAGAAATTCACTAGGCATACACATTGCTACTCGTGGGAACTTGCATCTACTGTACTTTGTCTTTATGACATCAGAAATCTAGTTCTCATCACCAGAGTCTAGAGAAGAATATCGGGTAAAATGTGGATGGTTTAGGGGAGCACAGTAAGTTTCAGAAGCTACACCCATTTACCTGAAGATTGCTTTTTGGCTGAAGTCAGCCCAGTAAAGTTTTTGCTCAGCGATATCAGCATCTAGAGCTACAGTGTTTCTTAGCTGCTCTACTAGCTGAATATATTCTTTCCTCTCAAGGCCAATCTTCCTGATATCCCGGCGGTTGGTGAAAATCAGACATGGTTCTTTCCCTATGAAAAGAATGTAAGTTTTATCTGTACTTCTAGACATGTATTTACATACTGTTCTTTTATGAGTTTAAAAAGACATTCTATTTAGTATATTCTATTCCACACTTGCTAGTGGATGCTGACAGAGATCTTTGCTGTGCCACATATTATCCTTTTCTCCCTTCACAACTTGATAGGGAGGGTCCTCCTGTCCAGGTAGCAGACAAGCAGTTTATATCAGGCAGCTTTAAGTACTGAATCATGACATGATTCAAAGTGTTACGACTGTTCAGTTCTGTATAAGTTATATTGTTATCAGCACAACTAGTGTCAAAACCTCAACAGGATAAACAGTACTTCACTTGCTACCTCATTTCAAAGTGAGGATACAGAAGTCTTATGCCAATACTCACCCACTGCCTTGCACACCCCAGTAGCAAGATCCATCTGATAGCCACGGCTACATTCACATTTGTAGCCCCCTTTCAGGTTGATACAGATCTGACTACAGATACCAGGGTTCTGGCATTCATCGATATCTGCAAAGACAATTTAATTTGTTTACATCTGCAACATCATCAGTAGGGTCCATGTTAATCTTCTTGATACTTGCCTCCACAGGTTCTCCTGTCTATGAGTTCAAACCCAGCTGGGCAGTCACATTCATAGCCAATAACAAGATCTCTGCAGATATGAGAGCATCCGCCATTGTTCACCATACATTCATTTACATCTAGAAAAAGAAAAATTGGCCACTTTGGAGACAGCACACATATTTAAAAGTCTTAGAGTGCTTTACCAGTTACCCACTCATTTTCTAATGATGCCTGCCACATCTGACAAACTATTCCTGCACATGAAGCCACATGGAAGAGACCCTCATCAAATTCATATTTGCTGAGCTATCAGCATGTAACTTGCTATACTGGTTGGCCATAGCAGACAAAAATTGAGGCTTATGGAAGTTTCAGAGTTTAATGCCTTGAAGTGCCTTCTGGCCATGGAGAAGTCATCCCAGCTAGGATAAAACTAGCTTATTGACTAGGTTGCTCCCAAGGAAGTGCAGATATGCATTCCACAATTTGTTCACTTACTACACTCCTTGAGGGGCTCATCACTCCAGTCCTTGCAGTCTCTCTGCTGGTTACACACTTTATTGACATCTATGCATTCTCCACTTCTGCATTTGAATTTGCCGGGTCCAGAGCACTGAATAACTGAGATAATGAAGATGATGAGGCACGTACCAGCTTCAACAGATATTATGCAAAGACTTTGTTCTTGCTTAGTTCCATAATTACCATTGTTACAACTTGCTTCATCAGTGCCATCCAGACAGTCTCTCACACCATTGCACTGCCTACTCCCATGGACGCAGTTCCCATCTTCACACCTGAATTGGTCTGGTCTACAGGTCCGAGAAGCTGAGGACACAGCCATTACAGACTTAAACTCCCAAGGTCTGCTGAAGGAAGGAAAATAAAACAGGAGCCAAACAGCACCTCCTAAAGAAAGGCCAAGTTAACTTACGGCAGTTGGTTTCATCACTTCCATCCTTGCAGTCAGGATCTCCATCACAGCGCCACTTTTTGTGGATACATTCACCTGAGCCACATTGCACCTCACTGACAGAGCACTTCACAGGAGGTGCAGGCTGGCGGCCACATTGCTCTAGAGATTCATCTGAGTGGTCAGAGCAGTCAGCATCATCATCACACACCCAGCTGATGGGGATGCAAGTGGAGCTCTTGCACTGGAACTCATGAACTCCACAGGTAGGAGGTGCACACTCCAGCTCATCACTGCCATCGCTGCAGTCATCTTGACCATTGCAGACAAAGCTCTTGGAAATACACTGTCCACTGTTGCATGTGAACTCTGCTGGACTGCAAGTCACATTGCCTGAAGTAACAGGATAAGAGAGATCAGCACACTGTCACAAGGACATAGACTTTTGTATGAAGGTGTTTTGCATTACACATTTTCATCAGCTGTTAGCTGACATAAGAGTGAATACAACTTTCTGAAGCAGCAAGTTTATTCTGCTTCAGAGTGTGAGTCTTTCAGAAAACAGACTAAAACCCTCTGAACCAGAGACAGAAGATAAGAGAATTGCTAACTCTAGAATACAGACTAAGATTAAAGTAGCCAGATAGTCAGCATGCACTCAGTTTGAAATTCAATTGTTTTGTGCTGGCAGTTTACCTGGACCACTGGGTATAACAGATCAAGGTCGTGCAGCAGTTCATCCTGTGGTATTAAGAACAGCCATACAACTTACACCAGCACAAATTATGCTGGTTTAACAGCAGGGTAGCTAGCAGCTCAATATGCCTAGGTCGACAGTTTTATCAGCTTTGTTAGAAATGTCTGTAGATTTACTTGACAGATAGAGGCATTTGCTTGCTGAGTAAGGCAGCAGCTCAACAGATATAGCAGAATTCTAGAGATTTGTAAGGTAAGGTGGCTCTGATGGAAGCTAGCCCTGTGGCTCTGGTTACATCAAATTTGTCTCTGGACCTTAAACAACTTAAACAACTCAGGTATACAAGTTCATTAGAACAAGCCCGAAATGCTGCACTCAAATGCTGGCACTGGCAGCATCACTTCTGTGCTGGCCTGAAGCTGCCTTCCAATGCCTGAAACGTATCTTCCCTAGTCTGCACTTTCAGACTAAGTGCACTGAATACGCCAGGACAGGCCCATAAATCAGATCAGCTGTACCCTGGGTCACAAGTCACTACTAGATTTTTAGGAGACCATTTGTTAATGTAAGCAGCAACTAGAGCTACCTTTGAGAAACTCTACACATAGCAAGTTCTGATGGTTTGTCTGAAAAGTGACTAAGTCTGTGGCTATTGCCAAAATTAGCCAGAGACCAAAGACAGATGTTGCATAGCTTATATTACTGTAGTTCTTAGCTTAGCAGAACAGAGGAGTGTTAGAACAAGTCTATTTTGTTAAGCAGGCTGCAATACAAAATGAACGTAGTTTCAAGTATATATTGATACTAGAATAAATATATCTTCCCAGATATACTGCCCAGCTAGCTCCTCTCCAGACAAGTCAATTTCAAATAGAGTTATGCAGCCACCATTTCTTCCCTTACCACAATTCTCTTCATCTTCTCCACTGTCACAGTCTTTTTCACCATCACATTTCCAGGACACTGGGATACACTGGGTTGACTGAGGACCACAGCTGATTTCATTTACCCGGCATGTTCTCATATCTATTGAAAAAAGTTTAAGTTCAATTTAAGAGTTCCGAAATTTAAGAGCTACTGATCTTGGGTTTTAGCAGTTATCCTGAAAGTTCAGACTGAAAGGCTTCAGCTCTGTACAAAGCTGCAGTTAGATGCCAGCATCCATCTAAGTTCATGGCTCTGTCACAGAAGAGGTTACAATAGTCTGCAGTGTTTAGTAAAAAGAATCCTTCTGAGTCCTAACAAGTTAGTGTCTTAAGGGTACTTTTGTAGTGGCAGTGTTGTGATTGCACATCAGTTACACTGTAGACGCTCGAGCTATAACACCTAGTAGTAGGCAGAAGTTATGCCAAAGTGCAGCAAGACTTTGCATTCCTCAGTGTAGATCTCACTGACACAGAGAAATGAAGCTTCACAGATATATATTCCTCGATTAGTTACCATACTTAAGACTGCGGCTGCTAACTGTGAGACCGCACAATCAAGCCTCTTCAGTTCTCCTTCCCACCCCTCTGACGTCAATCACTCAGTTCCTACACTAGCTCTGGTTATCTTGTGAAGTAGTTGTGCTGGAAGCCAGTGATGACTTGGTGAACAAGCAAACGGTCAGACCTGTTGTGTTTTGATTGCTGCTTCTGACTGTCCGTAAAATACTTGCTATCTGTTATCAGGTACAAGTGCAGAGTCCATTCAGTTCTACATCTTTTTAAGTACTAAAAAGTCTTGTCAAGACCTCGATGCAGCCAAAGACAGGTTGGTTCATCCTTGGTTTAGGAGAGGAGCCAGGAAGTCAACTTATTACTCCCCACAGGCTCGCCTGCACTGACAAGCCAGGCTCACTTACGGCACAGCTCAGCACTCTCATCAGACCCATCCTCGCAGTCTGGATCTCCATCACACTGCCATCTGTTAGGCACACACTGACCACTGAGGCACACAAAATCAGATTCAGCACAGGTCTTCTTCACTGCAATGGTAAAGAAGAGTCACTTGTTTAGATACTAGAGCTTATCTTGTTTATTACAGCTAGGGATCAACTGCCTTGCCCTAAGAAAGGGATCCAATATACTTAGTTCTTGGATGTCTGGTGTCATCTCCACCAGTCTGATGACAGCATTGTTTAACGCTTCCTAGAGAGTTACACTGTGCAAAGAGAAATACTTATCGTCCTCTAAGCAGGTACTGAAGGAGTGCTCTTGTTAACGGAGATATGCTGCCAGAATAGCTGCTGCTTTGAACAAACTTGAGTTAAAGTAAGGACTATGGATATTAATACTCAGATTTTGAACTCCGAGTTTACTATCAAAGCATTTGATTTGTCATTACAGAAGCAGAGTACTTTGCAACTCTAAGGTAACAGTTAAGGTCTGATCAAGCAGACTGGCAGTTCAAACACACTAGTGTTGGATATTGGGTCTGTTTTGCCTCATCTCTAAGTATGTCTAGTCATCCATCCTGGCCTTTATGTCTGCTTAAAGCATGAGCTGGCAGACAAAGACAGGCTTATTCTTTATAGAAGACTCAGCAAAAATAACTTTTGGATATAAAACATGTCATTTAACCATTAAATAGCCAACAGCCAGGTGTTAACAGCTTCTACTATGTTTTCAAGCAACAACTGAGAACAGGTGACTGTTCTTGACAGTCATCACCCTCACAAATAAAAAGTTCTGTTCACCAACATTTCTCCCAGTCACCAATTCCAGGAGATTTTCTTAGTATTTAGGAAAATTTAGCTGCCTCAGATGCATACAAGGCATTAAGACAGTTCCCCCAGTAGTTGTCTGGAATTTGTCCTCTACTCCATATTCTGACGGTCAGAAGTGCTATACAGGTTAAGCATCTCTGGCTATTCACTATTAAGTCCCCACTGCACACTAGTAAGTACTACTACAGCGGTATTATTTTGATTACTTACCACAAGAACCCTCATCACTGCCATCTGAACAGTCTTCATCACCATCACATTTCCAAATTAAAGGAATACAGCGTCCATTACTGCATGGGAATTGGGACTCCTCACATTTTGTTCTCACACCTTCAATGAAAAAAGAAACCTAAGCCCTTATACTGTTCAGCAATACTTTCTTGCTTTCCCCCACTGCTGATCAAGAAGTTACCCAGTTTGATAAACAGCATAATATTAGCATGAAAACAGAGTCTCATTGAGTTTTTCTTTTCAAGGCAGGGCCAATTTTGCAAGGCAGAGGTACGTATGCACACAATGATTTCTGCTGTCCAGCACCTGGAATTGCACTCTCAAAATTTTTCAAACTTTAAGCAAACTCAGTTTAAACTTGACTAATATCAAGCTGGATTAACATTTCGGTATTCTGCTGCTAACACATTGCTGTAGAACCCCTAAGACTGTAAAGAAAGCTTAGATATCTGCTCTGTAGTAGAATAAAGAGTTTTCACGTTTTAAGTTACTCCTCAAAAAGGGCACCCAGAGACATTTGTTAGCATACAAAAAAAGTGTCATTACTTACCTGGATCTTGCTTATTAAAGCTAGAGCAAGTGCAGTGGTTAAGAGAGCAAGATAATTTCTCTCTTCCTTCTGGAAGCAAGTCTGTTGTCTCCCAGCTGATAACAGTCTTGATTAGTTAGCAGGCTTGAGTAACATACCGCTTTCTGCTTGGTGCTTAGAGTTACAGTGCATTTTCCAGTGTAGCTTCAGCTCTAAATCTGTAATGACCTCTTTCCTAAAGGGAATTCTCTTTGTCTCCAAGCATGTGGTAACTGCTACTAAAAGCAGCAACCTGCTCCTTCAGCATCTAACCCCGAGCAGTTCCATGTAATGCGTGCAGGCATGTGTGTAAGCTCATGCATTAGTATTAGCTGCACATATCTACAGCATGATGCAAGACTCTGCCTCCTCCTTGGTTTATTTCATTACTTAGTAGAGGCATTTTGTCTTGGAATTCCAGGGCTGACAAAGGGCATCAAATTGTAGTTGAACATTACTTGCTGGTTTGTATCTTCTGTGTGCGAAATGCAAAATGCAAGAGTTTCCAAATGGAGGGAAGCTGTTCAGCCTTTTCACATTATATTGGCCAGCCATCAGACACTAAGCAATGGCAAACCCTGGACAGACTACAAACAAGTATAACATGGGCAATTTTACCTGCTGAGTGCCTCGCAAATTCATGCTACGTTTGAAACAGCAGGCTAATGAGCTCTGCTGATGTTTCAGCCACCTTAGTGGCTGAGTGAAACACTCTCTTGCCAGACAGTAAAGCTGAACAACTTGTTCCATGGAAACTGTTCAAAGAACGCAGCTCTTGTGCCCTCTATTTCCATCCCTCTTCTCTTTTTCAGGATGGGAGGTACACTAGAATGCACTTTCAAATATAGCTTTGGAAAGCTACTACTATTCGGTCAACAGCTGTCATACAAGTAGCTCACCTTGTGCTAGAAGACACCACACAGCCAGCTTAGAGGGTGCAGAAGTCACAGCTGTCAGCTTGGTTTAAGCCTGACATCACCTTGTTGTCCAGGAACCTCTAACAGAAGTAGCCCTCTGCCTGCAAGGCCTGGTCACATGTTATTCCAGTTGTTATTTACTACGACCTAAAATACACACCGCCTGACTCCTACTAGATTTGAGGCATTCTCATCCAGACTTTCAAAGTGAGAACAGTCAACCTCTCCCAAAATAGCATACTAGAGATATTAGACTAAACCTGCCACTCAGGAGATCCCAAAATAACTCCACAGTTCTTAGTTACCCCATTTCAAGCTAGAATAACTAGCAAAAGCTTTCTAAGACTCCCTAATACATTGAGACTAACAAACATCACATCCCTTTGACCAAATGCTACAGAGAAGCTACACACCAGGCTAAATGAAATAGTAACTTAAGTTGGAATAACAGCTACAACTTCAGGATCCTCACAACAAACCATTCCAATAAACTATCACTGCTCCTGCAGCTGATACCAAGTGAAATGTCAGAGCAACTACTTTTGTTAGCAGAGAAACAAGTAAAGAACTGACAGCACCTAACACCTACAGGGACACAGAGGTAAAGGTCATCATCTGTTGCTACGCCTGAAAACATCCATCAAACTCTAACGGCTTCTTGTAGTGAGCTCCAGTTGAGACGGAGGTTAGTTCGAGCCAGTAACTAACTATGGTCCTCTGTCTTATACCAAGCACAGTTCTGCAATGTCTGGTGACCATATAGTCATGACACTACCACTATAATCCACTGCTGTTTGAAGCAGTGGAGTCAAGCCTCAGTTGCAGCTTCAGTTACCAGTCACTTCATGATTTTTAGACCAGCATCAATTAGCCACTAACTCAAAGCTTCTCTTCATGTACTACTTATATATCAGAAGAAACTTCACATCTTTTCTCTTCCTTGGGATAAGGCTTAGACAAAAGATGTACAAAGCAAGTAACTTCACAGCCCGTGATTGCTAACACATTATTTTACTGTTCCCCAGGCAACTACTTACTAGAAGCTGGCTCATAAGCAGCAATTCGTGCAGGGTGAAGGATCACAGTTATAATAACTACTCAAGTTAAAGTAGCTTTCTCCATACCTCTGCTGTCACTCTTTGTCTAAGCCCCTTGCGTAAATTATCAGCTTACTTGTCTGGGCTGCCTCAAACATGTGACACTTCGGTGCTGCCATCCGACACCAAGTCCCACAAAATCTTGCAACAGTGATTGAGAAACATCGGGAGAGCTCAACCAGGAACCAGCTAAGACTCTCCCCAGACCCTAGCCATTCCAATTACTAGCAGAAGAGAGCTGGTGGGGCCACTAACTCAGATTAAGGGAAGACAGTCTAAATCAGTTGTCCTCCACTGTATGATTTCTGACTACAGCACACTAGCAACTTCAGCACCTGCCAGCTTGTTCCTTCATACCACAGCTGTTTAATCATATCTATCATAGGTTGGACATGCAGGCAACCTATTTGACATGGAAACTGAGGGATGACTAGGCCAACATTTCCCCTCCTGCTCTTTGTATGAGGACTGGATGCAAAAATCCCCTGGCTGAGCTCTTCCTGATAGACTCAGTGATCATTCTACCGCATGGAGCTCAGCCTACAAGGCCCAACTACCTTTAAGCACAGCCAAGCCAAGGTCTGACACACAGGCCTATATTAGGGCACTAGTCAGGAGACTAAGAGCTATACAACAATGCAGACATCAATTGCCACCTCCCACCTAGAGGAGCAGCCCGGACCTCGGTTCCTGTAGGAAGGAAGGAATCAACCAACCAATTGATTACTAGCTCAGCTCAAGAGAAAAATCTTTTTACTTGACCATCCAATTGGCTTAATATGTAAGTCCCTCTGCCACAGGGGTAACAGCTCCTACTCCGGGAGGCAGCCCTGCATCTCGCCACGAGCGGCGCTACCAAGGGGAGCCCAGCCCGCAAGGAGAGACCCGGCGCTAGCAAAACTCAGCCTTGCCACCAGGTGGAGATCCCTTATGGTGGTTGAGGGATTAGCCCTGAACCAGAGCCATGCCAATGCTGCTGGATGCCACAAAGCCAAAGTTGCACACTACTTCGACAGCACGTTCAACGCCGCAAGCTTTCCAAGGGCTCTTCTTCCTTCCTCCACGACAAAGCCCCTGTCCTCCGCGACACCTCGCCAAACCCCAGGCACGCAGACCCTGCCCGCAGCAACAGGCACAGGCGCGGGGAACGAGACCCGCCCGCAGCACCCGGGGCGCTCCCGGGAGAGGCGCTCCCCGGGGCTGCGGTAGGGCAGGGGCTTGGCCCCACGCTCGCCGCGGGGCGCGAGGGGGGCCGGACAGCGCTTCCCCCGACAAGAGGGGCAGCCGCGGTGGTAGAAGCCTCGTGTCGCCGGGGAGCCCAGCCCCGCCCCGGCGGCCCCCTCCGCCGAGCCCCGCTCCCTACCCCCACCCGCCCTGGCGCGGCGGGCAAGCGGGCTGGAGGAAAAAAAAGAGAAGAAAGGAAAGGGCGGTGGGAGAAGGAACCATTGCGAGGGGCGGCAGCAATTAGGAGCAGCCCCGACGGTTCTCGCCCCAGCCCCACCCCAGGCCCCGCACTCACCGTCGGCGACGGCGCGAAGGCAGCTGAGGGTGAGCAGCAGGCAGAGCGCCCGGCAGCACGGGACCGCCCGCCGCCCCGGGCCGCCGCCGCCGCCCCTGCTCGGCTCTCCGCGCTGTCGGTCCGGCCGCATCGCCGCGCCGCGGGCGGGCAAAGGGAGGGAGGGGAGGACGCGCGGGCAGGCGCCGCGGTCGGAGAGGCGAGGAGACCGGGAGGGAGACGGAGGCACGCACGGGGGGGGAGGGTGTCCCCGCGGCGCTCTTATAGCCGCCGCCCGGCCGCCCAGCGCGGCCGCTGGTGACTCACGGCGCCGCGCCGGGCCCCGGTTGGCTCGCCAGCGCCGCCTGCCCCCGCTTCCTCCTCCGCGGCACCTGCGGCCGCCGCGGCGCGCCCGCACACCGGCTCGGCGCAGCTCGGAGCGGTGAGTGGTGCTGCGGCGGGGCGGGCAGAGCCCCCGCGCTCCCCCCTGCCCGCGGCTTCCCTTCCTTTCGTCCTTCCGTAAGCGGGGCGGGGGCGGCGCGACCCCGCTGCCGGTGTCCGCGCCCGGGGTGCGGGGTAGGCGCGGCGGGAGGGGGATGCGGCGGCGGGCGCGGTGTCTTTGTTTCTCCCCTTGCCCCAAAGCCGGTGCCGCCGCGGGGAGGGGGACTCCCCCCGTCCTGGGCGGCCGAAATCCGCGTTGCGGGGTGTTTTTCTCGAAAAAAACATTTCTGCTATCTAGTGCCACCCCCCTCCCGCCGCGCTCGTGCTCGCCTGCCTGTGGGTTTTTCCTCCCTTCGTAGAGGAACTTGACTTAAAACGAAGTGGGCGCTGCTCTTGAGGAGGAAAAATCACTACTTCTGCATTCTCCGATGAGGGATCGGAGTTAATTCGTAATTGCACAAAATGATATGGCAAGGTCATGTAATTAGAAGCTTAACGTTTTATTTTAAGGAGGAGAATTGGTAGTTTTATTCTGCATTTGTAGCGTTTTGAGCATCCAATTATGTCTTGGTGAAATAAAGGAAGAGAAGAAGGGTTGTTAAAATGATAATTTGGTTTTGTTCACAGCAGTCTTAGAATTTGCAATTGAGGCTTAGCTATCTTCTGCTTTTTTTTATTTATTGCATAGACTTGCTATTTTATGGTAATATATTGCTGTGCTACTAATATTGTAGTGGAGATATAAACCTCAATAAGCTGCTCCATCCACAAATGTTGAAAAAGCTGATTGCTGTTTCTTTCCTTGGAAATGAAGTCTTGATTTAGTAGCGTAGTATTTTAATTCTTTTTCAGTAATTTGGATGATTCCTCCTATGAAGTAAGCATCTTTGAGACTGTTTCCTAATGCCGTAACATATTTCTTTATATGTTATTTGCAGACTGAAGCCCATTTTGAATCGTGTTCAGTTGTATCATGGCTCCACTACAGACAAACGGTACAACTGCATGAATAACTTCGGAGTGGATTATTGTTTGCTCTTCATGTAACGAACCAGTGTCTGGGTCATCCAAATGGGCAAAGAGTTGATGTATCAGAGACTTGTCAAAGAAATCAAGATTTGATTTTTTGTAACTGAAATACGTCTGGGAATGATGTTTCTATAATGCGTAAAATGTGAAGAGAGCAGTTCCTAGTGTTTGCCTCCCTATAGCGCCTCTACCTCATGGTCTCAAGGGCAGCAGGAGAAAGGCTATGCTTTCCCAGGCTGCCTGCTGTGTGGCATTAGATGCTACAGCATTGTTCTTGCAAACATATGCTGCTTCCAACAAGAAAAATCTACTGTGTGCAAGAGGGTTGACTGGGATCCTCAGGAAGATGGCTTAGTATAAGTGGTACACTGAATACATCATTCTCCTTGCAGATCTTCAGCATGATGTATTGCCGTCAGTTGGGTGCTTGCTCTTGCATGGTCTGCTGGGCTTTGGGCTGCACAGCATTTTCACAAATGTCCTGTTATCATTACAGAAATATTTTACAAGCCATGCACTGAGTGCAGCAATACACAAGAAGACTCCAGTCATGCAGAAATATGGGGCTGGAAATAACTTAGTGTATGCCGGTGGTTGATGATCTTCCTTGTTTGTCTGTGGAAGATACAGTTTTACTGACAGAAGGAAAAGTGGTCTTTGTTCCCTGCATTATTGTTGCTCCATGAGCACCTGCACTTGGCTTTGTAGTGGGGAAGCAGCTTTCTATCTTGGATGTACCTAGCTTTTTGCACACATAAGGGTGCGGACTGCAGAGCAGAACTTGCTGTAAAATGATTTTTTGCTTTTCAAGTAAGTTAAAATGTATGAGTAGGCAAATGCATAAATCTGATGATCCTTAGGAACTGGTGGAGTCTACAGAAAAGGATCTTGGACACCTTAGCACCATTCTTACAGGAACTCATTTAAGAAACTTGCCAGTAACCTGCCAGTCCTACAAGGAGATCTGTGAGATCCATGGGAGCCAGGAGACATCTGCACTGAGGTTTCATGCCTTTGCAGTGGCCACAGTCCTGCAAAGGCTTGCTTCATGTGGGAACAAGAAGGTGTCTGTAGCATCTACGGTGTGTGTAATGAATTGTAATGTAACTTTGTTCATACACAACAGGGGTGCAAGCCAGAATAGATCTACCCAGGAGAATTGGAATAAAGTTACGGGTTTCTGTTGGAAATATGCACAGTTACAAGAATAGCAGTCCTACTATGCTAGTGATAGTGTAGGAGCAAAGCACCCCCGGGGGATCTAAGAAAGGACACTGAATTTTGTAGAGCACAGGGCTAATGTTTCCAAAACAACTTAGGAATTATACAGGGATACTTTCTAACTAACCAGACTGGCTGAGGTACCAGAGAAAAGCATTCCTAAATTGTGTCCAACAGAGGCTTCTGTTGTACTGAGCAGACACTCAGATTCTGTGGAGTTGCACTGGATATGAAGGTTTGTTGCAGATTTCTCATTTGTGATAGTAGAACATGTCATCTTCATGGGGATAGTCTACAGAACAGTCTGTGTGCATGCAGGTAACTGTAAAATGTCAAGTGGTATGTGGCATTAAATATTATGCATTATTGTTTTATTACTGCTAATTGTTTTTAGAGAAATCTCCAAGTCTCCGTTCTCTTTTCTGGCTCGGAACTGGTGGATATTCTTGAATGTCTAGTGATATTCCCTTGAAAAAAACCTGGAAAAGATTGCCAAGAATGTAAGAGAACCAGTTAGGTATTGCCTTTGCCTTAAAAAATGGCCAAAGTAACAGGCATTGCATTACCTTTCGTTTTGGGAATTGTAGTGGATATTGGGGCCTCAGAGACTTTCCAACATCAATTCATCTGATAATGCATTTGGACTTGTAATAGTTTTGGATCCTTTGGGTTAATTCATTTACGTTTTTGGTTTTAGAGTGTAAAGTCAGCTTACAAGAGAAAATAAAGAACAGAAAGGACTTTCTGGAGTAAACATAGTGTGAATTCAGTGTGTTTTGTACTTCTTTCTCCTTTCACCGTAAGGACTCTATAGCCTCCATTCCTAAATGAGTTCCTCAAGCACTGAAATTGCTTCTCAGGTTTTAAATCAGTGGGATGTTTGCCTCTAGCTTCTATGGTGAAGGACTTGAAATGAGGATACGTCTACAGTATGCAACCTAATGTAATAAAGAGAAGGAAAGCCTCATGGGTAGAAAAAGCTGCAACTGCATATCATGGGATAGCATCCTGCCTTAGATCACTTGCAGAAATATTTTCTTCATTGTGTGCTGCCATCAAAAACATAACCGCTCGTAAGATCATTGTATACCTGAGCTGCCAGTCATCAAAGGAGGTATATTTCATGGCTGTATTTCGGAAGTGCAGAGCCAAGATCTGTATTACTGACTTCAGAGCATGAGAGAGACAAAATTCATCCTTTGGGAACAATTTAAAATAGGTATGTGTGTGAATCCTTTTGATCCATGTGATTGCATGGCTGTATGTAAAGGACAAATTGTACTTTCCCCACCCCAGATCTCTGCAAACTATGAAAGTTTATACTGTCATTAAAATTTTACTCATGTCCGTATTCTATGTTTTGTTTGAAGCTTTAGGGGAAAAAAGGTAAAAAAACCAAACAAGCAAACAACTTTGCAGTCATAAATCACCTTTCATAAGTTGTTCTTAGAATACCTAACAAATAGTAAATTATGACTCACAAAAAACTGCGTCTTCCCCTTCCCATCATCATCTGAGTTGTAAAAATGAGGCAGAGAGAAATGATGTCTCACTGGTGACTTTAATACAGATTTTTATGACTTTTTTTGTCATTAGTGGTACAAGAAACATGAACAGGTCATCTCTGAAGGAGGCTAGAAGATACTTGTATCTTTTGGATATATTCTTCACAATGGAAAAAAACACTGGAAACAGTTCTTGACCTGGCAATATCGATTGGAATTTGCTGCTGATTTCTGTGAGACAGGGATTCCTCCTCTGTGTTATAAGTTAGTAAATTTTCTTTGTATAGGCACTTACTAATAGGTTTCCCCTGTTTGTGAGGGTCTAGTAGGTCCGATACATGCACAAATGAGTTTTATTCTGTGTTACAGTATTGGAAGACGCCACAATAATTAAAGTCATGTTAGGATCAGAACCTATAAATATTTAAATTTTTTTTGAAATCCAAATCCAAATTTCATTGGTGGTGCTGTGCTGTGCATGTAGTGCATGAACTTGCAGATAAGAGAGCAGTAAATCATGTATTGGAACCAAAGCTTCCACTAGGATTTTTGTTTGTTTGTTTTCTTCCAGATAAAACTTTAGTTATGGTGGAAAAGAACTTAAGTTTTTGTCAGATGTGGGTCAGAATGTGGTTTCAAAATACAGCTTTGCTCATTTTGTAGTTGTGTAGCTATTTCTACTTTTTTTTATGTTTGTCTCTAGAAATTAGATACTGTTTAGAAGTATTGTACCCTCATGTTACATCAATTCTATATGTTATTAGTAAACCAAATATAAATTGATCTTACTGATATCACAAGATTTATTTTTGGTATAGGCTGGAGTATATTCTTGTGAGTTTTTCCTGTGACACATCTGTTAATAAAAACATTTGTTAAAATTCATCCAGAAATACATGTTTGTAAAGTTTTCTAGTGGAAAAAGAGGAACTTGAAGTTTGTTTGCTTTTTTAAAAATGTATACTCATGATTAAAACAGTGTATATGTTTGCCTTTTATGGAAGTACATATCCATGTTGGGAAAAATCCATGTTGGATTTTTGCGTTCCAAAACCTCTGTATAAGTGGAGGAGGATATTGATATTTGCGTTCTTCTTTGCAAAGGATGAAAAACAGTGTTAAAAATAAGGAATACGATTAATTAAACAGGTTAAATTTCAGATTGTGGCATTGTGCCTGTAAAGCATAGGAAATAGTGTGGGGAATAAAAAGACATGCTTTGGAAAAGTTGGAGTGTACCATAATGTTCTTGCATGCTAGCAGAGAAGTTTCTGAATCAGATATTGAAATGATACAGGCGTCATTGCAGATGTATGAAAAGAAATATTACTTTCCCTTCACATGAATAAGTGAGCAGAAGTTCTGGAATATTTAAGGACTGTTCAGATTTGAAGGATAATACGGAAATGGCATACAATATATTGTCCTGAATATAGAAATTTGTGAATATGTTCTTGATTTGCAAAAAAGGTAGTAAATGTTGCAGAAGAGTCTGCCTCTGTAGAAGGGTAAGCAGCAGAGAACTATGCCAAAGGGAGTTCTTTTTGTTGAAGGCAAAGAGGCTAAGGCACTTGGCAGTTAAAAAAAAATGAGTAGACTAAGGATATAGTGAGAGAGCTGCACTGGACTCATTGGTTATTTGTAGTAACATTGGATTGTATTTTTGGTGTCGCGTAGTTCCTCCAAAAATTATCTGCTATCACAGTCTGCATTGCGTACTCGTATTTTAAATGCAAATTTCATTTGTCATTCCTAAAGGTGTTGTGAACTCTTGCCATTTTCATTAACTAGCCCTTCCTCTTCCCCATATGTTTGAGTTTCACAGTCTTTTTTTGGATACTGTCATTTGGGAGGAAGTGGAATATCTGACAGGCAAATGGTCAAGCTCTTCTGTGGTGCAGGTGGTGTTTTGCAAGAAGTGTTAGATTTACAAACTGAGGAAATGCAGTATAGCAGCACTTCCTTTAGATTTTAAATTACATTGAAATTAGTCAGTAATGTCTTTACATTTATATGCAAGATAGCATTGATCTGCATGCTGAAGTATTGTTAGATTTTGCTTCTATGAAGTGAAAAGAAATGTTGCCATGAAATACAATTTCTATATCTATTTGAGGAACATACTATAAGTGTGTCTGCCTGTAGCAATACATAGACTCTAACTTCAATCCCAGTTGTTGAAATCAGCTTTCTTAGGCCTGGGCTATCTTAGGATGGATAGGATAGATAAAAGTATGTTTTATTCTTGTAAGGTCAACTATTTCCTTGTTACAGATGTTTTCTGTAGAAAAAGGAAAAGTATCTTATAATAATCAACAGAAGATTGGAAGGGGAGGCTAAGTCTTGTCTACTCTTGTGCTGTGGAAAACTAAGTCATAACTAAACCATAGATTTATTACGTATCATGTGACAACCCTTTAGAAGGTTGGTTGGTCGGTCGTGGAGAGTTTCTTGATGATTTTTTTTCCTATTTATTTTTGCAATGACATCTACTGTAAATTATCAAGAGTACCCTGGTGTTTTATCTGGGATACCTAGTTATCTTCTAATTTCCATGCAGAATTTATTTCTGTTCAATTTGTTTCTGTTTTTTCCAATGTTCACACTTAGTGACTATGCCTGACATTATTCCCTGTCTTCTCTCAGTCCCCTTTTTTCCAAGCTAAACTGGCCAAACTCAACACTTCGCTGGTGATAGACCATCACTCTAACCATTGTACTTGATCTGATCAGCCGCTCTCGCACTTTGAATCCACCTTTCTTGGGTTTCTCTGAATGGAGAAGTAGGTGGTCCTCCAGGGTGCAAAGAGCTCCACAGGAAATCTCATTCCAGCCTTCTGTGCTGATGTTAAGCTAAAATTAATAGTTTTCTTGCTAGAAATACCTTCACTGATACCTTCTGTGCCCTTTTTACAGCTGCATCTGATAGTTTCATTCTATCTGTTCTAAGTATCCTTCTACCCTAAGTATTAAACTTGAGATGCAAGATTACATGTATAATTGAAGGGGAGTGATAGGCATTTCTGCATAGCCATTCACAGACAGGCAATTTTTGTTATTTAGTTCAATATGTCAGTTATCTACTAAATGTACTGTCCAACGTCATGACTTTAATTGTGTTGGCCTCTTAATGCAACAGCATGGGTTCACTGGCTGGTTGTTGAAAATGCACCCGTCGTTCCTGTCTGGAAGTACTCAGAACCAACAGCTCTCATTAGTATTTGTTCTCTGTGCATGAGAATGTCAAGTCTTCTCTATTAGTACACTGTCCTGATGCATTTTTCTCCAGATGTGTCTATCTGTTGCCATATCTGGTGGCCCATAGTGGACTCCCAACTCTTATCTCATTAGAGCCTTCCTTTTGCAGATTGAATTTGATCTTTTTTTTTTTGAAGTCTATCACATTATTTAATATACAAAGCTACTACGCTGTCATAACAATTATTATTTTTACCTGACTACTTCAAAATATAGGCAAATACCCTTTCAAAGCTGTGTTATTGTCATGATTGCTATTCTATCACTCTCTGCTCTTCCTTGGAGATCCATTTTATCATGATCTCTGTAGTTACCGTTAATCCTCAGTGCCAATACAGCATAGTATCTCTGGATACAAGAAGATAAATCTTATTTGTGTATAATGAGCAACTCCTTAGGCTTTTCAGCTGCAGCTATCTTGTCTATTTTTTCTCAGGAATATTGCTGTGAAGATACTGAGCAGCAGGTCGGGAGATATAGGCTCAATTTATGGCTTGGCTGTGTCAAATTTTTTCAAATGTTCCTGTGCAGCTCCGTTTTTCTGTACCTGTTTGCCTGGTAAAACGGAGATAAAAGTGTTGCCCTGCGTAAGTAGGCATTTCCAGATGGTATACTTACTAATGACTGGCAAATTCTCAGGTAATTTAATGGTGAGTGCGGTGGAAATAGAGACAGTCTATGGCCTGCAATATATCCTGAAGTCAATGGATGGTTGAGTCTTGAGAGCACTAATTATTGGTTTGTCAGATTTTTTTTTTTACATTATTATTTAGGAAAAATTTAAATTACACCAAGAATTTAGTGCAATAACTTTATTCACTCCTTTCCTAATACTTAGTATCAATGGAGCTTTGGGGCTTTTTTCAGGGAAAAATGCTCTATCAAACTTTAGATTGATGTTGATTTATGTAAAAGGGAATCACTGTCACCTAGAATAAAGGTTTTGTTAATAGTTTGTGTTATGAAATCTTGCTTTCAGACCGAGGTTCTCATTGTTGCTTGTTAATTTAACAAGGATTGCTTGCTCTTGTGTTTCTTAGTACATGGTTGAAGATAAGTGCAATATTTTGAACATGCTGAGAATACTCACTTCCAAGTTTAGGATGTGTGATCTGCCATTGGAAAATTAGGTTCCCTGTGCCTTTTGAATCTGTCTTCCATGGTCACATAAAACACATTCACCTTTTCCCAGGTGACTATATTAAGGTAGTGAGACTGGTTCATGTAGCTGTAATTTTGCTGCATTTGGAATGGTGAATACATTCAAGTCCACGTAATGTAAACCATTTTAAAAATGTAGAAGGTACAAAGCCAGTAATGGATGATGATAAAAAAGTAAGACATACTGCAGAAAAAGACTCTGAAAGAACCATATAAAGTGGAGGACTCGGGAGATTTACAGTTACAGACTATAAATAATTGCACAGATAATAGTATGAATGAAAGAAGGGAATTATCCACAGTCTCAGAAGAAGGAAAGACAAAGTGCAATGGCCTGAAGCTGAAACAAGAAAATCTCAAGTCATTAAGAAAGCGTTTCTTACAATGAGACTAATTGGGCAGTGAATGAGAGGGCAATGTAGCCTCGTTGCTACCAAGATGGTGGGCATTCCTGCAAAGTGAAGCTGGACAGATTACGTGACATAGATGAGATTCTCCAGCTGCTAAGTCATTTCGAGAGTTTACAAAAGTAGTCTGTTTCTTTACATCTTCATCAAATCCCACATCCTTCTACAGCTGCCAGTATTATTCTTCCAGTGTGATATCATACTGAAGTTTGTCTTTGTAGCCAGTGAGTCTCTGTGGCTTCAGTGAGATGGGGGTCAATCTCTTTAATTTTCCAGTGAAATTGTGTTTTCTGCTCTGGTTTTCCCAGCATGTCCCATGTCTTTGCTTTTTACCCTTTCCAAGTAGGTTCTTATTATTATCTTCATTTTTGTGTTCAAGTGCATTGTTTATCTTAAGCGTGTGGGTCACTGGTGCTGGTGGCAAGTTGTCAAAGGACCCCCCTTCAGTTAAGAAAGAGATGAAGCGAACAGTCTGTCTTGTTCTGATATTTCAGCTATAGGCTGTGGGAAGCCAGCATACAAAAAAAGTCCATTATGACCCTATCCTTTTTCCTCCTATGTGTGTCACTCCATTTGTTGTTATGTTGGTGGCATGATCTTTTTCAGACCAATTCCAGTGGGTGTATGCAGCTCTGGGGTTTATTTGAGCTTTGCTTGGGTTGTCAGAAAAATAGTATGAGAGTCGTGGCCTACTTGCATTTGGACATGGACGAAGCCCTTATTTTGTTATAACTTTCTAAGGAAAATGACCAAAAAAAACGTAGGAAAATTCCTGTATTCTTTGTCTTCTCATGTTAAAAATTAGAAAAGCATACCAGATTTTCTAGGTCCTCATTAGTGCAAATAACAGAGAACAGCCACCCCTATTTTTTCTTTGGTGATTTTGCTAGATAGTCATTCTTGTGACAGGAAAAGCCAGTAAATACATGTTTTAACCTATGTGAGTTCCCAGGGTCTTGCATGTGTCATGCAGTGATCTCCATGCTGCCCATGGGTGTCACAAAGAGACTGGTACTGGATAGTTCGCCCTCGTTCTTTGTGGTTGTTGCAGTGCTCTGAATGCGTAGAGTGGCAGGCAGTGAGACTTCTTGCTTTTAACCTGAAAGTTAGTTCAGAGATGGTGCAAAATTCCAGCCTAGGAATGTGACAAAATGGGAATGTGAATAGCTTTTGTGCTACATGCTGCTCTACATCAGGAACGGGAAGGCCCATCTGCAGGGTTAAGGTCAAAGCAAGATTCAGCCCTTTGTCAGCAGGCTTTTAGTGGCTGTGGGATCTGCTCTGTTTCTCATTTATTTTGCAGGGAGAGAGCTCTTTCGTACCTGCTGACATGCTGTGCTCTGCAGATATCAATAATTCAAGCTTTGCGACAGTTCTGTGAAAGAGCTCCTGCAGATGAGCCTGAAGAACAGCCACAGGACTGGTTCGGCAGGAAGGCAATTGCCACGTAAGCTGTCCTGGTTGTTTACCCAGTTCTTGCAGCCTCACTGCACAAAGGAGTCCCTAGTGTTGTTTTATTGGTTTCCACTTCTGAATGCAGTTATAGTCTCAGAGGGTGGTTCTGGACCAGGGGTCCCCAGGAGCTGTGCATGTGAGGGAGAAAAACTTGGGGCTAAAAAAAATAGGTTTCAGTGTAGGAACCCAAATTTTCCCTGACACCCTGAGGACTGTCAAACTGAACTATCTCTGTGTTTCAGGGACCAAACCCCTAGCCTGGGCAGTGAAGGGAAGAGTGGTGAATTTCTCCTGTGCCAATTGAAATGATAGTTTCTAAGTGAGCTTCTGTCTAAGCTTTGCCTATATCTGAGTTTCAACCTTTCTAAAGAAATGCTGATATGATGATTTTCTGTGTGGTTTCCGGTATGTTTTTTCCCATTAGTTCAATTTAGACCCAAATTCTTCGATTAATTCGATGTGTTTATTCATCTACGTTTAACATCAAGGTCCATATTCCATATTTGGACCTTAAAGAGAAGCATTTTGCTGCCTACTCTGAAAGTTAAGGAATTTTATGTGTCTAACTGCAGGCCTCTGGTTTAGTAAATATGCCTGGTTTTTGCTTTCCACCCCTGTGTAACTGTGAGCAGTGACAATTCTAAGAGCAAGATCTTGCCAAAGGCATGCCTGGCAGCTGCCTGGGTACAGCTAGCTGCTGTGTTTCTGCTTTTAGTACAGATATAAATAAAGCAACAGACTTTCTTCCCAGACTTCAATTTTATTCAAGGGTATTGTATTATTTAGCTTTGCATTAACAGCTGGGGAAGTACTTACCTGGTCATTTTGTTAGTTTCACTCTTATTTTTGAAGGGTTTACTAATATTTCAGTCTGTTACTTTAATAAAAAGCATTTATAATATCCATGAATTGAAACATTCTGTTGGTTGTGTGAACATGTAACTACATATCTTCTTGCATAGGGGAAGTATATAATGCTCAGTGTGTTGTTGTATAGGCTGGAGACGGATCATCCCGAGTGAAAAGAAAGCTTCAAAAAAGAAATATTTGTAAAGGTTACAGCTCCTTATAAACCTAAAGTATTAGGATGCAAATAGATAGTCTTACCACTACGAGAGTTAACTCCTATTATTTATTATTTTATACTGTTATCAACATTATTGTTAGTAATCATTAATACTTAGTAATTAACAGTGGTAAATTGAATCATAAAGTCTTCACCTATTTTTTTTTAATGGGTTCCAGTGAGACTCTTTTTAGTCTTGGAGGTGAGCAAGGGCTGACATTAGCACTTGCTTTTGTAAGTTGGCATTTGACTAAGTGCAGCTGTAGATAAGTTGTTTAAGGTGGACCTACAGAGAAACTGGGCTAGAAGGGCCCCTGCAGAGTCATCTGGTCCAGCTCCTGACTCTAGGGAAGGCTCTGATATTCCTATATTCTTGATAGATGTGAGCCTAATGTCTTTTTAAATACCTCCAACAATGGAAATGCCAGGCTTTTTTCTGCAACAGCAAGATATTGTTGGCTATTCAGTTTATTATCTATGGTTTACCTCCTGATATTTAAGATACATTAAATTTTATTGGGAAGAAATTAACAGTATGCTAAAGATGCTACATTTGTCTTATGATTTGCATAAGAATGAGAGGCTATTGGTGTATCTTTGCAAAGTTAAATTACATGGTTTTATTGTTTGTTAAACAAGCCAGATGCTTAGAGCATGCTTATCTAATGTATGAAACCATTTTCAAGGGCACTTAGCAGAAGTGAAAACTTCAGTTACAGCTGTTCCGTGAGGCAGAACCAGTCCTAGGATTATTGATGTGAATATGATTAGGCAAAAACATCACATTAGAAATCAAAGGGCTGTGAGTCCTGTGAATAAAATACCCGGTGTACACACTGCCAACAGGACTCCTTGCATGTAGAAGTAAACAGCACACGTGGGTGATGAAATCTACTCTTTACTAGCCAGAGGGTAGAAGACAGAGAGTGTGGGATGGCAGCCAGCAGCTCGCTCTTTTCCACGTGCTCAGGACATGAGGTCCATCTCCACACTTGCCTCACTCCAGTCTCCCAACATGCTGCAAGGGAATGAGCCAGACCCCTCCCAGACTCCTTACTGTCTCTTGTCTGTTTCCAAGGCAGAGTTTTCTGTGAGATGATATTTTTACACTTGCAGATTACAGAGAAATAACAAAGTGAAATTACAGCTACTCCAGTACTAGGGACCTCTGCAGGCTCTAGTCTAGACAATTATTTTCAAGTGGTTGATCCATGTGGTAGTGGATACAGTCCTGTACTGCAATTCCCTACTGCATGGGGTCACAGAGCAGAGAGCTGGCACAGTGCACGGACATCTCTCTTCCTTCCCAGTCCTACCTTTTCCAAGTAGTAGCTCCAGCAAGTTCATTTGGAAGGGTAAAGTTTCTGTCATTGAAATGTGAGCATCCCAAACTGTACGTGCAGGGACAACGTAGTAATTCTGCATTGATGGCCGAACTCACTTCTGCATTCTTCTCTGCTCTCTTTTCCATTGGTGAGCCTCACACCACTAGTTTGAAAGGTCAAACCAGCTAGATTTTAATAGAATTTGCCTCACTAGAAAATTGCCTGAGCTTTTTGTCTTCAGTGATGTTGTAAGAAGGAAGTATTTATGAGTGCTTGGTGTTTTAAAGTGTATGGTTTCTTTACACTCACATTTGTTAGATGGCTTGACATAAAGGTATAGCATTCTCTTTCTACCTAAATTCCCTCACTTCATTATTGGCACAGAATTGCACAGGAAGGTATATGTTAGGGGAACAATAGCTCCGTTATGACCTACTAACATTGTAATCTAATTTGGGTTTTTAAAAAGACCTGTTTTAACATCCAACACAGTAGGATAGCTGAGTACATTTTTGTTGTACAGAAACAGCTATCTGTGACAATTTTTAAAGGAATTTGTGTCTCACTGTTATTTAGATTGCCATGTCTGTCTGGTACAGCATTTCATTTGAACTGTTGTTTCTCATCTGTACTGCTTAGCCCACCTTTGGTTTATTTTGATTTTTTCGTTTTTATTTAAATATTAAAAAGTTTGAAAAACATACAATTTTGAAAACAGCTTCTTAATTAAGAAGTAGTTCCCTGCTTTTGTTTGTTGAAACACTGAAGAGAAAAAGTAGTCTTAATTTACTCATAATGACCTATATTAAGGATAATGTAACAGCAGTGATCAGTCATGACTTGTATCACAAACTGAACAGCTCACATGTGTATTCTCATGTATTTCCTGTAAGGGCAGCGCTGGAAGATGGGATGTTCTGTTACTTCAGCCTTACAGGCTCAGGGATCTCAAAGCACAAGAGATTAAACAGGCTTCCCAATGTCATGACAGGACCTCTGCAACAGAGTATGGGTGGCAGCAGTTAGGATCCTTTCTCTCTGAGTGATACAACTAGAGCCTTATGAAAAGCTGGTGCATATTCCCATATAAACTAGATTAACTGTACTGTGTATTAAAAACATGACAAGCTATCTTTTGCTAATGCGGTATGCCACGCTGGTATAACAAAGTTACATTAGCACAAATTTCTTACCATCAAATAAAGCAAAATTGCAAATCTTGCAAGAAAATAAAGGTGGCTTACATTTACATTTTGGCCTTGGAGGAGGTAGGAATCTCTTCATTTATATAGAGGACTCTTAATTGTTCCCAGATTTTACTCTGTTCCTCTTGAAGACATCTCCTATGGGCATGTTTAAATGAAATAGGCTAAAGGTACCGAAGAGAAGATTAAAGGATCAAATTTAGGTTACTTGTTTAACTCTCACTACAAGCACTTATGTTCCTGAGTCAGGTAGGCAGTTTAAAAACAATTCTTACTCATTCTAATGGAAATCAAAATACTGGTCTTTGAGACAGATGTCAGTTATATATACAGTGTGGCATCTGGTACTTGCTCCCATTCCCAATAGGGGAAAATATTATTTCTTTTTTTTTGCTATTGGATTTTGGGTAACTGATCTGTTTTCTTTGCTGTAATATTCAGCCATTAGGTTCAGATGTTTAAATAATTAGAAAGTTTCTGATTTCATGTGGCAGGTGTCATTCTTGAATACTTTTTTTTTTTTGGCCAGTAGTGTTTTTCCAACTGCTTAAAGACTCATCAATACTTGTGCCTTTTAATAGAGTTTTATATTCCCGGTATCCAGCTTAAGAATCACACTTCCTAATTAAATTTTAGGTCAGTAATTATGAATTTTAAGAAGGCTGCAAGATCTACAAGGATAAATAATACAAGCAATTTCAAAAATAAAGAAGCAACAGCTTATGACCATGTACTTATGAAATTAAACGAAATTGGTCCTAGCATTGTATATGAAAGCTTACTTCTTTTAACATTAGGTAGGTATTATGCAGTAAAGGCAAAGAATTATTTCATAACTTAGCAAAGGCTTTGAATTTCTCATGTGTGATAGTTTTACACGCTTACTTCTCAAAGAAAAATTCAACATTGATCTGGCATGCAGATATTTGCCAGACACACCTAAGTTGTCAGAATACCTGCCTAATGTACATGGTGTGCCTATACTCCACTCAAAACACAACATTTTGATTTCTACCTGACTTACACAACAGTGGGCCTAGTTCTCCCTACCCCTCCTGTGCCAAATTTTAGGTTTCTCTTTCCTGCTATAGGTACTCTCTAACATCTAAAAACAGCTGTTGTTTCCTGCTCTACACTTTATATAGTCTATTATTAATATGCATATATAAAGCATGGTCTTGCCTTCAATTTATTCTTCTACACTTACTTTGCTTTCTGTTTGCATAACCTTACATGTTTTCAGAGATATGGAGCATCAGGGCATCCAGCTTTGTCAATAGTCTTAGAGGGGAGAAAACAAGAGGTGGGAGAGAGTGAAAGAATGGTATTAAGTTCCAGTTGTAAATAAAACAATGTAAGTAATAAAAATCCTTGCTTTCATGTCAATAATGGTGTAAATTATTGCAACAATCCAGCTGAAATAGCCAATAAGATCTAGGTAAACCCAATAACGCCAAGTTAGAAAATAAGTTAGCCTTTATCTGTGCTGAGGAGTGGTTAAAGTGAACTAAAACTTATGTTATGTGGTCTAAATATTTTTAGGCTGATTGATGTCTTAAAAAGACAGGCTTAGTTGAAGAGGAGTCTCATAGTCCATGGCTTTCTTGAATATGAGCAGGAAACATGGCCGGACTTCAGCTTTGTGAGACAGGGCAGTTAGAGAAGCGGAAGACACATAGTGGTGTCACATAAGTCCTGCAAAAGTAAGGAAATTACAGGAATATTCCTCAAAAAAAATGGAAATGTGTGGTTCCTGCAACAATGGACTGCCTAATCAATCCTAGAATTTATTACGACTGAACAATGCCAGAAGATGACTGGGTAGTTTGTATAGTGCAAATGTTTTTCATTGGCTCAGAAGGGAAGGTTAAGGGAAATACAGTGCAAACACACTGAAAACTAGAATTGAGGCTTCGCAGATATTCAAGTCTTTTAGAGGGAAGCTGTAGCCTTTGATCTGATTATATTGTTAGTATGTCTACATGGTTAGTTGCACTTATGCACAAGTTCCCTCTGCATGAGCATTCAGCTGCCTGGACACAAGCCAGTGCCAGTTCAAAAGCATGTTTGTGAACACCAGCCCAGATCGCTCTGCCTCTGAGCACGGCTTGTTAGCTCGGGCACGGTGTCACCCTAACAAGGTCACAAGGTTTTTCGGTTTGGAGCTGGCCGAAGGCCATTAAATTGGTGTAGAGGCAAAGGGAGCTGGTGTCTGCTCCTTGTAGCTCATTTATGTGCATCCCATAAGAGTTTACTAGGATCCCAGGACTGGATAAGCATCCCTTGAAACACCGTGGTTTAGAAAAGGGAATAGCATACTCTAGAGTTCTTTTAAACAAAATGGCTTTAATTAAATGAGCTTATAAATTACTTGTGGACCGGCTCATTCAAATGGTTTTAAAGACCATAAAAAGGAAGGTTGAAGGCTTTTACTTAAAAACAGGTTAACACACACTTAAGATACTGCTAAACCTGCCTTGTCCAGTGTAGGGCTTATGGGCACACCTGACCTGCAGGGTGGTTTTACCCACTTGCAGCTCTCAGGCTGCTTAATCAGCAGTAGCCCTTACTGCTCTGAAAGGCACCATGCCTCCCACCGTGCTTGGCTGTTCGTCCTCATTGCTTCCTGTGGCAAGTATGAGTTTTGCACAGCAACATGGAGAACTGGGTTAGTGGACCAACCTGGCTAAAACCCCATGGTTTCACTGTTGCTTGCTTACACCTGAGCAGCTTCCCGCATCCAGCCTGCTGTGTGGCCAGATGGGTGATGGTGCTGGCATGAGAAGACAAGTGGCTATGAGCAGGGAGAAGGTGATGAGACCGCTCCTTTCAGTGCAGTGCCGATTTTCACCGTGCTGCCCATACAATTCCCCACATGCTGCCTACCGCCCTTTGAGTATGCCTTTGTGGCTCAATATCAAATTAATAAGCCCCCCCTGAGGAGGCACATCATAGCTCAGGTGTTGTGGGTTCTGCTTCTGAATCCCAGTCTATCTCACACTGGATTCAGACATTGATATGCAAGAAATAGGAGTAACTGAAATCTAACCTTAAATAGCACCAAAATTTATCTTGACATTATCTGTGTGCTACTATTTTACATATATGTATAATTAGTTTTATGAAACAGGTGTGTATTTTTTTTTAACCTTGTGCTAATTTTTCCTGTGCTGAAGTCTTGAAAGCTGTTTAGGCCTATCATAAAAACTGAACCTCAAATAATGTGGTATCAGAGAGTGAAATCTTTTGAATGGAAATGACCTTGGTATTTCCCAGCTGTATTAGCAGGAAAGATTTTTTTTCCTCAGATCATATTAAAAAAGTAAAAATGTGGAATGTATCAAAGGATTGACTTTCAACATATGACAAAGGAGGACAGAAGACTGACTAATGGGAAGCAGCTCCACATTTTTCAGCTTTCATGCCTTATCTGTGCTTTAAAGTTTGATGAATACTCATTGGTCGGAGTCAAAGATAGGGAAGTATAAAATAATTCAATTTTGTTTTTCAATTTTGTTTTGAGGCATAGTCTGTCAAAGCCGGGCACAGCCTTAATAACAAATTGTGTCATCCTAGTAGCTAGGGGTCAAAAAAGGGGCTCTTCTCCAGTGCAGAATATGACAGACATTTTAGGCACAAGGTATGGTTACTTTCACAGTTACTAGTGTGGAATAGCATTTAGTTTTTCAGTAAGAAGTATCCCTTGAGGACCAGAAGGTGAAGCAAGACTAGAATTCAATAGTTTTAAGTTACACATTTTTCTATAAATAGAGTACCTATTAAAATGAAAAAGAAATGGAGCACCTATTAAATCTGCCATGGATTTCAGTGGGAACAGAAATGGGTCATAGGTCTGCATAGAAACTCGAAAAATAATGAGGTTTTATACATGGAAGTGTTAACACAATGCCCTAGATTCTCCATCAGTACAGGTTTTGTACTGTTCTTTTCCCACATAGGTTTGAGTTCCTGCAGTGACTCTTGTTCTAATAGCATTCGTATTTGTAATTTGTAGTACAAAAAGGCACGATTAACCTTGTATTCTGGATATTAGCTTGTCTCTGTGGGCAGCTTTTTTCAGTTCTTATTATGTCTTACCCACAAGTATGAAAGTTGCATAGTAACCAAACCTCACTGATGAAGTTACCTCGTATCACTTCAGCATAGAGAAGGTGGCAAAAGGTGTATTTGAGGGCTGTCAAATTACAGAATCAAAGTCCTTTATGTTGCCAGCACAATGTAGAAGGGCCACAGAGAGATGGAGGATTCTTGCCGACACCTGCGTCTTTGGAGGAGGAACAGGATTAGCAGCTGAACACAGTAGCTGTTGTCTGCAGTGTAACCAATTGTGCAACAGGAGTATATCCCGTCCATGAGTGGTTGATCCATATATGCCAATAAATTAAATTTTATTATCCTTATGTTGTTGCTTGTGTGAACAATCTGAAGTCTTCAGTTTTATCTCTTCTGAATAGCACAGACATTCTGAGTGAAACACATTGGTAAAAGAAAAGTTAAATGTAAACCAATATAGCTTGAGTGCTCTTGTCTAATATGTACATATGAATAGTGTTTTTCATTTATATCTAATGCCACTGGAATACTTTTCATCAATATGAGAAAGGTTCCACACGTCTCCTAAGAATTAGGCTGTATCAAACAGAGGAGACAAGAGATTAACAGACCACTGCTCCTCCCCCCAAAACTTGTAACCACATATGAGGCTACAAATATTTTCACATTTATATTTTTAAGTATCAAATACTCTTATGTTTCCTTTGCTGCGGTCAATTCCTAGTGATTTTTCATGACTTGGAAGGTGTGAGTGTTTTAGCAAAGTTCATCTATAGGCAAGTTGTACGAGACATTCCAGTTAGTTTCTCTAACCACAGAAATGTAGTAGGCTGGGAAAAAAATGTGGAAAAGCAATGATGAAAACAAGGGAATGGAAACTCTCCTTAGTGTTTGGAGATGCAATGTGCTACCTGCTTGACTGTGTGTAGCCTGTTATTTGATAACTTAAATAAACTCTGAAATGCTTCCTTCTCCTGCATCCTGTATTTCATTTCTCTATGATTTTAAATTTTGCTAAGTTTTGACAAGTGGAATTGTACAGAGTTTGCTACAACATATGTTGCTCCTTTGCCTGCAGAGTTTTTTGTTGTCTCACTGTGCACTGTGTCAGTGAAGAACCTTCTGCCTGACCTCACAGAGACCAGGGCTCGCATGACTCCTCTGCTGGATGCAATGTGATGATGATCTCCAGAAAACCTATGGGCTTCAGAGGAGGAAAAATTGTTTACGCTCTTGGTTCAAGTTCCCATTAAAAGCCAGGAAGAAGTTTCCGAGGATCGCATTTGTCATCAAGTGGCAGACTTCTCTGTTATACTGTAGAATCTAGGTTATGTTCTCATGGCAGTCGTGTCATTTCTACTGATCCAGCAGCATTACCCATGCGTATTTTTGTTTCAGTAGATGATTACTTAGTATACTTTTGTACTGGGTCTGAACAGGACAGAGCTCCCAGCAACCCATACAGTGCTGTCGTTTGCGTTTGTGGCTAGGCAGGGCTGATAATATCAATGGTAGCACTCCTGTGTTTTGGATCTTGGTGATATTGCACAGTGTCACAGCTTTCTCTCCAAACCATGTCTCCACCCCCAAGGTTAGGAGGGGACCCAGCCAGTGCAGCTGGCCCAAACTGACAAAAGAGACACTCCATACCATATGAGGTCATGCTTAGCTGAGGGAAAAGGGGAGGATACCGTGACACTACAGCATTCGTCTTTTGAAGCAATCATTACAGGGTCCCTGCTTTCCAGCAAGTGGCTGGACATCTGCCTGCTGATGGGATGTAATGAATAAATTCTGCTTCTTGCTTTGCCTCTGCATGCAGCTTTTGCTTCTCTTATTATTCAACCTTTATGTCAACCTAGGAGTTTTATTTATCTTTTATTTATCTCTTGCCCTCTTTCCTGTTGAGGAGGGCAAATAAGAGATCAGTTGGGTAGGCATCTGGCAGCCAGCCAGAGGTCCACCCATCACAATTATTTTACATTGTGTTTTAAAATGAGAACAACCTGACTGATCTCAAAGAGTGTGTTTGCCACACTTAGTTGTACAAAGTTCAGATCATCCTCCTTATGTAGGCGTTTAGGTGTTAAGGTAGCTTTTGTTCACTCAGATGATCAGTACAGGACTAGGATTATCTCAGTGTGAAGGTCATCTGCACAGGACATATCTACAAAGAAATGCTGCTTTTCCAATAGATGGTAATGTATGGTTTGCAAAATAAAAGTTTAAGTATTTGACATACATTTAAGACAGCATCATTAATCGGGTTTTCCTTTTTTCCTCTTCCACAGATCATGTCTCTATAGTAACTTGAAGGCACAGGAGCTGTTAACACAGCTGATAATCAGGAGGGTTGCTCACTCTGCTACCAACAGATTAGATTACATCAATATGAAATTCAGCTTCAGATTGTATTATATGCAAAAGATTAGAAGTAGAGAACTGTTAAAGTCCATGACAAGGGTATGGAGAACCATGTGGAAGGAAAAACTAATTTGAGGTGAGTAAAAGTAGCTTCTCTCATTAGTTGCAAGAAGCACGGTGTGATAAAACAAGGTATGATATTGGTGGATGATATGAATAAACACAACTCTCCAGACAGCACTTTCTTGAACAATATAGTCCTGATTCTTTCAGCCATATAAAATCTAATTAGTCATGTCCCACACTGAGCACAGACTTGCTGAATAGGCTGTTTGTGTAAGATCCCTGCAGCAGACTTAGGAGTAATAGCATGCGAAATGAATGCTAGTATAAAAAAATCAGTTTCTCCCATAAGAAGCAATAGCACAGTGAAAGTCTTGAGGCCAAAACCAGCTGTATGTAGATGGAAGAGTCAGACACTATTTCAAGCCAGAACTCAGATAATTTCCACAGGTGAATATGGCATCAGTGCACCCGGTACAAAAGATACTGCATTGGTCAAAAGATGCAGCATGAAATTCCAGAAATGAGTGGAAGCCTTATCATGGATTTAACAGGGTCATAACTTTATTAATCACTCTGGCTAGCAGAAGCTAGTGGAGCAAGAGAGTGCAATCACTTTGAGATCAGCCCACTATGGTGTGACTACACACACAACTAACCTTTGCAGTGTGCCACAAACAGTGGTGTCCAGTTGTTTCTTGTAAAAATGACAGCAAGCTACCTCCTGCTTTACAATTAACAATGTGCTAAGGTTTTGTAGCTTAATGTTTCTGCATCTCCAAATTGGAGCATGAAAACTTTGTCTATAAAAAGTACATTTTGGAGCTTTTCTGCAGAGTCCAGTAGGTACCAGATCTGGATATTTAGCTGGAAACAGACGTCTTGCTTAGAAGCATTCTGTGGTGTTTTTTGAGACAATTTGAGTTAGGAACATATAAGAACCAAAGCACTGAAGTGAGCAGCTTAACCTTTTTCCTGATTGAATGGGTACTTCAAGCATGCAAAGCTATGCTCATGTCTGCAGTCACGGATCTTCCTGTTCACCTTTTATAGAGCACCTTGCACTGGAAACAGTGTGCAGACATATAGCTGACCTGTTATGAGAATACAAATAGTAAATACAGGAATAATCAGGAGCAGATGGGATCCTCACTCAGCTTTTGCTATGGAGTCCATAGGAATACCACCTCAGTTGCAGCAGGCCACAGAACAAGGGATGAGAAAGCAGTCAGAAATCTTATAGTTGAAATTAATTGTATGTTGTTTTGATTAATTGTACCAATTAGTCTCTCTTTCTTTCCAGTTGTGCCTTTCTGTAACAGTGTCATCACGGATGCTGTGAGAAATTGAAAATGCCCTAATAGTCAGATGCTCATCAATTAAAGAATTTTCTATTTCTAATTAGCTTCTTGAGAAGATTACAATGTAGGATGAAAAAATTTAGAGGTAGAATAACTGAGAAGTTATTTTTATTACAAGAGTAATTTTCAGCAATAGCGTTATTTCTGTTACCCAAAATATTTTTTAGGAAGCCTTAACAGAGAAGAAAATAAGGAGATAGCTGATTTGTGTCTATCGAGTAAGACTTTCTTGTGGTCTTGTGAACTATCTTCCACAATGATTTAGTAGCTATTGTGTGAACAACACAACAATAACCATCTCCAAATTCAGGAGTATCACCTTGCATTGGTATGTTAAGATTCAAAGAGACCAGTTTTTCAATTTTTTGAGTGTGGCACACAGTCTGCACCTGAAACCAGACCTACATACTAAGGAAAGGCCTCCACCTTTATCCACCTTTATCCACCAATGAAGCTATACACAACTATTTCTAGGCCTAGGCAGTGTTTAAGTACAGCTTGGGGCTGGATGCACCTTCCTATACAGCTTGTAGGATGCCAGCCAGCATGGGTTTAGGAGGGGCAGGTCCTGCCTGACCAACCTGATCTCCTTTTATGACCATGTGACTCACCTGGTGGATGAGAGGAAGGCTGTGGATGTGGTATACCTGGACTTCAGCAAGGCCTTTGACACTGTCTCCCACAGTAGACTCCTAGGGAAGCTGGCAGCCCGTGGCTTAGATGGGAGCACTCTGTGCTGGGTTAGGAATTGGCTGGATGGCTGAGCCCAGAGAGTGGTGGTCAATGGTGTCTCATCCAGTTGGCGGCCGGTCACCAGTGGTGTCCCCCAGGGATCGGTATTGGGTCCCGTCCTGTTTAATATCTTTATTGATGATCTGGATGAGGGGATTGAGTCCATCATCAGCAAGTTTGCAGATGATACCAAGTTGGGAGGAAGGGTTGATCTGTTAGAGGGTAGGATGGCCCTACAGAGGGACGTGGACAGACTGGAGAGATGGGCTGATTCTAATGGGATGATGTTTAATAAGTCCAAATGTCAGGTACTTCATTTTGGACACAACAATCCCATGGAGAGCTGTAGACAGGGGACAGAGTGGCTGGAGAGTAGTCAGGCAGAAAGGGACCTGGGAATGCTGGTTGACAGGAAGTTCAACATGAGCCAGCAGTGTGCCCAGGTGGCCAAGAAGGCCAATGGCATCCTGGACTGCATCAGGAATAGTGTGGCGAGCAGGACCAGGGAAGTTATTGTCCCCCTGTACTCGGCACTGGTCAGGCCTCGCCTTGAATACTGTGTACAGTTCTGGGCCCCCCAGTTTGGGAAGTATGTCAGGATGCTGGAATGTGTTCAGAGGAGGGCAACGAAGATGGTGAAGGGGCTGGAGCACAAGCCCTACGAGGAGTGACTGAGGGAGTTGGGGCTGTGTAGTCTAGAGAAGAGGAGGCTCAGGGGAGACCTCATTGCTCTCTACAACTACCTAAAAGGCAGGGATTGGTCTCTTCTCTCAGGTGACCAGTGGCAGAACTAGAGGGCATGGACTTAAGCTTCGTCACGGAAAGTTTAGGCTTGATGTTAGGAAAAAGTTCTTCACTGAAAGGGTGATCGGGCATTGGAATGCGCTGACCAGGGAGGTGGTGGAGTCATCGACCCTGGAGGTGTTTAAGGGGAGACTGGATGAGGCACTGAGTGCCATGGTTTAGATGATGGTTGGTGTTAGTGTTGGTGTTAGTGTTGGGTTATAGGTTGTACTTGATGATCTCAGAGGTCCTTTCCAACCTTGTGATACTGTGATACTGTGATACTGTGATAAACAATTTTTTTTCCTACCCTCCCAATTAATGGTAAATTAATTAAATACAGTAAGCCCATATGTACAGTGTCCTACACCCTCTGTTCTGTGTGGGTCAGAGGACCATCCAAGAGTAATACCATTACATGCTTGCTACCATGTAATACTGAACTTTAGAATCTTTAACATATATTGGGTTTTGCAGATGGATGACTAGACTGCATGATGGTAGCAAAAAGAGAGAAGAGAGGTTATATCATTCTGGATATTGTTTCTAGATATCTTGGTGTATTTCTTAATACTGGGGTAATTTTTATTTTCATTATGATCCTCTTTCTTACATGAGGGAAGATTAAGAGCTAGAAAACATGATGTGCCTCAAAACAAGCCTGTTTGTTCTGTTTTAACATATTCTCAGAGATATACCCACTGTCTTGTTTAGAATTAGTTTTGAAGTGCCTGCAATATTTTTTGTATAACAGAAAGAAATGCTCGAGGCATGCCAAGAGGGTATGTTCTATTTCAAATATCCATGGTTTGAGATACCAAAACCCCTCCCACTGGTGCACACTAGGCGGGTCACTAAATGCAAAGTGCTAATTTTTGTACACACTACAGTTTTTTAGCATGCTACTGCAGAGCTCTTCATCCCACATGGTAAGCGATTTTGGCATTCTCTTTCTCAAGGTACTGTTTCAAGATGATAAATTGCCTCTTTCTAGGGTGAAATCCTGTCCCCAGACGTCTCACAGCCAGAAGTATGCCCATCCCACAGCGCATTTGAAAGATGTGTTGGAGTAGAGTAGAAGTCTCAGTTCAGCAAGGAACTCTGGAGCCAGCCCAGGAGCTGAGGAGCAGCTTCAGGGAAAAATGGGGAAGGAGAAAATGGGTCCTCAGGCACAAGGACTGAATCAAGTGATGCCATAAGGATCTTCTATTTTCAGAGGCAGTGAACTGGAGATCCTGGAGGCAGGGATGAGGGATGGACTTCTAACTCCTTGGCCGAGGAAAAGGCTGTGCACCTTCCCTGGAGGAGTCTTTTTCTGGCTGGGAACGCACCTGGATGAGGAGACCTTTCACATGGGTCACTGAAGGGACTGTAGTAGGAGTGATTGGAGAGACTGAATCCCCTTTTCTGCAAGGTGTTTTGACAAGCTTTACAACTACAGTCCCAATCTTAGATTTAATAAGTGACTTTTGGCTAAAATTACCAAATACTGTATTAGATATAAAATTATTTTGTTTGCAGTGCAGTAGTCCGAATTACAGGTTGCCTCCATTTCTCGCTTTCCTTAGGATCCTGGAGATCAAATCCTGACCTTAGGTAGTTCAAAACCTAATTTCCCATAGAGAGCAAGTTGTCTTGAGACTGCGAGACTGGACTAATTAGCCAACTAATGCATAACTTTTTTGTGAAAGAGCTCTTGTCCAAAACAGAGGACACCAGTGAGAACACTCTTCATCAATCCACTGCTGTGGGTATTATCTCGTGTAATTCCAGATATCTGTTTGTGAAAGATTATAAAATCTGGCAAGGGATTGTAATGTACTTTGTTAGCCTTGAATATCTCAAAGGGAAGCAGAAGCCAAGATTTAAGAAATTAGTGCGGTTCAGGTCATAGTGTCTGCTTTTTCCTCATGTACTGGCACTTCTAACCAACCAGAGCACAGCTCAGTGCCTACACTACACAGCTTTTTCTGCTAGGAATATTCAACGGATACCCAAAAATCATCTGAGAAGGCTGTCAAGAATGACTGGTGAACCTTACTGGCTCTTTGTGTTTTTAAGGGCTTTGCATTCAATTCTCTAGTTACAGACCACAGAAGTTTTTGAGACAGCAGGTTTTCTGGATCTGTGTTAGACCAAGTTCAAAGCCCATATTAATAAGAGATGCTACTTAATGAATACTTCAGTCTTTAAATTTAGTTTTTCTTCCTCTAGTGCTGCAGAGGGAAGTTGTGTTTCTAACACTTTAAGCAGCAAGGATCCTCACCCTGCTAGTTTATATAGCTGAGACTACCATCCACTCAAGAGCTCTTCAGCCAAAGGATTTACAATTTGGCTGACTGGTAAGGCACACTTTTTTAGTAGTACTGACAACCTAAGTAAGAACTGCTTTGTTAAGAAAAGTTGTAGCCTGCGTAGATTGTGTACAGGAAAGATTCTTTCTGATTTCAGTAACAGACAGGAATATAGACAAGAGCGTGTGTCAAAATAAGCAGAAATCTAGGAATGGCCTTTGCTGTAATTAAGCATTTTACTTCTGGAAAGGAATAGAGATGGTGCTTGCTACCCTACAGCTAAATAAAATCTCGGTTTATATCTGCCAGATAGTTTAGGATAACATAGATAAAAAAACAGGGACAGTCAGTTGGAATAACTCTCCTGTGTGCCAGCAACTTGAACATAAACTGTTCAAGCAACTGGTCTGTTCCTTCTCTTCAAGATAGAGCCCATTAAGTTGCTTGCTAACCTTGTAAGTAATAGCACTGGCTAACTGTAAATTTCTTAATTTCCTTCGGGAATGGGCTAAGAACATATCTGAGGTGTGTATCTCCTTGTGGAGTTACTACAACTCAGCAACATCTAGCATGATCTGCTTTGCTTCTAGTTTAGGTAAATTAATTTGTTAGGCAGACAGTTTGTCAATATTAGGTACTGTTTGTGGAGTATTCATGAATGAACAGGACCATATGTACCTGGAAGTTCAAATTGTCTCATAACTGCCATCTTCTCCAATCCCTCTGTTTTCCTCAGGTCAGAACAACTCCAGTCCTCAGAATCACAGAATGTTCAAGCCACTCTACTGAGGTCCCGCACATAGAGCAAGTAAGAGCCTGGGTTCAGGCTTGTGGCATATCATTATGGTGTGGAAAAGCATCTGCATTTGGTAGTATATTCCATTTGTCTGCTGCAGACTTTTACTTTCTGAAATGTGCAAAGAACTTTCATCACAGGACAGATGTTTAAAACAGTTGAAATGGGAAGAGAGGAAGGAGAGAACCTGAAAAGGCCGTAGGTTACTTGCATAAATGGGAGTTTTAAAGGCAACAGGAGAAAGTAGTCAGGCAAATGTAAAAATTAAATAAGGTGATTGACAATAATGTATTCAGGCAGCTACTCTAAGTAGCTTGCTAAGTAAGTGGTACCTTTTGCAGGGGAGAAGGCTTAACACAGTAAGAGATGCTTTTTGCAACATCTTAATTTCATCTCAAGGAAAAGATGAAGTTTTGGTCTTCTGTATCTGGAGGGAGATTAGCTATCTGGTTGGAAACCATCCACAATACCTTTAAGCTTATGTTCTCAGCTCATGTATTACTCTGCTTCATGTCCTCGTAGTGCAGTTTTTGATACTTACAAACAAGATATCCTCCAGGCACAGTAGAAACAGAAGATGATTTTTCTGGACAAGCTTCTGACTCTTATAAAACTGCACATCTAATGAAGATCCTGGAGCTTGTTCCAAAGAAACCAGCAAATCTATTGAATGGGGCCAATGGCTCAGGACTAGTCAGGGTCTGGTCCTGTCAAATGCTGAGCGTCCTTGCCTTGCAGATCACAGCACCCATCAACTAGCACTGGGTTATGTTGGAAAAGAGCTGTGGCTCCACTTCACATTTTTACATTTCTGCCTGTGAGAATCTTCCCTGAAGTTTCTAAAAGTGAGGTTTTCCTTTTAAAGAAGTCCTTCTTGTATCAGAAGTGCAAAATAGTCCACTTTCCAAGTTCGGAGTTATCTGCCATTGTGTGGGCAAATCCACAAAAACTTAAAAACCTGTGAGATCTCTGAGGATAAGGAGCTGTTGATTTAGACAGAACATCCCCAGCACTGCTAGAGCACAGAAGTTTTTTTTTTCCTGAATTTTAAGACTTTCCTAAAAACTGTTGAGACTCTGCATTTAACTGCATTTTTTTAGTGCCTTGTGGTAGGCCTGGGTGCTCTGGTTTGAGCATCTGTTGGTTATGGATGTCATATACCTGCGTGGAGCTCCATTGCTCCAGGGAAGTCTCTTGGCAGTTGAAGAGCTGGTAACTATTTTCTTAGGCATATTGGCTGTTCACAAATCATTTGGCCCATGTGTTAACTGTGTGGAATACAAGCAGCAAAGCTGTAAGCTATCTACTGAAAATGACTGGGGTTCAGTGGATAAGACTGAGTGTCATTCACTTACTCATAACAGCCTGAATAATGGAGACGTTTGGCACAGCTTGTATCCAGTCTTCAACACAGTGAATTAGAGTAATCCAGCTCAGAAGTGATCATGCCTAGGTCATTGTGACCATTGCTTATCTAGGGAGAAGGGATGACTCTTGCTCAGCTGGAGGTGATAAAAGACCTTACAGGCTTTGTACAGATATCCTGAGGGCTTAACTTGATGCACTTTGAGAAGTGCTGTATGGAGGATAAGGTTTGGCTGGTTCTTCAAAGGATTTCTACTCTCTAATCAGCACTAACTGAGCCATACTGGCTCCTCTTGAGATCTGCCTCAGAAGAATGCTGGTGCCCTGAGGGATTTTGCTAGTGGTGAACAGAATTTTTAGTATTTGCTGGCAGTAGCCAGGGTCCTGTTGATCTCCATTATTGAAAGGCCAGAAGCAATCTTGGCTGTGCTCCCTTTGGGATCTGTGTTTTGGTCTTTGCACACAAAGACAGTATCTGCCTACATGACGGTTATACTGTTCAAATTCTACGTTATGTTCCCAGGCAAGCTGTTGGCCATCTGCACAGAGGTGAGAAGATTGTCACAGCTAGAAGCAAATTTATGTTCCCCTAAGGAAAGGAGAGTTTCTGCCTCACTCACTCCTGCTGCAGCTGCCCCAGGGGCGGAGCATTTTTTATACTTACTCTGACATAGCTTGTGGAAAACGACTACTAAATCCAGCATTATAGGCTGAAGATACTTTTCCATGCTATTTAGGGTGCGTGGACTCTCTTTTAATTCCTCTAAAGCATCTTCTTCACCTTCCATCCTTCAGTCCCCTGATAGTTGGATTCATTGGCCAGCCTGTGGAGATCAAGTGGAAGTCCCGTGTAACTACAGACCACAGTTTACGCAGCTGCTGTTGAAATGTGTGTTGTATTCCCTGCTGTCAGCCTCTACCAATGTATGCTGTTTTTTATCACATGTTTAATGGACAACCATTTCCTCTGCTCCAAGAGGCACCATTATGTGTCATTAGCAAAGCCCTGGGAATGAAAACAGCAGCTCTGTCATTTACTGCTTCCCCTTGTCCTATAGAGGGTTTGAAAGCTTGTAGTCAGAGGCTGTTTACCTCATTTCTGAGCAGTAACAGCTTTATTAACCAGTCTTAGCAGCTGGACAAAGAGGGTGGTACATACAACTTTAATTATAGACATTAAACGATTTCTGTAACAAAATTGGGTTGCTAAAGGTTTGGATAAAAAAATTCTCATCATCTCAAGCAGCGGACCCGTATAGTAAGGGGAATGTCTTTTCAATTAAATCAACTACTTTCTCAAGCATTTAATAAACCAATCAGTGTATTTTGAAAAAACACTGTCTACCCTTGTTGAGAGCACAGCATTTTTTCATCTTCTTCTAGTTGCAGAAAGTGAACTAAACACATGAAACAAATCTCATGATTTTAACACATTGTATTGGTTTTGCAATTCTAGTATGCTTGTAAAAGTGGCATTGTTTTATTCTGCCTACAGATGCTCCCTATAGCAGGCAGCAGAAACATCCCAAGTGTGCAGTGTGATTAGTAAGCATAGCTAAAACCCTAATTCATGACAGTCTGATTTTGCTCAGCCCTTGAGAACAGGCACAAATAGGCATTTTTACCATTACAACTCAAGGAATGGGTTGTCTTTCTTTAGTACGGTTGAACAAAATCTTTTTCGAATGGCCAGTGTGCGACTGAATTACTGTTTTGAAAAGAAGTATACAAATGCATTGGTTATTTTTATCCCGCTCAGAGTCTGAGATTATAAAGGAATTTTTGGACCGAAGATCAAAGCACATTGCAAGCTTTCTAAACCAGAATGGAGGAGGTAGGAAAAAACCCCATATGAGACTGGGAAAGATTTGAAAAAGTGTAGAAAAGGATACTTCCTTTCAGAGAAAAAGAAGTTCTGCCAGTTGTTCTTGATGAGGCTGTTCTTTGTTCAGTGTTTATATGTGTTTATTTATGCTTGGCAAGGTAGGATGTGGCAAATCATGTATAACAAAGCGAGATTCTTTAGGAGGAAGACTTTGTAAAGTATGTGAAGCTGGTGAAATGGTACTAGACACCACTTTTTGCACTGAGTGAACTTCCTGCACTGGATAAGATGCTTTCTTATTTCAAATTTTTCACGTGCTATTTTTTTTTTCTTGGTTGTCAATATGGTTTCAAAATGGAAACTAAGTGATTTTTGAAGTAATTCTTAAAAGACTGATAAGGCAGAATAATTAATTAACCACAGTGGCTCTTGACTTTTGGAGATAAGTCTGGCCTACTTAACAAGGAATAGTCATCAAGGAACTATAGGTTTGATTAAAGAAAGGCTTAGGTCTGTAAAAGATGAATAGGTCATTTGGTGATTATGAAAACGTTACTTACAGAAGTTGTGTGTGTGCAGGATGGCATATCAAAGTGATACTTTCTCACAGATATCTGGGATGGGGGAAAGAGGAAAGTGAAGTAGGATGTCAGCTGCATAAAATAAATGGCTGCTCTTGAAGAACAGTTGAATGATCAAGGCTATAAGATGAGTGATGTAAGTTTCATTGCAGCTACCAGTAATGTTGCTTAGTGTAGAGCAGATTGACCTGGATTTCCCCTCTTCTTTAAGTGTAAGGAAAATACAGACTAAGTCCTAGTGTGGCAAATTTTTAGGGTAATCTCTTCCCTTCGTATTTCCCTGTGGAGCTGCTTTCATGCTGCAAAGTGCTACAGATCTGACAAGGCTTTGAAGATACTGTAGCTGCCC
This sequence comes from Tapera naevia, assembly GCA_033556795.1. Taxonomy (NCBI): domain Eukaryota; kingdom Metazoa; phylum Chordata; class Aves; order Cuculiformes; family Neomorphidae; genus Tapera; species Tapera naevia. The sequence continues at coordinate 1,694,701 of JAUMJJ010000044.1, read as the reverse complement.
TCACGCAGTTCATGTTGACCTAGTGAGCTGAACAGTATCGCCTATCACTGCACCAGTGGTGCTGCTCCCTGAGCCTGCATGGGCACTGACCGGGTGCTCTGCCAAGAGATAGTGGAGTCTGAGGTATTCATATCTTTTCAGGGGGCCTCTCCATGAGGCTGGAGGAAAACTGCATGCCTGCTTCCAGAATCTGTGATCCACTTCTACTCCTAGTGTACTCACCCCTGTCTTTTTTCTCTCCAGGGATACAGGCATCACCTATTTTACCTGGTAAAGCAGGCTACTGCATTAACCTATTCACTCCTTATAGTAATCTCTTTCCAGGAAAGCTACGGCAAATCAACTGAGTGAATGGGAGTCCTCACAAACTGTGAAGGGTTAATTATCTGAATTGATGTACTTCTACAGTCCTTATGTGGAAAACCCACAGTAAATGCCACAAATAAATCTGGTTGAGTTTTTTATTATTTCTTTTGGTAATGATACATTTTTAAAAGGCAAACAAGAACCTCTGTGTCACCTGCTTAATTTGGGTGCCTGATGGCAACACTTTGTCGCACCTCAGTTTTCACCTTTATTCCCTGTCCCCACATCAAGCCATTTCGCAGGAGTCTGGGAGTAAGTCAGTCCTGAGCTGGCATAGATAACCTTTTTTTACATGGAAACAAGCAATTTGAATGTGTGACATTCTCGTCAGGTTCATTTTACTGTTCTACCTAGCTGCTGTTGCATTTCATGCCACAGATTTCCCATTCCCTTGAGTCCAGCCCCCAGCAGATTAATGGAGGTGGATAGTGTGCAGATCACAGGACTGTGATTCAACCCTTTTTGCATGAGTGATTATTCTCTCTTTTGATGGCTTGAACTACTAAACCAGATGTTTCCCACCCTTTTTGTATGTATGTGTGCTTCCCAGTCCTTTAAGTCTATTAATCACATCCACCTGGTCCACATAAGGTAGTTAAATAAAGAGAGCCTGCTAGCAGGAAGATCAATCATGCTGTACAAGGTGTTAGTCTTCCTTAGGAAGCATTTAGGCATTAAGACTGAATCTCTGCAGTAAACCCAGTGGCACAGTAAAAGCCTCAGGATCTCCTTTAATGCCTGCTTTATTTGGTAAGAGGTTTGTTTAAATGGTTTAATATCTTTAATTAGACTGCATTGTTGCTGAGCTGCTGCTGTAGTTTGCATTGCAATTATTCTTTGAGATTGGTAACTGAATATGTTCACTTCAAGTGTTTACTACTCTTCAGGCTTTATTTTATGTCCACGTTTCACGGGACAAAAATATTGGCTTTTGGTTGGGCTCAGCAGGTATTCCTATAACCAGTCTGACCAGCTGTCTTCCTTCTCTTTCTTTTGTGTTCACAGATCAAATTTATCTCACAGAAACAAATGTTGCCAAGTGATTTATATCAACAATGCATTGAAAGCTGCAGCTACATCTGATGTTTTCTCCTACTCTTAAGGAAAAGAATTATTGTAAACCTTGAATATTTCCTTAGTTCCTCCAGTCAGAGTGGTCTTGAAGGCTCTTGAGGCACTCAAGGAAGGCTTACAGGAATGTAAGTGGGCTTTTCTGAAACGAAAAAACTTCTTTTTCAATCACTTCCAAAGGGCTGTGTCTACTGATATGGAGGAATCTTACTCAGATATAAAATGTCTGGAATCACATACTACCTAGAGGAATTAAAACGAATACCACTTTCAGTTGCATTACCCAGCATTATGCAGGATTGTTTCTTCTGATATCTCTTGGTTGTTAGTTTGGCTTTTTTCCTCTGGTTCATACTTGAAGGAGTCAATATGTGGAGGTTTTTCATCTCACTCCTGTAGTAGAGGTCAGCTAGGCTCTGAATATGGTTAGTTGATGTCTAAATTTCATTCTCCCTTTGCTCAGGTGTCATTGAGGCAACCAGGTTTGAACTCCTCACTGGTGTGTCATGGACTTTGACACTGATCAGAGGTCCTGTCATCTGGAGCCAGGAGCAAGGCAATACCTGCATGAGGTATTGATGAGTAGTGGTACATACTCAGGTTGGAGCTGCACAGAGACAGCAAATAGGATATAGTATGCATTTGAAAACCTGTCCATCCCTATTGGACCCAGCTTTCCTGGATCGGCCAACAACCTGCAGAGCAAATGAGGGGCCAATACATTTGTCCTAGAGTCTTTTTCCAGGGTCTTAACTTTTTTTTCATAACTCACCGAGTGGCACGGTTAGCTACTGCAGAAAATGTTTAGGGTATCTTCTCCCTCACTTCCCCTAGACCAAACCTGTTAGCGCTCTCTCCTGGCAGTGGGAAGGTGTAGCTGTGAACTGGTGTTGAGAAGAATTGTGCTCTTTGCCCTATGAACATGCTATGGAGACAAGTATTCAAACTGCATAGTATCTTTTTTCCATTCTCTCTGGCAGCAAACCCATTCTAAGCCACCATGGTCAGTCTCAGGGAGTTATTCTGAAAGATTTTGAGTGACTTCTTATTCAACAATTGTTTCTTAGCGTAAATTTTTTTGAACATGGTTGCACTGTACTTTCTGGTTTAGTTTGTGTCTTTTGTCATTCTCCATTTCCTTCACTCTCACTGAATTGATAGATATGATGAATAATGGTATCACCTGTGCACATCCTTTCATTTATTTTCCAATATACAACACACATGTTGCACCAGGTGCTGGGTCTCACGTACCTTCTGCTACATCTGTCTCTATAGAATCATAGAATCTTCTGTTTGGAAAAGACCTTGGAAATCATCGAGGCCGACCACACCCATCATCTGCTAAACTATGTCCCTCAAAAACTTATCTACCCATTTTTTAAACACCTCCAGGGATGGTGACTCAACTACCTCCCTGGGCAGCTGTTCCAGTGCCTGACCACTCTTTCGGTAGAGAAATTCTTCCTAATATCTGGTCTGAACCTCCCCTGGTGCTATTTATGGCCATTTCCCCTTGTCCTATCACCTGTCACTTGAGAGAAGAGATATTGAACAGAACTGGACCCAGCAGTGAACCCTGGGGAACACCACTCGTGACTGGCCTCCAACTGGATTTAACTCCATTTGCCACCACCCTCTGGGCCCAGCCATCCAGCCAGTTTTTCACCCAGCAGAGGGTGTGCCTGTCCAGGCCAATGGCAGCCAGTTTCTCAGGCAGAAAACGGTGAGAAATGGTGTCAAAGGCTTTACAAAAGTCCAGGTACACCACATATACACAGCCTTTCCTTCGTCCATTAACCAGGTAACCCTGTCACAGAAGGAGATCAGGTTGGTCTGGCAGGACCTCAAGGTTCTATAAGTCCTCAAGAGACAGATGTTTTTACCTAGGTAGTTATTTGGGTTTGCATTTGTTTCTTTAGTTTGCAATCCGTTTGACAGTACGCACTTTCAAACTTTTGTCTGTTCAGAGCACTTTGTAATTTTTGATGCAATAAGGATGAAAATATAAATGAGATTTGTTATGGCCAGCGAAATTCTCTCCTAGAGGGCAGGCAATGCGCAGGGTGGTAGTTAGTTGGTTTTAGTGGCACCAGATGTTTCGGTAGACTAACACCTGACTTTGCAGGGTGACACTGTGCACGTCCTCAGACTACTTTACAGGAGGGCAAAGGAAATCTGAGTGTAACAGATGTAAATGGTGGGTGAGATCCTTGGTCTGAATGAAGGAGTATCAGGAAGATGAAGGAAGTGAAACAAGCTGATGTACTGATGGAAGAGAGATTAGCAGTGAGACTGAAGCTTGTGCAGGGAGAATAGCAGATGTAATAAAGAGAGATGGGAAAAAGAAAGGAGGTTGTGAGCAGCTGAATATCTATAGGAGTTAGCTTGGGGGTAGCAAATTGAATGAGAAGGAAGAAAAAGAGATAGCAATCTCAGAGAAAAGGGAATCCTAATATTGGGAGGAGGTGGTTTGGGAAGAGTGAATGAGTTTTGCTATGGTGGAAAACAAAGGAATATATGTGGTTCTATATGTGCACTGTCAAATGACAGTAGTTCTTCAAGTCTAAGAACACCATCCAAATTCTATTACTGGGGAGTTAAGTGAAAGCACTGTTCTGCCAGGTAATGTTCTGTTAGTTCCCTGCTACATTCTGCTGCTGTGGTAATTGATTTTTACACACAATTGTTCAACAGAATATGCCTCCTATTGTGATAACACATTTTTTAGTGATCTCAAAACGGTTTGCTAGAGATATATAGATTTTTAAAAAAATACTGTGAGTTTCATGAGAAGATGGAACAGAGAAGAGAAATCATCAAAATAACTTTCAGACCATCATTTTGCTGCACTCTTCAGTTCTTACTATATTCCTCTATGGAGAGAGAGAGAGAGAGAGAGAGAGAGAGAGAGAGAGAATTCACAAGACCAGAGCCCTTCTCTTCACTTTGAACATGTAAATTGGCTTGTGAACCTTATGTTGGGTCTTTGTACAGAGGTATATTTTGACTGTAAGGCATAGCTTGTGTGGAGTGAAGTATGAATATTCAAACTGAGTTTAGGTGATCAGAGATGTCAGGAGGCTGGAGTTTCCAGTGATTACTTGTGTGGAGTTTACCCCTTCAACTAAGCCTTTTCTTACTAACAAAGTTATTTCTTTAGCAAGGCAAAGACACTTTGCTTCTCAGGGAATTAATAGAAACATCAAATATTACAATGATACAGGTTAAGTATCAAGCCAATGAATGTCATTTATGTTCCTCTAAATTACTAGAAAGGGTAGGCTTATTAAATCACCTTCAGGAAGGCAAAGTATAACAAGGACTCTTAGTTTCACTTTTACACTTACTTACTCTAAAATAGCCATAAAGTGGATTACACAAATCAATACTGAAACTATTGGATATTAAGATAGCATTGGATTTTTATATCTGATGCCTTTTACTGTCTTTGCTCAAATATGCACTAAAGCATCCCTGAGGAGGTTTCCCACGAAACAGAAAACTGGATCTGATAAGTAAACTCTTGACTACGAAATATATTAAGACTTTCTATATTCCTCCTTTAAAAATAGCTGGCTGCATTAACAGTAACCACAGCATTAGAGAGAGAAAAACAAGACCTTAAAAATGGCCTAGGGTGAAAATTCAACTGAAAAAAAGAATAGGAACCATTCATGTGTGTTGTGCTTACCCTGTGTGATGTTGCTCTCCTGTTTACACCTAAGGGCAGATGCAAGTACGGTGCCTTATCAAAACAAAATGAAACTACTGAACTCCAATGTGTAGGTGTAGTGGATGTTGAGGTAGCCTAGCACTGAACAGCATAGGATGTAATTTTTGTAATTTGAAACCACGCTGGGAGATCTCCTGCTATTAAAGCCATGTTACCTATGAGCAGCTTGATAGAGATTGAATCAGGTGTCTATCATTAAATTTCTCTGTGTTCTGATCTGTAAAAATGATGTTACAGGAGATAGATGAACTTCTGAAAGATTGAACTGGAGCTAGCAAAAGCATGGTTGTACTCCTTGTGTGCACATTTATTGAGGAAAGACAATTAATTGGAATACCCCACTGATTCCTGTAAAGAAAGATTGAGATTAATTTGATCAAATAGAACAAGTACTGAAAAATGCATCACTGCCAACTCCCTCTGTGGAAGCTCCTTGCCAGATTCTGGAGATGATTCAGGCAAAACGGGCAAATGGGTATTTAAAGGTGTTGGCAGGATAGGCCATGGTGAAAAATATCACTCAAAATGAACTTACTTTTTTTTCCTTTACAATAAGCTTGTCAAAGTGTAGCAAATGCACGGAAGAACTTCCTTTGTTTCAGCTGCACTGTTGGATGGCTTCATCACAGGAAAAAACAATCAAATATACTAAATTGGCAACCCATAATTCTGTGCTGGTATGACTGGATAAAAAAAACAAAATATAGCTGGACCTAATTCCCAATGTTTTTGCAGGATTCTTTAATTGTTCCAAGGAATGTAACAGCATGTTGCTATTCATGGATAATCCATCCTGGAACACCTGAGAAAACACAAAGTTGTTTCTCTTAAGAACAATTGTATTTATTACATATTGCTTCTATACATCTGAAATAGACAGACTGATGACATGTCTACACAACAGTTTAAACCGAAAAAAATGAATAGTTTTTGCAAGTTAAAATGAGGAAATCTTAAATGGACCAGCTGAATTTCCTTAAGATAATATAGATTTATTGAAACATAGACAAAAAGAAACAAGTTTCTATGGTGATAGCAATGTGGAAACTGCTCTGAATATAGGATGGCATGACAGAGTTTTCTTCATAAACTATCATTTTTGCACATTCTTCTATGCAAATATTGTCAACACATCAACATTATGATTACAATTAGATAAACAGAGAAGACGCTGTATATGTTATACATGAGGCTGTATGCAAAATCAGCTATGCATATGAAACCACCTTTGTATGTTAACGTTGCAAACAGATTTAATTTTTATGTTAAGGAGAGCATGTGTACATTTACAAGTCTGTGAAGAAAATTCTGTAATATGGAATAACTATAAACAAGCTACACAGAATCTCCATGCCTTATACTGATACTTTGAATATGCTTTGTGAATATAAGGGCACTCAGATACCTTCCTTTTAGATCTTCTAATGGTTAATTATCGTAGCCTCAAGTTGGATGTGCTTGCTGATATAAAAAAGAGGATAAGCAATCTGTGTCAATGCTTTTGTGCAATATTCATCACTGTTTCTTAGCCTTTGTTTGGGTTTTTTTGCTTGTTTGTTTTTTTCTTTTTTCATATCTTCTTGCTCACAGATACAAACTGGAGTCCGTTCCTGCTGTTTCTGTAAGATATAGTAAGAGTATGCTAAGCTGCAGAACTTCAACACATCTACAGAGAATCTCTGCATGCAAATACTAATGGAAGCCTGAGCTTTTGTGATCAACTCTAAGCAGAATAAAACAAGAGCAAGATTCTCAGCATTTGCTTCTGGCTGCATAAAAGCAGTATAACTGTTGTTGGGGCATTGTATAAAATAACTAATATGGAGCTATAAATTTAATTCAAATTAAGGTACAGATATTCAACAGCATGATGGGTTAGCAAGTATTCAATTCCCCATTCAGGTGCCTAGTTGTCCTCTACAATTGATGCACTATGATTCTGACAATTCTGACTTTTTCTATGGCAATATTTACACAGCACGAACCAATATAATTCTATGATACTGACTTTGTGGATTGAGAGCTTTTCTGGACACATTGACTCAGCATATCAGAAACTTATCCTGGAGTAACTGTCTGAGTCAATGTTGCAGGTGAGGTCCTCAAAATGGCTTTTGCCGTTTTTGCCAGTGCGCTAATGTGTTGGAATGGTTTGTGCCTACTATATCCACATCCATCTCTATAGATAGTTAAAATTATGTCAGTTCATACATCTAGACTTTAAAATTACAGCTGGACATTAAAGAGGGTACAGGCAATAACTCTGAAATACTTCAAGAAGAGAAAAATTGTTGAATGCAGTGCTCATTAGGAAATACAGAGAAGTATTGTAAGTTTTAATGTCTTAGGCACCTAACAATAAAAGCCCAGCTTTTTCAGTACTTTACTGCTTTTGTTTGCTGCTCCTTTCTCTGCTTCCTCCCTTCCCTCTGCTCTTGAACTGTGGATGAAAACCAGCAAGGTGCAGATGGTTATCCATCTCTGGTGAGCAAAGTGACTCTAACTTGTCTTTAATGGCACCTAGTGACTGAAAGGATTGAACCTGGTATAACCTCAACATCCAGTGGTTGATCTCCATTCTCTATTGACAATCGTAGAAAATGATTTCTGATAATGACTTTTCAGTAGCCAGAGAGAAGTAATCAAGTACTGCTAGCCTATTCCTTGTGACTAAATGGCTTCTGAGTAAAACAAGCACCATGGAAATTAACCCATAGGCAGATTTCAAGGCATGAGAGACAAGAAAAGCACTGCATCAATGCTTTGAAGACTGCTCATTTAGGTCATGAGATGCGCAATGAGGAGAGTATTGAAGACCTGTCTCGTTTCACACACTGTTTTCAGACACTACATTCAGTTAAAAAAGGAGAGGAAAACACCCCTACCCTGCTTCAAATATCCTAACTTACACATACAGTGAGAAAAAGCACAAAGAAACAAGGAACCACGTAATCTGGTAATTGCTACTTCAATACTTAAGAAAAAAATAATAGGATAGCAGCTGTATGATGGTTTGCTGATATTCACAACCTAAACATTTATGGTAGGAATGATCTCTTGAAACAGAATTGTTGGGTTCATATGTGGTTTAGGTAACCCTACCCCAAACATGCCCCTGCCTACCTGCCAGAGCTCAGTCTTTCTGTGACACTGAGATATACTTGCTAAAATTAGTGCAACCTTATGCCTAGCACCCTATCAAATGCTACCAAGGCAATCTGTGTTCCCAAGCATTTACAGTGAATAAAGATAGAAGATAAACAATTGCCATCTTTATTTGCACAGCAGGGAATTAAGGCACAGTTTTCAGTCAAGCTTAAAAATTTTGAAGAGTGCCAAAATTAGGCTCTCAAAATCCTTAAGCCAGTAAAAAGTGTTCTTCTTTCCTCCAGACACACAGAAGGCTATTTTAAGATTGGTGCTACTACTAAGACAAATCTGTGCAAGTATTGAGATAGAAACGTTAAGACTGATGTGAATGGGCATGTGTGATTGTGGGAGCAGCAGCAGAGAAGGACTATACTAATGACTTGTGCTAGTTGATTACACCTGGATTAGTGCATTACTGGGACACCCACACCAGTATGCATGGCTTCTCAGGGCACACAGTGCAGGAAGGACAGCCTAAAAGAAGAAAGACCCTACTTATAGTCTAGAATACAGACTCCATCCATTAAAGACCATGGAAAAAGGCAGAAAACAGAGCAGGAACAAAAAGGCAACCAGAAAAATATGAACGAATCCACTACGGTGGAATGGGTTGGAAAAACAGACTATCAGCTTGTAATGGGTACAGAAGAGGAGACCAAAGACTGGAACATAGTTTCCAAATACAGAGGAATCCAGGATGCAGGAGGAGGACTCAATCGTGGGTGTCCCTCATCACGTCATTTTAAGGAGTTCTTGGCAGAGACTGAGTTACAAGCACTTCAGTGCCTGACTGCTGGACAGGTCACTCTAGTGCAGTTGTCTTGCTGGCCATAACTAAATAGATATAAGAGAGCAAAATCACTTTTGCTTCAGTTTTATTTTGAAACACTCTCACTCTTGCCCCCCTTTAACATCTCACATTGATATTTACTACTTGTCTGCTGCAGTATTGCAACATTATTTCTTGCATGCAAGATCTTGGATTTGACTGTTCAGTGTGTGAATCTGCATGTAACGTTGCTCAGATTTTGCTTTTGCTGGAGGACAGCAGTGAAAACTGGTCTTCCTGGCCATGGACCAACTAGATGACTGCAAGACTCAGCTCCCTGTGTTTTCTGAAAGCCACGTGATGTTTCTGAGTATGAAGCATTTAAATTTCCATCATCCCTGGAACTCTTGGAGGAAAATATAGGGGGTGATCTTTGCTACAAAAACACCTGGTCTAGTCTGGAAGGTTCATTCCAAAGCAATTGACTATTAATTCGAAAAGTTTCATTACTAAAAGGGTTATAATTAATTCCTCTCTTCATCTCCTGGATAGTAATTTAAGGACAAAACAAATTCTAATCATGATTTGCACCCTAATTTGAAGGCAGCTCCTTGTTTAGGATAATTTCTTTTAATTTCCTCTAAGGAAATACTATGTTGGAAGAACTGGTCAGCTCTCCAAAGGCTGAACTGGGCTTCAAGTGGGTGGAAATGTTTTTGCTGCCTTGTCCTGCAGATACTCTTTGCAGGGGAAAAAATAATGTTTCTCTGCAGTTGGGTCAGGAATAATCTTTGCCATAACAACCTTTGCCAAGGTAATAATTATAGTAATGTATAGAAGGTTGTGTCGATGGATATTATTCCAGGGGTGTTCCTGGAAGTCTGCTGTGATAGGCGAATTATAGGAGAAAAGCAGTCATTCCAAGAAAAAGCATCTTGTCTAAAAAGGGATTTCTAGATAAATGTCTTTTTTTATTCCTACCTTTACTACCCACTCTCCAGACAAATATTTTGCATTTATATTGCATCTTTCTATGTTCGGCCTTGTTATTTCAGCTCTGACAAAAACTCTTGGGTGGGCGAGGAGTTGCATGAACATGCTGAGCTGACCTGTAAATTCACTGATCCATGCCATTTATGCAGTAAAGCAAAAAGTCCATGGCAAAGCAGGTACCCAGATGCTTTTCCCACATTCAAGCAGGATATTGTTGTGAGTGTGAAAGGATGTGACTCCAGCTCCAGCTTTGAAGGCCTGTGGCTGATTTTGATCCCATTCATCAACTTATATGTTTCCTCTTCGGAAGTGGGAGGAAGGTCTCCATATCACTTTGTAACTGCAGGAAATACTGCCTGGGCTGCTGTAAGGTTTGTCCTGTGTGGTTTCCTCATACAAAATCAGATACTCCAACTGAAAAGCCTAAATGTGTGCTGCCCTTGCTGGTTCAGACATCACCAGGCAAGGGGAGACCACAACCTGGAACTTTGACTTAGAATAAGGGACTTATCATTAAAACCTGTCTCTGATACACTCTCCCCTATTTGCTTATTTAATCTCCTGGTGATAATTCCTACTTCTGAAAACAGGTATTGCCTCTGCCTCAGTTGAAATGTTGCACAGTGCACAAGACTCTTCGGCTTCATCTGGCCCTGTACAGAGATAAAAACTAGTGGATATAGAAGGGTATGTGTCCTTACCCTCCAGTTCTTGGTGTGCACTTTTGTCAAGGTGCAATTTGTCTAACCTTGTTATGAAAAAACTGTGGTGCATATGTAGTCTTAACCTGGAAAGACTGCTGCCAGGAGAAAAGCAGATGACTCTCTTGCCTGTCTTTGTAACCACAAGGACAATGCTGTGCTTAGGAATAATTTCTAGGATGACTTTGTGCCAACACTGTTTTATACATTTTTTTAGGTGAGGTAATTCTTGAGAGTTTTTTTGTAGGAGATAGTCCAAACAAGCTTTGTCTATAGGTGTATCAGCCACCATTTTCAGCACCAGCCAGTGTTGTTAATGCGTCCCACTTGCTCAGAAACCACACTAAATGGGTTTTCCTCCTTCTTTTCATTATACTTTGTGGTATTAAATCAGTTTAACCAAAGTTTTTTCAGACCTGTCTATAGGATAATATCTGTCCACAGTAAGAGAGAATCTTTCATGCTTTGCTGCAAAGCACACAGGTGTTGAAGAGGAGAGGGTGTTGTTCATTTTTAAGATAAAATGAAAATACTGTGCTACATACAAATCACTTGTTTGTCCTGCAGCTCTTTTCTTGCTTTTAAAATAGCACCTTAGGTTCTGAACTTTAACCTCCCCTGCTCTAGGCAAAAACCAAGGACTACTCTTAGAGAAATGTCCTCCGGCCAATGTCCTATGGCAAGACTCAAAGGACAGTTCACGGTCATTGGCTTGATAGCAAAAGAAACCAAACACAAGCAAAAGTTTACAGAGATTATAAGGACTATCTGCTTTTGGATTGGACTCAACATAGATGTAGTGAAAGATAGTAAGCTTAAAACCTTCTGCTTGTTAGTCCTGCATTCTCCGACATATATTTTATCAGATATATTACAATAAATATAGTAGTATATAGACCTGGAAGGAGAAAGGTAATGGGAATGCAAACCCAGAAGATGACATGTCCAAAGCCCACAAAATTGCTAATCTTTTATGAAAATAAAAGCCCTAAAACCAGTTGTGTTCCTATGCAATGAAGAGAAATGTCCGGGGATAGCTAGTATATTCATATCCAGCTGCTTGGCAGGAACAGGATAGGATATTTTTCTTTACATGGTACCTATGTGCTGTTCTTAAATGTAACCAAGCAATTTCAAGAGATCTCTTCTGAGATCAGGGCTGGAAATAAATCATGAGGCTTGTGACACACTTGATCTGGGAAAGCTACTTGCTTTAACAACAACTTACCTGTTACAGGCTGCACACTTCAGTTAAACACCTGTTTTGTAAATGCTTTTCTTATAGGGAACTATGATGGTTCAGAACAGTATGGTTTTCTGAATACATTGAAAATTGCAGGTGTACATATTATCTGCCAGTAGAATGGACTTTAGTGGTTATACAAACATCTGAGTTCATAACAATTAATTTAACCCTGTGTTGTATGCAATCCTACCTGTTACCTATGTCAGCAATCCATAGTCTTAGGGTACCTCTGAGGGGGAAGAAGCTGAAGAATTCAGTGGCTTATCTTTTTCTTCTTAAACACTCAATCCACCATTCTGCTGCCACTAAAATAACTGCATTAGGACTCAGTCCTCCATGGACTAAACTCATCTGTGCAGTTTGATAGCTTATGCCACACTAAAGGTACAGATGATTGCAGGTGTCAAGGTTCAGCCTACACTGTTTACATCCAGAGCAGAGATAACTCTCGGAGTGCCAGACAAAAGAGCAGGAATACTGCAAATTCTTGGATTAACAAAGTACGGAGTGTGGCAAGGGTCTGGCTTGAATTTAATCACCAATTTTGAAATGTGCCATCCTCATGCAGTGATTTGCAGTTGGGAATGAAATCAAGTTATCTCTGATAGACTTTGATATTCCTTTTTTTTAAAATGTAGTTCAGAAAGACTGCTTTCTCTTTGTCTGCTCTACCACAAAGAACTGGTATCTTAGATGACTGGTTTATATCTCCAGCTGTGATAAACATTCCTACCAAGAGGGAAGGAGGAGGATGAGCATACTGTAAGCCCTTCCTTGCACTGTAGCATGAGCTGCAGAATGACCTTCACTACAGATGAGCAATGCTGAGTTCACTGCTGTCCAGATAAGAGCTGTGGAGGTGGTTATTGGCAAGAAGGCTGTGTTTAAATGAAAGCAGTGAACAAAATAGGTGTTTCAAGTCAGGTGGGCAAATTTCCTTCCTAATTTTCTGGGTTTAGTTGGATTGTCTTTGAAGCACACCGCCTGTGAATGCACATATCACGTTTTTATATGAAGACTAGCACACACCCTGATTCAAAGGAAGGCGTTTTGCTAGTGTCTCTTTCTTTCAGGGGAAGGAGTGCTGTGGCAATGTACTGGACTAGGACTGCTTGTGTGTGGGGTCAGCTTTAACACTGTCCAATTGTGAGTTTTGACACACCGCTGTCTCTCTGCCTTGCACACAGAAAGCAGGACTACTTGTCACTCCCTCCACTTTTGTGTCAGACTACTTGCTTGGGGCTGTACTATAGCAACAGGAATGTCAGGCCAACTCCTGCGTATGGCCTCTAGCCCTGCTGTCATCTTCTTACAGAAAAAAAATAGCATTACACATCCAATCTAATATCTGTGTTTCAGCACTCCTAAAACATCTCAAGGACATGCTACTATTATGTATAAACATATTAGGGTCCAGTCATGAAACTGATGTTAATATTCATGCACAGAAGGCACACTCAGTTTTGAAACCTTCTGTTTTCCACCTAGGCTGTTGAATGACCTTTTTTAAAGCATCAATGCCTGGAAAAAAAAGGCTGATATATATGACTTAAAAGTGTAACTCCTTTCTTGAAACTTCGAGAACATTCTGATAAAGTCATATTGAAAAGAAAATATGCGACACAGTCCCTGAACACTGCTGAGAAGCTGAGCATGGAACTGAATAAGTGCTCTGCTGTTTTTTGCTTCAGGCTGGCAGAAAAATTTTCTTACTGTATTAAAACCAGAAGGATGCATCTTGCAAATGCAATACAAAGCAAGTCTCATATCCAGATCAGCAACTGTTTGAAGAGTGTTGTTTGAAAAGAAAGAGGTAAGAAGGCCTGAGACAGTGAAGAAAGCAAGAGATATTAGGACTTAATTTCATACGGAACTTTAGCTGTGTTCAGAAATGTTAACAACATTCTGGATCATACATCAACAGTGTGACTCTTCCTTATCAGAAGTTGTTTACCAGGACTTGTACTACTCCCCATAAGGTGTAAATACCTGTACTAAAAGACTGATCCTTTCTAACATACAAAGTACATACGGCCAAAATAAATGTGTACATTTCCTATCAATCTGGGCTTCATTTTACTCTGGCACACTCCAATGGCCTGGCCTCAGGCAAGCTAGAGCAAGTAATGATTGAGTCTAAGTTTGTGGCATGACACTTGAAAACAGAAGCAGCAGGATTTTTTGCTGTTACGCCTCTAACCTGGTTTGGATGTTTTCTCTTGAATTTCTCAGTCTCTGTCAAAGATTACCCCAGATAAGCTGTACTTCAGCTAACCTGAAATATAAAGGTGATAATGAGGCAGAAGAAACTCCAGTAAGCAGAAGGCTTCTGTTTCTGTGCACGTTCCACTAGCCTCCTGTGAAAGCATATTATTGTTTAGCTTGAAGCTTGAGGATTTCTTCCTTAAATATTGTCTCCAGCTATTAGGACTACATCAGTTTTCACTCTACAGGCCTTACTCAGTTCTTACTAGTACAAGTGGTATATTTTCTAAGCATGTATTTGATTATCAGTGTGTTAATCAGTGTGTTATTTTGTGTGTAAACTGTAACTTTTCATACTTTCTCATTCCAAGAGGTTCAAGAGCCATAGATTTAATACATTTAATAATAGAATAGCCTTTCATAACAGAAAGACACCTCCTGAGAGACTGCTGTCTTGTAAAGTCTTGTGTTTTGTTCTCCTGGAGAATCACTCAACCAAGAACAAGTTAAGCTTTGCTCTGTTTTTGACAATGAATGAGATCAGTGCCTGATGGATATGCTAACACAGACGTTAAATAATAGAAACAGCAGATTAGGCACTAAAAGCAGCCTGTGGCTGTTGTGTAGTATTTTAATGCAATGAATGATTTCCTAGCAATCAAGATACATTTACTAATAGTCTTTAAGTAGCTGAGCATGCTCTTTCTAAAATAGGTTAACAGAGAAGTTAAACCACTCTTTTTACCAGATTGTATATGAATAAGAACAGGTTTATTATTCAAGGTGGAGTGAGCTTGTACCAGGAAGGAGACCTGAAACTTTGAACTGCATGGGAACATCTGTTACAATAATGAAACTTATCCCTACTGCTAAAGTTTCTGGATTGAATCCCTTACTATAGAGCTGCAGGACTGGGTACACCATTATATTGTCTCAGTAAAATCTGCTTTCCATTGTTGGCACTTGCACTGTTTTGAGCCAAGGTCTTTTTTGTGTAAAGGTCAGCAATCTCATGACAGAATGAGGCAAATTGTTTTTGTTACGTGGACAGGCTCCCTATAATATGCTGTGTTTCTTGCTAATGCCTGCTAGAGAGGAGAGAGATTCTAGAACTTCCTTATATGTAAGAGAAAAAGACTTCAAACTGAAAAGTGAAACTAGGCTGAAAGACTAGCATGTAAATCCAACTTGAGTGTTTGTAGATGAAGTCCCCCGTCCATCAGTGCCAATATCTATCCATACACATTTTGCTGGGACCAGACAACACTGGGCAAAGGTAAGGACAGACCAATGTCAGGTATTACAGAGCCTAACAAAAAGCCGTGTGCTAGCATTACTGATTTCAGATTGTGCTGAAGCACAACCTGTGACAGAAGCTAGGAATCTATATGAGGCAGCTTTGGTACAGAAGTTTTGCTTTTGGATGCTTTTGTTTGACTAGCAGTCACTCTTGAGTCTTGGATTTGGCATAGGTCTTCTGTATTTTTCAGTGATTTCAGCCACACAACTGTGTGACATTGCTAGTACTCTGCAAGAGGCATGGTGAAGGAGTGAAGCCAGATTGCAAAACAGCTCTATATTTGGAAAATGCATAAGCCATTGAACTGTTTTCAGCTCTCAATTTATGAAACAATGTGCCCTGCAGTCCTGGTATGGCAAAAAGGAACTTCCCCACATCCACTGGTGACCTTCACTAGTCAGGGTTTTCCTGGGGGTATTTAAACCTGTTCACAATTGTCAGAGTGGAAGTCCTGCCATCAGTTTAATGGAAGAAGAGAACAGCTATTTATAACAGTGTGACTTCAGAAGTCTTTTCTTTATGTTCTATGGGATATGGTGTGCTGGAAGGGCTCTTGCTCATGCTGGTTGGTAGAACCTAACTGACAAATGTGTGAATAGATGGTGATGAACGGTTGTTCCCTTTCCTCCAGTTAAGCTCCTTGAAGTCCATGAATGAAAGATGGGATTTGGTGTTAAACTGTCCTGGCCTAAAAGCCTACAATCAAATGCTCATTTTACTGTCAATTGAGATACTTCTGTTTCTCTACTAAGCACAGGAGAATTTCTGCATGAACTCTGATATTTGGAGTATGATTTTATAGTCTCTTCTATCTGGAGTTTAGCAGTCTGACAACAATGGTAAACAAAATGGAACAAATTTCTGTTGGCACAGGCCAGCAGCTCCTGGTGAGATCTGCTTGGAGGACCAGTGTTCAATGTTACAATTACACAAGTTATTTTAATAGGGATATCGAGTACTACTAGAGAAGAAGATATTTCCCAGAAGACTGATGATTTAAAATACTGGCTTTGCATTCTCTCTTCATATTTGCTTGGATCACCTAAATAAGCTTGGGTGTTCTGGAGGATTTGGGGTTTTCTTTTAAGCTACCTAATGGTTGCTAGTAGAAATTGTCTGGATGACTCCCTCCTGAATTGCAGTAATCATGGTTGATTTTACTACATCATTCCCAAGTGGCCTGTTCCCTTACAACACTGTCTCATACATGAATCTGAACAATGTAGAAAAACAAATACATTTGAAGAAAAGTTCAAAGAAGATGAGGTCATAAAGCTTTTCCCTCTTTCTTGTTAAATATCTGCTTTAAATATTAGTGGGGTTTTAGTTTTTTCTATGATACTTATATTAGTTTATTTTTAGTACCTCAAAGATCCTCTGAAGTTTACTATTACACTTGACAGTAACTCAGCTGACTGGTTACTGAGATTTGTTGTGCCAAAGGAAAGGAGAGAGGCAGTTGTAACGCACAGTGCCATGGGAAATAGAAGGTACTCAGAGAAGCTGGTATGTATTTATGACATACTTTGAAGTGCAATTTCTAAATCCAAGACAAACAGAAACATTAAAGGAGTGTGAAAGGTGCAAGGTGCAGCTGTGGCCTGGCAGAAATACTTGCTCTTCTTAGTGTGGACATAATGTGTCTACCTTGCAAGTACTACTGCTCTGGCCTTGTGTTAAAGGACCTCATGTCAGGTGCAGATTAGACCAGCTTAGGCACAAATTTTTATAGGATCATACTCTCTTTTCTGCCATTCCTTAGAGTGACAAAGTAAAACAAGGTCCAACAACTTCTGATCCTGGAGAAAAGATATTCCCCCAAATATTTTAAGCTGTCACTACCTGGTCTGTCAGATCTTTGAACTGGAAATGCTTCTATAGTGCTCAACCGCTCAGCCCCAAGGTGTCTGTGAAGTATAAAACTACCACTCTAATCATATTCCAATATTTTGCCTAATGGCAAGTAAGCCATTGTATTAAAGCAACATGTACTAAAGAAGTCTTGCATTACAGCTGTACTTCCATGCGTATTAGGTTTGAGATGTGATGAAAGAGTTTTGAGAGTAGATTGCCATATTCAGCCAAGTGGAAAATTAATCTTTTAAATACATCTGACTGTTTGGATTGTAACAGGCTAATGAAATATTTTTGCTGATTGCAAATATGCATCATAGCCTCAAAGCTAATGCTTTAGATTATGATGTCAGATGTTGTTTCCACACTAGCCTGGAAGATATTTAATTGAAAATATATTTTGTACACTCTATAGATTGTTCAACATGGGACGTATCACAGATCAATCAATGAAAAATCGATGGACATAAGAAAAAAGTTTTTAAGTGTTTCCAGTGTTGATCTAACTTTGCCTTTTGAATTTCCTAGGACACTAATATTAATTCCACCAGTTTCCCTTATTCTACATTTGTCTTTTGTATTTTAAAAGATATAAGTAAATTCTGTGTATTGTTTAGTGAAAATTCAATAAACCGAGACAATCATTCTAGTTTGATGCACAGAACAAAAGCAGTTCACTGTGATAGAATGCAGTATTTTAAAGGTTTACCTGCACCCTTAAATGAATATCAGTATTCTTGAAGAGTGGGGTAGACTGGGTGCTTTTCTTCCCCCGCTGCATCACGGTGTTGGAGCTAGTGAACAAAGTTGGAGTAATAGCTCTCAGCGCAGCAGCTTTTCCTCATCATAGAGCAACCCATCAAAATTAACAAGAAGTCCTGAAAAAATAAATCTTCAATTTGTCAGGTTGAATTATGCCTCGGATATGCAGTTCTTCAGCATCTAATGGAAAAATATTACTCATTGCAATCCAGAAAGGTGAAGGCCATTTCTATTTCAGCTCTTTAAACTAGATAACCATAAGCTGCAACACAATCAAAGCTCTCTGCATGCGGCAATCCCATGTAAACATTCTATGCTCCTAAGATATGAGAGTGGCAGGTATTCCTCAGTGAATTTCTTTGTGCATAAAACAACACTTTCCTACAAGTTTGGTATTAGCAGCAGCTCAGCAGAGACCTGAATAATTTGTATTTCTAAACCAGAGACTTTGTTCCCTGCAGTTTTTGTTACTTTCTTCGCTGTGGGACAGGGAACAGTATCTTCTACTTGTCTTACAGCTTGCCAAGGCACTGATCTGCTACAAGGCACTGCTCTGCTTCAGACCTTTTCTTCAATCAGCCAAAAAGTAGGCTTTATCCTCTGACTCGTGTTGTCAGCTTTGTGCTTGACCCTAAGATTTACAAACTTAAAATAGAGCTATACACCAGTGTTCTGGCATACGATTCCGTCCAGCTAGCACAAACAAGAAGGAAGGTTTTGCAAGTGCCAGTCTCACTGAAAGCCAAACAACTAGTGCCTTCCTCTCTTCTTTTTTTTTTCTTTTTTAACAATAGGAAAGAAAGACAAAGGAAGCAAATTTCACTTTAGTATAGAAATACTCTGCTCTATGACTAGTGTTGGCTCAGTAAACTATTTCTCAGAAAACTTCCTTATAAAGGTTGAAGAACTGTAAAAATTAACATCTAATACTTTGGTTCATTGATACAAGAAAAATGCAACAATAATGAGCATCTTTTTTTAAATGAGGTGGCAGTACAGTTTGAAATCCAGTAATATCTCTTCTGCCATTAATCACAGGGGCACTACTTACTAGTTAACACTTCATGTTATGACTGATATATTTTGTGGAGGATTTATAGCTATTGTTGCATGTCTATTTTAAAGCAGATGTATTTCTAGCTGATGTTGCAGACAGAATTATGTACTGCTATGGGGCAGCATTGACTCCAGCAGGTGCAAGAGCCTGTAGACTCTGAAGTCCCATGGACTTCGTACCTTAAGGATAAGAAGTACACATTGGCAAAAGCATAGGAAGGTTTCCTAAATCTCTTTATATGGATAGGGAGCATCTGCTGGTTTATGTACTAAAGGATACCATATAGACAGCCAATCTGAAAATCAGAGGACAATCAATGCTTTGAAGAACTGGAATAGTAGTGATAGTTTTCTGTAAATGTGTCTTCCCTTAGGGGGAAGGCAGTGGGAAGAGGGCGGAGGGCAGTGGGAAGGGAGATGGAGGAGTAGAAAACCTGGAAAGAATTCACTGCAAGTTTTGTTGTTTTGAGATTTTTAGGAAGCATATTTTTTTTAGATGTTAATACAGATTTCATTGCTTGTAAATTGTTCCTTCATATGACTTATGATTTTTGTGATACGACTTATAAATAACTGATGAAGTAGTTCAAGGAAAACCACAAAAATTGCTTAAAAGGATTCTGTCAAAATGTATGTTACCTTTAAGTTTTTTTCGGAGCCTTGAATATTTAATGACTTTATTTTCCCTGTTTCTTACTTGAAAAATAGCTCCACCACGCAGCTGAAATTTTGTCTTTCTAAAAAGAGAGCACTATAACCTCACTTATTTTAGTATGTGTGTATTTCTGAGGATTTAAAAAACAGTACTCAAAAACTATTCTCTTGGTTTTATTAGGCTGTGTAAAACAAAGCCCACTGTACTTTGTAAGCTATTCAAATCTGTTTAAAAAGGAATTAATGTATGGCTTGAACTAGACTTCGGATTCTGAAAGCACACCTGTGCTAGACACAAATCTGGAAAATGGGAAGTCTGTTTTTGTAAAACTCTAGAAGGATGCCAATTTTTTTTCTTCATAACGTTTTTGGTGAGTCGAAGTTCATGACTCCTCAGGTCTTTTCCTAGAGGGAGAGGAGGAATCAGTACTGAGTAGTGATCAGGTACATTCATACCATGTTTACCTAAGTGAAAAGTGTATGCCATTCAGTATTTTGAAGCAGAAGTCATGAAATTACAGGTCACCATTTCCTTGTTCCCAGCCAAAACCTTCTTTTAGCCAGCATTCAGTTCAAAACATCATCTGGCTTTTCGTCAGTCCACACAGAATTCTCACTTTTGCCTTCTCTCTTATCTTGGTGATGTATGATCCAAAGATCCTCAGTTCAACAAGTGCTCTCATTTATGTATTTATTTTACACCACACAGTTCAATTTTCTTTCAAGCATTGCTATGCACCAATACCTTATTTTCTAAAGGACCTTGATATTCCTTTTAAATAATTGTAATTATGCTAAAATTACGCCCAGGTTGCTAATAGTTTAAGACAGACTACATCAATAATACTTCCTGCTCTGCAAAGTGGGGGTGCAAAGAATATTCACTGGATGATGAGACAGGGTGATCCAGTGAAAGAGTATGATCTAGTATCTACAGCTGATTTTTCCTGGGACTGCCTGTTCCCATGCCCTTGCTGCATAATATGACATAGCATTTACTTTGGTCCTGGACTAAACAGAACTTCTTCAAATAGCATTTGGTGTGCTGTGAAATTAGTAGATAGTGGCAGTTCTATTAATGGATCTTCCCACCACAGAAAGCAAAGCCAAAGCAGTGAGTTGCAGTGAAGTTTGTACTGTGGAGGCACTGAACCCTTATTCATTCAGAGATATTAACTTAAGAGTAATTGCTTTCTAGTCAAAGACCTAGCGGTTTTCAAAGATTTGTAGTTGCATGTATTTTTCAAGGTATTTTACAAACTGTTTTATACAATAGTAAGATTTTAGGAAAAGTACAAATGAAGTAAAACTTTAGAAGAGAAAAGTGAAATTACAAAGTTCCCTGGAAATCTATAGAAAGAAAGTGGTACGTAAGTTCTTAATTTAGGAACATACCTTTGGTGATCTTGTTTTGAGATGTGCTTAATCCGCTTGGAAGGCAACTGGAAGTTTTCAGATTTCTTATGAAGAGGGACATTAAACAGCTTTCTTATATGGTGTGCCAGTCTACAGGAACACTTCTTGGAGAAAGTGATCAAAACAAGGAAGTATTTGAGCATCTTCACCGTCACACTTTATCCTTTTAGAATAACACAAACCTCTGGAAAGGCATTCGGCTTTCGGTGCATCAATCCAAATTACGTTGCATTGAAATAGTTCAGGCTGTGATCCAAACCCCATTGAGGTCAATGGAGAGATTCCCTTTCATTTTCAATAGCTTTTGAATCAGAGCCTTAAAGCTGGTGTTTTGCTGTCAGAATTTGCTTAGGCACACCATGAAACATACATATGCATTCCCTACAGTTATATTGAGGATTATGCCTTACTGGCTTTCCAAAACATTTAATCTTCAAATAAATTTGAAGGTCCTGCTCAGCAGAGAGTAAACACAGCAACAAAATGTTCTGCAATATTTATTCACATTTTTAAATGGATTGTATCAACAGTATTTTTTCCCTCTTTGTTTACCTTCTTGATAAATCATGCTAGCGAACAAGTTGCTAGCTGGAAGGAATTGCTGATACAGCAAACCTTAAATTGATTGCACACTTCAATCTATTAGTAATGAAATCCATGCATGCTATGGTTAAACATGCAGCTGCATTTTGCGTTATTGTGCACAGGCTGATTTTGTGCTGTCAGCTGTGCAGAGTGGTCTGTTTATCCAGCAGAACACAACACAGCAGTTCAGCTACTGCAGATTGAGCTGTCTCTGTACCCTGTTAAACATAAGGCTGGCATAGCTTTGTCTAGCTATTCCTGCCTGCAGCTACTAGCTCCCGCTACTGGCAGTGTATAGGAAAATGCATCACTTTTCACATCTACAAGTTCCAGGAAATTTGTGTTTGATCGAGAACATGCACATCGGCAGGTTTTAAATATGGTGCCCACAGGCGTTAAGGGAAGTATGAAGGAAAGTAGGTACACAAAATGGCTAGGTTGTTAATTCTCACTTCACTGCATCCTTAAAATAGTTTCAGATGACACAACAATTGGTATCTAAGTTTTTTTAAAATTAAAGACCCTATTAGATCCATCTCTTTCTTAAGAGGTTTACTCTCTCTAAACAATAAAGCCACGCAATGATAATCCTGAGGATCACACTGATTGTGTATTGCAGGAGGAAATGAAGGATGAGTCTGTGATTCATGATCTACATTGAGATTTTCAGAGGCCTGAGCTCTTTCTTTTTCATTGCTTTTATGACTAACTTCAAAGAAATTGCTCAGTTTTCTGACAGAGTTCTATTGTGAAACAGGAAGAAACTCCTGAATTTAAGGATGAATTTGATTAATTTGTTACTACCTGCCATGAAATCACTTGTATTAGAAATAAGCAGATAAAAATTAAAACATAGAAAATGTTTCTAGAATGTGTTTTACTTATACTGTAGTGCCAGTGTTCATTTTGCAATTGTTAAGACAACATAGAAGAGAAACTTGCCATACCCAAGCTTGTAGGCATTTCTGGAGGTCTAGGGAAAGTGCTGTCACTCCCGGTGTATAATTAACAGGTGGCCACAGCCTCCATGGGAACTTCTGATTATTGATATGTGTGGTCTGCAATTGTTTATGGTCAGAAAGAAGCTGTTCTAGAAGGACAGTTCTCCTATCATGCCACCCGGAGAAACAGGGAAATAAAGTGGATTTATTGCACTGCAAACACTTGTGCATCCTTAAAATATCACCCACTGTAAACAAGGTGGTTCTGCATGTTCATCATGGGTAGCATGACAAGACAGCATAGAGGGTACAGCTGAAGGTATTAAATCTGTCCTCAAGTACATATCCAGGACTGTTGATTCACACAACTGCAAATTGCATGCAAGTGCTGGGTATGTACAAATATTTAGTACATAGAAGTCTGCAAAATTTTCAGTAGTCTTCAAGTCAAGGCATCATACTTACAAAAGCTGTTAAGCAAACTCGATGAAAGCACAGGTTAGTGCTACTGCTCCTCCAAGCAGTGCCAGTGTGTCCCCATCAGGATATTGCTCCTGGCATATATGGCGACCTGGCTCCTCCTTCATGATACTGCTGAGCAAATATGTGCCTGATGCAATTTTAGCTGAATTCTTTAACATCACATTTCCATTTAGAGCACAAAGTAAAGTAGAATACTGTGACTGAAACTGCAGCTAGGAACTTCCAGATTTTTTAAGAAATATTTACCATTCTTCTGTTGGGAATGAGAGGCAAAAAGAGACATCACTTACCCTGAAGCCAAACAAATCCCAGGCCTGAAATCAAGTATTAGATGTAACATATTAGGTATGTAACAATTTGTATTATCAAATGTGGGCAGAAAAGATACTTAAAATGTTCAAACATACTGTTGGAGTCCTGGGAAGGTTTCAGTTTTCTTTTTTTAACAGTTTCCTGTTAGCTGTTGCAAGTTCTTCTGAGCACATCACTGGAGAATGGAGGAAAAAGCGGGAAGTTTCCCATTAACTGTAGGCAGGAATTTTACTGTTTCCTTGCTTTTCTTAGAAAGCAACTAGTAATGTTCTTCCCTCATTTTAAATTATCTAGCACAGTTGAATATATTTATGTTCTGCTGATGCATTATATCTGCATTATGCATTATATGTTCATATAAACCTATTTCAGACCCGTTAAATAAACTCCCCAGAAACACTGCTAACAAAGTACCACTGGCTGACCAGATGAAATACTTTCAAGATACATTTTGACTTACATATCTAGGGCTTTCCATTTGCTTTACTTCTTGCTGTAAAATTCTTAAAAAGAAAATTTAAAAGTCTAGAGACAAGATTTCGAATCTTTATGCTTTGAATAAAAAAATCTGTTGACTATGTATTTCCCAGATATTCAGGATGCTCTCTACTTTCTCTTCTGTGAAAGTTTTACAACTTTGTACATACATAGTTCATGATATTGAGTTTATTTTTCCCTGAATAAAATTTTGTTCAGGTTGACATGGCCTGATACCTCAGTTAAAGGATAATTGCATCTTGTTTTGAAATTATGAAGTCCTAGAAAAGTGCCCCTGTGTCAGAGGAGGCCAGCACGTTCCTGGAAGCTGCTTATGGCAGATAACATCTGCAATACAGCTCACATCTGAATGCTGTGGTTAGTGTTTTATAGAAGGGACAGATGGTAGGGAACTGCCACTCCTGTGACCTCTGCAAAATTTTTTTTCTAATCATTTCTGGCAGTTCTGACTGATACTGAACCCTAGTATCTGCACCCTTCCCACATGTCGCAGGCAGAAAGCCAGGCTCCCGCTGCAGCTGAACCTCCTCCCTTCTCTCAGCACCTCACTGCAGCTTCAGCTCTAAAGGGCATCTTTGTCATTCTACCCTAATAAAAAGCGTACCCACCCCTTGCCCCCCACCCCCCACCAGGGCTCCAGTCCACAGAAATCTGGGGCAATATTGTCATTTGCTTCAGCCTGGCTTTTGTTGTTCCTCCTTGGTTACTTTGGATTTGCCACCGACAAGCTGTTCTATGTGGCTTTGTTTTTATCTCTGTTCAGCTCCCTGTTGGCTGCTGCAGTGCCATGCCTCACTTGGTCCCCCCTGGATGTCACCTGCTTCTGGGGAAGTTCGGGCAGCCCCACTTCTCCCAGCCACTGGGGGAACCACACACCATGGAGCAGGGCAATTCACCTCTGCTTTTCAGAAGACTTAATGAGGCCCTCTGTACTTGATTACAACCCCATCGATGCTTGCGTCTCAGGTAGGCTAGTGGCTCTGTAGATGCTTTTCCAGGAGACTTAGCTTCACCCTGCTCCCAGCAAAGCCAACAGAAAAACTGATCATGACTTTGGTACCTGCAGAGCTGGATCTCCTATAAAGGAGGATGCAGCAGGCAAAACAAATTTAAAATGCACAGCAAACTCCCTTAAAGAAATGTGCTTCCTTCATAAATTTGGAGAGGATGTAACTCTTACATGAATGGAAGGATATGAGTCATAGATTTGTGGGAAGCAACTGGTATGGTATAGTAAAAATATTTTGAAAATACACGATTTTGTTAAGAAAAATTAATTTATCCTGAGTTTCTAGAAGAAAAACATTTTGTTTTGGCATTACATATCTACCTTTTGTAGCTTTAAAGGTGTAGCCATTTTAAAATACGCTGATCAGAAGTTATTTCCAAGAAGAGACAAGGAGTTGTAAGCATCCTCACACTCCATTTCTTATGCATTGCATCTTGGAATGCTGTATTACCAAGAAAAACAAGACAAATTTATCATATCTGCCACTCTCTCCATTCTTAGACCAGCATAAACAGGAAAAGCTCAGTTATTGAAATACACACAGTGCTTTACCATTATACAAACATCTTCCCATCTTTGTTTCTGAGCAAAGAGGGCTGAACTCAATAGGTGATCCTGCAGGTGATGTTTTAGTGTGTATCACATGGCTCTTGTGGGATCATAGCAAGAGAAGGAGAGAAAAATCCTTGCTTCCATGACCTCTCTGGTATGTTAAACCAACCCTGTCTGGGATTAATATGACTCCTAGCTCTAACTGTCTCTTGTATTAACATCCCCAGCAGACCAAGAAATACTTTAATTAAAAAAAAAATTCAGGCTAGTGGTTCTGGCTGCTTCCATTGGAATAAATTTCATCAAAGAGTAATGGGGCTTGAGATGGGCCGCTGTCTTTCCAGTGCTGACCACATGCTCTCTGTTGCAGAACTCATTTATTGCCCTGGGAACTGCTGGTAAATCAATAGCACTGCTTTCTGTTTATGACCATAGATACACTGTACAGAGCAGTGAGACAGAGAGGAGTCAAACACTCTGGTCTTCTGGCTGCTGCTGGTTGGCTGCTGATAAAGCATGTTTTTAAACACTAACCTTTTGCTGTAACTCCTTGACAAGAAACAGCCATCAAAGTTGTCCTCCCTTCCTGTGTTAGTAGAGATCATTATGCGTACAGCAGAGCCTTAAACTCTTTGAAACGGCAATATTTTGTTGAGAGTCACATTGTAGCATTTAGTGGCAACCATTATGCAGAACAGTTTCTTTTCATCAATGCCTGACCTTGTAATCCATGCTTTCCGCAGGGTTTTGTTGTCCTTTAATTATCTCTATAGACTTGTTTCAAAGTGACTGCAAAGGGGACAATCCCTCTGACTTTGGCAGTGACTCATCTGTGGAAATGAGAGGGTCTCATGAATTTGTCTCCACCATTACTATGTGGAATAGTTTCTAGGTAGATGTACAGGGGCTTTGAGGTTTCCAGGGGAAAAAAAAGAATTTTGGGATTAAAGATTTAAAAAAATCAGTGATAAACTAAGAGGCTTGTCTTCAGATTGTTTCTGCCGTTGAAATACAGTACAGTGACTGAGTGCCTCTGGCACACACACAGACTTGTCTAGTGCAGCCTGAAATACTGCTAGCCAGAAGGTTCATCACTGGTGCTGATGTAGGGTGGCAGTCAAGACTGAATGAGCTCTTAGTTGCTTGCTGGTACCACAGCATCAGCGCATGATGACTGTGAGAAGGGAAAGGCCCAATATTAACAGTGTGTAGTTCAAGTGGAGCATACAAAGGCATTGGCACCCAGAAATTCAGTGACACCCAGAAATACAGCTGGGACTGGAAACAGCAATTCGCTCTTTACACCTAGCATGTGAATTGCCAATATGCACAATCTACAAGGACATAACTGAAAGGGAACATGACAATGTGCTAATAGTCATTGAAATTAGGGCGGAGGGTGCTGGCAACTCACATAGTAGGAACAACTCCTTTATCCTTCAAAAGCACAAAAATTCAAGTGACTTTTTTAGAGTCTTCTGCTATGCAGAAGATTTTAAAAGAATTTTGATTGCTAAGGCTGTTAATTCATATCACAGTTTGTCAAAGAAACAAATCAGTGCAGGAAGATTAACTATGTTTTTTCTAGCTGTACATATTCTCCTATCTCACCTGACCAGCTGCAAAGGCATCTGATGACACAGCTTGTGACAAGAAGCCAGACAGATATGAACTTACTTCAGATCTGAGCCTTTCAGAGAACTGGATAGTAGTTCAGTATAAGCAGCAAGTCCCAGAAAGCGAGGACTCTTGCAAGGTGTGTTCGTCACTTTCCCTTATGCAAAGGATTGCGGGGAACCACAGGTGAGGTGGGTGCCTTCAATTTAGAGTTTCTTTTATCCTGGGGCAGTTATTTGTAAGTGAGAAGGTCTTGGTATGTGTGGCTTAGGAAAGTCTCTGCAAAGCAGTGGTAGCAGCAGAACTGGAGGTTTGCTTCATTTGCCTGCAGCGCACAGTAACAGGGGCAGTGACAGTACTGCCACAGCCAGAACTCATTCATTTGATGCCTCATGCTGTGTAGATGCATGTTTAAGAGCCAGTTTAGTCTCACAGTAACTCAAAAGTCCTCATTCTATAGTTCATAAAATAATCTTAAGCTGCCATCTTGATATCTCTTATCACATAACCTCTGGCAGACATTAAAATGGAAGATGCCTTCCAGGATTGCATGGCTGCTTTAATTGCATAAAACAAATTTTAAATATTCAGATACTGTCAGTATTGCTTTTTCTTTATCTTGTTTAGACTTTGTATATATTTTCTAAGGCTATATAGCAGTGGTAAAAAAATCCAGGCTAACTACACTTCTTTTTACAGAAGCAAAGATATGAGCTCTAATTTGTGTCTGCAGAGGGTTTTCATTTAAGATTTGGGTATTGAAAAGTGAAGTGCTTGCCCTCCACAAATGTCAAAACACAGATGTCATCTTACCAGATACAGAGACCTCAAACCCCAAACTGCATAGACTTCATGGTCCGCATTGTGCTCATCTGCGTATTTGCCTTTACTCAGTGTTGTGTTCTGCCTGTATGAGACAGCAGTGTGTGTGCATGGAGATCTGATTGGGCACAGGTGCAAAGCCACCTGAGAGCTTGTGGATTAGAGGGTAGAAGAAAGTGGGTGATGTTGCAATGGATGTCTGCTACAGAGACTGCCTGCTCAGGAGCGAGAAAGGATGAGGAACATCTTCAAACAGCTGGTAGAAGCCTCACATTCAGAGGTCCTCAGATACTGAACTGCCCTCAGAGGAATAATAAACCTGCTGGAGGAATAAGACAGCAATGCACAAGAAATCCCAAAAGTTTTTGAAATATATTTACAATGACTTCCTGACACAAGGTGATTGAGTAGCCAAGCAGGAAAGATGGTTTGCTGGACCTCATATTTATGAACAAAGAAGAACTGGTCAGAATATGAAGACTGGAACAGCCTTGGCTAAGGTGAGCGTGTGATGGTAGAGGTCAGCAACCTGAGAGAGAGTAGGAGACAAATAGCTGTATCACCACACTGGAATTCTGGAGAGCGGACTGTAACCCCTTAAGAGGTCTGCTTGTATAAATCCCATCGGATACAGTGGTGGAAAAGAGTACAGGAGAGCTGGTTGATTTTTAAGGATTGGCTCCTTCAAGGTCAAGAATGCTCCACACTAACAAGCAGAAGCCAATAAAGGGAGCAGGAAGGCCTGCATGGATGAACAAGGAGCTCCTGTCCAGACTCAGACACAAAAAGTGAGGTGTACAAGAGGTGAAAGCAGGGGAAGGTGACCCAGGATGAATATAGAGATTCTGTCTGGCTGTGTAAGGATTGGTTCAGGAAACTAAAACTCACCTCAAGTTTAATTTAGCAGGGAATATGAAGGTAAAAAAAAAAAAGGAAAGATTTCTACAGAGTCATGGGAAGTAAAGGTTATCCTATACAAAATGTGGGCCTGTGACTACATGGAGCAGGGATTTGATGCCAAAAAATACGCAAAAGCCCAAGTTACTCTCTGCCTTCTTTGCCTGTGACTTAAGGAGTTCCAGGTTCCTGATACCAAGGGGAAAGTCTAGTGTAATGTAGACTTGCCCTTGCTAGAGGACATTGAGATTAGGAACCATTAAACAAACTGAACTTGCAGAAATTCATGGGGTACACTAAGTCCTGAGGAGATGTCTACTGTTGTTGGTTGTGGAGTTTCCACCAGTGGAGGAATGCAAAATACTGCTGGACAGAGTTTTCAGCAAGCTGCTTGAGCTGACCCTGCTTTGAGCAGGGAGGATGGAATAATTATCCTCTAGCCAATTTCCCTTCCATCTTCAAACTTTCTGTGATCCTGTAGGCAGAGAGTAAACAATGCTCCAGTGGCTCAGGGCCCCAGCCCTGCCACAGCTGGCAGAATAGGAAGGAGCAGGTTTATCTCAGACAGGACTGCTGAGCTAGGTTTCTTCCTTACCATTTCCACCATGACTGTAGACAGGGAGGTCGGGTAAAGAGGTTGATAATGAAGATAATAAAGAAAAATTATCTGAATTTCTAGCAAAGCTCATAGAAACAGAAATATATCAAACATATTGTATATAAGCATCTGTCCTTAGGAATATAACTCAACTATTAAATGATAAATATAAAGAAGAAACTTACTCACTGGGCAGCTTGTTCCATAATTACCAATTACTGAGGATTCTGCACTTTCCTCTGAAGTACCCTACAACTGCGTGCTGGCCCTTAACAAGGGAAAGGATGCTGGGATTCTAATCTACTAATTCATACTATACTACAGGAAATACCAAATTGCGTTTTTAAATTTTAATTGAAGTTTCAAGTCTGACTATATCATAGGCAAGCTCTTAATTGTCATCTGAAAAAAAAGTATAAATTGAGCTTGTTTCAAAATTGGAAGTGTTTAAGAAATTTTCCTGTGTTTTCTAATTTTTGTATGAAGTTGGAAAGGAAAATGTGACCCCCTCCATTCACTGTCCCTCCCATTTTACTGTTGAGTTTGTACAATTACATCCAACATGCTTCTATTGTTTTATGTCTTTACTTTCCAGACACTCATCTTCTCACAACCTTCTAGTCTTTTTGGGCAGCGATGGAATTTTGAGCTTCTGGGTCTCTGGTAGTATATGTGCTACATGAGCAGGCTCTTCAGATACTGCCTCACGTAACTGCCATGATGGCAAATGCCCCTGCAGTTTGGGGTGAAGGCAAAAGGAAATGTATATTTCTTTCCATATGTATCACAGACTGCCTACTGTAAACCAGCAACAACAGAGTTAAACAAGATTGTGAAAGCAGTTTTTTCAGAGCTCAGACTATGTTTACAGCTTGAAAGAACACTGCAGCTTTGAGGAGAGTTTTTTTATTATTGGACGGGATCCAGCACCTCACCATCTATGTTACAGTTTGCTCAAAGGCAGACAGATTATGAAAAAATAGCAGGCACATCTGTGGCAGCTACATTTGTCCCATCTGCTTTTTATTTTATCAACTGGGAGTGTAAAATCCTAGTCATCACACAAGGCTGTTTTATAAGGATTAGCGCAAATAATTCGGCACAGACAAAACATATACATAAATGTTTTTCCTTCTGGATGAGACATTTCAAAATTACATTTCCAATGGATTTAATTACGGTTAAAAGCTTTCACCATTTTTTTCCCCACATCATTATAGTGCTTACAAGCTTAATTAAAGTAGTTCTGTTCCTCCCTTGCCCTAGTACTTTTTAGAGCAGGCTGTGATGACGCGGTGGTCTTTAATAACGCATGGGTCTGGATGCCCCCATTTTACCTCTGCTCAGGTCAGTTACTGCCACCCGGTGAAGGCAGGAGGCTGGTGTGGATGTGAGGAGTGAGAAGAAAGACCAAACAGGAGATGCAGAGGGACAGAAAATAAAGATCTATAATACAATTTCTCCTGTCACTGAGATCTGTCCCAGATATCACTGGCAACTTCATCAAGCGATACTGCTTATGAAGTGTCCAGGTTCTTCCCAGTGATTTGGTTATGCTATTAGCGTAAGCACACACAACTTCAATTGTCTGGAAGGGAGAAACTTGTAATTTCTGGATTAGTTCTTCAGGAACTCTCCATTTGTTCCCATGCCAACATTGGTTAATTGATTTCTTCTCCCTCCTGTTTTGTTCAGATCTCCTTCTTTTCTCTGTATTTCTCTATAGAATTCATAAGCTCTAACAGGAAAAAAAGGTTTTACTACCCTAAGAAAACTGAAGACATTTGCATCCCCTCTTCCTAATCACTTTGTTAGTCCTATCCTGTACCTTTTTCAGTTCAGGTAAATCTTTTCTAATCATGGGCAATGAGAAACTTGTACAGTGTTCTGGGGAAATGTTTTCACTACCTTGTATAATGACATTAATATGTTCTTATCTCTACGGGAATTGATTCATAAGTCAGGGAGTTTTGATATCCCCAGATACAGAGAAGCTTTTTCTTTGGTGCTAAAACACAGCATGTTCAGTTCTTATTCACTGAGCCCTATGTGTAGTACTTCTAAAAGCCCTGTCGAAAGGATGTTAGTGTCACTGTCCGCATTTTAAAAAGGCAGTTCAAATTACAAAATAACTTGCCCAAAACCACACAGCAGGCTGATATCCAAAATCAAATGAATACTACGTGTGCCTTGACCAACAAATACTTCATCCCCTAGGTCACAGACTGCAAAGAGATATCAGACAGGCCTTTTAACCCAAGGGCTAGAAAAAATAAGGTGAAATACTCATAGAAGCATAGAATCACTTGGCTGGAAAAGTGCTTTGAGATCATCATGTCCAAACATACCTGTCCAATACTATCCTTAAGCGCTTCATCTATCCATCTTTTGAACATCTCCAGGGATGGTGACTCAGCCACCTCCTTGGGCAGCTGTTCCAGTACCTGACAACCCTTATGATGAGGAAATTTTTCCTAATGTCCAATCTGAAGTTTCCCTGGTGCAACTTGAGACCATTACTTCTCGTCTTATCACCTGAGAGAACATACCGATACCCACATCACTACAACCCCCTTTCAGGTAGTTGTAGACAGTGACAAGGTCTCCTCTCAGCCTCCTCTTCTTCAGGCTAAACAGTCCCATTTCCCTCAGCAGCTCCTCATAAGACTTGTTTCCCAGTCCCTTCGCCAACTTCATTGCCCTTCTCTATTGTAATTGAGGAGGATGCAAAATATTTCCTATGGATAAAAAAAATGATCTCTGTATGAAATTCTGTTGGAATTCTATCCGTAACACTTCTCAAAAAATACAGAAAACATGCCATAACATTGGTTTGCATTCATGTGGGGTCTTTCATTCTTGCCAGATCATATGTTTT
Source organism: Tapera naevia (assembly GCA_033556795.1). Lineage (NCBI taxonomy): Eukaryota > Metazoa > Chordata > Aves > Cuculiformes > Neomorphidae > Tapera > Tapera naevia. The sequence goes on along the minus strand of JAUMJJ010000044.1, from coordinate 1,662,230 downwards.
TCATGAAGTCCTCAAATGAGCCTTTGTAAGATTCTGGTGAAAGTCACTGGGAGCTGGAAAATGAGAAGTCTCTTATTTTGGGACAACTGTCTTAATCCGCTGTCCTCCATTAGGTTTCTTATAATGTTGCTATGAACATCTTTCTTTGAGACGAAGATAAATTTTCCAGGGAAGTAGATATGTCAATTTTATTGCTTGAAGCAAGGTCTGAGAGAACAGTGTTCACTGAATTTTATCTTATCACAAGTTTATAAAAATATTATCCTGATTAAAGAAACACAGAACTGTTTAGGTTGTGAGATATCTCTGGAAATCAGCCACAGGTAACAAGTTGCTCAGAGCTGTGCCAGGTAAGGTTTTAATATCTCAAGGGATGGTCTCTACAAGTTCTGTGGCCAACCTATTCCAGCATTTGACCACACTTACAGGAGAAAAAAGTGTTTTCTCATATTTCAGTAGAGTATCATGCATTTCAATTTGTGCATGTTGCCTCTTGTTCCTTCCCTGGATGCTAACAAGAAGAGTCTGGCTCCATTCTCCTTACCCTCTACCCATCCTGTCCCATACAATCACCACCCTCAGGTATTTATACATATAGCTAAGATCCCTCTGAATCTTTTCCTCTTCAGGATGAATACGGCCAGTGCTTGCAACCTCTCATCATAGGACAGATGTTCCAGTCCCTTTGTAGTCTTTGTGGCTTTCACTGCACTAACACCAGTACATCCATGTCTCTCCTTCGCTGGAAAGCCCAGGATTGCACACAGAACTCACATGTACCTCAACAGGGCTAAGTAGAGAAGCAAGAGCGCCTCCCTCCACATAATGGTAATGCTTTAATGCAGCCCAGAATGCTGCTGGCTTTCTTTGCCACAAGGGTGCCTTTCTGGTTCATAGTCAACGTCTTGTCCACTAGAACCCTCAGGCCCTTTTCTGCAGAGTGTTTTCCAGCCTGTTGGCTCCAGCATGTACAGATTCATGGCTTATTCCTTGCCAGGTGAGCACTTTGCCATTTTTCTTTATTGAACTTTATGAATTACTTGTTGGCCTGTTTCTCCAGCCTGTCCAAGACCCTCTGACTGGCAGCACACCTACCTGGTGCATCAGCAACTGCTCAAGTATTTGTATCATCTGCAGATGTGCTGAGGATGCACTCTGCCCCATCTTCCTTGTCATTAATGAAGGTGATAAATAGGATTGGACCCTTAGACAACCCTCATGACGAGTCTCCAAGTGAACTTTATGCCACTGATCACAGCTCTTTACATCTTCCCATTCAGGTAGTTTTCAGTTTACATCACCATTCACTTATCTAATCCATACTTCACTAGTTTCTCTATGAAGATGTGATGGAATACAGCACCAGACATCTTGCCAAAGTCCAGAGTAACGCTATTCACTGCTCTTTCCATGTCCATTGAGCAAGTCACCTTGTAGAAAGCCATCAGGCTCATCAGGCGTGATTTCCCCACCATAAATCCATGTCAAGTACTCTCAGTTGCCTTATTGTCTATAAATGCTTTCTCAGATTACTTGCTCCATCACATCACGGATGAAGAGTAGACGCACTTTTTAAAATGTTTCCTAAACTGATTGTCCTCCACTCAGGGTGAGTCTTCGTCACTCTGTACTTTACCACTGGTTTTAGGAGCCCAGAGTACCTGAAGGTGTTGCACCTGTAAAGAATAAGAGGAGGAAGGCATTGAAAACCTCAGCCTTCTCCACATGATTTTTCATTAAGAGCCCTGCTCTATTTAGCAGTGGGGTCATGTTTTCCCTAGTCTTTCTTTTGCTGCTAATATTCCTGCAGAAATCTTTTTTGTTGCTGTTCACACATCTTGCAATATTCAACCCCAGGTGACCCTTGGCTTTCCTGAATCCATCTTTCCACACTCAGACAGTATCTCTATTCATCCTGGGTCATTTGACCCCACTTCCACCTCCTGCACACCTCACTTCTTATGTCTGAGTCTTGTTGGGATCTTCTTTCTCATCTATGCAGGCCCTCTGCGCTATTTGCTTGGTTTCTTGAGCTTGGTGAAGGTGATCCTTGAAAATCAACAAGCTCTCCTGGACTCCTCTTCTGTCCAGAGCTGTCTTCTCTGGAGTTTTTTCCAAGTAGATCTCTGAAGGGTTTACATTCTCCTCTCCAGAAGTCCAGCGTTCTGATTCTGCTGTATGCTCTGCTATTATCTCTTTCATGATCCTAACCTCATGAAGGCTGCCATCATTTCTCATATCCCCAACTGCTTCCTCCTGGTTTGTAAATTTTTGGTCCAACTGAGCACCTTTTTCTTGGCTCCTTGTGTCAGGAAGTCTTTTTTACTCTTGCATTTGAAATATCTTGAGTATTAGGTCTATTGATCAAAAAAAGTAAGTAAAGAGCACTTTCTTTTGGAGATAATATCTTGTAGCTTCAGAGATGCAGGGTTTTGCTAACTGAGTAAATGCTGTTCTCAACCTGGAACACATATTAGTAGTTTTTGTTTACTGCACAAATCAGAATTATATAAGCTTGGGTACACAGCTGAGGATTACAGTGAATAATTTCTTAAATTAAACTGGTACATGTGTCAGTTCTTCTGCTCCATCAACCAGTGGAATGACAGATCCATTTGTCAGCAAGTTGTCTATTTTATGAGCAAGACTTATATTCTCCTGGACTGTGTATTACAGAACAACGTAATTGCAGCTTTGCATTTCTGAAAGATGTTTACCACACAGATTTGTGAATTTGTAACTGATGACATGGACCTTAAACTTAGATTTTTATTATATTAATTTCCCATCTCATTTTACTACATTTAATTTGCTGTTTGAGCTAGGTTTATTTGCTTTTTGTGCTACTAACTTTGCTGTGATGAAGGCTTTTACAGTGAATCCGTGAAAGATGTTATTATATGGTGATGGTCTCTGAAATGGAACTAATTGTTGCTCTATTCCCTACTTAATATTTAACCTACATTAATAGTTGAAGAGATCTGCTTGGTTATGGTTTGGTGATTTTTGAAAGATGCAGAGGGGTTGATGTGACTGTTGTATACAAAAATCAAAACAGGAATTCTAAAAATTTCTCTGCCAATCTGTAAATTAATAAGTTTATTTGGAATAGGGGATGAGGCCTTCTTTTATTTCAGTGAATGCAGAGCCACCAGGTGAGATGGTGCCTTTCCTTTTTACACTGTTAGCTCTACTCTCTTGTCTTACTAAAATGTTCTCCAGAGTTCTTCCATGCCCTGGCTGGAGGAGGAGAAAAAAGAAAGGAAAATGAATGCAGAGAAGGGGAGACAGAAATGCTCTAGTGCATCCCAGAAGCATCAGGAAATCACCGTGTACAGTGCTGTTGCTGTAGGCTTAGAGGGTGGTCTTAATGCTGTAAAGTAAATCCAGCCCTATGACACTAGGAACAGCTGCTTGGGGAACAACTTTCGCTAGTACAAACCTTAAAAAAAAAAATCTTTCATCCTGTTGGCTGAAATGTCCTGAATCATGAGGACTGAAGAACACAACACAGCTTTTGCTGCCCAACAATCCTTCAAGAACTGTTTTGTTCTCCATTTTCAGCAGATTGCCAATTCTTCTTGCTCCTTTGGGACATTGCCAGCTCCTGCACAATCTGTACTGTGCCTCTTCTTACACAGAAGGTGACATTTGCTTAAAGAGCTGCTTAACTGTGAAGTACTTCTGTATTACTGCAGTTGTGCAACAAGAGTCCAAAATCTAAACGTTTTTCCAAAAAAATAAGTTCTTTAGCATAGAAAAGTTAAACAAAATTTCATTTTTCTCAGCTCCAGTGAAGTCTAATGTATTCAAACTTGGAGCAAAGTGTATGTATACCCATTTGATTTGTATGATAGCTTGACAACTTAAAGTATTTTAGCAACAGATTTTATTTTATCAATAAATTATTTGGTTAACAAGTTAGATTCTAGAATTAGCGTATGTATTTGTTTATTTAAATAGATGTTGCAGTGTTTTCATGAAGAAGAAAGTAAGTGGTAGTGAAAAAAAGAACAGATGGCAGTTAAGGGAGACCTCTATGTTAATTCTTTACTATTCGAGGCTGGTATGGAAATAAAATTACACTGTTCCTGGAAAATACTGGGACACTAAGAAGTGGTTTTTTATCTGTGTTAACTGGCTATCTGCTGCAGTGTTAAGGCTGAAGCTGTTGGCTATAGAAAATGCTTCAGAAGTTAGTTGTACACATAAGATTTCCTGGGATTCAGCCACCATCATGCTGGAGTGGGTCCGTTCTCTCCCTGTTCACTGCACTTTCAACCAGGTCTTGGTATGCATTGTAGAATTTGTATGGAGATATACATAACTGTAAGAAATAAGAATATAAGTATATATAAGAAATACATAAATGTAGAACCATTTTGTCCTGGACTTTTGGAAATCAAAACTAGCTGCATGTTACAATATGTACAGTCAAAAAAAATGCTATTGCTTTGTGTTGTCTACATGCTGGCTATGTAAAGGATCAAATCTGTGTTGTCTTTCTCTCCAAGACTGACATCCCATGACAAAGATAGCAGAGTCCCTCATGGCTTGGTTTCACAGAGGGACAGATTTTTCGGTGATGTCAGAGCTGAGAAAAAGGTGTGTTTCATGCACACTGTTCTTAACATATTATTCAGCTTCTTAAAGATCCACCTGGGTTTAGGCTTCTTCTCTGACATACCAAGTTCCATAGGCAAAAACAAAGCTGAAAATAGGCCTAAATACTTCCCTATACTCTAAGAGGGGTTCTTTCCTCCAGCTCTCCTACCTGATACCTCCTTGATAGCAATAAGACTCGCCATCATGGAGTACAAGTGTTTTCCATTAAATACATTTAATCTCTTTCTCTGGGAGATGGATAATTTAAGTGCTTCAGTGCAAGTTCTCAGCCTATTGGCATTAAATATGACCTTAGTGCTGTTTTCATTTCTGTAAAAACAGTTTAAAGACCAGGGAAGCAGCAAACACAATTGAGCAAGCAGATGAGACATCTTCACGTGAGTATAAATGGTTATCAGGCAATTTGCAACACAAGGATTGCAGAGTTATCCCTTCTGTGAATAAGGACAGATGCTTCAGTTTCCGGAAGACGTAGGCAGAAGTGAAATTTCAGAGCTAAAGGGTTTTAAAAACAAGAAGTCCTAATACAGATTTGGTGCAAAGTTGTGCACCTGGAGGAGTGTTTTGCAGACCTGCTTTCCTTGTTTCATACTTTAAACAGCTCTTTGCTTGTTTCTAGAAGAGTTCTAATCCAAGCCTTTGGAAAAGATTTTCCTTGGAAAACATGGAATTTCCTCTTGGAATGCAGTGGAGCTGGAAGATAGCACTCATGAATTTTTATTCTGTCTTTGCACTTTGCAGATTTATTTCAAACTAGATGATTAAGCTGAAAAGGAATGAAAGTTTTATGACTCTTAGCTTGAACTTTACATGCGGATAATACGTGGGATATTTGAGACTGTTTAGCTCACTTTTGCAAAGCCAAGAATTTTCACCTGGGGATACATCAGCTTGAGCAGACGATATTTCAGCCTTGACTAAAGCACTTCTGTGAATTACAGATATTTATATGAAATACAGTCAAATGAAGATGTTTTGTGGATAAAAATATCTGATTCACTTGTCTGGTCAGTTTGCACATCTTCAGTTATCTTCCATGAGTGCAGAGGATCTCCACACTTTCTGCCAAGGTCAACTGGATGGGTCATGTGAGCCAGCTGAGACTGAGCATTTCTGCTGGTTAGTCTTTATAACCTCCAACATTTCAGTCTTTCAGCGAAGAAAGATGCAGCTATCTCATTTTTAAGAAGACAGAGAGACAAAGACAGACAAAAGTTATGTTTTGAGGTTTCTTTCCATCAAAGGTTCCATCAATAGATAATGCAAAACCTCAAAAATATGGACAGAGTGTTTGTAGTCCTAGTACAGAGGTGTTTTTGATCCAAATTATCCTACTTGCATTTTTTAACATTCATATTTGGACTCCCTGTGAAGCATGAGACCGCTTAATCCTTTTGGTATTAATGATTCCAGATGTAGTAACAAAAAAGTAGATGTAAAACTTCCAAGGTAAAAGAAAAGATAGGACTTTGGATATTTCTATAACATCACTTGCCTGATCACAAGCACTCACTGTATAGCTTCATATTACTGCTCCATTTTAAGTACTTATCCAGATTTTAGCAAGTTTATCGAGACTTTGTCTTGTCAGTCATTACTCCTCCAACTAATTTTCAACATTTTAAAGTCCAATTTATTCTTCTTCTTTGCCATGTGTTCCAGATAGCCCAAGTAGAGTGGCACTTGTAATGTTTCAGGTTAGATATCAACACCAAACTGGGACATACTCACATTTTCCTCCGTTTTCTACTATGCTCCAAGTATTTCAGGACAAAGATAATATTTTATTTTAAGTGTAACTATACTATTAGAGGCAACAAAGCTGTTACAGTTTCTCATTATCAAATATATCTGTAATATAAACTCTGAAATGAAAGAGTGGTGTTTCTGTGTCATTCTGTTCTGAAGAAACACACACCCACAGAAGTGGTCGGACTTCACATCTCCTGCCAGCCATTTTAAATGACAGAAAAGAAGACTAACTCCATGTAATTCCAAATGAAGAGATATGGCCTGGAAATCAACTTTAACATTCTTATTCTTGAAATTGATTCAGAATCCCTCAAACATAAACCCAAGTTACCAGCACGTTGCGCTGTAGTGACCCATTGAAGAGAAGACTGGGCCACCCAGAATCTGCTTTGATGAAACTCTGGTGTGGACTTAAATTCTTCCATTAGACATGCTTATCTACTCAGACTGCTTTGTTAAGTAAGTACTAAAGGCACAAACTAGCAACTTGCTTATCCACGCTTATGCTGTAGCATGTCCATAAGTTGCATAAATCTTGCTACTCCATACATTAGCACAAAAGTGATCACAACACAGAATTAGATGTGTTAGCTACTACATTAGTTGTCATACTGACGAAAAGCCTAAGTATCTGATGTACCTGATGCTTGCAGTATTGAATTAAACAGAACACTTCATCCAGTCTGAAAGATCCTTTATTTCTCTTTACATTTCATAGGTATGTTCTTCCTTCTTTTGGAAGACTCCTTTTCCTCAACACACATATGTTGAAGTGAGGGTGAACAAAGTCCCATACTTTCATTTTAATAGATAGTTTTGAGCTACCTTCAACTCCTTGAGTTGCACTCAATCAAGTTAAGAATGGGCAACTGCATTGTGCAACAGAGGCAGAACCAAGGCAGGAGGGTTGCTGTACATTTCCTGGCCCATCTTTACCACCAACTGTATTGCTGCAGCCAGAAAAAGTATGCTTTTCATAGAATCCCGGAATTATAGAATCGTGGAATGGTTTTGGTTGGAAAAGACCTTTAAGATCATCAAGTCCAACCCTCAATCCAGCCCTGCTAAGTCTGCCACCAGACCACATCCCCAAGGACATCATCACTCTATTTCAATCACTACTAACAAATTACTTCCTCGGCCACACCTCAACAGCCATGTGTGTTGTGTCAGCTTTCACAGAGTTCGCCTGATAAAACTATCACAGATGAAGCCATCAGGATGATAACCTTAAAATATATTTTTGTATGTGCTGATCTTACATCTAATATCTGTTGCATGTTTGTGTCAGACTTATTAGCAAGCTCACTTCAAGCTATAGAACTCAACTTTAAACCTTGCCATTGAAGAAACAACAGCCTAGAGCCCAGAAATCTTTAAGATAGTAGTAAGTGTCCTTGCACTGACAGCTGCCACTTCTCTCACCACTCTTGGTTGCCAGTCGAATAGGCCGTGCCAAATTTCCACAAGTGATCCCTTTGCCTTCCTTCAGCCTCAGATGTTTTCAGGACCCAGCCAGACAAATCCACAGGTGACCTGACCAGTACTTCAAGAAGAAAGTTAGACTGAGTGACCTCTAGACATATTTCTTTGTACACATCTGTGGATGGAGATTTTCTGTTTGTCAGTTATCACTTCTCAGAACAGACAACAATGATTGTTTAGGTTTTCTACTTATTGGAGTATGAAAAGGCTGCCTGCTCTGACCTTGTGTTACTAAATTTCCCCCTTTAGCAGAACTAACAGATAGCTGCAGTACTTTGGAGATATTTTTAAGCATATTCTGCCTCAACACATTAGGACAGTCACGTTCTTTGTGATAATGAAGACTTAGACAGATGCAGGCTCTTCAAGAAGGACCTGAGCAAACCACTGTAGCAGAAATTACGTCAAATAAAGGATGGCAAAAAAGGATTAAAATAAGCTATTCTATATAATTTTCTGTACCACTGCAGGTTGTTTCCAGATTGATACTCTACAGAAGGGCAGAACCACTAAGCAGAAAAAACCCAAAATATACACCTGTGGAGAAACAAAAGGTATGTTATGCAAAATAAACTCAGATAATATTAAAAAATGAATGATGGAGACTACAGATAAAGAAGTTACCTGTAATAATTGTCTAGCATGTGAGGAAGTGGAGGGAATGCCTTTCAGACCAGTACTAATGCAAGAAAATATTAGGCAGAGTAGGTCAGATTAGAGTGTTTCAACTTACACATTGTAGTAGCGGGACTCAGAGGACAGTAGATGATAAGATCTGTATCAACTTAATTCTAAAAGAAAAATCACCAACAGTAGCAAGAGTGAGGTTTCCTTTAGAGCAACTAAGAGATAATAATAAAGTGTGGAGGGCAAGCTACGTGTTACTTGCAAATTACCCTTTATTTAGAAAGTCCTTAATACCAAATTCTTGTTGCTTAGCAGACTGTGTGCCCTTGGAAGTTAATTTAGTAAACGTAGAAGGCAGCTCTAACGTCCTGTTCACTGTGGACTTACTTTAAGCAACCAGATAATTTACTTAATTGATAGATACCTTAGGGCTGCTATGGCTAAGCACTGAAATATTTCCTAGATATCTTAATGATATTCTTGTGCCAATAAACCCTGTGTGCTGCAGCTTCTCTGAAAATGATCAGGTCAAGGTTGATTGTGATCCGTTGTTTAACATATCCTGGAAAATTTTCTTTTCCTATTAGATGTTCACACTTCTACAGAGTTTGTTCTACATTAACCTCACTGGAGGTATTAACAGAGTTGCTTCACATTCAGTCTATGTCATCAATAGCTTGCAAAACAAACTGCCTGATTGCAGTTTAGTAGCAAATTCACGTAAGATTATATTCTTTTCTCCATCTGTGATATCTCTATCTGCAGCTGGACAGCAATGGAAGACCTTTTGCATGGATAAATCCAGGTCAAATTTTTCCAGAAAACAATCCCTAAAATAATTTTGGCAATGTAATAAGAGGATTATCTACCCCAGCAACCTCCTTTCAGCTTTTTGTTTAGAAATTGGAGGCCCTGGCCTTATTACTAGGGTTCCCTAACTAACTAGTTAACTTCCTTAACTTTGGAGTTATTTAGTATTTCAAGGATATTTAAATGTAAGTTAATTTAGTCCTTAATTTAAACCATAATTATATTCTGATTATTTAGGTTTTGTCCCACAGAAAAGTCCAGTCAACATTTTGAGTAAAGCTGTATTAATATCACAATAAAATTTATGAAGATTCATATTGATTGTTTTTATGCTCTGTGATAAAAATCCTGAGAACAAAGCATGAGACTAGCACAGGAAAAACATGTTCTAGTGAAACTCTTTCATAGAAATAAGGAGCAAGTTCGTTTATTTTGCTTGTTCTTAACATTGACGGTAACACATGTCTATTAGTATGGGTCTGAGTTCCGTTTTCAAGATGTCTTTAGCTGTCCAGGGAGAATTTATAAGCTCTAAACGTGACCATAGATCTTGGTTTTATTATTGAAAGTCAGGTGCCTTCTTGAGGCATTCAGAAGATCTGAATGAATGAATGAATGCATGCTGATAGGTGAACTATGGAATCAGCCAAAGTTACCAACACGAACAGAAACTGCTGTACTTTATGAGTAACTCATAGCTAATGAATTTGATGATTATACGACCTTAAGTATTTGGTATTAGCTAATGGTAACAGAAAACATATTTCTATGCCATATCCAAGAAGAACAGTGGCTTTATAAGCTGCTAAAGCAGGTTTCCTCTAAGTAATGATGAGAAGCAGAAAACAGAGGGATCATCAAAAGGGCATGAGAGATCTTTCTGTTGATAGTTCCTCCTCCAAAGGCGCTGTGGCTGTGTGTACACGCCTTGACATGTTCAGCTCCTACAGCAGCTTCTACAATGTACTGACCTTTTAACTGTGCTTCTCTATATGCTTTGATACTCCCTCCTTACTTACATGAAGAAGTGGGATCTTAGACATAGCTTTATGTGAAGTTCTTGTGCTTATTTCACTGGCACAAACCTTGTTTACGCAGATTGAATGCTAAATATTTCGCTTGGTAGCATGCATTTACATTGCACGTTACTCTCTGCAAAAGATAGAGCCATTCCATTATTGTCAATGTTTCCAGCTCCAGAGATCAAGTTTAGCCACTAATGTCAGCAGCCATTTCCTCTCATTTCTTCTGAACTGTCCCATACAGCACTGTGTTCTGGGTATGCATTCAAATATATACTGTATGTCCTTCATCATTCACTTGATGACTAGAGTCACAGATAGAGCACTGTCTTATCACTATTTTTGATAATTTCAAGGAAGAGTGAAAAAACAATGACCACTGAGTCCCTCCTTTGAGAAAGCAGAATTGTCTTCCATGTTAATGTTCATCATTAAAATAAATAGTCTAGTCCTGTCCTGGGCAGCTGAATAAAGAGCAAATCCTTCTAGATTGATTTTACCAGGTTTTGTTCCGTACAGAAGGCACATTTTTTTCTTGTCATGAATGTATTGCATTGTATTTTCAGCCAGAGATTCTTGAAGGTAAAAAAAAAAAATAGCATGGGTTGCTTGTATGCATTAACATCCATATTCATATATTTAAGCATGGATACTCAGTGGATTTATAACCCACCAGCAAGTAACCACTTGAATTATAACAAAGAGTTAATCCCACAAAGGGAGAAAACAAAAGAGGGGACATATGGGAGGACTGATGGATAGGATTAGGGATTCAAAAACTTGAGTCGTTGGTTTGTGTATATACTGTGTCATAGAGAAAGTCTGCTGCTAATTTTCAGTCAGCAGCCTTCTAAAGTGTTCCCTTGCTAAATAATTAGCATATTTAAGCTGAAGCTTTCAGATCCAAGCAGGAAACCAAGGAGGTATAGACAAAAGAAAAGAAGGACTGGTTGGGCAGCATGGGACTGGAATATAAGATTGTTAGGTTCGCTCCCTGATCTCACCCAGGTGCGCTGGAAGCCTCCTGCAGGGCAGGTAGGATTAGACTGCAGCTTGACTAGGTGCCTGACTTAACTCCTTACTGCTGAATGGTCTGTGTATAGTTTTTAACCATCAGGAAGAAAAGAAAAGAGGAAGGAATAAACAAGATGTTTGGTCCCAGCAAGCCAGCTACATAAAAGACAGGAATTTTAGACCTGCAAGTAGCTACAGTAATTACACCATGGAAGGTCACTTGCAGAGTGCTGCCATCCTATGACCCTGTCCTTCAGCCAGGCAGCCACGAACTCCTATGGATCCTGCCTCTGAAACGCATAGCCTGGTTACAAGGTTTTGCGCTAAGCTGTCAAGTATGAAGATTTTCACAGAACAGAGCGGATTTCTATTTACTAGCATCACAGAGGAATTTTTAAAAACCACACAACCTAGGCACACTACTTACGATATTTGTGTTTGTCAGGAGTTTTTAATTATGCTTTATCTTTCTCTAAACCGCGTCAGAACTGACTGAAACGCTAAACTATTTTAAGTATACATGTGTTTCCTCTCTCCATGTGGAGTGAGATAACTTTATTTCATACTGCAGCTGGCAGCTAGATGTTTTTTGAATAAAAATAACTGAGTTGCTCTAGGGTAATATTTCTGACTCTATCCTATCTAGTTTCTATCTAGTTAACTAAATTCTCAAGCTGAATCAGTTTGATTTGAAACCTTCCTTATTTCTGGGGGAAAAAAAGGAGGAAATTAGGTTTCCACATAATCAGCACTTCAGTTAGATAAGGGAATACACTTGGCTAACTCCACTTGTTGACTTTCTACCAACTTAGCCTCCAAAAGGGGAACAGTTGGAGCCTTAAGAAATAAGAGTGGGAGGGAGAAGATATCTGTAAGCCAGTCAGCTGTCCCAAGCACTATTGCTAAATTCATTTTCATCCTGGCATATACTAGAGCAGTGTAGCTTAGAGCCCATTGCTCCCTAGTCTCAAGCCGCTTCTGTAAGGGTGCTCCTGTGAAGGCTTCAGTACACTTGGGTGAAAAAGAAAGATTTGGACATCACTTCTGTAGACAGTGAACGATGCTAGTAAGTGCATGTTTTTCTACCCTTCCTGTGCCTCCTCTTCCACATGAATGTATTGCCTAAGCAGGCAAAAAACCCAAAGAATTTAAAACCCTTGTAAAATTACAGTAGAACAGTAACACAATAGTAAGTTACTAAGTGTACCAATTCCTCCAACATTTCATTTATAATAAGGAAGAGAAAGCAAACGGAGGGGAAGACCAGCAGGCCAATGGAATATTTTGGCTTCTGCCAAGTATTTCATGTTTAATTTCCAAGCATCTATCAAATACATTGAGAAAAACAAATGATTCCTTTCTTTTCCTGTCTTGCATCATCTGTCTTTTGCTAGTGCTTTTTCAAACTTTATGAACTCATTGGATTGTTAGCATGCATTAGTGTGACATTTTCAACAAAACATCCTAGTCATCCAAAACCTAAATAGCTTCCTGGGAATTCAGAGTCTGTGTTAAGAAAGAAGATGCTTTTATTTATCTGCATCGGCAGCAGGAGATGCTATTCAAAATGGGGCCCCTCTAACAGAGAAAAGAAAAGGTGAAAAAAATTCCCTGCAGATAGAACAAGTGACTTTCAAATTGCAGCTGGCAATGAGCCAGAGAGGTTTTGTCCCCTGTGAGTGTGCTGCAATTAATTTTTCCTTTGCAATCTAGAGATTAGCACAGGAGACACGTACAATGCTCAGATCTATGAAGTACGTATAACAGAACAAATTGAGGATAAAAAATTCCAAGAGCAGCTGAATTCTTCTGGATTTGCCCACAGGTACTTTTCCACAACCCTTAAGGTTTTAGGTGACAGTGCAGTATTTCTTTTGTCCAAAGCATGATGCAGGCTAAGCAGAACACATTCTGGCAAGCAAGACCAGGCTGTTTTTTCCCTCTACTATATGACACCCTGAACTTGCAGACTGTGCTGCTTATTAGAGGCACATTGAATATATTCTCAGAGAAGCACTAAATCCAGCCAAAATACATAGGCTTTGATGAGTAGATTCTGATAAAGCTTCTTCATTGAACTAGCCAGTGACCTCAAATATTTAGCAAATTATAAGTATAATGAAGTTGTTTAAAAGGATTTATGTTCATTCAAGTCACAGGAAAAAGTCTAGCAAATTGAAATGGGCACAGTTCTGGAAGGAGAGCTAATTGCTTGATGTTAAAAGGCTTTCTCTCCTTTTTTCAGGAAGAATCAGTTCCAAACTGTGAATTATCCTCATGAGCAGGCTTTAGCCTCCCCTGCACATTGGATTACTCCAGCTCCTGAAGATGGGGCAGTTCTCCATTGGTCCTTCCTGGGAACAAAGAGATATGAAGCTTATCTTTAGCCATGCTTTAGCAGCCTGTGCCAAGAGCTGTAAACTCCTTGGTTATATAGTTCACCTGCACAAAGGCAAATCAGACTCTTACACAGCACAGCTGTGTCAAATGGGCAGGCCGTGTTTTCCCCTCCCCCTCTACTCACAATGTAGATAAAACTGTTCTCAAGCATGAGTCTAGCAAGATACTGCACAGACTCACTAGTATCAACTCCGCTTCCAGCAACAGCCAAGAGGCTGGAGCTTCCCTGTCTGGAACCAGACAAATGACAAACTACGCACCAAACCAACAGCACCCTAAAACCATGGAGTGATGTGCTTGTATAAGTGATGAACTTGATGCTGAAGTAGAAATTTCTAAGTGCCTAACTCAGAACCTCCCCTTAAACCTGTATTATAAAGAGAAAAAAGTTGACAGAAAAGCATATACTTCACTTACAAAATAAATACACACCTAACCTTTGTTGAAATAATTGTTACATTGTAGATTTATGCACCACAAAAGCTCTTGCTTCCTTCGAACTGCAAGAGATGCAAGAACAGCACATGGGGCTCGTTACAGCATAGTTGCATTTTCAGGTTATGCTATTTGTGAACTAATCACGATTTTTAGACCAAACAGACAAGATCAATGTGAAGATTTAATGAGATCAATCCCTGAAAAACATTTTACTTCAGTACCCAGAGGCAAATTCCCCATGGTGCCAAAGCAAAGGTGGTTTGGTGTGGGAAACTGGGGTGAACTTCAACTGTGGGTTGAGTTGCTGGCCCACAGGCAGTAGGCTTCCTCCTGTACTCTGCTTAGAACTTTCACTACGCTTCACTTCAGTGTTGCAGTTGTAGGTGAAATGCTTTACCCAAGCAAGTATCAATTTACAGGATGCTTTGTGATAGGGCCTTTTTGAATGACAGCCTCTCCAACCCAGCTTACACGGCTGTGAGAGAGTTCCTCTTTTACAAATTCTCTATGGGAACTGGTCATTCATTCCACCCACTGGTAAAATGTTCGCATCCTCAAGGCATGTTTCTAGCTTCACACCTTGTTCCCAATTGCTGCACAGTCATATTTCATCAGCAGTTAAAGTAGAATGAAGTGGTGGCTTCATTCTAGAGACTAGGCCATAGAAAAATATTAAACAGATCTAATACTTAGAGGGAAACTGATAAACACACATCCAGCTCTCTGTGCAATAACACAGTGGAATTGATTTATAGAACACCAGAGTTTCTATTCCCCCCCCCCCCCCCCCCCCCCCCGCCCCCTTCACAGCATGTGGGATTTTAAGTTAAACAATTTTATTCACATCACAGATCACTAGTGCATTTCAAATTGCCTGCCTGACAACTTTGCTAACATTAATGACTTAATCCAGGCATTACAGCTACTGGGAGGGACCCTGAGCAGGGGGGCAGGAGGGAATAGATCCTTTCCTGGAGAACTGTCTTTGGGATTTTAATGTGAAAAAAGCACCATATTAATTGAAAGCTTGCTTGGAATGGCAGCATGGGTGCAAGTGCTGACCTTGTTTACCTGAGCCACTAAGAACACACAGGAGTGTCTGGTATTTGCACTCAACCCAGGAAGCCTCAGTTTTTCTGTATCATTTGTGCAAGGATGTTCGTTGTATCTTGAAAAGTTGGCTTATTTTCTAGACAGCAGTAAGACAAAGATTTATAGATAAAGCAGTGCGCTGTAGGAGAGTCAAGATTGCACAGGAAGTTCTAGCAAGTTAGAGTAGATGAAATAATTTGGTCGATACTGCAAGAAAGGTCTAAGGACAAAGGCTGTCATTTCATGAGTTTCTCATTTCTTAACCTGGAGATGATATATTTTGGGCCTGGTAACACATAAATGTTCATACACAGAATCTTACTAAATAAAAATTCATCATGGAGTAGGAAAACCTTGTGAGTTAATTAATGACCTCAGTGAACTAACTTGTTCCAAAAAATATGACAGAGCTGTTAAAATTTATACAGAATGATGTGATTTTCCATACTCGATCCTGTTTCTGTAGCCTCGCGTGATATCTACAGGTCAACACTAGTTATTCAGCTTCCTTTGCTTTTTGGGTTCAAGCCAAGATGAGGCATCTTGAGGAATCCTACATCTTCTTAACAAAAGCTTCTGCCATTTCAAAGCTTAGTGGTCTGAAGGAAGATGGTGATGAACATTCTTGTAGTCAGCTCAATACAAACCAGTATATTGAGGAACTGTAGACACCCATGTCCATATTTTGAAGCGTCACTTTGTGCTCGAGAGGTTACACTGGAAAAGGGGCCTACCTAGGCATGGTAGGCTGCAGGCAGAAAGCAGAGGCGGTATACACAGCAAAAAGGCAGAAGTGATACAAATCTACACTCTGATTTCTGTCTGAGACAGGAAGTTTGATATAGTGGCAGCAAGGGGTGCATAGCCAGCATTTTTGTCAAAACATCTTTTCCCCCTGTGACAGGTAACTGTTTGTTGAACTGGCAAGAGTAAAGACCGTAGAAAAGCAGGCAAGCTGGAGTAGGCAAATACGTTATTTGCAAGAAAGAAGTGGTGACCACCAGGATGGTGATGATCAGTGCTTGATTTTTTTTCAGCTTCATAAGCTTCTTACTGTATCTGTTTGCCTCAGATCTTTGTGTCCTTCCAGTTCTGGTATTTCAGGTTGAGGCTTTGTTGCGGAGGAAGCATGTCAGATGGAGAAAAAAAACCCAAGCCATATAAAATCAAGTACAATGTCTCTAATTCTGATGAAGCATTAACCAAACAACGCTTCAAAAGGAGCACTAAAGGCCAAATAGCTTCTAGCTTGTGGATCATTGAATTGCTAAAGAAAGAGCAAGAGACAGATTGGAATTGCTGTAGAGATGGAAACAATTAGATGGTTATGGTCTTTCAGAAATACAGGCTTGAAAGACAGAGGCACTGAGGGAGCTGCATACAGTATGATTTGTGTTTTTAAAATGGCCTTTCTCCCCATCATCACTTCCTGACCTCCAGCCATACCCACCAGAAGATCCCTTCACTGCCACTGGACAAAATCCTGGACAGAGGCCAAGGTGGATACATTTCTTGTTTTGTTACGGAGGATAAGTGCCAGCTTAAGTACTCTGCAAGCCAGGAGGGGCACAGCTGTCTGTAGAAGGGCAAGACAAGAGGAGATTGTTTGGGCTATGAGCTCTGCTTTGTACCCCTAGGGAAAAGGCCACAGGGCGGTGAAATGTGGCAGTGGAGTGGGATTCCCAGGAGGCACCCAGAGGGCAGTACCACTCTTAGCAGCCTTTCTTGGCATGTTGAATACAAAAGACATTTAGAAAGAAGGGAGACAGACAGCAGACATCTTCGCCTGGTTTCTCCAGAGATCCTGCTGTCTGCAGCTGTCTGGCTGAGAGAAGTAACATGCAGTCCAGGCACCCCTGAAGACCAGATCACTGCTCACAATGCCCATGCCAGGGAGATGACTAGCAACGCTAACTACCTTTACCTCTTGTGGTTGTAAACCATTAAATCCCTGATCAGCCTGTGATCCAAACTCCAGCATCACCCAGGCCTCTCCCAAACAGCTTCTATACCACTGCCCCTTCCCGTCTCCTGTTGCTGATGGCAGGGCCTCCAGCACCCACCAACCTAAATAGTCTTCCACCCTCCTATCTGGGAATGCCTGGGGACTCCCTGGGCACCGCTATTCTGCATGACCAGCAGAAGGTTTCATGTACACCTAGGCCTACAGGTTTCAAATATTGTCTTTTCCTTGTCTTTGCTCATCTTTCAGAGGCCCATATTGACTCTTCCTCTTTTTTCTCCTGCCAACATTCTCCAACAGCACCTGGGCCCTCCAACAGCACCTCATAGGCAGTAATTAATTCAACCATGGTGGGCACAGCCAGCTTCTCCTTTAGAGGTTCACACGCCCTTGGACTTGCCCAGACAGCTGGAGCAGTACAGCAGAGAGTTAGATTCACTCCTTTCCCTTCAACAACTGTCTTCCTGGATCCTGGCCCCAGAATCATGCGTGCTAGAGGAAACAACAGTGGCTGGCTGAAACACTAATGAAAAAGTGAATTTTGACTACATGTCAGAAATTCACCATCTGGGATAAAATGGTAGAACAAGTTTTGAGGTCTGATGTGAGGTCATCAAGCCAAATGAAGAGAAGTTTCCCTACTTCTACAGGCGTGCTAAAGACCTGTATCACAGAAGCAAACCCTTCCATACCAGGCCAAGATTCTCAGGAGATTTAACAGGACATAGTTGTAGACTGTTTCTCCTCTTGTTCTTGTTTTACATACAGTATCTTCAACAAATTCTTTACTGATGCTCCCAAAATTCTTCTATGTGAAGCAGAAAACATTTTGTCTTTTGGCTGTAAAATCACCTGGGCTGGGTTGAACTGAGCTGCAGTTTGGAAACAAAGGCGCAAACATTAAACTAGTAATTACGGAGATTTATTATTTTATTAATACGGTATACTAATCTGACTTAACATTTATTGACCATAAAAGGGGGAATTTCTCCTTTGTTATGATAACATAAAGCAGACAGACTTGGCTCTTTCCTCTTCCCTTGTTTTTATATATAATTTGATTTGGTCCATATGATGTGTCTTTCTGGTGTAGGAAGCAGTAACTGAAAATACATTTCTCTATTTATTACATGAGAAGATATTTCTTAGTACAAAGCTGTTTCGTGGCATTTTGCCAGCCTTCCCCCACAAGAAGAGAACAATTGGTACAATAATATTGGTCTCTCCTGCCCTTTGATTTTACTCTTGATGCAACACAAATTCACAAACCCATCTTCCCTATATGCATAGTGTGTACTTGCATGTGCAAACATCTCTGTAAGTCCAACACCGGGCAAAAAAGCAGGGTCAGAGAAGGCATGAATTATGTTGATATCTAAATTACCAAAATCTAATAGCCTAAAGCACACAAATGACAACATCATTAAACCCTTCTGAAGTTAAGTTCAAGATATTTGCATCTGGAGAATTCTTTTCTATTCCATCATGAAGAACAAGAGTAAATTAGTGGGGTGGAGAAAAATGCATTTTTATCTGTAATGCATGTTGAAAGAGTGGCTAGTGAGAGAGAGAATCTTTTTTTCCTTCCATAACCTGTGCTGGAAGATGTAGTCTGTTATTTTTACCATGAAACTGCAAGAGACATTTCCTTTTTAATCATGTAACTGCCATACTGAGAGATTTTAAAGGACAGTAGAGTCATTTTTGCAAACAGCTGTAATCTGTACAAGATAATTAATGTGTATAGATGGAAAGCAAATGATGAAAAGGTAAGATGGAAAAGGTAAGTGGGAAAAGGTAAGATGGAAAATACTAGAAGTATGTATATACTCTACATCACTTTGCAAATCTTACTTATATTTACGTATACATGCATACATTTTGATATTATATACAATCATAAACCTCTACCTGGACTGGGTTTAGGTTTTGTATTGGAAAGATTCTTTTGGTTGGTTGGTTGGTTTTGGTTGGTGGTACTTTTTTTTCACTATTTTTTATCACTGCTCTCTTCTCACCCTTCCGAGCAAAAACTCAGTTAATTATTCAGTCAAGATATCAAATGAGTGTTCAACTTGGAGTAACATCAGCTAGTTATATTGAAAAAGTAAATCACTTACATGCTTAATTTTAAATGAACCAAAATCATTTCTTTATCAGTTCAGACAACAACAGAAGTAACTTGTGATGAAAAACCGACCAATAGTTTGCTGTGCTATAGGTCAGGTGAGATGTGGGAGAAAGCCAGCTGGTTTCTACAGAAGTTAGAGAAGACAAGCGACCGATGAGAGCACATCTCTTTTCCTCAACATCTTCTTCCCACGACCTCTCTTCCTGTGAGTGGTCAAATATCAGCTATCTGTTGGATGGGGGTTTGGAGGAGAGAAGTGCTTCTGAACAGGCAGAGGGGAGCGGAACAGCCTTGAGAACAAGGGGAGGAAAAAGTTGAAGATACAGTGAGAAAATAAGCAGAGATAAAGGCACAGGGAGTGCCTTGGGTCATGCACGTGCGTGTTTTGGGTAAGGGGACTATTGCAATGAGAAGACACCACCACAGAGGCTAAATCAAGGGGAAAGATTAAGTTGTGAAATGTATATTTTTTTTAAAGAACAAAAAAGGTTAAGAGGGCAAACAGGATGGGAAAAGGGAAAATAACGACTTTGAAAACGAGAGTGTGGGTAGGAACAAGGTGGAAGCGAAAGACAGAGACAACCTAACAGTATTTTAAACAATAAGTGGCAACATTATATTGTGATCATGGCCTTTGTATGTGCTCCTCCCTTTCTCAGCTCAGCTTGTGACAGATTGTAGGACAGACTTACATAGGAAAAGTTATGATACAGTGAACAGAAAACTGGCATGAATCTTAACTGTAGCAAGGAAAAACTGCATAAATTTCACCCTGGTTATGTGTATTAGGAGAGGGAGGGAAATTACCCACTCTGCTGACATAGCAGATGCCATTACAACACCTAACACAGACTCCCTGCAGCCTCCCTAAGGAAAGCAAACTTGTTTGTTTTAATGTTTGGAAAGGAAAGGTTGTGCTGAAACAGTCATTTCCATACACTAAGAACACAAAATGCTGCTCTTTTTCATATGGACAACCTGAGATTGTGCTTTTCTTTGTTTCTTAGGATTTCTAACTTATGTGAATGCTTATGGTACTGCTGAACAACATAGTCTTCAATATTGATTTCTTTGGTTATAGGCAGAGGGCAAATGTCGAAGTATTTCACATCCACAGACAGAAGTAATGTAATTGACATTAAAAATATCTCAGCTATACCTTTTGAATAAGTTTATAATTTCACCTTTTTATTTTTCTTTATGAATACTTAGTCCCATACACAAGTTACGAATACATAATTTCAGTTAAACTACATATACATATAAAGTTGATTTCGCCATTGACAGTAATTTTGGGGGATACAACAGGTCAAACCCCATACATCTGACTCGCTCAACAGTTTTGACCTGAACCTGAAAACGAAGATAAGACGGATTAATAGACACTTTCATGAGGAAATTAAAAGTCCTCAGCATCTCAACTCCCATTGTAGAAGTCCCTCTGCCTTTCACAAAGGGATCACAGAGAAATAATTGTTAGCACTTTTCAACCACGTAGCTGCAGTGTGGAAACACAACATTATTATTTCAAAGCTGGGAAAGTCAGGGCATAGAGACATCAACATGATTCCTCCAAGGACAGATAACGAGTCAGAGGTGGACAAACACACAATGGTGGTGTTTGGATTTCCAAGTCAGGGTCACAGCTATTGGGTGCACCGACTCCCTTGCAGTACCAGATGATGAAATTTTCTAATTATTTACTGGTTGTGGAATTTCTGTTCGCACTTCTGATAAAAGCCTCCAAAGACCCAGACCAGGCTCAGGCATCTCAATACCCTAGCAGAGTCAAATGTTAGTGAATTAAATACTTGTTTACACTGAGGCAAGAGTCGAAGAATGCAACAGTAGATGAATGCAGAAACACAGCTCTGTGCATTTAGGCAACTTGATGGCAAAACTGTGGTGCCACAAAGGCAGCAGACTGCCTGAAGAAACGATAGTTGTGCTGAAGTGTTACAAACGTAGCTTGGAATTTAGGCTCTGAAAGCAGGACTAAAGCACAGCCTGAGTCCTTAAATCCTTTATAAAATACAGCTCTTGAATGTCCATCTTTGGTTCTCGTTCCCTGTAATAAACTGGCACATTTATCTCTTTGGATTTGAATAGCAAGCTAGCAGCAGAAAGTCTAGTTCCTCTCACAGACTTCTTGCCTATCTGGCTTCAGGAATCTCATCAGAAAGAAGTTTGTTGCATTGGCAGCCTATAGACTCTTCAGTGCACTAATAACAAAGATTTTTCCTTCTGCATAAGGTACTCGGTTACTGAGGTGATGGCTTGGCAGGTTCAGAGTTGTAGTTGTGCACACAGGGCAGCCAGGGATCCACTGCAAATGGTTATTTCTATCACTTAAATGTAGCTTTTTCCCGGGTTACTTATAACCTTTGCTACATTTTTTTTCTGGTTTCAAATTGACAGGTGTGGAAATCAGCAAGTACTCAGGGTTCATTGGTTTTATGTCAGTGGTGACTGTGGTACTATACACACACCTCATCATTCAAAGAAATATGCTTGCTGCACTAGTAAGGATTTGGATGCATCTGAGAGGGGTACATTTTCTTTTCACTTCAGCCAAGTTTGGAAAACTGTAGTTTGTTACGACACAACGTGCACACATTTTTCTGTATTTGTACAAACATGAGTAAAATATGCCATCCCCTGTAAATGCATGTCAAAATAAAATTAATGTTTTAAAAAAAATGGCTGAATAGTATTGTTGGTTAATTAATTTGCCCTGATAGCTCCGGTGTAAGCAGAGACGTCACATAATGACTGTGTTTGTAGATTAGTATTTCAGCAGTGTAAAGATTTCTGGCATTTTGGTGGGATGCTTAAGGGTCACGGAGCCGGATTTTGCACGTGTTTGAAGACATCTCTTTTTATAGTCACTAGTACGTAGGTCAGTACTGAGGCACTCAGCAGTAGTAATGATGCTATATGCCTCCGTCATGGAAAGAAACATATCTTTCCTTGTGCTTCAGACACAGAGGAGAAACCCATGAAATGTAGCTTTAGACATTTTTTTCAATCATAACTGCAAATGCATGGCCCTGTCTTTGGTGCTTTCTCTATTTGATCATCCATATGTCAGCCCTTCCATGCAGAGCTATTCAAGCATTTCTTCAGGGGGAAGTTTCACAGTTGCACCTGCAGCTCCCTAGTCAGAAAACACAGCAGGTGGCCTGGGATTTCCAGCAGATATGCAGAGGAATCAGAGAACAGCCAACCAGGAAAACAGATAGGACTGTAAATCCAGACTTTATTTTGTTTGCTTTTGGTTTTGCAGGTTTTTTCACATCACGTTCTTATCGGTCCTATTGTGGCTTAAACAGGAAGCTGCATACCAGTGGAGATGGGAGGACTATATTTATAGGCAAGGGAGGGTTACTCGGTGAGGGAGTATCCTTACTACTGGCTCTAGTTATGAAGAATTTTCAGGGAATGACCTTGGAGTTTCTGTCTCTTGGATACCATGGCAACCAGCATTTGTTCTCATAAAATAATTTCTTGTCTCACAGTGACTGATTACATGCCTCCTCCAAATTCTGAGGTAGGATCTCGCCATAAAGAAGAAAAAAATTACCAAAGAGAAAGCCAGAGTTGATGGTTCTGAATACCTATATCCTAAAAAATGCACTGTGGGATGGTTATCTGCTGCCAGCTGAGCAAGCTAAAGGGTGGCTTCTGTCCATTCCTGTTTCTAAGTTAGCATAATTAAGTCTGAAATAAATACAGACAACTTTGATGAATGTCCATGTGTTTCCCTAATTAGCATCTCACAACTATCAGGAAAAAAACATCCCAAGATTATACTGAGGTTCACTGGAAATCACTCACTGATTTCCCTCTTCTTAAACATATGTTGAGGGGATAAAGGCCATTTACAATTCAACTGTTTCTCAAACAAGGAGTCTGGGGAATACTGGCTGTAGTACCTTATGTATGCTGTGCTCCATCCATGAAAAAACTCGCAACAGCTGGGAAAAGAAGGAAGAATAAGGTATGTGAGGGAAGGTATGTGAGGGAAGAGAAATATCTCTCATACACTTATAAGGCAGAAAAAAGTCTGCAGAAAACAAAAACAAAACCAACCAAACAACCCCCAAACAAACAAAGAAACCCCAACCAAACAAAAAAAAACCCCAAAACCAAACAAACAAAACAAAAAAAACCCCAAACCCAAAACAAAACAAAAAAATAAAACAAAAATGCCCACACAAATGACCCCCCCCCCAAAAAAAAACTCTAACCAAAAAAATGCTAAAAAATACAAAGCTGTGTAGCGACTGAGTTTGTCCTTGCACTGTAACAGGCATCCTTTGTGGCCCCTCAGTGCTGAAAAAAATGTGCAAAAAAAGACATGGTCAAGCCTCCATGCCTACTTTAGGATCGTGGCGAAGCAGGTTGCTGAGGCAATCAGCTGTGCTTTACCCACCAGAGCTTGATAGCTGTTTTCTTTAATCTGAAAAAGGTGCAGATGCTGAAAATTGTGTATTTTAAGCTTGGGAGCTAAGGAAATAAGTCCTAAAGGGGATCCAGCTGCTTTTGCCTGTTAATAATCCCTGTCCTGCAGAAACTTTCAGCCTCCTGGTAGACTTGGGTGCTCTCCTTGAAGCCTGGGTTGCCCCTTGCATTCCTTGTCGCATGCAACCAGTCGGATTGCAAAGGTAAGATTTATGTGTGCTGTAATATCCCTACAGCTAATACTATTTGTTGCTTTCCTTTATCAGAGACAAACCTCTCTATAAAAGGTATAACTATGATAAATGAGATTATTACTGACAATAAAATGTCATACTTGATAACAGGAAGAAGTAACTCCTGTTTCATCACAGGACAGCCTTTTCGCTGCTTTGCTAACAGTGACTTTCCCTTGCAGCTTTAAAACACCATGCCAGGGCTTGCAGCTGAACAAGGACTCAGAGCCCTCCTCTTGACACCAGCACTTCCCACAGGCCACAAACATCCTTCAAAGAAAATACATCAAGGATTCATTTTTAGAGGATCAGAACCTAGGGTGGTCCTGAGTTCTGACAAACACAGTGACTGGGAGAGGGGCAGGTAATCATGGGACCTGCATGGGCCAGTTAAAGGCACTGCTGCTAAAGGAGCCAAGTGGTTATGTGGGCTGCTTGAGCAGGCTTGCTGCAGCATTTAGTGGACCAGTAGCTCAGTGAAGAGGTCTATGGTGGGAAAAATAGATTGCTGTAAGTGCTTTGGGACCCCTACAATGCCCACCATAGATCTTCCTTTAACAATAACTGTGGTTTTGTCCAGGAAGCATGACTGCCCTGATGCACTCACATAGAATTAGAGTGCATACATCCAGCCCCAAAGCCTAGGTGCTTAGAGATGGGGGCTTTCCCCAGCTCTAGCCAAAGGGCTTGGCAGAGAGATGCAGTGATACAGCAGATAGACCCACAGGAGCCTTGTGTCTAATAGAACCCCAGCCTTCCTGGGCTACAACTCATACATTCGTGCTGAAAAGAAATGCTTAGTAGACATGTGCATGGGATCCAGATGAACGCTGCAGCCTTTTCCAGCCAGTTACTAACAAATAGGTGTTGAGATCAGAAAGCATCGTATGGGATTAGCCATGCATCTGCCATTAAAATCAATCCTCTGCACTGCTTTGAAAATCTCAATTTGAAGTTGTGTGCCTCTGGGACACAAGGACAGAAATTAGAGGAAAAGAGGCAGATGAGAATGAAACCAGAAACTTAACAGATATATATCATGACTCCATGGCATTTATTAATTATATCCTTGTGTCTGGCTACCAACTGAATTTAACTGTCACCACAACTCACTGGGCTAAGCCATCCTGCCAGTTTTTTTTTCCCAGCAAAAGGTGCACCTGTCTAAGCCATGTGCCACCAGTTTCTCTAGGAGAATACTATGGGAGACAGTGTCAAAGGCCCTGCTGAACTCCAGGCAAACAACATCCACAGCCTTTCCCTCCAATAGGTCACCTAGTCATACAAGGTTGGTCAAGCAGGCTCTGCCCTTTGTGAACCAATGCTGGCTCAGCCTGATTCCTTGGTTGACCTACATTTACCTGGCAAGTGCATTAAAATGCACTGCTCCATAATCTTCCCTATACCAAGGTTGGGCTTACAATCCTGTAGTTCCCCGGATTCTCCTTCCCACCCTTCTTGTAGATGGTCATCACACTGGCAAGCTTCCAGTTGTCTGAGATCTCCCCAGTTAACCAGGACTGCTGATAAATGATGGAAAGTAATGAATTTTGTCAAATTCCACAGCTCAGGAGAATGAATTTCACAACACAGTTATTTTAACAGTTACAGCAGCAGACAGTGAGAAGGCTGTGAAACTGAAATCCAGGGGAACTTATTCTGTGTTTCTAAGCATTTTAAAAGTAGCCATGCAATAACAAAGCCCCAAAATGCAGCATGAGAGGGAGAACAGCAGCCACAGACTAAGATGTGTACTGTGGAAGAGAGTGAGAGAGTGGAGATGCCATGGTAAGAGCTGCTTGCAAAACAATAAGGGGATAGAGAGCCAGTTTCATTTGCACACTACATTACTAACCAGTTGCAACCAGCAGAGCTTCAAGATACTCAAATGCCTGGAATAATTAGGTCAGATGTGTCTAGATGCAGAGAGAGCTAGATTCAGTTTTGCTGCACTGTATCTTTCACCAGGAAGTCATGGCATCACAGTATCAGAGTTCGGGAGAGGAGTATAAAAACCCTTCATCTAAGGGAGTACCAAAACTACCATATTGCCAACAAACTAGGCTCTGTGAGCTGCCTACACCTCAACCTCCCCTCAACTCCATACAGATTGCTTGCATAAGTAGATCGTTGACTTTAGAGGCTACTGTGAGTTAGCTCGGGAGATCAAACATATTCATCCTTTTTAAACATAAATTTAGTTGTCTGTACAACAGCACACGTAAGTCCGTGCACCACAGTGTGTGCTCAAATCAAAGCTCACACTCAAGGATTTCTGTGGGATGGTGGTGTGAATATTAAGCAGCTCCATCATCTCCACAATGTCAAAACATCACCCTACCCTCCAAGAGAATCCTTTGATTAATGTAATTAACAATATTCAGCCTGGTATGAGGCGGTAGGTGTGTCAGCCC
This sequence comes from Tapera naevia, assembly GCA_033556795.1. Classification (NCBI taxonomy): domain Eukaryota; kingdom Metazoa; phylum Chordata; class Aves; order Cuculiformes; family Neomorphidae; genus Tapera; species Tapera naevia. The sequence continues at coordinate 1,635,759 of JAUMJJ010000044.1, read as the reverse complement.
CGAGTTTTCACTGGCTCCTGCTGGCACAAAGAAGGGAAAGTGCAATCCTGGAAGCAGAGCTACACCAGCACAAAAGCAGCAGGCGCACAGGGACAGGCTCCCTGCATTGCTGGCTGGCAGTCTGCAGTCACACCATGAATCATCGCATTCGTTCTGCCTTGCGGGAGTCAGTCCTTCAGCATCTATGAGAAACATACAGCTAGAGGAAGGCAATAGAGTGTTTTCTGTAGAGATTTCAAAACCTACCAGTGGCAATTTGTTTTACAATCACGTCACCAGGTCTCAGACAGTCCCCTCAGTGTCCTCGGAATAGAAAAAGCAAGTTGTAACACCTTCCTGTTCCATTATTCTCTTTTTGTTTTCACAGTGTAGCAAAGCAACCTTGCTAATAAGAGCAAGGGAAATTAATCTGGATAGGAATTGTTTTGAACAGGAGATTTGTAGGTCTCTGTGACAGCAAACAGAAAGCTTCCCTAGGTGTCAGCACCAGGCTCAGGATAAATAAGTTCTTGAAATTGGCTCTTTTCTTATATTGAATCAAATATTCACTGGAGCAAATCTGTTTCCTTCTTTGGTGTGCATTGGAGACCACATCATTTATTTTTCATTTGATTTAAAGTGAAATTCTGAAACACTTGCTAGCTAGCAGTAGCAAAAGCCTACAGTACAAGTGGAATTCAGATGACAATTGATGAGAAAGAAAAGGACATTTCTTCCATTTGACATTCAGAGATTTTTATACCTACACATAGGATTTCTTCTAGCCTTTGATGGAAATTATCCTCAAGAAACTTCAGTGCTAATAGAACTGTGGCCATATCCAAAATAATTAGATTTTGCCTTCAGTTGCTGGCCCTCAGCATTTTAAATGCTCTTTACAGATTACTGTAACATCTTTCTTGTCTATCACAACAACATCAGTAAAGAGCTTAAAGAGTCAAATATAGGGGGGTTATACTACAAATGGAAATAGATCAATAAAACGGCATAGAAAATAACACACGAAACTGCAGTTATGGAAACAATATTTGGTGATTGTCTAAGGTACTCATCAACTTCATACATTCAATCTCTCTGTATCTAGTAATTTATGAAGAAAACTATTGCATTTTAATATGCACTATGTTTTGTTGTACACTCCAGAGAATTTGTAATATAAGACTTCCTAGAAACTTTCAGCTGTGGTAGCAAAGAAGGTTATCATACGAAGGACATTACATCATTTTGCTGGCCCTGGTTAGCCAGCAAAATTTTACCTTATGAGAAAGATGTGGTAAAGATTACTTTTTTATATCAGTAGTCACAATAGGATACTATGACCTCAGGAAAAAAAAAAACATGACAGCAGCAGCAGAAATACACTGTATTTCTGGATAATAACTGAAGGAGAATATCAGATGACAGGGACAGGATGACAAACTGGGCTTCACACTGATAAGCACTGAAAACAAGTTAGAAGTGGTGGTTCCAGGATTTCAGCTTTCACTCTCCTCTAACAGGTGACACATACTATGTGCCCCCTGCTCCACTATGGCTTCAGGAAAAAAAAAACACAGTTCATTTCTTCTCATGATGATCAGATGTTTCCTGGTATGAACGCTGTGAGCCTCAAATGCTTCTTACTATGCATGTCTTCTCGTATTTAAGACACATTATGTGCAGGATTTAGCAATTCAGGGTTTAGTTTGTTTCTCCTTTTTCAGTCCCTGTGCCTGCATTTTGAATGCTCCTGACCTACAACAGTTATATTGTTCCACCAAAATGCTGGTTACTTTGTCTGCTAGGATGAGCAGGCCTGGGAGCTACCTAAATGCAATGTTCTTTGGTGCCCTCTTTGGGACTGAGAACTACAAAGCCTTCGTGGACACCAGGGTGGGTGATGGACGCACTGCTGGGAGCAGAAAGTGGGAGAGGAGGCTGGACTGAGCACAGCAGCAGTGGAGTTGAGAAAGAAGGGTTTATCTGCCAATTTTAGCCTTGCTTTACATTCACTGTTTGCACATTGAAGTTTGGGAACAATTCTCATCCCATCTGTACTAGCAAGGTGTTAAACCACAGTACCAGTTGCCCTGAAGAACTAAATTACCTGGGCCCTGTTTGCAAGCTATACCTATCACTGGGTTCTCCTGCTTTTGTTGCAGTCCGATGGTGTATTTAGATTTGTCCGATTAATTAACTGAACATTCATGCCTGGGAAGGAGACCTCTGAGAGCTCTAACAGCAGCTGGAGAGGTTGTTTGCCAAGGTGTGGGGGAGGTGCCAAGCTCGCATCACTTTTAACATTTCCAGGCAATCCAGCCTAATGGGACTGACAGAAGAGACAGAGGCCAGGAAAGAAGTCCTGGGAACATTTTACTCCACTTGGCTTTGATTCCCTCAGCTGTCAGAACCCAAGAACAAGGCATTTGTTTGTGATGCTGTTTGTGAGGCAACTATGGGGACCAGAATTAAGCATTTAGGAAAGCTGCTCTAAAGACCCCATGGCATTTGCAATGTCTTTTGTTCTCAACAATTCCTTGGAAAGGGCAGTGTATCTAAGCGTGCTCACAGACAGGCATCGTAAAAGCAGTATCTTGACTTGAAAAAAAATTTCATTCATATATTGGAACGTTGGACTGGACCCACAGACACTACATCTCCCTTTGTCACAATAGAAATTAGGACATAAATCAGGGCTTGGCTCTTAGATGAACACGTAGTTTCTTAAACAGAATTGCTGTAAGAAAAGCAAAGAAAGGATTAGTTTGCTTCTTCAGGCTTATGATAAGATGACCAAAACTAGAGAGTGAATTCTTCACAAAAATGGTAGTGCTTCAGAATTTGTTTGTGGAAGACATCCTGTAAATTAATCTTTTTACTCAGATTGCAAAGTTGAAATGTCTGCACATATGGTGTTCAAAGTTATACTCCACAGCTTATTCACTCTTTTTCGAACTTAATTATTAAGTCTGTACCTGTAGGTGTTAGCACTGCCTTGCCAGGAAACACAAAACAACAAAAGCATCACACATCATCTCCACAGCAAGATGTTCAATGAAGCATATGCACCTAAAAGGAACATTACCAGTGTGTATAAATACCTGAAGAGAGCAAAATCATCTGAACATGGTTCTGGGCAGTCAATTTCAGGTGTCCCTGATTGAGCAGAGAGGTTGGACCTCTAGAAGTCACTTTCAGCGTTGGCCACTCTGTGACTCTGTGAAAAGATGCGTTGCTTTCAACAAAACCACAGAGCTTGTTACTTGTAACAACAACAAAGCATATTTGTCTGCAGTGCAACACACCTTACAGCCTATGTCCTCACACCTGGACAATATTGTGCTAGAGGAAGTCATTTGGTTTACACTTGTTACAGGGGCAGCAACTGCGGGCCAGGGTCTTCTAATGTGGTATTGAACAATGTTATAAAGAATGTGTGTGAAATCAAACCAGAAGGTAGATGTGCATAATTTTCTTACCACAGTGACATGTATATATCAACCTACCTTCCATTCATACATGCACTGCACAGACTGGAAGGACAGAATGAGAGCCTTACTTCATCAACATGTTTTATCTTAGATTTCAGGTTCCATAGAAATCCAGTGCTGCTTCCTTTGAAATCAATGTTTAAATTATCATTAAACTTAATGAGAGAAGGATTGGTCTCCCTGCCTTTATTCAAAAAGTGAGTCTAACACTAATCAACTGAAATTAAGTGAAAACATTGTACAAGTCTTTTCTATATTCAGTACGTTGTTATGAGTGTCTGTGAATGTAATGAGGGGATAATGTTAACACAAGTTGGTGTTAGATTAGCGCAAAGGGAAAGATATAAACTTTTTCTGCAGTGCACAAGACATCAGGCTTTTGATAAAGTTATATTTTAACTATTTTTGTCCACAATTGTTTTTGTACGTTAATCATCTTTATAAAGGATGTTACTGGTATTACCTTCCCCTCCTCACTTCCATGCATCAGAAGGCAAAGACTTAGTTTTCAACTGATGCAGATGCATCAGCAGAGCAATTTTCTAAAGGCAAAGTCACTACATGTTTATGTTGGATATGTGTTAACTCAAACTGGTGTTTTAATCAACAAGGTTATGCTACAGAAACAGAGTATATGACAGTTCGATTGACTGGGCAACAGCTAAAGATTGCTGCATAGCTATGCGACACTTAAACTGGGTTAGTGTGAATTAAAGTCTGGGTATTCCTTGTTCTGACAACAGAAGAGCAGTATGTGTCTGTGAGGCTGTTACATTGCCAGTGCTCCTCAGCACCACTTGGCAGAGCTATCCTCCAAGAATGAATCCAGTCTAGTCATTTCAGATCGTGTACACTTACCCTCAAAAGGTGTAGCTTGAAGTTTCACGTGAAAGAGAGTTAATATGCTCTTTGACATAGGATTTCTTTTTGCTTGTTCTATGAAGATAAAAATAAATCTGATGCAATTAGTGCGGAAGTCAACTACCAGAATAAACTACCAAGAAATGGTGGGTTCTTTATTTCGTGCTCTCTCCTGATCAAGAATGGATTGGTTTTTTCTGAAAGGGATGTTTTCATTAGACAAAAATTACAAAACTCCACATAGAGTAGCTGTGCAGAACTGCATGGTGTGCATCAAGCAAGAACACATTGCGAGGGACTTAGTAATGCCTTCTTAGCGTAAGATCTATTAAAAGCAGGTAATGAAACTCAACTACATTACACTGCATAGGAAATCCCTTTGCACTGACATTTCCGCTGAATTAAAAAAAGAAAAAAACCCTAAAACTAAATACATTTTTTGTGCATCTGATCAACAAAAGATTCCAATGGGAATCTAAGGTGATCATAAACACAATGTATGAGATAAATTCCCAAGAAAGGAAGTAGTCTAGGAAACAAAGCTGTGAATAAACTTACATCTTTGGCAATGACTTTAATTTTGTTTTCCTCAGGTCTTGACCCCATTACTTGTGTGATAGTATTACAGATAGAAGTTACTCTAATTCTTATCAGGACACTGTGTAAACCACCTGCACTGTCTAATTTCTGCACTGTTCTTTTACTGCTCTGCTATACCCTTCTCACACTTAAAACATCACCCATGCCTTACACCCCACTGATGTCTCAGCTACAACAAATATCTTTCTAATCCTGGAACACTGGGGTCCTGTTCCCTTCTCATTAGATTATTATCGTCAGAGCAAACAGATTATCACTCATATCAGACAGTACAGGGGCTTCTCAAGCAGTTGCTTCTTCAGCTTGTAGCCTGAGGAACACAGCATATTCTCATTAAAAGACGCCTAGATCACAGAATCATAGAATAACCTGACTTGGAAGGGACCCACAAGGATCACCAAGTCCAACTCCTGTCTCTGCATAGGACAATCCCAACATTCACACCATATAACTGAGGGCATTGTACAAATGCTTCTTGAATACTGCCAGGGCTGGCGCTGTGACTGCTTCCCTGGGGAGATGTTCCAGTGCTCCATCACCCTCTGGGTGAAGAAGCTTCTCCTAACATCCAACTTAAATCTTCCCTGGCACATCTTCCTGATCAGTGCCTGCTCCTCCTCCTTTCCTTGTGAGGACGAAGCAAACTGCTTTGAGGTCCCTCCTCAGTCTCCTCTTCCCCATGCTGAACAGACCAGGTGGCATCAGCCTCTCCTCATATGTTTTCTCCTCTAGACCTTTCACCAGCTCTGTGTCCCTCCTCTGGACACTCTCCAGTAGTTTGATGTCCTTTTTATAATGCGGTGCCCAAAACTGCACACAGTACTCGAGGTGGGGCCTCACCAGTGCAGAGCAGAGCCAGACAATCACCTCCCTCGAACGGCTGGCAATGCCGTGCTTGTTGCATCCCAGGACACAGTCGCCTCATGTTCAACTTGCCGTAGACCAGAACCCTCAGGTCCCTTTCCGCAGGGCTGCTCTCCAGCCTGTTGCTCCCCAGTTAGTGTGTGTGTGTATCCAGTGTTGCTGCACCCCAGGTGCAAAACCCGGCACTTGCCCTTTTTAAACTTCACACAGTTGGTGATTGCCCAACTCTACAATTTGTCCAGATACCTCTGCAGGGCCTCTTTGCCCTCAAGAGCATCAACAGCTCCCCTCAGTTACATGTCATTGTCGAACTTGGACAGTAAACTATTGAGTCCTGCCAGGTCATTTATGAAGATATTAAAGAGTACTGGCCCTAAGATGGACCCCTGTGGAACCCCACTAGAGTCTGGTTGCCAGCCCGATGTCACCCCATTCACTGTGACCCTTCGAGCCCAACCCATCAGCCAACTGCTCACCCACTGCATTCGTGTGAGGACTCTACGAGACACAGTATCAAAGGCCTTGCTGAAACCTAGAAAGTTCACATCAACAGGTTTTCCATGGTCTACCAGGTGGGTGACCCTGCCATAGAAGGAAATTAAGTTTGTCAGGCAGGACCTTGCCTTTATAAACCCGTGTTGGTTGGGACCAATGACTGCATTGTCTTTCAGGTGTTTTGCAGTAGCACCCAGAATAATCTTCTCCATAATCTTACCAGGCACTGCAAGTGAGTCTGACAGACCCATAGTTACTGGGATCACCCCTGCTACCCTTCTTGAAGACTGAGACAACATTTACCAGCTTCCAGTCAACTGGCACCTCTCCAGTCAACTGGTACCTCCCCATTTACCCCAGAGCATTCAAAAATCAACAAGAGAGGTCTTGTTATGACAACATCCAGCTCTTTAAGTAACCTTAGATTAATTCCATCGGGCCCCATTGACTTACAGGGATCCAGCTGGAGCAGCAAATCCTGTACAAGTTCAGGATTGACTGGAAGTTCACCATTTGCACAGTCTTGGTTCTCTAAACTGAGATTCTCTTGGTTCTCTAAACTGACAAAAAAAAGCATTAAATGTCTCTGCTTTGTCTATATCCTTGTTTATGAGGTGTCCATGCTTATCAAATAATGGGTTAATGTTATTTCTGGCCTGCCTTTTGTTATTAACATATTTGAAAAAGCCCTTTTTATTATCCTTTGCAGTGCCGGCCAGCTTCAACTCTAATTGAGTTTTGGCCACATGAGTTTCTGCCCTACAGTGGTGAACAGCATCCCTGATCATAAAAATGGTTATCCTCCATACTGTGTAACAAGGTCGTGGCCTCAGAGGGTTACTGAAATTCAGTTCTTTGATAGCTCAGTCATTAAATGTCTTCTTTATCATTGCTTTGCATAAGAGGAGACAAAAAGCTACATAGAAAGATCTCAGAAAGGTTCCCCTGCAAGTTTTATCTGTGTCTGTTTTGAAGACTTCAAGCTAGTCACAGCAGATGGTGTGTCATTGATGTTCAGTTGAGGCCAAACATGGTGTTACTGCTTGACTAGACAGTAGTAATAAAGCATGTAATGGCTGAAACGTCACCTCAGGACCAGGGTAAAGAAACCGAGAAGTATATTAGTTTCCTTGTCCTACTTAGATTACCTGGATGTGTCACAAAGATAAACACACTCACCAGAATCTGAATAAACCTCCTTTGTTAATTGGACCGAATCCACCTACAAAGACAAAATATTTCAAGCTATCATCTTTTTCCAGTGACAGGTGTCCTTCACCATGACAACACAGGTGATAGAAAGATGAGCGCCAGTCACCTGGGAGTTTGTTATGAACAATGAGTATGTTTCAACTGTTTCACAAAAGCAACATTATGCAAACAAAACCAGTTCCTCAGAACATCTTTTAAGAGCACATTTCTAGCTGAAGGCTGCTGGTTCACTGATTCCTCTCTTCCCCATTGCCTGACTGGGAAAAGCTACGGCATGACTTTCCAAAGCACAAGACTCAGAGCACTACCAGTCTTTGTGCCTTTGATGTTGCTCACTGGTAAGCCAGAAATGCCACAGATTAGCTGGGCATCTGTACTAAAGCTCCACACCTACTGATACTTGTCAGAAACACCTGACCTTGCTGGGCTTCTGCACATGTGAAACTTCAGAAAGGAATCACAGAAATTGCCCCTCTGCACTATCGGGTTCTTGTTAAAACCTCAGAAATCCACTGAAAATCATAGGCTGAACTTGAAAAGATCAGTCTTTTTAGATACCTCCTACTATACCTCACCTGATTGATAGCCTATCTTCTTTTTCTTCCCACTCAGGCATACTCAGCTTTTTCTATTCCAAGCAAATAATACAGTTAACTGTATGGTATGGTCTATAAAAATCATGTAGTTCAAGACAGATACAGGAACAAAAGGAATGACAGAGCAATAAGATATTAAGCAAAGTTTCTCTACAAGCAGAATGTCAGTAGCTCAAGAATCGATGGGAAAAAGTACATGTTTTTTGCCCAAGGAAGTCATGGCTGTAATTCTCCTGAGGCAGGATTTCACCCATGACAAACAAGAGGGATCAACACAAAGGTGAAATATTAATGAGAAAGAACTTAAGGGAAAGATCCCTATTTCTTTGGCCTTTCTAATAGTAGAACAGGGACAAAGTGAAAGGAAAAGGATTTTCAGATCAATACCAGGAAACTATTTCATACAGATAACAAGCCTGTATGGAACCCATTGCCACAAATTGAAAGTAAACCCAATGACAATGGAAGGAGTGAGTAACAGATTTTGGCAGCATGGCTGCAGGAGGCTGGTGAAGAGCAATTGCTACCTAAAAAATAATTCTGCCATCACCACGAGACTGATAAAAATAACAAGACTTCCCCTTTGGGCTGAGTAGATATTGACAGCCTTTCTTGCATGTTCTTCTAGCATATCTAATACTAGATTCTGTCAGAAACAGAGACAGAAGCAGGACAGGTCCCACACACTCTACATGTTTGAAACTAGCTTAGTAGGTTTTTGCCTTTCTTTTAGGCAAGGAAGGTGACCAAATAGGAGAAGGAGGTGGTAAAAAATGAGGAGTATTTCATCAACTCTTACAGAAAAAGGCACCTCAGTTGCTGAAAAAACTCCACTCATAAAAGAGATGTCACTTCATGACAGTCAGCTCCATTATGGTTCTTCCTAAAAATAAAGAGATTGGCTTGTAGTGGTGGGTGTTTGAAGATGCAGACACTGACAATAGAGCACCTCCTTTATCTTTGCATTTTCCTCTTGATATCTTAGCGTGCTCCCATGTCAAGTATTTAAAAGAAATCCATCTTTACCCAATCAATATAATTACTCTTCCAGAAATGCTAATGGAGGCTCAGCACCAGAATAAGAAAGAAACACAGAGAGGGTAGCAGCGCTGCACTTTCATCTGCTACAGCAAGCAGCTGCCAGCACGAGTATAAAAATTACCCAGCACACAGGCATTCAAATTTATTCTAAGTAAACTTTTCTTGAATCTATTACATACAGGAGGAACCTAGATTTTCTCTGGCCATTGCTCTGAATAATTATTTCCCAGTCTTTCTTTCCAATTGTACACACGTACACCAAGCCAGTCACCTCACTGTGGAAGCCCATCAGGTTCGTTAGGCTTGGTTTCCCCTTTGTGAGTCCATGCTCACTATTTGCAGCCACTTTCATGTTCTCCATGCTGTCTGGAAATTATTTCCGTGATTAGCATTTCCACCGCCTTCTCAGGAATCAAGGCAAGGCTGAGTAGCCTGTAGCTCCTCAAGATCCTCTTTCTCCTTCACGGAGAGAGGTGAGACACTTGCTTCCTTCCAGTCTACAGGATCTCTTCCCAGTCATGCACCCCTCCCTTTAATCTCTCCCCAGTCATGCACCCCTCCCTTTAAAGAAAATTGCAGGCAGACTGTAATGACAGAGGCCAGGTCCCCCAGCATTTGTCGGTGCATTGCTTCAGGTCCATGAATGTCTGTAGGTCCAGTTTAATTGTATGCTCCCTAATCAGATTGTCCTCCACTGAGAGTAAATGTACTTTGCTCTCAACTTTCCCATTGGTGTCTGAGATTACCAAGGGCAAGTCTTACCCTTCTTCCACCTCCTGTACACCTCCTTTATCTGTCTGAGTTTAGTTGGGAGCTCCTTGCTCACCTATACAGGCTTCCTGCTACCTTTGTTTTTTAATGCCTGTTGAGATGGACAATTCTTGAACTTGTAGGTGAACGCCTGAATATCCACCAGCTCACCAGCTCTCCTGGAGTCCTCTCAGATCTAGTAGAGCACCTCTACTGTTTGACTCCTTGATCACTTGTGTTGGGAAGCTGTTGTTTATTCTTGCATTGGAAATGTCTTGAACATTCCTGCAAAAGCACAGCAAGGAAAGACTTCCTTTTGTAGAGAGTAACTTGTTACTTCATAGGTGCAGGCTCACACCAGTGCCCCTGCTGCTGCCCTAGTTTTTTCAGTTGAACAAGAATATTACTTGAAGATGAAATTTCTTTAACAGTTGTCCTTTAACTTGCTTGCTTTCATCAGCAGAAAACAGCTGCCACTTCCTTAGAGAAAGCCTTATCAGGTATAGAAATCAGAAGTTCAATGGGATGCTGACCAACCTAGTGGCTTTCTATGATGGCTTTCACCAAGGGTGACCATATCAGTGGACATGGGAAAAGCAATGGATGTAATCTGTCTGGATTTCTGTAAAGCTTTTGACACAGTTCCCCACAACAACCTTCTGTCTAAATTGGAGAGATATGGATTTGATGGGTGGACTGTTTGGTGGATAAGGAATTGGTTGGATGGTCACATTCAGAGAGTAGTGGTCAATGGCTTCATGTCCAGATGGAGATCTGTGACAAGCAGTGTCCCTCAGGGATCTGTACTGAGACCAGTGCTCTTCAATATTTTCATTGATGGTATAGACAGCAAGATCAAGTGCACCATCAGCAGGTTTGCAGATCACACCGAGCTGAGTGGGGTAGTGGCCACACCAGAAGGACAGGATGTCATCCAGGGGCACCTGGACAAGCTGGAGAAGTGGGCCTGTGTCAGCCTCATGAGGTTCAACAAGGTCAGTGCAAGGTCCTACACCTGGGTTGGGGAAATCTGCAGTTTCAATACAGGATGTGGGATGATGTGATTGAGAGCAGACCTGCTGAGAAGGACTTGGGGTACTGATTGATGAGAAGCTGGACATGAGGCAGCAATGTGCACTCACAGCCCAGAAGGACTTGGAACAGGTCCAGAGGAGGGCTACAAAGATGATCAGAGAGCTGGAGCACCTCTACTATGAGGACAGGCTGAGAAGAGAAGGCTCTGAGGAAACCTTACAGTGGCCTTCCAGTACCTGAAGGGGGGGCTACAAGAAAGCTGGGGAGGGGCTTTTTTACAAGGGATTGTAGTAACAGGACAAGGGGGAATGGCTTTAAATTGGAAGGGGGAAGACTTAGATTAGACATTAGGAAGAAATTCTTCACAATGAGGGTGTTGAGACACTGGCACAAGTTGTCCAGGGAAGCGGATGTTCCCTCCCTGGAGCTGTTCAAGGCCAAGAGGACGGGGCTTTGAACAGCCTGGTCTGATGGGGGTGTTCCTGCCCATGGCAGGGGGGTTGGAACTGGGTGATCTTTAAGATCACTTCCAACCCAAACCACTCTATGATTCCATGCTGTAGGTCACATGCAGTTAACTCTTTATTGAACTGAATTGAACAGGTATGGAAAATCTGGGTGAGGTGCCATGAAGGAGATATGGGGTGGATACTTCTGCTGCCTCACTCTTTAACTGCTACAAAATACTGTTTCAGGCACTGCCAATACCTCTATGCAGCAGTGAAAGTAAATTGCAAGTTCTGTGCTAAAAATGACAATGCCTTAACACAGGGACATGGCAAAAATCAGGCTATTTGATAATTTGCTGCATTAGAGGTATAACTTCTTGCATAACCCACAAGGAGCCTGTACAGAAGAATGCCTTTCAACGGGTCACAGTCTGGTGGTGATGTTTAGCATATACTCTGGTTGTGATGTTTAGTTTATGCTCCAAAGGCTTCGCACTAAGCCTGCTTGGCCCCAGGCTGTGATGCTGACAAAAGATTCCAAACTAAGTGAGTTAATTCCCAAAGCCACTTCATGGGAAACTGGGAGAAGAGGTCAAAGCAGGAGAAATGGTAGACTTAAAGAAAGCATAAGGTGGGGGGAAAGGAGAGAAGAAAGACACCTCCTTATAATGCCTAATTAAACAACTCAGCTGAGCTCTTACAAAAAACAAAACCCAGCCCTCTGACCAAATCTGGGCAGAAACACACAGTAAAAATTCAGGGCTATTGTGGCTTCTAAAAGAACTGGTTTCTATTGATTTAATTAATTTTCTTAATTAGCTTATATATATAGCTCTAAACATAAATATTCAAGAAAGCAGGCTTTCTGCAGGAACAAATTATGGACCTCCCACAAAGGCTGAGTTGGCACTAAGGGACAAAACCACTGTCACAAACAAAGCACTTTATTTCAGTGACTTGCTTCAGCCAGAAAAGAAAAACGAAACAGCAGTTGTACTTCTTTCCAGACTTGAGGTCAGTGGGACAGGAAGGAACTTCTTTCAGCCTGAGCAGGCTCTTCCAAGATCTGAATGTCAGCTACCTTTATTATGCCAACTAATTAAGACACAGTCAGAACGAAGCTTTCCTCAAGCAGTGGGATGCCATCCCAGGATTCAACAGACTGTACCAAGTCACATGGGGTGGGACTGCAGGGCTGGTGGTGACCCACATCCAGGCTGCTAGTCTAGGGCAGAGATACCCTTGTGGATTTTATCATCTTACATTCTGTAGAGAATATAAGGAGAAAAAGCATATGAAGAAAAAGATTGCCTTTCCCCTTCTGGTCTGAGATTTCAGATTTCTGTCCTGTTAAAAGTTTCAGAATCCCTGTAAGTTATGGTGGTCAGCTTTGCCGTGCTATTCCTTGATGAGCTACCAGCCGCAATTCTATTGTGGAAGGAACATTTCAGATTGTTTTGACCAGGAAGTAAGGAAATACATTAGTTTTTATTTCTTTGGTTTGATAAAGTAAAATGGCTTTGAGTTTCTTAGAAATGAAGTCCAGTTTTATGTATTGTATGCTACAAATTAAAAGGAAAAAGTCTGCTTCAATGAAAAGTCACAGACATCTGAACTTACTATCTTGTTTGAGAATGAAACATATTTCATAGGCTGTTTTTTGCTTTACATTAACCATTCCTGTCCTGCTGGTGAAAAAGAAGACCACAATGAGAAAAACTCTCTCCTTCCAGACCTAAGGACAAGCAACAGAGAGAAGAAAGTAACCAGGAACAGCCCAAGACTAACACAGGCTGAAAAGTTTAGAAATAAGAGCCCCTAAACTTGGATTTCTAGCCACACACTGACTTTGGGGACTTGTGCACTTCCCCGATGATTAGGTTTTTGATACTTCTGGCTTTTGCATTCTGTTAAAGATTTAATTCCGTGGAAACAGACACCATATTCACGAAAACTTGGAAGCAGATTGTAAAAACTGACGTTTAAAGAAAATCTATCTAATACCTGTTTATGTAGAAAGTACTAGTTGCATAGCAAACTGCAACTGCACAGTCTATCTGCCCACAGAGATGTAACATTCTGGATTGCAGCAGTCAGCCTGGTTTTACAAATACCTGTCTTTCACTGAAGAGTTTGTTTCAAAAAGGCTGCTCTCGGTTGGCTCTTAAGGAGATGGTGCTATCTAAGAGTGGGAACAGTTCATGCAGGTTTGTTCAGCGAATGTACAAATGCACGTCACTCCACTGCTTCATCAGTATAAATTATTGATGTGTATTATTGGTGAGTGCATGAGTATGCAGGGTTGAGCTCTTCAGAAACTCAAATTATTCCTCCCAGCATCAGCGGTACATTTCAATTTATTAAACTCTGATTTCTCTTTCTCTTTAGGCTTCTAATCATATCATCTTAAGCAGACCAGGTTGGATACCAGGTGACTGAGAGAGTTCAAGAGGAAACATTATGAAAGGTTTTGCACCAGCAAAATATTTTAATAGTGACAAAGCATGGAAGACAACCTTGGAGCTGACTTCTCTCTTCTGTTGCCTGGAGCTAGAAGCGAACCAACAAACTTCTGCCCATAGCCAGGGTTCTCTCTGAGTCCTGGGAAACTGGTGCCACCCTCCTTGCCATGTGATAGCTGGGAGCTTGAGCATCGTGTCCACCCTCAAACCATTTCACCCTGTGCCAGGACAAAAGACAGACAGTGCTGTGGGGACAGAGGGAACAACATGGTGCGTTCTCATGGTTTGTTTTTCACACAGTGAAACCCTGCTGGCATCTTCTCAGGTCCTCTGCAGAAAGTGAAAGAACATGAGCAACTACTTCTTTTCTATTTGAAAATGGGGGAAAAAAAAATAAAGGCTTGGTTAAATGGAAGACCCTAAGCTGTTGAAACTTCAGTGAAGGAGAGATGCCCTTAAGCTTTTAAGAGCTGCTTTTAAGCTGGGCTCTTGCTTTTGGTACCTGCCTGATCCATGTCACTAGTGAGCCCTGCCTGTCCATGGGCCACACTGAGCTAGAGTAACCTGAGGGCTGATGTCCAAGCATGACCTTGGACGTGTCCCTGACCCCATGGCTGGGCCCTGGTCATTGCTACGGGCCTGCCCTGTCCCTACCTGCAGCTCCCAGCTCCTCTGCCTTTGCCCTGCTCATCTTCCCTCCCTGATAGGCTTATTCCCATACTCCAGAAACATTGCCTGTCCTGGAGACTTCAAGTTATGCTGTAATTTCTACTTGCAATATGCTACAGTTGCATTAATTAATGAGAAAAATATAATTAAAGAATCTGAAGTACATAGTCATTAATCAAATGCCTTGCTTCTGCAGTAGTCATTGCTTTGCATAACCTTATCCTATGTTTGCTCATGCTTTGAGCTGTTGCCACACTCCAAAGCCTGGGTTATGTTTCCAATATGCTGAAATAGCATGAAAATACTCCATGGCTATGTGTTTAAACTGAGGATCACCTCTATAATAAAACCAATAAGCTAACAGACTCCTTAAGGAAATATTACTGCTAAACACATTTCTCCCACAGAAACCCAAGAAAGCTAAGTACATACAGCCCTAAAAGTTTTTTTGGTTTCTTTCCTTAAACCAATTTTCTTTTACAATTTTTGCATTTTGATATAATCCAAATATTTCCACCAGGCTTGAAATATATCAGTGCTGTACAGAGATTCTTGGAGAGATGTTTCTTTTACCTGGGTCTATTAAAGTCTAGAGAAGAAACAGATATATTATTTTACCAAGAGGATGGTCGAACCCTGGAATAGACTTCCTAGAGATGTGGTCAATGCCTTAAGCTTGTCAGTGTTTAGGGGGCATTTGGGCAATTTCCTTAACATGCTTTAACTTTTGGTCAGCCCTGAAGTGGTCAGGCAGTTGGACTAGATGATTGCTGCAAGTCCCTTCAACTGAAGTACTCTATTTTATTTTGCTCAGATCTGTTCTATTCTATTTCATTCTATTATTTTGTAGGATAGGATAGGATAGGATAGAATAGTGGAAGTAATGAAATATAAACATAACATTGAAGCTAACAGCTGAGCAAATAGGCATTTTAACTGCTATTTAAAACTCTCAGTTAAGTGCTTCCAAAACAAAAAGTTAACTATATTTTCTAGCATCTAGTGATGCTACTTGTGTCTTAGTTTGCATGTCATCATGTTCAATGCCTTCATATTTCTGGCAGTTCTGCTGTAATTTTTTTTCTGGTTGGTTTTGTCTGGCTGAGTTTTTTGTTTGTTCTAGTTTGGGGCGTGTGGGGGTGTGGCGGAAGGAGATTTCCTCCAGCAGGTATACCACAAAATAAATCAACTCCACAGCTTTATTTCTTTTTCAGTGATAAACACAATAGTCTGCTGTGCCAGAATACCTGGAGAATGGAGTTGGAGCATCAAAAGATTTTTAGCCACTTAGAAAAGCCTGACCTATCAAACCAGCACCATGCTACAACTGCTTTCAGATGCTTTGGGAGGAAAGGAGGTCAAGGAGTAGGATCAGTCAAGATACTGAAGTCTGTAGAACTTCCTAGGAGTCTGAGAAGGGAAGCTAAATCACATGGCATTTAGCAAAAACATAACCAGAGGGAAGGAAAGCATGTAAATCTGGTATCCAGGGTGAAGCAGCATGATTCTGTAATGGGGTTTATACATGCATGTAAATATTGCTATTTCTAACTATAGCAACATATGTTTTTATGTATTTCAGTAAAGATTCAAAGAGATTACTTGTTCTAGTATTTTTCAAATGGTCTTTTTCCCCCCTATTTCTCCTGTATCTTTGATATATCTATTTTCAAATCCAGGGATACTTTGGGCAAGAGTTTTGGGATCCAGTGAAACTCTGCTGAAGAATAAGTGCTAGCAAGAGCATAGCATCTATGTGCCCTGGTGCAGCATATGTCCCAAGCCCAAACCAAACTTAAACCCTCACTATAAAACAGATGCTTTCAAATGCTATTGTAGGAGTCCACAAACAATAAAGGGGAAAGACAAAAGTGCAGAATGGTATACATAACGCAAAGTTCTCTTCAAATAAGATGTAATTCACTCCTACATTAGGATTTCAGTGACTACTAGGTTGAGGGACAGTTTTGCTGAAGTGTTTGTCCACGACAGCTGTGAATCCTGATCTGCAGGTTCAGAGGTTTAATTATAAAATTGCAAGTCAGAGATATAAATATACAGACTAGTATAGGAATATTTATATTCTTTTCATATACTGTACTATTTATTCTTTGTAATAGAAGCCTATCACAGTGAGCTTTACAGAAGAAACCCACGAATTTCAGAAAAAATCTGAATGAGCTTGACTTTTCTTTCTTTCTTCTGGAGCACTAAAAACAGTCTGCTTTCCACTCACTGTACATTGTACACTTAGAGGTGAATCCTACCACTGCTGGTAGTCCCAAAATATTTCCTGTTGCGATGTTGAAACCTGGACTCTGCTTAAGCCGCATCTCTATTCACATGGAGGTAGGAGCAGTCATGTAGATGTGAATCAGAAGTACTGTTCATTAAAAATAAAAATAGGATACTGCATAGCTCAAAGGATCAATAGGAAAGGAAACAGAAGTTGAGCTTACATTTATTCAGAGAAGAACTGCCACTATTTGTCATTTTCTGGCTGGCTCACACAAAAATTGACGTTACTCAAATTGCTATTGGATAGATTCCTTCAGTGCAAATCTGGTAGTAACTGAGATGCACTGGACATCTATAAAGACTCATGACTGAAGGGCTTAAAAGCACAAGATATCCCTTTAGCTTATAACAGCGGTTTCTCCCATTCAGACTTGGGAAATATTTTCATTGGGTACCAAATAATTTAAAAGCAAAAGATGAAAATTCTCCTGAGTATCTCCTGCAACAAATATTGTGTTGCCCATTTGTAATAAATTATGCAAACATTAATGCATAAATAGGACCAAAGAGTTCATTTAGTATTAATTTTACATGCCTGCCTCAAAGCCTGGAGTTCTCTATCAGGCACATGCTGCTTGACCTGCCTGTTTGAGGTCTGCTCCTTGGGAAAGCAGATTTCCTTGAGCTCTCCTCCCCTCCCTCTCCTGCAATGATGAAGCTTCTTGCTGTAATGGAGAGACCATGTGGCCAGACACAGCCTTCAGACTCCACAGACTAAGGCATGTCTGCAAGCTCCGCCATCAGGCTGAAATTCTCAAAATCTACTTTCTCGATCATGAAAGCAGGTCTAAAGTTCCCATTCATTCTTCACTTACTGAATTTCATTTTTGCATTTCATTTGCCCTGCTAGTGTCCCTGCTATCTAAAACCTTAAAGGCAAAATATAATCCTTTGCAAAGAACAGCTGATGCGTTTCTGCCTTTGACATCGCTGAGTTCAGTGTAGACCTTCACACTTGAACATCGGGTGTAAAAGCTATCAGAAGACCAGAAGACAGCCGATACACATATGTGAGACAGAGCATTTTCTGGTAAAACTAGAGAGGAAAATAGGCCCAACCAATGAACGTGCAAAAAGATAATACACGAAACACGAAAAATGTTCACACCTGCAGTGAATGCAGCCTTAAGAGAAGGATAATATCTGTAGCTCTGTATCACTAAGGCTACAAAATGTGCACTGAAACTGCATGTTTATCTTGACAGTATTTTTCAGGACAGAACGCTGTAGTTAAGTCAAATAGTGACATCACATGGCTTGCTGTCAGACCTCATACTTGCTGAAGAGCACGCACCCTGCACTGCAGTTTAAGCCAGACATACGAATAAAGATCAGCCTTGCTCAAACAGGGCTGTCATTTGATGGGCCCCAGTGGTTATCACCAAAATATAGGGTAAGACTAAGGCGGGGGCTGATTGCTGAAAAGGATCACATGAGGTTAGAGGCAGGATGTGTTTGAGATGACCTTCTGGCAAGTCCTCAGGGGACATCTGCTTTCTTTCTGAGCAGCAAAGTGTGAAGGTGTCTCATAAGAATAATTCCGTATGGCAAGTATAGTTCAGAATTTAAAAACATGTTCTTTTTATGAAGGTATTACTGTCTGGCATTTGTCCATCCTGTGTCTGGACAGAAACAGTTCTGGGATAAGTTAAAAAATATTTTGCTGTACAAACTCACTTAGTTTAAAAATAACTAGAGATCACTTTTTGCACAGCAATTCCAAAGGTTAAATAGCCTCAGGGAGATCACTTGATGGGCCTCAGGCAGGTGAGGTGGCTGGAGGTGAAAGCCACACCACTACACAGTGTAGATGATGCCTTTGTCATTTTGTAGGAGTAACGTCTGTGATTCACTTTACTTACCTTACCTGGGTTGAACGCGTAGAGTTACAGTAAAGGAACGTACAGGAGCAAGCAAGTAGAAAGGAGAGCAGTAATGCAGACTTCTCTGGGGAGAATGTTGTGAACTCTTGGAAAGTGGAGAGAAAATCAACCAGACAGCTTGCTACCAGACAGGTAATGGGATTGTTCCCCAAGGCCAGACAGCTATTATCAGGCAGACGCTAGGCCATGAAACAAACAGTCTCAAGGAAGCAAGCAGCACTTTGTAATCAGAGGAACAATGACACAGACAGAACAGACAGCAAGGCTACTTGCTGAATTCGGCAGGGACATCACAGGCGAGGATGAGATGGTTGTGCTCAGCTCAGCTCTAAGAGGTCATGAGCTGCACACCCACACAGCAGGGCTAACCAAAAGTCTGCCTCCTTTACTAATGCCTGTGCACCACCCAGGGAAACATCTTCGCCTGGAAGAGATGCTTTGAAACAGTTTCAGCTCCGGAGAGTAGCAACGTCTCTCAGGTACTTAGTAGTAAGACCTTGCATAGTTGGAAAGAAAAGTGCAGCAGCCTCAGACATAGTCAGAATAAAGGAATAACTCCATGGTGTCTCCAAAAAATACCCACATCACTTCAGTGCTTTTGAAGAATAAAACTCAAGCTGCTTTCTTTAAACCTACAGCTTGGTGGCTGGGTTTCAGGCGGCATTTATGTACTGGGAACGATGATGAGGCTTCGAAGTGAGTCTGCATGACAAAGGAGAAAGAGACTGTAACATCCTTTTCAATTTGTTTACCCCTAAGCAGAATCAATCCATTTGCCAGAAAGAGGTTAATCTTCTTTCTTTAAAGCTGTCAATCCCAGGGAAATCATGACTGTAACACACCTAGATTCTGGTATGGGCCCTGTTACACATTGTCCCTGTATCTTCCAGATTCCCAAGAAGTAGTGAAAAATTTGATTAATGATGCAGACTAAACGATTTTCCTATAAACACCCAAGATGTTCATGATTTAAATCTTGACTATCACACAGGAATAGTAGGATATAAGGACGGCAGGAAGAAATAGCACAAATGGAAGATGCTCTAACAACAGTTTTCAAAGCAGATGTAAAATGCTCCTATTTTGATAGGAGCGCCCCTTATATAATTTAAATGAATTGTGAAGTTTTCAATACTTATTTTAATTACTGCATACCTATTTTAATTACTGCTTGTAAGTGCACCAACACGGAACACTTAACATCTTTTGTGCTTCTGCAGAATGTCAGACATGCTTAGTTTCACTGCTTTGTTCCTTGAACTTAAGAACTGCTCACAGAAACTTCAAGAACTGGCATGTCCCTAGGGCTGCACCAGCAGACAACAGCACTAATAGCAGCAAGGTGCCCTGGTCTCAGAAAACAAGAAGCCTTAAGTGAATGGTCAGAAAATACCTTTTTCCTCCATTTTCTCTCTCCCATTTCATGTTGGGACAAAGGAGATGGGAAGTAATGCTACACAATGCAGCAGTAACTGCTTCAAGTCTGTAAGGCTATTAAGTGCATATAAAATTGATTTCATGGAAGGTGATGGACAGAAGAGCAAATATGCTGGAAGCCCAAAGGGAGAATGCACATTAATAGATGCTACTACAGTAAAATGGTATATACACCATAATACAAGTAACACAAGTGGATATAAATTCAACTGCATCAGAAACTACAGCTGTTTCAAAGAAAAAATGATTGGCATATCAGTTGCAGTGATTTCACATCTCAGTATTGGGGTCTTCTCTTTACTTTTGGTCTCCATCTTCTGGTGTGAGAATAGCCTAGGTAATCGTTGTTGTATTTGCAGGTGACAGATGATGCAATACACAGCTTAAAACTGTCAATCCCATCACAAGAGGCAAACGTAATGAAGTACTAGTATATGGCATCATGGCAATGGATAATGCATGAACATATGCCACCAAGTATCAAGCATAAACTCAGGAAGCAGCTGCCCAAGCTGGAATCTGTTGTGAAAGCGGTCCTTGTCTCAGGCATAATTTCTAAAACAAGTCTTCTAGTCACTCTGAAAAAGCAAGAACTTCATCTCGCAATAATTTGTTGTCATTCAACCTTTGATCGTAACTTGACATACAAGGGAAGAAAACACAAGCTGTCATCATTTAGTTGGATAAGAGTTTTGATTTTACTATGTCTACTGTTACCATGAATATAAGGGAGAAGTAAAATACCATATGGATTTAAATACAACTATATTAAACGGAAGGGAATAAAAATTCCTAAGCTTATACCAGCATCAGATCCTGATAGATTTCAGTACACTCATCTCTGTATGTGAATGTGGAGTCAAAAAGTATAGCAAATATCACCACAATCACAACCATCACAAGGAAAGCAAATAGAGAGATGTGGACTAAAGTCTGGAAAGCAGGTGTGACCTTGACATGAGAAAGAAGAGATGCACCTCCACCAATCTTCTCTCATTCAAGGAGAAGGTGAGCTCTTGGCTTTTAAGGGAAAGTAAAAGAGTGGTGCTCAAATTTCCCAATAACTTTTGTTTTATGTAATATTTAAATAAGTGTTGGATAAAATCTGACTTTCCTCAAAGAGAACAAGCAGGCTGCATCTGGATAATCCTTCACAGCATTTTTGTTTTCATTTTAATTATCAAAGTTAATGCAAACATAACCATGACCCTTGATGTTTAAACACTGAAAATGTATGACTGCACAGTCTCAAAGTACAAGTTCTGTCCCCATTGAATGGGATGTCTAGTTTCAATAAAACAGAACTAGGTAAGTACTAACTAGTAACTTGTTTTACATCCTCTGCTTATTTTTTTGTATCATCTACCTTCTATCCCTTGTTCAGCACAGCAAGATCAGAGGTGACTCCTAAAATGATGTGGTGTATCGTTCACCTCTTTGCATGACCTCAACACACTTTCTGTCTTCCTTATGGTCAGCACAGACAAAGTGTGTGAACCTACAGAACTTGATTAACAAGCACGATTCAGTTAACAGTTCAAGTCTCTACTCAAAATCAAAAATGGGTCTTTTTTCAGAGGATGAGCAGAGGGGAAACTAAGAGATCAGTCTAAATATCCCTTTATAAAAAACTTCTCATTTTTTAATGTTGTGATTTTTTCTTACAGTAGACAATGCGCTCAGTAAACCTATTGTCCAAGTATGTTTAACAAACAGGTGACAGCAGACTGCATTACTAACTGAGCCACTGGCACTCTCTTGAGAGCACTGAGCACGAACCAACAGCTTAATAACTGCGCACTGCTTTGAGGCTTACTACTGTATCAGCTGTGCCTAACAGTTCCCATAAGCTGTGGCAGCACTTGCAATGACACACCCTGCCAAGTCTCTCAGCCACCACTGAATGGTCAGTTTTATCCATGAGCTGAGTCAAGCCCTCCAGGGCCAGAGAGGTACGGCAAGAACAGCCTGATGCACCCATTCAAAAAACAAGATACGTGACAAGAAAAACAAAAATATATATGTGGGTCTGAAAACAGCCACTCTGCATTGAATACCAGACACATTACAGTAGGAAGCCATCTGTATTAATGAGTAAAAGGGTTTTAATTTTCTTTGTTTCTTTCAGAAGGTGTGTGAGGTACGCTATTTACTTCAGTTTGCTGATTTACTTCAGTGCCCAATCTAGTCCCACCATTTCCAGTTTAACTAAACAATTTTATGAAATTAAGGTAGGAAATTAGTTAAATCTCCCTCAATACGGATTGTAGCATTGTGCCTCTGTTTGTGCATTGTCCAAAAGCTATTCAAAGTGCTGTGTACGTCAATCTGATGTGAGAAAATTAAAAAGGGGAAATGAGAAAAGGGAATATTGTAAAAGAGAAAGTGTGCATCCACCTGTAACACAGATTTGAATATACCTTTTAAAAAATGATTTCCTCCTTTTTTTTTGTAAATAATTTGGAAGGTTATATATGGCAACATTTTACCCAGAATCTTTTTCTTCACAGCAATGAGCTGAGATTACCAGAAAAAAAACCCTCATCTTGAAAAATGCAGTAAAAACATAGAGAAAAAAAACAAGGTAACAACAAAAAAAGTTACTCTGAGTAGAAATAAATTCAAATCCTAAGCAAAATAACAGGAACAACTGCACAGTGATGACTTAGCAGTCATAAATCAGCTTTCAACTACTGATAAAAATAATTGCATTTTTCTTGAGGCTCAGAGGGCAAATGGAAAATATTCTGAAATTACTTAAACCTGATAAAACAAAAACCGCAGTTAAAAATTCAAATATGTTTCTTCGTGCAAACCGGTATCTGCATATGTCTTATAGTAGTTGATGAAAAAAGTAAAGTTGCTTTCATTTTTAACAGAAAAGTTGGATTTCTTAGTTCATTTTTATTCTCCAGCTGAACACTCATCTGTAAATAATGAGTTCTTAAAAAAGAAATCAAACTGGGCCAGCGCAAAGTCACTGGACATTCTAGAGTCAGGTTATGTGATACCGTGCCTTTTAGATCTGAGATGCCAGTTTAAATCCAGGCCAGGCCAGCAGTGACTGAAGCCTACTGCCAGATGTTTCTTGTCAAGCATAATGGGTTTGCAAATTTAGTACATTTAACAGTGAAAAAGCAACATTGATATATGGTCTTGTGAAACTGTCACTGAAGACAGAATGGCTTCTGCAAACCAAACTATCCTGATTCACAGAATCTTAGAATGGCTGAGGTTGGAAGGGACCTCTGGAGCTCACCTGGTCCAAGCGCTCTATTCCAGCAGGGCTACCTACAGCTGGTTCCCCAGGACCATGTCCATACAGGTTTTGAGTTATCTCCAAGGATGGAGACTGTGCAACCTTTCTGGGGAACCTGTGCCAGGGCTCAGTCACTCCCACAGTGAAAATGAGTTTCCTGATGTTCAGAGGGAACCTCTTGTGCTTCAGTTTCCGCCCATGGCCTCTAGTTCTATCACCGTGCACTAGTGGAAACAGTCTGGCTCTGTCTTTGTTTCCTCCCTTCAGATACCAATTTGCATCAATAAGGTGCCTTTGAGCCTATTCTTCTTCAGGCTGAACAGTCCCAGCTCTCTCAGCCACCCTTTGTATGTCACATGCTCCAGCCCCTTGCTGGACTTGCTCCAGTATGTCCACATCTCTCTTCTACTACAAAGCCCACCACTGGACAAATCACTCCAGGCATCTCTCACTAGTGCTGAGTGGAGGGTAAGGATACCTGGACCTGCTGGCAACACTGCTCCTAAGGCAGTCCAGGATCATGTTAACCTTCTTTGCCACAAGGGTGCATTGTGGCCTAAAGCTCAACTTGGGGCGCACCAGGAGCGCCAGGTTGTTTCCTGCAAAGCTGCATCAGATGTTAGTTTCACCAATGTGTCTCTCTGGAATTAATGGTATTTCTCTGTGAAATACAGTGTCTTCCATTCACGTGGAACACACAGAGAATGAAATGTCTGATATTGCCATAACTAAGCCAAGTTGACTTAAGCTCAGTGCCTGGCTAATACACACACAGGCACCAGACAATTGTTTTTCCACTGAGCTAGAAAAATCAGAAGCAGTTAATGTAGTGCAAGGCAGCATGAAGAGATGTGATGTAGACACATACTGAGAAAGACAAAGTTTAGATAACAAATTTTTCTGTTTACAAATCAACTCCTAGGCTTGCATATTTTCTTCTCAATATAAATTCAAATCGAAGAAGTTTTGATCTTGCAAAGTAGGAACATTAACTGTAGGATACGTAGTTCAAATGTTTACGCTACCACATCTTAATGGACCATAAGCCTGATACCTCAATACTGAAAATAAACAGACTTTTAGGTGGGCTGACCATCTGCACTGTCATGCATTCATGCCCACTGATGCCTATGGACATACATTTCCTGAAAGAAAAAAAAATATTTTACTTAATTGCAATTGAAGTGGTGAAACAATAATGAACTATACTTCCGCTTGAAGGTATTAATTTACTGTTTCAATGTTATTATTCTTATTTTAATGTGTATTGCATGTCTTTACTCGGTCTCTGAAGATACTTCTATGGTGTCTGAGTAAGTTCTTATCTTACATTCAGGACAGACAACAGTGGACGTCCCTACAGGCAAGAATCCTGCTATCTTGCTCCTATCACAAAAAGATTTTTATGGAACTCATAACACAAAGTTGCATTTATTGAGCTAAATTACCTCTTTATTAGGAAAGCACCAACACCACATTCTTCAAAATTACTGGAATTTTATTTGCCTCAGGCTTATGACTTGCAACCAAAGACATTGTGCAAAGAAAGCAAAGATTAAGTACACTTTAGGGAAAAGGTGATAATCCACATTGGTAACATAGAAGATCAGTTTGATGAAAGAAGCTGTCCATTACACTATATAGATTGCAATATTCAATAGCTATTTTTTTAACCCCACTTTTTTAATCAAAGAAAAAAAGTTAAGCAAAGTTTACAGTAGACATAAATTTGATACAATTCAAAAAGCATTTTTTTGAAGATCGTCAAGCGTAAAGTGGAAAAACATATATGGGATAAGGTGGATGAAAGCTAACTACTGTACATTTATAAGCTATTAAACAAAGTTGCATATATGTACCACAGTGTAAAAAAACAATACAGAACAAATAAAAACTTTCAAAACTGCCTGATGAAAAATAAAATAACCAGTGGCTTTTAATGGCTTCTCCTGGTTATCAATGCTACAAAAGACTTTTTTTTTTGTCTTTCTGATCCCACTGAAAAACATCCTATCAAATGATATAACCAAGAACAATCAAACCATTACCGAGTTAAAACCAGGCCATAGAAATATACTATCAACTCACATTTTCCATCAAAAGCTTTTTTTTTTTTTTTTTTCCTAAATCTTTTGAGGCCCATTTGGTCACAATATGTTACATTTTCTTCCTTTTTTACACCATGATATCATATGTTTGTCTGGCACTATCCTAAAGCTAATTTATAGAGAATAAGAATACAGAAAAAACCCAATGTCTATTTGACAAATGAATTCACTGGGTGTAAATAGAAGGGAGAAGAGAAGGGGAATAGGTCAGTTCTGCCAAGAAAATAAACCCTATGGATCACTCATCATCACTTCCGCTTGCTTCCGACTGGTCCTAGAGGTAAGAGACACAAGATAAGTCAGAAACTCCGCCAGCTATTCTGTGGAATTTGTTACAGAAAGACAAAAAAAAAAGTAAAAGGAAAAAAAGTGACAAACTGATCGATCAAAATAGCCTTAAGAGAGATACTATGTTATCTAATACTACTCTTTCATGACATTTAATTGCTGTAGTCTTCTTTAGAAAAGGAAAAACAAAGTGAGGAAACACTGGATCTTTCTGTCAACCCAGACATTTAAAAACAACTGGGAAGAGGTCTGTTTTCATTTGTTGCAATAGTAGAAGCACTTGTCAAATATCCCCAAAAACATCAAAGCTAATTCTGCGGAATTTGCTAAAGGACAAAAAAAATTAAGTAAAAGGAAGAAAGTGACAATTAAGCTGATCAATCAAGATAGCTTTAAGAGAGACACTATGTTACCTAATACTTCTCTTTCATGGTATTTCATTTAATTGCTGTAGACTTCTTTAGAAAAGCAAAGTCAGAGTAAGGAAACACTGGATCTTTCTTTCAACCCAGACATTCAAAGACAACTGGGAAGAGGTCTGTTTTCATTTGTTGCAATAGTAGAAGCACTTGTTAAATATCCCCAAAAACATCAAAGCTAAGAGTTTTTTTCCTGTGGACAATGGCAGACAGACTATGAAGTTTAAATGTTCAACAACAGCAGGAACAGCTCCAAGAAATAAGCTCCAAACTTCTTAGAATTCTTGTCGTTCAGCACTGGGACTACATCTCATAAGTACACTCAGATACAGTTAACAACCCTACCCAATTCTCTCATGATGATCAATACAGATTAAAAATATGCTTAAGCAATAATAGTTGAGAATTCTGACAGCAAGCAGGACAGAGTAGAGACGCAATCACTGCAACCACTTCCACAGTCTCAGTCAGCAAAACTTACATTTTCATCTTGATCCTCATCACTATCATCATCACTCACGACAGGCTTGGCTTTTGCTCGGCTTTGCCTCTTCTTGCCTTTGCCTTTCTCCCGACTTTTTTCATCCTTCTTATTTAGCTTGATTTTGACTTTCACCGATTTCGCTGCAAAAATTTTAACAGCATAAATCAATGCAACTTTCACTTATCAACTTTTAAATGCTGTCTCTGCTCACAGAAATTCACCCCTGGTAGTAGCACTCCTTAGAAGATATTCCCTTCTATTCTTGATCTGGACCGTGGAAAAATGAAGCAGAGGTACTTGGTTTTATTTCTCTACTTCCCAATACTTTTAACAGTAATTTGTACTAAACTACAAAGAATACCTTTGAAGCAGACCATGTGCATCTTATTTCCATTCTCAGAATACATGGTGTCTACAGGTAGTAAGTATATGGCCCTGTGAGAAGATACACATCTAAAATATATATTCTCCCTTACACACAGAAATGTTTATTCTTTGTACAAACAGCCATTTTTTTCTAAACTCCAGACACACTATGTGGAGGTGACTGGCACATTTTGAGTTGATGCCTTTCTGAAGAACACCCTCATTCCAGAATATCCACTCATTTCCAAAAGAACCACTAAAGCTGCATGTTTGCAAACCCATGTGACATACTTGGAAAGGCAGTTCATGCCCAAGTAAGTACTACAATTTCTGTAACCAGACAGACGGGGTAGTTGGAGAGTATAGGTAGATGTGTTGGGTGGCAGAAAGTGGAATGAAGGGATCCCTTCTTTTCCACTGTATTGTGTTTCCAAATCTGCAGGGACTGAATGAGTGTGACCTCCCACTTGCAAAACAATCAAGAGTTTCAGTTAGTTCTTGTCACACAGACAACAGTTGCAATACCTTCTGGTTCTTATCAGGTGATGAGTTTTATGTCACACCATGTCTGAAGGTTGACCTCCCATGAATAAAGACTGCCTCTACCATTTTCAGGCACTTCTATTTACAAATACTATGAACAGGACGAGAAGAGTTTAAGAACACTCATGGGCAGTCAGATCTACTTCCAACAAAGCACCTCTGAGATTTACTTCTGGCTTAAAAATAGCCAAAACATACAGCCAAAAAGAGTTAGGCTTAATGATAACATCAAAGCAGCAAACTTAGTAAGAAGTTACTTTAAACAATGGAAAATAACTTTTTAATCAGTTTCCATGCAGAATATGCAAAACCTCCCATTCCCAGATGTACTTTCTTTTCAGTATTTAGCATGCAACTCACATTCCGTTTCTGATTCTTCCTCTTCATCCTCATCTTCATCATCATTGCTTTCATCCTCGCTTTCTTCTTCTTTGGCAATTTTCTGTCGTGCGCTTTTGAACACAGACTGGAGAACAATGGAATCTTCATAGATCTATAGTATGAATACAAACCTATGTCAGAACTCTAAAGTGAAGCAGTAATCCACAGCATGGATCTTAATTTCCATAACAAACCCACAAATTATACGGCCTTTTCAAATAATAAGTAACAATGCTTATTTGCATGAATTTTACAAGAAATGCCAATATTAATTTTTAATCCCCTAAATGAAGAAATCTGTCAACAGTGAGCAACAAAAATACAACTCTTAAGTGTAATACATCTAAAATATCTAGTTACAGTCATATTATTATTATGCCTATTATTATTAATATCACCACAGGAATCATTGTGTATTTTCATTAGATTATAATAGCCTTGAAAAAATGCCAAAGCAAAGGACTTCAGCAGTAAGCACCTTAATTATCCTTATTTTTTTTTCTAAAATTCAAGCTGGCTACAAAGAAAATAATTCATCCCATGCAGCTCATTCCTTCCTTCCTTTCAGATCTACAAAGACTGAAAAAAAATAATAGTCAGTGCTTGGTCTAAATTTAACATCTGTTCTCAAACATTCTGTAGTTTGCTAAGTATCTTGGGTACATCAGATCTTCTCTTTCAAACCAAGCATGAGAGAACTCTTAAGAGTGAGAGGACTACATCTCATGGCTACATGGCTTATAACACACTGGTCAGATTAACACAGTAAAAATCTTCTTGTCTTGCTGAGTATCTGGGCCTTCATAATCACCTAATCATAATCATAAATGAGCTTGTCTACTTTGTTTTGTAAAACATGAGAAGCCAAGTACTGGACAATACAGCAACAGACAACTAAGAATAGTTAATAAAAGTGTACAGAGTCACAGATTGCATTTGGTTCAATCATCATCATCATTACCTGAACTACCTTGGCTGTCCGACTACTTCTCTGTCTGAATTACAGACTTTATTGTACAAAGGCACACCGGGTACTTGTGAGAAAGATAACGGAAGGATTTTTGCTCTTACACAACCTGTATACTAAAATCAATAAAACTGCCCTAATATTTTACAGGTTCAACAAAATGAACCAGAAAAATTTTGCAGAATACTTCACATGAAACACGCAATCTTTCTTTTTTCACTTGACTGCCTAGTTCTTTTCAGAAAAGCTGCACCTCACTGCAGATTGATCCCCATTCTGTAAGTACCACTGTGCTTTTTGTTTGCAAAAAGCAAATGAGATGTTTGATTTCTCTTGACATAGCAAAATCTCTTGGCATATACATAATTCATATGAATGTTTTTAAAAGGCGTTTTTCCTATTCTCTTACAATATTAGTGGGCTGTAAGACTCCACAGCTTCCTTCCTCAAAGTCAAATGATTACTGATTATTACATCTACCTCTTTTCAAGTCAGCTATGAATTGCAGACTACATATTTAATGCATCACTGTGACCCAGAATTTTAAACAGAACTTCCTGGGGAAATAAAGTTTTTTAACAATTATTTTAACCTTCACAATGTGGAATTATTTGTGACATTCAGTTATCTATTTTGATTGAGAAAAAAACTGAGGCTGCTTCAGGAAAAGCTGTGCACGTAGCAGTTTTCTTATTCCGGTCAAATTCCAGTTCCAACGGGTTTCAAAAGGAAAAAAAGTCCATGACAGTGGAACTTCTTTCAGAAAGGGAGAAGCAATGACAACAGAACTTCACACTACATTCATGACAAATTTTCTCTTTCCATAGACACATACTATTTTTAACCCCTCACATATCTGTGTTTTGTTTGACCATTACAACATGAAAAACATATCAAATCGCTGAGGCTGTGTTGAAGACAAAAGCATCAAAACACAAATTCCATCTCTCCCTGAAAACACCTCATAAGGTCCCCACTCAGATGGACCTCTTTACTCCAAGAAAAAGCAGGATGTATCATACTAACAGGAACAAACACACAGAATTTCACTTGAAATCACTGTGTACTGAAATGACTACCTGAATTATCCTTTTTGGCTGCACACACAAATAATCTAGTTTACTGAAGTGAACTGGTATGCCAGAGCAAAGGTGGACCTGAACAACTACAAAGAATATGAGATATACTTGAAAACTGGAGGACTGCAACAGAAGTTCCCCACGAGTGACTCAAAATCAAAATGAATGGTACGAGAACTTACCAGGAAGAAACCTAAAAAAAACCAATTTAGATATAATTTATTTGGGCTTCCTGCTATAAAAAACAACACTAAATCTGGTAATTAATCTTTGTACAACGGAATGGAAAATAATACTGCAACACTCTGATACATGTGGAGCAATTTCCAAACAGAGACGCAATATCTACTGAATATTTTTACTCACTTCAGATTATGCCTGTCAATTCCATCACCTCTGCCTAACAAGAGACCGGTTTCCCATTAGCAACTCGAGTCATTCTGATGAGAATAATTTAATTATTTTTCCCATTTAGCTACTGATTTTCTTTGCTTCTTTTTACCCCCTCTACCAACTTCCACCATTTTCTAAAGTCTCAGTGATACTTTTTGGTATTAGCTTTCCTTCCCTTTTTTTCTGGCATTTGTTATCATTACATACTTATAGCTGGTTTACTGCTATGTGACTAAGCAATACATTGGCAATTTACATCAGGACATGCAGCAAAATTTTGTTCCACACTTCCTATCATCATTAATTTTATTAAAAAAAATTTTAGCCGCTTTATTTACAGTTTGCTAACTGAAGACAGTAAAATTACTGCACATGCGTATTACAGAAAACATTTTGTGTCTCTAGAGAGCAAAAATCATCAAAAAATGATAAGCTATATTCATCAATCCTTCATAATTAATTGCATGCCCACTCTCATTTTTAATTCTCAACTTTTAATATAAACACCCCAGTTTATCTCAGGGTCATCAATATTGCTTAGGAATCTGAAAGATGCATTAATATTGGTAGCATCAGCCTTCAGCTTACTTAGGTTTCTTTTAATATAATTTTTGTCCTCTTATATGTTACAGGAGTTGTCTTCATGTTCCCTATTTCAATTTAATATTGTGTTCATATCACCCTATTTGGACCTCATCAATAAAAATAATCACCCAAGACTATGTTTCACTGTATTGTGAGACAACTTTCTTATCTGTCATCCAGATCTTGTAGTCTCTCCTTTTGTTTCAGTGTCCTCTTCTGAACTCACAGAACAGGGGATATTCATGTGTGTGAAATACCTGTTTGAGATGAGAGACTTTGCCCTCTAAACGTCTGAGACTCATCTGGGATCTATTATTACTGTCTCTCTGTTCTTTCAACACAAAAAAAAAATACGAGAGGGTTCAGAAAGTATAGAGCTCCATACACAAAGCTTGAATTTGTGTCTTCCATTAGTAGAACTGTAGAGTTCACTACAAAGTATTTCCTCAACATCGCATCCTAAGCTCTACTGTTACATCTGCTCCTTCTATTGTGTACTGTGGGTAAGCCAAAACAGATGTATCACTCTATATGTGTTGTCTTTTACTATAGGGTCAAATAGTCCTATAGCCCTAAACTACACACAGATCAGAAAAACACTCAAAATAACAGTCAAAACCAATTTCTCCACATACATGCACGCAGCTGTGCCCAGTGAATTCTGGATGTTTATAAGAACCTGGGTATTTTTCTCTATTCAAAGAATGAATTAAAACACAGGGCTTATATACATAATATAATAATCCACAGGCAACTGAAAACATTAGGTAGGAGAAATCTGTATGTTTAACATGAAGAGGTTCATTCAGACCTGTGATCCCTCCAAATTGAATGTCTGAGCATTGTGACACAGCAACATGACATCCTTCTCCAAGTCTCCAAGACTTCGATACTTGTGGTTGCGAATTCTTTCCTGTTGCATTTGTTGAGCAAATGAAGAGAAGCATGGATAGGCAGTGGTGCAGAAAGAAAAACAGCAGACAAGACAATGAATTAATATTTGACTTCAACACATTAAAAGCTTTATCTTAAAAATTTTACCTAAGCATCAAAACAAGTATCCATTTAAAAAAACCAAAAGAAGTCTTAAAACGTATTGTTAAAACAATACTCAAAAAAATACACCAGGTAATAAGAGTAAAAATTAGGCAATTGCTGCATGAACCGGAAAGTGCAAGCAACAGAAATGGGGCTTTTCTGGTAAAAGGAGTTCTAGTTTCCCTTTTCTAGCACTGAAACAAAATAAACTATGACATGACTTAAAGTCATAGAGTTACGACATCACCTAACATGCAACAAGCTGCCTAAACCCAATTTGCCAAACGCTGTTTGGGTCTGACCTGGCTGTTCCAGAATGTGATAATAGTTTAGGGATTACTATAATCCCCTAAAACCATTAAACCTTTACAAGCACTGTGTTTTTACCAAAGATGTGTTTAGAGATTTACAATTAGGTCTTTGCAAAAAAGACACTGTCATCTCTGAACATCATCATTCACGTCACTGCTACATTTTGATTGGACTTTGAAATGACACTGCAACATACACTAAATAAAATTGCTAATAAAGTGTGTAACGATATCTAAAATCTCAACCACAAATACAGGTACATGCAACACTCATGTTGTTGTAATTTAAAATACAACTCCATGTTCTCCCCTCTTTATAACAACAAAAAAAAAAAAAAAAAAGGAGGAATCTGCACTTCCAAACAAGGTTCTTACCTTTATCTTTTTAAAGTCCACTGGTTTCCTAATCAATTCATAATACTCTGGTAATTCTTTCCTAGATGGAAGCTGAATGAAGACTTCACTTAGCTGTCGTCCTGAACTGTTGAGAAAAACAAACCCATAATGCAATGAATTACTACAACTTTCTCACACAAGAAACTACAGGCATATACAATCTAATACAAGAAAAATTAGAAATGAAAAACTAAAATCATTATTTTTTCTTTCAAAGAATTAAAAAATGAATCCTGCTTTTTTTTTAATTTGGTACAGATTATTAATTTACAACTTGAAATATATCCTTTGTGCGGTTGTCCTAATGTATCAACATAATTACAGGACCATAGGTACAGGAGGTTTTATGGAAGCTAGATCAGGATTTGAACCCAAATTCCATCGTGGTTTGCTGAGTACAGTCTTACCCTTTTCTCAGTTAGAAATTTTAGCAAGTATCCCTCCTGTCACTAAAACTTATCTTCCTCTTGGTCATTTTACAGTTGTTTTGTACCTCCTCCTCATATGAAACTATTGTGTGTACTCATTTTCATTATACCAGATGCTGATTGCTATCAAACTAACTAGATGTTACAACAAAAACTCTTAACTTCCATTAATGACTGTTAGGTTTCTAGGAAGATGACTGCAACTACATCAAAAATCACCACTGCCGTTTGTAGTTCTTCAGTCATCTGAAAGAAAGTGATGGGTTATCTGTAAATCTTTCATACTCTAGGAACACTGCTTATCACAAACAGCTGTTCAAAATTTCCTGATTTCACTTTGTTCATCCTTTATTACTAGCTATTTTAACATTTTGAAGTTGAGGGTTCTTCAATAAATCTTCTTATTTGTAGCTTCCCAAGTAACACATGGTTGTAAGTTACATAGAAAGGAAATGTGTTGGTGGCACTTATAGGCTTACAATTTTTTATTTCCTGCAAGCATGTCATTTTTCTCATAAAGTAGCACAAAAAAACTGCTGAAATTGTTATTCACTGCACATAGCAGTCATAGTATTTCCCGGCCCACATTCAATGCTTCCTTCTCTCACAGCTCCTCAAAAAAAGGCCTTGTTTTCTCATTTGCATCTTCAGATGGTAATTCGGGGATACCAAGCTTTTACAGGAGTTGAGTTCTTGTCTCCATATCTCTTGCAGTTATCAACCAGAGTGGTGTGGGGTCATATCAGACACATTAAACTAATACTGACTAAAAGGTTAACTAAGGCTATTCTGCCATGGAGAATAAGGATGATAAAGAGCACAGCACAGCTCTGCCCTTTATGAAAGGCATGAGCATTAAACATAGCTTAGGTTTTCTCAATGCCTGAAATAGCATCAGAATTTTAGGAGATACTGTTTTACTCACAGACTTGTTAGACTAATAAACAAGTAGGAATAAAAAGAATATCCTCATTTCCTAAGTAGCTGTTGTTCACCTAATACATGATTTCTTATCCTTCTCGGTTTTGCCCTGGGACACTGTGGCTCCTTACATGCCTTGCATTAGAGAGGACAATAATGTAAAGGTTCTAACCGTAGCTTGCTAATCAGTGATGTTCAATCAATGTCCTGGGCACAAACTGGCAGCTAGAGTATTTTTCCATCCAAAGCAAAACTAGAAACAAAAAAACCTCTCTCTCATCCTGAAAATTTCTGTATGACTTGCAGCATCAGAAGCCATTCACCTTGCCTGCTCTGCACTAGCTGCGAGGGTGCCTCCTAGAGTACTGCAAGATTACAGCACTTGCATGAACCCACTTCTGGGCGCTGCTGCTGTACTGTGAGGCAAGGCAGTGTACTGCGCATCTCAGCCAGGAAAGCTGAGAGCAAAGCCCACCACATACAACTGCTGGGGTAGATAGAATCGTAGAAGCTCCTGGTTGGAAAAAACCTCTGAGATCAACGAGCCCAACCACACCCATCCTCTGCTAAGCTATCTCCATTAAAAACTCATCTACCCATTTTTTTAAACACCTCCAGGGTTGGTGACTCAACCACCTCCCTGGACAGCTCTTCTAGTGCCTGACCACCCTTTCAATAAAGAAAGTCTTCCTAATACCTAGTCTGAACCTCCCCTGGCACAACTTATGGCCATTTTGTCTTGTCCTATCACCTGTCACTTGAGAGAAGAGATCAACACTCACTCTACCACAGCCCCGTTTCAGGCAGCCGTAGACAGCAATGAGGTCTCCCCTCAGTCTCCTTTTCTCCAAAACTAAACAACCCCAGCTCCCTCAGCCACTCCGCGTAAGTCTTGTTCTCCAGCCCCTACTCCAGCCTCGTTGCCCTTCTCTGAACGCACTCCAACATCTCAATGTCCTTCTTGTACTGAGGGGCCCAGAACTGAACACAGTACTCAAGGTGTCGCCTCACCAGTGCTGAGTACAGAGGCACAATCACATCCCTGGTCCTGCTGGCCACGTTGTTTCTGATACAGGGCAAGACGCCATTGGCCTTCTTGCCTGGGCACACTGCTGACTCATATTCAGCCAGCTATTAACGAGCACCCCCAGGTCCTTCTCCTCCAGGCAGCTCTTCGGCTCTCCAGTCAGTCTTTGCCAAGCCTACAATGCTGTCCCAAGTGCAGGACTCTGCACTTGATCTTGTTGAACCTCATCCATGGGTCTCAACCCATTCATCCAACCTCTCCATATCTCTTTGTAGCACCGCCCTTCCTTCAAGCAGATCAACACTGCCACCCAGCTTGGTGTCATCTGCAAACTCGCTAAGGGTGCACTCAATCCCTTCGTCCACATCATTAATGAAGATATTGAACAGGACTGGACCCAACACTGAACCCTGGGGAACACCACTTGTGACCGGCCTCCAACTGGATTTAACTCCATTTCCTCTGGGCCCAGCCATCCAGCCAGTTTTTTACCCAGCAGAGGGTGCGCCTGTCCAGGCCAATGGCAGCCAGTTTCTCAATCAGAATACGGTGAGAAATAGTGTCAAAGGCTTTACTATTTCCAGGTACACAACATCCACAGCTTTTCCCTCTTCGATTAACCAGGTAACCCTGTCACAGAAGGAGATCAGGTTGGTCTGGCAGGGCCTGCCATTCATAAACCCATGTTGACAGGGTCTGATCACCTGGCTGTCATGCATGCTATGTGATAGCACTCAAGATGATCTGCTCCATGACGTTTCCCAGTACCAAGGTCAAGCTGACAGGCCTGTACTTCCCCAGATCCTCCTTCTGACCCTTCTTGTAAATGGAGTTACATTTGCCAGCCTCCAGTCGAGCAGCACTTCCCCAGTCAGCCAGAACTGTTGATAGATGAGGGAAAGGGGTTTGGCCAGGGTCTCTGCCAGCTCCCTTAATACCCTCGGGTGGATCCCATCTGGCCCCATAGACTTGTGGACGTCTAATTGGCCAAGCAGGTCTCTAAACAAGTCTTCTCGGAACACTGAGGGTTCACCTTCACAGTCTTCTGGCTCAGGAGGCTCGGAGCCCAGAGAATGTCTTATGATCCTATTAAAGATGGAGGCAAAGAAGGCATTAAGTACCTCTGCCTTGTCCTCATCCTTTGCTACCACCATTGCCCTTGCATCTAGCAAAAGAGGAAGGTTCTCCTTGGTCCTCCTGTTGTTGTTTATGTATTTGAAGAAGCTTTTTTTATTATCTTTTTCTGAACTGGCCAGTTGAATTTCCAGTTGGGCTTCAGCCCTTCTAATTTTTTTCCTACATGATCTCACCTGCTCCTTGTAGTCCTCCTAAGATGCCTGCCCCCTCTTACAAAGCTCCTATATTTTCCTCTTTTTACTGAGACCAACACACAGCTCTCTGTTAAGCCAAGCTGGCCTTCTTCCCCGCTGACTCGTTTTAGGGCACACGGGGATGCCCTGCTCTTGTGCTGCCAGAATTTCCTTCTTGAGGAGTGTCCAGCCCTCCTGGGTTCCTTTGACATTTAGAACTGTCTCTCACTGGACTTTATTAAGCTGCCTTTTAAACACTTTGAAGTCTGCCCTCCAAAGTCCAAAGTGGCAGTTCCTCTGATGCCCCTCCTTACTCCAAGAAATCAGAATTCTATCTTCTCGTGATCACTGAGAGCCTCAGGTGTCCTCCAACAGTCACCTCCCCCACAAGGCCTTCTCTGTTCACAGACAGCAGATCCAGTGGGGCACCTTCTCTAGTCGGTTCACTCACCAGTTGTGTTAAGAAGTTGTCTTCCATACACTCAATGAACCTCCTAGACTGTTTCCTTTCTGTTGTGTTATTCTTCCAGCAGACATCTGGAAGGTTGAAGTTTCCCACAAGAACAAGGGCCAGCGATCACGAGACTTTCCCAGTCGCTCACAGAAGAGCTCATCGGTTCCCTCGTCCTGGCTGGGTGGCTGATAACAGACTCCCATCACTATGTCTGACTTACTGTGGGTTCCACTGAGCTTTACCCATAAGCACTCAAACCTATCATAGCACATTTTAGTTCAACATAGTCAAAACCTTCTCTAACACAGAAGACAACCCCACTGCCTCTCTTTCCTAGCCTATCCCGCCTGAAGAATTTATAGCCACCCATGGCAGCATTCCAGTTGTGTGAATCATCCCACCACGTTTCCATGATGGCAATAACATCAGTTTTCTAGCTTTGCAATGGCTTCCAGCTCCCCTTGTTTGTTGCCTATACTGTGTGCATTAGTGTAAATGCACCTCAGTTGGGCTGTTGTTTCCACCCCTTTCCTGAGTGGAATAGGCTCAAGTTCTAATCGTCTTCTAGTGGTGGTTTGTAACCCACCAATAACCTTAGAATTCTGGCTGCCATCTGGAGTGCTATTCTCCAATTCCACTGAGGTGGCAGACCAGGGGCTCTCACCACCAGACCGTCCTTTAGCGCCTGAGATGCCATTCTCATGATTTAATCTATTGAGCCCAGTGATGTCCTCCTCCCCCTCCCAATCCAGTTTAAAGCCCTCTTGATTATTCCGACCAACTTCCTGGAGAGCACCCTTATGCCCTTATGGGACAGGTGTGCCCCGTCGTTTGCCAACAGGCCTGGCATGTTGGCCAACCCATTGTTGAAGGACCCGAAGTTTTGTTCTTTGCACCACGTTCAGAGCCAGGTATTCAATTCCTGGCTTCTATTCCTTCCCTCACCATTCCCTATGAGAGAGGAGAATACTACCTGCTCACCTGATCCCTTTACCATTCAACCTAAGGTCCTTAAGTCCTTTTTAATACCTTTGAAGCTTCTAGTTGGCTTTTCATTACTACCCACCTGGAAAATGAGTAGTGGATAATAATCTGTGGACCTGAGAAATTTTGAAAGCTGTCTCGCCACATCACCAACTGAAGACTCAGGTAGGCAACAGACTTCCCTATTCAATGGGTCCAGTCTGCATATTGGACCCTCCATACCTCTCAAGAGGGAGTCCCCAACAACAACGACCCTCCTCTTCTTCTTTACAGAAGCAAACTTAATTGGCGGCTTTGGGTTACTTAACCTGGGCAATGTTTCCAGGCTGTGTGAGTTATTGGCCCTGGGAGTTGGCTCCACTTGCAGACCTTCATATTTATTCTGCCATGGAACCTGCAGGGCCTTGTCTGTAACAGGGGAGATACACTGGCTGTGAAGCCACTTGCGACAAGCAGAAACCTGTTGCCATTCTGCTCCATCTCCTAAATTACTTATCTTGGTTGAGTGGATATGGGATGGGGGTCCTCTGTCGTACAAGCCTGTTGGGGCTGAGATGCGGAGTGTAGTAAGTTATTCCAACAGTCAATCTTCCTCTCACATTCCCTGATAGTCCTCAGCTTTTTTACCTCCTCTCTGAGTTCAGTAACCAAGTGGAGGAGTTCCTCTACCCAAGCACAGTCCTGACAGGTGACTTCGCCACAGATATCCAATACCAGTGCAAGAGGTGGGCACATCCTGCAACTTGGTACCTGGCTGGCTGTGTGCACCCACTTGGGTTCAGTCTGGCAGGCTGCCCCAGTCATGACTGGAGCAGAGCTGGGAAATTTCTTATTTTTCTGGCAAGTGGCCACCATAGTGCTCTGGTTTTTCTGTTTGAGGTCCAGTGGCCTCCCCTTGCTCACTCTGCCTGCTCACCCTGCCTTCCCAAACTGTCTTAGCAAACTGCTGAGCCATGCATCTGACTGCGTGCTCCTGTTCGTGGTGCTCCCTAGGGAGCCATTTAAATCTCCCGTGGTTCCTTCTGGGAACGCTCCCTCCATGTCAGCAGCAGGGGCTGCCAGTTCCCAGCTACTTCTGACCAACCACCGGAATCTCATACTGAAGGCAGTTACTATTAACTTCACTCAACACGTCTATAATTTATCTAGGAAGCACCCTGTTATTGAAATAGAGGAAATAATAAAATGATCAGATTATTGTCATTCTGAGTCTCACCATTTCTCTCTTGCCAGGAGATAACTGCCAAACCCAAGCCACCTCACCTCCCATCTCCTTTAGTATTGCCTCACACCAAAGAGACAACTTCATACTTTCATACTTCCCCTATCACAGTGGGAGGTATTTATACTATGAATTTAATGTATCCATCTTGTTAATGATCTCTGCCAGTGACTATGTCACTCCACATGACATCTCAGATTGCTCTCTCAAAGAGAAACTGGAAGCAATACAAGAAAAAGCAACGCATTAAGTACACACTACACAACTAAATAAACATGTTTCTACTTATTTGCAAATTGAGGACTGTGTTGTTTTTTTTTTGTTAATGAAGATAAGTGTTGAGCATTCACAGCTGAAACTATGATTTGCTCAGAATCTATAGATACCAAGCAGTCTAAGAAATCAGATCTCTGGTGCCCAAATAGTGTCTTAAAATTTATGTTTCTATTCTTCATTTGTAAAATAAGAATAAAATGTGAAAAAAAGTTCCAGATCTGCAAAACATTCAGACTCTTTATAAGCATTATAAAGAAGCCCAGGGGGAATTCAGCCATTCATCACATAATCAGTGCCCCCTGTGTACATGAAAGGCACTGGTTCTGTGGAAAAGCAAAGCAAAGCAGAGCAGTACACAGCCACACCACTGCACAGCATACTGTAATGTACATTTCTGAGGGCACCACATTAGGTTTCTCCCTTTTTTGTGTTACGTCCTATTTTTCTGTGTGCTTGACTTCACAAAGTTATTTTAATAAATCTGTGCCATATACTATAAAGTGATAAAGATATAAACTAATCCTTTAAAAAGTAAAAAAAAAAATGTTTTCAAAACTTTGTGCAGTATGAATGTGGATTTGCTATGCAGAAGGACTGAGCTATCATTGCTGTTTCAAACTTTAGCAGCTTTCTTTAAATAGAAATGCCTTTTTGAGAAAAATTATTAAAGCATTGATGCTGATAGCATGTGAAACTATATTTTAAATACAGTTGAAATGCATACTTCAACTACATTTCAGAGTCTAAGAACAAACAGAGTGATTTAAGTATAAAGGAAATAGCTACTAATAACCTAATGCTGACCAAATTTTAAAACATGTTTAGCATATCTGTCCTATTAAAAAAGCTCCTGACTATTATATAGCTTATTATCTCATGGCTGTAAGTATTTTTTTCTCTTTCTACATACACAGACCCACCCCATTTTGTATTTTATATTAAAAACATAACAGCAGTAAATTATTAAACAGCAATATCCTATTCTCAAGATATAAATCTAGCCAACTGCTTTGTTCACAAATTCTGTTAAACTAAGAATGCAACTGAAAATCATGAAGCTTTTCCTTGATATAAGTAATTACTGAGAATCATTTAACACCATGAAAGAAAAAGTATCAAGGGCATGAAACAGACAAACAGACAAAACTAGTGCCTGATTTTGCCTACTCAGATTAATAACAGCTTATTCTGTTCTATCATATTTATAGAACCTTACACAATCTTAAACGGCTGTGTTGTGGATACAGGAGAAAATTAGTAATTATTAATGCAACTCTGATTTTAATCCCTGTCCCCACTTTTGCAATCAGAAAACAATAATCACAACTACCACATAAAAATCATGCGCAGTAAAAATCACTTCTGGTTGCCTAGCAACTAGCAGGATACATGCTGAAGGGAAGATGGACCAGAATAAATTAAAAGACCTGACGGTGAAAGAACTGTGAGTGACAGGTCATTGCTATTGCATCAGCTCAACATGCTAGTGCTATGTATGCTCACATAAAAAAATACCTGCATGCTGTGCAAGTTAGAATGCATTAAGAAATACTGCTCATTTAAATAATTTTTCTCAGAAAAACATTTATACTCTACGTTTCTTATTTTCTCTCATTTTTGTCAAACTGCTTACAAGGTGCATATCATTTAGTCAGTATTTAGTGGAATCAAACGCAGGAACAATTAGACCTCACTTGTATGAGGCTCCTTTTCTGTTTGTTTTCTCTGGCCAGAAAAAAGCTGCCACTGACCTGTCAAAAGTATTATTACTCCTAATAGACTCTCTCCTTTGGAATCAAATGGAGAAACAAGTATGAAGCTGAAATTGCAAGATGTTCTTGTATTTCTGGCAAATTTCATACTTTTAACAAATACTGGAATTCAGTTTGGAGTGGGTAGACTGAGGGTCATGCATGCTTGCCCTAGCAACCAGAACCATGGCATGCAACTTACAACTTCTAATCAAATGCAACTCACAAAGATGCTCTTTAAAAAACACATGTGTGTGGGATAAGAATTAAAAGTGCTTACACAGTGAGGTGGTTCATCTGTGTTTAACAACTTCGAACACAAATCTGGCTATGTAGGGAGAGGACTCATTTTTGTTAAGCATATTTAATGGTTCCTCCTTTTTGGAACTGATTGCAGTTAACACATGTTGGACCTGTACCCATCACTGAAATGGTGGTGGGTAAAGATACTTAAAAATATAATTCCTGGTTTTGACATACAGCCATGATGAAGACCTTTGTATATAATACAGCTATCAATGTCCTGGGACAGTTCAATTCAGCTGTTGCTGTCTAAACAAAGCTCATGTAAACAAGCAGTAGCACCAAACTGGCACCTAGACAGGAAACATCAAACTGATGTAGGGTAGAAGAGGACAGCGGATTTTTACAGAGGCTGAAAGATTACAAGATATGAAGTATCATTCTTTTTTCTCCACTTAATTTTAACAATCAGGAAAGGGAAGCAACTTTTATAGCTTTCACTGAAACAAAATATAAAGGAAAACCTTCAAAAGAGGAAAAAAAGTTTCTGGGACTAAGCCTGAACACGCATAATGAAAAATCATCAGCTGAAGCTCAAATTTGGCATACAAATTCCTTATTCTAAAAAGAGAACACCTATCTCCAGTAAAATTGTCTCTATTTCCAAAAGGCTAAAATATTTAAATTGGACATACAAACTAATTTTGCTTTCTGAAAACACAGCATATGTATTACACATATGTAAGAGGTGCAATACGATTCTATGACTATCCATTTCTATGGGCATTTCTAATTTTAGAGAAAAGACAGACTAAAAGATTTTGAACTGGAGAAAAGCGCAACGCTAATGCTTGACTGACGGATTTCAACTTCCTTTCTTCTAAACAGTATGGTACAGTTAGATCAAGATACAAGGCTGAAAAGGCACCTAAACCTTAGTTTTAGAAATAACTGTAACAAAAAAATAGATTAAAATGTATTATTGCAAATGCAGTCTGGATAGATGATGCATATACTTTAAAGTGGAGAACTAGGATCAGCTATGTAATTGGAAAGGTGTTTCCAGTCCCTGAATCTAGGGTCTTGGTATTACAAACATTTATACAAAAGTTTCTTAATGAAGGAACAAAGTCCTTATCTACCTAGGTATTTCCACCCCACTATTATACACGGAAAGGTTCCAGAATCCTTAGTTAACAACCTGAACGTATTAATGAATCCTTACACTCATAACCTTGTGATCACCATCTTGTATTTTACATATTTCTACACTCTCCCTGTGTTTATGCTTCCCTTCTTTCTCAGGTGAATTTACTGAGAGCAATCACTTCCTCTCAGATCGAGCT
The DNA here is from genome assembly GCA_033556795.1 of Tapera naevia. Lineage (NCBI taxonomy): Eukaryota > Metazoa > Chordata > Aves > Cuculiformes > Neomorphidae > Tapera > Tapera naevia. The sequence continues at coordinate 1,593,058 of JAUMJJ010000044.1, read as the reverse complement.
GTGTTCGCATAAACAAATTAACCTGTTTCCTCTTGCAAGACTCTCCCATGGTATATGTCATTGAGACAGATGTACATAGTTACTTCAGTATAAACTAATTTTCTTGAATAGAAAAGTATTTAAGTACAATATACAGCAACCCAGAAGCATTAACAGTGTTAATGTATAATGGCACATGAGTACATATATAATGAGTATTTCCTCATCCACACAGGCAATAGTGTCAGGGCCAGGTTCCTGGGGGTTTTGTCATGGTTGGACAACACTGATGGCTTATAGTTAGATTTGTTCACTAACTTCTTTGCCCAGGTCATTCCTTTTCTGTCATTTCCACATGATGGACTCCAATTCAAATAGAAGATTCCCATTACTAGTCTGTAAGTACCTTATAATGAACTCTGAGGCACTCCATTTCAGTTCTACTCCACACTTAACTGTCTTCAGTCCTCCATGAATACCATCTCAACACTGATATTTTAAAAAATTACATTTTAGGTAGAATACTTCCCATTTTTTAATATATATAATTAACGTATTATGATATATGCCAATATCAATTCTTCAAGAACATTCATGGTACCTCTTTTTCAATTGAGCGGTTCCTTTTTTAATAGTGCCTTCAGTTAGATCTTTTCCCTTGTTTTCACTCCAATTAGACAGCTTACTCATTAGACATCCTCCTTCTCTTATATTAGCTCATACCTTTCCTGTGATAACCTAACAAATTCTTTACCAACATCACAGATTTCATAGAATGGTTTGAGTTGGAAGGGACATTTGAAGATAATCCAGTACAACTTCCCTGCTGTGGGTGGGCAGGGACATTCTCCACCACATCAGGCAACTAAAATTCAGATGATTCTGATCATTTTTTCTATCTCGCTTCCGCTTCATTACAGACCTGTTCTCCATTCCAAGCCATTAAAGATGAAACTGAGATAAAATCAGCTTCACCTAAGGTGACAATGCAGTGCAGAAGATGATCAAAAAGAGCACTACATCTGTAGTACTGATCTGTATATATGGTACTACTCAGTATATACAGTTGGCAACATGTTTTATGGTTTGATACTTAAAGCTGAGTAATAAGAGCACAGGTGCAGTTTAAAAGGTAGCAATGAATTGAACAAGCATTTTCCCTTCTTAACTATATGGAGCACTGACCACACAGTTCTTCTAATTGAGGTACAACTATTTGTTTCAGGATTAACAAAGCTAAAGACAAAGACACAAAACAGAAATGCCTATCAACATAAAAAAAAGCATAAAGCACATCAACCAATGCTGGAATCCAAAACACAGCAGCGTGCAAAAAGCACGTATTATCAACTTGACAAGGACGCCAACAGTTCTCACATCAAAGGAGTCCAAACAGTTAGGAGTTGATTGTTCTCACAGTCCCTCATATCTCTGTTCATTTTTCCTCCTTTTTCACTATTTCCTTTATTACATGGCAGACACTCTAGTTACCAGAATTCCAGGATGCTAATGCAGTTAGGCTGCCAGTCAAGTAAAATCTCAGCATAAATACTAAAGTTCTCTCCTTGAGTATGTTCCTATTTCTCTAGGAAGATCCAAAGAGACTCACCTTGTATCTGTAAATTTCTCTATATGGAATGTTTCACTAAAATCGGCATCATGTTGGGATGTGAATGAAAGGAAATATGAGAGTTGCTACAAAGCACTGCACAGAAGAGGAAAAACCTAAAGAAAAGGCTTGAATTTGCATGGAGGACACGACAGAGATAAACACTAAATTCATCTCAGTGCTAACTTCCACTGTATTGCATGGAGTTCTTTAACTCAGGCTTGCAAGGTTTGGATATCTACTTTTGAATTTCCTTTTCAAAGAAACCATATGCTGCATTTCTTTGCATTGAACATTTACCTCAAATGTTGCTAATTTGTCTGTTTAATCTTATTTTGAGCTTCATATAATAATTGTGTAGCTCAAACTTCAGTTTATTAGAGCTTATTCCTTGTATTGTCGTAGCCTCTAGCTTTCCTAGAGATAGGTAGCAGAGCCTGTTTTCTTGGATGCTTTTTCAAAAGGAAGGAAAGGCTTGTTTAAATGCCTACAACAGAAGTCAAATATAAGACAGTTAAGAAAGTATTTCCCCTGCATCAACATCATACAGAATTGCCACACAAACTCAGCCAACTGGTACTACAGATTTTTGTGGGCACCAAAGAAAATGTTTGGTTTCTCTTTTTAGAAAGAAAGATTTTCAGAAGAACATAGAAGTGTTTCTCCATCCACAAGGAGTGCTTCTCAAAAGCAAGGGGAACAGGAAATAAAGCACACAGAGATTAGTTTAACAACACATTCTCTTGATTTTTTTTTTTTTTTTTTGCCTGCTGGCTTATTAACTGTAACAAAGCTTACTAAAGATTGTAAAATTGGTTTTGACAAAGTAACTCATGCCAGTGTCAGTAAGATTTTGGATGCGGATCACCTGACCAACTTTGGGACACAATCAGCTCTCCCTGGTCTGGATTAGCCCTATGGACTTTCGTAAGTAGAGGTGAAACATCTTTTAACACTGAAAATTTAAGCTAAAGATGACTTCAAGCATTGAAACATATGAAAAAAACTTTCTTTTTTTGTCCCCAGATGAAGCTCATGGCCTACTTTTCTTCCAATTAACCTGTCCCTCTATACTTACCCCAGTTGCTTTCATGCACACAAAAGCCCAGAGCTGAACAAACGTGAACCCCCACAAAGCCGAAGGGTTCCAATGGTAAACCCACTTAATTCTAAAGCTGCAAATCCTGAAAATGTTCACTGAACTCTAGAACAAAATTAACCCTAAAGATTCTGAGATATTAACTTATCCTGATGCCTAAATTTGCAATTCTGTTCTGTCTCTACTTTCACAGGATTGTGTAGTTTGATGCTATCTCAGAAAAAAATCAGAATAAAGGAACTTGGAACACTTCAAACTGAAGAGCACAGCTTAATATACACTTGTAATTCCTAACAGAATAGAACTCCATATACTTTTTAAAGTAGGAACGGATTCTGTCACATAAATGTGGGCTCTTGGGAGAAGGAATAGTATGCCCTGTCACTACATAATGGCACAGTGGTTAACTTGTTCGATAAGACATGAGATACGGACTTCCCGGGGCACAAGCGACAGGCAAAAATAACTTCCCCAGTAACTATCAGTTATTATTGGTAGCTATCTCCTACTGGGGAGCAGCAGAAGTAACTGCTTTCTATTTAAAAAACGAGAAGTAGGTACCCTGATTAGAAGTGCTTGGCTTGGCTTCAGAAGACTCAAGGTCAGTGATACAAAATGAAGAGATGCCTCTTTCCGGGCTTCTCATCTGTCCTCTTAGTTGAGACACAGTAAGCTGAAACACTGAGTTTGTAGTCAGCTTCCTGCTCATCAAGGATTCATTGCTGTCAATCCTATTCTGATAGAACAAGCTTTTTGACTACATACTTGAGAGAAATCACAGATCACAGAATGCTTTACTTCAACAGTTAAGCGCCAAAAAAGAAAGGCATCAAAGCTCTGTGTGCTTCACCACATACTGCCAAAGTTAATCTTGTACAGGCAGACCCAGAACAGCAGCGGCAAAAAAGGAAGTGCAACATGCCATTTTAAGACACAGACTGAAAGCTGTTTACGTGCAAAAATTACTGTTACACTTCCATGCATCACCTAATGAAAATACTTCTTGATTTTCTTTGACTGTATATATACTTTATACACTATATATATACAGTATAAATATATACTTTGTATATATATATATACTTTGTATATATACTTTATATTCATTTAGCTCATAATTGTCCTTGATATGATTTAACTAATTCAATGTACAGTAAAAAAGGGATAAGTACACAAGAATGCTTCCCTAATTTTTGGCAAATATTTGAGTAAAAAAAAAAACAACTTTCTCAAACAAGTCTGATTCAAAGATGCTACTAATTCTCAAATTACTCCTCATGAAGCACAGATGATTTTCAGTTTGAAAACCTGCAAAACAGAAGTCTTCAAATACCATTTCAGATTAGAAGCAATACTTTTTGCTATTTAACATTTTGTTATGCTGAAAATAGGAGTTTCTTGACAAACAGCCTTCCATCTCAGCTGCATACAACATATTATGTTCAGTATTTCTACAGTTCTTTCTTTTGGCAGCTCAGAGGCTCATGACATTTCTTGAGCAGTCTTTCAGGTCATGGTGAGACTTGTGTTAATTTGAATTAACAAATCTGTACCCATATATTTGAAAAGATTAATGTTAACAAACACTGCACTGCTCAAGCTAAATGCTAAGTACACCTCCTAACCAGAATGACTTCAACTTTCAACTTTCAACAACATCCTTCTACAAAGAATGAGACCTACAGGAGCAGGCCCTAAGTTGAATTACTTTTCAGAAATACTGTGTCAGCAAATCCTTCTAAAGGCCAAAATCAAAAATCAAGGAATTAAAAACGCAGAGAGATACCAACAGAGAGAGACACAGCACATGCAACAGAGAGAGAATATCCCCAAGCTCACCTGTCTTTGTAGTTTATCACAGTATCAATTATAGCATTCATTTGTTTTGTCAGTTTCGGTGGGTTGGGTGACAATTTCTCCGCAGGAGGTCTTCCTCTTCTTTTCTTTGCTTTCTCTCCATCCTCTTTCCCAGAATCTTTATCCACATTTCTTCGTCTCTTCCGTTTTTTAAGCCGTACCTCCTCTTCCATTTCTTCCAGATTGCCGTCTTCAATTGCCTGACAACCATGGATTCAAAAAGTATGATTTTCAAACAAACTGTATTTAAAACCAAAACCACAACCCTACAGGATGTAGATAATTCAACTCAAGATGTTCGGCTTATTTATAAACAAGAACACAACAAGACATTTAGTTACTGCCAATCAAAGAGACACTAAACATTAATTTGTTCTAAGAACCCCACCATCACCTACATAGATGTGTTTATACGAACCTTGAATTCCACACCAACTCACAGTTTCATACACAGTAATGGCCTGCAGTACTGCATCAGTAAGTGTACAACAAACATTCATCTGTTCACATCAGTGGCAGTTCTGGCTTATGTAGTTCCATGCAAAAAATACTCTGATATCACTTGTTTTCAAACAGGACAGTCTAAACTCCACTAGGCACCGAAAAACAGATCACATACAGTTCTCGGCACACAAAAACAACACACAGATACTTTGTGATACAACAACTCAACTTCTCTTCCAAATAATTTAACCAACTTCCAAATTGCCTAAGTGTTAAAATCATCCCTAAAATACGTAATTTTCTTCTAGAATAGCAACCAACCGATAGGGACACTGCAGTTTTCTACTGGAAAAAACACTCATAACATGGGTTACAAAAACGGAAAAAAAAAAAGAAGAAAAAACAACCCTCAAAAAAACAACCAAACCCCACATGCAGTCACAAACAATAAACACTACTTTAAATTACCTGGATGTATGCTTTTAACCAGACCCAGCAGCACTATGCAGAGGTATAAAAAGAATCACTACCAAAAAAACAATTAGAAATAAAGGGAACCTGGACTCACACAATCAAGATTCATGTGATAAAGGAAGAAGCTGAACTTTTCTTGATTTGGGAAAGCCAACAAAATAAAAGAAATTAAAATAATGGATCATAAGAGAATTGAAATTATAAATAAAATAAGTATGAAAAAAACTTAAAACTAGGCTCTCTGTTAATGCTTTCTCAGAGCACAACTGATATTGATATTTATCCCTTCTCCCTCGAGTTACATGCAAATGCTAATCAATCCTTTCTGGTAGCTGAAAGAGCTCTAATCATAAGGCAATTACCTTCATTTCTTCAAAGCACCAAATATGGCTAATATTTATGATCATGTGAGCATAACAATCAATAGAAAAAGAGTAATTATAACCCAGACATAATTTTTCTCAATTGTGTAAAATGTCTCTTCAAAAACGTTTTTGTGAACAAAACCTGATGCACAACACAAAACAATCTGGCATTTTAAAAACACCAGTGGGATTTCAAAATCTGTTTCCTAGGCATCCTCCAATGTGTAAATCCACAGAACAAACACAGAATCCTGAGGGACAGCGTGAAACTAGGCCTTAATAATCAAAATACAATTCCACAGCATTCAGATATCACTATGAAGGAAGCTTGAGATCTGATGATTTAGCAAGAAAAAAAGAAGGAAAAAAAATAACCTGCACACAAATTCATTAATATTCATTTGGCTAAAGCAGGACACCCACTATAAACCACTGCAACCAACAAAGATTAGGAAAAGGAAATTTCTCTTCATATCTTAGAAGCTAGAAAAGCTAATAATAAATGCAGCATGCAAGGCTGTCAACAGTTAATGTCAATGCTCTCCCTAAGCACTCAGTTGTACATTGAAACACGGAAAACACTGACTTTTGATGTGTTACACACCTACACATGCCTGTGATGTAGTTCTACTGAATCTTCAAGACGGCAATGAAAAAGGATATTTACCTTACCACTATCAGCAGGCCGACTATCGGAAATCACAGTTAGTGGGGATAAAATTAACAAGCCAGCAAAGCAGCGAGCTGCTAGTCTCTTCATCAGCTGATCACGGAAAAAAAGAGAGCTGGGAAAGGCTATGTTTTCATATACAAGTAAATTTATTTTACTGAAAATTTAATACTGAAAGGATTGTGGATACTCAAATCTGCTGTTTCATTCTACCTACTAACAAGGCCTGAAGCCCTCCTTCTTCAGCCTGCTTTAATATTGACAACTACTTATCATATTTCTTCACTTATTATTCTACGCATTCAAATTAGATTTTAGCTGGGCAGTTACTGAGTTTTGTTAGCATTTTAATTATAATAGCACAACTAGGTGATTTCTTATGTGATTTTTAAACTGAAATAGGTTGCATGCATTTTAAACATGCATTTATTAGAGTAAATGTATTCCTATTGCTCCACAGTGAACAGATCAGGTTTTGATCATTGAAACTGACTTTAATAATCTATTCTGAATTACCAGAAATATAAAACCCAACCCAAATCAAGTTATTATTTTGTCAACTTCGGTATCATTCTGCTGTCCTTCAGAAAACTGGTATTCATTTAACTAAAATATATTTATATTTTTGTTTGCTTGACAGATTTTCTACTATCAAAAAAAAATAACAGGTGCTGTCCTCACAGAGTTTACCAAGATTTCATTTTAGAATTCTGCATTAAGTTCTTGCTTGCATTAGGTAATATTTTTGTAAAAAATGAAGAAAAAGACCAAACCTAAAAGTTAAAAGATTTTTAATACTGCAAATAGCAATGTAGTAAAGACAAACAAGAAAAATAAAACCCAAATACAAATACATATGCACTCCTAAAATTAACGACTAGCAGATACCAAATTAATTCTTAGCATACTACAGATCTGCAAACAAAATACTGAACTGTCTACTTTGTAAGTACTATATTGATCAATCACTATCCTCAGCTTTCAAAATTCATATGCATGAATGCAAACTTGAACAGTTTTCCTTAAGATTTTAGTGACATCACTTGAAAACCAGTGTGGCAATGCCAGCAGTCCAAAATATTGTCATTGTGACTCCTAGCATCAGTTCTCAAGTGGCAAATTTATATTTTGTATATAAGCAGCTATATTTAGAACTAAACCTATGCAATTTATGCTGACTCAAAAGATGGCTTAAAACTATCACAGATATCTATCAGCAGAGATAATACTCTCTGCATACGTCAATACATATAATCCAAGCATGTGTGTTGGGGCAATGAAATATTTATTAAATTAATTCATCTGACCGAGATCTTTGTTAGAAAACCTTATTGTTCTAGGGCTGAAGTGCCACACTGAAGATACCGCCCTTCCAAACCTTTACCAGTACAATGACACAAGTCTCCAGTTCCTGACAGGTGCTAGGCTGTGCAAGACAGCAAGATAAGCACACATGCTTAAATGCCTCTGGATTAGTGAGGTAAAGAACAAGGAAATCAACGAAAATATTACATAAATAAAAACTTAACACTTTCCTTAAGGAAACAACACACTCACGTTTGGAGACCTCATTTTCAAAAGAAAGCTGTGAAAACTTATTGTCAAATTTCACAAAGATTCCGTCACCTCATGAAAGGCAGTGTGGCAATGTGAAGTCCAGTACTGACAAAACCTTTGTTCTTTTCTGAATCTTATTACTGTATCCTGGTCCATGCACACAAAACAATTTTCTGGGCAAAGAGCTAGTTTTAAGAAAGAGTATACTGATCATAGATTAAAGAAAGCAAACTGCATTCCTCCAAAAAGAAGCACACCTCACACCCACTCAAAAGTGGATTTTTCAGAAAGCAAGTCAAATTACTCCTGAAACATTTGGGCTTTCTATTGTTGCTTGCAATTACATTTTCCTCTTTATAAAGGAAAATAGCTATTTTGAGGTGTAAGCATTCTTAGCGAACACCAGCACCACAGAAAAAGAAGTAAAGAACAAATGGAAACTGTTTTGTTTGTTCATTTGAAGAGCAGGACATTATGGAGGTATTCTTAACTTTTTGAGAACACAACACAGCAGCAGGACTGAACACCCTTTCAACTGATAATTATTGACCCAAATAAGCACCAAGAGCTACGGCTTCCGCAACTCAGCAATAATGTTAGTCTTACATTAGTTTTAAATCCATTTTACAGGAATTACGTAACTCAAGAGCAGTCACAGTGAATCAATGGAGGTGCTCAGCATAAAATCAGTTTTGGTGTCTAAAACCTATCTCTAATACTTAGATAGCACAACATTGTTATTTGTCTCTGACTAGAGATAACTATAATATTATTACGAGAAAGTCAAGGCATACTGATAGCTATTGCTACTACTTATAGTAAAAGAAACTATACACACAAACCGAAAGTGGTAGGGAACCAAGTAATAAGTCTACTTGATAATGGTGAAAATATTATCAGATTAAATAGGAAACGGGCACACTACAGAAGACCTCTTCCTGCATCCATCTCCGATTGTATCTTAAGGAAATTAACATTAAGATAGCCTGCCCCCTTCCCTTCACACATCAATACACCATGTCTCTCCAACCAGCAATGTTAGAAGAGATCGCTAGTGACTCACATTACTATGTGAACTGATTTGCTAACATGCTAATTAAACTCCATGTTATCATAGAAAGAATATAAAACATAGGTGAACAGAAAAAAAGTCAGCTTCCCAACTCCCTGAACGTAAGTACTAACCCAGCTGTGCAAGGTTTCCAAGAGAATGAGTTCCTTTGGGAACAACAAATAACTTACTTAGGCATTGTACTGACTAGTGGCCAAGAGGCACTAAGCTTAAAGGCTCTTAAACACTTGAAACCAGAAAACATGTCAGTAATGCAGTAGTGAACCACAGATGACTGCTTTGCAAAATGAAGTTCCTATTTACTAATTTGGAAGAGAAGAAAGAAGTAAAACAACCCTAAAGAATGCTAATAATGAATACCAAGAGCACTGAACTGCCACCCACCTGCCTCTACCAATTTCTCTTTTCTTGAAGTCCTATCCTGCTATTTCAAGATAAATTCCCCTTTTATTTCCTGCCTTGCTCTATTTGAAATCCTGCCCCTCTTTATTTTACGTTTTTGTTCTCAGATTATTTCTGACAGCAGATGAAGACTTCTACTTTGCAACTTGAAGCTCATCTTCTCCAAAGTATCTCTTCAAAACTCAGTTCTCCTGCTTAATTTCTCAAGAGTGAAATTATTGAAGCATGGGACTGTTTCTAATTTCCACACACTGGAATTATTTCTTAGTTCTCTAAGAGTAAGCTCACTTACATTGTAACTCTATGCTGTATCATAGCAAGAGATGTTCAGCATACTACAGATAAAGGCTTTAAAAAAAAAAAAAGTATGTATTTAAAATAATTATAGGATCCAAGCTTTTATGTTCAGTGTTTTCTTTCTGGTCAGAGAAAATTATTTGAGATAAAATATCCTAAGATTTAATCTTATCATAAAAGATCTTAATGCTTAAGCCTTAATGCGACAATTACTAAGTAAAGCATCACACAGGACCAACATCAATAAACTTGCTCCAAGTTATGGTAAACTACACTGGCAGGGGCATAAATTTTCCTTCATTCAAAAGTAAATTCTGGATAAAAAAAAAAAAATTGATAATTAAGTCTCACTCCTCTCTCCTCTAAAGGCAAACAATGATTTTAAGTGGAAAAACTGAATTTGTACCTATGAGCTTTCCATAAACTTTGGGAACAGAAAGACAGGACAGCACAAGACCAGGACCCAAAGCCTGCTCACTGCAGATGCCAAAGGTTTACTGAAGTAAAATGGATGAGCAGGAGATCCAAAAATACCAACAGGAACTCAAGTAGGAAGCATTTTATTTCACACCAATCACAGAAAGGTCCTGTTTAGGAAAGATGGCTCTGAGTGCCAACAATTCTTCCTTAGTACTCTCTGCAGTCTTTCAATTTGTGAATGATCTATTAAAATTCACTTTTCACCAGCACAGAAAAATAGCTGATAGAAGAAACTTGTTTTCTGGCTTCAGATTCACAAGTGATCCATCTTCAAGTAAAATCTAACATGGCAGAAATGCTTCATTTTTTCCACTTTATCTTGTTCAGTATGACAGAGATGCATGTGTTTGCTGCATAGTCAGAATTCAGGGGCATTTAGTGACTGGCTTTTTTTCACTGAAGGAGAGTAGAAGGGGAAGGTTTAATTTTTTTTTTATTTGTATCAGCATTTTCTCCTTGACTTAGGAAAGCAGTGTATAGGATTGTACACCAACAAAGGCATCGTGAGATAATTAACACTCCAGTTATGCTTTTTTCCTTAACGAACAACATTATCCCTCTAGGAGAGTGGGCAAGGAAAATTTATCACATGAGAAAATAACGCTATGTGAGGTATGCCAAGGCCAGGTAGGGAGATGACTTTTCTCACTTGTTCCTAAACTCCTTTAAAAAACAAGAATGGAATTTCATCCACAGCATAAAACTTCTGTGTGCCCTACTACAGGAGACGTTCTATTTTCCTTGGCATCTCAAAGCTTAGAAGGAAAATAAAATTAAGGTTGTTATAGCTAATTTGTATTGTGGGCTTCCGGATCTTTCTTCTTTGGTCTAAAATAAATCTTTTACTGGAGGGATACATCATTCTTTTTTGTCCTTCTGAGATGAATTATTTCTTCCCTTTTCAATGATTTGCTGAAAAGTTTATTCATAGTTAAGAACTTCCAGTAAACGTTGCTAATGTTTGCAGTGACAGAAATATTTTCTATGGTAAAAATACATTTGACAATTCTAAGTGCTCGATAACGGTAAGCAAACAGGACAAACTTTCATTCTGCAACAAATCCAACAGTAGGATACCATGTCCTACTAGAAAGTTTCTTACAAGGAACAAGCCTCTCTTCGTTCTGATATGGAAACAACACAGCTGAGGACTATAACAAAATGGGATGATCAACAGATTTCTGGTGTGAAATTGCTCATTTTGAGCAACATCTCTAGCCTTAGATATAGGAGGGCAACGAAGATGGTGAAGGGGCTGGAGCACAAGCCCTATGAGGAGCGACTGAGGGAATTGGGGCTGTTTAGTCTGGAGAAGAGGAGGCTCAGGGGAGACCTCATTGCTCTCTACAACTACCTAAAAGGAGGTTGTAGTCGGGCAGGGGTTGGTCTCTTCTCTCAGGTGACCAGTGGCAGAACCAGAGGGCATGGACTTAAGCTTCATCAGGGAAAGTTTAGACTTGATATGAGGAAAAAATTCTTCACTGAAAGGGTGATTGGCCATTGGAATGGGCTGCCCAGGGAGGTGGTGGAGTCACCGACCCTGGAGGTGTTTAAAGGGAGACTGGATGAGGCACTGAGTGCCATGGTTTAGATGATGGTTGGCGTTAGTGTTGGTGTTAGTGTTAGGTTATAGGTTGGACTTGATGATCTCAGAGGTCCTTTCCAATCTTGTGATACTGTGATACTGTGATATAGCATATTATCTGGCTCTAAAGAGAACAATCATATCTTGTCAACAGACTAAAGTTTCTATTTTAAAGGTGAACATGAATTTTATCCATGCCCCAAAGCACTACCATTTTTAATGATGCAACATGAGGAGCTCATAGAACAAAGCTTAAACTGGCACTTTTATGCATACAAAAGTAAACTAAAGTTCTGCCTATATTCACACCATTAAGTACTTTCTTTCACTCTCCTTGTCCCTTATATTTAAGTATACTAGCACATTCTCAAACAGCATTTTTTATTCAAAGTTTAAAATATGGAAGATAACCAAATAGAAGCAAAATGGATAAAAAAAATGCAAAACAAAACAGATAAAATATCTTGCATAAAACAAATACAATGAAAAATAGAACTTTCAGAAATTATTAGTTTCATTTTTCAGGCAATGTTCATATGATCTCTCTTATCTATCTTATCTGGCAGAACCAGAGGGCATGGACTTAAGCTTCGTCAGGGAAAGTTTAGACTTGATGTGAGGAAAAAATTCTTCACTGAAAGGGTGATTGGCCATTGGAATGGGCTGCCCAGGGAGGTGGTGGAGTCACCTACCCTGGAGGTGTTTAAAGGGAGACTGGATGAGGCACTGAGTGCCATGGTCTAGATGATGGTTGGTGTTAGTGTTAGGTTATAGGTTGGACTTGATGATCTCAGAGGTCCTTTCCAACCTTATGATACTGTGATACTGTGATTCACAGACAATGTCTTAAGCATTTTTCCAACTGCATTAGAAATTGGTTGCAAAGATCTACACCTATTAACGCAGATACTCTGAGGCAATTAAGAATGGTAAACAGAAGATGTTAAGATAGTATGATATAACATATGGCAAGAGATTAGACTACTAATTTCCTATGCCAACAGAGGAAAAAAAATTGTTCATATAAATAGATTGTTATTAAAGAATTAACAGGAGGAGGTAGCCCTTTAGGACAATTCAAGTATTTTTTAGTAAGTTTGCAGAATTTGGAAGAAGATAGTATGAAATGAAACTAAGTCAATCTTTGGACAATGTGCTGAGAAAAGCTAATTTTTTACAGATCTCTTAAGTATTTTACACCAAAACAATATTTTGTGAAATTGCCTTCTGGCAGTGACGCAGGGAGCTCCACAATTTCAAGATGCTTCTAAGGCTGCAGTTATCAGACCGTGGCAAGACTTAAAGTGGAGCCTGAGCCTTTAATATGCATACCACAGCCTAACAGTAAAAAAATCCAACATGAACAGCATCTGTCTAGAGGCCCTTTTTGGCCTTCTGGAATAACCTGCAATGCAAACCACAGTCTCACATGCAAGAACTACCACCTAAGCAAAGGGCAACTGAAGAATACATACCTGGAAAGGCAATAAGGCTTAAGAAGAAGTGAAGTTTATCAACAGAATAATGTATAGTATAGTATAGCGTAGTGTAGCATAGTGTAGGTACATATATGAAAAACTAAGCAAAGGCTGTAAGCAGCAACAAAGTCCTATAGTTCTGAGTTTGAAATCCAGCTACAGATATTATTATATTGTCAGATGCAACTGAAAAGAATATGTAATGGTTATCCATTAAACTGTAATTTGTAACACTCTAAACTCTACAATTTCAGAGTACAGGATTAAAACACAGGATTACAATTACTGGAAACCCTCTGTAAGTTCTTCCTTTTTTAAAGTTAAAATTCCACTGCTAGAACAAGGAAATACGCCATTCTACTCATCAAGCAGCCTCAAGATGACCCAGGAAGTTAACTGCCTAAGGCCTTCCATTTACAACATGCCTAATGATATGCTGAGAAATTTTTTGAGAAGTCTGAGACTTTTTCACTGATCCATCAAAAAGACTTTTGCCTGTCATGGCTGCCACATGGAAAACAGTGTGAAGCTGCCCATCACCTACTCAGGTCTACCTTCCAAAACCAACACTTCACAATAACAGTCTCTCAATTTTCTCCTGATGACAATACAAAATATTAGATGCCTCCCTTTTTCCAGAATGAATCAATACTTTGGCCACAATATACGATTGGAAATGGTATGGTAACTTCCTACCCAGGTCATAAACGCAAATCAACATAGGAAAATTTATTGCCTCTATTTAAAAGCTTGATAGGTGATGAAACATCACCTACTGCACATGACCTATCATCATCACTGTCAAGGCATTTCAGAGAACATAAAAATGCACTGGACTCAAGCATTAAAATGCTTGTTGCTTCTCATGAGTTTTAACTCGTGGCTGCCAAGCTAGAAAAACTTGGTATGTCAGAAAAGCATAGCTGTTTCAAGGAAAATGCAGTTTATTTTAGTCTGATCTTAACAATACTACTGTCACAGTTTATGAGACACTATCAGTCTAATGTTTTCTAGGGGAGAATATATGAACAATTCCAATCAAAACTGTGTTAATATTTGTTACAGTACTTTACATATAGTTTCATATGGACAAAATCATAGACATAAAAAAAGAATCATATGAAAATATGGCAAGATATTTTACTGATAGATATTCCTCTGAAACAGACGTTCAGATTTCCTGATGAGGTCTTTCTCAAACAAATTGCCTTACTGAGAATATCTCTCAAAGAGGCATTTCAAAGAACTTTGTTAGTTTCCAAAAGAAACACTTTCAATCCTGCCTCCAGATTCTGAGAAAGATACCCAGAATGAAAATCAGGTTCTTTTCTTTATAAACTCACAAACTTGCCAAAATAGAGGACCACTGCTTTCAGGTGGTTGCATTTTAATCCCCTCCCACAGATCAAAAGCCAAGAAAATCCCACTTCATCTAAACTGCTTCATTGGTTTTAATTTCACTACAATGTAAAAGCAGACATTTTTCCTCTTTAAGTAGATTCTGAACTGAATTTCCAGAATTCCTTAGGTCAGGCCTGACACTTTAACAGAATAGTAAAGAGTGTGTAAAATTAAAAAAATTAAATCAAGTTTCAGCTGATGAGAAAAGAGTTGAAAACTTGCCCAGTATTTTCCTGCTGGGTAGTCTGATTTATTATACAACATATATACCCTAGTAAATATAAACAAAAAGCAACTAAATTTTACTTCACAATTTTGTTAAAACAGTACTCACCAGGTATTCTTTATGTATGAAGGGCAGCACTGGTTTTCCTTAAGTAAGATTAACTAATTACAGACAAAATGCTTGGATTTCACTGACAGCAAAGGACACAGTCCACGATAGTTGAGTTTTGCATGTCTGCATGAATAAAGAGGCACTGCTAGTTTTGGACTCAAATATGTTTCCCCAGACAATAACTGCACAAATAGGAAATAAACCACTATTCATGTCAGCCAAACAGTAAATAAATTGAACAAGAAGCTGAATCCAGGTGTAACTCTTAAAAAGAGTATTGTAACTATTCAAATATATCCTCTGATTCTACCATGAGATCCAGCAAAATACTTTGCAGCCCTGTTAGAAGTGGTGCAGGGATAGAATCTGCTAGAGCATGAAATATTAAGTTGGTGCAAAAATAATTGCCATTTTTAACCATCAACTTTAAAGCAGTATATCTCAGCTTAGAATAAAATTCAGCAATCAAAATTAGACTTGTTTCTTGTTGGCAAAAAAGCTCTTTTCCGGTAGCACAGAACTCTAGAGTCCTGGACCTGACAAATTCTTCAACGGCTTTTTGAACTGCTGTTTGGTCGTGGAAAGCCTTCCCCTGCAGGAAGTTACTAAGATGCTTGAAAATGCTGTAATTCGTTGGGAGAGAGGTCTGGTGAGTAGGCTGGGTGAGGCAGAGTTCCATAGCCCAGTTGATGCAGCTTCTGTAATTTGCAACACATGCAGTCAGGCACTGTCACGGAGAAGAACTGGTTCTTTTGGATTGACCATCACTGAACGTAAATCTTGCAGTTCTTGGTGCATTTTCTTGATATCCTGGCAATACTTCTCTGCTGTGACAGTCTGACCAGGATTCAAGAATTTGTAGTGAATGATTCCACTTGATGACCACCAAACAGTGACCATCATCTTCTTTTGATACAGCTTGGTTTTGAGGAAGTGTTTTGGTGCTTAACTTCAGTCCAGCCACTGCACTGAACACCATCAGTTGTCATACAGAATCCATTTTCCATCATGTCACATTTTTGTTGTGTAAAAGAAGTGCAGAACAGATTTTATAACACTGATTTTTTTTTTATTTTCATTTAGCTTATATAGCACCCATTTGTTGAGCTTTATTTTGATTTTCCAACTTGGTGCAGATGTACAACAACTGTTGAATGATCAACTTCTAGTTCTTCTGCAACCTCTCAGTCGTTTGTCATGGGACTGCTTCAGTAGAGGCTCTCAGTTTTCTGTTGACTACCATAGAAGGACGTCTGCAACACTCCTCATCTTCAAGGTTCTTGTTTTCATTATGAAATTTTTGGAAGCAATGTCAAGCTGTATGTTTGTTGATGGTCCCCTGGAAAAATGCTTTGTTGATATCGCGATCAGTTTCCACTGCTTTATGTTCTCTTTTGAACTTATAAAAAAATTTACTACACAAATTTGTTTTTTCCAATCTCTAATTTGACTGCCTAGTATAAAAAAGAATAAACAATGAAAACAAAATTATAAGCATAAATAAGCAGATTTAAAATGGTATATTGCATGAACACACTTAAATGAAAGGCTAACCTGAAATAAACATTACAATATAAAATTACAAAAAATGCAATTATTTTTGCACCAACCTAATGCTTCCAGGATAAAAATGTGTCGTAGGATCAGGAAGCAAACTCTTCCTTCCTGGTGTGGTTGTTTTTTTGGGCTTTTTTTTTGTGGTTTTTTTTTTTGAAATGTGGTTGTCATGCCAACAGTTACAGAAGAGCAGGCTGCAGCGACAGCAAGTGATGAAGCCCCTTTGTGTCTCACAGCTTCCCTAGGAGGCTGTTACTGAATTACAAATTTGTTCAAGACAGCAGCACAATCTCACTAAATACTGTGTATGTCTTGAAATTATTTTATCTCCTCCTTCCAGACTCAAGTACTTCACCGCCTATTAAGGAGAGAGCTGACATGTGGTCAGTAAACAGACCTTGAGGTATACACCAGATCCTATGGGGATCTGCCATGACCTTAACTAGACTCTTCAGTGCTGGATGTATCAGCTGAGGTGTCAGAGGCTAACTGCAAAAGAAAAGAAGGGCATCCCTTGCTGCTAGTAAAAAAATCTCATTCCTCGGTAACACTACAATGAAAACAGACATGTCTATAGCTACCTTTAATTCCCAAGACACCCATGTTCTGTATCATGTCACTCTCCAAAGGTAACTCATTTATTCAAAGTTTTCACGCAACGTACACAATACTGTTACCTTATTAGTTACAATGACAAAGCCATAAAATGCAAATGCTTATAAACTATCAACCAGCATTTACGATGTTTATATAGTTAAAGATTTCCATGAAAATATTGTACAAGTTTATTATTGCTTCTTCCACAATCTTCCAGAAATACCATTACAGGAAAAGATGAACACTTCAATTCTCAAAGACAATACAAATGTGCTGGTGTGGGAAACCAATGGGTGTGACAAAGGACTATGTTTCATACATACACATAAATGGAAAATAATAAAAAAAAATCAAAAAGCGCAGAATCCACCCATTGGAGAGGATTTTTTATTTTAAACTTGTGTAAGCATATATAGTATGCATATATAGTTATACTACGTATAATTCCTCTGAATAGTCTAGAAAGTAGCAACAGTTCCTACACTTGAATTTGTCTCAATACACTCTCAAGTCCAACTGGAAGCAGAAGTTATAATAAGCATACAATGGAGTCACAGTAGTGACTGCAACATACTGTGAAGAAATCTGACTTAGCTAATTTGAGAACATGTTTAACAACTCAATATGGAGGAAGAGGAAGACCGATTTCTCTCAACAGAATAACAAACCATGTTGAAAAAGCGGTAGCATATGTACCACCCTGACTAGCACAATTTGACCCAACACCATGTAACAATGAAACAATTACTATCAACTAAATGGAGAACTGTTAAGAAATTGTTTCCAGACTAGTCCCTATCAGCTCTGTATCAAATAGACCAGTGCTTTTAGTGTCTTTAGGAAAATGGAATAGAAAGTATGCCTGTTAAATCTCCAAAGAATCAACTAATCAGAAGCTCACCTGAGGACTGGCTTAAAATTCAGAATAATTTTGGTGAAGAAAACTTGGATATCATTCAACAACTGCATATGCTAAATCCTCTTACTAGTAAGGAATGATCACTAATAAAAAACATGATTCTGAAAAACTGGCCAGGAAGTGGATCCACAAAAAAGGATTAAGGGCTTATACTGTATAAAAATTTTAACACAAGTCAATACCTGGAGGTGTTTAAGGGGAGATTTTATGAGGCACTGAGTGCCATGGTTTAGATGATGGTGTTAGTGTTGGGTTATAGGTTGTACTCGATGACCTCAGAGGTCCTTTCCAACCTTATGATACTGTGATACCTTTACTGTTAAGAAAATTAAATAAAGGATTGTGAGGTATAAGTGTCCTAGAAGTTACGCAAAAGAACTCCTCCTCCTGATTCAAATGAGGCTGCACCTGTAATTTTGCTGCCTAGCTTTTGACCAAATTTGCAGAAAGACATCAGTCACATGTAGAACAGCTAGGGGAAAATCAGTGAAAACAAGGAGATCTAGAAAACAGGAACTATGGGAAAAGACACAGCAGTGGTTGTTAACGTTAAGACATGACTGAACAGGAAAACAACTCTTCTATGGCATGAAGAAACATTAAGAAAAGGAAGGTAGCACCTTTTCCTGCATGAACAGAGTGAATAGACCAAGAACTAATTTGCTTAAAATCCAACAACAAAATTCAGATAAAACATAAGGGAAAATCAAACAGTTAAATACATTCTTCTGTGGACCTGTAAATTCACTGCTGGTGAAGGCCTTTAAGAACAGATCAGATGAACAACCATTAGGAATCACATGGGACTGGTTGATTGTGCTCTGAGTAGGAAAATGAAGTAAATGCAGGGTTTTTTCTGAGGGTTTTTTTGGGTTGTTTTTTTTTTTTTTTTTTTAAGAGCTGCCACTTTTGACAGGAAAGCACTTAACATGGATATAAGAGCCCAGTGAAGACACAAAACACATAAGCCCGAGCTAACTTCTCTGTTGCCCTAGTTAAAGTATTCCATCATTAAAAATAATTAGCTTAAAATGACTGCGAGTAGATGCACACTATACTGTACTGCAGGAAAGGGTAAATGCTTTGAGAACCCAGACAGGAGTTTGTTTCTATGTCTTTCTTCTACATTGACTACTTGAAAAATGTCAAGGATCAAACTCCCGTAGTTTCAAAAACTTGCTTAGATTTACAGCTTATGTATAATTAAAAACTTTGCTCCCCTATGCTTGACATCCAAAAGCAGAATTGGGATTAGCTCTCAGCATCATATTGCACCATGCACTCTCAGAAACATGTTTGTATCTGAAGTAGGTTAAGATTTCTACCTGTCTTTAGCAAATTATGCAAAAAACTACACAGTGTATTCATGTTAGCTTAAAGTATGTAATTATTCTACAGCAAAACCTACTCTGTCAAACCACGTAGACTAGTCTTGCATGTACAATACTTTATGTTTCGGAAGAAGTAACATTACTAAATTTTCTCATTTTGAAAAGACCTTCCAAAAATCAATCCTCACCTCTTTACCACTGTTGTTATAACCACTCTGAAAAGGCACATGCGTTGATATACATTAGATATGTATTTTACAGAGGAACAGCAAGAATACTCAAGTATAACAAAATCACGCATTTGGTGTGACTTAAGTTTAGACTTTAAGATCTTATATTCTCATATCATTTATCCAGGGTTTTGATCTCAGTGGTGCCAAGAAATGCTCAGGATTTGGAAATGAAACAGCATGAATAAAAGGAGACTTATATGAAAGTTTCAAATTCTTCAAAGAGTTAAATCAGGTATTTAAAAAAATAATGAAATAAATCTCCCACAGCACAGAAAGCTTTAATATACACCAACTACTCATCTTTTCCATCATAGAAGAATTCTTCATACATCTTAACTATGGTACATATGAAAGCATATAAGGATGCAAGAAATATGTCAAGATCCATGACTATAAATAGCTGATTCAGCATTTAGTAATGCTGATGTAAGCTGCAGCAGTGCAGCTTGAAACTAACTTATGCCTTCAACATAGCAGCATAAGACGGATAACAAGCATATTTAGTCTTTTAACTACTACATTGTGCTCTCTGGTGCAACTCTGCAGTTTTCAAAAACCCACCATAAATGAATAAAATTCAACCGTTAAAAACCCAAACCAATAAAAAAAAAAAGGACAGCCTACCCGCAGCCACTGTTTCTCTGTGAGAGCATCACTGTAGTCTACATCCCTGCGCTGACGGGAACCTCTTCCGAATATTTTCTCTTCTTCTTCTTCACATGTAAGCCGTTCAACTTCAGCATCATCCTTAATAATCCAGGACGGTAATTCATCCTCCTCCATTAGGCGAGGCTTACGCTTGGGGTTTCTGGCATCTTCCCTGCGGCGGTCCATGTCCATGCGCTGCAATGGAGTTGGGAAAGGATAAACGGTTTTATGGGCAAATATTAAAGTGAACCATCGAAAATCTTGGGTATCTAATGATACCGGAAACTTTAAACATCCTTCACACGTGTTCCCCTTCCACATTATATCTAAATACTTCTAAAATGTGACTATAAAAAGAAGCTGCACTTGATGGTTGATTTTCAGTCAAGTTCACGGCTCCAGGACTAGCTCTTAACAAAGCAACTGAGACAAACCAGCACCTAAGTGATACAAAGCACAGTACAAGAACATTGCTGTGTTGTGTTGTGTTAAACAACTCTGGTTTTTGCACAGGTTCCATGGTTTCTTTGCATTCCTAAATGTGATCTGCAAATATTAATCATTCCTTGACAATATCTCCATTCAGTCTTGTTATTATAACTAAAATCAAAAACTGAAAATACACTAGTTCTGTGAGCCTGAATATGAGAAAAAGAAAATTTAAAAGTTAGTATGAGAAAAGGAATCAAGACAGAATTAAGAAATTTAGAGAAAAGCTTGCCTACACAGTGCCAGAAAGCCAAGATGCTTAAACCGCTGAATTTTTCATTATCTTACTGGTGTACTAGACAAAACTCAAAACATACCAAAAAAAACAGATAAGATCAAGTAAAGTGTTAAGAATATTAGAAGGTAATGTTAAGACTTCAAGCTGAAATTGATATAATCACCTACATGAATTTCAGATGTGGTGAGCAATTACCTCAGAGAACAGCTATGGGTTCTCAGGATACATTCCCATTTATGTACTCACCAGTGAGCTGCTTTATAACCCTTCTAGGGAAGCATCCACCTCTCTATTAACTATAAGCTGACCTAGGCTTCTATGGTCTTGTGAATCTCATTTGTAGCCCAAATCAAATATTGGCTTTTTAAGAATCATACAGTACTTAAAAAAACTCAGTAATCAGTTGCTAATTAAGAGAAAACAAACAGGTGGCCACCAAACATTTAGTTTTCACATTTGAAAAACTAATATACACAGACTGGCATGAGAATTGGCTGTAGCATCAGAAAAGGCTACTGCTTTGACCAGTAAACATTTGCAAAAAGCATTCTCAATTATGAGCATACACCTCCCTCATGTGCATGATGCTGCACTAATGCAAGGCATCAGCATTTTACACCCCTGGCCAAGATACAGACATGCCTAGATTCAGCGGTATTATCTATAGGTGCAGCTCAAATCCAGCCAAATTTACTAACTGGGGCCTAATGATGGCACTGTTGAATATGCTGAATCTTTTCTCATCTTCGCACTTCTCAAATACAAGTGTCCCCTAAATACTGCCTCAGGCACAGCATCTTACAAGTGGTCTTCATCACCTTGTCTTGTGCCTTGGATCTCCAAACTTTGTCAAAAGCAGAAGATATATGTGTCTTCAAGTCTGCAGGTCCAGCAACATCCAAAAAAGCAACTATAAGAACTTGTGGCTTTTCTACATCCTTCATTACCCCGGACAATGATGAACGGGATGTATAGCCTTTAGTTTTTTACAGCAGACTTCCCTATTTCAACTTTTAAAGAACATCTCATTCAATCTGAATTAATTTAAAAAAATGTTTCATTCAAGCCAGACATGTGGCTTAGTTTATAGCTAACCTGGCAACCAGCAAGCTGCACTGAGAGATGGCCCAAATTGGATAGATGGGATATATTTCTTTATTATTTAGTAGAGAACTTCACTGAAGTCAGGGATGTCAGACTGTAACAACATTAAGTGTACGAAGTGAAGGGCAAAACTTCATTTTTCCCTTATAACCATATTTCTATCTATAGAATAAAGACTGAACACTAGGACAGTTTATTTTAATAGCTTTCTAAAATAAAAGCATTTGGGAAGGAAAATTAAAGATAGTCTCAGTTAATCTGAGATGCAAGAGATACAAGCAGCCATATGTTTTTTCAGCAGTTACACCACTCAAACCATTTTTATCTCTGGGAAACTTTTCATCCTCTCTTCCCATGTTTTACCAAGCATATATTTCCAAACCAGTTCTACCTTATTTCATTGTAATTAATAAAGTAATTGTATTTACACTGTCCTCAATGAGGCCTAAACACTGGAAATAAAAAAGTCCTATGCTACTTATGTTTATACATAAGTGAAGAACTCTTAAATGCTCACACACTCAAGGATTAAAACTTCCAGTTTAGAAAAAGCATACAACACTGCTGTCCTGTGAATTTGAATGGTTATCTCAAGCTTCCCAAATCATAACTAAAATAAACCTTAAAAAAACCTACCAAAGCCAGTCAGTGTAAAACCAGTAATTTATAGAGTCCATTGCTGCTATATTGCTATTTTCCAAGGAGATAAACTGTATTAGCACAACAAGAGTGTCAGTGAAAAAACCTTCCTTGAAAGGCCACTCTTCCACTGTTTTTCTATCATGAATCTTTACTTAAGTAAATATAACATTAAAATTAACTTAAAAATATGTACAGGAAGAGTAACACTTGTTGAAGCACACTATGAAATCATAAGAATTGTACAGTTCACATTGAGACACTGACTTTTCTCCGAATATTTTCTAAACTTTTTTACTATGTGATCAAGTGTCGTTATTTGCAATGAATGCAAAACTAGGACAATGTGAGGTATGAAGCTACCTGGAACTTCTATGTGTTGTTATGTATGTGAAAACTCCAAAATTCAGGGGAACAAAATCTGCTTATACACATGCTCTTTCATA
Organism: Tapera naevia; assembly: GCA_033556795.1. Classification (NCBI taxonomy): domain Eukaryota; kingdom Metazoa; phylum Chordata; class Aves; order Cuculiformes; family Neomorphidae; genus Tapera; species Tapera naevia. The sequence continues at coordinate 1,569,751 of JAUMJJ010000044.1, read as the reverse complement.
ATATTGCATTTAGCTCTAAAGCTACATTTCAGGATCTATGCCAAACAATACTTCTAACTTGAAATGTGAACACAGAACAGCTTCTCAAGGAATCCATCTGCTCTCGTCTATTGTTTTGGAACTGCAAACTTAATAAACAAATAACTGTTTTTACACCTCTAAGCCTAGTTAAATGAACAATTCAAATGACATTTTTCTCGGATATTGGTTAATTCTGATTATGTAAGTACAACCCTGACAGAGGGAATGAGGCAGCACAGGTATCCTTGATGTTGATGAGAATACAAATCAATCTTTGTGCTCTTTATCTGACTATGTAACACCTGAAACATTGATAAAGACAAACTAAGGCTTTTCTTTTATAATTGAACAATTTACTAAAATGAAAAACGAATACTTTATTAACAATTAAAATTATTTCTTAGTCATTAATACGAAACTTTATTATTTCTATCTCCTAAGGACTTTCAAATCTCTGACTTTCAAAGCACGTTAGCTTTGCATCCTCAAATTTTTATCAGCTACTACCCATTCTTTACTCTCCCTCAAAAACTTTAATGTAAATTAATATGAAAAACATAAATTCAGCCCACACAGTGGCAAAACTGTCTTCACTCTACACCCCTCAACTGTTTTACCGAATGGCTGTTAATAGTCTCCAAACTTGATCCAAAAAGACGAGGCTGTAGAAATTTCCTGCAAGTAGACATAAATTTGTCAGCTGCTTTCAATCCATGGATTGGTTCTTTCCTTCTGGGTCTGAAGGAGAAGTATTGAGAAGCTTTTTCCAACAGCAACTCTACTTCCACAGAACTCAAGGTAATTTCAGCCAATAATTTGACTAGAATTATTCCTGCTGAGTTTTGGATCAAGTGGCCACCTCTCAGTTTCTCTCATGTAAATCACTTTTCACCCGAATAACATTAAATGAAACTTAGCACAAAAGGACTAAACTGGCAAGTCAGCAATTACAAAAGGCACAATCATGCAGGGAAACACAGCTTTGCCAACTGTGCACCTAAACAATTGTCACTTCTGTAAAAGGAGCCCCTGTACACTTGTGTACCATTGCAGTTTTACAGACGAATCCTTGAGAACACAATGGTGAGGGATTAGAAACCTGTGGTCCTGTCAATGGTTGTTTCTATGGATACCACCTGATACACTTCGATTCATGTACATATGAGTGTTTGCTGTTCTGTGTTGCAGAACACAGCAGCCTCCCTAGAGTCAGAGATGAAGATGCTTTACCTTCACTACTTAAATGCTCTCCTGTTTCTGTGTCAGTGACTCTCAAAGGCCCCCCCGCAATCCTCACCACTGCATACCCACTAAAGGTAAGAGCCATACCTACGCTGACATTTTAGCAATTATTCCATCAGCGTTTTAGCAGTACTAACAAAACCAGAAATACTAATAGAAGTGAGTTGCTCATATTTGAATCGCTGTCACTAGTTCTACTTTGGTAACTGTTCAACAGTCGCAGCAGCAAATATGCAGCCAACGGGACCCTTGACAAAAACACCAGCAAACCTCAGTTAATTAGTAAGAAAAAGGCACTATTACTCTTCTAACTTACTATCTTGTAATTGTTCTTGACAACATCCTAGTCCAAAAGGTGGAAGAAATGATATTGAAAAATAGAAGTATACTGTAGAATTACCAAGCCAAATTTTGACTATCAGTTTTGCATTGTAAGTTTCTTAGGTCATATCAGATTCTTCTTCCAGACAGGCACTACTACACTACACTGACCACAAGGATCTCTGCCTTTCTGTCACGTGAGGAACTCTGTATTTAAGCAGACCACCCTTCTTTCCTCAGATAAACAACATAACTAAATAAAGCCTATATCTTAAACACAGTTTTCCAAATGCCAAAAAGGTTAAGACCTTTATTAAAAACATTACAGAAGATATTCTATTTATGGTATCATCCTTACCATAAAGAGATCAAATTCCTCCTCACGTCGAGCAATCATCTGATTCAGAGTCTCATCATCAGGAACCTCATCTTCCTCCTGGTTACACAGATGGACAAAGGCATTATAAAGAACCTATGTGCAACTGAAGTAACAGCCTCCATCAGGTCTGTGGTTGCACTGATCCTCCTTCTCTCATGACACGTGTGAAGTACTCAAAAATGAAACTAATACTTTTAAAGTGTCCAGTGATTCAAAAGTAACGCAAAATATACATAATTAGAATGATGACAGGGCCTTATTACCACCTTCATTAACTGAGAATGAGGAAATGAGCAAATACACAACCAGGAAATTTTGGGTTGTGGTTTTCCTGGGACGGAAGCACAGTTAAGTGTTTCAGTTATAATATACCCTGTTCCACAGAACTCTCTCAGAAACACCATTCCACGTTATGAGGTCTTTGCTGTCAAAGCAAGGAGAATGAAAATTCCTGGTTAAACAAAAAAAAAATGAAAGATGTCATTATAGCAGGAAAAAAGCCCGGCTGAATCCCTTAAACTGAGATGTGAACCTCTGACTTCAGACAAAATGAATTATTTCATAAAAACAGAAAAAAGTTCTTGGAAAAACATTTTAGAACTGTAGAATTCAACTAAAAATGTTAAAACAGTTACAGTATCCACTTTAAAACAATCAAAGAGTCCACAGCATTCGTTTTCCCTCACTGAATTACTCTGAAAGCACATGGTATTTCAAATCTTACAAGAGGTCAATCAAAAAAATAAAACTACAGACTTGTGACTACACAGGGCTTACTGAACCTATGACACAGTATGCTCCAGACCTAGAATTTTTCATAAAAAATTTTTGTACTGAGTGAAATGAGAGTTAAGGGATGTTGCATATAGGATTCAAAAAACTAACATTATCTATCTATATCCACACACCTTATTTTCCCTCCACCAGCAAGACTTCTACACCTCAGAAAATAATACAGTTCTTATTAATGCAATTCCCAATGAACACCTCTGTACCTAAATACTCATACAATTCAAATATGAAAGAAGCAACTGCAAAAATGACAGAGCGCTAGTTGTTCTGTCTTCCAGTCAGTGCTTCTTCAATGTTCAACAAAAAAGGAACTGTAGTTACATACACAGAGAAAAAAAAAAAGTACAGATCCTTTCTTTTATGATCAGTGAACAACCATCATGAAAGTTTCACATGCTTCCTATCATCTAAATCAGAGCAACCTGTGACCTGAAAAAAACATAACAGATCTCACAAGCAGAAGCTGCAACCAACAACAGCATCTGCATGCTTAGCTTAAGCTTAAAGCACGCTTAGCTTGGGAATATTTAACTAGGTGGACACAAAACAACCTCTACTAGATGTGCTAGCCCTTATTTGCAAGTCAAAGTTTTGATATTAATAACTTTTAACTGAGAGATTTACTTTTTCTTGTCAATGTCTCATTTGATGCTGAAATTTCGCCTCCAGTGCTCTTGCAATGAAGAAGCAATGCCTGACCAGTGCAGGATGGTGCAAATTCAATCCCTCTTACCCTCAGCAGCTTCAGCATTTGGGTAAAGTTTTGCATAGTCTTTGTTCACAAAGAAATTTGCTGTTAGGATTCAGACTGCAATACCAATGCTTGCTTTAAAGACTCTTACTGGGTTAAATCTGTGCTTACTTCAGGATGGCAGATGAAGTGTATTTGGACAATACACAAGTAGTAGATTGCTCTGTAGTAATCAATGAAATAAGGCATGTATAGTAGGCCTGAACTACAGTCCTGACTTATGAAACATTTTCAGATAAATGGGGTTTTTTAGGGCTTTGAAAACATAACAAAATTATGTCAATTTCAAGAACAAATTCTCAAATTTACTGAAAATTTGTCTGCTTCAAGTTCACCTATATATTCACATTGCCTGCTTGGGAACTAGAGTACAAATACATCATTTAATTTCTGCATTCACATCCTACAGAAAATTACTAATAAAACTGACTCTTTGTTGCTCTTCTTTAGTTTCTTATGAAAAATATGAGAACAAGAATGCAAAATTCTATCTTACTGATGTACTAGCTTCTTCCAAATGCACAAGATGACAAAGAGTTTACATAAAAGAATTATTCAAGAAGCAAACTCCTTGGTCTTTGAAACTTTACACCACATAATGAAGGATGCCTGGAAAAAGACAGACTAGAGAATCTTCTTTTCAATCAGTGTGCACCATATTCAGATATACAAGGCATACTTAGAGGCAAAATTAGGCTTGATATCTCTTCATCCTTAACCAATACAGTATATTTTTGAGGTGGGAGAAAGGTATTGCAGAGTGGCATTTTTTTGTGTGCATCTTCAGTATAATTCATATATTTATACACTCTCCCAGAGGAAGCTTTCATCAAAATGCTGAACTTCACTCATATTAACCAAATAGTTTGCAGTAACAGGCAAAAGAAGCAGCTCACCATTCCACAATCACAACTCCAGAGCAAAACACAATGAAAAGACAAGGAGATACATTCAGGGATTCTATAACCTCACCTCCCACTACTGTAAAGAAAGACCTGACAGCCAGTTTTAAACAGCCAGTTGTTTCTTGAAGAGGAAGTGGTAACCACAAGCCCAAGTCAGACACAGCACCAGAAAGAAAACAGCTATTTTGCTGGCTTGCCCTAAGCCCAAAGCACATCAATACAGATCTTAACCCTCACCCAGGATGCAAAAGCAGCACAGTAAGCAAGGTCTTTCATGATTGAACCTAGTTAGTACTGGTTGCTCATCATGTCTGAAAATCACATTACCTAGCTTAACATAAAAATTGGATTTAGGAACTGTTTTATAATCTGTTTTGGAAAAAAAATGTTTGTTTGAATACCAAAATTATGAAGAGGTAGAATGGGTTTAAGTTACAATGCTTAATTCTATACCTAGATGTAATCAAAACATTTTCACTATAAAGTAGTACTGAGACAAAAAAAAAAAAAAAAGTTGTTTCTTTGACTGGATAGCAAGAATATGATGATATTTCTAATTTCAAAAGAGATAACAATTAATGTAGCTGATGAAAAAAATGACTCAGTTCTTCCTGAAACATCCTCTTACTGATCAGTTCTAGATAGCTTACCTCATTTTCTTCTTCATGTTCCAATATAGCCTGTAGGAAGGCTCTCCTTTCATGGCTTGAAGATTTCTGATCAAACATTCCAGCCTGAATAACTTTTTGATCTACATTCAGCTTATACTTTGCAGCAGCGAGTATCTTCTCCTCCACACTGTTCACAGTGCAGAGTCGCAGGACTCGAACTTCATTCTGCTGACCAATTCGGTGAGCTCTATCTTGGGCCTGCAAGTCCTGTTGGGTAAATCACACAGTGAGTGATTTCTATGTTAAGTGTGCCACAGAAATCCATCTCTGCTTAAAAGATACTAAAATGCTGAATCCTTTTTGGTATTTGTGGCAGTCCACCACAATTCACATGGTTCACAGATCACATAATTTTTAGTTAACGTATTTAAGAATTAACAACATGTTGCTTCTTTTTCTTCCAGCCAAAGGATATTTTACTTAAAGGTTCATTCTGGCTTGGAAGGCCCTGAGCTTTGAACAGGAGGGAAAAAATAAATCTATTGGCCCTTCTCAGTCACTGTACATGATTTCAAGATGTATTCCACTTATGCACATGTTCTGTACAGTGTAAATGCAATGTTTTTTTTCTTTCAGTTTTCCCTCTGTATGTGTCTGATGAAGTTTTGGAAAAGAAAATTTGCTTTTGCTACCATTGTAAGCTCTTACTTTCCACAATTCTCTTCCCAAGCACTACATACAATGCAGCTGCCTTAATCTAAAGGTGTATTTGAAGTTTGCATTAACATTGAAGATTAATTTATTTATATAATCATTCTCAGAGGCACAGGAAAACAGTAGAGGAAACCGAAGTTTGCATTTCTGAAAATACTCCATGTAAGTGCAATCAGCTTCTTCCTCCACACACTCTCCAACTATCCCCTTTCAGCACATTGCTCATTAAAACAAACAAATCAGTCCCACCTGCAGAAGTGAACCTACGAGCATTGAAAGGAGGCTGAGGGGAGACCTTGTCACTGTTTACAACTACCCGAATGGAGGTTGTAGAGATGCACGAGTTGGTCTCTTCTCCTATGTAACAGGCAATAGGAGATGTGAGGAAATGGCCTCAAGTTCCTCCAGGGGAGGTTTATATTGGATGTTAGGAAAGACTTCCTCACTGAAAGGGTTGTCAAGCATTGGAACACGCTGCCCAGGGAAGTGGTTAAGTCATCATGCCTCGCAATACTTACAACATGTATAGATGTGGCACTTAGGTACATAGTTTAGTGGTGCACTTGGCAGTGCTAGGTTTACAGTTGGAGTCAATGATCTTAAAGGTCTTTCCCAGTCTAAATCATTCAATGATTCTATGATTTTGTAATTTAGCAATCTGCCCACTGAATACTCCAGAAAAACATTCTGTAATTTTTACTGTACTGTAAGTATTTATTGATATCCAACTGCTGAAATATACAGTACTCTGCATTACAGTTGTCTATTAAAGTGACTGAAAGACAACCAAAACCACAAAGAATGAAGCACTTTCTGAGCTGCTTTTAAAACCTCTAAACATAATTGCTCCAAATTTATCAAGCTTTGTTTCAAATTCCTCACAATGGCATCTGTGGGAGTGCTGCCTTGAAAGTTCTACACAGAACTATTTTTAGTTTCACTTCTCTTACATTTTTACACTTGGCCATTGATGTGATTTGCACACATTGGCACAACAGCTGAAAACATACACATATGTATTCCCCCAGACATACAACTTGTTCTTAAAAAACTTGTCTTTGTCACTTAGTGCCTTCTTAGTGCCTAGAAGCTACACTTCTAGCTTTTTTTAAATAAGCTGAAGTGGTTTGATACCCTCTTTTTCTGATCATCCGTACTCACTGCTACTCACTGCACTCTGCACAGCCTTTATTAAAATATTGCCATCCACCTACCAAAGACTCAAAATGGAGAATTCCTTATTAATGTCCTAAGGATTAATAAATGAATACAGTTATACAATTCAAGCAGGTCCATAAGGCCCTTGGCTCTGAGGATTCCCTGAGAGTCAGATAAAATACACACACAGATACTGAATTACTTCACCAATTCAAACTAAAACATTTCCTGATTGTAACAGTTTCCCTAATTCCTCTCAAAGCAGCATTTTATGACTTACAAGGACCTGGTCCTTTCACCCCATGCTAAATCCCCATATAAAGAAGCAACCAAAAAAGCATCATGAATTCTTTGCATATTTCACAAGAAAAAGTAAATAAAAATAACCTGGTGAGGATTCCAGTCACTATCAAAGATTATAACAGTGTCAGCAGCCTGGAGATTCAAGCCTAGCCCTCCAGCCCTTGTACTCAGCAAGAAGATGAAGTACTGGGACCCAGGTTCATTGAACTTCTTCAACAGAGCCGCTCGATCCTCTGATTTTGTTGTGCCTGAAAACAAACAAATAAATAAACACCCTATATCAAAGATGTGAAGTGAAATAATATAAATACAATGCCTGTTGCTAGAGGTACATGCTGAAGCAAAATTTTAGCTCACTTGCTCTTTGCCCTTCCTGTCACAGTTTCCATAATACAGAACACATACTGGCCAAAAATTTTTGCTCAACTACCTGTCACATCTAAGAGGTGGACTTTTAAATGCCTCATTTAAGTATTTCTTTCTGACATTTCAAAAGTGGACTTTAAAACATTTAGTAACATTGTGATACCTTATTATAACTCACATACATTTCAACTGAAATTACTACACACAAACAGAAGTAAAAACTAAGTCCTGTGCACTCTGAATTTCATATACTTCAACAACAGTTTATACGGATCACCTTATGCTAGTCCATTGTTCGCCTTATCTTTTTCACACTCTATCTGTAACTGAAGGACAAAGTAACTCTGCTACTTTCATTCAGGTACATGCATATAAAGATGAAATTTTTCTATTACTGCTGCAAGTTTCCCCTAGCTGGCTGTCAGACAACCACTCCAACCCTCATTCCCCAAGTACAGAGCAAGAAAATAAGAAGGAAAAGCTCCTGGCCTGAGACAAAGGTAGTTTAAAAAAAGCAAAGTCTGTGCATGCAAGTAAAAGAAAATGAGAGGTTTATTTACTACTTCCCAGCAGCAGGCAGATGTCCAGCCTCTTCCTGAAAACCAAGGCCTCAGCACCGGTAATGATTACTTAGGAAGCCAAATGCTGTAATGAGGAATGTCCCTACCTCTTCTTCCTTTCCTTCAGCTTTTACTGATGGGCATGTTGCTTTTGATTATTTTAGGCCAGACCCGGCTCAATCCCAGCCCACTGGCCTTGGGAGCGGAGAGGTGGCTTGGAAAGAAAACCTTGATACTGGGCAAACACTGCTCCGCAATAACCAAAACACAGCAGAGTTATTGTTCTGTTATCAATCCTGCCTAGCCACAAATGCAAAGCACAGCACTACATGGGCTGCTGAGAGGAAAGTTAACTTTATCCCAGACAGATCGAGCACAACCACAGCTAAACTTCTCGCCTACAAAAATCCACTCCCTTCAGAAGCACGACTTGTGCAGCACTCTATGTGAGAAGACAGCTTGACAATATCTACATATATATTACATTCCAGCATGGATAGTATCTGTCATCACAAAACTGGAAAAGAGGAAAAGCTCCTTTCACTAATTTAATGAATTACCTGCAAAACCTTAACGAAGACAAGGAGCTGTATTTACCATAGTACATATTGCTACAGACATTCTACCATGAAAAAGAAATAATTTTAAAATATGTGGTGTAAGGTGATTTAAAACATTTTAAATGTAATACAATTAATCCTTCTTGGATGGAACTGTTAAAACATCTGCAGGCCAAAGGTGCATGGAGAGTTTTGTTAGCATGGTGCTACGTTCTTCAGCAGTTTTGACAAAGACATACTGTGGCACAGACAGACAGCTCATTTGTGGCTCAGTTTCATTACCCCATTTTACAATTGAGGACAACACCACTTCAAGTTTATGTCCATTAATATTTGCAAACGATGAGAATACTTCTTAACATTACTTTTTTTTCCAACTAATACATGAAGCAAAGAGTCAACTTGAAATGCTGTAAAAAGAATATTCAAAACAACCTTAAACTCTCACTTTACTCATGTTCTTTATATTTTTCTTAATCATTACTTTTCTATTAAAAATGTATTCTGATAAAAATTGCTGGCCCTATATAATAGTATAGTGTTGAGATAAATATGCTAAGTAAAATAACCAGTAAGAAGGTCAGAATGAGGCATAGATCAACATGGAAGAAGGCCAAAATGGAAATTTCTTTCAAATAGGTTTAAGCCTCTGATGGGATATGCTATTTTTACTTATTTCCCTTTCAATCTTATTCTACTATGTTTTTAAACCATCTTTTAAAGATAATAAAACATATCTACACATGAAGTACTTGAGGCTACTGACCTTCCTGTAAAATTTAGGAAGAAAACTACAAGTACTACTTTATCTGTCACTGAACTCAACTATCCTGTGGAGAAAGGCAGTCAAACTTCAAATAGGTAGAAATTAATTAATTCTGCAATCTAGATAAAAAATGGCATTATGATGAGAATACTTTCAGACAACTTACACAGTGACAACTGACTGGGACTTCAAATTTTAAACCTTGTTGGAAAAAGTGATCAGCCCCTCCCAGGAACAGACTTGAGTGTTCAACAAAACAATCCCTCAACCAAATAGTTTGCAGGATAAATATATGAAAGAAAAGAGCCAGGGCGATGAAGAATTACTTAAGATTAACTCTACAGAGAGAGACAAAAGTACATCTTGCTCAGTATCTTGTCTGTAAGAACGGGGAAATTCTAATAAGCTGCAGCTTATTAGTGTCTATTACCATAAACTGATAATAAAAACACTTGCAGACTCTTCCTTCATGGAACTGTCAAATACTTTTTTAACCTGTTTATGCATTTTATAGTCACATCACAGCACTGGTGTGCTAGGAAGACACTGAGAAGAGCGCCCAGGTTTCCCATGTCCAAGTTAATGAAGCCTACTGCCTCTTAACTTACTATTTATGCCTTTTTTTTTTTCATTTAGCTTACCATCAAGACGTAGGTAAAGGAAATTTCGAAAGGCGAAGTAGTCTTCCATAATTGTCATGAGTGATGTCATTTGACAAAAAAGAAGCACACGATGGTTAGTAGCTCGTAACTTTGGTAGAATACGATCCAGCAGCTCAAACTTCCCTGAGGCCCGATAAAGTTCAGCTCTGTTGGAGATAAAAGCACAGTAAACACCAGAATGAGCCTGCACTTAGAATACTTTTTAGTCATTATAATGTCAGAATATAACAGAGAGACTGATTTACTTAGGATTAACAAGACTAGTAACCCTCTCCTCGCTTTAAAATTGTTAATTTTGATTAAAATAAAAAAAATTAAAAAGTTATGTGAATTACTGTTTGGAAAGGATTTTCTTGCACTACAAAAACTGTATGGACTTTCAACCACACAGAATACCTTCCCTTTTGAAACTCAATTCTGTTTAACTATTCATCAAAACAAACATTATTCTCAGACAGACAAGCATTTTTTTCAGTTAAGACATTCACCTGCTAGTTTTGCTTTCAACTGGCATTTACCGCAGCTGTTAAGTTTTATGCATTACATACAGGTTAAAAATAATCCCCTTTCCACTAAACCTCTACATGCACAATAGTGAATTATTTCAAATTGAACTAGTATACAGAGATAATGGAAGGAGTTTGACAGAGGATATACTCTTCAGCCCAGGACTGTCAAAACGCACGGCTCCCAGCGTTCTGTTTCTGCAGCATAATGCACATCACACGCCTTGCATATATGACCAGCGCACTGGCAGGAGTGTAGGGACAAGGAGGTGAGCGCTGCCACTGGGTAGAAACAAGGCGCCGGGTCAGATAAAACAAGGTAGAGGGCTGGATTCGGCCAAGTGTTTGACATCCTGGGCTTCAGCCACATAACCTAGGTAATCCTGAACAGTGTTAGGTTGCTTTGACCAGCTGCTCGCCTTCTCTGCTATGAATTCCAAAACAGACTCTTAGTACTGAAATTCAGATCATAACTGTGAAAATGAATAAAACTAAACAGGATGTCTAAATCAGCATCACAATGACATGCCTTACAAAATAAATTTCACATGACATTTTTCTAACCTTGAGCCTGTACTCTCAAAACACAGTTTACCATTAGCAACTATATACTTAAATCCACAACTGACACAGCCTTCTTACATGCATATACACGCAATCAGGAAAACACTAAACTGTTTCCTAAACAGACAAGTAGTCTGATACTCTATTTGGGGGATGGGGGGAAGAGGTGGGAAGGAAGCCATTAACACCTGAACAGGAAGGGGGTCAAGACGAAGATACACACCTTTCCTTTAGAAAGCATCTATTTCTAGATAGTTTCACAGAATTGCCAAGTACAATATTTGTATTTATTTCATCTCAAATAATGGAAGAAATGCTACTTTAATTTGGAATAAAGGGGGAAAAAGCAGAAGGCAAAAAGTAACAAGAAAGAGAAGAAAATCCCAACTAATATCTCTGAAGAGTTACTCCAATGAATTCCAAAACATAAAACACTTGGAATACTGTTACATTTTGCTTTAGATATGTATCCTGTGCCTCCTCTGCCATTTTATAAACTGCTCAAGTTTGCTAGCATGTACCTTATAGAAAAAGAACGTGATATATTAGAGCCAATACGATATTACAAACAAGAGGAAAAACTGAAAGAGTTACCCATTGATGACACCATTTGAATAGCCTAGATGTTCAGCAAAAGACTCCTGCAAAGTTATAAGCAGATTATTACAAACTGTTATAAACTGACTCTTACAATCTACACAGTAATCCAAAATTATGCATTCTTGTATCAATTAAATTAAATACAAGAGAGTTCGGGTTTCAGTTCTCTTATGTTCTACTCTTGCAATCCACCAAGCAACAGTCCTCCTTTTTCCTGTACTACTGTTACTTGAAATTGATGGTTTGCAGAAGTAACTCCGTCAGCATACATTTTACCAGATTACAAATACAGTAGAACCTAATTAAATTATAGTAATTACTAGAAGACCTATTTGCAAATTACTCAATATAATTAACTAGCATACAAGAGTGAAAACAATAATAATAATAATAATACATAGAATCATAGAAGCAATTATTCATTTATAAATGTAGCTACATTCCAAATACTTAGGACACTTCCGATCTTTCAATATATATTATTGTATTTCTCTAGTTTGCATTCTACTAAGAAATGTTGTGTAGATAGTGCATTTTTTGCTGAAAAAAACCAAGGTGGATAAAACAGGACCATTTTGGTTGATACTGCAACAGATCAGCAGTCTGCTAGTCATAAAAGTCCTAAATGTGGCGTTTTGAACAATCATCTCTACATTATAAATTAGGTGTAAGCAGTCTGAGTTGCTCTGTAACACCTTAAATTTTCAAAAACATTTTTTAAAGAAAGTGTCTCAACAAGATTAACACTTTAAAACTAGACTTCATATTACCAATAAAAACCCAGCAGTCAGCCCACTTGTTTCTAAAAATAAATAATTTTAATGATATATTTCAAAAGTGCCCTTTTCAGCACAAATTAAGTGGACAGAAACATTCTCTCCCGCACACATAAGCTTCCGCAGCAGTTTTCTATTATGCTAGCCAGCTGAATAAAAACTCTCAAAATCAAACCTGTCAGTCTTACCTCAATGTGTTGAAACATGTATGGGTGATTGCATATCTTTCTCAATTGCATGATAGTGTTCATAAGAGTTTTTGCCCCACCTTTTCCCTAGGGGTAAAAACAATGCAAATCAAATGATGAATCTGATTTCTTTGCTTATTAGTGAAGCTTTTCAAAGATATTATTAACTGCAGGTATAAAAACAGTTCTACATCAAACCTGAACATTGCATCACTAACAACAAAAAAAAAAAAAAAAAAGGAATACCTGGAAGTAATCCACAAAATGCATTATGTATTTACCTGCAGTATTCACAGGGGGAAGCAGAGCACCTACTGTCCAACATACTACTTATTTATTCTACTTATTACAAAACAATACAAATTCTATCAGGTCTGAACTCTCTAATAGGAAATTAATGTAGCTGGATGCTTTTCAATTCTACAGTGTCTCCTCCTGTCTGTTAACTGGATACATGGGTTTCTTTTTCCAGTACAAGTAAAACATAGGTCCATGGGCAGCTAAAAAGCTGTAGATAACCAAACCCCATGAGTCATCTTAATATTCAACAAAGTATGTTCTCAAAAACTACTCTACCATGAATCTTTTTTTTAGAACCAGAAGAGACTTTAGACAATAGTCAGTTTTGCCAGACTAAACTTTATGCTTAAAAACTAACTGCAACTGGTGGATACAAGTTTGAGAACATCATATCATGTAAACAATGCCAAACACTTGCCGCTTACTCATACCACATTGCTTTGTTGCAACTTTAAGAAAACGTAATCAGAGTGGTTGCAATATTCCAAGCTTACTCTATGACTAATTCAATTTATTTTTAAAATCTCAGCCCAAGCAATTTAGCAATTTCCCACAGTAAAACTACTGAAAAAATATACTATTTGATCATATTATAGACTAGTAATATTCTACTCCTTCCTACAAAGTACAGTGAAATTGTAACTTCCATCTGGAGCAGAGATTTTACATTTAAAGGGGCATTCCACATATCTAAAACTTGTTCCTGTTCTTTTCAAAACTGTCTCAAATGTGCTCCAAAATGCCGTTCATATTTGTTCTAAGAGCCATTTCCTAGAGTTTTTCAGTTTAATGAATTCTCTCTAGTCTGAGCGGATTTAGGTCAGAGCTGTAGAGAGACAGGACTTTGTCCTAACGCAGTAGCTGTTTGATCACTAAACCCAAGTGTTCTCAACAACCACTCTCCTCTGCCAACAACAGGTATCATGGATAAGAGATCCTGATGAGACAGTGTAAGAAAAAATTAAATTAGGAATGGGTGGCAAGGAAAGAAAAATCTTGAAAGCTTGGGGAGAGCAAACGGAGAGGAAGGTGCTCAGAAGACAGCAATTTGCACTGGTTAAGCAAAAAGCTGGGTCGAGGCACAAATAGGGAAAATTGACAAAAGAATCTGAGCTCATGAAAGAGACCAGAAAGGGAAGGAAAAAGAAGACGAAGATTGTGATACAAAACGAAATTTGTAGGACAAATAGTAAATACGCCAAACTACAAAATTATATTAGAAACAACAGAAGAACATAAATTAATATTTACAAAGCACTAGAACTGTGAAAACGAGTTTCAACGTCCAATGAAAAGAAATAGCTTTGTCTGGAGTTTGAATAAGCACGAGCAAAGAAAACAATATGATGACACGAAACAAGGGGGTAAAATAAGATACTGAGTAAAAACAGTCACCCATTGCACCAGTGCAATCTGCAAAAGAGAGTGGAAGGACAGTATGTGATTGCACTGCATCAGTAACATACACATGACAGGGTGCAAACACAAACTGTTACCAGCTGTTAAGCAGTGTCTATTAAAAGTATTTCACATTTATTATAATGTGAAAAGTGTACACACAGAGAAGGTGATGAATGGCAAACTGTTTACTCCATATTAACTAGGTCAAGTCCCACGATAACATAACCAACATTCACTAACGTGTATCTAAATCTGACTACACGACTTTGAATCTTACTGTTCCCTTACAAAAATTTCTCATTAACAGATCTTATTACTTTGAATGCAAGCATACAGTCCCAGCTGGCCAAAACAAGACTTATACTAACAGCTTTGAAAGACAAGAAAAATAACCTTCAGTAGCCAGCAGTGCCACAATTACAATTATTAAGGTAGATTATCGGATCAAACTTGACCAACAGAAATGTTAAGTTTTTTCAAACACTGATGCTTTGCAGAAAGGCCCTGTAATACAGTGCATGCAGTATCTTCTCCTTGTGAACAGAGAGCACAAGCTGCATTCTTGTAAGATAAAAACGTCTGGTAAGAGATTTATTTTCCCACGGCAGACACCTGCAGCAAGAGCCTACATACTAGTTTCATAAAACAGAAATCTTATTGTTAACATGTTTAATTACAAATACAGTGTTCCCCATGTATTTTAGTCTTTCTTTTGTACCTTCTTGTCTTTTTCAGAGCCATCTGTGAGAAGGATTCCCTTGGCTTGCATGTGACGGTATAGGATCTTCTGAAGAGCTGACATATCGCATTTGATCACATATTCCACCTAGTGCAACAAAAAAAACAAAAAAAACCACCCATAAACACACTGATAAAATTATGTCAGTAGTAGAATCTAACTTCAGGATCTTGTCATTCTAAAACACAAACCAAAAATCCGTACCCCTGTAAGAGACTATAAAAGACTCTCTTAGGTGAATGTCTCAACCTTGCTGACACTTGAGACCATAAACCATGCTGGAGTTTTATGGTTGTGCTGGTATCTGGTACGGAGCTACCGAAGCGACTGCAGAGAACATCTTCTGTTTATGCAAGAGATAACCTAATGCCTCCCATTAAGCACCAAGGTGCCAGGGAGCTGGACAGAGAGGCCTGGAGACCCCCAAAGACCTCCCCCACGATGCATGTGTATGATCACCAGGTGGGAGGGATGGTTAAGACACTATAAAAGAGGAGAAACATCAATACCGAGTTGGAAGCGCTCCCCCACCGAACATCGAAGCAGGACCTGTGGGACGCTGCTGGATCCGTGGTGGTAGCTATACTTTCTCTTTCTCTCTTTTTCTTCCTTCAAGAGAACTGTGTCACTGAATCTTTGCAGAGCTTAGCGCAAACATTGAAAAGCCAAACTGTCGATCTCAGAAGGGAAAATGAGGAGTTAAGGGAAGAATTGGAGGAAGAAAGAAATTAGTCATCTCTATTGAAGGATGTTTTAAGGGATGAGTTGGCTGGGAAACGTGATTCAGAGGCCAAGTTAGAGGAACACTTGATTGAACGGGGGATCCGCCAGGTTGCCCCTATTTACCCACTGGAGGAGCTTAGGAAAGTGAAGGCGCGGATTACAGAGAGTCCCTGCCTACGGCCCCTGATAAAGACGGAATATATTTATGAAGATGGTGAAGATCAGAGGCCCTCTATCACAACTAAAGAGGTGCCCTACACTGCCACTGAATTGGTCAAATTAAAGAAGTTCAGTCACTCCCCTAAGGAGTCCGAAACAGAATATGTATGGCGAGTGTCTCTTAGTGGAGGAGATCAGATATTACTGAACATGAGGCCAATAGTTACTGGGGTCCTGGAGTGTTTCTCACCACGGGGGACCAGAGAGCCCCTTGGTCACTGACACAGCGAGCAGCCTACTGGGCAGGGGGTTTGAATCCTCTTGAGAGAGGTGACCCGCTTGCAATCACAGGAACGGTAGATCAGTTGGTTGAAAACATACAAAAGGCGGCTTGTTTACAGATGATGTATGACCGCAAATTGACTCCAAAACATGAGTCCCCAATGATGATGCCAGTGGATCCGGAAAGAATGACCCCCCGATTCGGAGACTCTACGAATCCTTGAAGCCGATAGGCATACAGTTACAAAGTCAAATCCGGGCTGTGGGACCATTAGATAAGTTAGAGGCTACTCTAAGCTCCTCACCACCAGATAGTTGACACCAGAGAGTCTGGATGTGGGGGGAGATAGCCCAGGAACTTATAAATTACAGCCAAAAATACGATCCCATTAATGTCAACCCCACCCCTAATAAGGGAGTCCAACAACTAGATATAAAACCCATTTCCCCACCAAGACAGTTTGAATCCACTCGTGGGAAAACCCTGAATAATACAGGCCAGTCACGAGTTCGTCGTGGTCTGTGGGCTCTGGGTTGGCAGAAGGGGATACCTAAGAACTTGATGGACAGACTCCCGACCCCTGTACTAGAAAAGCTGATTGCGAAGTGGCCGGACAGGCCCGTCAGATCTGGGGATGGGAGGGGTATGCAGTGTTCCCCTGTAACTAACAGGGAGGATTTGCGGCGTTCTTCTGTAACCCCTCCAACTGCTCCCCGCCTTGCCAGACTCAGACAGACTGCAGGCAACACCATATAAACAGTCGGGAAACTAGATGTCCCGCCCTCCCGGGGTGAGTTGGGGGGCGGAGCCTGGATGTTTATTAGGCAACTCACCAACAACGGGAGGGGGGACCTCTTGTTAACTGCTATTGTTGGTCCCCTTCAGAGACCAGTCTCTTTGCTGGTGGACACTGGAGCCCAAATCTCAGCACTTAGTTGTGGTGATGCTGCCAGCTGTGGGGTTTCAATCTCTAAACACCCTTTGCAGGTGGTGAATGCCCTCGGGCAGGCACAACCAGTCTCCACAGCCATGGTCAGTATCCTTTTGCCCAGGGATGAAAGCTGTATAAGAATCCTAATGGCAGTGGGGGAGTTTCCATTCAATCTATTGGGGATGGATGCTCTTAAAGGGCGTGTCTGGAATGACAACCACGGCCGACAATGGTCATTTGGTGTGTCTGCACTGCATGTCAGGTTACTCCAGGCTGCCCCTTCCCCTTTCCAAACTGACCAATGTCAAGCCTTATCCTCTCCCCTTGGGTGCCAGGTCAGGCATTACCCCAGTGATGGAGGATCTGAAACAACGGGGAATCATGATCCCTAGTCATTCCCCTTACAACTCCCTGGTGTGGCCAGCGAGGAAACCTAATGGGAAATGGAGACTGACCGTAGACTATCATAGATTAAATGCGAACACTGGCCCTCTGACAGCTGCTGTACCTAATATTGCTGAGCTTATTGCTTCAATCCAGGAAAGGGGCATATAAGATTATGGCCACAACTGACATTAAGGACATGTTCATTAAGGTCCCACTCCAGACAGAGGATAGAGATCGTTTTGCTTTCACCTTTGAAGGTCAGCAATACACCTTCACAAGGCTACCACAAAGTTACAAACACTCACCCACACTTGCCCCATCATGCCTTGGCCAGGGAATTGGAGATGATACCCAAAGAAACGGGGACAGAAGTCCACCAGTATATTGATGATATTCTGGTAGGACAGGAACAGGCTGAGAAGGTACGAATCACCCGAGATGATATAACCTCACATTTAGAGGGAATGGGCCTACAGATTCCTCCTGAAAAAAATGCAGGGACCTTCCCAGGAAGTTAAATTCCCGGGAATCTGGTGGAAAGGCGGAATGGCGTGCATCCCGTCAGACACTCTTTCCTCTCTAGAACAGATTAAGATGCCCGAGTCAAAAAAGGAGCTTCAACATGCTTTAGGACTGCTGTTATTTTGGAGAAAACATATTCCAGACTCTTCTATCATCGCTTGCCCCTTATATGACTTACTTAGGAAGGGAGCGCAATGGCATTGGGCAGAGGTGCACCAGGAGGCCTTATGACTACTAATATTTGAGGCGACGGCTTATCAGGCCCTTGGCCCACTTCACCCCTCAGATCCCATCCATATTGAGTGGGGATTCTCCCAGTCGGGATTGTCCATCCACATGTGGCAGAAGGGGCCCGAGGGACCCATGAGACCTGTTGGATTTTATTCCCGCAGTTTTAAGGATGCTGAAAAGAGATACACAGTCTGGGAGAAAGGCCTCTTTATAGTTAGCCTAGCCCTGAGAGAAGCTGAGCGGACCATCCGACAGCAGCCAATTGTGCTTAGGGGGCCTTTCAAAGTCCTCAAAGCCGTACTAGCTGGAACACCCCCCCCAATGGGCTGGTACAAAGGGCATCTGTACGGAAGTGGTATGCACAAATCGAACATTATGGTGAGATTTTCCAAGTGTCAGAGGGTACCCCAAAGTTGCTGGCTATTCAGGATTTGACTGCCAAGGAAGAGGATGCAGAGCTCCCCCAGGTGATACAGAAAGCTCCTGCTTTCCATAGCCAGCTGCAGAATGCGTGGTTCACAGATGCTTCCACAAGAAGAGAAGGAAAAGTGTGGAAATACCGGGCAGTAGCCCTCCAAGTAGACACTGAAGAACAGGTAATCACTGAAGGAGAAGTTAGTGCTCAGGTAGGGGAATTGGTGGTTGTGTGGAGTGTTTTTCAACGAGAGGCTCAGTCTACCTATCCCATCTATATCTATACTGATTCTTACGTAGTCTTTAAAAGATGTACAGAGTGGCTCCACTTCTGGGAACAGAACAGGTGGGAAATAAACCGAATACCCATATGGCAAAAGGAGAAATGGCAGGAAATTTTAGCCATTGCAAGACAGGGGACATTCTTAGTGGCTTGGGTAGCCTCTCATCAGGATGATGGGTCTCCCGCTAGCCAGTGGAACAATCGCGTCGATGAACTAGCCAGGGCTCCCCCCTTACAGACCATCCCAATGACAGAGGACTGGGAATGATTGCTACAACGGTTGCACATTAAATGCAAACACACTGGAGTCAAAGACCTCTATAGTGAGGCCCACGCTAGAGGCTGGCCTGTTACCAGGGAACAACGCAAAACTTGTATTTCTGCCTGTGAACAATGCCAGACTCAGATGGACAAGCATCCCCTGGAGGAGGACCCCTTACATTTAAGAGAAGGAAAAGGTTTATGGGATGCCTGGCAAATAGACTATATTGGCCCTTTTCAAAAAGGTATGTATTGGTAGGAATGGAAATTGTTTCTGGGTTAGTACAAGCTAAAGCATTCAACAAGGCAACAAGCAAAAATGCTGTTAAAGCCCTAAGGGAATGGTTTGGTACCTTCCCCAAACCACAATCAATCCAGTCAGACAATGGCTCACACTTTACAGCCAAACTGGTTCAAGAGTGGGCTGCATAGGAAGGAATTTCATGGGTATTTCATGCTCCATACTACCCACAAGCAAATGGAATTGTGGAAAGAACAAATGGTCTCTTAAAACGCTTCCTCAGACCAGAAGAGTCAGGATGGGCTGAATGGTTGTGGGGGGCTGTGACCTGTGTTAATGGTCGCTGGGGGATAAATGGATGTCCAAAAATCACGGCATTTTGTCCAAAAGCTCCAACAATCATACCGGCCTCACATGGCCCTGATCATCCCAGCAACCCATTACATTTTCCAGGCCAACCAGTACTGGTGAAACCCCCCACTGTGGGAGCAGTACCATTGATATTAGATACTCCATTAAACAAATATGCTTGGAAAGCCAAAGATGCTAACGGAA
Source organism: Tapera naevia (assembly GCA_033556795.1). Taxonomy (NCBI): domain Eukaryota; kingdom Metazoa; phylum Chordata; class Aves; order Cuculiformes; family Neomorphidae; genus Tapera; species Tapera naevia. The sequence continues at coordinate 1,549,576 of JAUMJJ010000044.1, read as the reverse complement.
AAGAATATAAGATTAACACCAGGTGGATTATTCCACCTTACTAATAACAACCTTCTTCCGGTTCCTCAGAGAGAACCAAGTCCATTTTTCTTTTCCAGATGAAATTCCTGCAACCCGCCTGAAGAAATACATGAAGATTTTAATTATCTGCATGGTTTTGTCAGCGATTTTGTTGATTTTTATAGGATGTTTAGTATACCATCGCAGGCATTGTTTTGGTCGACCACTGTCATCCCCTTTAATACTTGGGGAAACTCCTGTGCCTCCCTTTTCAGCTCGGGGTGGCAAAATGTGTTTATGGCTCTAGGCCAGCAGGTGGCTAATGCTTTTAATCTAATTGTTGGGTATGTGGGAGCCATTTAGGATTTGAAGAGTGGCCATGGACACCAAAACCGATATCCCCAAAATGGCTCGTGAGCAATCTAAGTGATATAACCATTGGTAATAGTTCGTTATATTGGAATGAGGAGACAAGACCATGGAACATCCAAGTTCCAGGAAAGGGGGAATATTGTCTTAATCCGAACAACAGCAATGGAGTTTTTGTGGGTCATAGTGTGTGCAATTGGACATTTGTGTATGGAAATCATTGTATTATCCCAGGGTGCCAACCTATCAACTGTTCAACCTATAATCACCACTCGCTCTCTGTCGAAGGTGACATATTATGGTGTCTACTGAGCAACACCACTGATGAAAAACTCATCCCTCGCAGGCAGAGCTGGGCATGGGTCAATGAAACTGGACATGAAAAACGATTCGATAGTTTTTGGTCTAGTACCAATCTCACAGGAGCTGTGATATTAAAGGAATCTAACCCCTTAACTTGTGCCCTGAGTGGTGTAACCAACCAGATAGTGACCATTCAGTGTAACTACAGCAGTCCTGTAGAAGCATGGAAATGTGATCTTTGGATTAAAGGGAAAAAGTCAAACAATCGAATCAAGCACCCTTTGGGCTTAAAAAATACCACTTATTTTGAAACTCCTTGTAATTCCGATTTAAGACAAAAAGGGGATGGATCATTTGTGAATGGAACTTGGGCCCTAAAAGGTCATTACTGGATTTGTGGCCATCACGCTTATTGGAAACTACCAAAAAATTGGAGCGGAACGTGTTATGTAGGTTACATACATCCCTACTTCTTTTTGTTACCTGGTCGAAGTGGAGACAGCTTGGGAGTTAGAGTATATGATGATTTAAGGCGAAGCAAACTATCCCTTTCTACCCATCCTACAGGAGCAAGTGGTCAGAAATGGGGAAAGAATGACTGTCCACCTGAGCGAATTATTAAGCATTATAGGCCAGCTACTTGGAACCCCAACGAGCTGATTAGTGGTGCTCGAGAACCAATTTATAATTTAAACCGTATTATCCAACTACAAGCTGTATTGGAAATTATTACTAACGAAGCTGCTCATGCCCTGGATTTATTGGCAGACCAGGCTACCCAAATGAGAACTGCAATTTTACAACACCGAATGGTTCTCGATTACCTGCTAGTAGAAGAAGGGGGCGTTTGTAGAAAATTAAATGATTCTAATTGTTGTTTAATGATTGATGATAATGGAGACGTGGTCAAACAAATAACCTCGGGAATTAGAAAATTAGCCCATGTCCCTGTCCAAACTTGGGAACCCCATTGGGAGGTGGATTTGTTTTCTTGGATCCTGGGTGGGCCATGGATAAAGCAAACAGTGTTTTATTTCTTATGTAGCTTAGCTTTATTCTTGTTTTTACCACGTGTCATTCCTTGTTTCATTTGATTAATCCAACACGTAGTATCTAATATGCAATTTGTGTCTAGTGTTTCACCCAATGGCATCAAACAGATACGTGCTGTTCGCCAAACAAAATCAGCAGGCATAAGTATTATATAAAAAACTTTGGGGTTTTTTTGTTTGTTTGTTGTTGTTATTTGGGGTTTTTTTTTTCCTTTTTTTTTTCTGTTTATGCAAGAGATAACGTAATGCCTCCCGTTAAGCACCAAGGTGCCAGGGAGCTGGACAGAGAGGCCTGGAGACCCCCAAAGACCTCCTCCATGATGTCTGTGTATCATCACCAGGTGGAAGGGTTGGTTAAGACACTATAAAAGAGGAGAAACATCAATACCGAGTTGGAAGCGCTCCCCAACCGAACATCGAAGCAGGACCTGCGAGACGCAGCTGGATCTGTGGTGGTAGCTATACTTTCTCTCTCTCTTTCTCTCTCTCTCTCTTTTTCTTTCTTCTCTCCTTTCCTGTTCCTCTCGTCTCTTTTGCATAGTTTATTATAAACTATAATGTTTGATTGTGACATTTGACCTTGTTTATGTCTTAATTTCGCCCTTGGGATCATTTCAAACACTCTCAGATCAGTAACGGATCAAGACAACCCCCACACTACATACGATTTCAGTAAGTGGCAATCCAAGTGCAAGCAGAGTAATGAGCATCTGAGAATGTAACCACACAACTGCAACTTCTTCTGTGGTTACATTCTCAGGATCCAACTGTCTAACAATAGTTGTGACTCTTTTTTTAGATGTGTTTCATTCTCAAAGGACACTATGAATCTGACATTTGAAGTAGCAAAGTCACAATAATAATTGTATTCATAACATTATAAAGATGAGAAAAAAATTTTAAAAAGCCTTTCCTTTGAGTACTGTCACTACGCATCTGTACAGAGCTCTTCATTCATTCAGCCAGTGTCAAGTCAGATCATAACACATCTCAAAAAATCATTCTGGCATGGTTTTAACCCAGCTGACCTTCATACCAAATTTTCCCTAGTGTGCTTTCAAATTTACTTTTTGATTTAGTTGCTGCTGTTATTCTGGGAAAGGTGAACTGGAAAAGTAATGCAAGATTGCAGAGGAGAAGGAAGAGGGGAGGGCCTGTGGAGAAGATGAGTTACCCAGCATAGTGGCAAGTTTACATGGCAAGGTTTTCGCAGTCAAGAGGCTAGACGGGTGGCTTCTGTGAGAAGCTTCTAGAAGCTTCCCCTGGGTCCAACAAAACAAATGCCAGCCAGCTCCAAGGTGAACCCATCTCTGGCCAAGTTTGAGCTCATCAACAATGGTGGTAGCACCTCTCTGAAAACATAGCTAAACAGGGGAAAAAAAATGCTGCGCAACAGCAACTGTAGCCAGAAAGAGGAGTGTGAATACATGAAAGCAACAACTCTGCAAACACTGAAGTCAGTGAAGAAGAAGGAAGTGGAGGTACTCCAAGTGCCAGAGCAGAAACTCCCCTTGCTCCCTCTGGTCCAGGAAGGTCCACAGTGGAGCAAGTGGATGCTCAAAGGAGGCTGTGATCCTGTGGGAAGCCCACACTAGAGCAGGGTCCTGGAAGGACCTGTGAACCCATGGAGAGAGAGGAGCCCACACTGATGCAGGTCTTCTGGCAGGACTTGTGACCTCACGGATGACCCGTGCTGGAGCAGTCTGCTCCTGAGAGACTGCAACTCATGGAAAAGATCCACGCTGAAGCCTGTGGGAAGGACTCATATTGGGTAAGTACGTGGAGGACTGCCTTACAGGCAGGGGAAGACCATAAGGAAGAAGGAGTAACAGAGACAATATGTGATGAACTGACCGCAGCCTCCTGTGGGGGATGAGGTAGAGAAAACCAGGAGTAAAGCTGAGCCCATGAAAAAGGCAGGGGTAAGACTTAGTTTTCTCATTAACCTACTCTGATTTGATTGGTAATAAATTAAAATAATTTGCCCAAGCTGAGTCTGTTTTGTCCATGATGGTAGCTGGTGAGTGATCTCCCTGACCTTGTCTTGACCCACAAGCCTTTCATTAAATTTTCTCTCCCCTGCACAGCTGAGGAACGGGAGTGACGGAACAGCTTGGTGGGCACCTGGCTTCCAGACAAGGTCAACCCAACACACTCAGAAATAAAAACAATGATCTTTCCAATCAGGAGAGAATTTTATGTTCTGAATTCACTAACAGCTATAGTTGGTCAAAACTATTCATTAAAAAAAAAAAAAGAAAGAAAAAATGGGGAATTTCAACACGACACTTCGCTCCTGGAATACTAAAACAGTGTCATTGTGACTGCTTTATGTCTTTCAGCAGCCTTTTAAGAACTTCACTGAACTAGCAAAGGTTCTACCTGGTACAAGGAGGATGGGACAGGACAGAATCTAATTTTCAGTGTATGACTGGCTCACTAAAAACCTGAAACCAGACAACACAAGTTGCACATCTTATATGAATGCTTACAACCAGAATTAAAACTGTAAGACTGATCAGGAATCCTGAGACATAGATGATTCAGGTATTCAGTCCTCCTCAGTGGCCAACTTCCTTTGCAGAGTTATAAACAAACAAACCACAGCAATAAAGATGCTAAAGAAGTCCTCTTCTGTAAAATAAGTCTAAAAACAAACATTATGTAATGCATAACAGAAGTATTAAACCCCTTCCACAACTCCTCTCATTGCAAACCTTTTCTGGCAGTTGGGACTCAACTTCTTTCTTCAGTCTTCTCAGCAAGAAAGGTCGGAGCACTTTATGGAGACGACGGATGATCAGAATAGTTTCTTCCTCATTTAAGTCCACCTACAGAAGTTTATAAAAGTCACTACAAGGCAATTCAATATATTAGGTAACATCTTCTCTCACATGAAAGTTTAAGCACATGTAATAATTACTTGTATGTTACAACCAAACTGACTCCAAGCTAGTATTAAAGTTTTTTGACAATATAAAAAAAGCGGCTTTTAGTTCCATTATTTCCCTAAGTAACAGGGAGAGTTCAAACACTAATCCTTCTGTATAAGTTCCTTTCTGTTTTCATCTTAGCGGTTTGTATCTGATGTTTAAAAAAAAATGCCACAGTACCCTTTCTCCAGTCATGGCAAATGGAGCGTTGAACCACTGCTCAAAGGTGCTACAGCTCTTGAAAATGGTTGGCAGGAGGAAATTGAGAAGAGCCCAAAGTTCAGGTAATTTGTTCTGCAGTGGAGTCCCAGTCAGCAGTATTCTCCTTGGGGCCACATAGTGAGTATTCAAAACCTGAGTCAGTTTGCAGTGATGGTTCTTCATCCGATGGCCCTCATCTACTATCATGTATTTCCATCGAATCTGCAAGACAACGAAAAGTTGGCAAAGTTAGAGTGGGTCAGACCTAGTCAAATTCCTGCCAACAGGTGTGCAACAAAAATATTTCAAGCCTGAGACATGAGTCATTCTGATTTATGAGAAAAGGCAATCAAGTACTCTCCAAGTACTGGTGCCCTTGCAAGTAGCAAAAATAGCTATGCTGAATTCTTCACGTTTCTGGGAAAGAAATTATCTAGGCCAGAACATGGTCCACATGGGAAGAAAGAGACCATATAGACTCCAAAGAAATCTGTTTGCAACAAGAACCTTGACAGGAAATAAAAGCATTTTCAGACAACATAACTACACTCACAGACAACTGTAACCCTGAACTTTGTTTTGTTTCATTAATCCTATATTTTTATTCAAGAACAAAACAACACAGTTATAATCATCTCAGTTATTGCATCGTCAAATAAAATTTCTGTTTCTCAATGTGAACACCTTAAGCGCAGTCACAGACTTCGGAAGTTGCTCAGGCTTTCTGTTACCACCTGTACTATGACATGGGCAGTCAATACATGTGCCACACTGACCATATACTAGGAAGACCTTGGTTTGTACTTTCATAGGTGCTAATTCCACTTCCCAGGACAGGCTGAATGTCATAGCATTGTCCTCCCTACTTTATAGCAAGAGTCAGGCAAAAACTAGAAGGGAAGAAAAACTCTGCAGTTTCAAACTGTTCAAGTGTTCAGAATTATGCTAAGAAAAGGCACTGGGTTTGTATCAGAGAGGAAAAACAAATAATCTAAATATGCAGTATGTAATAGAATGAAATAAAGTGAAAATTAACAATAAAGTGACAGTGTGTAAAAATACCACCTCAGTCTGCCTTGTGCATACATGAAATAGTCTTACAAGCACACTAGCTTTCAAATTAATTCATTATATCTGAGGCAAACCTGCCGACAGATAATAAGCCTGTAAGAACTTGTCATGCGTACTAAAGAGTTTCAATACCAAATTCATTGTACCAGTAACTATTTAGTCATTTGGGGAAAAGTGACCACATACCTGGAAAGACTCTAATAAGAGAGAGCACCAGGTCAGAAACAATGGAAAAAAATTAAAGCCAGGCCTGAAGATTACATTAAATGCCATGAAGCAAAGGGAAGAAAAGTCACATTTTCCTGAAGACAGGCAGGTATACAGCACTGACAGAACTGCACAGAGAAATTAAGTCTCTGGATCACATTCAGGAAAACCCTGGTGTTTACAGGGAGAAGAGCCTGTGACTCAGAAGCCCAATCATAAACAGAGAAATAGAAAAGTAAATGAAAAGTTTAACTTATTGAAGGACCGCAAAACAACTCAGGATTTCCTTTTAAAACAAAAAAGTGGTTTGTACTATGCAGCATTTGAAAGTGTCTTGAAGCTCTTACTGTTAAGAGATTACAGTCAGTACTACCTTAGCAAGGATATGTTTGTCCTTTATTATGTATTCATAAGTAGTTAAAAGAACATTAAATTTTCCACTTCGAAGCTGAGGAACAAGTGAGCGGCGCATTGCAGGTGTACCCTGAAAAACAGAGAAGTGAGCAGTCACTCTTTCTTCTGATGAAGGAATTAGCAGACACAGAGCAACCACACAAACTTGTAATCCTACAGTACTGCAAACAATATATTGATGCATTTCAGACTTCCTCAGAGAGGCTTCCCTAAATGGCTGCTAGACTGTAAAGCTTTGTTCATAGGGCATTAGAAACATGTAGCTAGCAGTCTGGTTTCCTATAAATTGCCTGGCCATACTACTACCACAGTAGCCAAACAGCATAGTCTTCAGCTATGTATAAGATGTGAAGTAGTTATCATTTGTATTATTCTTATCAGAAATCTTGCAATGTGAAAATTAACAATTTTATTCTGTATTTCACTATGTGAAAGTAACTGCAGTTCATTACAGCCTTCTTAGTATGATTAACTCTCACTGCTTAGCACCTGATATACACGACAAAACTTCACAAGCAGTTCAGAAATGCATGCAGAAGCAGAGGAAAAACTGTTTCTAATTCTATTCTCATTTCTACTCTATAATCATATAAAAAGCAAATCAAACCTTGTAGGATATCTTCACCACAGAAGGAGCCCATTTGTCAAATTCGTATGTCCAATTGGACAAAGTCCTATCAAAGAGATTATAAAGAAAAAGTAATATTTCATTATTTGCAGGTCAAACTTTATAAGCATTTTTCAAGTGATTTGCCAACTTTTCAACACATTTCATGTAATCGACCCCCATAATTAACAGTATGTTTAAAAAAATGTACTTTACATACTGTAATAAAATACAAGCATCTCAGAGAGAAGTAAACAAAAAAAAGTCTGACATCAAAAAAAAGTCTGACATCTACTTTTGGCTCATATTCAGAGGCCTCTCTGAAACCAATTCAGAGTAGCACTTTACACTTTCCTTTGTATTTAGGAGCATATTAAGGATAAGAAAGATAACTGAACAAAAAATAGATTTGGAAGTTCTTTTATACTAATTATAATTCAAAAAATGATACTACGACTTTTCAAATACAGCCTTATGAAGTTAATAATAGAATTAATCAGCATTCGACTAGGGTAGAACTACTCATAGTGCCACCCAGTGCCACTACACTGGTCCATTTCTGCACTGTTTCTGCTGTTTAGTCAGAACAAATATGTTTTTATGTCTAAGCTAGTTGTATCATGATACAGGATTAAAAAGTAATCTTGAGGATTTTTGGTTCCTTTCTTTTTTTTTCTCCGTCTTATTGGACTTGCAATGGAAGCAATCCTAGCTAGTAAGAAAGAGCAGGGAAAGGTGGCTTTTAAAATGTATACAGGAAAGAAATTTCAGCTTCTTTTTTATAGAAACTAAAAAAATCATTACACAGTATTTAAAAGAAAATGGATTTTTTTTATTGTGCCTGTGTAAAATCTGACATTAATAACCTTCTCCCTTTATTTTTAACATTTTTTTACTTCACAGATCTTCTCCTAGGCACTGCTTTTCACACTAAAGCTCATCTTTTGTATTGACACAACCAGGCACAGCAGTGGTATTTATGTCAATTAGTTACTGCTGCAGCACTGCCAGAAGACCAGATACCTCAAAAGAAATCAAAAAAAGATGGTTATGAATAAAATTTATTCTAATCCTGTAACACATTTCCATGCTTAGCACAACTAGTGGACTAATTATCTAATGACAAGGCCACGGAACTTCAGCCCAGCAATCAAGTCACTTGCACACAAAAATAAGTAAACAATCCCTCAATACCCTACATCAGTTTTATAATGCTTGACAGTTTTTAAATAAAACACAGCACTACAATCACTGAACTCCACACCTCACCTCTGGTGAAAAGAAAACGCATTAAAAAAAAAGTATAAAACAAGCAGCAACTCAGAAAGCTAAGGAAAGGCAAAAGGCAGCAGCACAATAAACAATAATAGTCTGGACACTTGACCAAGGCGTGAATATTACTCATCAAGGTTACATCCACAGTTGGCTGTACAGTACTCAAAAGATGATCCAATCTAATTAAAGCACAACTACTTGGTATCAAGTGTGGTGCCAGTTATTTAAAGAATCAAGCAACAGATTTTTAGTATCACATTAGAAACTTGAAAAAGGAACCGCAGGCATGTAAACGTTGTATGAAAGAAATACCATCCCCCCTCTTGTGGCTTTAGAGTGAATTACAGTAGACTACTCAGCTTGCCAGAAGAGCAGACAGTGAAACTAAGGGAATCAAGCACTCTCCAATCCAGACAACTACCTGGGAGAAAATGATCAAAGAAAACGTTGAATACATCCTCAGTGTGAAACCACTGCGCACCTCATCTTTTCATAAGATGAAAAACAAATGCATTAAAATAAACCAATCTGCAATGCTTAGAATTATAACAGCAGAAAGAGATACTTTACTTACGAAAGGGGAACAATAATCAGATATGGGCCATTGAGTCTTTTATGCTCCATCAGATAAGTGATGAGTGCAATAGTCTGTATTGTCTTTCCTAGACCCATTTCATCAGCTAAAATTCCATTCAGATTGTTATTATAGAGTGAAACCATCCATTCCAGTCCCTGGAGCTGAAATTAGAAATAATAGTTTCAGTTACTTAAAATCCACACAAATAATTAACACCAGTACTACAGAACCAAGGTTCTGATATCCTGGCATACTTAGACATCAGATTTTCTTTAATAATACTATGCACATGGGCATCCTTGGCTGTCTTTTAACACCTTTCCCCCACAGACAACCCCAAAACAAAACCAAGACATCTTTCTGGTAACAACTATACGGAAATCACTCACATTTAGCAGAGTCCGTAACATAAAGTCAGATTCCATAAATGGGTTTTATTTGTATGGCACACAAATCAACACAGACACTCACATGTAAGGTTAACACTGCAGGAGTCTGTTCTTGTTTCAGCACTGCCAAATGTTAAATTTTCTGTGTACATTTTCTACTATTTGCCAATGTCAATTAAACTCTTTCAAAGCCAAACCCATCACACCTGTGTAAAACATGCAAGCGTCACACTTGCCAACCACATCAGTGGTATGCCAAAGCTCTTGTAAAACATGTCCATTTAATGTTTGCTGTCCATACCTCTACATGTCAGAGCAGGCCCCTTGTGTGTAAAATTCCAGAGCTGGGAGGAAGGTAAAGTACTGTAGCTAACAAATGTCTACATAACAGAGTTTCATACTCCAAGAAGTACTGCTAGAAAGCCCTAGCTCAGATTATGCCTTCGTCACATAGGCTTCCACATACATGTGTATCACATTACTCAAGCAAGTGCGAAGTGTTTTTGCTCCCAAGATCCTTTTGGTGTGCCTCATGCACAGAGGCAGAAATAAATTAAGAGATCTGAGAAAGAACAGAGAGAAAACTCTATATTCTTCAAGTAAACTTCTATTGTCCCTGTAACAGAGTGTCCAAAAAACGTTGCCATTTACTGGATTTAAGTATATGCTGACTGATTTATATTTAGGTATTAAATACTCAGGCCACCAAGAGTTGATCAGAACTTGTTCTGCAACAGCATGTCCAACTTACAAAGTAGCTTCAGAACTTAAAATAGGAAAATACCCTTTTCTACATCACTGAAGTTTCTCCACTGATATATACTGATATAAAGGAAGAGACAACCTGAAAAAACTTGACAGTAAGAAACATGGAAAATCAGAAAAATGTTGACAAGGAAAAAGCATGTGTAATGTACAGCACTGGAAAATATAGGGAGTAACAGCCTCCTTCAGAACATTCTTGCTAGAACCACAGCCTCAACACTCCTGACATAAAGCTCCTTAGGCAAGCGTGCTTCTCAGTTCTGCTACAACAACTATATAGAACAGGCGCCATAAAGAACTAATCTACTTATTAAATTGCCAGATACCACACTGAGCAGCTAAAAGTTGTGCTCTAATTGGTAATCCCTTTGACAGACTCTGCAGCTCCACGGACTGAATTTTATGGCACACAGGGAAACTGCACTGCAAAACACAGATCTGCATAAGTATTTCTATGTTCCATACGTAATTACTATACAGGAAGTGAAGGAATTATCACGATTGTAATTTTCCATCCATGAGCACTTCAAGTAAATATGGACACCAAATTAGTATTGTGACGCACTGTTCCTTTAGTACATCAGGTAAATCTTCTCAGACAATGAATTAGGATCATACAGTAAATACTATGCTGACTATATATGTTTGCTCTTTGTTTCACTGGGTGTACAACCTGAACAACATCTTGACAATAAGACAGGAACAATAAAGAGGGTGCCATAGCTGAGTAAGTGGCATATTCCTCCATATGGTTGGATTTTATCTTGTCTTAGCAACAGCATTCCTCAATGGTGCCAGAAAAGTTATTTAACATATCATGGTCAGGGACTGATTTTTAACAACATGCTCTCCTTTTTGTGAGGGTACATAGTGAGACACCTGGAAGTGGGAGGGATTCACTACAGAATTCAAATTCAGATGGAATTCTGCTATGAACAAGTAGGATCATGGGATCATTCAGTTTCAAACAGACCAGTCTGCAAAGAATAAAAGACATAAACCTCCATAGTAAAACGTTTTATTTTCAAATTTTATCTGTCACTGCACTGAAAAATTAAGATCTTAATTAAAAAATAAATATCTAAACTTTCAAATACTGTAAGAAGAAAAACAGTGTTAAACAACTACAAATGAAAACAAGAACTGAAATTCCAAGTCAATGAGGACAGCAAAATCAAAACATTATTGGCTGCAGTGTAATTCCCAAATTCTAACCGAAGAGAGATCTTGTACTTCTTTACCCATTTTCAGTTTGCTACTTGAAATACGACACTGAAATGTCAAGAATAAGTCCAAGTTTTAAATAGTTGAATGTTTTTAATGATTTCTCACCTGATAATGTTTGAGTGTGCCATTAATAAGAAGAGAAGACTGCTTTTCCACCCTTTCTGTGATTGCATGAGCAACAGTGTAGTAGGACTGAGATCCTCTAGCACTATACTGCATGCTATATTCATCATCCACATCTTGTTTGGCTGTCCTGGAAAGCAGAAAAAGAACCAGAATTAGCAATAACAAGATTTTTTTTGACCACAGCTCACATTTGTATATCTAAAGAAACAGTGAAAATACCTAGCCAAGGTGAGTACACCAAAGGGTGCAAGCTACTTTACAAACAGTACACATTTAATACCAAATGATGATGTTCCTTCTCCTGCAGATGTTCATGCTAAATAAGATACCAAAAATCACTATAATCTAGAGCAAGTTACTCTCGGGAAACGTCATCGTAAGAAATCATAGTTCCTAACAAAAACCAGCACCTAAGGAACACTCACTCAATTATTTGCTTTGCATCTTTCTCAGAAACTTCCTCGCTGTTAGGATCCAGGAGTATCTTCTCATCTGCTTCTAATCTGCTTGACTCTTCTTCATCATCCTACAGAACACAGAAAACAAACAGGAGTGCTGGGAACTGCAACACTTTCCCAAGACATACTTTCAACTGGCATTCATATATTGGTAGCTTGTGTTGGTCAACGCTTTACCATAGAAAACCAAATAACAAAGATACCTTTCTGCAACAGAATTGCATTGCAGTACAACAAGAAGATAATTTTTGACACATATTAACCAACAGGAAGTCAAGATACTTTGAAATAGAATAGAATCACAGAATCATAGAATCATCGGATTGGAAAAGACCTCCAAGATCATCAAGTCCAACTGCATCTGCCCCCTTACTAAACCATGTGCCTAAGAAACTCATCTACCTGCCTTTAAAACACCTCCAGCAATGGAGACTCAACCACCTCCCTGGGCTGCCTATTCCAGTGCCTGACCACCCTTTCAGTGAAGGAATTTTTCCTGATGTCTGGTCTAAACCTCCCCTGGTGCAACTCGTGGTCACTTCCTCTCGTCCTATCATCTGGCACTCGCAAGAAGAGACCAACACTCACCTCACTACAACCTCCTCTCAGGCAGTTGTAGACAGTGATGAGGTCTCCCCTCAGTCTCCTCTTAACCCCAGTTCCCTCAGCCACTCCTCACTGGACTTGTTCTCCAGCTCCTTTCCCAGCCTCATTGCCCGTCTCTGGACACACTCCAACACCTCGATGTCCTTCTTGTACTGAGGGGTCCAGAACTGAACACAGTACTCGAGGTGTGGCCTCACCAGTGCTGAGTACAGGGGCACAATCACTTCCCTGGTCCTGCTGGCCAGGCTGCTTCTGATACAGGCCAAGATGCCATTGACCTTCTTGGCCATCTCGGCATACTGCTGGCTCATATTCAGCCAGCTGTCCGTGGAGAGGATTTCAATATCATGTGTATGTTTACATAATATTCCAGACGTGTGATAATTTAATAAAGCTTAAAGTCTGCCAGGAACTGCTGGTTTAGGTTTTTACCGTTCTACCTTTTTAAAAGGATATCTCATGCTTACTCTTTTTAAAATAACCTGTCTTCTGGCTACAGTTGTAACGCATAACCAATAATTAAAATTTCATCAATGAAGCTGAACAAAACAGTGCTCCAAGTTCTGCAAGTGTACTCTCCCAAGGATGATTTCCTCAGTTATAAACAATATTGGTGCTAAACAGTTTATGTTAAAAATGTGAGCACGTCTTTTAACATCCCTCCTAGAAGCTGACAGGTTTCAGGCGCTCCTCTCCCTTCTAAATATCGAGAGTCCTATAGAATTATGTTAGCAGTAGTTAGTCCTACAAAGAATGTACAATAACATCATACAGTCCTGCCAATTTCAGTGGCCATTTGGTCTAGTACTGTAAACACTGCTCGATTTAGATCTGAATTCTATCCCTAGTTCTATCATACCTTATTGATTGAACACTGTCCTTCTCAGTTTTCTTCTCCTTTAGAAACTACTTGTCTGAAAAATGCTATGCAAGTATCAGTATCGATTATTCATAGTATCTCATATTATGATTGTGCAGGGTTGGGATCTTTGTGTGCATTAATTTTAAGATTCTTTTTAGAATTTTTTGAATAACAGTTTTTAAATATCCATTAAAGTACTGAATCAAATAAGTCTACTCTGAACAGCCTGAACCTAAATCTCTGACACAATCTCTAACTTGCTAAATAAATATTATATAATTGTCTCATTCAGCATTTCCAGTGCATAAACATTAAAAATGTTGATTTCATTCAGTAAAAAGCCACAATACAGCTTTTTCTGACAGACCTTTTAAAATAGGAACTTGTTTATATCCTCTGCTTCATGATTATTAATAGTCAGAATAAAATACTTACTTTTCATAACCACAATTACCCCAGGTAGGCATTTAAAGCGTATATAAAAGCCAACCGCTACGAACTGAGAAGGACTACAAAAACATTACTTTTCCTGTTTGCATTATTCTTACAATACTTATACACATGCTATCACTTTCCCTTTCTTCCTTATGAAAAAAAACAAAAATATCACACGGAGTACTTGTTTTTTACTGTATTACCTGTCACAGTATTTTTTTCAGACACATACCTCCTCCTCATATTCAGAACCACTTTCGTCTTCACTATCTGACCTGGGAGCAACTTCATAGCTGTACAAACACAACAGACAGATTATGAAATACAAGAAAGAAGAGGATGGTTTTATTAGGTTTAATACAGTTCCTACTCATCTTACAGATAATAAGAGGAGAGAGGTATAGGAAGGGGAAGCAAGGACAGGGAAGAGGAGGGAAAACGAGGAAATGAGCAAAGCAGAGTGGAGCAGTGAAGAGAAGAAGAAAAAACAGTAACTAAGAGAAGCCTATGAAAAACATCAATGCAAACAGAAAAATCAGCCTACTTGTATGCTAACTACTCACCCGGGGTTCATTTCCAGCCAAGCATCCAGCTGACTTGCTTTTGGTGCTTCTGGTCCAAGAAGAACTTTGCCTGTTTCAGTGTGAGTCACTTTGACCGGAAGATCACTCATCTGACTGCTCTCATCTATGGGCTAAAAATTCAAATGAAATCTTATACTACAGGCAAATGAATTTTAGGCTTATTGTATATAACAAAATGAACTAACTTTCAAAATTCCAGACCTGAACAAGCAACTGAGTTTTGTTACTAGAAGCCACACCTCACCACATGGGTATCAAGTAACTGTTGAATCACAGTACTTCTGTGTGTAACATATTGTACGTGACACCCACAAATATATCACAACATTCGAAATAAACTAACAGCAGCATGGAAAAGCATACAGTGCTAGCTTCTGTGAAACAAGACACAAAGTATGTATCCTTATAGACATTTAACCCCGTTATTTATACCACCTGACATCTGTAAAAAAACCCCATACATTGAACTTATGAAACAAGGATGCTAAAGCACCTGCAATAACAAAATCTTTTACTTATTCTGCTGCTCCAACAAAATTAGAATAGCATAATTATTTTTTCTGCTATTTCTTTGCCCTGTTTAATCACAGACTTTCTACTTATAAATTTTTTTGCCTTCTACTGCTGCTTCCACTGAAGAATCTTTTCCTAATATATACATGAAAAAGAAAAATAATTCTGAATAGCTATAAACACAGTGACTAACAGAGTGTAAAAACTATCCCGTTTCCCAAAACACTGGTTACAGGAAGGTTATGTGCATTTTCCTTGTGCAACCATAACTATATCAAATGATTTTGCTGTAACTCCTTAACTGCATCAGCAAAAATATCACTTGCAAATACAAAAAAGTCCAAAAATAAAATAAATACCATTCTTTATACAACAAAAAAAACAGAAAAATGGCATTAAAATAATAGCTCTTGCTGAGTCTGCATATGCTCTGCTACTGAATGAAAAATATTATTCAAAGAATGACACAGGAAAACTACTCATTTCTACCTGCTCCTGAGGAAGAAAGAACTTTCAAACACCTTCAGACATCATAATACTGTAGTTTGTCCTGTGTCTGAAAGGTAATTATATGTAACGGCAATTTATTTTATAAAAAAGAGGAGCTAGAATATAATGTATTTGCAACCCCACTTTAGAAAGTATATCATGTCTACACATGGACTGCACAAATACCACTTACTTTTAAGCATATAACAAAGCTGTGAGGGATTTTTGGGCATACTCAGTGACAGATACAATGTATTTTTCTTTTAGTCAACTTTCTGAAGAGAAAGAGGCTAATATAGATGTTTATCTAGATAATGATTATTCCTAGCTACAAAACCAGCTCTTCTTATAACATTTGTGGTCATGCAATCGTACACAGAACAATCACTGACAAATTTTTTAGTTAAAGAAACACCAAAAAAACACTTTGTAAAATCCATACCTCTCCATCGGGACCAAGACCAGATGCCATTCCCTCTGCATTTTCTTCAGCCTTCTACAACAAATGAAGAAGTGAAAAATATTACTGTCAGATCACAAGAATAGGGAAAATACTTTATGATGTAAGCGTTTCGGACCATGAATATGTTTCATTCTTTTCACTCTGTTCCTGAATAGCTTGGGATGCACATAATTAAAGGTGTGGATGAGTAAGTAGAGATATGCACAGAGTAACCACCAAGCACACAACTAATTTACTAGCATAAATACAGTACCTACCTCTATCTGCACCTAAGGAATGGTGGCCTACTGAATTTCTGTTCCAGATCTAGAGCTCGGTTGCTTACAGGCAGTTATACAAATAAAATAATAATTAATTTTCATGTGATCTACTCTTAATTTCATCTCAAGTGCTTTACTCTGTTTTGGAGGTGACAGCAAGCACCACAGATTGTATACTTGTGCAGATATTTTTATTTTGGGTCCATACACATCTTTTGGTCTGACAACTAGAAATGATATTTTGAGAGTTCTTTACACTATATCTCAATTAAGTCTAGACCACAGCTGCCCAAATTACAAACAAAAAGAACCCTGGCATTCTTAGTTGGAGTAAAACAGATATTTTTTTCTATCCAGGAACCACTCCAAGAAATAAGCAGTACCCTTCTCAGATCCTGCCCTTATTTACCCTAATTAAAAATGTGAGCACAATATTAGCAAATGGAAGACAAGTTTGCTTCTGATTTTAACTTTCCTTAACAATTCTGGCAATGAGCAAGGAGAAGGAGAGAATAGAGCTTCTGTCTTTGTCACAGGTCCAGTTTTGTAGTACTACAGCAAACTACTACAGTTTTATTTTTGTTACCAGTGTAAACAGATCAGATTAACAACAAGAACAGATCTCTTAAATTGTTTCATAGATAAACAGCTTCCAAGTATTGTTCAAATGTGTGAAAATTTAGATAATGTAGGTTTTTTTTAAGAAGTATACTTAAGGAATAGTTGCACTAAATATTAAGATGAATCCTTAAGCCTTGAGACTTAGTCTTTGCCATTGAAGTTCAGGCACAAACGTCAAATGAATACACAGCAGCAAATATAGGTCAATTCTACATTTTAAAAAAGTTTATTCTTACTCCTTTTACATAGCCTTCATACTTCAAGACACAAGCCTAATTATTAACTATCCTTTCACTAGAATTACCAAAACCAGAAACCTGGCTAAGCTTCATTCCAGTGAAAAACCTTTAAAATCTTTACAAAATACGATATACTTTAATTGATAAAAAAATAACCTAAAGGAGAGGCTTATAAACACTTCACTGGATTACACAAATGTCATTGGTCCTGCTCAATGCATCAACAGCTGATGCTCAGAACAACAGAGAGGCAAGATAAGTTATGACTGCACGTATCTAGCCTTCGCTAAACAACTTCAATTGACTGAGGTTTTCCTTGGATGAATGACAACCAGATGAGTCTGTTCTTTTGCACAAGACTGCTCTCTAATATGTAATGATTGCCATATCTTAGCTACAATCAGTGGAAAGAACCTTAGAACTCAAACACCCACCATATATAAGCAGTGAGCATCAGTCCCGTTCACTGGGCAAAGATCAGATCCTGCTGTGAGAGCAGAAGCATTTACAAACTCTAGGTAAAACTATTTTTGAAAGCAGAAACGTGTTACAAAGGAGATAAATGTAAATAAAACAGATACGTCACACTTGTATTTCGGGCTATGTAAATGTATCTAAATTTAATCTTGAGAATTTAATCTTTGATAAGAAAACACCAATTTTATAAAAGTAGGTAGCTACATTTTCTTCTATGTATAATGACAGCAAACTTGTTACAGATGAAGGTGAAAGATTACATTGCCAAGCTAAACTGGCTGATCTCATGAAATTTTCATTTGGAGTTTGTTTTTTTTTAATCCATGCCTGCAAGGAGGAGATGTGGGAATAGGAAGCCTGGGGACAGAAGACACAAACAGAGGGAAGTTTAAAAAAACCAGAGACGGAAATTCTATCATAAAGATTCCTCAAACTGTATCAAAGTGAAGAAATGGACTAATCTAAAACTTCATTTTTCTAAGAATACAAGGTTCACTTGAAAAACATGAGAAGTGCTTCTTCACGATCTATTTCTTTACTGCCATTTCTAGGAGAAAAATCCTAAGACTTCTCTTCTGTTTGTCTGCAAGCACACACACTTAACTACAGGTGTCAGATTTACATGGATTACAAAACATTAAAGTATTAAAAGTGTATGACTCTGAAAACACACAGTGCCCACCAACTTCAAGGAGTGCTGCTGCCAAGCAACAATGAACTTAGAGAATTATAAATTAAAACAAAGACTAATATTCACGTGCACTCCTGTACCTTGATAGATAGAGTGGAATAACTTAATTACAAACAAAATCCTACAAATTATGAGGAGAAAGCTGAGATTTTTCTTTTTCTGCAAATCTTCCTTTAGGTTTTAGGCTGGGATATTTAGAAACACTAAATATTTATGAGGCATATTGCCTTTTTACTTCATTGACAGAAAATTATACCTTTATTGACATGGCCAGAAGATACTCTGCTCTTAATACATACTTTAGCTAAACTGACATAGAACCACAACCATACCCCACACGTGGATTGCTGAATTGATAACTGATCTCATCAAGGATTATCTCTACTGTGAATTCTATACACTAAATCGGCGCTGTTCTCACAGGTCAAGAACACTGTTTAAGTTATATCTTAACTTTGCAGGCAGGGGATTGTTCCCATGTTAAGGACATACTCGCAAAAAAAACCGCACAGAAATTCTGGAGAAGGAAAGGAGAAAATATGGAGCATTTTTCAGAACATAGAAATCCCAAATCAGAATTTGTTACATGCTCCTATTTATTAGTATATTTAGAGTGCTGCCTGTCAACCATGTAAATGTAATAATCATACTCATATCAGTAATTAGTAGTAAACTAGGCATGGAAATAGATTATAAAAATCCTCTTAGCCATCCTGCAAAAGACAAAAGGTACTCAGATGTCACAAAATGATAAATCATTACTTAATGATTATTTCACACACAGAATTCTGCTTTTGAAACTAGCACTGTTCAGTTTCCGCAAGGCCCTCTCACAGGGTAAAATACTACATATGAAGAAAGGTAATTTTGAAGAGCTTCAGTTAAATGTTAAGGCGGCACAATGAACAATACCACTGGCAGAACACCTTTTTACTATAATAAACCTATGAAAGTTCATCTTCTCTAATCCTTTCCAATGGTCCTACAAAAGGGACTGAGCTATGTGTAGAATGTGGAGGTCTAAAGAAGTTACCCTGTATCAAACAGCTAAACAAACCACAGTTCCCATCTTCTTCACACAATTTATTCTAGATCCATTGGATACTTTTTCAGTACTTTAATCCTATTTTGCACATCTGCCGCAATTTTACCTGTAGAAAGTTTATCATCAAATCAATGTTAAGAGCCCACAATTTTCAAATCTGCCTCCTTCTTAGCACCTATGGAATTAACAATAGCAGATTTCTTAGCTATTACAGTGGAGAGAGATGAGTTCCCTCAGTATTAAGAACCTGGTAGCGTAGATGATACTCTGGTACGCATATATTGCATATCACTACATTTATCAATTAAAATTGGATTTGAAGTAGAGATAGCCTAAAAATACCATCTGTAATTACTTGCCTTCTTTCTTCTCCTTCTCTTCTTTTTCTCTTTGGCTGCTTGTGCCTGTTTATGCTCCCATACCAGGTTAGTCAAGTTAGCCACATACTCATCTGTCTGCTGCAGTAAGTAGGCCAGCCGTCTATCTTTCTTTTGGTCAATGAGCTTACGATAGCCTTCTTCATCTTCGGCCTAGCAATATAAAACAGGTATAAGCGATGACAGAAATGCTTCCAAAGAAATGTTAACCAACTCCTGTGTCAATAATCATGTGTTACCTTCGTTAAGTCATTATGATCTCAGTAGGCAGACAGTGAGGTGGGTAGAAAACTCACTGGATGATCAGGGCTAGAGGGGCATACATTCATGTTAATGGGTCCCAGAATCACAGAATCACCAAAAGGTTTTTGTTGGAAGGGACCTTAAAGATTATCTAGTGCCAACTTCCTGACGTTGCAGGGATACCTTCCACTAGATCAGGTTGCTTAAATCCTCACTCAAGCTGACTTTGAACACTTCCAGGGATGTAGCACACGTGACTTCTGCAGGCAACCTGTGCCAGTGCCTCAACACCCTCACAGTAAAGAATTTCTTCCTAACATCTAATCTAAATCTACCCTCTTTCAGCTTAAAACCATTGCTTCTTCTCCCATCACAGCATTCCCTGAGAAAATGTCCCTCTCTATCTTTCCTTTATGCCTCCTTTTAGTATTGAAAGGCTGCAATAAGGTCTCCTTAGAACCTTCTCTAGGCTAAAAAATCTCAATTCTATCAGAGGACTTTCCTCATAGACGAGGTGCTCCAGCCCTCTGAACATCTTCATGGCCCTGCTCTGCATCTGCTCCAACATGTCCATGTCTTTCCTATGCTGAGGACTCCAGAGCTGGATACAGTATTCTAGGTGGGGTCTCACTAGCAGCAAAGGGGCAGAATCAACTCCCTCAACCTGCTGGTCACACTTTTTTTGATGCAGCCCAGGATATCATTTTACTCTGCTTTCTGGGCAGCAAGAGCACATTGCCAGCTCATATCCAGGCTTTCATCCACTGATAACCTTAAACCCTTTCTCCGCAGGGCTGTGGAAGGCGTTACTCTATCTGGAGACAGTAAGATGAGGGAAACACATTTTGGGTTTTAACAACATGCTTCAAAGTAACCATGCCAGCTTCCATTCAATTCAATGTTGTTTAAGTTTTGATAGTGTTAAAAAGAGCTAACCAATGTCTTGAAGAAATTCTTCCAACCAGAGCTGTTAACATAATCACACATATGCACTAATTTGTATATACTTTAAATTCCAAGATTATTTTAACTCCTGAAATGCTGGCAGCCTGTTGATTTGTTTCATAGTGTTTCAAAAAGACACAGTTATGCATAAATCCATTTTACTCTGTCCTAAGAACACCACAACTGATATGATGCAGGTGCAAAGAAGGAAAACCTATGAAACAGCAAGAAGGAGTATGGCCCTGGATCATTAATGTGTAGAACTCACTGCTGTTAATTCTCAAGATGCATACATTACTGCTATTGAGTATGTATTTTTGCATGTGAAATCAGCTTTATATAAATGCTGCGGACTAACACCATGAACAAGTTAATCAGATGGAATCTTCAAAACTATAAACAGAAATAATACACAGACCAGTATTTATATAATGGACCATTACCGCTGCAATTATATAACAGCATTAGTTTACAAAGTTAATGAGATTAAGGGATGCTACATAGCAGTGGCTGTCTAAGTTTTCATGCTGGAAGGAAACACAATTACTGTTATCAAAAGTCTTAAAAAAAAGAAGTAGCTATATGTTGATATGAACAGTGTCACATTTACTACCATCATCGGAATATACATAACCAAACTGCAGCAATTTTAGATTTATACTTTTATTACAGATGCTTTATTCTGCAAAGGAAATACACAAGTGTGGCTAAGACCATACAGTAAACTTTAAAAACGATACAGTATTTAATTTTAGCTAAATTAACCATATTGCTTCTTCTGCTCCTTACCATTAGTCTCCTCATTCTTTCTTTCTCAATTCTCTCAGTTTCCTTTTTCTGCTCACGCTCAGTGTTGGCATGCCAAGTTGCCACAGCTTTAGAAAGTTTCTGAATTTTCCCAGCAACTGACCGGTGGTACTCTTTAAAATCCTTAGCATGCTGCAATATGCTGTTCAGGTATTCCTAGAAAGAGAACAGGTTATTGCAGACCCTTGCACGCAGCACAGGATTTGAAATCAGGAATACAAAAGTTTTAAGCTTATAATTTTCCAATTACTTTTTTTTTTTTTTAAATCTTAGAAACTCCAGAGGTAAATGGAATGTAATACAGAAGACCCGCACAGCAAAGCAAGGTGCATTTCTGTCATGGGCCAAACAGCTAACAAGTTAAAATACCTGATGCTTCTGTCTGCGCTTCCTCTCCTGTTCTATCTTCTGCTGTTTTTCAAGCTTTTCTGTCATACGGGCCTCCCTCAAAGTCTGGCGCTTGCTTCGTTTGTAGGCTTTAGAGTTCAGTGCTGTTTCCAGTGTTGTGTCACGACGCATGCAGGCTACTACCTCCTGTCTTAGCTACCAGCGGGAAAAGGAACACTTAAAATCATATCATTTTTAACACACAGAGGAACAACTTTAAACACTGGTATGACAGAGCAGAACAGCAAAAGTCCAGAAGATGTCCTAGCTTCCTCTTCTCTTTCCATTACAATTCTGAAAAGATCCAGCACCTATCCAACTACAGCAGCTATGTTCCCCTAAAATTCAGTCTCCACAAGATGGCCTAAAGTGTTCCTTCTTTACAAGATGCAAGTGACTATCCTGCTGCAATGAAAGGGGCAAGCCAAGATACTGCATGATCAAAGTAAAACATGAGTGGACAAGATAAATAACATACTTTCTAGAGCTGGACTTGAACATAGCTGACAACTTGTTTCATCACCAGCTGCACCAGATACACCAGGGAGAGGTAAATGTCAAGGGCCTGGAACAGAATTGCCACAGTCCCAGCAGTGGAGAAGGGAGAGCCTGCTGCTTTTAATGTGACCTCTGACAAAACTTCATTACTAAGCAGTGCCAAAGACAGAGGGAAGGAAGACTTTGACATCATGGTGCAACAACCATCAAGGCTGTCAGGAAGTATCTTTGCTTGACTTGCCAAATCACATCTTTGTTCTTCCAAATTAGCTGCAAAAGCCAATGGTAAGAGGCCCACTAAGAGCCTGGCAAGTTTCTGAAATTAATCTGCTGATATATGCACTCAACATCCAACTTGTATCTTAGGTATGATCTTGTTATGCTTAATTTTCAAAGTCTTCAAAATGCCACCATGGAAATCCTGAAAACAGATTGCAGAGAAATACCACAACGTAACACCAACATACAACTCTTCCTAAAACAAAGGGACCAATAAAAAAAAATAAGTATGACCAGTAAGAGTTGTCTGTTGGGACTTGGGTTGAAAATCAGCTTGTAGCCTGTTCAGCTCTTTGTTTTGTCTTTGTGCCAATGTCAGGTTCGTTAAGAAAGACATAGTTCTATGGCTACACTTTAGACAGGAAGATAAAGCAGGAAGCGAAAATAACGTGCACATTTTTATTAAAAAAACAAACCAAAATAAAATGTAAGTTACACATTTCTGTGTCTTGCTTGTTTGTCAAGTTTGCTCTCATGCTAGATCTCCTGCTTAGGCTCACTGCTGTGTCAAAATCTCTTGCCAGTCTAATCCTTGCTACACAAACATGTGTAGCTGTGATCTCTGAGAATTTTCATGAAGCAAAAGGCATTACCTGGCGCTGGAAATTCAGTAACCTAAGTGCCTTCAACTCCACTGTAGCTTTGGTTCGCAGATCAGGTGGCAGAGAACCAGGCAAGTTCTCTAGTTCCTGAATTCTGTGAGCAATTCGAGCTTGAAGCCTAGGTAAACAGGAAACATCAGGAGAAACCTGTAAGTTATTATCAAAATAACATAATAAAAACAGGCAATTTATCTCAGACATTAACGTGGCTTTTACTAATTGCTTCAGAATTTTGCAGAGATGACATTACGTATCCATTTCCACTTCGAAAACAAATGACAAAACAATGAAAATATTCTTGGTCCTTCTTTTCATTAGTATATGCATGAAAAGAAACTTGAAATTTTATTTTTCTCATACTATATAGGATTCTGTTTTCAAGCTTCTTTGATGGATATCAGTTTATGCATAGTGTAGCCAGTGATGACACAGAACTTTCTTCATACCTGAAATTCTACTTGCTTATTTTACTGACAAATGAGAAGCTCACTAGTAAAGTATTCACACTTACTGTAAATCAGATTCTATTTCACTCTTCCTTTACAAGCTCCTTTGCATTCATTTGCAAATTCAAGAGAGAGAAAAAGAAAATAATGGACAAGCAAGACAGAACTTGACTTTTTTCTATTTTTACACTGAAAGCCAAGATCACAGAGCTAACAATAACACAACTTTTGTGGTTTTACTTGCAAGTAAGAATCTTTGTGTACTGCAAATTTTTCCACTTCACTAAAACAGACCCCAACATTTTTGTTATCCGAAAGTTGCATCTACTCCATTTACCACATGCTTTAGGGAATAAAAAGGAATAATCAAAAAACCCCAATCAAAGCCAAACACACACCCACTCCCTAAAACGACGGAGTCCTCTCTCTTCCATAATCAAAAAGCTAAAGGTTCAGGAACAGGAAGGCTATCTTGTCTGCCTATACTGAAAAAATTCCCCTTTTCTTTACTTTCACATAACATCACATAGTGTTAGGAAAAGGTGTCTGCTGTTGTCTTCCGAGATGAGGACTTTGGAACTGCTGTGAAGGGATAAAGAAATCAGTTCCTTATAGGGCTTCTTTGCACAGAGTCATCGTTCTTTCTCCACCATTTCGCCCCCTCCTCACGACGCAGTATTAACACAGTGACGTAAATCTTACACACTCAACATGTCAGCATCACAGCTGGAAAGCAGACTGCACATCAGGCAAAATGGATGCACCTGATATGCAGAGTCAGAAAAAGTCAAAATACTAGCATCTCACAGTAACCACATGCACCATGATTTAGGTGTAATCTGAAAAGCAACTGAAATCACTCGCACAGTTGCAGACAATATCTACTTTGTAATATTACTCCTTCCTAAAACTCTTAAATCCCCTATAATTATGCATTTTTTGTATTACCAGAAAACTTTTGAAATCCCTTGAACAACAAAAAGGAGGCAATGTTGCATTACTGCATAAGACTAACTTACTTTCCTCAAGAGAGTGAATAATTGAAGTAGAATTAGTTTAGTTAAGATTTTCACAGACTGAAAAGTAATCAAAAAGTGTTACCTCCTAATAAGAGAAAGTTCCATAAAAAGCTACAGATATTTGTGCAGAACCAGAATAGTCTGATTCTCACAGAAAAATGATTCATTCAGAAAATGACAAGTGGTCCTTGAAGTGTGTGTACTATGCTAAAAATGGTCCATATTTTTACAGCTTCATCTATCAGTAGGCATTTCAGTTATTAAGAAGAGACTTAAGGATGCAAAATCTTCAGAATTAAGTGATTTTCTTGATCAGACTTACTATTGTACATCCATATAAAAAAGCACTCAAGATGTACGAAGAGAATACCCTTCTAAATCACTGACAGGTTCTTGCCTGTTCATTCATACATGGATGTAATTATATATCACAACTATCGTTTACTACTCTATTTCACTCTCCAAACAGCTGCAATGTTTCTCCTGAAACCGTCACCTACAAAATAGCCAAATTCCGGGCTCACTAACTTCAATGAAACTTTAGCAGCCTCAATCTGTCCAAACTTCTCTTTTGAGCTGTGACCTTAGGAAGGCATCTGAATAATGAACATATTTTGATTTTTTTTAAGTTATCACTGAGTGTTCCTTTTTTGTACTATAGAAGAAGCACAGAAAGTTCTGTTATTTCTAACCTAGCTTATGGTTTTAGATAACTAAATGGATGAGCCACTTCAAACATGAAGTGAAATGTTCACTTATTAGTTCTGCCAGAATTGGCTCATTACATGTACAAAACAAGAGGAAGTCCCTGCTGATTTAAAAGTTTTCACAGCACAAATTCATGTAATAGCCAAAGTTGGGCTGGGGCTCTGCCCAAATTATTAATAGAAGTCCAAATATACATCTTCCTTGAGATATGACTAACCATAACGCAAGCATACAGAACATGCTTATCATCACACAAAGCAGTCCACCTCCATACAGAAGAATCTTCGCATTGCTAATACTTTGTTTTATCAACTTGTGTTTAGAAAAAGGCTGATCAGAAATAAATTCATATGAAATTTTATCATTATAAAGCAGATTAGTATTTCCAGGATTACTTCTCATCCAATTTTTCTTCCATATGTTGAAATGACTGCAAAACAGAGGTCTGAACTGAGCTATGAAAAATGACACTTCTACACTTTTATGGGTGATTATCCTCCTTTTATAATCCAGCCAGAGGGAAGTAACAGGAAAAAGAATCAGTATTTCTAAGTGAGTACAGATACCACACCTCAGAAAACTCTCACTGAAACTCAGCCCTATTCTCTATTAATCTACAGTACACACATGGGACAATAATGAAAACGGCAGCCAGATGGGTTACACATGAAACAGAAAAGGAACATATTTTGATGGTGGCTCTTCTAGAAGTACTAGGGGCAATGGGCACAAACTGGAGCACAGGAATTTCCATGTCAACATGAAAAAATGCTTTACTGTGAGCATGACAGAACACTGGAACAGGCTCCCCAGAGGAGTCTCTGTCTCTGGAGGTAGTCAAAACATGCCTGGATACATTCCTGTGCAACCTGATGTAGGTGAACTTGCTTTAGCAAGGGAGTTGCTTCAGGGAGTCTCCTGAAGTCCCTTCCAACCTCGACCACTCTGTGATTCTGTGATACTAATTATATTGCCTAGGGTACTAACAGTAGTAGCAATAGCAGTATTTTCTTGAGTAGTCAGCAGAATTTTTAAAAGAATTTCCTGACAGGCATTCCATCTCAAGTGAACACAACAACTACTTGAGGTGTTTCTCACCACAGTCACCTTCTAGTCTTTAAAAAGAATGACTGCACTTTGCTGGACTATTGGTATCTTCATGGAAAAATACTAATATGTATGAAGTAAAACAAATCGAAAGAAAGACGTTTCCTAGATGCTTTTTACAAGAACTTAAAGGATGTAATCTCACTATTTAAAGGATTTAATTAATCTCTGCAGTTTAGTAATTTATCTTCAACCGTACAGAAAGTGGCTAATGCATCTACAGAGACCTCTTTGCAAAACAAGTGATACACACATCATCTTCATTAACTGAAGTCAACAGCAGATTGCACATTCACGCCTGCCTGGTATGCATGCCGTGCAGTAAGCCATTAAGAAGAGACTTTGCAGAAAACAGAAAGAAACCACCGGTAATCTACGGGACACTAGCAAGTGTACTTTGTTTAATCAGCAATGAGAAGGTAAAAAGAAGCCCTTCCACATAATAGATCTCTTAAAGCTAATAATAATGTGTGTAATTTAAAGTCGAAAACCAGTTACTATGAAGAAATTTAACTCTATCCCACCCAAACCCAGTACAGCCACTAAGTAAATCCAATCTGCAATTTTCAAGAATTCCTCACTTAGATTCAAGCACACGCTTTCCCACAAAGCTCAGGTTAGTGCTACAATTCTTCACTAAGAGCAACATGAATCCTGTAATGGTGTGCTCTACAAGCTTTCTAAAAAAAATGCTAGAAAACAGTGATTGCTCACACTGAAACAACTATGGCCATTCAGTCCTAAGGTAAAAAGAGCAAGACTGACAGAACAATCACAACAACATGCCAATAAATTACTTAAGCACTATCTTACATGAAAAGTCAAGAGCTTTTCTGGGACCAAGGCCTAGCTTCTGGACATGGCACCACATCCTAAAACACTTCATGGTGTTTCAGCTTTGTAAAGTGAAAGTCATTAGACCAGTCTTCAGTGAAATGACCAACCTTTTGGCTACCTACCTTCCCCTACAAACCCACTGTTCTAGTGACTGGAAGATGTATCATCAGTCAAAAAAAAGCAAATGCGCTAACTGCAGTTATCCTCTGACTGATTATGATCACGGACATACTGTTGGTGCAGGTCAAGAGCCTTCTGCTCAGCAGATTCTCATGGTCAACTGCTCAATAGCCTTGTTGATAAGAAGAGGGGAAAAAGTCTCTAACACCACAAGAAATGTTGTCCTCTATACTTTGTAATGAACATAATTCACCACCTAATTAGAGCATTCAGCAGGCAACTTTTAAGATCATGCTTCCTGGTATACTTTTTCCAAAAAAAATATTCTTAATATTCTCTCTACTCTTCGGTAGCCCGGCCACTCACACCATCACTAACAAATTTTAATTTTGCTGGAGACAGTAACTCATCAGCCTTTTCACCTCCACTGTACTCTTTTCACTTCCCTTTTGCTTCTAATACTGGAAACTTTCTGCACTGAATTTGCTTCTCTGTAGATTACAAGGATTTTGATTTCCTAACTTTCAGTTTTCACAGCATCCAAGTAACACACTAACCCAGCAGAGTCACTGACTCTGTTTTAAAGCTTATTTGGGTTGCACTGACATATGCCTTAGTAGTTCATAACTTGGGGAAGGATTATATCATAGTTTGCTTTGACATTTCCATACTTCTCTTTGACATAGTCTCTCTCTGGAAACTCAGCTTATACTATCATCACTACAGTAATGGACTGCAAGGAATTTCAGTTGACAAAGTGAAAAACAACCATCTGCATATGCATTTCAATCTTGTTATTTGCTTTTACCTATATTCACGTTCTTGGAGTATTTCAATAGGATCCAATCCTTGTGGCTTCTGGATAGGGCTGATCCGATTCTGCTTTTGCTGTAGCTGAACAATGGGTGAAGGCTGTCCAGGCGATGGCTGTGGTACAGAAGGCCCAGGCATGGCGGCAGCAGGCTGGGCAGCAGCAGGAGCAGGAGAAGGCCTCCCACTAGGGGGTGGTGCAGGAAGCTTTTGCTGCGCATTAGACACACTCATATCTGGTGCTTGTCCTGAATCATAAAAAGTACTTACTCATAACATGAAATACAGAATGTATGAAGAAAATCAAGATAGTTTCTGAAGACAGGACATGAAGCTAAGGTAAGCACTGAAAACTACCAGAAAAGGCAGCCTGAGATAGACTATACACACCATATCCAAAAAACCACAGTAAAACGCAACCATACCATGCATTGCAGGAGGTGATCCAGAGGAAAACAGAACATCTGAAACTTTATGATAAATGTTACTTTTTATATTCCTGCTGACTTTTAACTCTAATGTTAGAACAGCTGTAGAACCGATTTCATGCAAGTGTAGGAGCTAATTCTGCCTCTTGCTCACTATTCTTGCACCATTTAGAAGGCTGTCATAATCATGACCTTAGTAGGTCTACTTTTAGAGCTACAACTCAACTAGACAGCCATATTAAAATTTCTAAAACTTCACTTAGAAGTATATGTCATATATAAATAGTCTTTGCTTCATTACAATCTCTTATTAATTGTATTTAAGTATTTCTAATACTAGGAATTCAATTACTGTTTTATGTCACAGCATGCTAACAATCATGAAAATTAACACCTCAGTTAACCTAAAAAATAGCACCTGCCATTTATAGACACTTAGGGTTATAGATTTCAGTATGCCAAATACGACAGTAGACCACCCACACATTCAGATGTCCAAAAACTGCCACTGACAACAGACATCGCAACAATAAAGATGTCACTGGATTGTCTGAGCTGTTATACTAATTTAATGTTAAGAAAGACAACTACAAAGTATACCTATAATCTTCTAATCAACCTTAATTTAAACCAAACATCATGAAATCTTGATAAAAAAAAAAGATTCCTTCATAGATCACCACTTGTCATTCACACATCTGCATCAAACTCCAAAAAAGGTACCTGAGCAGAAGCTGTAGATTCTGTATTTAGCAACACTGCATTTCAGTTTATAAAAAATAAGGATGCCCATCAAGAGCCTCTGTGTGGTCTCAAACTTAACTGTAAAACAACACTACCACAAACAACTGCACAATAAATGAAAAATAAATTTAAAGAAATAAGTATAAACTTTAAAAATCCATCAAATAAAACCTCCAACCACATACAGGAAGGACAGACAATTTTTTTCTTAGGAAAAAGCAACAAAAGAAGACAAACGGTAAAGAGCTACATAGGATAGATATAGGACTATGACATACTACATTGCTAAGATAAAACCATCCATTCTGATTACCTGCCAACATTTTTGAATACTGGTATTTGAATCAGAAGGCACTGCACGTGGTAAAGTCATACATACTCAACCTCTCAACCCAACTTCTCAAGAAACACTCTCTGTCCTCTTTATTATCCTACTCAAATTTTAAGTGTTCATAGGCAATATTCCAAGAAAAGCAACTCTACATCTGATTACATACTAGTATTTTGTTTTCTTTTCATGTTGACCTAAGTAGCTGACTAAAGACAGAGAATTTTTTATGACAGCCATCACCAAGTCATCACTGCC
This sequence comes from Tapera naevia, assembly GCA_033556795.1. Classification (NCBI taxonomy): domain Eukaryota; kingdom Metazoa; phylum Chordata; class Aves; order Cuculiformes; family Neomorphidae; genus Tapera; species Tapera naevia. The sequence goes on along the minus strand of JAUMJJ010000044.1, from coordinate 1,519,374 downwards.
CTCAGATTTACTCACAGACAACAACATAGCATAATGTTTCTACTATATGAGAAGCCTGTGTCATTTTTAAATCTCTCAAACACCCAAAACTTCAAGCAATAAATATTACTCAGATTTTCTATTTCTTCTCAATGTGATACTTCTTCCACTCTACTTTCAAACAATAAGATCAGACTGTAAACCCAAATCTGAACGATTTGTTTCAAAACCTGATTATCACACACAGAAAATAAGTTACACTGCTCATTAGGCCTCAAAGAATACACTGAACTTTTATAGCAATCCAATAAAAAAAAATAAAAAAAAAGCAGGCTAATTGATCTACCATGATTTGAAAACTCACTACAGTAGCAAAAACTATAATGGAAAGACAAGCTTACTGCAATTAAGCATGTTCAGAATATAATTTAAGTATATTTTATGGGTGTCCCGCAGGCAGCTTATATATTTCATTCTAATAGTAAAAAGGTGCTCCATGTTCAGGCTGCCTAACAATTGCAGTAATTTCATGTGGCCAAGTCATTCACGGATGAATACATAGTTAAGATTCTCCTTGATTCAAGTCATAGGCACAGTAAAGGTTACACTATTCCACATGCCTTTTTTCAACTCTTTTGTTTTCAACCCTGCACCTTTTCCCTAAACTCTATCCACACTCTTTAAGCACAGATCTGTGTATGACATAAAATTAGCATTATACACTGCTATACCTTCAGTCCAAGTTTTCGGGGTAATGGCAGCAGTATGTCCAGGCATCCCTGGACCTGGCCCTGGTCCAGCTGCAGCACCACTCATTGTATGTAACCCAATACCTGCAATTTGGCAGAGGAGCTTATTAAGACACAAAGCATTTCCAAGTATTCAAAAATCATTCTGCTTTCTAGTATGCTAGAATATTCACCTAGTATTTTTCTTCATTAAATATGGATTTAAGTAGATTTTATTGTGGAAAAAAGTGTATGTAATGAAGGATATTAAAATCCGCTCTCCTAAAAAAACCCTTACTCAACAGCAAAGCCACAGCCACCAAAATTAAGTGACCAAAATAAAATAATATCAACGTAACCCTTGATTTCTAATGCAAATTCACTAATGGAAGCATTCAGAAACTAACAGGTGCAAGGCATTTAATGTAACAGTCTTCTCAGGGCCAAAATGTGCTTGCATACCAAACTGCAGCATCTATTATCATCAGGAGAAAAAAATAAGAACATTTTCTTTTGCCTACATTTTTCATTTGAGAGCACACTATACACGGTTCAGCTTAGTCTCACCAAGCAAAATCGGTAAACTTGCTCCAAATTTTATCTATTTCTCCACATAGTGACAGGAGACTGAAAATTCACTTCAAGAAAAAAAATAAAATTGTGATCAGTGAAGTATGATAAACATTCAAAACATTTCAAGTATAATCAGGATGAACACAGTACTGCACAGTTAAATCACTTTTATTTCAGTCTTGATAATATCCTATTAGTAACGGATGTGCTTTATGTACTTCCTCAAGCTTAAAACCAAAGGCTGCCATTCACCTGTATGCTTGAATACAGTCCCAAATGACAGCCCTGCACAGCACCATTTTTTTTATTTTCCACAAGCAGAATTTCAACAATTACCTACACAATGACAAAAGGCAGATTCACTCACCAGACTGTCTGTTGAAGGCACTGGGAGGCTGCTGCTGTTGAATACCAGGCAAGGTCCTCTTGCCCTGAACGGCGAGCTGGAGGTTTTCTGGTAAAGGCTGACCTCTAGCTAACATTTTGTATGCTAGAATCTGAGCCCGCAGCTGATGGAGCTGCACAGGGCTGAAAGGGGAAGGACCTCTGTTAGGTTGACTCATAACTTGTGCGTCTCCCGGTATAATGGGTCCTGGCTGACTGGGAGTCATCTGGGGTGGAGTTGGGCCTCCTCCAGACATTGGACTGGACACGTGTTCTGGTGCTCCTAGTGGAGATGGGTGTGGAGACATATAACCTAGAACAGGTAAGAGGATCACAAACTTACCTCTCTAGTTAGTCAAATCTAAATGCCATCAGATTTTTTTAACAGTACACAGAGTATAAAAATGCCTCTTTCAAGACAGGATAACTGGAGGATTTTCTGCAAGAATAAAAGTGCAACATGAAGTTCCCTGTTATATCAAGACAGCCTCATGAGCTATACTTTGAGAAGAACTGTGATTATATAGTCCAGTAATTCCTAAAAATAACAAGCAAGACAAACTAAAAACTGAAATACAACACAGAAACATCAGAACGCGGTATATTTATCTAGAATGTCAGACAAATATTTCATTGTCGACACAAGCAGTGAAATCTGCCTATTTTACAGCTTAACGTTATGAGTTTATTCTGATTCACAAACATCAAGGAATATCCATTCACTGATACAGGTCCTCTTTGCCAAAACCCGCTAACATACGGAAACAGAAACAGATGGTATTCCATTTCTATACAACTGCTCTTCATTTTATACACATTAAAGGTTTAAGCAAGACAAAGAATAATCAATACCTTTTACTTTGTGGGTGGCTCAAGAACTTGGAACATCAACTACAAGAACAGAACCTTCCTTCTGAAGAATATGCTGAAGACTGTGTTACTCAAAGTTCCAGAAAAGCAAGCACATTTCTGAATCAAACAGTGCTTGTATATTATAGTACTTGTGAATGCACTGGTTTTAAGTTTGGATTTAATTTACACTTAATATCCTTAAGCTTCACAAGGCACCCACAAAGAGAGATGGCATGGATTCTTGGTGAGATTTTGAAGAATATGCAGCATGTCAGAGAAAAAATATGGAGAGGCATCCTTCAGGTAATGCACAACAGATGGATTTTAAAGACATCCACCAAGAGAGATAAAAATATTTATCCACTTCACTCTGGTATTGTGAAGCACAAATAACACTTCTACCAATTTGAAAAGCCTCAAAAACTAAAACTAAAAAAAAAAACACTCTGGCTCATTTCCATACTCTGACCTCCAAAGCTCATGCCACAGTTCATGGTTCTGTGACACCAATCTACTTTTCCTGCCTCTTCCTGACACTTTAAAGTGAAACTACATCCATTTCACCCATACATGGTCCAGGTTACAGAAGCAAATAATTTAGTCCTCTCCTTAGATTCACAGTCCTTATTGCCCTTTCAGTAAAGGCAACATAGGCAAAATCTCAAAGTAGTCTTAAGTCTTCTGAGATGATAGCAGTTGAAAGTCACTAGAACTTACACAAGTGGATAGATGACAGTGCTGAAGAACTGAAAGTCCATCAATGCTGAGGATGGAGAATAAAATTTTTCTACAATAAAGTAAATACTGTAAATGTCTGAGATAAAGGACAGAGAATAGAGGATTTCAGGTGTTTTAAAAAAAGGAAAAGGAGATAGTAGCACAGTAGGGAAAAAATGTTTTTGGGATGGGAAAAGATCAGATAAAACAAGACAAACAGACGGAATTCAATCTTGTAACTAAATAAGATGATGACATGAAAGGAAGAAGACCCTAGTGAGAAAAATTGAACAATTCAAGTTCAAGGAAAAGGGACAAAAGAGACTTTAAAAAGTTAAAATTACTGAAGTTATAGTAGGTCGATAGAAAAATTTACACATGCACTGGTGGTGATAAAAGCAATTATCCATAAGTTTACTCCAGTTATTTACTTCTGCCTCTATTTTTTTTAAAGAGGGTAAGCCTCAAATCCCTCTTCCTGAGCATGCTGTTTTAAAAGAACAACTGCTATGCCATAATAAAAACCTGAACAAAATACACAACTGTATTACTGCTTTATATTGTAAATGGGGCACGTTGCAATGGTTATCCATTACCATTTAATTTCTAAATCTCAGAACTTAATTTAACTAGCATTTACCTCAAATTACGTTGTTTTCAAAACTGCCTTTCAAAGAAATGTTTCTTTCCCTGCTTAAGTTGTATTGTCCAAGTCATATATTCCTTAATCACTGAAAAGATTTCAAACCCAGGATCCTGAAATTCATTTAGACCATAAAAACATAAAACTATTGTGTAAGATGCTAAGCGCTTGTTTTCAGGCCTGACAGTTCCCACTCCTAGTCCGTGACTATGTTTTGCAAACGGGAGTTTTTAGCAGCAGGCATTTTTTGAACTTTTTAGATATATATTACTTACACTTTCTCTCTCCTTCAAAGTCTTATGCATTAGGATTCTTGGCAATAGGATACTAGTCTTGATGAGAGTAAGAATGAAAAAGAAATTCCAATAAGATATTTCAGGAAAGAACAGAAGCCTTGCAAAATTCTTAAAGGCTCTAAAATGTGGCATTTACAGAACCTAAATTTTGGGATGCTACGATAAAATTTTCCTTATTAAGTTTGAAAACTTTCAGAAGATTTAGTAGTGTGACAATACACACAGACACAAATCTTTCCTAATAAAGTTTTCATACCACTTGCTTTTTTTCCTCTCTTACTACACACTCTAATATAGGTGAGTATGTACAGATGGGCTCTGAATAAGGACACATGAAGACTCATGAAGATTGAGATTAACCAGCATATGGAAGGAAAAAAATTAAAAACGCAGTCCATAGGATCGTTTAACATACAGGAAAAGACAGAAACCTTTCTGAACTCTGCAAATATGCTTGCATCTAAGTGTAAAGCACTTCAAATGCACTTTTCTGGGAATACAAGTTCCATAATAAGAATTCAACAGATTTTTAAATACGTAGTTCATTAATTGTTACCTGCTGAATTGCCAAGTACCCCTTCCTCTAAATTTTCCACAGAAAAAATTCTTTTCTGTTCTGCACAAACCATTATGTTTAATTTAACCTTCAGAATGGAAGATGCCAAAAGACTGAATAATAAGCTTTCAGAACACTCACATCAGCAGAGTTCTTTGTGCTGGCAAAGAAAAACCTTAGTTCCAAAAAACATACAAAGTAGACAACACCTAACATCAAGAAAGGGAGGCCAAACAGTCATCAAAGCTGTGGTAAGGCTAAAGCTTTACCATATTTCTCCAATGACAGTGATTCTTAAACACCTTCATAGTGAATTTTCTCTCCCTTAAGTCCCACCAGAACTTCACATACATAACTTGTGACTATTACACTTTGTGCTATTTCTATGCACCTCTGAGGTGAGTCTGGTTGTTGTATTCATAATCCTTCAACGGGTTGTAGAAGAGGCTACATCAGAAATCTTTCTCAAGTTTTCAGCAGTTAAAAAGTGCCGCTTTCTGAACTGTATGGATAATTAGTAACACTTTCCACTCTGCTTTGGTACCAACTTGTTCAACAGAAATTCATCGCATGTTATAAAAAATGTATATTTTTTACAGTATTCACACTAGAAGATATCTTAGTTCTAACACTTTATCAAACACAAGTACTTCTGGAGGACAGACTATATGAAAACTTCCTGCTTTAATTGCTTTTACTTCCACTTTAGTTAACAGAAGTAAAGAACATCTTTCTCATCTATTTTAAAACTGAAGAGCCAGAGAACTAAAAACTGAGAAATCTGTTTTCCCTACTTTTAATGCTATAATTAGACAGAGAACACACATGAATCCTAAATCCTGGTAACAACTATTAGATAGGAAGAGTCAAGGTTTTACCAGTTCAAATACTGGAGGTATTCAACAGAGGACTTGACTACCCACTAAAAAGACTCAAATGATGAAAGTGTCTGAGAATCACACACTTCAAATCTTTCTGCTAAAACAGATAGAAATGTGTATTTCTACTCAAAAATATGACTGCAAGAGAATTTTGGATTACAGGAAGATATGTAGATAGGATTGAAGAAATTTAGTTGCGTAAAGTCATTTTTTAAAAAATAAGGAATCAAGCACATGCTCACAATACAGAGAAGGAAAGAATAACATCTTGGAACACAGTGGGAATATGTTCATGTTGGACCAAAGCTCCAAAGGTAAACAAAATGTAACATTTCCTTGTCAGCAGTGTGGCCAGGGTTAACATGAGTTCTTGTAGAACTCTCAACAAAGAGAAAGGGAGGCCACAAATGTGCAAGGCACTTAAAACTAGGTTAGATGTAAACTGCTGAGAGGTCTTATGCTGGCAGGCAGATGGATAAGGTGACAAATCTTACCTTTAAAAGGTGGAAAAAAATCAGAAAAGTGCAGCTAATTTAAGAACAGTAGGGACAACAAACATTGATTGTGAAGAAGCAGTAACTTAGTGAATTCTGTAAGCTAAACTTAATTGGTGTATCTTTATAAATTCAATAAATACTGCATAATTAAAAATATACACCGATCAAACCCCAGAACTTAAATTTTTACAGTTCTTATGTTTCCAATTACAAATATCAAAACCAGCCAAACTGCTGAAATTGGGTTTTCTGTATCACAGTAACTGTATTTAGTTTGTTCTCAATTCCAGAATAACACAGGAATTGTTTGCTTCAGTCCACTTAGCATATCAATAATAAAGTTATTAAGACTAAACATAGACATCATTGTGCACAAGTTTAAGAAAAGAAAATTGGTTACCAGAAACCAGGAACATTATCCTTTCTCCACCTCGGAAACAAAGCAGAAAGGTGTAACCATTGAGGAGAAAGAAATCAATTCAGAACATCAATGTCAGTCTTCCAAAAACCTTTCCCTTGCAGTATGACTGCAATAAAAATGCAACAATCTGTCTATGCTAGTAACAGATTCTTTCTTCACTACTAGCATCCAACCTATCACTGAGGGAAAAAGTACAGAATCTAAATAATAAAGTTGCATACCTTATTTAATTATTGTTAGTTAAAAAACGCAAAAATCTCAAAACAGTAACTGCCATTCAAACAGCGAACAGGCATTTAAGAGCAAAGCGAGAAAATCCTTGCAGATTTAATGTACAAATGTTTCTTACTTGCTCATCAAAGTAAGTCACCTCACCTCAAAAAGGATTAGTTAATTATATCTTAATATAGACTGTAAGAATCATTACTTCAAAAATTCTACATCAACTTGCTCTTTGTAAGTTCAGTGGTCTTTTGTTTCAAGATTGTTCATTCACAACTGCACATCTGATTTATATAAATCACATCTGTAATTGGACGTGCAGTTCACCACTTCATTTCTACTTTATTACGCATACTAGTAAGCACATATAGAAATTACTTCTATTGTACTTAGAGACACTCTTTTGCAACATGTTCTTTTAAAAAATTACTAAAAATGCTACTGGACCACACAATATTTAACAGAAATCTTGTTTTGTGATCAGTTCCAACTGTAAACTGCATACAGAAAGACTACTGCCTATGCATTTATCACAACTGTTGTATCCACAGCTCTAACAACTACAGCATTTTATGAAGACGATCCACCTTTCCATACTTAATGAGTTAAAAACATTGTTTTCCTTCTCTAGCTTACCAGTGCTTCTCAGAATCTTGGGGACTGTTTACAGGTTCAGAGATTCCTGTGACCAATAAAGGACAACTAGGGCTGCAAAAGTCTTTCTAACTTGTCTAAAACAGACCAAAGACTCTTACTGTCTAACCGATCTACTCCTTTTGGTCTATGGAACAGATGAAAAAGACATCCAGTGTTGACTTAAATTTCATAAATCATAAATACCTGTATAATCCCTGTGCAAAGGTTAATTCTCTTCATTAAGTAAAACACAGATAATTAATACAGTCTGAATTCACTTAAATTAAACGTGCAGGTACCAAAATTCAATGATTTTTTCCTTTCTTTAAAAAAAAAAAATAAAGGATATAGGATCCTGTGGTGGCCCATTCCCACCAGGCCACTCTTACATCTCAGAACAAGGTATGTATGCTTCGGGAAGAACTCCCATTGTGCTGTTATCTTGGTTACAAGTGCAGGGGTGGACTGACAGGGCATGTGTTGCCTGAATTGTGTACTAGAAGGACTTGACAGTAATTGTGGCCAGAAAGGAAAATACTGACCAAACCAAATCATCTCACCAGCCTATAAATAAGTGATCAACAGTGAGCTCTCCGGCACTGCAGTGGGCTATGTGACCCAGTATGTCCCCCTGGATCTAGGATGACTCTCAGGATAAATTTCATGAGCATTGAAAGATCAGATACCGACGATTTCAAGACCTGATTTTGCAAGGCTCAACAATAGTCTGTTTATGAATAACAACACATACAAGTAAGCAATCTGTGAAAATCACAAAAAGGGAAAATTTAATCATAGATTAACCTCTGCGTGTGAGCATGTACATGCGTACAATTTGATTTAGAACTGTTTGTCTGTCTGTTTGATTTTATTTAGCCTCCATCCGTGTGCATGTGCTGCTGCACGTTTCCAGTGAGCTTTGCCATTCTCAATCTTTAACTAAGTCATTACTCTGATTCTAACAAATTCCATTTAAACCCACTATTAAATTGCCTAATGATAAAAGCGCTGTTAAGAATTACACAACCTAATCTTGTGATCTATCTCAAAAATATCAATAAATTCTAAGCCAAAGCTGTGTAAAAAAATATTCACAACAAATTCATCCATTACAAGCTTGTTATGGTTTGAGTTAATTGGGGTGACTGACTCTGGGTCAACCTTAGTATAAAGTAACTTCATTTTTCTAACTGTTAAACCATGACAAAGCCTTTCCCCTGGGAATGTACAGACTAATCAAGTCATCTTTTAATTACCTCTGAGATACTCGGCACTTGATCTTGGTGAACCTCATCCCGTTGGTCTCAGCCTATCAAATCCAGCCTGTCCAGATCTCTCTGCAGTGCCTCCCTTCCTTCAAGCAGATCAACACTGCCACCCAGCTTGGTGTCATCTGCAGGGTCCTAAGGGTGCATTCAATACCTTCGTCCAGATCACTGATAAATGTTATGAACAAGACTGGACCCAGCACTGAACCCTGGGGAACACCACTCATGACCGGCCTCCAATTGGATTTCAATCCATTTACCACAACTCTTCGGGCCCAGCCACCCAGCCAGTTTTTCACCCAGCAGAGGGTGTGCCTGTCCAGGTGAATGGCAGCCAGTTTCTCAAGCAAAATACAGTGGGAAAGGGTGTCAAAGGCTTTACTAAAACCCAAGTACATCACATCCACAGTCTTTCCATCATCCACTAAACAGATAACCTCATCCTAGAAGGAGATCAGACTGGTCTGGCAAGACATGTCCTTCATAAACCCATGATGACTGGGCTTGATCACCCATTGTCCTGCATGTGCTGTGTGATAGCACTCAAGATGATCTGCTCCATGACCTTCCCTCGGCACCGAGGTCAGACTGACAGGCCTGTAATTCCCTGGATCCTCCCTCTGACCCTTCTTGTAAATTAACCTTCTAGACTGCTTCCTTTCTGCTGTATTATACTTCCATATACAGCAATCAGACAGCCTCTCCGGGCAACCTACTCTTATGTCCAGCTATTTTTACAGTAAATGCATGTTTTCTCATGTTACAATGAAATTTTGTATGTTCCAGTTTGTGCTAATTGTTTCCTTTTGTTACTAATAATCACTGTAAAAGCCTAACTCCTTCATCACTCTCACCCATCAGCTATTTCCTAGCCTTCTCTATTCCAGGCTACTCAGTTTCAGCTCACTTAGCCTCTCCTCATGCAAAAGATGTCAAGTGTTTGAAACACTACCTTACACATTTCTTAACATCTTTCTGAATTGCAGATACTAGAATGGAATACGAGTGTACAATACAGCCTTCAACTAATTCCTTAAAAAAGGTGATACAACTCATTCAAATAATATGCCCCTTCTTCTGCATGCAGGTAGTACATTCCATCTCACAATTGCAAACACTGTATATGACAATACAAACTTAAGCATGCCAGAACAACAAAAACTCTTATCAGCCTTTCTGCTTTATATGATGCCATCTCAGATTGTACCTGTTTTCTCCTTCCAGCATTTCTCTTATCCTACATAATAAACATGAAAATGAATCAGAGAGGGACCATCTCTTAATAGATGGTCAAGCCAGGACCCTACTTTCAGTTAGGATTCTTCAGGTATTGCTGTAATGTAATTAATTATGCAACATACAAAGCCTTATCTGCTGAACTAATTAATAATAATAGGTGTTACCAGTTAAATCTCCAATGTACTGAGCTGCTTATAGAACCCATGTCCTCTTACGTTGCAAACTAAAGGACACAATGAAGGCATGCAGCAATTGGTAAAAAGTTTCTGTTTCCAAGCATGTCAAAATTTTGGAAAGAACTTTGATCAGCCTTTAACCAAACATTACAGATATTAAAGAAGGTTTTTCCAGGTTTGTTTGGGTTCTTCTCAGTTAGCATCCTTTCACTATAGGATTAAAATAAATCATATTCTAATGCATTTACATTTACAACAGCTACTTAAGACAGAAAAGCAATAGGTGGGGTTTTGTATAGATGTGAACTGGAATCTGTAACAGACTTAGTCCATTTACATGCTTCAGCCACAGACACGAGCCTTAGCTTTCTTCCTATGAATACTGATGAATACCCCAGAAAGCAAGAGGACTCAGTTATTAACCTGCTTTGTGATATCAGTTCAGCCTTAACAAACAAAGCTGAAAGGAAATAATCTGAAACCTGTTACATGGAACTACTGATTCTTTGTGGAACAAAGGGACCCTAAAACCATACAGCATGCACATGATGTATAAACCTTGGCTATGCTGGTCCATTGGACTCTGAGGTGGGCCCATTCCAGGGTGAGGCGGTCGCATACTCTTCATGGAGCCACAATGAACATCTTCAACCATTCCTTTCTCATGCAAGCCATCAATAGACTGTGAAAACAAAATAAATATTTATATAGAGATAGTATATATATATACACACATCCAAAGGACTTTAACTCAAAGGCTAAACAAATACATACAAGTACAAACTTCTCTTTAATCATTCAAAATAAATACAATGGGAACCTTTACCCCTGGAATCAGACATGTAGGAAAGCACAGGACATCATTAGACTGCTTGTTCCATTTCTTTTTGCTTTTGTTTTTCTCCTTATGATCTGTTTGGCAATGCCAGGGAGGCAAACTGTCCAAATACAAACATACGAAACATACAGGTCTCATATTACAAAGCACTGTAACACACACCAACTTATGAAAGTACAGCAAGTGGCTTGGCTCGATTTATTTTTAGCCCAAACTTTGCCCTTTAAGTCACTGCTGTACTGGAATGCCCAAAACACTTTCTCTTCAAAACCAAAGCGGACATTGCAGGAGGTAACCTTTTCTTTGCAGACCAAACCAGGTACAGGCTTTCAAGGAACTGAAGACATAGTTCTGTTAAATACTTGCGGTCCCTACAGCTCTTATCACCTCATTTACTCCTGAAAAACTACAGTCATTATGATACTTGAAAAGAAAAACAGGGCCAAATGCTTTCTTCAGAGAGCAAGAGAAGACAGCCTGGGGTCAGAAAGATACACTGAAGGCAGGCAGGGCACTGCAAAAGGGTCCAGAATAGAAACTGAAGGACACTGTATGTGAAAACGGGAAAACTAACATCAGAAGGAAGATACCTTGAGAAAACTGAAAAGTTTTATGTGAAATTAAAATCTACATCCTTAACTAGGGAAGATTACGCTTACTAACTTCTACCTTACAGATCTGCAAGGCTTTGTATCATGAAGGAACAGCCTGGCATGACTTACTCAACTTCTCTCTACAGAAATATGTAGCTTTGCTCCCCTCCGTAACACACGCATGCATATTAAGCATTGTTCTTGCAGAACCTACTGCAAATGGAGATTCCACAGTGTTTCATCTAAATACAAACCTATTCATTGAGAATTCTTTTTTAAAAAGAGTTAAGAAAACTTACTCCTGTAGAAAACACAGACAGTTAAAAAGAGTGTGCAAAAAGTAACACCAAGTCACAGAAAGACATGCCACATGTCCTCTTTTCGAGCAATTTATTGCACATAAATCAATTTAGTCAGAACTAAACATAGATAATTCTTTCTACAAAGGAAAAATTAATTCTAAATTTTAGTTTGTAAACCTTTAATATACATCTTCCACTTTCCACTGCAATAATCAGATTTGATTGAAACTATCTTAAACACTTTTTTGGTTTTTTTTAATCAGCATTTCAGAATGATTTCACTATCATTTTTCCTTATAATTATCAGTTAGAAAGAAAAAATTTACAGGAAAGGAAAAGCAAAATGTATTTTTTTACGTTTCATCAAATTGCTTCACTGTCATGACAGTATAAAACATTTGTGAAAAGAACCTGTATCAGGAAAATATCCATTACTCAAGAAGTTATTTTGATAACAAGAACTTGGGATATGGAACCGAAATGTAGGGATAGATAACTGACACATTAAAAATAGTTCCACTGTGCTAACCAAGTAAATTCCAAAGCCCTTGTCTGAGGCATGAAGATCCCTCCCCTTCGCCCCTACTTACAAAGCCAACAAACACGGAAGAGAAAGTTCAGTTTACATTCTGTCTGCAGAAGCTGAATATTACAGAAGTGCAAACACCTGTAAAGCCAGATTCACTCCTATTTTATCTTGGTATGTGCGAGGACTAAACCTTTAAGGCCAGCAAGAGGAGGAGGAGACTGTGCAGGAAATCGGATCTGACTTCCAGAACAGAGGAGACTAGCTGTACACATCTGTGGTGTGACTGCAGGGATGGGTGTCGCTGCACTAATGGGTGACAACTGTGAAACTTCTGTAAATGCAGGCAGCTAAGATGGGACACAGCATGCATACCCAAGGCATCAGAAGTACCAGCATACAGCAGGAGTGGAAAGGAGCTGGCTTTACCAAAGAGCAGCAGTGAAGAGGGAAACAAATACGTGGCCTTTCAAAAAGATAATGTAAAAAAAAGAAAAGGAACAGAAACACATGAACATACAAGAAAACATCAATTGAAGGAACATTTCCATGGAAAGAATTGATCAAAAGAACAGGTTTTTAAGGTAAGTATTTAAAAAAAATCTGTAGCAAACTGAAATGCTTCAAGTCTAATGGGATAAAATGCCTAAGTACAGCAAGAAAGAAGTGTGCTTCTGTGTGTTTGTAGAAATTACAAAAAACTGTGAGAAAACTCAAAGCGTAATTCATTAGAAACAGATTAGGAAAGGTAGAACTCACTAATCAGTTTTTTTACTAGCAAAGGATCACAGTACTGCTAATTTATGCAAACACACTTGTATTTCCAAGAATATTTTTCATCTAAAATCTCCTATACTGTCTATGGAAAAGCTCTATAAAATAGGAGTTACAATTCAGCAGAGGACGACAAGAACTGAAAAAAAAGTTGTTTTCATAACTTCTTTGAATCACTGTATATTTACATAGTTAGCTGGTAACTTCAAATCTATGTACCAAGTTAAAAATTACAGAAAGGATCTCACACAAAGTAATTTCTGTAAATTCTTTCAGTCCTATATGAATTATTAAAGATATCTTCCCAAATAACATAGCTGGAATGAGAATTGTACTGTATACTACCAATAAAACACTACTACCATGCTAGGATACTTTTTTTTTAATTCTTTTAATATAACAGGACATAAGGGCAACAAGAAGCTGAGACATATTTGACTTTGAGTACACATTACTATTTTCATTGGTCCCGATACGCAAGACATTGATCCCAATAAATAAGAACAAGCACAGAACAGGCCAGCTATATAAACAGTACTTTAAGAAAAAATAATGAGGGATGAGCTTTAACTGTATAGAAGCCTACATAATGCCTAACGCATAAGGAACATTCTGCCTACTCTACTTTTCCTCTGAATTTAGTAACTAAGGTTTTCTCACAGACAGCATTTGAAATCACAGTTTGAACTATTTCCAGGTAAACCGGAAGATGTGTCTAAGTTTCATTCCCCCGTTCGTAAAAAACCTGAACAAAAAACCAAAACATTGGCCTTGAAATCAGAGACTAAAATCAAGTATCAAACTAGATTTCTTCTAGACCATCCATGGTCCATACCACCAAAAATTACATTGACCAAACAGCAATGCATTGTCACATATCTTCACAGTATAACTGAATGCATCACTGGACAACCAGACTGACTGTGGTTACTCTTCCAGCATGGACCTGGCCAACAATTCTGTTAATCTCTTATTAATTACTAGAACATCATTTTACACAAGGTCTCTGCTGATTTTTCAGGTTTAACAACAATGCTTAATTTCTTTTTTCACTAATGTAAACACATGCAACAAAAATGATGCAGGGAACATGCCAGGTGAATAAAAACATGTTACTTCCTGCACCACGACACAATTTTAAGATTCACCAATGTGCACAAAACTGTCAGCCAACAATAGCTGAAATGGGAAACAATCTGCCTTCTTTTAATGGCACATCTGAGTGAACAAATAACATATTTAGTAAAAAATACCATTTTTGTAAGACAATATTTTTTCTGTCACTTTCTCTCTCACTAAAATCAGTAATATTGCCTATAATATCATTGTAATTTTTCCACAGTCAGTAATCATTTCCAGTACATCCCGTTAAAAATTCACAAAAGAAGCAATTATGCATTAGGTTACGATCAAATGGAAAGGAAAGCAAACCAAGAACTCACAGTAGTCTTTACAACCCTCAAGTAAGAACTATGCAAACCAAATAGATACACTGTTGTTGAGTGAAGCAGTTAAAATCACATGTCCCAGCTGGTGCATAAGAGCATAAAAAAGGTTGTCATCAGCTCAGAACAAATCCATCTAACCCTATGTTCTGCCTCCAGAGAGCTCATATGCGGATGCCAAAGAAAGTAAGATTAGGGCAACCATGCAAAAATGCTTTCCTTTATTAACTTCCCAGATTTCAAGTATTTTCACCTCCTGAATTTTTCTCATTTAGAAGCGCCACTCCTACCACCAGCTCCACCCCAAGCAGACTGCTAAGTACTTCTCCGGAAACGTAGCAGTCTTGCATCCAAGATATACTTCAGTAAAATTTCAAGCATTTAAATTTGATCAATAGTCTAAAGGTAACCTAAGAAGGCAGAAAGGAAGACAGCTGATTTATTGTTTCTGTGAAAACTGCAAATGTGAATCAATAGTAAATTTTCCTGTGGAAGGAGTTTTTGGTTACTAAGTGAATATACAGTCTTTAATTTTCATATTAACTATTGTTAAGGAAACATGCTTTAGGACTTACGATTTATTAATATCAATTTGTATCTGTTACGGTTTGAGTTAACTGAGGTGCTTCTGAATCTGGCTTGGTCTTAGTCTAATATAACTACATTTTCTGAAAAACTAACTACATGTTTTTCAGACAGTTCCTCTCTAGCAGTGAACATGGAATACTGGTACTCAGAGATGTCAAACCAAGGCCATCCTCGAGCTAGCGAAGAACAGCCACACCTGTAGGGAGGAGCAGACAGGACAGGTGACCCCGAACTGACCGACAAGAGCATTCCATCCCATATACGTCATACTTGGTATAAAACTGAAAGATCATGTGGGTCTCGCTCTCTTCTGCAATGGCTGACATCACATGAGGACGTCGTTTGTCTGGTTGTTTCTGATCATGGATCTGTGCATCCCTGAACGCAGTTTGTGTTTGGTACCCTCCTAGCTGCGGATCCATCTCCCCGTGTCTGCTCTACAGCAGCTGTGGTGACATATAGTCTCGAGGGGTGGGGTGGGGATGCAATCTGTTATTTCTACATATTTTCATTACTTTCCGATTATTTTAATCATTATTAACTAACATTTAATCATTATTATTATTATTAGCTTTAGTTTCCAATTCACAAGCCTCTTTCCTCTCATTTTCCTCTCCTTTCTGCTAGGGGTAAGGGGTGTAATTTGGGAGTCCAGTGGCATGAGTTCAGCCAAAAATTTCAAGGCGAAACTGTGACAGTATCAATCAGTGTTTTCTCTGTTGTTGGATACTTTAGATTTTTTTTATGCACTATATTACACTTTGTATGCTAGTCAGACATCTAACATAGAATGAAGGTGTTTCAACTACTGAGTTTGTGACTTTTAAAAGTAAGACCCACATCACATTGCGTACATGGGATGCATACACCACGAGCAATTGTGTAACTGGGACACTTTTTGTGCTATCTCTTACCGCATTTCATTAGGAAAAGAAAAAGACCTGAAAGTCACACTGCTTTACTGAACACTAAACAGAAAGAAAATGTTTTGATTCATCAAACTGCAAGTGGCTGACTAGTTTTTTAATTATATGGAACAACACTCAAGTAATATCTGCCAAATAGTCTAGAGACACCCATCATACACTTCTTAAACAGACCCTTTCCTCAGTTGTTGTAGTACACTGTTTCTGCGGTTGCACAAGAAAACAGACCAGAAAACTAATCAAGATTAAGAAATTAACTAACAATTATTTTTCCCCATCTAGATCAGTTCAAAAGACATTGTTTTAGCTTAGCTAGACACACCAAGGCATTCTGGAATTTATGGAGTGGCAACCTAGAGGACTGCAAGCCTGTTGATACTGAAAGACTTGTTAAACAGCCTTTGTTCCATTATCAGAATCAAGGTACAGAAACAGGAAAGTGATTTTACTGTAACTATACTGACTGGTCATCTTTGAATTAGCTATCCAGACTCTTCACATTCACAGTGCACTTTTCAAAATATTTTAATGCCACTTCAATGGGAGAATTTCTACTGGGGATTACAGAACTTCCAAGATGCTTCTGAAGTCTCTGAAAGAACTTAGTGTGATGACATTTGTTAGTTTCTTTCTAATGCTAACATATCATGAAATGTCTGAAGAATGCACGAGGCAAAATAAGCTACAGCAGTTAAAAACATAACGTATGAAGCATTCAACCATTTTAATGGAAAATTCCTGGTGCCTCTTCTTCTGCAGGTAAAGAATCTCTTAAAGAACTGAAGGATGTAAAAACATAAAAACCCTGGCTGTCTGTGAAGTTTGGGGCATTCATGTGCTGGAAACTTGGGCTGTAATTGATCCCACGAAGAAAGAAATGCTAACTGCAAATGTCTACTCTGGCTAATACCTAAACTACATGCTTCAAGATTCAAATGTGCAAGTCTTAGTTTCTGAATGTAATCACCTCTCAGAAATTACAAGAGTTCAGTACAAACAGCGAGCTGTATCCTGGTCTGCTTCAATTCTGCTGTCTTTGTGCTACTAGAAATTCTAATGATACAGTTCTTCATGCAAAAGATGATCGTGTCATGTCTCTAATGACTGGATACTGCTTTAACCATTCTAATGAATGAAACTGCTCCGTATGTCAACACGATAACCTGAAGAAGCTGCTAATTCATGATGAAAATGAATATATGTTTATATTACCTGAAAACTAAATTTTTATTGTAAATTTTTTTGTATGTGTATATAACAATTCCAAGTGCAATCAACAATAGCTAACAAATTTTTTTTAATATCTCGGCTCTGTAAGCTGTTACTGTATATTTCTGAGAGCAGAACATCAGTGAAACTGGATCCTAAGTGCTAAATCTCTGGTATACAACCAAATAAAAAATATATAAAGAGACTGTTCTCACAAAGGAAACTCCGCACAGGCAAGTATTTCCTCAAAGCAAAAGACATCAATGATAGACGAAGTATACATGTATTTTTAAGTGTATGACAACAACTAAAATACAACTACTCACACATTCCACGCTCTACAGTTCTAAATTCCTTACTAAGATGAAGCCTTTAACTTGGAAGCCATTTTTTCCCATCAATTTGAAAGAGTAAACAGATTTGTAAGCACAAACCCTTTAAGTGTTAAAATTATAATTCCATTTTTTTCCCCACTAACACATCACTGAAAAGTACAGTTGACAAATGAAGACTTGCAAACTACAAACACTATAGTTCAAATTAGTCTACAACTACTGCGCTGTTCTAAAAGAAAGTGTGCTTAATCCAATATACATATCATCTTTAGTAATAAAGACAGAAGCAGGAATCTAGTTGCAGTTTCGCAGGTGAGTCATGACACGTAATAGGAGTTACACAGTTCTAAATGCAGTGTAAATAGTTGTTTTAATCAGTAGAGAGAACTCTAGGAAGAAAAGGTTCACTTGTAATAAACTATTACCTTATGCATTTGGTGCATGCCTTCCTGCGGATAATCAGTAGGCCCCATTGTTGGCATTGGATGTGGGACACTGGGTGGACCAGGACTTGGCCCCATCATGCTGTGAACTGAGCCAGGAGATGGCCCTGGTCCTGGGCTAGGTCCTAGAATAGGTCCAGGTGAAGGTCCTGGTCCAGGGGAAGGACCAGGATGAGGCATGGTGCCAGGGTCTGTAGGCGTGGACATCTATTTTCTGTCTCCTTTTCAGTTAGCAGAATATGCCTAATAACAAAAACAAAACAAAAACAAAATTTCTATGTGGTATTATGGGCTTGGAAAAATGTAATAAAGTTCACAGGCAGTCATCACACACACATACACACGCAAGCTGTCATAAGCAGAAAACACTTATGTTGCACTTAAGTTTGATCATCCCTCTAAAAGCTCACAAGGAGGATAAGGATCTTGATAGTTCAGTCTGTTTCTGGATGTTTCTATCTTACTCACAGAACAAAGCAACTAGTGTGCTCAGAGAAACATTTACCAAGATAATGGTAGATCAATGGACTTGCCATCATCAGATTTATCACATGGGGTCAAGCACAGTACTACTAAAGGCAAGGAAGATAGCTGGGCATCTCTGTAACGTATGCATTTTCAAAAACCTCCACCTAAACAGATGTGACTGCATTGAAATTTGTACTTGTAAAATCCATTGTAATGAATCAAAACAAGCATTAAAAGGATTATTAAGACTATTTTCTGACCTTTTTTTTTTTAAAGTTAGACATTAATGTTGGACCATAATATCTAACAAAACAAGTCAACAGAAAAACAATTACTTTGGATCAAAGAGTTAATAATTCACTTGAGGGATTCTGCTGATGTCACAAACCAGAAGAGTACAGGACAAATAGCTTATAAAACAGTAAATGTCCTGAGAACAAATGACAGGCTTTTACATGCTGGAAAAACAACTATTACTACATTTTTATTTCTGTGTTTTTAGCAGAACAAACTGATGGAAAATACCGGCTTCAAACATTCCTCAGCTTTCTAAGAACTTTCATCTAAGAACTAGTATTGGGAACTTTTTGTTCACTAATGCCAGAGTATTGTAACACCACAACACTTTTAACAAACTGATGGTCAGTTGGTGCCAATGAGATCATTCAAGTTTCTGGGTACTGCACTCCAACAGCACCGTTTTCATGTGTTTGATTGCACAGTGATCTCATCATTTGAGTAATTAAGCCAGCAGAAAAGTAACCCTGTATCAAAAAAAAGAACAAACAAAAACCAAACATCAAACCACCTAGTAATTCAGGTTACTGAACAGACTTTCTGAAAGGACAGATGCCTTCCAAGCCCAGCAAAAGGAAGCAAGTAGGATCACTACTTTCAGCAGCAGCTGTCCATTACACACGCTAAGTCTGTTCCCTGTATCTACTTTGGATGCAGTTTTATAGTGAGGTGACCTGCCCATGACTACTTATAATAATAAAGCAAATATAATAAAAAATTAAGTCTTATTAAAAAGCATTATTCTTTGGGACACTACAATGTAATGGCACACTACAAAGCCTAAGACATCTCTCTCCTTACAGAATTCATCACAAAAGAGTGCTTCACATCTGGGTTTATCACTTTCTATAGATAGCAGTAATTACTTTCGAACACAAGAAAGTGGTGTTAAGTCTTTTATGACACTGCTTATATAAAACCAGACCCGGCAACTGCATACACCCTGGCTTGTAGTCAAATTAAGAAACAGACATCCAAGAAAAACAAAGTACCCTCCTAAGGTCCTCAACAAAGCAGAAAGGAGGCCCTTTTGGAACACACCAGAAAAAAAAAAAAAACAGGCTTTACTTATCAGAACCCACACAGAAGATAAAATGCTACTCAATCAAGACCATTTTCACTTATTTACCCCCAATTACCTAATCATTGTCAGGATTGAAAGTGACATAATGGCTTTTGCTTAAAATTTCTCTTTTATTATGTTTTAATAGCTACTCTCTTCTGATTAAAGGCAACAAATCAGAACAATGCTTAACTCATTTAAATTAAAATATCATCACCTCATAACCTATCTTGGCTTTCTATTTTCTTGCAAGGTAAAACAGGGAGCCACCTATGAAGGTTCTCTGTTCTAAACAAAACACTGCAGTAGCGAATTAGTCCCCTACAACCCCACAACATTATCACAAAAGTAATCAAGCTATCAAATGTTCACAACTGCATATACCACACCATAGCTCCCTACAGGGGGTCTTACAGTTTGGCTGTATGAAGGATAACAGTCATTTCCACACAACAAAGTTTTAATATGAGTCAATCATTAGCTTGCAAAATACGGCTGATATTCCCAAAGCTGTCTCTGCACATTACAAGCCAGAACCTAGCACTACCACCACAATCCAGAAAAACTTATACAGAACCACAACGCAACTGATTACAAAACTACTACCAGTATACAGCATACTTAGATGCCCTATTTCATAAAAGACCTCTACGTACACTTACACATTTATTAGTTACACTGTCATTCACATATACATTAAACACCTCATGTATGCAAATTTGGAAAACTTAAAATTCTTTTTAATGGGCTATCAAGTGCCCAACTTCTGAAAAACAATAACTACCACGTGGGAACATTACACTCCTTACACCAAATGAAGCCCCTTCATCATCATTCTTTAAGAGCAGATAAACTCACACAATCTTACATAATTGTTGTCTTACATAGATTTGTATTCAAATGCCAAAGAAAATATTTCTATTAAAAAATAAAGGAATGCATAAGATCTATATCAGGGGAACGTAAGACATTGGAAAGTACTACCTGAACGTAAGTAACAAATCCTGTTTAAAGACACCCATAGACGTAAAGGGACAAAGCAATGATCTGGCGATAGTAGCCTACAAAATTAAAAAAACACCCTTTGCCATAAACCAGAACACATTACACACAGCCCTCAAACAAGCACCTCTTCACAGAACAGAACTGCTTAAAAGTCCAACACACAACATGTTTCAAAAATAGTTCAGTTCATATTTATTAAGACTGAGATTGCATAAAACCCCACAGGAATGAGGTACCCTGCTCTCATTAAAATTCAGTCCCTGACACCTAATTCCTGTAGGTCCTTATATAATTCTCATTAAAGTAAAAACAACAAAATACAAAGAGACAAGAGGTGCAAGAGTGGCCAAGCTCCATCCTGATAATGTGAGTATTAATCTGGGTAAATTGTGGTGCCTATAACGAAATAAACAAAATGAAGCCAAGTCTCTGCCAAAGCCAGTGCTGACCCATTTGTCTGGACTGCTTTTTAATGAGTAGTTGCCTGGAGAGGGGTCGGGGGTGGGTAAGAGCTTCCAACGGGTATAAGGACAATAATAATAATAATAATAATAATAAACTAAACACCAAATTTCCATTCCATTGTCTCAAATCATAAGGCTGTTGGCCCTGATTCTCAAAGGCATTACATACCGCCTAATTGTTTCTCCACAGTCCAGTCTTACAATTTCCTCAGAACCCTCATGGGAGTAGTGTTATTCAAGTGACTTCAAGTAAGACTTAACCCTTTCTGAACTGTAATCCTTCATCATTTCTTAAGTTTATTCACATCAACATCACCATAATTATTGGGGATTTAATTAGCTGTAGTGAATCACGCGGTTCTCCCCGTGTTCTTGAAGAATTTCTCCACCTCTGCTGGACACATCAGAGCCGAGACAGAGAAGAAAAGGATCTATCTTTGTCAGAGTAACTTTAGTCAGATGCAAACACAAGAAGAGCCACAGAACCCAGAGCTGAAGCTGAAAAGAGAGACTTAGGATTTCTGCTCAACTATTTCTAAACCAAATTATTCAGAATAGTTGAATATCTATATCACAAAGAATTTTAGGGAATATTCCCTAAGCATAAATGTTTCTGAACTGTCACTTCATACGCACCTAGAAGGTGGTGTAGATGCACCATTGTACAACAGGGTATCCACCAGCTCAATGCTTCAGTACCCGCGGCATCCAAGTACATCAAACATATTTTGGTACGAATCCAAAGGTAACAAAGATCTCTTTCACATGAAGAAAGCATGAGATATTAGCATGTTCAAAACTAAAAACTGGTAACAAACTACACATGCATTACTTTGCAATTCAAGACACGATGGACATCCAAAAAGATGCAATGATTATAGATTGCTCTGACACAGGACACACACCTAGTCTAAGAAGATATGTAGCACTAAGTATTTATAATTCTTCTAGCTGCTTCCCTTCCCTTTTACCTTTCCATGACTGAGTCAATATAAACTGAACTGCACCCAGGACCTTTTGGACAGATCCTTCACTTTGGATAGGTAGTGGAAAGTAAGGAAACAGTCCTGCTTAGATTTCACGAAAAGGAAAAGTGGACCCATGCAACAGCCACATACACAATGCAAAACCAGCTGCAATTCTGCCTTCACAGAAAAATGTCTGCTTCTCCTCACACATCTCCAACTGAAGTCACGATTCTCAGGTGACTTTCAAGAGCTATACTATGAAATGGTGATACCCTACAGACTAAACTATCATAGAAAACATGAAATATTGTTAGTGAGTCTGTTAGTGAGTCCTAACATTTGCTTAACCTGCTAACAATCACTAAATGAAGACACTCAAAAGTTTAAGAACTGATTAATAGTCACACCAGCTCACCATAACTAAAATAATTAACTCACTATATTTAGAAGCAATCAGTGTTCTGTATTGTACAACCCCACAGGACACTCTGCATTAACATTTATTGTGTTTTAATTATTATAATTTTATCAATGATTCAATCAATAAACAGGTCTACTTGACACAAACAAAAAATCATTAAGGAGAAGAGTCAAATCGACTGAAGAGAGTACAGTTGGACTAGATGATCTCAGAGGTCTCTTACAACCAGATGATTCTATGATTCAACTAACATAAAGCAGAGTTATTCAGTTCACATAAGAGAAGCCAAACACTCCAAGCAAAGGTAAAATCTCTCACCTGTTACTCATGTATGTAACTTCACTCTACTTCAAAACTTTCTGGAAGGGGATATGCAGTTTAAACTACAAACCACAGAGCCAGAAATGCTGCACTTTAATTGCTTATCCAGACGCTTAGAGCAGAGACAAAAAACCTCTGGACACTGATTTAGCTGCTTTGTCTAGTTGTCTACCAAAGACTGTCTGCATGCACCCCACCAGTGACAGCAGAATAGGCACTGTGCTTACACCAGAAACGTAGAATAAGGCTCTTTTTCACATGCAGAAACAGTTTACTTTAGGATGACAGTCCTAGGAGTCTCCACCTTCAACCCCTTACAAATTTTCTTGTAGAAATTCTTATTACCACTGCACAGCTGTAGTTTCTTTTCTTCAGAGTTCTCAACTACTCTAAACTTACACCATACTCTCTTATGAAAAACTAAAGTCAGCACCACGAACTGACTAGCTAACAGCTGGGCACTGAATGTACCACAGGCAGTCAAAAGCCATCATCACAAGTCAGGGTTCACACAATAATGGCTGAGATATTCCACCAGACTTTTCAAAGAGGCCACAGGACAGACATGATTTGTTCTGATGGCTTTGCTGCAGAAGAACAGAAGAGGGCAAATCGCTGGCAGTCTAAGTTTAACTGCCTTTTAACCCCATAGCCACAATCACAGCAAACAGTGCCCAAGATGAAGTCCAAGTTTTCTACATAATGTAAATTCCACTGTACATTTCAGGCACAGAAAACTGACTCTCAACAGCACTGCCTGATTCAGATTAAGCTTCCATATCATGAGCTTTATTACAGGCATTAATCACAGTTATTGAACACAATCTTCATAGTGCATTCTGAAAAACAAAAGACATAACGAGAGAAAGGACAGGAGGAAGGAAAAGGACAGAAAGCAATTGATCAAATTACTGACAGGCTTTGTCTTCACTTAAATGGAGGAGAAAAAGAAGAGAGAAGATCATTTTAGTTATGCTAAAATATCAAAAAAGGATGTGAAAAAATTATCACTTTTCTTACAACAAACTTATTTTAAACACTTTTCCCAAAGACCATTGTTTTAAGTGATCCACCTGGGTGCTCAAACTGTAGTGATATACAGAAAATCTTCTCTGCCAAGTGGAGACAAACAGGAAAATTTTTAACACTAAGGAGAGATTACTTTACACCTGTCAGAAACAAATAAACAATATTCAGTATTAGTCTTCTCACTCTGCTTTACCTGCAAACTACCAAAGCTATGTTCACATAATCCTTACTTTTTCCCTCATTCATACTTCCTTATTTTACCTTGCAATTAAGGCATGAACATTTCTCTGCAGACATTTTCATGACGTGATCTTTATGTCATAACGTTGTGTTTACTGATCCATTAGAGGATCAAACAAATAGAAAATTAAACAGATAAAGTTCCAAAGAGCTGGACAGGCAGGAAACACTCTTATACACAAAGGACTTCAATCGCAGCTAAAAACACACAAAAAAATAAAATAGGCATTTTAATGAAGAATTTGCAAAAAATGTTCTCTATCATATGAAGAATGAAAAGTCTCCCTCTGAGGATCACTAGTTCACGGCAATATTACTATCACAATCATGGAAATCGGAGATGAAAGCGCAGAGATTTTTTTTAAAGTTGCTACTGTGCACATTCTGTCCTTAACTTCAAAGGTCCAACAAAAATTGAAAAACTATATCTGCAAATAGTAATTTCATATAGACCTTTCTCGAGAATATATTTAATGTAAGAATGGCAGCTGGAGCACTTTTTCTCCTGTCAATTTTCAAGCGCCAGGTGTTGGTGAAAGCATTTTTCAAACTCGACAAGAAACGCTCAGACAACTTCAGAAATGAACAAAAGAGAAAACCTAAGACTGTTTTGGATACACTCTTCTAGCACGCCTTCTGAGAAACACCAATCCTAAAGCTGACACGTAACTCATGAGAACAAAACTGTATTTAATGAAGGTTTACCCTGAGCTCTGTCATGTCCACATATGCTGTATGATACACTTAACTTTAGCTTTATTTTTAAATGCTCCTTATCCATACAGTTTGATATACATGCGCATGAAGATCCACCTCCATTCCTATCCTTCCAGTACACCTTTTTTTTTTCTCTTCAGAATAACAATGGGAGAAAAGAAATAAAGTCAAAGTCAGTAACAGGGCAATTAGGTTCCCAAAGAGAAAGCGTGCCCTTATTTGCACAACAATAGCAGCTTACACAGAAGAGACTGCACCATCGCGATCACGTAACTTGTATATACTACTAAAGGAATCAAATTCTGGTACAATGTTCATTGCCTGGGTCTTAGGGACA
The DNA here is from genome assembly GCA_033556795.1 of Tapera naevia. Classification (NCBI taxonomy): domain Eukaryota; kingdom Metazoa; phylum Chordata; class Aves; order Cuculiformes; family Neomorphidae; genus Tapera; species Tapera naevia. The sequence continues at coordinate 1,493,997 of JAUMJJ010000044.1, read as the reverse complement.
GAGGTTAAAACCAAGTAACACTGAAGAAACCTAAAGCAAAACAGAGAAGAATGCAAACGGAACAACTCCGTGCCACAGATGCCGTTAACATCTTTTTTTAATGAAAGAATGCAGACTACTTAGAATAGTAAAAAACAAAAAAACCCAACTCTTTATAGCTCCAGTTCTTCAGCTGGTTACTTACTTACTTAAAATTGTCATCAAAAGACATCTTAAAACGAATAGCGTTAACCTAAAGTTTGGAAAGTCTGAATATCAAAGACAAGCAGCAGATACCAAGGAGAACCAACTTCAGTGCGATCCAAAGAGTCATGCTGACACTTAACCACTCTCTTTACATGACCGTAACGGACACCAAGAAAAAAACAAAACATCCATACAGATTAACCGTAACTTCATTTCCGAGTTCGGAAGATCTGTAACTTTTTCAGCCCTGTGCAGTTTGTTGTTGCACCATCACAGATCTCGGGGGCGGGGGGAACACAAGGCGCTGGGGCGGTTGAGGCTCGCGGCCCCGAGGCCGCTGCTCCCCCAGCGCAACGAACTCGCCTCGGCTGCGCCGCGCGGCTCTTCCGGGCCTGTCGGGCGCCGCGCAGGCCTCGACACCGCCTACCCTCGCGAAGGCGCCGGGGCGGGCGCGCGCCGCCAGAAAGGCCACATCCACGCCCCCAATCCGCAGCCTTCCTGGGAAGTTTTTCGCCCTGAAGCCCGGAGATCCAGCCCCGCTGTCTCCTTCCCCCTCCCCTCCAGAAACAAATGGCCGCCCTGCTCGGTGTTTCAGGGCCCCGTACCTCGAGGATGGCGGGCGAACGGGGGCCCGGGCGGTGGCAGGCGGGCGCGCCGGCAGCGAGGGGAGATGCCTCACGGCTGGGCTGGGCCCGTCACCCGCCGCTCTTTCCCTCCGCCACCACGTCACTCCAACCAAACATCTCTGTGCGCCTGTGTGCGGCGGCGGTGACTTCCTGATCCTCCGCCACTCGCCCAGGCAGAGGGACGGGAAAGGCCACCCCTTCGCCGCCACCGCATCTCTCTCCTCCTCCGTGGAGGCTCCGCTGCCCTCCCGCCCCACCCGGGACGCAGCTGCAAGCGGCCACCCCGCCGCCCGCCCCCGCCTCCGGCACCTGAGAGAACTTTTCCAGGTGTCGACCACCGCTCCCCACCGGGCAGGCGAGCCGCGTTCTACCTGAGCATCCGCCCGTGTTTGCATCCTCAGTGCCGCCCGGCCCCGTCAAAAAAAAAAAATTCCGCGCACACCGGAAATAAAATGCTTTTTGCTTGGAAGGCGATTACAAAATTGCAAGCGCATGTTTTGTGCTACTCCGCTCCGCCGACTGCTGCAAGCCGGGCGGGGGGGGGGGGGGGGGCGGGGAAGACAGAATTTCTGCAGGGAAAACGGCGGAGGGGCGGGGGGAAACAAGCTATTTTGGGAAGTAAATCGCGACACCTCTACAGAACGAGCGACTGACTGCACAGTTAAAAACACAGGCTTGAAAGCAACAGGAACCGCAGCTAGTCGGCCCAAGCCCAAAGCCCCAGCCCCCACCTCCCCCCCCGCTGTGTGTAGTGTTTGTGACAGCCAGGGAGATTATCCAGATCACGGCCGCGCTGGCTCTGCCGGGTAATGCCGCTGCTCTCGCAGGCAAGACCGCTCATCCGCGCACCATTTTACTCCCTTCCCGTGCCGTGCCTCCCCACTTCCCCTTCCTCGGCCGGGTCTACGCGAGGCTGTGCCAACCGCCGAGGACAAACCCCACCGCCGGACACCGTGAACTTCACCCTGCAATCCCCGGCAGCCGCCGAAGCGCAGCCCAAACCCGGACACGGCAGCAGACGAGACCAGCACCGGTCCACCGAGCTGCCCCGGGGCCGGGGGGGGGAGGGCTATCTCTCTCCCGGATCTGTTTCTCTCACGGTCGTGCCAACTGGAGCCCATGACACGCTCGCTTGGCAGCCAGACCGAAGGGTGCCGGCAGCTGGTGGCTGTTGCCGTGGCGGCCGCACAAGGCAGCACGGAGCCACGGACAGCCCCGCCGCCACCCCTGTGCCTTCCACGGGCGCCGCTGACTCGCGAGTCAGCCCCTAGCCGGCGCCTCGGGGGAATTCTCACGCCCTTCCCCCCCCCCCCCCCCCCCCCCCCCATGCCCTCCCACCCTGAGAACTGCATCGTGATTATTCCAGAAATACCGGACCAAAACTTTCTTCTCTCCACCCACCAGGGGGATAAATACTGGGGAGGGCCAAGCACCATAGAAGGTGAGGAGAGGAAGCAGGTGGCACAACGATGCCCGGGGCCGGCGGGGACGTGTTCGGGGTAGGGGAGGGAAAGTGGGCACGGTGCGTGCCAGCGATCACCAACAATAAAGGAAGGCGCCAGCACCGCAGTGCCAGGGACGGGGAGCGCGGCGGACCAATGGAAGTTCTATTTACCTTCCGCCCGGGAAGAGCGTCGTGCGGGGTGGATGTCGCCTCTCTTCCCCGTCAGCGAGGCAACCGAGCACGGAACCGGAGCGACGGACTAGATTATGAACATGACTTCATTTATGACAGCCATTCCCTCCTCTTCCTAAACTCCGGCCCCCTCCCGCCGCGTCCCCTAAAAGACACCACGGCTCAGGAAGCGACGTTCCCATTGGCCTGCCGGAGAGGGAGTGCCCGCCCCCTTGCGTGAACACTGCGGCTCTATTGGTCGCAGATAACCATCACTCAACCGAGAGGCTGGGGAGGGCAGGAGGTGTGCGGGAGCGTGGCGGGAGGGAGCGTTGTCTGAGCTAGCGTGTACGCGCAGGGTGAGGTCCCCGCTCTTGTCTGGCGTGGAGCGGCGGGGCAGCCTGGGCTCCTGGTAAAAAGCAGTAGCTTTTTTTTAAAAAAATATATTAAAAACCGCGTAGATGCGGTGCTCAGGGATATGGTTTAGTAGTCGACAGGTACGGTTGGAGTGGGTGATCTCAAAGGTCTTTTACAACGAAGCGATTCTACGTCGTTTGAGAGTCCTTCACGCCCCTTCACGCCTTCCCGGCTCGCACGTGCTGAGAGCAAGAGAGGGGCGGGAGTGCCCTCCATGGGAAGACGACGGCACTCTCGGGAGGCGGCTGGGTTCTGTCGAGCCGGTGCTGTAGCCTGGCAGGAAGAGGCCCTGCGGCGGGGAGGACTCCACCTGTCTCGCGGGGGGTCTCCCTACCTTTTGGGAAAAAAAGAGGTGGGAGAAATGGCATGAAAGAGCGTGGTCATTCGTCCCGAAACTTACACCCCGTCGCCGGTCTGCGATGGCAGAAGGTGCAGCGGTGGGTGAGAGGAGGCTGCCGAGAACGTTCTAGCTGAACCGGCCCGTCTGTCAGTCAGCGGGAGCTGATTTAACATCTGCCCTCGCGGAGGACCTGGTGCCACCCCGTCCCAGGTCTGGAGGCGGCTGGTGGAGCAATCGCCAGGTGGCTGCATAAGGAGCGGAGGATCTCTTGTGCCTTAGGGATAGGAAGGGCAGATAGCGCAGTTATGTCTGTCCTGTTTTGCTTTGCCTCCGTCCTCAGCTCTTTAACAGGTGGTTTGAAAGGACGCGTCTCAGCTCCTCGTGTTGGTGCTGTGAGGTTCTTTTGCGCTGTAGGTAGTTTGCCTCATCTGCAGCCAAGCACCGCAGAGCCCTCACTTTGGTTGCAGAAGCTTTTATACCCGTTTGTGTTATAAACGACTGCGTACTTCACTGAAACAATGGGCCCGGCAGTCTGAGGCGTTTTTTGAAAACCGGTTGGGGGGGTCAACTGAAAAGCATGGAAGGTATTTGCCATTCTGAAGCTGGTGTAACGCTCTTCACTTTGTCCTATGAAGTAAAAATGTTAACGAGGAGCTTCAGCATTAGAGTCAGTAGCTACTACAAATGGTCAGGTCGCAGTATTCAGCATGGAGTTTCTCTTTCCTCTCCTATGGCCAGGTGGAGCAGTTAAGGACCAGGAGCAATGCTGGGAGCACCAAATGCACATTGTGGTCATTAAGTGACAGCTATTGTTTACCTGGTGTTTAGCTTGAGGCTTTTTGCATTAGTTGAATAGGAGAGTAATCACCAAGTTTCAATGCTGGCTATAATGCGGTTCTAATTACTACTGTTTCTGTTGTTTTTCAAGGTGTTATTACTCAATCGTGAGCTTAATGTGATCTTAGTGGCTACTAAAATGCTGAAAGAAAAAAGGGGTAAAAGGATTTTTTTCTTCTTCTCCTTCTCCATCCAATTACCCCCACCCCCACCCCCTCGCCGCCTTCATACCCTACTGTAACTCTCGTTAGGCAGTCTTTTTAGCTGTTGTTGTTGTTGGCCTCCATACTCCAGAGTAAATCTGAAGGCCCTTTGCCTTTTCCTCTCTAGAAGAGAAAATAAGCCCTAAATAACGGAGGGAAAGCTTCCTTGCAAGACAGCTCAACTGCTCGTTGGACTCAGCTGCACTAAAACCATTCTAAAACAGGTCAAGCTATTCTTTTTAGTGGAAGGCATGCAGAGAAGAAAAAAGGAACATAAAATTAATGTTTCAGGCAAAAGAAATAATGTCCACTAGACTTTGGGATGAATGCTCCTCTGTTTAGTTAAGTGTTATTTTGGGAGGGCTGGAGCAGCTGCTTTAGTTTTGGGGCAATAAAAGCCCAGTTGAATGGGCATGTTGCTGACGTAAACCTGAAGGCTTTTTCTCATTGTATTTTGATGAACCCTCATGTAATTTCATTGTAACCTATTTTGAGGGGTTGGAAGATGTTTTTTTTTTCAAGGTGGGCATGTTCACCTGACGTGAAAATCTTTATTAAAATCAGTAGGATTAATAAGTGTTCTCCCCATGATTCTCGGGTGGTTGAAAGTTCATACATAGTGAGTATGTAAACATGGTGAATAATCACATGCTAAAGGATAAATTATATTTCCCTGATTGATTTGTCTGTCTTCAAAAAGGAAAGAAGATGAGGGCACTTAATGGAATTAATTCTTTGGAAGCTGCTGTCAACAGTAAAATTGCACATAAAATTTTCAAAATAGATAAAGTACAACAAAGAAAAGAGGTACTGTTTGTACTAGCTAGATGTGATGATGTGGAACTAAAACTTGTTTATATAAGAAATGATACCAATATAATTAAAACTGTTGAGAAACTGATGTATCAGTGGAATTGAATTCTTGCAGGGACGCTCATGCCAAAAGACGCTCATTACCATAAGGGAGTTGCAGATGTTTACACCAGCTTCACCTTTACCACCTCAAAACCCTTGCTGTAACAGTGTGTTATGGTATTTCTCTTGTTTGTGACAAACTCTTTGCCAGAAATTGCAGCCACTGCAGCAGAGATGGCAGAAAGTATTTTTGTAGTTTCTTAGCCTGCTCCTAGCAAAGTCCAGGTGCTTATTAGGTTAGGTGGCCAGTATCAATCAGTTTAAGCCAGAACATTCCATGAAGATGGCTTCATGCTCAGATTTCTGTGTAAGTAACAAAACAGAATAGGAACAAAAAGATTTTTTTTTGCCTATCCAGTGAAGTCATAAATGAGCAAATGTAAGATTTACATTACAGAAACGTGGAACATTTTTGCTTATGTCTGATACTTAGATGGATGGTGGTTGCCCCAAAAAGCAAAGAGAAAAAGCATACTTCAGTCAAAGTCTGCAAAGGTGAGGATGGGGTAAAGGCAAGATATTTCAGCTTTACAGTGAGGTAGAGCTCACTAAGACTACTGTCAGGTGGGGAAATAAGACGCCTCTGTTAGTTTGCTGTAATAACGTGAAAAATGTCTTCTCCTTTGAACAAAGATAGATCTTGTGTCTTGGGTAACTAACACAGAAAAAAAAGAGGTTTTGTTTTTTTTTTTTTGGTTTGGTTTGATTTGGGTTTTTTTTTTGGCTAAGCATTGGAGACAAACCCTATGATGATAAATCATTGAGATAGGAAACCCATGAAAAGCGTGTGTTTTGCTGGTGCTCCGTGCAAGTGTCTCCTCTGCCCTATCCATTGACTATTGGGACCAGTATGTTTCCTGAAGGGCATGAATACTAGAGGGAAGGGTATTTTTCACTTGTCCATCTATTGATCTGCAGCACATAAAATTGAGTACTCTGTACTCCATGAAGTGATGCAACTCAGCCTGATATGATTGGCACCGAAGTAATTATCAGAACTGTTCAGAGTTTTTCAGTTTTCTCATGGCATATGTAATTGCTTTCTAATTCAAAGGTAAAATTTCTGTTCTAATACAGTTTTCATGAACATGCTTGGTACTCATGCTCTTTTCCCTTCTTCCTTTTTTTCTTGAGACGTACATGTTCATCTAGTTGTCTTTATAGTTTTGAAAGATAGAGCCTCTTTTGAAGCAGCTTCATTTGCTCTAAACTCTCAAGGTGCGTTTGTGTGTATTGAGATCTTCTTAAGGTTAAGTAGAGGGGAATAATCGTCTGCCTAAAGAGCCTTTTAAAAACATTCCAAAATTAAGTTGGTGTGTGAGAAAGATGAGTTGGCTTGCGGTGATAAATGTGTTAGTGTTCCTCTTTATTTCGTAGTACGCAGAGTTCCAGAGGTCAGTTTGATGTCATATTTTAAGGGAGAAGAGAAGCACAACGTGGTGTCAATCTTTCCGTGCTTCAGGCTGGTATTTTGCTTCCTAACCAGTGATTTAAATTTTGTAGTTGTGTTTTTTGGAAGAGTATCACTTTACACTTGATTTTACTGAATTTTACCTTAATGGGTTCTGAGCTTCTCTGAGACTTCTCAACATCATTTTCAGTTCTAATCCCTCTTCAAAGGTGTTCTTCAAATCTCACTAGCTTTGTTTCAGCTGCAGATTTTATAAACAGACTGGTCACTGAAGCAATTAAGAAGGATATTGAATAAGACCATGCCAAGAATGAATTTTTCTGGGACTTTGAGGTGTCCTCAGTTGTTAAGCATTCCTTCCTGGCTGCTAACCTGTTCTGGTGCTAGCGCCCAGATATCTTTTTGTATGTTTTTTTGGTAAGATAATCTGTTTCCCAGTTTGGGAATTCCTGGCCTGTTAAACTACTTGTTGGACGTGGTCAAATAACTGAGGCAAATCCAGAATTCTGAACTAGTGCCAGCAGTTCTTAGAGAGTCTCTTTTGCTGTTCTTCTTGTGGTTAAGAGTGCTTCTACTGCAAATGTGAATTTAACCATCTTTAAACAGTTTCCAAGTTTGTCTGTAACTACAAGAAACAGAAGTAAAATCTATGGTGATGTGCCTTTTTTTTTAGTGTTCCCAGTATTAGAATTGTGCTGATTGCAGGGCAGTGGGGGAATACATAAGAAAAACTGCCACTGTAGAATTCTGATCTTATAAGCAGCAAAAGGTTGTAAATGTACTACACTGGGAAAATTCTTTGCTATATGACTAAGACTATGGTGATTCAATTCAGTCAAAATGAAAAACAGGTATAGAGGACCATGTTGTTTTCTTGTACCACTCAGCTCAAGCCAGGCTACTACTCAAAGAGCGGTGTATATTAGAGGATCGGTTCTAGTTTGCAGTGTGAAGTTGGGTTAGAAAGAAAACCTGTTTAAGCAATGAATACTGGGGCCTTTGGAAAGTGTGACTTGCATTTGAATTCTGTATAACTCGGATACATGCTAGGGAAATCTTGACTGTTCTATATATCAAGTATATGGGTTACAAAAACACAATCACAAAAACGTGAATCCCCGAATTTTTGGAATTTGCAGTTGCACTTTTCTCCTCCATGCACTTTTCTTTCTGCTAATCCACTCTTTGAGTTTCTTTTTTTTGCTCATGCGTATTTAACTTTTCACTTAGTATGTTCTTCCTTTTTATAGTTACCTACTTTTTTCATTTGCATTATACTTTCTTCCAGTTATATTTCCTCCTTCATTAGTGCTGTATATGCCAGTGTATGCAGTAGTGATTACAAGGTGGAATTATACTGCCTGAGAAATAGTAATTGAAATAAGCTGCTGCTTGCCATGTATGCAAAATTTGAGAACCAGTTAGGAATGATCTCCTCTTCTTGAAATACGGCATTGGTATTGGCCAGCTATTAGACTGTGGGATAAAAATAAGAATGAATTTGGCCTAAATTTGCTAACTGCTGCTAATGTGATTTACATCCTTCCTAAATACACATGGTTTTGTCATGCTCGATAGCATGAATGATGGGGTATCTTTGTCCTGGTAACAAGGAAAAAATAAAATACCACACACAAAAACATGACTCTTGACTCTCATTCTCTGAAGAGAAGAATTAAAGGTCTTTTTATTGTTGTTTTCACAGTATTATTTTGTGATACTCTTACCTGTTTCATGTGTGCTCAGGTTTGAGGCTACAAAGTTGTGAATCTGCAAGCAAAGCACAGATATACAATAAAATTCTTTTTTTTTTTTTCCTTGAGCACTGGGCACAAAACACAGGATAGTTGTAGTGGGTGATTCCCTTCTGAAAGGGACGGAGGGACCTATATGTAGACCGGATCCAACTCATAGGGAAGTCTGCTGCCTTCCCCAAGCCCGGGTAGGGAACATCGCTAAGAGACTCCCAGACCTAATTAAGCCATCAGATTATTAATCACTTCTGGTGGTCGAGGCTGGCGGTGATGAGCTAGCTGAAAGAGGGTCAAGGGTTGTTAAAAAAGGAATTCCAGGAGCTGGGTCGGTCAATAGATAGGGCAGGAGCACACGGGGTGTTCTGCTCGGTTCCTCCGGTGGCAGAGATACATACCGAAAGGAACAAGAGAATCCATGCTCTTAATAAATGGCTTAGGGGCTGGTGCCAGCAAAGGAATTTTGAGTTCTACAATCATGAAGAAACCTTTACAGCACCCAGTCTGCTTGACGCAGATGGGTCTCGTCTAACTCTAAACGGTAAGAGGATTCTAGCCCGGGAGCTGGCAGGGGTTGTAGAGAGGGCTTTAAACTAGGTGTGAAGGGAGAGGGGGGAGTAACTAGGCTCACCAGAGATGTTGCTGTGGAGAATGAGCCATCTCAAAGGGGGTTGTCAGTAACCCAACTGAAGTGCATGTACACAAACGCACGCAGTATGGGGAACAAACAGGGGGAGCTAGAAGTCCTGGTCCAGCAGGAGAGCTATGACATAGTTGCTATCACGGAAACGTGGTGGAACAACTGTCATAACTGGAGTGCTGCCATGGAAGGCTACAGGCTCTTCAGGAGAGACAGGTGTGAGAGGAGGGGTGGAGGGGTGGCCCTCTACACTAGAGAAACCCTGGATGCTGTCGAAGTCGAGATCGGTGATGACCAGATTGAGTGCCTATGGGTAAGGGCCAGAGGGGCAGTCAGGTCCTGGTTAGAATATGTTACAGACCGCCCGACCAGGAGGAGGAGATGTATCTTCTATGGTTTAAACAGCTAGAGGCTGTCTCTAGATCGGCTGCCCTTGTTCTTTTAGGAGACTTTAACCTTCCAGATATCTGCTGGAAACTTAACACTGCTGAGAGGAGGCAGTCCAGGAGGTTCTTAGAGTGTATTGAGGACTGCTTTTTTGTCACAGCTGGTGAGTGAGCCCACCAGGGGTGAGGCTCTGCTTGACCTGCTGTTTACAAACAAAGAAGGGCTGGTGGGTGATGTTGTTGTCGGAGGCTGTCTGGGGTGTAGTGATCATGAGATAACTGAGTTCTCTCTAAAAAATGTAACAAGAAAAGCCAGGAACAGGACATCGATGCTGCACTTTCGGCAGGCAGATTTTGGATTATCAGGAAAGTACCCTAGGAAATGGTCCTTAGTGGCAAGGGGGTCCAGGAAGGCTGGATGCACTTCAAGAATGAAATCTTGAAGGCGCAGGAGCAGGCTGTACCCATGTGTTGTAAGAAGAGTCGTAGGGGCAGACGGCCGGCCTGGATGAGTAGAGAACTTCTGAAGGAACTAAGTAAGAAAAAGAGGATGTATCGCCGTTGGAAAGAAGGGGACGTAAGCCAGGTCATGTTCAAAGGTGGTGTTAAGTCGTGTAGGAGGAAAATCAGTGAAGCAAAAGCCCAGCTGGAGCTCAAATTGGCCACTTCTGTTAAGGATAATAAGAGTTTTTATAAATATATCAATGGTAGAAGGAAGGGCGGCAGCGACCTCCTTGTTGGATGTGGAGGGAAATATAGTAACCAAAGATGCAGAGAAGGCTGAGGTACTTAATGCCTTCTTTGCCTCAGTAAGGAAGTCTGTTCGCTTGACAGTTGGTCCTCTGAAGTGGTTGATGGGGACAGGGTGAAATATGGCCCTCCTGCGATCCATGAGGAGGAAGTTAGAGACCTGCTGAGCCACTTGGACCCTCATAAGTCTATGGGGCCGGATGGGATCCATCCTAGGGTGCTGAGAGAGCTGGCGGATGAGCTTGCTAAGCCACTCTCCATCATCTTTCAGCAGTCCTGGCTCACTGGAGAGGTCCCGGAAGACTGGAAGTTGGCCAATGTGACGCCCATCCATAAGAAGGGCCGTAAGGATGATCCAGGTAATTACAGACCTGTCAGCCTGACCTCGGTCCCAGGTAAAATCACGGACCAGATAATCCTGGGTGAAATCATGCGCCACCTGCAGAACGGTCAAGAAATCAGGACCAGCCAGCATGGATTTAGGAGGGGTAGGTCCTGCCTGACCAACCTGATCTCCTTTTACGACCATGTGACTCTCCTGGTGGATGAGAGGAAGGCTGTGGATGTGGTATACCTGGACTTCAGCAAGGCCTTTGACACTGTCTACCATAGTAGACTCCTGGGGAAGCTGGCAGCCCGTGGCTTAGATGGGAGCACTCTGTGCTGGGTTAGGAATTGGCTGGATAGCTGAGCCCAGAGAGTGGTGGTCAATGGTGTTCCATCCAGTTGGCGGCCGGTCACCAGTGGTGTCCCCCAGGAATCGATATTGGGTCCAGTCCTGTTTAATATCTTTATTGATGATCTGGATGAAGGGATTGAGTCCATCATCAGCAAGTTTGCAGATGATACTAAGCTGGGAGGAAGGGTTGATCTGTTAGAGAGTAGGATGGCCCTACAGAGGGACCTGGACAGACTGGAGAGATGGGCTGATTCTAATGAGATGATGTTTAATAAGTCCAAATGTCGGGTACTTCATTTTGGACACAACAATCCCATGCATAGCTGTAGACAGGGGACAGAGTGGCTGGAGAGTAGTCAGGCAGAAAGGGACCTGGGAGTGCTGGTTGACAGGAAGCTCAGCATGAGCCAGCAGTGTGCCCAGGTGGCCAAGAAGGCCAGTGGCATTCTGGTCTGCATCAGGAATAGTGTGTCGAGCAGGACTAGAGAAGTTATTGTCCCCCTGTACTCGGCACTGGTCGGGCCTCACGTTGAATATTGTGTCCAGTTCTGTGCCTCCCAGTTTGGGAAAGATGTTAGAGGAGGGCAACGAAGATGGTGAGGGGGCTGGAGCACAAGCCCTATGAGGAGCGACTGAGGGAGTTGGGGCTGTTTAGTCTGAAGAAGAGGAGGCTCATGGGAGACCTCATTGCTCTCTACAACTACCTAAAAGGAGGTTGTAGTCGGGCAGGGGTTGGTCTGTTCTCTCAGATGACCAGTGACAGAACTAGAGGGCACAAACTCAATCTTCGTCAGGGACTTGATGTTAGGAAAAAGTTCTTCGCTGAAAGGGTGATTGGCCATTGGAATGGGCTGCCCAGGGAGGTGGTGGAGTCGCCGACCCTGGAGGTGTTTAAGGGGAGACTGGATGAGGCACTGAGTGCCATGGTTTAGATGATGGGTTGGTGTTAGTGTAGGGTTATAGGTTGGACTCAGTGATCTCGGAGGTCCTTTGCAACCTTATTATACTGTGATACTGTGAATATATTTGCAGTTTCTCAGTCATGACATCTTTTTTTCCCCTTAATATAATAGCAACTATCTAATACAACTGTAAAACTTACCAGTATGTTCGAAGTCAACCAAACAAAAGCCTGGTTTCTATCAAGTATCAGAATGTGTTGGGATTCCCTCCTACTTAAAGGTGGAAGTAGTTCAAGAACTACTCATTAGCTTTCGAGTCTCAACAACATGTTTTATCAAAAATCAACCCAGTAAGTGTGATGATAAGGGCAAGCAGAAGAGTAAAACAGGAAGGGGAATGGTGAATTAAGAGAGAACTGTTTAAGTATTTTGTTACGTAGACTTTTCAGTGTGAATGGGCACTTTTGTCATGTGTCTTGTAACACGATTTCTCCAGGTGAGTGACAGCTATCTGCTCAGTTAAACGATTTAATGAGAAAGGCCGAAGGCAAATAGCAAATCTGGGAAGTGTAAGCTTCTCAAGAGGCTATCAAACACTTGTATAAATTGGGACTATCTCTGCTGTCATTCAGCTTGTAGAATAATGGCAAGATATAGCCTTAAGGTTGTTCTGTTCATGCTCGTGCTTATGAGTTCGTTGCAAACAGTTATAGTTAAGTAGGACTCTGGAGATATTTTTATTTTCTGTTTATACCTGTTCCTCACTAAATCAGATGCATGAATGTGAAATACAGCTGCTTGATAAGGAAAGTATGTGATTTAAAGTGTGGAGGTTTGATTTCAGCTAGAACTTACAGGCCTCAATATGCAGACTTATCCTAATTTAGTGTTCACACTCTGATTAGGGTATAAGAAGTGTTTGATTCTGTTTAGCTTTATTCAATTGGTCTTGGGACTGAAATAAATAATTTACCATGTGACAGTATATAGGACACTCCTAGATTCAGCTATGCCAATGGAAGAAGTAAATGTCCATTGGCTGCTGCTGCTGTCTACAATAGTCACTGCTTGCAGTGATCTGCAAACAGTGATTCACATGACCACTTTCTAATATGAGAAATTCAGATAAATCAGGTTAATTTTGACTGATGAGGTAAGTGATATGAGCCAACTCATCAGATTTTGTCAAAGTAATGCTGCTACAGGCTGTGTTTTTGATATATTACAGAGAGCTTTATTGTTCACATTCGTCACTACATGTGGTGGTGGGTGAAAGTAACACCAACAAAACAGCAGGATTCAGAAAAGGACACCCATCTGTAAACACTAATTCATACAAGGGATTAATAGTTCATTTAAATAATTTTAAATTCGTATGTTCTAGTTAGGTCAGGGACATTTCTATGTTAAGATCTGGGTGCTGCTTTTCAGAAACCCTAATAAGTTGTTCAACCTTAATATGTGTTTCCTGCAGTGTGACACACAAATTTGGCTACCTTAGCTTGCATGGGGTTTGTGTTCTTTGTTGAAATGACTCTGCCTGCTGACTGTCTAAGAATTAAGAGCCTGTTCACTCTTTACCATCTTGTTCAGTGATCTGTACATGTTAAAACCACATGGGAAGTGATGTTTTGGTACAAGATGCTTTACTTTATCCGAGTCATGTACTTGTGCAAGTCATGATGACGTACTTGAAGTCTTCAGTGGGATAGTAATAATGATATTTACTGTCCAGTTTGTTTTGTGCCACTTGTGTTAAGTTAGGTAGTAGAGATAGCTAAGGGCAGCTAGCCTCAAGCAAAGCAAGTTTTCAGAAAAGCTGTAACTGCATACTATCTTCATACCTCAGAAAATCTAATGTTTACTAATTTCAGAAACTTAGGTACAAATACCAGAAAAAATGGAAGTAGGTGAAATTATGAGACTTGGCAATGAAAACTATTCTCCACACCTTTGCTAGAGACCACCTGTGAGAAATTACTAAGCTCTTCCACTAGGTTCCAAGTTCCTCTAGGCTTAAATAGTGCTGCTCTTATTACAGCTCTGATGCAAATTGTAGTGGATTCCTATAAAGTATTTTAATAGGACACTACCCCATGGGTAGGCTTGGTCTGTGTCTTCCAACAGCCAGATTACCAACACTTGGTGTAGGGGCCTGGAGAAAAGAATGTGTTCCTGGAATTGGCCTACTGGGTTCTTACTGGCCGAGGCATGACTGTCCTGTTCCAGTAACGTGGGGTGGCTGAGATGTGGATGTGGTACTGCTTCTGAGCCAAACCAATGAAGTGGTGTTTTTTCCCATAGGACTTTGTGGATATCTAGGGATGTAGAAGATGATACAGTGCTCTTGCTAATATGTGGAAGAGAAGCTTGTTCTGAGGATCAGTTGAGGATCTGAATTCCTTGGAGTTAAACAGGTTTCCAGCTGCAAAGGCATAGGATGAAACTGGATTTATATACTGAAGGCGTAAAAAATGAAAATTAGTAAATGGGAAAACTTCAAAGGCAAAGTTGTTCCTCTAAGAGAACACTAAAGCGTAGCGGTGCATGGTGCAAAAAAAAGAAAAGAGATCCTGATATTACCCATTTCAAAAAGTCAACGTGTTCTTTTCTGAAACTGAAAATAAAGCCAGCTGAAGAGACTTCACATCATGGTGGCTGGGACATTCCATTGTCCTGGCTGGCGGAAGGCAGAATGTTCTGTGTTTTAGTAATGCCTTTAACTGCTGCAGCAATTTGCTGCAATGCTTATCTCTTTCCAAGCACTCTTTATGCTCAGGTGGAATATAGTATATGTGAGACCATTACCATGTTCATCTGTTTAATTTTTAGGACTTTTAAAAGCCTTTATCAGTCCGAAAGCCTCTAACTGTGTCTCAAGCATAGATGCTTTTTTTTTTCCTAAAGCAGAATAATCAGAACTGTATTTCTACGAAAAAAAACTCTTAATAATTTTTAAAACTTGATCTTTATGCTTTTTGTGGCTAAAGGGGCAGAATTGGATACTGGTTTTGAGCAAAGTGAAAATAACCCATTTCTCGTAAGAAGATATTCAGAGGACTTCTGTGTAACAGGCTGATAGTCAATGATTTACAAGTATTTCCGTTAGCAATTGTCAAGAAACATAAATTATTTTCTTTCTTCCTCTATACTTGTAGTTAACAGTCCTCCATAATTTCTCACAATTACCACTTCCTTGCATACCTAGGAGTTTTCTGTGAAATTACTTTCATGATGACTGTTTTCTCTATAAAACAAAATAAAGCAAAGAACCTGAGATATCAGGTCACCCCATTGGGCAGCTTGGGGAAATCTGGGAAAAATCCAATTATCATTTGGTGTCTGAGATACTTGACAGGGTCATAAAGAGTCTTGAATTACCTGAAAGTACTTGAAAAGTATTACTGTAAGATGTTGAGGAGAAAGATGGCACAGAATCTTAACCTACTTGTATCTAGGAGAAGGCAGATAAGTTTAAATCCTCAGAATTCATTTGTTCGGGATAGGAGATGAAAGTATCAAGTCAAAATAAACCATCAAGCAGCTGTGATTTTGTACTGGAAAGATGTTTTTCTAGCAGGAATTTTAACTCTAGTGCACTTGCTAATTTCAGTAAATATAAAGGAAAGCATTTGAAAAAATCATCTCTAGTTAGACACTTTCAAAAGCACAGTGATTACACTCCATGGAAGCTGATAAGCTAGGTAAACTGACACTCACTAGTTACGAAGAGCCTGATACTAGCATCTTGGAGGATGAAACTGGGTAGATGTCATTATTGTTTTGTCAGTAATGCCTGTAATTTTGTTAATTGTTTTCTGTATTATTTGATGGCCCTTTTTGTTTACCTCCTATTTAGCAGGACAAATGGATTTTTCTAGGGATGTCAGAGGTGCAGCCTCTGCCTCAGTATCGCCTCCATCCATTCTGATATATGCTCACAATACTATTGAGGACTATGGCTGTAGACCTTTTGCACCTGACATCTGCATTCTCACTGGATCCAGTGCTGTAAACAAATTATCAAGCAAAGGAAGCTTGCAGTCTGTGTGCTTGTGGAGGCCACTGAGTTTTTTATAAAAAATTATGCCTAGATGTAAGTTTATGCCGAAGTTTCTGTTCATGTGTGTTAGCAGCATTTAATGCTTTATGTTACTGTGTGCAGTGTCCAGACTCACAAGCAGCACAGATTCATGGTTGTATTAAACTTGCTCAGAACCCTTTCAAAAAACACAGAGAACTTGCATTTTGCTGAGACTCTGAATGCACTAAGAATAGTTAATAAGGAAGAAAAAAATGCGAGTGGATAGATGCAAGCAGTCTGAGATAACAGAGTAAGAAGACAACCATTCCCCCAGTAACCAGGTAGTGTCACGCTTAGAAGATAACTGGAAACCAGTACTAGAATGTTGAGTAAGACAGTCCCAAGAACAAGGAAACAAATATAGGCAGTTACAAAAATATATGGTGATATAGCTCTATTTATAAGGGATGTAATGAGAAAATAAAACGAGCTAGCAACGGTGTAATTGGAGATGCAATTGCATAAGATCTGAAACAGGTATGAAAGACATGGAAATGTCTAGGAATCTCTTGCAAAGCATTCATTTTCCTGCACTGTTGTAACGAAATGGAGCTATTTTGTTTATACTTCGAAAAAAAGTTTTAAGTTATTGTTAATAAATGGGTATTTATGATCATAACCTTCTTGTGGGTTTGAGGGAGTGATAAAATTTCTTGCAACAGAAAATAATTGGTTTAAAGTAATGATTAGAGAGATACCTCTCTCCCCTCTTTCACCTCTTCTTCCCACATCCCTTCCACTATAGCCAGCTACTGTCCTGCCAGTGAGGCTGCTGAGAAGGGACTGAGCTTGCAACTTCTGTCATTGCGTTGGATGGCCAGGAGAAGAAAAGGGCTTGCTACTTTTGTTGTTTGTGTTTGTTTCTGCAGCTGCCTTGCATCCCTCAAATTTTTCCTCAGAAGCAAAGTTTTTGCATTTAAGGACTAAAATTGCCACTTCAGGTTGTATATGCTGCTGAAGCAACAAATTGTTGCTGGTTTAGCCCAGACAAAACAAGTAGTCCTCTTTTGTAAGTTGTTCACTACTTTGCCTGAGCCAGAAGCTAGTACTTGTCACTTACAGGGCTCTGAACAGGCTGCATTTTAGAACATAGAAAGGAGCTAAATTCAGCTAAATTCATAGACAATGCACAACCATGGCTGCACTTGAAGCCACTACACTGAGGACTTTCTTAAACAGAAAAGGTGTGGCACAAATCCTTACACAGGACAGATCCAAACTGGAAAGTTAAGCCTAAATGTATCAGCAGCATGTTAGATTCTGAACTCATCGCTAAAGTTAAATAGAAATCTCTAAGTTGAAAACTGATTGGCTGGTTGGACAGATTTCTAGCTCTTAACGGTGCTTGGAAGGTTGACCTGCTCAGCAAGCCTATAAGCCTGTGTTTGTAACCCCTTGAAGAATTTTGGAAGAAAGAGATTGGACTGTGTGCATGAATAAGGGCAATAGCAGCAAGATCTCATTTCAACCCATGGGCAACTTGGCTGTAAAGTGTTACCAGAAACTCATGAACTGTTGAGAAATGACCTGAATGCACTGGAGACAGTGGGTCTCAGTACTATGGAGTTAGCACTTGCAGAGAATGTCTATTGTCTTGCACCTAATTCCTGTATTCTTTTTTCTTTCTTTCTCTTTTTTTTTTTTTAACAAATATGGAAGAAAAATTGACTTTTATTTATTTGGAGGATCAGTGAAAACTGATGGTTAGCAAACGCACTAAAAGAGGTGAGAATGAGAGAGAGGCCGTAAAGGGAATAAGAAACAAGCAGAGTTAAAAACTAATCAATGGGGAAAACCAAACAGACCAAGGAATGTGAAGTGAAGATTCCTGGTGGCTAATGAGAAGCACATTTTACTGACCTAGTTCTTTTGCCTCCTTATGGCTGCTACAGCTTTTGCTGGTAGCTGGTGTATAACTTCAAAAGTAATTTCTATGCATTGTTTCATCAGATAGGTGTTTTGGAAACATCCTGCATAAGGTGGGTTCTTAGAGAAGTAGTTATGATTGCAGTTGGTTAGAGGATGATCTCATGGATAAAGTAGGCTCATAGAGACTGTAAACAAATAACCCTCTTAAAGTGCTACCTTGACTCACACACACTTTATCATTTTCTGTTACAGTTAAAGCAATAGTAATTAATTTAAGGAAAAAGTACCTTAACGCTGCTGCAATTGTTGAGAGGTTACTGCTGAACTGAGGAGCGAGAAAGTAAGCCTTCAGAGAAGATCTCAAATTTCAGTCATTACGAAAGTGCAATTTTTCAGGCAGTGTTATTCAACGTGCAGGTGGACTGTTTCTTTTACAGTGTTGCATAATTTTAGTCAAGAAACATCTGGCTATTAGAAGGTATTGGCGAGTGGAAAATTTGTTGTGAAAGGGACTGTGATAGTTATCACAAGCCCTGCAAAGAACCAGTACAACCCACAGATTTAACAGTCCGGGATGGAGGTGTGCAGCTGTGTTGGGGTGTGCGTGTAATGACACGGCTGTGACAGAGATCCTCTGGAAAAAATAAAGCACTGATTTCAAGAATTGGTAAAGATGTTAGTGCAGGTGGGACTTTAGCTGTCATAGGTAGAACCTTTCCTACTTTATTTGTCAAAGTACCTGTGTAATCTGGGTTTGCCCCTCTATCTTTTTTTTTTTTTCATTTTTAACTTAATAGCAAAAAAAAGCTACCAAAGCATTCTGGAACTACACTGCACATAGCTACCACATTTTTTTCTTCCTAAGAAATGTCGTTTTCATTTCTTTTGTACTTCGCATTAAAGAAAGCAGCATTAATTTGCATTGGATGCTAAATTGAGTTAGTAAACTGTACCGACATTCCTGTTCAGATCCCTAACACTGGCTACCTTATTTTGTACTCTTGGCTTATGGAGCCATGTTGACGCATAAGGGTAGAATTTCTGGCATGCTAGAGTGGTAAATTTTCTCCTGTAGTGTTTCCTTATGTCTGCAGGTATGCTGTGGAGAATAATACCCTTGTGTTCCAAGGGTAATTTGGCCAAGCACCCAAATTCTTGCAGGTAGACAATCCCAACTTTGAAAGCGCAAAGGCAGCATGCAATTTCCCTGAAAGAAAGAGTAAACCAGTGGCAGAGATATGGATCGCACACAGATCAACTCTAGCCAATGATCTAACTGGTAGAAATGAATTTTTGACATGATGAATTTGCCCTTGCAACTCAATAAATTGCATTAATTACTTGATGGGAAGAAAAGGAATATTTTGAAGGCATTATGTGAAACAACCACTGTCAATGAGAATTATGACAAGTAGGTTTAAAAACTTATGGGTTTAAATTTGGTTACAATATACTAAAAAATCTTTAAAAAACAAGTCTTCCAAGAATAGATGGTGAAAATAAATAGTGATTTATCTTGTCCCTGTAACAACTTGCTGAGTAACTTAATGGGTGGAAACGTTTGTAGGAGGATGTACTTCAATTTCATATACAAACAGGACTTTGTAAACATGTTTTAATCACTATACATAGCGGCTTTATGCCTAGAACCTACTCCAGATGGGTTATATGTAAATGGCATACAAATCTTATGCTGCAGTTACAATATTATACAAAGCCAAGTGCTGGGTTCTGCACGTGAGTCACAACAACCCCATGCAACATTACAGGCTTGGGGAAGAGTGGCTGGAAAACTGGATGTGCTGGCTGATAGCCAGCTGGATATGAGCCAGCAGTGTGCCCAGGTGGCCAAGAAGGCTAAGAGCATCCTGGCTTGTATCAGAAATAACGTGGCCAGCATGACTACAGAAGTGATTGTCCCCCTGTACTCAGCCCTGATGAGGCTGCACCTCAGACACTGTGATCAGTTTTGGGCCTCTCTCTAAAGAAAGACATTGAGGTGCTGGAGTGCATCCAGAGAAGGGCCATGAAGCTGACAAATGGTCTGGAACAGAAATCTTTCAAGAAATGGCTGAGGAAACTGGGATTGCTTAGTTTGAAGTAGAGGAGGCTGAGGGGAGACCTCATCACCTTCTACACCTAGAACTCCTGAAAGGATGCTGTGGTGAGGTGGGTGTTGGTCTGTTCTCTCAAGTGATGTGATAGAATGAGAGGAAATGGCCCCAAGATGCAGCAGGGGAGGTTTAGATTGGATATGAGGAAAAAAATATTTGCTGAAAGAATGATTAAGCATTGAACCAGGCTGCCCAAGGAAGTAATGGAGTCACCATCCCTGGAGGTTTTCAAAAAATGTGTAGATGTGGTATTTCAGGACATGGCTTAGTAGGCAAGGTGGTGCTGGTCTGATGGATGGGCTTTGTTATCTTAGAGGTCTTTTCCAACCTTTATGATTCTAAGAATTAACATCTTTAGGTTTTTGTTAAGATACTTTGCAATTTTGTTTCCAATCCCATAGAAATTCTGCTAGCCATCTGATCATAGATTTTTGCATTGCAAAGTTATTTTAGTGCCCTCCCCAAAAAGCACATTACAAATCTACTGTACCATCAGGCTATGCTGGCTTTGCCTTGTAGCTAGATTGCTGATTGGGTATGTCTGTCACTACATCCAGTTCAAGAAGAGCCTTTTTTTGTTTTTTGTTACAGCTCACCATGACTCGCAATCCTCTGTCTTCCAAGATCCACCACCCACAACTACTTTTTTTGCCAAATTAAAGACTGAAATGAGGGGACCACATAGTGACTGAGTCACTTCTGTTTTGTGCCAGCAAGCCACTCGTTTGCTCATTGGCCACATGCCTTTGATCTGGATTATATCATACCAGGGAGCATCTCCAGCTGGCTGAAGACTGGGTAATATGAGCTGTAGTCAAGGATACCTGCAGAGCACTGGGACCTGAAGTGAAGAGTCTTTGAAGAGAAGCATGGAGGAAGGCAAATTGGAGGGAAGGCAAGGGAAAAATAGAGGCAAGGAGCCAATTCCTGAAATAATCATCACTGATGTCACCGGTGAGAACCTGGTCCACAGACTACTGGGAAAAGCAGAATGGAAACAGGTCAGAGGGAAAAGTGACAGAGAGGGGATAACTAATCATGTCTCAACTGTAATCTTAATGACTACTCTGCTTTAACACTTGTAATGCCTCTTATTCAGCCAAGAGCACAAAATTGATAAAATCTTTCCTAGCGACTGGCTTGTATGTCACAGGAGCTGCAGTGGTGATTTTTCCTGGTGGCACACAGCTGTGGATCTATCTGAAAAGCAATGTGCACAGATCTCACACAGTTTTAAATCTCGTGATTCACGTGAAATTCTATAGTAACAAACTTCCTTATACTTAAGATTTACTTTCGTCCGATGTTCTACGCCTTCCAAGCTTGCCTAACTTACAGGTACGCCAGAGCTAGTAGGTGAATGCCAACAAGCATTTTGTTAAAAATTTTTCAAAACTTCAATTACACTGTTGAACACATACTCTTCAAAACAACAACAAAAAAATTCGTACAAACCCACAAAAACCTGACCTTCCTGAATTATTTTCTTTTGAAAATGCTCATGTGTTGGGACTATATTGGCAAGCCAAAATAGATTAAAATAAATATTATGTTTGATGCAAGGATATTTTTAGTTATTTCACTAAACTATTTGTTCTGAAAGTGGTTTTTAATCTTCTAAAAGAAGTGTACATGAAGAACCCCTCATCTGCTCCCAAATATTCTTCAAGCTAAAAAAGTGATTTTTAATGAATTATTTGCTTATGACTCAATTCCAAATTCTTTAATTTTACAGATGTTTACCTCAGCAAGTTTTTTGGAGTAGGTTGACCTGCAGGCATAAAACTAAGGCATAGCCAATAGCCATTTTCATGTATCTAGTGATTTAGGAGACGGAGGAACATGGCAGTGGGTTCCTGCTCATCACAGCCGGTGTGTCCCCCCTGTTACAAACTTGGCCCTGCAGGTTCCCTTGCAGAATAGATACAAAGGTCTGCAAGTGGAGTCAGACCTCATTTTTGACAATTCTCATAGCCTGGAAACATTTCCCAGGTTAAGAAACACAAAGCCATCAATTAAAATGGCTTTTGTAAAGAAGGAAGGTCGTTGTCATTGGGGACTCCCTCCTGAAATGAACAGAAGGGCCAATATGCAGACCAGACCCTTACACAGGGAAATCTGCTGCATACTTGGGCCCTCTGTCAGTGTTGTGGTAAGAGAATTCCCAAATCTTGTTAAGTCCATGGTTTTTTTTTTTTTTTTGTAAGTGTGAATTTAAAGGAGCTTGTCTTTGGCTTGAAGCTGACAAACTTTGTCAAGGTTGAAAAATAACCTCCCACCAAAACAAGCAAAGAAAAGTGTACTTCCAATCAGTGCAGTCTTAGGTGTAACTAAAACAGGTACTACATATTGAGCCCTGCCCCAAGAAACAAAACTGTCATCTGAAGTTGACAGCTTGCATTTAAATATATTTGAAATTCTTGTTTCCAGATACTTCTATTGCAGTTTGAATTTTCTTATTGGAGACTACACCAACCACAGAAACTTGCAAGCGGAAGCAGTATCACAGCCTCAGACTTGAGCCCATGTATAACTGCTGCTCATGCAAGACAGTCCTTGTAATTTCAGTAGGATTGCATGCAGTATATAGCACTCATCACATTTACAGATTTCCAGCTTGGAGCCTAAATGAAGCAGGTGTATTATTAGAGAATTAACTCAGCTGATTGAGCTTTTTAAAAACTTCTTTGGATATGTAGCATATAACTCTCCGTATAACATATAGACCCCAGCTTTTTAATATTGCTGGATAAGGTCATTCTCTACTAAATTGGAGGATGCTTCAGTAAGCGTAGATACCTACTGAGAAAAGTCATTAAGGGAGTCAACACAGTTGTATAGTTCTCTGTAATGGCAGTCAAATCATGTCATTCAACTAATATTAATCTGTTTAGAAAATATCTGAAGAGTTTTGCAACTCAGTTTTACATACTTGTGTTACTTCAATAGAAGTAAATTTTGTTTCCCTTTACAGCAGCTGGAGCTGGGTTATGCACCATGTCTTCCTGCTATGTCTTGTTTAAGAACTCATTCAAGTGCAACTGTTAGAACCAGGAATTTGTGCTGAGCTGCTAGTATAAACTCCAGTGTGCTGTGCCTGCAGTCAGTCAACTTCTTACCAAGACACCTCTACTGTTGCATTGATGAAGGATCTCCCTACAGCCATCCTCTTTGGAAGAGTGATCGGCTCTTTGTTGTATGCTCACTAGGCAGGATGTGATTATAAAGGTTTCTTCCCTTCAAGCTTGATTGGCTTGTCATTATCATATCTTTAACAAAGAGTTTATTCACTGCCAAGAGAGTGTTCTCCATTTTGCTGTGAGAATGTGTCATGGGATGATCATATGCGGCATACCTCCTTGCTTTCTTCTCAGTAGTTCATGCTCTTCTATCTTGCAGTCCTTACAACTTGCTAGCTTAGAGGTGAAGGCCATTCTGTGCCAAGTTTGCCCAAACCAGATTTGTCTTCAGCTGATTCCAAATAAAAATAATTATCTTTCAAAGCTGAGTCTGCAGTTTCACCCACAAATTGCCAGCATTTGTTAGTATAAAGGAATGCTTAAGAAGATGTGTATTAGTGGCATATGGCCGTAATCCTCAAATGGCCTGGTTTCGGACAAGTGCTTTGAGAAATGCTCTTTAGTCTCTTATTAACATCCTTTTATTTGCTGCTTGTTTGAGAAGATATCCCTGATTTGCATATTTCAGCCAGGAATAATGAGGGCATGTAAGGAGCTGTTAGGAAATGGGATGACACCTTTGACACAAATGAAAGCATGGGCCATGGTACCACTGACATCATCACGGTGGGGTTGCTGTAATCTGTGGCAGATTGATTTATTGCACGTTGCAAAATACATGCAGATAAATTCCTTGCATTATAAGTGGAGAAGAGACGTGAAGTGATGTTGATATGGTTAATAACAATATTAACATAAAATAATCAAATCTAAATGTAATTTATTCTTCCCAGCATGTTAAAGCTGTTTGATTAATCGATAGTTCTTCAGCCCAGTCACTGAGCCATTCCTGTAACATCCTGTAGTTCAGACATTCCTAGGTAAGGTACTGCAAATACTGACGATAGATGGAGTTTAAAGATGTGCTGAAATCTGTCTGTTTTAATCATCACGATGGTTTGAAATAAGAAAAGCAGCAAGGCATGTTGTAAATGCAAGCAGAAAATCAAAGGTGCTTCCAACATACAGCAGGTGTTCATACAGCTTTTTGAACCCTCTGAGAACTGGATTTATATATTAAATATTCACAGCTGAGCTATGAATGTATTTCTGATTTCTTCACCTTATGACAGGCTTGGTTGCAGGCAGAAGTTATTTCTTCAGACTACGTTAGAATTCCAGTGGTCCAGCATATTGTGTGTGTCATTGAGGTGATGTAAGGTAGAGTACTGATAAAATAAGTCTCCTGCTGCTTGCCCACAATGGCTTGGAAGTAAATAACTGTAATGCTTTGTAGTGGACATAAGTGGTTTGCCCATAACAGGTTCACATTTTGCCTAGAAACTGGAATTCTGTTTTCTTCAAAAGCTGGATTTATACTCTTGTGAAAGAAGTTATAGGCTGTTGTGCTGTGTATTTCTCAAAGCTTGAAAGTGTTTATAGAAAAATAGATTTTTCAGCTTCCAGATATAACTACACCTGCAGATACAAACAGAATGTGGTCTATGCTATTTTTCCGTGATCTCAGTAATTTCTTAGTATTTTTCCCGTAACATCTTCCTGAGCATTTTAAATGAAGGGGAGAATTAAATATGCCTAAAACAATAGTTTTTGATCCACTATGTCATTTGACTTTTCTGATACACCTGTCATTGCACAGGAGAAGAAAGTTTTTATAGCTGTGCACTTTGGATTTTTTAAGCTTTGTGATTGGAAATGCAACCTGGCATGACTGTACCAAAGAACACTAATTTGCACGAGACTATTAATGACATTGAGCACCATCTGAATACAAGTCGTTCAGCAGAAATCTCTGAAGACAACAAATTCATTTTATGAGAATGAAACTACTGCTCCCACAGTTTCAACCATCAGAAGTGCTCCTCTGTGAGTTAGCGTCTTTTCTGACAGACTCATGGCCATTACTTAGTTTGGCAATCGTGTTTGAAAATGAGTATGAAAGAGAGTCCAAAAACCCTAACAATTCTTACCTCAGACAGAATATTAGAAAATGAACACTTCTGTGTCCAAGGAGTTCACTTGGTGAATGATGATGTGCTACAGAGCCCAGACACTGGTATTTTTTTAATTAAATAGCAGCATAATGCACTCAGTAATCAATCTTTTATTTTACCCTTCTTGAAACATCCAGACACTGTTTCCTTGTTCATGGATATGCAGTATGCAATATATTTTTCCATTAATATGTTGATACTTGTATTGCCTTGGCCACTACATCTTGCTTTAAGAATGACTGTTAAGCTCTGTACTCTAAGAAGAAGGAAACAAAGAGTTCTTTCTTATTTTTTTATTCTCATTTAGGAAAAAAAGCATAGAACAGACATTTAGTTTAAGATTTCAGGTTCACTACAGTACAAAGATGCTGTCGAGTGTCTGAGCACTTCATTGCCAAGGCTTGCTTAAATACGGTATAGAGACGTACTAGTATTTATAAAGTATATTCCGAATAGCGCAGAACTCTGAAGGCCAGAGCATGAAAAAGCACCTGGAAATAAAAGGAACCAATGTTGTGCTGAGACTCTAACAAGGCCCATTCTCTTCAGTGAGAAAGCTGTTGAATGAGTGATCATGTGCTCGCCAATAGACAATGCCTAAATAAATAAGTAAAGCCAGCATCTTAGTACTGATGATCAATATCAGCTTTTTCAAAAGTGCATACTATTTGTCATGGAAGTGCGAGGCCTAATCTTACAATCTTTCACACAAAGAAAGTTTTCTTGCCTATGCTAACTAGTACTCACCAGACTAAATGTACTGAGACAAAATTTTGCACTCAAGCTGACTGTGCACAGAAGTTTTATCACAACTGACTTGCTAACATTGAATTTTGCCTTAGTGGTAGCTGTGGAGGATGCTGGAATTCTGTCTGCTTTCGGAAAAAGAGAGCAGTGGGAGAAAGGGAGTCCTGTTGCCTAAAAAGCAGAAGCATCTACTGGAGTTACTAACAGTTTTCTGACTGAGTTCAGCAGCAGGGTACCATGTAGTTGATAGATTCTTCACACAGCAATTCAAAACAATGTAGTTAAAGCAAATTTCTCATTTCCATTGAAGCAACCTAATGAGGCAAAAACTACTTCTAAAAATGGGGTACCTCTTCCATGACTTACCAGTGGTGATAATCCTCAGATTTACTTGTACCTGCATGGCTGCGTGGCTAACCAGCATTTTTAAAGCTCCAGTTTCATTATTTGAAATGTTTCCATAAGTGATCTGTTCATAGATGCTGACAAATCTTTCAAATGGCTCATTTCAACTTCTTCAGCCACAAGGGAGTTACTTGGTCTTAGAAGCATTTTCTTGAAAATTTCTGGGAGGAAATTCAAAGCTGACCAGAAGTCAGATATTCCTATTTCACTGATTCTTCATAGTTCCTCTCCTACAGAGTGATTGAAATTGTGTTAGCAAACTGTATAGCTGAAAACAGGCAGACTTCGTATTTCCATTGTTTATGACAGTTCAGGTGGTGCTTGGAGGAATATGCATGTATAAACAAGCTCCAAGGAGAATAGTAGCAAGTCTGAAAGGGCAGAAGTGCTGCCTCAACTGAGAAAAACAATCTTTGTAGATACTTATCTCAGAGATGTTACACAAGAAGTCTAAGGTTTTTCAAAGGAGAAGTAACACACATGACGGACTATACTTTCTCTAAAGATTAGCCTGTAGCCCCTGAAAATGAAATAAAATGTGAATGTGCAAACTCACACTTTCAATGGGGAAAATGTATTCTTTAGAATCATAGAATCGTAGAATGGTTTGGGTTAAGACCCAAAGACCACCCACTTCCAACTCCCTGCCATGGGCAGGGATTTTTCCCACTACACCAGGCTGCTCAAGACTCCATCCAGCCTGACCTTGAACAGTTCCGGGGGAAAAGCCTCCACAACTTCCCTGTCTTACCACCCTCAGCGTGAAAAATTTCTTCCTAATGTCTAGTCTATGTCTTCCCCGTTTCAGTTTAAAGCCATTACCCCTCCTCCTATCACTACTTGCCATTGTAAAAAGTCCCTCTTCAGCTTTGTTGTAGACCCCTTTCAGGTGCTGGAAAGCTGCTATGAGGTCTTCCTGAAGCTCCAGGCTGAACAACTTCATCTCGCTCAGCCTGTCCTCATAGCAGAGCTGCTCCAGCCCTCTGATCATCATAGCCCCTTTCTGGACCTGTTCCAACAATTTCATAGCCTTCTTGTTTGGGGATTCCATAACTGGACACAGCACTTCAGGTGGGGTCTCACAGGAGTGGGGAATCACCTCCCTCACTCTGCTGGCAACACTCCTTTTGCTGCAGCACAGGATAAGGTTGGTTTTCTGGGCTTCGAGCACACATTGCTGGCTCATGTTGAGCTTCGCATCAGTCAGTACCCTCAAGTCCTTCTCCGCAGGGCTGCTCTCAGTCATGTCATGCCCCAACCTGTATTGAAACTGCAGATTATACCTGGGTACAACCCCGGTATAGGACCTTGCACTTGGCCTTACTGAACCTTCTGAGGTTCACCCAAGCCCACTACTCTGGAGGTGAGCCTCGCAGATCAGTAGTTCCCATGATCCTCCTTTGTAGCCTCTTTAAAAATGGGCACAATGTTGCCCTTCTTCCGGTCACCAGGGTCTTCCCCTGATAGTGGTGACTCTTCAAATATTAAAAAGAGTGGCTTGGCAACCACAACAGCCAAGGCTGGGTTACTTGATACACATTAGTTAATTTTGCTGAAACCCAGCCGTTTCTCCTACCCTAACAGTTCTTTACTACTGCTGGGCTAATTATTTCCACAGCCCTCAGATCTGCAAGAGATTCTTTATCTTGTAATGTTGAAAAGCAGGAATTTGCTTCATGTGCTACTCAACTTTTTCTATTGCAAACTAGCCTTATAGAAAGTATATCCATCTTACAGTCTCTTTCTGATCTAATGGCATGGTATAACTCTGTATGCTACACATTGTTTTCTATGTTAAGCAGATATTTAATTAGAGTTGCAAATATTCAACCATAATATTAATTTTATTTTGTAGTAAAATTTAAGTCACTTATTAGGATATATTCGATATTAACTAGCATTTTTGCCCTTGCCCTTTAATTTTTATAGAATAAGCAAATCAGGACAGAATAACTAGCTGGCAGTCAGGACAGAATAACTAGGTCTCTTAACGTGGAAGAGTTTAGGCACCTAGAAAGTGAATGAAAGCATTCAATCCATGAGGATAAGGGAACCAGAGCCACTGAAGCTGGTGGGCACTTCTGGCACAGCCAAGTAGAACAGGTTGCTCAGGGCTGTGTCTGATTGGTTTTGAATATCAACAAGGATGGAAACTATGCATCATTTCTGGACAGTCTGTTCCAGTGTTCCATCACCCTCACAGTAAATTTTTATTTCTTATGCTTAACTGGGATGTCTTTTATTTTGGTTTATGCCCACTGCCTCTTCTCCCTTCCCTGGATATTACTGACATGAGCGTAACTCTTCTTCTTTATTCTCTCCCATTGGGTATTTATAAGACCTCCCTGAGCTTTCTCTTCTCCAAGCAGAACAGTCCCAGCTTTATCAGCCTCTCTTTCTATGAAAGGTGCTCCTGCCCCTTCATCACATTTCTGGCCAGACATTGGACTCACTTCAGGATATTCATGGTGGCCTAGACCTAGCATCTGTATCTGCATCACCAGTGCTGAGCAGAGAGAAAGGATCAAATCCCTTGAACTATTAGTGATGCTCTTCCTAAAACAACTATTGGCCTTTTTTGACACAATAGCCATGGTCAACTCATCATCCAGCAGCACCTTTTCTAACAGGCTTGTGTCCAGCTGTTCAACCCCCTGTGTGTAGCCCCCGGTGTGTAAAACAATCGAAGTGCGTAAGCACCTGAGTTCATCTGTCTGTGCCTAGGCTGCAACTGGCTTGGCAGGTCTGATCACTCTGCTTTCCAGGTCATGCTTGAGCCTGTTCAGAAGTTCTTCGGTAAGTGATGCTGTGCCTAGAACTATGAAAGGATCCAGTGCTGTGACTTTATTTATATCGTGCACCTGAATGTCTACTGCTGTCAATGAAATCATCCCAAAAATGAGTGGCTGTAGCTATTTTATTCTTAAACATGGCTGGCAGTCCAGGTACCATCCATTTTTTTTTACAACAGGGCTTGACCAGCAAACAAGGAACCAGGCTTCTTGTTTTTTTGGCAGTTTCAAGAAGTTCAAAATCACAGCTTCAAGACAACCCAAGTTCCAATTAACTCATTTTATTTTCAGGCCAGTGCATACATGCTGTTGAAAAGCGCTGGCATGATAGTACTTTTATGAGCTCAGCAAGGCTGGGTGCTGTTTTTAGGCCGACAGCAACAAGCTCCCTTTCCAGTGGTGCTCAGATGCCATGGCAACTGTCACTTTATAAATAGACAGATAGCAATCCAAGACACTGAGCTATCCGGTTGCCCAGAGATACTGAAGCTTTTTAAGTTCCAGTAAATATTAGGGGTTTCACTAAGCCTAATGTGAGCAACCACAACTCCAGTGACTTCAAAGGAGTTTGTCCCACTGTCACCCTTACTAAAGTTATTGTTTCAGTGTCAGTGAAATAATTCCCATCAAATACAAATTACTTAGAGAGGAGCTTTTGGGTAGAAGTTAAGTGGACAGGTTAAACCTATTTGTAATAGCTATGCTAAGTGGACTGAAGCCAGGAAGTCAATCTAATTTTACTGTTCTATTAGGATGTGAATGTTGGAATTGTCTCCATTACAGGTAAATCCCTATAGAGAACTTCCCTTAGAAACAGAAGATCCTGTCCAGGAAAACACAACCAGGCCATATTAGAAAAAATAATTTCAAGCGATTTATGTCTGTTCATTGCAAAAGCAGTTTGTCTTACAGTCACTGCATGGAGAGATGAGAAGCATTTGGGTTTTTTTTGAAAATGTAGCATATGATAACAGTGGAAAGCATGGGACTGCCAAAGGGCAGACTGAAAGGACTCATACATTTGCCAGAGTTAGGATCATCTACCAGTGGGCAGTTCCTGATTTAAAGCATTGGTACTAGGTCTGGCTGGGATGGAGATAATTTTCTCCACAGCAGCTACTGTGGTGCTGATAGCTTGCCAACATTTTAGGTACTGCTGAACAGTGTTTGCACACCTTCAAAGCCTTCTTGCTCAGCCCCCACAGTGAATAGATTGGGGTGTGCAAGAGGCTGGGAAGAGATACAACCAGACAGATGACCTTTACTTACCATAGAGATTTTCCATGCCATGCTGTGTCATGTTCAGCAATAAAACGGAGGGGAGAGGGGTGTAGGTAGGCTCAGGAACTGGTCTAGTGTGGCAGGTGGTTAGTGGTTTTCTTTACATCATTTGCTTTGTTTTGTTATCTTTATTTCATCTTCCATTGCTCCTTCATCTATTAAACTGTTTTTAC
The DNA here is from genome assembly GCA_033556795.1 of Tapera naevia. NCBI lineage: Eukaryota > Metazoa > Chordata > Aves > Cuculiformes > Neomorphidae > Tapera > Tapera naevia. Next base: position 1,463,680 of record JAUMJJ010000044.1, on the reverse strand, counting down.
CTTGACCTATGAGGTTACTTGGGTTTACTCTTTCCTTTTTTTTCCCGTACCACGGGATTTGGTGGTAGGAGAGTGAGTAACTGGCTGTGTGGTGCTTAGCTGCCTACCAGGGTTAACATTCTATTTTGTCATAGAATCATAGAATTACCAAAAGAATCATCGAATCTAACTCCTATCCATACATAGGACACTCCCAACATTCACACCATATGACTGAGGGCACTGTTCAAATGCTTCTTGAATACTGGCAGACTTAGTGCCATGACTGCTTCCCTGGGGAGCTGTTCCAGTGCTCCACCACCTGCTGGGTGAAGAACCACTTCCTAATATGCAGTCTAAACCTCTCCTGGCACATCTTCCTGCCATTACCTTGAGTCCTATCCTAGGTCATAATAGAGAAGAGATCAGTACCTGTTTCACGGCAGTCTCCTCTTCTCCAAGCTGGACAGACCAGGTGACATCCGCCTCTCCTCATATGACTTCCCCTCCAGACCCTTCACCAGCTCTGTGTCCCTCCTCTGGACACTCTCCAGCAGTTTGATGTCCTTTTCACACTGTGGTGCCCAAAACTGCACACAGTACTTGAGGGAGGGCCTCATCAGTGCAGAGTACAGTGAGACAATCACCTCTCTCGACTGGCTGGAATTCCATGCTTGATGCACCCCAGGACATGGTTGACCCTTCTGGCTGCCAGGGCATAATGTTGGCTCATGTTCAACTTCCCATAGACCAGAACCCCCAAGTCCTTCTCCACAGGGCTGCTCTCCAGCCTCTCGCTCCCCAGTCTGTGTGTATATCCAGGATTGCTGTGTCCAAGGTACAGAACCCGGCACTTCATAGAATCATAGACTCATAGACTCATAGAATCATAGAACATTACAGTTGGAAAAGACCTTGGAGATCATTGAGTCCAACCACACCCACCATCCGCTAAAGCATGTCCCTTAAGAACTCATCTATCCTTCTTTTAAATACTTTCAGGGATGTCAACCACCTCCCTGGGCAGCTATTCCTGATCACCTTTTTGGTAAGGAAATTCTTCCCAATATCTTGTCTGAACCTCCTCTGGCACAACTTATGGCCATTTCCTCTTGTCCTACCACCTGTCACTTGAGAGAAGAGATCAACACTCACTCTACCACAGCCCCGTTTCAGGCAGCCGTAGACAGCAATGAGGTCTCCCCTCAGTCTCCTCCAAACTAAACAACTCCAGTTCCCTCAGCCGTTCCTCACAGGACTTGTTTTCCAGCCCCTTCACCAGCCTTGTCGCCCTTCTCTGGATGCGCTCCAGCCCCTCAATGTCCTTGTTATACTGAGGGGCCCAGAACTGAATACAGTACTCGAGGTGTGGCTTCACCGGTGCCAAGTACACAGGGACATTAACCTCCCTTGTCCTGCTGGCCACACTGTTTTTGATACAGGCCAAGACACCATTGTCCTTCTTGACCACCTGGGCACACTGCTGGCTCATATTCAGCCGGTTGTCAACCAACAGCCCCAGGTCCTTCTACTCCAGGCAGCTTTCCAGCCATTCTTCCCCCAGCCTGTAACGCTACATGGGGTTGCTGTGCCCCAAGTGCAGGACTCTGCATTTGGTCTTGTTAAACCTCATCCTGTTTGTCTCAGCCCGTCAATCCACCTGTCCAGATCTCTTTGCAGCGCCTCCCTTCCTTCAAGCAGATCAACACTGCCACCCAGCTTGGTGTCACCTGCAAACTTGCTAAGGGTGCACTCGATCCCTTTGTCCAGGTCATTAATAAAGATACTGAACAGGACTGGACCCAGCACTGAACCCTGGGGAACACCACTCTTGACCGGCCTCCAACTGGATTTAACTCCATTTACCACCACCCTCTGGGCCCGGCCATCCAGCCAGTTTTTCACTCAGCAGAGGGTGTGCCCGTCCAGGCCAATGGCAGCCAGTTTCTCAAGCAAAAACCCATGTTAAATTTCATGCAGTTGGTAGTTGTCCAGCTCTCCAATCTGTCAAGATTCCTCTGCAAGGCCTCTTTGCCCCCAAGACTGTCAACATCTCCCCCGAGTTTTGTGCCATCAGCAAACTTCATTGGTAAACTTTCAAATCCTTCATCCAGATCATTTATGAAGATATTGAAGAGCTCTGGTCCCAGGATTTTAGTATAACTCATGCAAATACCAGTTTTCAGGACAGCACTATAGGCATGTGTTTAAAACCCATGAACTCATGGAATTGAAGCTTTTGTGCATCAAGAGTTTTATGATATGCAACCCATGAATGTAGGGAACATGGAGCAGGCAGAGAAGTTCCCTATGTTGTCAGGAGAGCACAGTGTGGAGTGAGAAACACCAGTGAATTCCTCCAGTCGTTGGTTTGTGGTCACTGACAAAACAGTGTTTGAGTCACAAACACCTTGACAAGACATCTGTCTAGAGGGCTGACGGCTGCTAGTAGCTCTTTCATTGCTTGTTTCAAACTCGTGGCGTTCTTTCCCATCCACAAATAAGTTTTACTGCCCATTTGGCATTTTTATGTTTCATGGAACAGTTGCATTCCTTTGTAGAGGAAAGCTGGAAATATGGGGAAAACTGTAATAACCATAATTTTGAACAAAGCACAGATACGAAGATAAACATACTATATTGGGTCTGGCTGGAATGGAGTTAAATTTTCTTCCAGATGGTGCTGTGGTTTGGACTTGTGACTAAAGCAGTGATGACACATGAGCATTGTGACTCCTGTTGAGTAGTGATTACATGGCACTGGGGCTTTCTCTTTCTCCGACTGCCTACCCAGCAAGTAGATTGAGGGGAGAATGAGAAGAGGGACAGGACATAACCAGGATAACCGACCCAAACTGGCTAATGGGGTACTCCATGCCATAATATCATGATCAGCAATAAAAATGGAGGGGAAGGTTTGGGGTTTTTTTGTAAGGTAGCCATTGCTTGGAGGTTAGTTGGGTATCAGTCTGCTTGTGGGAGGTGAGTGACTGCTTGGGGCTTTTTTGTTTCATTGTTTTTTTTCTTTCTTCTTTCCTTTCCTTCACTTTCCTTCTTTCCTAAGGTTTTTTATTTCAGCTCTTGAATTTTCTCTTTTACTCTTCCTATTCTTTTCTCCATCCTAGATGGTGGGGGAGTGATCAAGTGACTGTGTGGGACTGAGCTGCTGACCAGTGTTAACCCAGATTAATTGCCTGCCTGAAGTACTGTGGCACTTGCCAGACAGAACTCACAAGTTTAATTTTATAGTATTTTCGATCACTTCACTGATTTTCACTAACACACATGAATTTACTAGTGGCAAAAAAGGCATAGAGGAGTTGCATAGTATTCAGCCAAATCAATTTTGTGACAACTGGCGCATCATAGTTTATCTGTAGACCTGCTTTTATATGGATGCTCTCTGATCCAGTTTTCATGTAGCCATCAGTGCTGATTTCACCCTTTTCTCCCCAGAAAAGAGTCTTATTTGAAACCTTGTCTAGTGAGTTGTAACCAGTATCTCTATAATGACAGTGTTTTTAAACAATTTTATGTCTAAAAGGACTGATATGTTAAAAGGCACCAGGACATGTACATTGTCAAAGGCTTTTAATATTTTCTTCCCCCTGGACAGAAAACCCATGTTAGCAACAACATTTGACAAAACTAATTTGACTTTAAATAAAAGTTTTTCTTTGTAGTTTATTACAAAACTTAAATGTTGAATTTGAGTAAATACTGGAATTTAACTGCATTTTTTCCAGGTCTGTATAGAAAACAGCTGTATCTACACTGAAATACTACCATAGTATACCACTGTGTAAGAAACATTTCCCAATAACAGTTTACTTTAGTGTGTTACACAGCCACTAATACCTTACCTTGGGTGCACTATCACTGAAAATAATAAAATTTAAATGTTACCTACTTGGGAAAATTTATTCTGTTTGTATTAACATGCTCAAGCCGATATTCCATCAGGTGGGCATTTGAGTGCAGATAACATTGGTATATATATATGGCTCTAAATAAATATTTCAGCACTACTGTGAAGAGATAGGATATGAATAGTTTACCAAAGACTACAGATACTAAGTGTGGGATGTACCTCTTTAAAGTAGCAGACACAGCTCTGTTGGTATCAGTGATGACTTTTATATGGTGAATTAGGGTTACTTGGACATGGCTGCCACTTACCAGACAGTATTAGACATAGTCTTGGTACAATAGCGCAGTTCAATGGCAGTTAAGTGAATTATAGCATAAACCAGTGATGCTGCATGGGTTTTGTGATTGTGTTGAAGATCAGAATATGCCAAAGCAATCAGGACCAAGCTGGGTGCTGTTCAGCAGATCCTGCACTGGTTTTAAGCAAGAGAGAATTGAAGTTGGTTACAAACTTGTGATTAAGTTAGGGTTTTCTGTCTCGGCTTACCAAGAAAAAAATGATCCATGATCTCTCATCTGAAAGATGCATCTCTTTCTGCGCCTTCCTATGTCAGCTGAGCTTGACTTTCAAACATTCAATCTGCTCTGGTTCATAAGAGGTGAAGATGCTGACAGAAAGTTTTCAACTTTGATCTCATTTCTCCATCACAGCAGCCTGTAAATCTGTAAAATCACATATTCCTGATTATTTATTTACTCTTTCTGTCCCCTCCCACTCACTTGCGACATATGATGCTTTTACTAGTCAGTCTTGATAAAAAACCTTGAGCTAGAAATCAATAATGATGTAAAAAATCAGAAGAGCAGCTTCAAATCCTCTCTGCGCAAAGCAAATCTATTTCTTTCTAATGAAGACATGCCTGCTTACAGAAGTATGGATTTGGTATTGTGAAAAGACATAAGCATGTGTTTAACTGTAAGTATGCGCTTAAATCCTTCAACACTCAGTGAGACTTTAAGCATGTGCTCATTAGAGCTGAGGCCCCATTGCCAATTCTAACAACTGTGAAAATAGCTGCTAAACTCATGACGTAATAGAAGCTGAGATGGGAATAGCTTTAAGGATGTCATCTTAAAAGATATGTGTTTTGTCCCTTGCTGTGCTTGTAAATGCCATGAAAGAAGAGAACTTGACCTTACAGGCTATTAGTTTATTGTTAGGATGTATGGAAGAGATACATAGAATCACAATAGAAATGTTTTTCATGTTTTGAAGACATTTTGGTAGATGTTTATGGACAAGGTTAGCCTACTGGATGGCCAAATAAGGTTATAAGGGAGTCCAATAGAGGAGTTTGAGTCGGCGAGAAAGAGGATCAACGTCTGTCAGATTTCTCAAGGGCTTCCAAGGAGTGCTGTGTGCTGGTCACTGTTGCATCACCACAAAGAAGGTGCTTCTTTCTCCATGCAAGGTTAGAATTACAGAAAGAACAAGAAGAAATACGTTTGTTTTCATCATTGCTTCAGGTGTAACTTAAAAATAACTGGCTTCAGGTACTGAAAAGCATGTAGCATCCTGCACTTAGAGTTAGGTACATCCATAGTATGAATTAAGCTTAGTCTTCATTCTTTTTTTTGCCTAGTCATGCTCAGCAAATGCATTTTATTTGCAAGGTGATTCTAAGATACCAATTTAGACTAACCTCCACATACTTGAAGAAAAAGTTTGAATCTGCACCATACATTAGCCTAGATGAACTGTTTCCATTACACAATCTAGAAGGTCTGAACATGTTCATACCACAGGCCAGTCCACGTAGCACTGTACAAAGCTTTACTCTTTAAGACAACAATGTGGGTGTCCTGAAGTCTTGAGTTTTTGCCAGGCTGACTAACACAACAGCATTGTTCCTGGAAAGACAAAAGGTGCTGGGAGGCAGCCTGCTCATGCCTGCTGTCCAGCCTGCATATCTTCAAGGGTGGGCAAGGTGTGGAGACTCCTAAGCGTGCCCCCTCCCATTGTCTCCATTGGAACATCCTTCTCCCATCCTCTGCATCTGAACGTTACCTGCCTGCTGCCATGTGCTTTTTGTTTTAATCACTGCTTCTTTCTCCTCAGCCATTATTACATCGTACATTGTAAATTGTTAAGATAGGATTCGAAGACATAGTACAGATAAGACATTTTATTTTTTATGATGACAATATAATTTTTTTATTAAATCCTTTCTATTGCACGTTACACAGGGTGGCTCACTACTATATACTCCTTGCATTTCAAAATGTAGTGTGTTGGTTCAGACATGACTCTGACAGTGTGACAAGTGCCTTTGTCATAATTCCCACCAGGTGACATATTCTGATAAATGAACTCTGCAATGCTGTATTTTCTATCAGCACAATTATGCTTCAAAATGTATTGTATTTTTCTTTGAGTATTACAGCAGTTCATACAGAAAGTACTGGATTCACTTTATAATATCCACAATGTGGAAGGAATATTATTACCAATAGTTATAGTGGTGCATAGTACATTGGTGTTTGGTGGGTTATTCCCAAAATGCAAGTTACAGAACAGATAACAAATGAAGCCTCAAGGTAGCACTGAATTCACCAACAAAGAGCTCATGACACCCTAATACTGATGTTAAACAACAGGATGAATCCTTTTTTTTCCCATTTGGGCAATATATGATAAGCTTTCTTGCTATTTCCATTCCAGCTTCATGTTTTTGCAACCTCAGTTGTCTCTCTCATCATTATATATCAATTTCTCTCTACTATTGTGTTCATGGCCTTACTAATCCATCGTTTTATTTGTCCTGACATTTCAGATGTTAGATGTAAGCTGTGGTATTTGTCTTGGCTATCACAGAATGAGAGAATGGTTTGGATTGGAAGGGACTTCTAAAGGTCATCTAGTTCAAACCTCCTGCAATAAGCAGGGACATCTTCAACCAGCTGAGGTTGTACAGAGCCCCCATCCAACCTGCCCTTGAATGTTTCCAAGGATGGGGCATCTACCACCTCTCTGTTCCAGCAATTATTTCAATACTGAAATTCACAGATACAATTGCCATTATTCTTTGCAGGCTCAATCAAGCATTATGCCTGTATTGATTGCAGTCTGTGATTCCAGAGAAGGCCAGTGTAGCACTACACTTTTGGGTTTTTTGTGAAGCGGAAGTATGGAATATGACGGAAAATAATGAAGACAGTATTAGAATACAGCTCCTTCTGTGTCAGAGGAGGTGTTAATCGGAGCTACACAGTAACTGCAAAGAGTTGAGAATGCCCGTAAATATAGCTGAGAAAGAGAGCTTTCTGTGCAACACCAGAGGCATATTGAAATGACAAAATGGAGGAATAATTACCAAACTGGTGATGACCGTCACTGTTCAGTATGTTCTGCGTAGCAGTGAGTATCCTGAGTGCCCTCTCTTATCCCAGCTACTTGGACAAGCTATTGAGATTTCATAACATTGAAAATAAATGAGAGTCAGATAGTAAAAACATTTGGGGTAAGAGCTTGTACCTCTTTCATCACTGGAAACAGAATGCACCCTGAAAATGACAGGTAAAGACCTAATTCGTAATGGGCACTTTAGCAATGAATGCAGCAGTGATTATTTGATTACTGTGGAGACAGCATGTGGATGAAACCACTCAGACCACCTTGCCTGGATGCTAAAGCTGAAAGTGTTTTGAAAACATCTGCAAAGAAGTATGCAGTCCTTGAGAGCCCCCACCATTTTTGGAGGAATGCGGCAGAAGAAATAACCTGCAGCCCAAAATATGTTTCATTCAGAATTTGAAATAAAGGGCATGTAAGTTCCTATCATGAAAGGAACAAGAAAATAACATTCTTGATGGTTTTAGGCATTACTGTCAGTTCTTCAGGACCAATATATGCACGGCCTCAGTCAGGCACTTTTGGGGCCTTGACACTACATTGCTCTCCATGGACAGACACGTGGAGTGAACTGCTCCTCCTTCAGTTCTGCAGAGCTACAGCTCACTTTCAAAAGAGGAAGCTGAGAGCGCTACCTTTCACGCAAGGTCCATAATGTTCACTGTGGTCCAAAGAGTGTTCCTAAAAGGACTGTGCTTCAAGGCTGTTGATTTGTTGGTATTGCTTCTTGGGTGTAGAAGGTGTGTTTTAAGAGGTGTTTGTTAGCAGTGCCTCCAGCAAAAGCTTGTGACTAAATAGGAAGTGACACTGCAAAATATTCTAGATGATGGATTCCCCTTCTATTTTAAAATTAACTCCGATTTCTATTAAAAGATCAGGGCTCTGGCATTGATTTGTTTACATAATTTCAGTCCAATATATTTTTCAGGTAGTTTTGGCTTTGTGAGAATCGGAAATAGCAGAACACAAAAATCAAGTATCTGTATAGAGAATATGTTAAAATACTTGTTATAATCTCTTTTTCAAACTATACTTATATCATTGAGATGATTTAATTCAAGTCTAAGGGCTGGTATGTATAGTAGCAATCAACTGAAATAATTGAGCTTGACTCCACTCACTTTAGCCTATGTCTTTGTGATTTTCTTATCTTGATGTAAAACCTTGTGATTAAATTTTGGCTGTTAGACACATGAATACTACACAGGAAGGGCAGCAGAAAATCTCACAAGCCCATTATTAGGAGTAAGAACTCCTTTCAGTGTAAGAACATTATATGACACATAGTGTCACCAGAAAATGTGAAAAAAATAGAATAATCTGACTCCTCTGCTGGCAATTAGAATATTAAGAAATTAATCTAAACTTGGCAGTCGTAAGCACACATAAGTGTGCTCATATACATATGGGACCATATATTGTCATTCATAGAATCATAGAATTGTAAGGTTGGAAGAGACCTCTTAGATCATCGAGTCCAACTGTGCCTGTCTCCCTACTAAATCATATCCCTAAGAAACTCATCTACCCATCTTTTAAACACCTCCAGGGATGGAGACCCCACCACCTCCCTGGGCATTGGTAGTAGGAAGCTTACCTTGGAGGGTTCACCTTGCTGACAAGATATATCAGCTGATGTTTTAGACAGAGCCTTCATTTGTAATTTTGAGTAAAGGCTCTGGATTAATTTTTGATATACAGAAAAATATTTGTACAGTGAATGACCTGACATTTCTCTTGGTGTTGAAAATACTATTTTCTTATGAAAAAAATTGTCTTATTTATTCATTTATTCCTTATAAAGGAAAAAATTCAGTTAAGATCTTCCGTTCTATTTTATTCAGAAGTCATTCAAGGCAGATATGCCTATAATGAAACATTCTTAGTCATTATTTTGTACTTGTTAGTCTGCCATCACCTTATACAATGTGTAGGGAGTGCACGAAAAAAGATAGTGATACAGCTGTTCTGCTGTGGGAAACACAGAAAATAGAAAGTAAGAGGCTGTTTATTTTGCCATTCCCCATAATAACTCCAACAAGGTGTCAGAGTAAAGGATGTATGGCCATTATTCACAGACACCTACATTAACCCACCTAAGATTTTTCCTTCCTGACTAGGCAGTACACTGTGGGATTTTAGTATAGAAGATCTACTGCTTCTGTAACTTTAAAATTTTTAGAAGTAAACTCTCCTGATAAACCAGTCACACATATTCTAATGCTGTATTAATGAAGCTGATTTATATGGTAGTAGAAGGCCAGTTTTCACACTTGAAATAAACCAGGAGAAATTCAGGCTGCTGCACCCAAGTAGAAGAGACAGACAATGGAGCAGGGTGAAAAAGCCAGAGGATTAACTTCTATGGTTAATTTCTTCTCCCCACGTTTACTCATAATATGGATCAAATATTAGGGAAAGAGCAGAAATGCAATTCTGAACAACAAAGAGTGAGCTTTGGAGTTCACAGATGAAGTCATTGAAAGCAAAGAAACAGGCCGCTGTTCAGAATTCGTGTTGGTTGGATTACAAACTCTTGAAAGCCTTAGAGCTGCTATAAAGAGAAGTAGAAGTCAGTGTTGCAGGAACTAAAGATAACACATTTTTAAAACAATAACTACAGTGAGGTCTGAATTCCCTAAAGTGTTATCCTGACACCACCACTCAGGACTGTCTGGGCTACAGCCGTGCTTGCACTTGAAGAATCTTTCTATTCATACAGTTTTGTCAAGCCTCAAATGACAGCACTTACACTTAAAAATTTATTAACCTTCTTGAGGCCATATGCTATGGAAAAGACATAAATATAGCAGTTTTAGCAACTAAACTGTTTTTGTAGGAAAATCATAGTCCTAACTGAAACAAGGACATTGAAAATCAAAACACGTATGTGCTGAGTGACTTGAGTAAGGAGAATTTAGTCATGGGAGCACTGGTAAGATTACCTTCTTCATCAAGCCATCCCATCCCTTCCCCATAGAGAGCTCAGCTGTGTGTAAACCAGCTCCTGAATCACTAGCAGTTACAGTCCATTTATTTTGAAGCAGAGTGCTAACTACTTCACAACTTGTTATTTAACTTGTTATTGACCTATGCCTCTGTGTGACAAATGTACACTCAGTGTACACTCAGTACTTTTCCTAATATGCATCAAACAGTTCTTGGGTCACAGGTTAAGCCTACTGATGTCCTGATATCCAGAAACAATCACTTTTTCTCTATGTTCCAGTACAACTGTTCAAGCAGGACCCCCAGTTTTGACTCCCTGATATAATCAGCATAGGTGATATTGCTAATCGTTCACAAGATGACACTACAGTCTTCAGGAGAACTCATAAAAGGGACAATTCACGTTCAAGTAGCCCTTTGGCTCTGACAGTCTGGTTCTTGACAGCATCTTCCCAACTTTACAGCAGGGCCATGTGTAAACCTTTCTTAAATTTGCTAGCTATGTAGCTGTTAAAACACAAATACATCAGTTCTGAAATGGGCTTTGTCTCTTTGTTCTCCCTACTCCCAAGATGTGACTGAGTATACTAGAAATGCTGAAGAAATGAAGGTGAAATGAAGAGACTTTTCACTGGATAAGACTGTCTTCAGGTCTGATGGAAGCAGGCCTCACTATGTGAAAAGCTTGTCTGCATTCGGGATTGGTCTGCCAACATCCAAAATAAATATAAATATAAATATAAATATAAATATAAATATAAATATAAATATAAATATAAATATAAATATAAATATAAATATAAATATAAATATAAATATAAATATAAATATAAATATAAATATAAATATAAATATAAACTGAAACTGAAAAAAAAATCAATCCACTATAAACTAAATCCTGCACAGCCACAAGCCAAATGCCAAGATAGGTTGCCCATAGCACCAGATAACAAGTTACTGTGGCCATCAGCCAAGATGAACAACGTATTTGCCAAGCAAACAGCCTACACAATGCAAGTACCACATATCTGCTGCAAAGGTTCTCAAGCAGTATCACTAGATTGCCAAAAGATCATGGGTCACGTGAAATGGACAAGGTGGGAGACTAAACCATAATTGTTACCATGATAATAAATGCCCACACAGGTTCCCGTCAGACCTAGGGGCAGTGGATCTATCTGAGTGCCTGGTCTGAAGCCCAGCATGAATGTCAGCTCTTGGTACTCAGAATGAGCGTGTCATGAGTCGAGGCTTACAGCCTTAAAAGAGAGCCTGATGAACCTACTTTTCCATGTCATCCTTACGCACATAGGTTTGGCCTGCGCAGCCTTGCTGTACCCTTTCCCTCAGTTTGCATGCTGCTCTCAGTGTTTGATCAGCTCATTTCACATGAGCTTCAGCACATTTAAGGCACAGAAGAACTGTGCTCCAGATGTCAGCTTTCTATGTTGTCAGTGGTCTAGTGACGTTTTTGTTAGCTAACTGCACTAACTGGGTAAGCCAGAGCAAGCAAGGAGCACGACATAGCCTAAAGAGTGACACTGCCCAGGAGAGGAGTGTCCTGCTCCCAGCCCAGTTCCAGAATTCACTGTGCTCTCAGGCAGGCTCTGCCCCAGCATCTCTGGGATAAATGCCTCCTCACTCTGATGTGGCACAGGAAGGCCGTTCCTGCAATGAGGGTGGACCTACATGTCAAGACACCAAAGAAACTAAAAAGATATTTCTGAAGGAGAGGCAAACCACTGGACATTGTTGATAGATAAACCTAAGTGGGATCTTTCACTCAGGGGTCAGTGTGAAAATGTGTCTACGTCAGAGTTTTAACCAGATGCCTTTCTTTTTTAGGTAGGGGTGTATTTAGGGATTTTTATAAACTTCATGAAAGGAATATCAGGGCAACACAAAGCTATTTTTTTCCTACTTAACAACTGGAAGTAAGGTGAATTTATCAGCCTCAGTGTGGTCTCTTCTGAACAACAGCAGCCCACAAAGACAAAAAGCAAACAACTCATCTGGCACAGCATGGCACGATTAGAATAATCTCTGTCTTGTCTTGTGTACCTAGAGTAAAACCTTTTGTTACAAGGTAGATATATTTCAGTTTTCACTGTCTCGTTTTTGGGATTTGGCTGAGGAGAAACTGTAAAATGTGATTAATTTTTTTTTATAATAGGTTAGGATTTTGTTTGTGTGTATGGACAGCTGCATTTCAGTGAGGACTGAGAACATAATTATCAACTAGGATGGACAGCATTTAGAGCAAAAGCGAGTACATCACTGGTTAAGTCACCAGTCCCTCTTTTCCTTCTCTTTCTTCCCCTTTCTGCTCTTCTGAATACTCCCCATATGGTATCTCCACCAATATCCAAGTGTTCAAGAATAAGTTAAACCACATAGTCCGCCTGTCTGTCTACAAAAGAATTTGTTCCACTGCAGTGGGAAGCCACAACGTTTATTACATCTCTGCTAAGATGAACCTCAAAGCAAGCTATTCATCCTCTCTCATGTAATCATCATAAGGTAGAAAATGAAACTTCCAAAACCTAAAAGCATGCTGCAGAGAGCTTCAGGGCACCTTATGTCAGTTTTTACTTTGATGTGTGTTATGTTTAAAAAGGGGGTGAAGGGGGAGATGCACAGTCTTTCTTATGTATTACCTTTGTTTCTTAACTCTTTAGTTGTTAAAAGGAAGGAAATAATCTCTCCTGCTGCCTGGAGTGAGAGTGGAAGTATTCTGAAGAGACATTTTAAGATCTTCATTTAACACCATGGATGGTTTCACATTCCTTATTGCATCTTAACAAAATAAGCATCTCCTCAAAGAGTGCAGGGAGGGTGTAATAATTTTTAAAGCATTAGTAGATCAGCCCATAAATGCCAGCTACTTTGTTTCCTGACATGATTTAGAAAAGTAAGAGCTTTATCTCAGACTACTGAACTTTATCACCTGACCCAGAAGTAAGGAGGTGTCCTGAGGGAGCTGGGATTTAGTGTGTGTGTTTATCCAGGCGCTGAGTATTAGTTTCTGAAATGCCTACTGTTTTTTTATTTCCTAGGAGAGCAGAGTGGCACTCCTAAGGGTCAAGGGCAATTGAATGTATTAATGTCTTTTTCTCTTTGTGCCTCTCTCATCTGGTTAGTGAGAAATTTAAACACCTGCTGTACTATGCTCAAGAAGCAGAGCTGGATGTTTTTCTCCCAGTGGCAACCGAATCCTTCCTACCTGCTCTCATCATTTAACTGCACCTTCAAAATAAGAGCTCCTTTTCTTGCACTGTTTTCCTACGCCAACTCTGCATCTCTCCCCTCCTCTCTGCCACCTCCTATTTGCATGTGCAGCTACTGACACTGTCAACTGTGCCTGCCATCTGCTTCCAGATTATTACAAAGCTGTAATCATAGGACATTTTGAAAATTATTTATACAAATCAAAGATGTTCTGCTGCTGTCAGGGGCCAATTTAGTGCTTAGGAAGGCCAAGACCTCCCAGCAGAGGCTTGTGGAGCCAGCAGCTGACAGAAAGAGACTGCAGGAAGTTTCCCTGCACAGTCTGGCTTTCCCACTTTACTCCTGACCTCCAGTATTTCTGCATTCCCAGGGCTGGCCTCAGCTGAGACGAGCTGACTAATTATGCCAGATACTTTGCAGCTCAGTGGTGAACTCAAATCTGGGGGAGGATGAGACTAAAGTGGTTTTTCACTTCTGACCCCATTTATGCCTACTCTGGAGAAATATATAGCTACAGCAGTAACACCTCTGTCTTGCTCTCTTTACAAATAGACAGTAGCTCATCATATTTTTCTATTTTTATTGTTTGGGATAAGGACTACTTTATTGTCCAGGCAGTGCCTATAATAGTGGCCTAATTCCTGTGAAGGGCCTCTAGATGCTACTCTAATACATAGTAGTAGTATTATTGGAATGCCAGTGGTGAGCCAGCTGCATCTTCCCCTGCGAATGGCAGATGCTAAGGATACTCCAGCGCTGCTCAGTTAATACTCTCAGCTTTCCAGTTTAACATAAGAGGTTGTGATAGGCTTTGGTGTGGACCGCTTCTGCCAATCTAGAATAGGTTCTACAGTGTGAAACAGTTGGTGCTAATGCCCACATACACAATATGCACATTGCAGAGTGGTGGGATTTTTTTGCTTTGGACTTGCTCTGCTCTGATCCCTCAGACTGATCATACATTTGGGGCAGGAGTGCTATATAGCACTTCCAATTTGACTTCATCCAAGGAGAGTATGATCCATGCTCTGTGATGCAAACTGAAGTAGGATTGATGGTGAATTGCACAATTCTGATCCAAAGGGCCGATGCGGATGCAGTAAAAAAAACACTAGTCTGTGCAACACAAGAAGTCCATTCTTGCTTGTTTTCCTTTTCATATTTAGGTTTGCAATATACTCCACTGACTTGGAAACTGTTGAAAATAAGTTTTAAAAAGTTTACTGTTTCACAGTTCAATACATTTCGTGCATCACTGTGCCTTTTGAATTGTCTCTGCTATGTTACCCAGCTTCAAAAAAACCTTCTAATATGCCAGTGTTTTTCTAAGTGGCCTTTAATGAAATCATTATGTGGGAAAGGCAACAGAAATGAAGAAGAGCTGTTACGTATTTCTGCAAAAACAAACCAGTCCCCAATGGATTCGCTTTTCCCCAAAGATCTGTTGAGAGATGGAGATCTAGCATCAATGTAATGTGCCTATCGCCTCAGTGAACCAAATGCACACTGCCTGTGCTGCCCACAGCAGCTAAGCTGTCACAGGCTCAGCTAGTAGCTGGATGCAAGCTGGCTCAGGATCCTGGAGGCTGTAAATACAAGCCAAAGAGCTGTGGTCAAATGCTTGGCAGAAACCAAGACCACAGAAACCAAGTCAGTAGAAAAGCTTAATTTGACTCCACTATTGCTGCTGAGTTGATGTGTGGCAATAAAGAAGTGTGGCCTACTGAGTTGCAGTGGTGGTACAGCAGCCAGAGGCCTGCAAAAGCAGGATGCTTTAATTGCAGAGTTTCAAGTTTTTTTAATTTAGGGGGAGGTCTTCAAAACACATACAAAAGAGCTAAATGTGACACAGTGCAAAGAGAAGCAGTGTTTTCAAGGGATCAGATTAAGGACAAATTTTTTTCCCCATAATTTTCTACCTACCACCTGGCTGGTGCCACAGCACTGGCTAATATTCCCTCAGAGGTCGAAAGGCTGATGACAGTATGCTTCATTTGAACTTATAATCCTGGCAAGGACAAAGAGTACATCAGGAGAGGAGAGGTTAGAGTCAGCTGGTGCACTGGTTTTGTGAAGGACTGCAGCTGGTACCATGTCAACAAAGGCTGACAATGATGCAGATGAAAGAGCAAACATGGAAAGGATCAGAGAAGGCAAGAGTAATGAGAGGGAAATACCAGAGACTGCAGAGAGACCATGATATATTACTACCCCTGTACCTTGGTACCATGATGACAGTTTGTTGTCTTTGCTGTCAGGCTGTGTGGAATAGTAACAGAGGTGTAGAAATGCTGAAGGGTGAGGAAATCATCATTGTGGGTTTGTAATGGGGCAAGCAGGCAGGAAGGCATTGAGACCTTGAGTCACGCTGCTGTGGGGGGTTGTTGTACTAGTGAGTGTTTTAGACCCCATGCAAGCACAGGCTTCTTTGTAATGCTAGTTCAAATCATCTCACAAAGGACTGTATCCTTTAAATGAACTGCAGTTACTTCAGGTGCAGGTCAAAGAATTATGAGAAGTTCTGCTACAACCACAATGCACCAGAACGACTGCAACCTGCTGGGACAAGTTGAACCAGCCTTCAGTTCCTTGTTTTGTCTCAGAACTCCTCTGTGAGCATGTTTGTGTGCATCTCTTGGGATAGGATATGGAGCTCCTTTACCTGTTGCACTGCTCTAACCATCAGAAGAAGGGAAAAACTTATTAATTCAGACAAGGAGCCTCATTATGTCCACCACAGATCTTGCACATCCTTATTCTGGACCATAATAGGTAGATGTGGCAACAGAGATTGAAACTACTGTGAACACTTCTGCTCTAGGTGGAGTCAACCTGTGTTTGGTCTCTCTGGGCACATCTACACTGGATGGTGGGTACTGGGTACCTACCTCAGAGAGTCATGAAAGACTGATCCTTCATTGTCCAGGTCCTGACAGATTATGTTCTTTCAGGCCTTCTCATCTCAAAAGGTTTTCTGTGAAAACCATAGTGGTATGAATGATGGCATTCCCCAAGAAACAGATTTCTCACCAGGACAAGTATCTAGGATCTCAAAAGCTTTCCAAAATACTGCAGCCTTCAGCAGAGACATGACACCTTCTGCCTGTATTGCAGTCATCAGCAAGAGCAGGCTTCTAAGCTCTGAGATGGAGAGGGTAGGTATGTCTAGGACACTGGGAAGAAAGTGATTATTGGGAAGAAGAAATTCAAGGTGGGACAAAAGCATTGTCTTCTTCTTGCTTAAATTAGCCATAAACAGACTTGACTAGGTTTGAATATAGGTGAGGCTGTTTTAGAAAAAGCATTCAGGAAGATAGTTTTTAAAAAGCTTGGCTCTTGGCTAGTCAGTGTCACATCTTTAAATAGTTTTAGTTATACATGCTTAGCTACAGACTCTGTCCAATATCAGTCAACATCTGTTAGGCTATATTGTGTAAACTCAGGACTTCAGCCTCTTTCACACAGCTTAAACCCTCAGCTATCTTGTCTCATACCTGCCTTTGGAATGAAAAAAAGTCTGCTGAAATAATTATTGTTGTGTAATGGGAAATAACAATTTCTCATTAAAATACTACAGAAGTTATATTTGTGAGCAGCCTGCAGTGAAACATAGGTACAGATCCAAGGGTCATGCATAGGTTGCACAAAAATCTGGCTTTGGTAGTAAACTATACAGCTCTTAAAAGTTGTTTTTTGACATCCACCCCTGTATTCATAGTAGGACTGAAAATAGCATCAATTCCTGATTGTTCAGAGCAAATTATTGAGTGCTCCCAGGACAGTCCTTAATGGGCACGTACTCAGAGGACCACAACACCTAGCTCGCTAAGTTCCAAGATCAGATTTTAAGTATGTACTTAGTGAAACTGAGATAGTCTAGTCTTGTGTGTACTGTTGTGAAGGCATCTGATGTCATAAAATAGCAAACAGCAACATTAATTTGGGGCCAAATAAAAGCGAGGTATTTCGATTTGAATTTCCTTTGGTTTAAAGTCACAGAGTGACAAGTAACATAATTGTAACAAATAATGGGATTTTTCACGGTGTTTCTTATTAGGACATTCAGATCAAGGCTTGCTGTTTGTTCTGTATGTGCAAATGATAAATATTTTGCTATTACAAAATAATACTTTTCTAAACTAATGGCTGATACCTGAAGCTAAACTTGTGCTTCAGTACACCCTTCAGACATGAAAAGCACTCATAAATTACTATCTATCTAAACTACAAGTTCATGTCCTTTTAGAAACCACTGTAACAGAGGCATGGCAAGTCGTTGAGCTAGTTGGCAGGGCAAAGCCTGTCAGTACACTAACACTGCAGGCATGTAACCTGTTTTCCCTTCCTCCATCTGCTGCACCAGTTTGGGGTTGGGTAGGCATTATGCAAAGCAATAGCTGCTACAATTTCAGAAATATGTGTCATTTCCCTTCAGTTCACAGCTATTTCTATCCCCTCCTATTGCATCAAGATTTTGACATTAAGTATGTAGTGCTTTAACAAATCTGAGGTAAAGGGAGCTTAAAACATAATATAAGCCACAGTTTTGCCAGGAATCTGCCAGGTAGACGATGAGAAGATCATAGACAGATGGTCCTTCAAAAGCTTGTCCTTTAAAATTGTGGGGAATATCACTCACACAGTAAAAAATGTGGCTTCAGGCCACTCCAACGGCTAGGAAACCTGCAGGGAAGAGTGCTGCACATTTTCCAAGGTCAGACTCAGAGGGTTTCCAGTGGCAGAGGCTGGGGACAAGCAACGCGGGTGAGCCAGTATCACCAAACACCCCTTGCCCTCTGTAAATACAGCAGAGAAGTAGAGCAGGGAGTTGAAGCAGCACTGGGGCCAGACTTGGTGCCACAAAGGCTGCAGAGAACAGCAGGGCTTCAGAGGTGCTATGCTGCAGCGGGTTCCTACAACACTGCTAAAGTTACGCGGCGTTGCTGTCTCCATTCTCTGAGTGTAAGGCACATGTTTCAGTGCAACTGAAATCAGCACCTCTTATAGCCTGTTTTTTGGTGGTCTCTATGTGGGTGCATGATGCCTGTGTGCCTTTCTCACAGGAAATACCCCTCTGAGACCATTGTGAGTGTTGCTACCACCCTTTTCCCTCCAGTGCCATCTCTCAAAACCCACTGTACTCGGGTGAGGCATTCGGGGTGCAGCTGCTTGTTAATAGAGAAAACGTCAATACTCAAAGTCAAAAAACTCCAATAATGAGGGTCGGAGATGAGAAAGTAAGTGGCAGAGAAAGGGTAAGGTGTTTTCCCAGCCAGAGAGTTTCACATTTTAGAAGTAAAATCAGGATGTGCAACAAGCAAGGATAAATTGGAAGAAAAAATATCCTCTTGTGTCTTGTTTTGTGTTTTCTCTTAGGCTGAGACTTGCACTGTACTGTATTGGCAGTATAGACTCCTATTAGAGACACCTGGTTTGAGTTTGGAGGGTAGTAACTTCGTTTGGTGTTTTGAGTTTTTTTTTTTGATTTTTATCTCTTTTACTTTTGGTTCTTTTCCCCCTCTAAGTTTCCTCTAGTAATATCTTCTCAGCTTTTGCCTTCTCTTTTCTTCTTTTCTTTTTTTTTGACTCCTGTCTCTCCAGGCATCTTTAGCTCTGTGTGTGCTCAATGCACTGCTTTACAGAGTTACTAGATTCTTCAGGTGACCGGTGTTCAAGGTTTAGAAAGACTTCTTTTGTTCTTTCTTTTTTCCCACTGCCTTTTACTGTCTGCAAAACCAATGGCAGAGAGGGAGAGAGGCTCTCCTCATACCAAGGACTCAGTGCCACCTTACACGGAAGTGGTTTTCCCTGACATCTGCAGCTAATGGAATAATTTCCCTTTCTGGTTACTTGGATGTGTTTCTTTTTCTATATCCCAGCTACTGAGGCACCTGTGTGTGGTTTTTTGGCAACCAGGCCCTTTATCATGCCATCTCTGAAGTAATGGGTTTGATTTTCATGTTCATTAAGGTTGCTCAGCACCTTGTAAAGTGCTACTTTTAGGACTCTAGTCTTCTGCAGTGGTATAAAAGGGGTTTTGGCACAAGTGAGAATGAAGACCAAGACTGTTATTTTCTGCAGTCCAAAATGACTTGTTAATTTCCTTTGTGAAAATGGTGCTATCAGTGGTATGAAAGAGAGACAATGTTCTTGTCACTAAAAACAATGCACAGTGACTTGAGGGATTTCAGACTTACTCACTTTTTTGCCTACTGGGTAGTACATAATGCCCATAAGGTAATACACCTTAAGTCTGGTTTTAGTCTCCAAAAAATGAAAAAGTACTTCCCTTTTTAAAGGTGCTGAAGGATTCATCCAGTTTAGGATTAATCTTTATTTGTACAGCCCAGATGGCCTCCCCACCCTTGTCTTCACATGGAATTAAACCAAATGCTCCATCTTCAACAATTATTTTTTGCAGATACACCCAATTTCTTTTCTTTGATTATGTTTATTTGTAGGATGCTTCTGAGAAGGGCTTCTGCATGGGCTGAGCTTTGCAGGTTTCAGAGGTGGATAAAGCCTAGTTACCACTAAGCACTTAGAAAAATATATGATTCCATATGCTGAGTTTGTGAGGAGCACCATTTTCTTAAAAATCAATGGCCTTATTTTTCAGTGGTTTCACTTGAACAGAAATCGTTAGGTGTATTCCTTGTTACATTTATAAAAATTAATCATAATCTGTGTTTAAAAATAAATAGATTTTAGGAGTTTAAAAAATGGCATTTCATGTTCCTTCCACAGTTTATTTTTCAGTTAAAATTTTCCCTTTTAATGGCTCACACATAAGTCATTTCCACAGCACTGGCACTTTTTTGACCTCATACTTATGTAATAACTGTTCTAATTTTCTTCAGTCATCCCCTTGGCTGGTTTGATGACATGTGCCTCCATTAGCTGACCTTTTAAATCCCCTTTTTTTGTGAAGGAAACAAAAACAGATGTCAGATCTAGGTACATTTTCTGTGTATTTTTAAGTTTTCCTGCAAATCTGTCTGGTGCATCATCTTGAACGAGACAAAGAGCATGAGTTTGCAGATGTATATGACCATATCTTCCCAAGGTCATATAACTACACCAAGGCTCTACATTGCAGAACAACGAAAATTTTTTTCACCTTTGTATACAAAACAGCCAGATTTCAATGTGCTCTTCTTGCTGCCAGTTCTGTCTTCACAGAGGGTCCTCTGAAACTTTAAAAACACTCTGGAGGATACAGAAATGCTTCAGTAGAGTAATTATGCGTTCAGTAACTCTCATAATAAAAATGTTTAATTTTATATTGTCTTTATATTTTTATTAATTTTATATTGTCTCAAAGTCCAGATTATTAACTTCAGATTCCAGAATTCAGACAGTTCACACGTTTTAAATGTTTCTTGAAGCTGTCAGTAAACTTTGAAAGACATAGTGATTTATATGCTATTCACCTTTTCATTTTCAAATCAGAAACTATGAACACTAGAGCCATCATTGTTAGTAATGACAAGACTGACTTTGAAACAATTCTATAGAAGTGGGTAGACCTGACAGGAACTTCTGCAGTGGGTGTGAATTTGCACATGTTTGTTACCTACACATGCACACATAAAAATATATATTAATGAGATGCAAGAACTCTCTGATTAATTTAAAATTATCCCTTTATTAAAACACTAACACAAATTTTACAGTAAGAGATGAAAAATATTTTACTACCTTCTACCTGTCTTTCAATTTTTCACTGATTTTTTCCACACTGTCATTCCATTGGCTCCTATTTGCAAGTTCAGTCTTTTAGTTTGTCCCGTGTAATATAATTCTTTTCAAATTACCTGCTCTTTTTCATCCGCCAGTGTGGCTATGTCATTATTCTGCTGCTTTTCTTCCATGATCCTCCCTATTTTTTTTCCATCCTGCCATTCTGTATGTAAAAGTAAAGATCCCTCCTTTGCTGCTGCAGAACTTTCAGGAAGTGAGAGTTTTACCTGCTTTTTCACCTTTGGCAAAAAGGAAGAAATCTTTTCCATTAATTCAAAAGTTAAAAAACAGTAACAGAACTAGAGAAAGAAGCCCGAGGTCAAGTAATAGTGTAAGGGTGATTGTCTTCCTGGCACTTCATGACCCATCCTTCCTGGATCTCCTTCCTCCTTTTGCACGTGCATGTCAATGATAAACATTATGCTATGCAAACGGAACCCACTGGTAGCATCATAGGCTACTGGTATTAAGGATGAAATTCCCATTCCATGCCCTTCAGTTGTTTCCTGAGGACACAGGCTACTCATTAACATAAATAATAAGCACTGTTTCTATCTGCAGGAAAGTACACTGCGCGCTTTTTACAGGGAGAGCAGGAAGAGACAGATGAGAAACAAATTAATTGTCCTTCTATTTCCTTTGTGCAGCACATTGTGCCCAGTTGTTCTTCTGCTATGCTGCTGACCACCCTGAGGACACAGGTCCACAAAAGCCTGCAGCAGCCTGAATGGTTCTGACAGATGGTGTCCCTTTGGAAGTTGCAGATGGAAAACGTTTGGCTGCCCTAGTCAGGGGATATTCGTCCAGCACTCAGTTCAGGTGCATGCCAGACCAAATGGCTCCCATTAGCTTCCCTCTCAGCTGTGTAGTTGCCTGCTAATTGTCAAACAGCTACAGATGTGTCATGCAGTGCTCTGCCCCAGGTATCTGGTGCATGTTGCATGGGTTTTGAGGGGTGAGTACCTTCTGAATTCAACACCTCCAGACAATACATAGACTTTAAAGTTCCTGGAGGGGCTTTTACGATTCTCTTGTCTCTTTAGCTAGACTGGGCTGAAGAGTTGCACCACACAGTGTGTATGTTTAGTCTACAGCTGCATTTGACTGCAGTGTGCTCCTAATCAGGGCAGAAGAAAGGGGTTTGGAAAAGAAAGAGGAGTGAGGATGACCATATTTTTGCCTGTATTTATTACAAATTCTCATTTGTATTACAAATCAATTACTTTTTTGTAGCTTGCATGTGAGAGCAAAGATTAGGCGCATACTGAAATCTGAACAAATTCCTTTTGATAATTACCAGATCTGGGGCTCTTACAGGTTGTGACCACTGCAAGTGGTGCACCCAGAAAAATGTGGTTCAGGCAAATGTGAAAATTTATAAGACTTTTGTTATTTTAATGTTTTCTGACTAGAACTTCATACATGTGTTCTTTTTAGCATTGTGCACTGACTGCAGGAAAGCCTGATGCTTTTTAAGGCTCTCACACCCTGATAAGAAATACACTTCAGCTATAGTTTCATGAAAGTGAAATTAATGTGGGAAGTGTTGAAGTGACGTCCTGTGTTTCCCTCTTCTCCTGGATCCTCTAAAAAAAAAGTGTAAACTGTAAAAGACATTTATTGCTTTCTATGTAGAAAGATAATAGTAATTCTCCCTTTCAAAATTCTGCTTTTGGCACTAACACATTAACATACTTCTCATAAGCCAGGTCTCTTCCCTGTAAGAACACCAGTTTGGCTGTGTGTCCATTGCGTTTCTCCATGTATTAGGCTACTTTCATTTTCACTCAGAAGTGTCATTAGTGTCCTAAAGCTGATTACATTTGAAAGAAAACCATTTGAATCAAGTAATGGGACGTTTCCCATCAGTTGATGACTTACTGCAGGAGCTGCTGTCTTTCAGAACAGGTGGCCATTAGCTGCGGAGAAATACCTGACCTCAGACTTCATATTTTTTATCTGTAAATGTCCAGCTAGACAGTCATTACATCAAGTATGAAATAATGTCATTACCCTTTTTATATGTTGAAAAGTTAGCAGCTGAACTGCCCATTGCCATGGATACAGCATCCTGCTCACTGGCAGCGCAGGCTGCATCCTGAGACACTGACCACAGGATGGACGGTCCCATCCTGCTTACTTGGGAGGTAGCAAGCCTGGAAAGGTGCTAATCCTTTCTACTTTCAAAGGTTTTGCTCCTTCAGATGCAAATAGTCCATTTCAAGGTGTATGCCACTGCTCTGCAGTTGCAGATTCACACCGCAAAAATGCAAACAGAATGGAAGTTGTCTCACTTTTCCTGATCCTGGATGACATTATTCTGATTCAAACTACATGTGGGGTCAAGTTTAGAAAAAGTCTTAAATGCTTTCCACAACAAGAAATGTCACCAATGAATTCCGGTAGATTCTGGCTTTCGTGAGGAGCAATAGGGGATCCTCACAATTAGCTATTATAATAACAGGTTTTGGCTTTTAGAATCATAAAATCATCTGGTTGGAAAAGACCTCTGAGATCAAGTCCAACCATACCGGTCCCCTTACTAAATCACATCCCTAAGAAACTCATCTACCCGCCTTTTAAACACCTCCAGGGATGGCGACTCAAACACCTCTCTGGGCAGCTGTTCCAAAGCCTGACCACGCTTTCAGTGAAGAAGTTTTCCTGATGTCTAATCTGAACCTCCCCTGGTGCAACTTATGGCCATTATTTATATCCTAGTTTCCTTTGAAAGGATGAATTTCAAGGCTTCAGAGTACATTCCTCTTGAAAAGTGTAGTGAAGATGCTCTTTGTCCTGATCTAGCATGATTCCCGTGTAGGAGAACACACTATTCCTATATTCTTGTCAAGGCAAGTGGGCTCTTCAAAGGAAAGGCTAGACAAACCAGGCTGCTTACACTGGGGTGTGCACAGGGCTTGTTCTGTGCTCAGGGCCAATAGCTGGAACATAGAACTCTAAGGCCCCAAATTACACACACATAAGGGTGAAGCTTTTCCTATATTTTTTGCACATAGAACAGCTAAGTGGGAACTAAGAGTTTTTTTAAAGAGAATCAAGCAGCCTACAACTGAAGCCTGCAGTAAAACTAAACACTACTGCATCACCTAAATATGTGCCCATTACACAGAATCAGTGTTCTCATTAACAGCCCTGTCAACAAAGCCTCAATGATACACATTTGAAAATGGATCATGTTCTAGTGTAGAGAATTTTATGATTATGCAGGCTTCTGATTAAGTAGGTTACATGATATTCAATTTTTCTGATTTCTTTTTTCTAAGAAATAACACAGATAATAAAGTTTTTCTTGTATATAGCTCAAGCAAAAAAAAAAAAAAAACCCCAAATAACCAAACAGAAAACTTTGCATTTCTCCCTGCAGCTTTTAAAGTTCCTGACATTTTCTCCAGGTCAGAGACACTGCATACAAATACCTGTTTTGCCATTAAGTCAGTGAAGCAAAAGCTAAAATCAATCCCTTTCCTGGAATAATCGCTCAGCTAACAGGACGCATGTAATACTTTTTCGTTATTAGTACTTCAGTTAAGATTCAGGTACTGTATTTTACTTTTTTGTAATAAGCACAGTTTTACAGTGGATGTGTGGAGTTTGCAGTACATAACATCACTGACAGCTGCAGAATTCCTGTCAAGTGCACCAGAGTTGGATTAAATATAAGTGCATTTCTCTGGGCAGTAACAGAGTGCAGAGAGATGAATTTACAATGTATGCTTACTTTACTACATATGTGCAAACCTCATTTTCTTTGTTAATTCATTGCATGCAAGTATTTGTTACCACTTTATTTATCCATGATTCTATGTTCTTGCTGTTATATTGCATCTCAGTTAGGTACAGAAAGATAATTAATCTGTGAGATCTACTGTGATGACTGCTCTTGTGTGTCCCCAGATCCCAATGATTTTGCAATATAATTTCTAATACTCTCATGAATTTGGGATGAGGATCTTAGCGCATTTCGCCCTGTAATTTTTTTTGCACCATAGAGATGGAAGATTTTAATTTCTGTAATAGTAATGCCTTGGTTAATTTATGGATTCATGATTTCCTTTGCTGCTGGCTGTGTCCTGAAAAAAGCAAATAGGAACAAAGAGGCCATTAAAATAAATCTCTCCACCTACTACTTAGTTTACATTCAGATTTTGATGCATTGTTGGAAAATATTTTCCTGTTTCAAAGATTAATTCCTGATTGCCAAACTCTTCATGAAGATGTTTTTGCAGCTAATTAAGCTGTTAACTATCTTCACAACTATTTTTTAAAAGAAGCTTTTAAGTTGCAGAATTGCCATTATCCATGAGTCATCCTCCTCACTGACTATTGGATTCTGCCAGGTCTTTTTTGAGGCTAAGCATTATAGCACCAGTGCTTGTTTAACTCGGATGAAAGAGCAGCATGTTTGTGCATGAGGACAGCTCAGGGAGTGGGGTATTAAAGGAGTTTCTGGGGTTTCTGTGGGACAGGCTTTCACCTCAAACTAGCAGTTGTTGTTCATGTAGAATTCTACAGCATACTTTCTCAGAAGCAACAGGCTGAAGAGGCACACAGGCTCTACCACCTTTCTTGCTCCAGGAGTGGTCCTTTGAGAGCTGAAGGTGCGTTATTAAGGGCATTGGTAGAAGGGTGCAGTGCAGAGGCAGGGCTTAATGTGGATCAGTGGAAATAACTTTGAGGGCTTTCAGGTAGTCTTTTTTTTCACATGCGTAAAATGGTAGGTGGAAAAGCAAAATGAGAGGGACAAACAAAATCTCATTGTTAGTCACCACAAGAGTGGGAGTGGCAAAAATCAAGATCATGGCATTGTTTTTTCTGTCCCTTGTTTGATGGCTCCCTACCACTTGTGAGGGAGGATTGTTTTTTCTGTCCCTTGTTTGATGGCTTCCTACCACTTGTGAGGGAGGATTGTTACCTCTCAGCTCCTCAAGACTCATTCTTCCATCTATCCTAATGAGATATATAGGGTAGGCTCTCAAGGGCTAAGTGTAAATATCTAATGGCTACCATCTAAGTACAGGAAGGCATGAAGATGAAGCATGAGGCAAATATTTGTTCCTGGAAGAATGTTTCCTCCCCTAGCTTAGATGCTGGGTGTCATGTAACATTGCCGTGTTTGTCCATAAAATATACAGCTAATCTCTATATTTCTCTCTTCATAAGTAGATTTCATCCTGTAACAGAAAATGGCACAAAACCAGAAGCATGTTTTGAACTTTACAGATCTCTGTTTGCTTTAGATGTAACTCTAGTAGCGTGTAATGACTCAGGCCAAAAAAACTTGCGAACAAACCACTGCTGAATAATCACAAGATCATTGTTCTCTTACTGTAGGGAAATCTGTTTAATCTGCCATAAAAGGCTATTCACTAACTAAATGCTCTGGTCCAGTCACTGTGAAGAAACAGACTGTTCACAGACAGAAATAGCAGTGGGAAAGAATGCACATCAGGGAGTACATTCTTCCCCCTACCCTGGAGATACTGAAGAAACAGAAGGGGAAATCTCCTTCAAACTTGAATCAAAACTTTCATCAGAAAACGGCTATTAGCAATGCCCAGTATTGAAGCAATGCCCAGTATTGGAGCACAGCTTCTAATCTATGCCAGGTTTTTATTATTATTCTCTCACAAACAAGGTATATAGTAAGACTATAATATCAAGGAGGCGGTGAATTTGGAGTCATAAAATCATAGAATCATAGAATCACCTGAGCTGGAAGGGACCCAGAAGGGTCATTCAGTCCAACTCCTATCCCTACACAGGACACTCAATGTTCACAGCATGCGACTGAGGGCATTGTCCAAATTATTCTTGAATACAGATCCCAAAAAGGTGCTCAGACAATGTCTACCCTGTGGAGGGTGCATATTGCCCTTGCTACCACTCAGAGGGAGCAGAAAGAACAGACCCTGAACCATGAGAAAGGAGAGAGGGACAGTTTCTCCAGCACTACAGTTTGTGGTCACTGGCGCAAGATCAAAAGGCAGTATGGTCTTTAAGATGGGAAGAAAAATGCATAACTTGTGATGAAGTTTATCCAGAGAAAAGGCTCTTTTCCCTAGCAACAATCAATGCTGGTCTTCCCTCTCCTTTTTCTGTCACAGTTTTTTTTTTCAGAAACCCATGCAGAAACTCAGACAGCAGAAGCAGAACAGCACAATGGAATTTCCCTCCCCTACCACCAGCTCCACTGGAATGATTTTATCATGTAATAACCAATCTAAACAATGTTCAGTGTAGTGCAAATCATACTTTACATGCAAATGCAAAGACAGTGTTACCACAGGAATGAAGTCTGTTGAGGTATGGGGTGAGGAGAAGCTGGCTGCTGTCTTCTGAACAGACCTCACTGGTGCAGCAAGAGGTTCTGAGATT
Source organism: Tapera naevia (assembly GCA_033556795.1). Lineage (NCBI taxonomy): Eukaryota > Metazoa > Chordata > Aves > Cuculiformes > Neomorphidae > Tapera > Tapera naevia. The sequence goes on along the minus strand of JAUMJJ010000044.1, from coordinate 1,436,103 downwards.
CAGGGAGAGCAGGAGCAGTATAACTCCGACCTTTGTCAAATTTGTATCTTTGACTTTACTGCCTAGTAGGAGACATTTTCAGATAAAGGAAGCCAACGGGGAGTTTGCAGCAGAGAGAGTTGCCCTCTGTCCAGACAGTCAAGCGGTTCAGAGAAAATTCATACCTTTTATTCAAAAGCAGAAATATCTGCATAATCTCCAGCTGCCACTGGGTGTCTATTTACCATTTCTCCTCAGCAGAGAAGCAATAAATGACTCATTGCCCATACAAAGACCAGGGTTTTGTGGGAAGACAGATTTATCTTCCTGTCTGCTGCAGTACCTTGGCCCTTTGGATTCAGACTGCTGAAAACACTCAACAGCTTCTTTCCATGGATTTTGTACTGTGTCCCAAAATCACATTAATCATCTAATCAGTACTGCTGATACATTCATATCCCTGTGCTGGAGGCAAGAGCATCCAAATCACTAATGTGCAACACAGCGCTGATCTTTAGTTCTCAGCAGTGTGCTGTTGCCGTAGGTGATGAAGGTGTTCTGTCCTGACACCTCTCCCATTCCCATGAGATCATCACAGCACGCTGTCAAAAGAGTTCACTTGTCATCTGACAACCATCCATGCTAAATAACTGGATGCAGCCCTACAAAAGACTTATATGCTCCTCTGACTATGCTTGAAATCCCCTGTCTTGTTTTTACTGCTAATTGTTAACAAACCTTCTGTGGTTGACTGAAAGCTAATGGTATTCAGCGAACACACTCTACAGCTGTGTCTGAGAAACACAAGGATATCAAAAGATCTAAGTACTGTTCTCATCTTGGCTGTCCATGCTTAGAAACTTATCTAAGTTTCTTCAACACTTCATACCTTCTGTCTCTCCTGTTGCTCCAAGTCAATATTGTCTGTTCGCTCTGCAGAAAACACACAGGCTTTATTTGGAAACAATGAGTACAACAGGACCTAAGACTTGGCTGGGCCTTTTGGTTGAGAGAGTTCCTCCTGTAGGTAAGGCTTAAATGTTAGCATTATTCTGGACTCAGGCTGAAAGATATACACGCTCGTTCAGGCTAGGATTCAAAGGCAACAAATAGCAAGGTGACAGATAGCTACTTCTACCTTTTCATATGTCAGCAAAGGAATTAGCATTTTGTAACCATACTGACATACAGAGCCTGAAACAGACTCTGAAATTGGCAGGCACTGATGTTCATGTCAGCTGAAAAAGAAAGCAGTAACAAAAAAATGTAGAACAAAGAACAGTAACACTTCAGAAAATTTCCCGTCTAAAATAAGAAAATCTCATCTACTGGCAGAACACAGCATTAAATGAAATTTCCAAAGAGCAGAAAGACCAGTTTTAAAGTGCTCAGCGTGCCCAGTCAGAGCCAGGTTTTCAATTTAGCTCAGTACCAATGAAGGGAGCTAAGTAAGAGCCAGATTTTTAGAATCAGTCAGTATCCACCTGTTTCCGTTACAATAATCCTGGCCGTTTTTTGACCAGAGCTCAACACCACCCAACAGGCTGTGTCATTTCAAAAGCTTGCTCTAAGTGACTTCACACCTAGGGTCTTTTCTTTACTGGCTACCTGACAGAGGCTCATCTCATCTCTGTTTCTGCTTTCTTCCTCCTTATCTGAGCTCTGACATGGTCTGAATAATATAAACTATGAAATAACTGTTCTGGGTATGTGTAGAGAAGGACTATCAAGAGATGAACCACACAGACTGTGGCATGGTGTGCTTCACAGCTCTGCCAATTTACCATGCACTTTTGAGCTGCAAGAGCTAGCATTTTGCTTTGACCTGCCGATCATGCTGACTTATGTCAAATTATGCCATCTTCCAAATGTCTGAGTTTGGAGGTCTCAACCTATTTTCACATGCAGATGAAGCCAAGCATTTCTTTCTCCTGAAGCCTGCAGGAAGCTGAAAAGACAGCAGATGTCATGATTCAGGGAAGACTGTATGTCAAGTGATGTAAAACATTATCTGGATATCGACACATCTGTAGAAATTGCAGTTTTCCTTCATCAGTGTGTCAGTGTAAAATATATCAAGGGTTGGAGTAACCATTTGCTAGGAGAAGCCAGCCTGGGAGTCCTAAGCCACACACAGATCCTGTATTCTCTATCCATCTTTCTGGGAGCTTGTAGGAAGAGTTTGATAGACAGGCAATATGCATGGGAAAGGTAACATATTCTGCACTAGTGCTTACTGTCCTGCACGGTTCTTACATAAGCAGAGAGGTGCAATTTAGTGTAGAAGATGGAGTGCAGAAATTCTCAGGAGTGGTCTTCCAGTAGAAAAGAAAAAGCAGTGCTGTTCTCTTTTGTTTGAGTTTGTTTTGTTGTTTTGTTTTTTTGTTGTTTTTTTTTTTCTTTTAACTGAAGATCCAGAGATACACAGGGAAGGGCAGAAAACAGAGTTAATCAAAAAGGCAGTCTACCACACAGTCAGCCTCAGGCTGCGCACACTGGGGCATGGCTAGCTGAAGACACTTTCCTGCTTTCAAAGCCAGTTTAAAATATCTCTTGCTTAAGCCAAACTCCCCGAAACAAGAGAGAGCCTGGAATGCAAGTGAATTTCAGTCTCTTTCAAAAAAGAAACTGTTGTTCATTTCCCTGTTGGTGAGAGATGTATCTCCCTGCTTGAAGCTTCCTTCCCTGTTATTCCTTCCTCTCATTTCCTTGAGCCCCCTTGCTGTGTGACCATATGACATGCAGTCATTCAGTGAGAGTCAAGAGAGATATTGGCAGTTCGGGAGCTGTTGTTTCTGCTTACGTATGCAAGGAACATAATTGCTAAATGCATCGTCTGTTGTAATGTACACATCCACACACAGCATAGGTCAGGGCATCCTTCACATAAGGATGTAGTACCTTATTTTATTCTTTTCTGCCTTTCTGAGCAGGAAAATATTCTATGTCTTGGGCCTCATTGTTCTAGGTGCTGCACAAATGCCCTAAGAGGTGATCCCTGTCCATAGAATCAGGGCAGGAAACAGTATTTCTTTGACTCTGCCTCTTCACCACACAGGCAGTGCAGCTGTTTGAAGTGACTTGACTGAATCATATATGGCTACAGCAGGTGTGAGAAGTTAGCAATACTAAATGGGGCATTACAAAATGCTGTCATTGTCTAGTCACAGGCCCAAGGAAGCAACAGCTGTCTTACTCCCTAAAATTATCTAAGCAGGAAGTAACCAAGGTGCAGGAAGTGAATACTGGTCTACAAGATTTTAAAGATTCTATAAAAAATAATGGCTCTCTAATAATAACAGGACAAAAGTCTCAAAAAACCCCAAGAGAAATTGGAAATGGATTTCCAATTGGCTTCCTGTCAATTGTTTTGACTCTCACAGTCACAGTAATTTGATTTCTGATGATCTCTCACAGCAGAAGCCAAGTCAAGGTGCTCTTCTCCTTTAAAGCCTTCAAATGGAGGTCACACAGAGCTTCTGCCTGATCGTGGACACTACATAGCCACATTGGGAACCTCAGAAATTAACACTGCACTTCATGAAGACAGGGAAAGCGGATTGTCATTCCCTTCCCACTCCCGTAAGTACATCTGCAGCTCCTAGTGCACCTTGAATTCCTTCACCAGGTTGCACCTCTTGAACAAGATTCCCTAGTTAGCTGTTAGGACTTTAGCAATAGACAGTCACTGTCCAGAGGCTCTACTCGGTCTGTGGCAGACCCCACAGATGTTCATTTTAGAATCCTTTACTCATTGGCCTCAGACCATGTTGTCTCAGAGTATGATGTGAGCTTTCATGTGATGCTTTGCATGTTCATGCAAAGTGCTTCATTTGCTTCAGTTGTGCCATGGGCACTTGATTCCCAGGCAGAGCCAAGGCCACTAGAGGGCATGTGAAGGACACTAGATCAATGGGTAGCAGCCAGATGGCCGCCGGACAAGCCAGCCCTGTTTGGGTGACACACTGTGCCAAGATACAGCATGTGGCAAGCGGTCTTATGCCACTGCCTTTCTTGTTACTTGACATTAAGTCAGAAGTCCATGATTTTCATGCCTTTTTCCACCTCTCCATGGAGAGACGGGTTCTCAATGAGCTTTCTTGAGCTAGTGCATACACTCTCCGTACCGTCTTCTAAATCCATTGCAGTAGATGGAGGAATTGAGCCTCATGTACTCTAGATGGAGTCTGTGGCCTTCAAAACACGAAGTATTTGCAGGGATTTTTATCACAACATAATTGTCTGCCATCCAAACAGAATGTCTCACCCAATCCAAATGAATACTTCCAGTCAAGCTTGAGCAATGTGCCTGGTATTTCTCCTTTCTCCCTCTTTTTTTGAGACTGATATTACAGAAGTAGCAATGGGAGTACATGCACTTGCATTGGGGTTTAAGTTTGCATTAAGGAGTTCCAGGTTTGTACTGCTGGCAACTGCTCTGTATGTGTTGGAAAAAAGGGAATGATGGGGCAAGGGTAGGTTTCCACATGTTATGTGCTAAGAAATACCAGAATGAGAATGTCTGGGTTGGTACTTGCCTGTTGTCAGGATTTTTTTGGAGTCTCAGAATGACCAAGCATCACCTCAATCATCACCAGGTTGAATTGCCTGGCGAAACTTTAGATTCTTAGGAGAATCCTTCTGAAGAGGAGCAGGAGACTTGCAGGATTAGTGACAGGAAACCTAATGATTTTCATAGACATGAGAGACAGGACACCAAGCCAGCATCAAGTAACATAGCTCAGATCCTACAAAACCAAAAAGGGAAACAAGGTGTATATCCTTCAGGCATTCTCAGATTGTGTCATTTGGACTTGTGGTGGGGTTTGGGAGCCCCATGGGCACAAAACCAGAGTGAGATGCAACCTCTACTCCTGATGTGGCAGCACAACACTATGACTCATCATAATGTGCCAGGATGCAGCTGGTGTGTTGTGGGAGTGGCAGGCTGACTTTAGCTCAGGGGACACACATTCGTGGTGGTGTGAGAACCTGCCTGCTCCTAGGGGGCAATCCTGCTGGACGTATGATATAGTAATATTACTTGTGCTTTTTGCTGTGTGTACTGCACCACCTGCCAAATTTCAGAAGCTTTGTTTCAGGTACTTTTATGATTGAGAGGCACTTTTACAGAAATGCACCCCTCAAGTCTTGACAAATCCTTGGGACTCAATACCAGGATTATTTTTGTGTGTGAAGCAGCAAGGAATGTTTCCTGCGACACAGTAGTAGACCTGTGGATTGAACCTGAGAACCTTGATGCATGATTATGAGTCCAGCATCCAGCCTTTTATGTAATAAATCAGGTTTTTACAGGCATTGAACTACCTGTTCCCACTCATGGATTAAGACCTGGCAAGCCACAAACTGAGCTAATTGATACATTTTTCCCTTAAACAGAGATTAAAAAAACACTTGTGCCAAAAAAACATTTGTGGCCTGGGGGAAAATGAATTATCTCTCCAGAAGGCAAACTCAGATCCCCAGGGCTCCAAAATCAACTCAAGTTGATGCTTTCTTGTTTCAGACAATTGGGGATTCGAGAGGGCTGATTTGAGGCAGGAGCAATGGGGAAAATTCCCTCCTTGCTTTCTCATTCTCTTTTCTTACATAACTGTCACACAACAGCTGCCAAACAGGCTTCCTCAAAGCCATTATGGCAAATGCAGATTACATATCACACACAATAGGCAGTTACTGCAAATCTTGACAGGTCCATCTTTTAATGGCATATTCATTTCAGGAAGGCCATTAAGAGTCAGAGAGGCAATCAAGACTAACATTGTGGTTGGAGTATGTTACAGACCACCCAATCAGGAGGAAGAGGTGGATCTATTGTTCTTTAAGCAGCTGGAAGTTGCCTCAGGATTGGCTGCCCTTGTTCCTTTAGGAGGCTTTAATCTCCCAGATACCTGCTGGGAACTTAACACAGCTGAGAGGAGGCAGTCCAGAAGGTTCTTGAAATGTATCGAGGATTGTTTTCTGTCACAGCTGGTGAGTGAGCCTACCAGGGGTGAGGCTCTCCTTGACCTGCTGTTTGCAAATAGAGAAGGGCTGGTGGGTGATGTTGTGGTCAGAGGCTGTCTGGGGGACAGTGACCATGAGATAATTGCGTTCTCCATAAAAAATGAAACAAGGAAGGGCATAAACAGAGCGTCCACACTGGACTTTTGGTGGGCAGATTTTAGATTATTTAAGGAACTAGTCAGGGGAGTACTCTGGGAAATAGCCCTTAAAAACAAGGGGGTCCAGGAAGGCTGGAGTTACTTCAAGAACGAAACCTTGAAAGCGCAGGAACAGACTGTCCCGATGTGCCGTAAGATGAGTCGTAGGGGTAGCCAGCTGGCCTGGATGAGTAAAGAGTTTCTGAAGGAGCTAGGTGAGAAAAAGAGGTTGTATCACCTTTGGAAAGAAGGGCTGGTAAATCAGGTTATGTTCAAAGATATCATTAAGTCATGTAGGAGAAAATTAGGGAGGCAAAAGCCCAGCTGGAGCTCAAATTGGCCACTTCTGTTAAGGACAACAAGAAGTGTTTTTACAAATATATTAATGGCAGAAAGAAGGGCAGCAAAGACCTCCACTCCTTATTGGATGTTGAGAGAAATACAGTAACTAAAGATGAGGAAAAGGCTGAAGTTCTCAATGCCTTCTTTACCTCTGTTTTCAACACTAAGACAGATTGTTCACTGGACAACTGGCCTTCTGAAGTGGTGGATGTGGTCAGGATGGAATATAGCTCCCCTGTAATCCAGGAGGAAGAAGTCAGAGACCTGCTGAACCACTTGGACCCTCATAAGTCTATGGGGCCGGATGGGATCCTTCCTAGGGTGATGAGAGAGCTGGCAGATGAGCTTGCTAAGCCACTTTCCATCATTTATCAACAGTCCTGGCTCACTGGAGAGATCCTGGAAGACTGGAAATTGGCTAACGTGACATTCATCCACAGAAAGGCCGTAGGGACGATCCAGGTAATTACAGACCTGTCAGCCTGACCTCGGTCCCAGGTAAAATTATGGAACAGATAATCTTGGGTGCAATCATGCAGCACCTGCAGAATGACCGAGAGATCAGGCCCGGTCAGCATGGATTTAGGAGGGGCAGGTTCTGCCTGACCAACCTGATCTCCTTTTATGACCATGTGACTCACCTGGTGGATGAGAGGAAGGCTGTGGATGTGGTATACCTGGACTTTAGCAAGGCCTTTGACACTGTCTCCCATAGTAGACTCCTGGAGAAGCTGGCAGCCCGTGGCTTAGATGGGAACACTCTGTGCTGGGTTAGGAATTGGCTGGATGGCCGAGCCCAGAGAGTGGTGGTCAATGGTGTCTCATGCAGTTGGCGGCCGGTCACCAGTGGTGTCCCCTTCAGGGTCGGTGTTGGGCCCGATCCTGTTAATATCTTTGTTGATGATTTGGATGAGGGGATTGAGTCCATCATCAGCAAGTTTGCAGATGATACCAAGCTGGGAGGAATTGTTGATCTTCCGGAGAGTAGGAGGGCCCTACAGAGGGACCTTGACAGACTGGAGAGATGGGCTGATTCCAATAGGATGAAGTTAACAAGTCCAAGTGCCGGGTTCTGCACTTTGGACACAACAACCCCATGGAGAACTATAGGCTGGGGACAGAATGGCTGGAGAACAGTCAAATGGAAAGCGACTTGGGAGTGATGGTGGACAGGAAACTCCACATGAGCCATCAGTGAGCCCAAGTGGCCAAGAGGGCCAATGGTATCCTGGTCTGCATCATGAATGGTGTGGCCAGCAGGACTAGAGAAGTTATCATCCCCTGATACTCGGCACTGGTCAGGCCGCACCTTGAGTACTGTGTCCAGTTCTGAGCCCCTCAGTTTAAGAGAGATATTGAAATGTTGGAGTGTGTCCAGAGGAGAGCAACGAAGTTGGTGAAGGGGCTGGAGCACAAGCCCTGTGAAGAGTGACTGAGGGAACTGGGGTTGTTTAGCCTGGAGAAGAGGAGTCTCAGAGGAGACTTTATTGCTCTCTACAACTACCTAAAAGGAAGTTGTAGGCAGTCTCTTCTCTCAGGTGATCAGTGACAGGACAAGAGGACATGGTCTCAAGCTTCGTCAGGGGAGGTTTAGGCTTGATATTACGAAGAAATTTTTCACTGAAAGGGTGATTGACTGTTGGAATGCGCTGCCCAGGGAGGTGGTGGAGTCATCGTCCCTGGAGGTGTTTAAAAACAGATTGGATGAGGTGCTCAGTGCCATGGTTTAAATGACGAGTGGGTGTTGGTGTTGGGTCATAGGTTGTTGGACTAGATGATCTCAGAGGTCTTTTCCAACCTTGTGATACTGTGATATTGTGATACTGTGGAATACAATTGCTGATCAATAACCTGTAGTTTCCTCTCAGCCCTCATCCACATAGCATGGAGCACTGCTTGGAAGCAGAACTGAATTAAATAAATTATATATTTCCTAGAATGTGGAGGTCATTTGAATTACGGGTCAAAACTCCCTACTGCTGCTTGTTTCAGGGTAGATATGTGAGTTTAGGCTACTATGGAGACATGCAGGTGAGAGAAGAGTAGTGTGATATCATAACTCTGCATATCACGAGAACCTGTTAATTCCCTTGGACTGCTTATCAAAATTCTAGACTGCAAGGCACCTCTGGACCATATGGTCAAAGATGGTCTATTGCAAAGAGATTCCAATCTGAAAAAAATGGTTGGCTGGGGTGGTAGTTCATATAAATCAGGCCTCAGACACCAATAGAAGATAGGAGCTTCACAAATCATATTTCATCAGTTATTTTTTCTAGCAGTCAAGGCTGCACAGGTATGGATTTTAACATGAGTTGAAATGAGGTATCTAGGAACCTGAGATACAATCTTTGAGGAATCTTCTTGGCTTCTTGTGTGGGTCTTACCCTTGTGATGTGACAGGGACTCATGGCTGCCATGGACTTGTGAGCATGAGATGGGTAATTTTGCAATGCCAGAGAGGAGTGGGACAAAGGCAGAAATAAACTTTCAGCATAGCTGCAAAAAAACCCCTGTATTTGAAAGGTGTATTTACTCTCCTGTTTTACACAAATGTGGGCAGCACTGGCATCCTGAGCCTTCAGGCAAAAAGAGTGGAAGATTAGGTTCTGCAGGAATGGACTTCTTTATACATAAAAATTTGATGTTTTGCAGAAATTAAATAAGCTTTCACTATTGTAGTGGAACTATGGGAAAGTCAAGGTACTGAACATACAGAAATCATAATCCTGTCATAGGATTATATCAAGATTACATCAGAAGGAAGAAGAGCTAAGGGTGAAGATTGTTCAGACAGTAAATACAAAATAAACAAACAGTACACTGATTTCTGAATAAATATTAAAAGCTTAAGTAATTTCTTAAGTTACCCAAAGCATTTTTCTAACCTGTATTTGCAGAGAGAGCTATTCTCCTTTGTGTGTAGAACACAGTCTGTTGATGGGCACATGTCACAGTGTTTGTCAGTAGTAGTGTAAGTATTTGTGCTAATGCACTTGCTAAAACTAGTTAGTATGTGTGTATTTGGGACATTTCAATTAAAATAATTCAAGCATAAATTAACATTATTATATCTTTTTTTCTCTAGTGGTAACATTTGTTGTCATAATGTGACAATGAGTTCTGCTATGAAGGCTTTGAGGGTCCATCTTTCTGGCAGAAACACAGGAGTATTTGGAGGTGTTAAAATTTGCTGGCAAAATATCCAGTTTCCTACAGTTAGATGTATTAGTTACTTGTAGATTTAAAAACATTTTCTAAGCAGCTGTTTCTGTTTTGTGTAGGGTTAATGCAAAATCAAAATTCTTAGCCTGCTCACTAGCCACTTCATTCAACCTTCTGGAAAAAAGGTCCATGATCTACTTTTTGTGCAGCCAAGGGTCTCTCAGTAGACACATATTAGTGTGTGAGGAAAGTGCCCCAAGAAGGCACACACAAGCCTGAGGTGTAGAGCATCTTCTGACTTTGACAGGCTTCCTTTCATTTCTGTCCTAATCCTGCCTCCTATACTTGTATTTAAAGTGGATAAGCAACTTAATGTAGAGATTTTTATGCCTCTCAAAATGAGACAAGTATATCAACATTTTTGGCTGGATAGTGGGACAAGGTCCCAACTACACTTTGACCACTACATTTTTCCAGTATTGTAATCGCAAGGACATTTCTGGGAATAGTAAATTGCAGACAAAGTAGCTGACTGAGAAAAGCACTGTTCTTATGTGCGTCATGCATAGAAACAAATAATCCCCAATAACATTAATTGAGTAGATTTCTAGTGTAGCTGGCCGAGGCAATTATTTAGCTTCTGCTGAACACCTCTGTTGCACTCTGCAAACACAAGCTGCTAGAATGACCTCAGCATTTCTTAGCTCTTACTCAAAGCCATTGAGATGTTTATGATTCAGTTTCCTCCCCCATCTCAGCAATAAATACCTACACTGCAAAGACCTGTAAATCTGCCGTTCAAGCAGCAAAACCAACAACCTGCCAATTCAATAAATGACTCCCTCACAGTGTTTTTATTATACAAAGAGGTCTTTTTCTATGCTTCATCCAAAACTACCATCCTGCAGAGGTTACTTTATAATAAACCAGGGAGGTCCAGCAGAGATGGGCAGCAGATCAGGGGAAAGATAGTGTCATGTACACTAAAGCAGGGTGAAAAAGAAGACAAGGCATGAGTATTTTCTTAAATCTTGAATAACCCAATGATTTTGCCACATTCACTTTCCGACACAGTTTATATTTTTTTTGCAGTGGCTTTCATGGCTGTGTTCATTAGTACCCGGGTATTTAAGCACTGCTGTCCATGGTTTGCTTTTTTTCCCACTTTTTGAGTAAGAAAACAAATTATTTGTCTACACTTCTTATTGCTGATCAACTAGTAAGGGATAATTCACTTTCAGACTGTTGAAGAAAACTGTTTGCAGGTAAACCATGAATTTATATATGTCTACAAAGCATACGTCAGACTCTTACAGACAAAACACTGTCAGAATGTAAGCTGATGCATACATCATTTGCAAACTAAAGAAAAGACTACTTTCACTGGTTAGTTTTCTCACTACAGTTTGTTCAGCATTGAAGTTTGTGATAAAGTAGAGAGGAAAACAAATTTGTAATGCCTTTCTCTAGCTGCAGAAGAAGTAATACTGCTCTGATTTAAAGTGCAGCAGAAAAATAGGGTTAAAAAGCAATCTCGTTTCATTATTGCTCCTTCACTTTTGAAAGCTAGGATAAATATCATCTATCAGCATTTTTCCCTATAAAGATAGATTTTCAGTATTTCCTTACCTCTTAAGAGGAAGAATAAAACAGAAAAGGAGAAGAGAGAAGAGGACAGGCTATGATCAGATTGATTCAAAAGTTTATGTCCTTAGGGACTTGTCTTTCATATTTCCAGGCTCAGCCTGTGGCACAGGAATTTGCACATTTTCCTCCTTCAGAAAAAAGACAGGTTCTATTGTGGCACAAAGTTATCATAGAATCATAGAATGGTTTGGGTTGGAAGGGACCTTAAAGATCATCCAGTTCCAACCATCCTATTGTGGGCAGGAACACCTTCCACTAGATCAGGTAATATGTATAGTTTTTTACCTACCCCAGGGAAAAGAGGAGGAAACAACCTCTATGTTTTTGTTTGTTGCATTCCTCTGCATTTCTCTGCATAGATGGCTAGATTTTTTTACATAGGGACTTGCTTCAGTAGGTATATTTTAAACTTGATGACAGGAAGAAAATAAAAGTGATGGAACTAGAAAATGTAGAGGAGGCCAGAGCCACTGCTGCTCAATGAAGTGATGCTGGAAGACAATAAAGGGGAAAGGATGAGCAGAGAAGGTAGATGTGGTCTTCAGGACAACAGGTATTGGCAGCAGTCTTGAAAACAAGATGAACAGAATTCAACCTTTTGCAGAGCAGATGATTTTAAAAGGAATAATCAGCTGAGGAAACTGAAACCAGGAGATCCTGAAACAGAGTGCAGTGCTGGAAGCATGAAAAGAGGGAAAAGGAAGAGGGCAAAAGTCTTGAAAATAAAGAAAGCCAAAGTGCTGCAGCCAGACAGAAGGGAAAGAAGAGGCCAGTGTTCTGCTGCACAGCGATGGTGAGTGCTTGATGGATGTGCACACTCACATAGGGCAAGGACATAGCAGCACAGAGTGTGTCTGCACGGTGGCTCAGTAAAAAGAGAAGTTTCCACAAGAAAGATGCAGACCACAGTGGTGTAGCACCAGCTCTGCTTATTATTTTTTAAATGAGGGTTTTCTTTTCATTGTACAAATAAACCTAGTTTTGAACAGGATATTGTCCTTTCGTTGCTTTTCCCTGCAGCTGATGCTCTGTCAATATTTCCTACCCTAAAATAAAGATGCTGTAGCACACCGCGTGCCAGAGACAGCAGAAAGAACGTTACTTTGATAACTGTTCTGACACTACAACAATAGGAATAAAAGCCCATCAAAAAGTGATGGTCTGGCTGCTCCTTACTAAGGTGTTTATTACATTTTATCAAGAAACAATGCGAAATCACAAAGTAAACTGTTGGGAAAAGTATAGGGCCTGAGGAACAATGGGAAGCCAGGAGTGATCCCTTTTTCTCAGCTTCAAAGCACTTTGTTGATTGCAGCATTGTTAACACTACCTCTTCGCAGGGAGACTGTTCCTCCGTAACACTCTGTGTGAGAACACGGGAAAATAAAGGGCACAGAGCAGGTGCCCCTTCAGTTTCCCCTTCAGGAAGAGCCAGCCCTGGAGAGAGATGGTACTGCCTGAGGCAGGAATAAGGACCATCTCAGTTTTCCTTATTGGAGACTGAAAAGTCAATTCTAAGAAGAAGAAAAAATGGGATCTTTTAAAAAGCCAGCATCCCAGATATTTGAAAATACCCTACCAAAGGCAAGGTAAAATCTTGCTCCTGTCTCTCTAGTGCCTGCCTGTTATAAACTCCAGTGCCCTGCTATGACACAGGGCTTATAAAACTATTCCTGCAGGCCTGAGAGCTATCTGTGGAAAGATTAACTAAGACATCTATCTCAAGCACTTAGAAAACCTTAAGATATTTTTATGACAGAGAGATGGAATAATCCAACACACTGGGAATACAGTTCAGTTATATATCTACTGCAGAAGTGGAGCCAAAAAAACACAACAAGACTGTGCAAGTTTTTGCATAACTTTGCAGAAGACTGAGAAGTACAATAACCCTAAAAATGTGCTAGACTAAAGGAACTGTATTCAGCATGCTAAGTGTCTGTTACCCACAGCCTTGCAGGTCAGGACAGTTCTTCAGGCATAGTGGTGGAACTGTGTGCATCAAGGATAATTTTGAGTATGTGGGTTGAAGCAAGAATAAAATTGTATTATCTTCACAGCGGTGTTATTTCCCAGAAATACTGCCTTGCTTAACTACACAAATAGACAACCTACCTTAAAATAGGAGGAGCTGAGTATGGCTAGCACAGAATAAGCACAGATATGCCCCCTGAGGCTACACCAGCAGGGCAGGCTGCAGGAGCACAGCGCTGCAGGCAGAGGAGGCGCTATCAACCTAAATCAGGTGGGCAGCCTGGGTCACATCAGCTGCATTTTTGTGGAAACCCTGGTGCTCTTTATGGAGCCATTAGTCAGCAGCCCAGGAACACACATTCTGGGCAAATGTGTAAGAGCATATGTACATGTATGTCAAGGATCTTGAAAAGAGGATATAAATTCTGGTGGCAGTGGCATTCATCTAGCTGCCTGTCCCAGACCAAGACAGGCAAGATTTTTTTCAAATAGTTATGATGATCCTCAATAGGGCTTTATTGAAATCTGGGTAAACTCGTACTGTCCTAACACTCCTTTTTTTACTTAGCCTTTCCTCAGGCAGATTCCCAAATAGTAAAAAAAAAGGAAATCAGCATCTAACTCACAGTATTTCTTTTCTTCCAGAACAACAGGAGAGAATAAGTTTCTTTCTTCTCTAAGAATCTGAAAAAGAGTTTTGAAACAAGTCCACAGAAAATGTTTCCTCTGCAACCCTCATTTCCTGGCCATAGCAGGCCTGTTACGTTTCCACTGACTGGTTGTTCAGCTGCAGGAAACAAAACAGTTCTCAGTCCTTCTGCTTACGATTGCTCTGTTTGTATAATAAGCAGTCATACAATTCTAACTGCAGTGTTAGTAACAGGGGGGAATGCTTGATGCACAAGTCTTCCTGTGCTTAACTTTTGTTGCCACATTATTTCTGGAACATTTAGAAATGCTACGCTTAGTCAGCATTTATTCTCACTGTTGTGGCAGTTTTAGTCTCAGGGACTTGGCAGTCCAAGATACAACACTGAATTTCCATTGTGAGCAGTACCCACAGTGTCTGTGTGATAACAGAGCAAAACAGCTTAAACTTAAGGATAAACTCTCCTATTGAGCAGCATTAACCTTGCTGAAGAGGACACACATATGCGTTCATTTTTGCTTGAATGCTTTCACTCATAAGCCATGTGAACAAACTCCAGCCCTTTTTCCAGCACTCTGCAACTGCAAGCAAAGTTCAAGAGCACAACAGTCATTTACTTGCCCATCAGTCACACAGTCAGCTGTTTCCAAGTATGTCTCTCTCTCTATCTTGCCTTCACCTGGCTCCCAGACCATTTGCAGGCTTCCCAAATGATGCACTAGAAGAGACAATCTTTATCAAACCTGCCTGCGACCATGGAATGTGCCTCCAAAATTGCCTGGCCCACCAGCTTTGCCACTGTATTGAACTGGAGTTGGCTGCCATAGGCAGCAACAGAGTTGATCTCTGGTGAATCTTAGATCAGCTGCAAGATTGCAAGCATTCTTGCCCCCTGCAAAAGTACAACCCTTCCCTGAGGGCTGGACAGGAAGCCTTCACCTCACCTTAGCTAACCTTGACAAATGCTCACAGTCATGTATATACAAATTCCCTCTGGAGACAGGCTGTTGACTTCAGTTCCTGAAATAAAATGAATCAAACAAAGCCATACTTGAAAGGAATTTTAAAAAAAAATACACTAAACCAAAACAAACCCAAAAACTTAACTTTTCTGCAAGAAGCAGAATCTTGTGCATTAGTTAAAGGGAAAGGAAAGCAGACAACAGTTGTGAGAGTAAACTCTCTTTTTTTTTAGATATACGAACACAAAACAGTAGCCCCATAGTTCCCCTAGAATTTATGGTTTATGTTCATGTTTATACTGTGAAACAACCCAGTTATGGATTGTATTTTTCATATGTCAGTAGTTAAAGTGCTTATAATGAGATCTTGAACCACATATTAAAGATTTGATGATTAAACAAGCCCCCAAACCTGCTCAAGACAAAACAAAACAATCTTTTTAGGGAAGAGAAAGTTTTACCAGCATACAGCTGCCACATGAAAATAAAATTCTCTCAAGAAAAAAATAATCATCATGACAGATTTACATTGTCAACAAGTCTTGGTCAGGACATGTGAGTTTAAGGGAAAAGGAGTATGGCAGACACTTCAAGTCTCTGCTATTTGCTTCAAGTCATGATATACCTCTCCTTTCATCCTTATTTCCTTGCTTTCCCAGATCAAAGTCAGTACTCCAGTTTTAGTTGCCACTGAAATTTTTCTCCTATGAAGAACTCCAGGAAAAAGGTTGTGCTTGAAAATGACCATTTCATTACTTGTGAATTGAAGCAGCTGGGGAATGCTTTGAGGAAGAATATCCAAGGTTAAAATGAAGTAGTCCTACTCTGAGTCTCTTCAGTTGCTATTAAGGCTTACATTTTTCCCTTGATTGAACTGGCACGCACATCAGAAGCCTGTCTTCCTGCCTCTCCACTACTGCTTTAATCTGTACAATTGTGTTGTGGTCACTACTCTTAAAATCTGCAGGTGTCCTCAATGCTTCCTTCATACATTCACTTGTCACACCTACAATCTTCCACCCGATGGGTCCATCAAGGACAGAAGAGACTTTGTGAGGGTGAGTATTTGAACACCTGCCCTAAAACAGCCATTTCTGAATCTAGCCAGGGAAAAGGCACTAGCTGGTAATTCCTCCCCTCTATTAACCAGTGAGGGGGACTTCCCGTATAATGCACCTGCACGAATTTCCTAAAACTCAATTTTGAATCTAACATGGTAGGCATCTAAATCAAATTCCTAATCAGAGCAGCCCTTGAGAAAAAGCTCCACCTTAGGAATCTCATCTCAAGATTGATGCGCACAAGGTCCCACAGCATGGATATCCCCGCAGCTACTAATCTCTGCTTCAGCTTGCTTTGGGACCAGTCCACCACCATATAAGTTACAGAGATGGCAGCCAAGGGGACTGACACCCCCGAGGTCCAGATCTTGGCAATGACTCACCTTCCTTTGAACTGGGGCCCTATTAGAGGTGTTGGGTAATTTTATTCACAGCAGTAGACACAGAAAGGCTGCACTCCTGCAGTCATCAAGAGTACATCCTTAGCAAAAAGTGGAACAGGAGAAAAAAAAAAAGATAAGTTCTGAAAGAAATTGTCTGTCTCCTGGGCAGGTCACCTGAGCAGTGGTCTAGTTCACTAACTGTGTAGAATTGTTGGGAGATATCTTGTGCTTATATTGTCTTCTTCAATTTAACGTGAGATGTGTTAACTGAAAATCCCTCTTTAGTTCGTTCGTATGCCTTACTGCTAGAAAATTTTGGCATTTGCTTTCTTCTTTCTCTGCTATCTACAATTTCATGGCATGTTGGCGGCTTTCACAAGTTTGCCCTTGCATTTGGTCCCTTGCGTATTTTCCAAAGATTGTATCTCTGAGAAACATTATCACAGCACCAAACACACATGCCAGCTGCATTGCATGCTGTCCAACATGCTGTGGATGGCAGGGCTGTGCATGGCTCAGGAAGACAGACTCTGTTTGCCCTGCTTCCCTCATACCTGCCTACAGACATAGGTGCGCCCCACTGCTGGTTCTGGAGCTCTTTCCCATGCAAAAGAGTTACAGCACTGAACTCCAGCCTTTTATTTACAAGTGTGCCACAAAATGTAACATAAACAAAAAAGCTTGGTTTAAAGCCCTGTTGAGAATGTGTGCTTGTTGTGTGTTCTCACACGAGGAAATGTTCATGAAGAATCATCCCATAATCTCCTCTTTCTGAGAACAGAATCAGTGGCTAATGGCTATAACAGGGTCTTAAATATTTCTGGACACAGCAAAACACAGTGAAACACAGTAAAAATTTACAAAGCAAACTCCAGTGAAAACAACTGAATTATCTTCATTTTTAATAAGCAGTTGGATTTTTAAGTCTGCTACTTTTGTAGCCACATAGATTTTTCAGAATTCTGGGCTGAAAACTCAGATAATACTAACTAAGAAAAACACTAACTATTTTGTGTGTCACATATGAATTAATGACCGAGATATTTTCATTCTCAGAAAAGTGTCCAATATGGAAATGGGCCTTCTGAGAATGCAAATAGCCCACACAATGTATTTGGCAGTGATAAACAAATGAAAGTTTGCACAGGTGTAATTAAGAACAGAAGAGACAAACCTGTGTGCAGAACTGATTTACAATCAAATTCACTTGCCTTGAAAGCCCATATTAGATTGCATGTTGCTGGGTTATCAAATTGGTGTTTCAGTATCTTCAATTATCAGATCTGCATAATAGTGTAAATTAGCTGATAACTGTGGAGTCAACCTTTTAAGATGGAACTGTTTAAGCTTTCACAGTGTCAATGGTGGAGCAGGATGAGGTGGAGAGAGAAGGAGCTTATTTCAGGAACTGGAAGTGCATCTTCCCAAACACAAACAAACATACAGAACTGTCAAAAGAGAAGGTAGTATCTACCTTCATGCCACTGTGGCTTTTCCAAATAGTAAAAAGTAGAAGGTTTTTTTAAAAAATAAGAGTATTTGGGACATATACAAGACATTAGGAAATGTCATGTAGGATGTGGCAGTCATCATTAACTTCTAAACCTAACTCTATTGCTGGTGCCAAGAGCTCATCATTAAAACCAGAGCCATAGCTCAAACTAAATTTCTTGTAACTCAAAAATCTTACTAAATCGCATCACAGAAACAGACTAGTTCAGTTCTTTACTCATCCTTTGTATCAATCACCCAAACCTGATTTCAAAAAATTTCAAATAGAGGAAGACATGAAAGAATCTAAACGCAATTTGAAGAATTTTCTGTTTTCATAATAATTAATTAATACTCAAAATGTGTAACAACCAGCAGATGTCTCTGCAGCTACCCAATCAGTTATATACACTTGAGAAAAAGCAGAGAGAGAGAAAAAGCAGAAGAGTGAGCATTTCTCTTAAAGATTTACTTCCTAAAATATCAAACCTACACAGAAAATTCTGAAAGAGCAGAGACTGACAGCATTACAGCAGCACTCCCTAGGAAGGAAACAGTCTTTTACTTCATTTACAAATAGTAACATGAATACCTAAGAACTCTCTGCTCCGATCTGTCAGATTGGTTTATCAAGAATATCAAGTTTCTGGATTGGGTGTCTTTGCCTGTATTTTTGAAGCTATTTTTCTTCTCAATAAGGGCAGGCTTGTCTCTGCCACCCTGGGGTTTGACCTGTGACCATGGAATGATCTCCCACAGGAGGGAATGATAGTCTCAAGCACCTTTTGTTCTGCTTCAGTGCAAGGCATGCGGCTTCCAGCTTTCCTTTGTTAATGTATACACAGCAACATGTGAAAAAATAGCGTTTACCCTAGCAAAAGAAATTCTGCTGTACGTCTAATTCCCTCCATGGTGATAGGCCAAGGTGGAAAATGAGCCAGATTACAGTTTTGAGTCACACTATTTAATGAGCTCTGGTAAGGCACTTAAATGTTATGACTGTGAAAGCAATAGGAGAAGAAATCTGATAACAAAGCACAAGTTTTCTACCACTGTGAACTGATTTGCAAGCCCAGTGAGTTGCTGACTTGCAGCCTAGGGTCTCCAAGTAGTGTTATTTTTATTGAACCCTGCTGATATCCAAGACCACCTTGCAGGTAGATTTGGGTGGGTGGTGTTTGTTCCTTTGTACAGAGGCAGTCCCTCTTGCCGCAAGGTTATGCCTGGATGACTGGCTTCTGACTTGGGACAACTAGGAAAAAAACCTGGGAAGCGCAGGTGGTGGAAACACTCTAAAACCATTTTCACTCTTCCTGAATCACAGGTGGCCCAACAACAAGTGTAACTTGCAATTGGATTCAGTGCAGCCTGCTTATAGACTGCTGAAAAAATAGCACCTCTTCTCTCCTCTCGTAGATGGCATGAAATGGACACTGGAGGTGAGAGGGGCTCTTGGGTGTGAGTAAAGGTGTTGAATCTCTCCAATGCTTTGTCAATGTTGTGCGTAGTGGGGAGTACAGGTTGGGGTTGCTTGCTGAGACATGAGCAACTTGCTCTGAGAAAAGAGCTCCTGCTCAGCTTTCTGCATGTCAGACCATGTGCAGAGAACTGCCCTTGCTTTAGCAACCAAGTAACTGGTCATAATACCTACATGTGCATATAGGGAGGAAAACATTAGCATGTAATATTCTAAGAATATAGTATATGCATAGGGCCACAGTTTATCAACTGTCTTCTCCTGACCTTCTAATTATTAAAATGCAAGAACCCCATTACATTCATGTAATGCAACAGGAAAATCCTACTGCCTGCCTGATTCTTGGCTGAAGGCACATAACAAATGTGACCCTTCTTCTCCTTCCCCTCTCCTTCCAACTGAAGTTGCCGGTCATTCAGTTTGCAGGGAAAAAAGGCCAGATGTTGGTAGACATATTTACTATATGACATATGTTTGTATAAAAGGGTCTTATTTCACCCTTTCCTTAATTCCCATTAATTGCATTTTATTTTCTCCCTTTGTTTTCACTAAGTAGAAAAGTTTGTATGTACTTTTTATCACTATTTTATGAAAAGTCTGCAGTTCATACCTGTGATACACAATATAAATGCTGCCACAGGAAAAGTAGCTAGTGCTGTTACAGATCTTCATCTTAATTATGAAAATTTTTCATTTAAATGTAGGGCTAAGCATAAAAAAATACAGTACCAGGCCATCTGTTATTTTTCCATCTGGACTCATTTGCAAAATACTCTCTGTTTGCCTCCTAAACACTATTTATAATCCTCTTCTTTGGAAAACAAATATGGCTAATATATGTCACACTGAAGATACCTGTTTGCATGTACCTTTTAATAGAAGTGTCTATATGGTTTAAAGTAGTAACAAAATATATTAATTTTTTTTTGCATGCAGCTGTAAGTCTCAAATGGCTTCTAAACATATATCAAAAAAGTCTTCCTATCATACTGCTTCTCTCTAGCAAAAAGTGTAAATCCTCAAGATGTCTGATTTTGAAGGAAATTTTCAAATGAGGATGAACAGTTAGTATTTTGAAGTCTCTGACCAGGATTTTTGCAGTGATTCTGAAATGCCTTATATTTCTTGCTTACTCAGTCTGAAATGTTCCCAGAGGCTGGATTTCTGAAAATGAGCACTCAGGTCATTATAAAGTGTCTTGATCCCCCAAGTAGTGTAATCACTGGTCATTGATCCAAATCCATATCCCTCAGACCAGTAGAAGTGTGGGTAATGGCTCTAACAATACCTCGAAGTAGCAGCTGCAGGAAGTTCATTGGAAGCTGGGAGATGCACGATGCAACTGGTTTCACACCACCCTCTGAGACTTTCTATGGGTAGCTACCAGTGTAATCAAAAGCATCCAGAGCATGGAAAATAGGTTGCTGTGACTTACACCTGATTTTTTTTTCTTCAGACAGCACCGTAGAGGTGAAGACCTCATTCCTTTCTGGCTACTTCCTAACTGGTCTTTTACAGCTGTGAATCAGGTATCATGAAGTATCTTCTCAGGTCCTCCTTGCTATCCCTAGCACATTGTCTTTGGCCAAGCTCTATTTGGGAGTTTCCAAAGCAGAAAGCAAGGAGGGACTTATTTCAAGGGTTTCATGATTTGAAGAGAAGCTAGTCAGTCTTAGTAGCATCTTACTCTCCTCTTCCTCTTCTCTGCATTTTCCAGTGGACTGACAAATGCTTTCAGACTCCTTCACTTTGTTTTAATTCTTCATTAAAAAGCAAAGGCTGATTTCTCCTGACGAAGGGAAAGGAAAATAAAAACATTAGCTGTGGCAGAAACTGCTGCTTTCCATTTGCTGTCCAGGAGGAAAATTTTCCCAACAAGGAAGTCTAACTCTCTTAGTATCTCCAGCCTCTGGGGTGGTACAAGGCATACTCCAGCACAAATGACATGACTTACATTTCTCAGTAGGCCAAGATTGATCCAAGCAATTAAATTGCTTGTATGGGTTGAAAGGAAGTGATTTTGAACTCTAAACTGAAGTTAGAAGAGGCAATTCAGTTTTACAGAGATATAAGAAAATTTACACACCATAAACATGCTGGTTAGTATGCATTAGATATGAGTGTTAGAGTTTAACGTGGCCTGTAGGAGCTAAGGGTAAAGTTTCCACAGCAGTTGTGGTTAAGTAGAAATGACCCAGTTTTCAGAAATACTGAATACCCACATTTCATCAATTCCCATGAAATTTGCAGATGCTCCAGACTATTAAAAATCATGTTACTTTTACTCAGACAACTGTGGCATCAGATACCTGCAAGTGAATTCTTTGGCAAATGGTCTGTTGAGAGGCCTGTCTTCAAGTTTATTGTTATTTTAGTCTTTGTGCTGGTTACTGTCATGAAAATCGTTACTCCTTGTAATAGGATTTTGAAGAAACTATTCTAGAAATTTCATCATACTTTAAGGCAAACGCTTAAATATATTTAAAATGCTTTAGAAAACTGCACTTCCAAAAAAAAAAATAAATAATTAGAAAGTCTGATGGCAGGTTCCTGGAATTATTTTTCCTTTTATCTTCCCAGGCTAAAGGAAAATACTCCTTGGCAATGTAGAGGCAATCACTCATTCATTAACAAAAGGACCTGATTTATTTTTTTCATTGTAGCAGGTGTAATTTCATTTAATTCATCAATATGTTTATTTCACATACTTTACTACATAACACATTTTTATTTTCATGTCAGTTAGGTTGTTTATATAAAAACATTTGTTAATGTCAAGTGAATCAGTAGCCCATTATTAACTTTAAGCAGCCTGAAATGCCAGTCTCTCACTTTCTGAGATGTGTGCATATTCAGCAATCTCTGTCTAGAGAATTAAAAAATGGTTGTTTATTTGGGTTTTTTTTCTACTTTTGCTGAATAGAAGTACTTTTGTGAAGAGTCATGTCTGGAAGAACATTACACAGGGGGATTGTGCATTTTAAGGCTGTTCCTTTTGAAACTTAATCTTGAAATAATTTGAATAGCAGTTTAAATAATGACTCTCTGAACTTATTACAGGCTATCTGGTAGCATCCAAGTTTAGCGGTGAAGACCAAATACACTTCATGTGATTTTCCTTTGAAATTAAAACAAGCACATCTTTGTCAGGGACTTTTTTAAAAACACCAGTGGTGTGTGTCTGAATTTTTTCACAGATATGTTGACCAGCATTTGTCAATCCTGTTCAGACAGGTAAGAAACTGCAAAAACAAGCTTGCATATATAGGTTATAAGTCTTCAAGTCAAAATCAAGACCCAGTATTTAAGAAGTTTTATTGCATTCTTCAGGATTTTTTCACATTCATCTTAGCCACTTCATAGTACTTCAATACAAAAAAACAATGGCAGGTTTGAGCACACATGTAAAACTGGCAGATGTTTCAGTTGCAAATCTGGCTGGAATTTGCATAATGCATTGTTGGAGAGCAAAGCAGAACAACGTTCATCTTTCATACTACAAGGAAGTATCCCACAATAGTCATTGCCACTGAATGACATCTCTTTGTCATTGTTGAGGTAGTACCAAAGAAAATATTACACAGCAAACTATTGGATTGTTGTGCAGTTTTCCTTCATAGGAATCACAAAAGCTAACAGAAATTACTTTATATTTTGAAGAAAGGTAGAGTTAATTAAGTAGCAGCATCCTCTTCACACTGATGCCTTTAGGGATGGTCTCTACCATTTGGTCAGTGGCACATGTGTAACAGGATATGAGATCAGGGGGACAATTAATTTCTGAGTCAAAGAGCAAGAAGGTGACCTGCCTTAAAGTGTACTCTCCTAGGCCTCATCGAAGATAACTGCATGTATAGACCCTAGCTCATAGAAGAACTTCTCAGAGTGATGATTCTTAAGGAGATTGATTAAGGATTAAGACAGCAGAAGCATGCTGGGTGAGTTCATCAGTACCCTAAAATTCAGAATGTCCTCTGAGAAGGTTGACTGTAATCGAATGCTGCTCCCTCCAACTCTGAATCATTTTGTCTTTTACTACAGCCAACGTCCTGACGTTTCAGCTGGGCTTCTTTCTAAACCGTCCTTACAGAGTAGGGGTCCTAAATGTATGAAGCTGTGCAACATTTGGAGAAAAGCATGAAACCAGTCTGAAGACAATCTCAGCATTGTCAAGAGAATTACCCTTGCTTTTCAATGCAGTCTGATCATGATAGGGCCGAGTCAGATTCCTCATTGTGCTTTGATTTGTACATGAGTTCCCTGTCCTGGCCTTTTGTTGGGCTGGCGTTTGCTGACCACATGTAATTCTGGGTGGGCAGTTGGCAGAGCAGACTGGCATGAGTGGCTTAGTGCTGTATTTCTGAGTGAATACCTAAGGACACAAAGAGGTGCTGTCTCACTACCTCTTTTTCAACTCCCACAGAAAGACGGGCTTCAGGACACCGCATGGTAGAAGCTAAAAGGACTTCTTGTCCTTCAGATTGTGCCTGCATAGACATGTTGCAGAGCTGCGTACCTCTGGGTGTGAATCTTCTGAAGCCTTTGGTTACCATTTTCTCTCCAGGATAATTTGTTTACAGACTGTCACCTGTTCTTTTGAGATATTTCATTTAAAAAGCTCTCTCATGTGTTGTCTCTGATGAACAGTCAAAATACTGCAGCAGTTGAAAAAGCCTCATGCACAGAATAGGGTAGAAAACCCAAGGCAAATGCAAAAACTTATCTGAAGGGACAACAAAATGCTCCTCCTGTGCAACAATGAGCAGACACTACGTCACAATGCCGTTAAAGAAATAAAGCTTTCCATGTTTGACTACTGCCATGTCACCTCAGCGGCAGAGAAGGTAATACAGGTTTGTTTTGCAGAGTCAAGATTTTGTGAGTACAAGGCAAAAAATAACCGTAGTTACTACTAGCCCAAGAAAAAAGTCATGTTAACATAGCTCAGAAGACCCAAATATTCATTGCAGTACTGCAGAGTTACAGCTATGAAGCTCCGTTCACTGGCGTGGATTTGCATCTTAATGCCAATGGAGTTAACAACTTCCAAGTCATCAGTACAGTTTAAAGAGATTCTGAAGCCTCAAGGGTTAATTTCCTAGAGAAGGGACAACCAGTACCATACAGCCTGGCTTTGATTTTCTTAAAAAGCATGACTTATTTGTGTGGCCTTTAAAGAAAGAAGTGCATTCTGTACCGGCTGTTCCTAAAGTGACAAATAAGCCCTGCCTTCCCTGCTGGTAAATCCAATGCAGATACATGTTATGTAGAGTAAAAGTCCTCACAAGCTTTTCATAAATGCACTTCTGCAGGAATAGCCACAGACCACTCCTGTCTTGCTCCTCAAAAGCTGTACTTTTCCAAGAATCACCTGATTAGAGAAGCTCAGCCAGGAAATTTAGACTTTGCGCTCTGTTGTTTATTCAGCCAGATTGCTGTTCAGCACAAACAGCTCTTGGCTCTGTAGCCTGCGGTGGGTTTTGTTTTCGCTAGTGGATAGAGTAAATCCAGTAATCCTGCAGAAACTACCTGGAACTATGCCAGCATGGGGAAAACAGAGACAGACCACATCTTTTCTAGTGAATTCAGCCAGTTTGAGGAAGAGATGGAGACTGGTTTCATACAGCTAGGTGCAAGGATAGTCAATATGTCTTAGATAATGCTGTTTTAATTGGCACAGATAGGCTACCTTACTCCCTAATCTGAGTATGCTCATGTGTTTTATCATAACTTCCTTTTCCTTTCCATCATGTTGGACAGAACTGTTCACCTAAAGCCTCAGATAACTCTGATAGGACTTGTAGAGGTGAGATGTGCCCCCTGAGTGACAGCATTTTTGAGACGACAAAATGTATCTTGGGAAGAGAAAACTGCATTGGTGGAAAGTCACTTTCCCAGTGTGCAATCCGCTAGAGCAGGGAGTAACATTAAGTCATTATTGCCATTCCTTCATCACCCCAAGCCCTCACAGTCCCATGGTTGAGGAAGCAACAGAAAAAAGTGCGGGTAGTACTGTGGGAGAAACTCCCAAACAGCTGTTAATGCTGCTTTCAGCCCTGGAAACTTCTTTACCAAGACTCTTCTCTGCCTTGAAGAGATCATTTCTCCCAGGCTGACATCAGAGGCCAAAGGGGCCATGGCAACAAGAAAACTCCAAGCAGTATGACCGATGTCAACTGTAAACCAGCAGCAGAGAAGACCTGCTCCAGAGTTGCTGTTGGGCCCCACGGTCTGCTTAAAGGGATCAGGATCAAGCCCTTGCCCACTTAGTGAGGCAAGTAGCTGTAAACCATTACTCATTGTGGGGGGGGTGTTGTTTTTTTATTTAAGAGCTGCTTTACATTAACACACTTGTACTAAAAAGTCCTTTGTTGCAACATTTGGGTTTATCTATAGATCTTTATTTTTGGGTACTGTTGATTTTTACAGTGTTCCAATTTATATAGCCATTTCTTTTGGCTGTCAAAACATTTCTAATTGTGATTACTGTGTATCATGTTTCTGGGCATAACACCGTCAGATAAATCTGAGTATCTGCATAAACGTGGGGAACTGCATGTGTTACCACTCAGCAATTGCTGGTGGACAGTTAGCAAACTCTTGTCTGTGTTCAGAGGCTGCAGAACAGCACTGTTAGGATTAACTGCTGATTAGTTGTCAAACTATGTGTTATGGTTATGTCCTTGACTCTGCATAACACAGCAGGCTACTCCAACTACACAGCCTTTCAGCAAAGTAGTATACACTGACAACTTTACTCCAGTCAGTGAAGTTCAAAGTGCTCATTTGGCAGGACACCCCCGACAAAAGATTTGTTCTGCTTTTAAGAGAAAAAGTGGCATCTTTTGCTGTATTGTGTGGCCAGCAGACAGGTGACTCCTCGTCAGTACCAAGTAGTAGAAAATTATGTTTGTGTTTGGCCTTTTCAACAAGGATAAGCTTATTTCTTCGTGCAATGATTGTAGCCTCCCTCCTCCTGCCCAGGAGAAGAAGAGGAGCTTGTTGTAGCACCAGTGGCTCTGTGCTGCTGACCCTGTGCAGTAATCGGGCACCGTTAGTGGTTGCTTGTGCCTGTACAAAGTAGCACTCCCCTTCCAGCTGAGGGTCTGGACCAACTTAGGCAGAGGACCCGGGAGCACTGAGATGCAGCATACCCTGGACTCTCAGCTCTTTGAGAAATCAGGATCTCCAAGCTGGCAATGGCACCACTGGCAGACGGGCTGCAGTTGTGTGGTGCCGTGTGAGAATAATCATGGTGTTTTGCTGACAGACAGCAGCAGATAACATGGTCCTGGCAGCATACCTCTGGTGCTCCTGGTGCCCAGCTCAACAGAAGTCACTTGGGTCTGCAAGGGCAGTAGTTCCTCTGAGGAGGTGAGGACAACTTCCTGACATGCTTGTTCAGCTGAACCATGAAGATATATCAGAAGGTGCATCCACACTGGGCACAGAAGATGAATCATCTTTTTCCTTGCTTTTTTTCGGTCTGGGAAGTTGTCCCTCTATCAGCTGGTCAGAGCAGACTTGAAGTTGTCCAGTAATAGCACTACACCACATAAGACAGGACTTTCCAGTCCTCCCTGGACTTCTGAACCTAAGACCTAGGTTGGTTACAACGTGTAAAAATTTTTCTCCTCATCTTTCTCCAGCACCACAAAATAACTTTTTGTTTATATGAATAGTTAGCAGTACTTTGTTCTTCTGTCAGACAGCTCACTGCTTGGGAGACACAGGGAAAAGGTCCTTACCTATTTCACACACTGCCTACTGACCTGATCTTTGTTTGCTGTCCCTGTTCCTTCTGTTTCCTCTGGTGTTTGTAGTTGAAGACCACAGAGGTGGGACTGTACACATCTGTGTACACAGTGCCTAGCACAGTGAAGGAAGCCAGCCCCATGCTCCTGCACTACAGATAAGCTTGCTTTCAAATTACCAAGCATAGATAAGGAAAAATCTAAGGGGCAAAAAGGCAGTGGATGCATCAATGTCAATGGCCCCTATCACTCAGCACAGCCAGGGATCTGCTGCAATGTTTCTGTGACTCTTCTTTCAATTAACCCTGCCACAATTATACACGAAGTAAAGCATATCTTTTGTCAAGCTTCTCTTCCAATTACTCTTCACTTGGCTCATGTCATGGTTGCAACCATTTTGTTGTTTTTGCAGTTAAAAGTATGTGTTATTTCACTTTGTAATGAACAGCCTCTCTGAGGCAAAGAGAGGATTAAATGATCTTTGGATATATTATCTTTGCTTTTTCATTTTGTGCCTCACATTCTCAAATTGAATGAACTTTACTGCCATCTGGAGATGTAGTATTTTAATTTCTATTTGCCATCCTACCTTTGAATCCTATTAAAACCCCTCATTCTGGGGTATCAGGAGTAAAAGCATTTTAGTGTTTTTACTGACTGTAATGTTGTACTCCTCTCCATAGCGATTAGGTGCTGAAAAGAAAGTCAGTTCTGAGTTCTCATGAGAGTGATTATGATTGAATCAGCAACCTAATCCACCTAAGGGCAGGCCCCTACCTAGTGGACATGCACTGCTTTCAGTGTCAGGGAAGGATGATGCCAATGCACTGCAGTCCTTCTCATGGTTGGTCCTGGACCCAGAGGAATGAACGGTTAGGCTATACCCTACATTTGAAACCTATCAGTAGCTGGAACTGGTGGAGTGATAGATGGAGCAAGTGTCACAGTCAGAGTTTTTTTACTTTGCCTTGTTTTCTGCTGCCCTGTTGTAAGCTTTTGTACCAGGTGTAGTAGTGCTGAGCATGTGTAACAGGCCACCAGCCAGGACTTGCATTATGGATGTGAATGTCTGCATTGAAAGGGATCTTGTACAAGAGCCAGGAATGTTGTGTCAAACCCTTGCAAAATGGATTACTACACTCCCTTGAAATTAAGGACAGCATTATTTCAGACAGAAACTACAAACTATCAATCAATGGAATCAACTTCAAAGCAAATGAAAGGAGGTGGTTTTTCACTCAGTAGGCAGTAGATCTATGAAGCTCCTTCCCAAAGGAGGCTGTGAACACAAAACTTTTTTATCCCATCGGAGGAAGATGAAATTAATGTTTAGAAGACAGCAGGTTACTCAGAAAATTGCATCAGGCTCAGGAAATTGCCTGTGCAGAAAGTAGGTTGAGGATGGGAGAGCCTTGGGGACATGGCAGGGGGATATGCGTGTATTGTTCTTAAGATTTCCTGGATATCTGCTAAGAGCAAACACTGGAGGAGGTGTGCTGGGTTTGGTGCACCCTTCTTTTGAAACATCACAGCCCTTCTTATGTTGTCCTTAGCAATGATAGAAAGTAAAGGGACTGTTGCAAAACAGGTGGAGTATTAAAATTATGCATTATTTTAAATAACTATTGTTTTCACTTGATACTTAAATGTTAATTTATTTATGAAAGTTCTTACTCAAAGGAAGAAGGAAAAGTAGGATAATAGTTCTGATATAATTCCACATGAAGTTTTTTTCCTACTTGACATAATGAAAAGCACATGTCATCAAAGAACTAACCTTAACCCAGAGCCTTGTTCAATACTGCTTTTGACTTGCAGTCATTCTTACTAGTAATCTTACGGTATTTGTATTATTAGTTGAAACACCTGTAAACGTATGTGCCCTTTTAAAGGCAATCACGCCTTGATGAGGGAACAATATTAAATATAGGGAAGAGTGAAGGTTATTTTGATAAAAATGTTTTTGTTTGCACTTCCTGAAAATGAATATCACAACAGTCAAATAAATTATAATCCTAGTGATGTACTTTAAAGGGCTTGAATCTGAAGAAAAAAAAAAGCAACAAGAACTTTCTGCTCTAGAAATACCATGAAGGCCAAGACTTGGCTTAAATTGACAAAGGTGCTTTATGGCTAAGTCATATATGCAGAGAAGAGAATAGAACACTGAACAGCATGGCAAGTCCTTTGAAACCCACAACTCTTTTCCCCACCAATCTCAGGGGTTATTTCATGCCCCAGCTGGTAGCTGGAATTGCAGAGCCTGTGGTGTTTCAGATGTTGTGCACTGAGTCACAACTAATTAGGTATGCTAAGGCACCATCAACACCAGTAATGTTTTTCAGTCAGTTCCCACAGGTTCAGTTGCACTAGTGTGTGTCTTCAATATTTATTGTGCACTCCGCACTTGACCCACTTGTGGTCAGTTATCAGGCAACAAAAGCTGTCTCAACAGGGATACGGTGAGACTGTTAGCTTTCAGTTACTAGTTGTTCAAGGTTTATCAAGCTTTGTGTCTTTAATTAGGGAAATAAGATGTAAACTGCAGTGTCCTTTAAAAAGTCAGTTCTGTGGGAATAATTTCAAGATCCAATTGCTGTTGCTGGATAGTAACTGGGAACCCAAAGGGATTCACATATGAATAGTAAATTAACATACACAGTAGTAGTAGGAATTTATACCTGGAGCATTACAGTTTTTAATGACCCCATTAAAAGGAATAAGGTAATTTGTTATTTAAAGATTACTAAAAGACTGAGGGAATTTGAGTTCTTCAGGTGTTTTGGCTGAAGAACTGGGTAGGACAGCACTTTCTAAAATTAACAGGACAGACTCAGTTTTCCATTGTAGAAACTCTAAAGAGTGAGAGCTCACTTTCTTGAATCACACTGAGAAAGTGAATATAAAATGCTGAAATAATCACTGAAGACAGGAGAATATACTGTATGGACACACTTTCAGATTACAACTGCCAACAACACTTTCAAAGGCCTGGTTTGAACATAAGACTTAGTCCTGTGTTTTCTTACACCTCAGCTGAGCACTGACATCACCATTTTTATTCTGGAAGTCTTCTTCTTAAAAACTATGAAAAATATTTGTATTTAATCCTGAAATAAAGGAAGAAATGTATTTTTGTAGCATTGGTAAATTCCACTGGATATGAACATCACTTCCTTCTTGTTTCTAGTCACTCTTAAGACACAGCTTAGCGTTAGTCTCAAAACTCAAATCCAAATCTCCTTCAGATAGAAAACCATGTGCTAGACCCCCTAGCTCAGCCAAGGCAAAATATAGCTGAAAGAAAAATCTTACAAGCATGAGTAGAAGTAATTGAATGTTTCATGACAAGTGTGTCATAAAACCGACAAAAATAAAGAACACCTAGGTCTGAGCAGCTCTTTACTGCGAGGTTCCCCATCCAGGAGCATTAGGTATCAGCTGCAGCTCTGCTGCCCATGTGAAGTAGCCCACTTACACATACAGAAGCTTGTCGGTGTGTTGGAAGTAGTCCAGCCGCTTTTAAAATCCTGTAAAATAAACACAAAATAATGCCAGTGCATTCAAATCTTACAGAGAACTCCTGGTAATAGGATGATTAGTCCCCTCACATGAAAGCAGCGGAGCAGATGAAATTTTGGGGAGAAACAGAAGCTTAAGCCTCCAAGCTTCCCTCCTCAATTATTCATGTAAGAGGATGTTGACATTGTTTCACAAGGCCATACAGACTGCCAGTCTTCCCTGAGAGCGAGAGCAGTGAGTAGTGACTACAGACTACAGCTGGGTCCTTTCTCCAGCTCCCGTTCTACTGAGGAAAGAAGAGCATCCTTGCTCCAATAAACATCTTGCCTTTGATCACCTATATGCAAGATTAACTCTGTCCTTCAGCTGAATAAGTGTAATGAAATACGTATTTTTTTTTTTATTATTAAAGACACACAACCAGCTTTCATTAGAATTCTGTCTTCCCTGAAACTGCATTTCCTAGTGCTGGAAAGGTTAGCACTTAGCAGTATAACATCACAAAACAGTAATGCAACTTCTCCTCACAAATAACAACACAAGAAAACCTGTGTTAATAAAGTCTAAAATCTACAGAGTTTCCAAGTTAAATATATCTATAATGGCTTACAACTGGAGCACGATCTAGTGTTATTTTGCTTCTGATACCTACTATTTTGCTTTTAAGGGAAGTTCCACAGAACAAGGAAATAAACCTGATTTTGTATGGGCTAGTGTCCTATACCTCTGTTGTCATGTCTCCACAATAATCCACAATAATCAGCTTTTCTTCCCTCAATCCTTTGCTCAGCACTGCCTTCAGGTTCCCTCTGCATTCCTGGAACGTCTCCTTCACTCCCCATACCATCAAAACAAGATGACATGGCTCCAGGTTACTTACATGATGACAGTTGATGGCCAGCCAGCCAAAAAGGCAGTCGTCAAACTTAACTTTTTCTCTGCTGTTAGTGAAGAAAACAGTTGAAAATGTCTCCTACAACCAACTTTCCATTTCCAGCAAGACTCCTACACACTAAATTCTTTTTGAGAAATCTGCCACTATTAAATTTTCTTGAGTCTATTCTCCAGACATCAGGGTGCAGGCAACTAAAAAACCTGATCATTTAAGCTCTTCCTCCTTCAAAACCCAGGGTACGAGTTTTCACCTGCTTTTTGTTAGGTAAAATAGCTCAGTCAGGTTACTGGTCATTTTCAAAGCACCATATAGTAACCTCAAGTAAGAAAAAGAAAAGGAGGGTCATTATAGTGGGAGACTCCCTTCTGAAAGGGACGGAGGGCCCTATTTGTAGGATGGACCCAACTCATAGGGAAGTCTGCTGCCTTCCCCAAGCCCGGGTACATGACATCGCCAAGAGACTCCTGGACCTAATTACACCCTCTGATTATTACCTGCTTCTGGTGGTACAGGCTGGTAGTGATGAACTAGCGAAAAGAGGGTCAAGGGTAGTTAAAAAGGAACTCCAGGAGCTGGGACGGTCAATAGATAGGGCAGGAGCACAGGTGGTGTTCTGTTCAGTTCCCCCGGTGGCAGGGATGTATACAGATAGGAATAAGAGAATATATGCAGTTAATAAATGGCTTAGGGCCTGGTGCCGGCAGAGGAATTTTGGGTTCTTTGATCATGGGGAAACCTTTACAGCACCTGGCCTGCTTTACCCAGATGGGTCTCGTCTAACTCCAAAGGGTAAGAGGATCCTAGCCCAGGAGCTGGCAGGGCTTGTTGAGAGGGCTTTAAACTAGGCATGACGGGGGAGGGGGGAGTTACTAGGCTCACCAAAGATGTTCCCGTGGAGAATGAGCCATCTCAAAGGGGGTTGTCAGTAACCCAACTGAAGTGCATGTACACAAACACACGCAGTATGGGAAACAAACAGGAGGAGCTAGAAGTCCTGGTCCAGCGGGAGAGCTATGACATAGTTGCTATCACGGAAACGTGGTGGAACGACTGTCATAACTGGAGTGCTGCCATGGAAGGCTACAGGCTCTTCAGGTGAGACAGGCGTGAGAAGAGGGGTGGAGGGGTGGCCCTCTACACTAGAGAAACCCTGGATGCTGTTGAAGTTGAGATCGGTGATGACCAGGTTGAGTGTCTATGGGTAAGAGTCAGAGGGGCAGTCAGGTCTGACCTCCTGGTTGGAGTGTGTTACAGACCACCCGACCAAGAGGAGGATTTGGATCTTCTGTTGTTTAAACAGCTGGAGGCTGCCTCTAGATCGGCTGCCCTTGTTCTTTTAGGAGACTTTAACCTTCCAGATATCTGCTGGAAACTTAACACTGCTGAGAGGAGGCAGTCCAGGAGGTTCTTAGAGTGTATTGAGGACTGCTTTTTTGTCACAGCTGGTGAGTGAGCCCACCAGGGGTGAGGCTCTGCTTGACTTGCTGTTTACAAACAAAGAAGGGCTGGTGGGTGATGTTGTTGTCGGAGGCTGTCTGGGGTGTAGTGATCATGAGATAATTGAGTTCTCTCTGAACAATGTAATAAGAAAAGCCAGGAACAGAACATCGATGCTGGACTTTCAGCGGGCAGATTTTGGATTGTTTAAGGAACTGGTCAGGAAAGTACCCTGGGAAATAGCTCTTAGTGGCAAGGGGGTCCAGGAAGGCTGGATGCACTTCAAGAATGAAATCTTGAAGGCGCAGGAGCAGGCTGTCCCTGTGTGTTGTAAGAAGAGTCGTAGGGGCAGACGGCCGGCCTGGATGAGTAGAGAACTTCTGAAGAAACTAAATAAGAAAAAGAGGATGTATCATCGTTGGGAAGAAGGGGATGTAAGCCACGTCATGTTCAAGGATGTTGTTAAGTCGTGTAGAAGGAAAATCAGGGAAACAAAAGCCCAGCTGGAGCTCAAATTGGCCACGTCTGTTAAGGACAATAAGAAGAGTTTTTATAAATACATCAATGGCAGAAAGAAGGGCGGCAGCGACCTCCACTCCTTGTTGGATGTGGAGGGAAATATAGTAACCAAAGATGCAGAGAAGGCTGAGGTACTTAATGCCTTCTTTGCCTCAATTTTTAACAGCAAGGATGTCAGCTCGCTTGACAGTTGGCCCTCTGAAGTGGTTGATGGGGGCAGAGTGAAATATGGCCCTCCTGCAAT
Source organism: Tapera naevia (assembly GCA_033556795.1). Taxonomy (NCBI): domain Eukaryota; kingdom Metazoa; phylum Chordata; class Aves; order Cuculiformes; family Neomorphidae; genus Tapera; species Tapera naevia. Next base: position 1,402,438 of record JAUMJJ010000044.1, on the reverse strand, counting down.
CCATGAGGAGGAAGTTAGAGACCTGCTGAGCCGCTTGGACCCTCATAAGTCTATGGGGCCGGATGGGATCCATCCTAGGGTGCTGAGAGAGCTGGCGGATGAGCTTGCTAAGCCGCTCTCCATCATTTTTCAGCAGTCCTGGCTCACTGGAGAGGTCCTGGAAGACTGGAAGTTGGCCAATGTGACGCCCATCCATAAGAAGGGCCGTAAGGATGATCCAGGTAATTACAGACCTGTCAGCCTGACCTCGGTCCCAGGTAAAATCACGGAGCAGATAATCCTGGGTGAAATCATGCACCACCTGCAGAACGGTCAAGAAATCAGGACCAGCCAGCATGGATTTAGGAGGGGTAGGTCCTGCCTGACCAACCTGATCTCCTTTTACGACCATGTGACTCGCCTGGTGGATGAGAGGAAGGCTGTGGATGTGGTATACCTGGACTTCAGCAAGGCCTTTGACACTGTCTCCCACAGTAGACTCCTAGGGAAGCTGGCAGCCCGTGGCTTAGATGGGAGCACTCTGTGCTGGGTTAGGAATTGGCTGGATGGCCGAGCCCAAAGAATGGTGGTCAATGGTGTCGCATCTAGTTGGCGGCCGGTCACCAGTGGTGTCCCCCAGGGATCGGTGTTGGGTCCCGCACTGTTTAATATCTTTATTGATGATCTGGATGAGGGGCTTGAGTCCATCATCAGCAAGTTTGCAGATGATACCAAGCTGGGAGGAAGGGTTGATCTGCTAGAGGGTAGGATGGCCCTACAGAGGGACCTGGACAGATTGGAGAGATGGGCTGATTCTGATGGGATGATGTTTAATAACTCCAAATGTCGGGTACTTCATTTTGGACACAACAATCCCATGCAGAGCTAATAGACTGGGGACAGAGTGGCTGGAGAGTAGTCAGGCAGAAAAGGACCTGGGAGTGCTGATTGACAGGAAGCTCAACATGAGCCAGCAGTGTGCCCAGGTGGCCAAGAAGGCCAATGGCATCCTGGCCTGCATCAGGAATAGTGTAGTAAGCAGGACCAGAGAAGTTATCGTCCCCCTGTACTCGGCACTGGTCAGGGCTCAGCTTGAATATTGTGTCCAGTTCTGTGCCCCCCAGTTTGGGAAAGATGTTAGGATACTGGAATGTGTTCAGAGGAGGGCAATGAAGATGGTGAGAAGGGGCTGGAGCACAAGCCCTATGAGGAGCGACTGAGGGAGTTGGGGCTGTTTAGTCTGGAGAAAAGGAGGCTCAGGGGAGACCTCATTGCTCTCTACAACTACCTAAAAGGAGGTTGTAGTCAGGCAGGGATTGGTCTCTTCTTTCAGGTGACCAGTGGCAGAACTAGAGGGCATGGACTTAAGCTTCGTCAGGGAAAAGTTTAGACTTGATATGAGGAAAAAATTCTTCACTGAAAGGGTGATTGGCCATTGGAATGTGCTGCCCAGGGAGGTGGTGGAGTCACCGACCCTGGAGGTGTTTAAGGGGAGACTGGATGAGGCACTGAGTGCCATGGTTTAGATGGTGGTTGGTGTTAGTGTTGGTGTTAGTGTAGGGTTATGGGTTGGACTTGATGATCTCAGAGGTCCTTTCCAACCTTGTGATACTGTGATACTGTGATATTGTAAAGACAGTCAACATTTTTAATAGCTATGAAAAGTAGTCAGTGTATACAAGTACATTTATTGATTTAAACAGTGATTTTTAGCAATAAGGCACCACTTATTATATCACCAAAGTGTGCCACTAATGACTGCAAATTCAATGAAATGGTCCTGGTAATTTGGTGTATTTTGGTGACCGGGTTGAAAGAACTCCCTAAGTCAGAATATTGTGCTATTCCTTGGCAGACTTCAAATAGTTATTCAGCTGAGGCTGGAAGCTTATGCTAGTAGCTTGTTAACTTCTCTGGCAAAGGAGAGGCAACCTGAATGGTTGAGCCTCAATATAAGTGAGAGTGAATGTTTGCAGTCTGCACCAAAGAGTTCACACTTTCTTTAAGCTGACAAGACACTTTCCTGGCCTGGTCTTTTCCAAGATGGAACATTTCCAAACGGTTTTAGTAATCATCCTACAAATAAAATGTGACGGCCATGCTCAACGTACCTTCCAGTATTGGACTTGCCTTGTACTGATTCTTCCATTTGTATTTCATGAGGACAGGGCAGGAATTAATTGGATCAGGTACTGGCCTTGCTCCCTATGTTGTCAGCATGCTTTTATCTCAAGAAGCATGCACTTAACTGCCATCTTCAAATATTTCTGGAGGCCACTGACAGCTTCCCTGATTGTGACAGAGCTCTGTTTGGACACAGATACATTTACCTGCATGAAGAGGTCTAAAAAAATAGGACTGTAAGGTTAAATTATACAATCATGAATGGTTTGGGTTGGAAGAGTCCTTAAACATCATCTAATTCCATCCCCCCTTGTCATATGCAGGGATGCATTCTGGTAGATCAGGTTGCTCAAAGCCTTATCCAACCTGGTCTTGAACACCTCCAAGGATAGGGCTTCCACAGCTTCTCTGGGCAACCTGTTCCAGTGCCTCACCAACCTCAAATTCCAGTTTCCTTTCATGATATTCTCTTTTGTCTAAAATCCCCACAATGTTTCACCTGCAATTCTTCCTGCAAGCTCATCAATTTACCATTGATCAACTTTGATTCAAATTAACTACTCATTTTGATGCTTAGGGTTCTTTAACTATATTTCTCTTGCACTCACCCAAACAAATTAAGAAATACTTTGCACTATACCTCCTCCAGGAAACAGAAAGGCTACCTGGGGATGGCATTGCCAGAAGTGAAGAACAAGTCAGATGAGAAGGATGAAGGCTGCTGGTGGTCAAGGAGGTGAGCTGCAGAAATATTGTGGACATGTGGGTTGTGGGAGGGGCACTCTCTGTAGCAGAGGAGAAAGGCAAGTTGCAGTAACTGCACGTCTTCAACTCTGAAATATGTGGCCTTTTTCTTTCTTCTCCATTCTTAGGAGGCAGCAGCAGTGCAAGCTCTTTATTTCTGTTTCTATTCCCTGTCCTTTAGTAGGGTTGCGAAGGGATTTTCCAATTCATACCAGCTGCCACAGTTCTGCAAATGAACACATTCACCATCAGGATATTCACAGCTTCTAGGGAACTTTGTACAGAAAAATGAGAATCATGAGTAGAAACGCAGTCAACCCTGTGGAAGAAAATAGGGATCAAACTGACTGTCCTCAGGAGATAAGTAGTGTATTCTCGGGCTCACAGTCAACTTTAAGTTGTATTATCCAGAGAAACCAAGTCACAGATTAGAGCAGGTCTGAGCCCTGGTTCATGAAGCTACATCACATTTTCTATGCATGTGTAAGATTATAAAACCTATGAATCTGAAAAATCTTAACTAACATACAAATAAATAGTATTTGGCAATAAAAGATGTCCTTTTAGTCCTACCCTTTTAACTCCCTAATTCTCTTTAACGTCAAGAAGTTAATTCTCAAAGCTTAAACTTTGCAAATAGATGGACAGAAACGCTCTTTTGTTGATCATGATTCATCTTCATAGTTTCTAAATGCTGCTTCTCCAGGGCTGCTGCTGAAAGTATCCACCTGAATCTTCATGGTGTTTTTATTTTTCAGATTTCCCCTAAAGAGTGGTGGTAGAAAAAAAAAGAAGAGGAAGCAAGCTTCTTTTCCCAAAACACACAAGCACTTCAACTGAGGATTAGAATGATTATGTAGGACTCATTAGGGGGAAAAAAAAGCATATTTCCTTGATTTCACTCTACAGGAGTCCAACTGAACTCACAAGACAACTGGCATCAGTGCAATAGACAGCAAGCAAGTTTTCATACTCACAGTATCACAGTATCACAAGGTTGGAAAGGACCTCTGAGATCATCAAGTCCAACCTATAACCTAACACTAACATCAACACTAACACCAACCACCATCTAAACCATGGCACTCAGTGCCTCATCCAGTCTCCCTTTAAACACCTCCAGGGTCGGTGACTCCACCACCTCCCTGGGCAGCCCATTCCAATGGCCAATCACCCTTTCAGTGAAGAATTTTTTCCTCATATCAAGTCTAAACTTTTCCCTGACGAAGCTTAAGTCCATGCCCTCTAGTTCTGCCACTGGTCACCTGAAAGAAGAGACCAACCCCTGCCCGACTACAACCTCCTTTTAGGTAGTTGTAGAGTTCTAGAGAGTTGTAGAGAGCAATGAGGTCTCCCCTGAGCCTCCTTTTCTCCAGACTAAACAGCCCCAACTCCCTCAGTTGCTCCTCATAGGGCTTGTGCTCCAGCCCTTCACCATCTTCGTTGCCCTCCTCTGAACACAAACTCTTGTCAAAGTAAATAATTTTTACAGCTTCTGAGCATACTTGGGAAAAAAAACCCCACAAAATAAAAACCCAACAACATCAAAACAGATTATTTCACAGTCTTTAGCCTGCCTGAGAAAACTGCAGTATGATCAGTGATGAGGACTGCCGCACAGCAGTCACTACCTGCACATTAATTCCTTCACATTTCCTTCTCCGCATTTCCTCTTTTCTCTGTCAAATAGATACCAGTGATCATTTAAAGAAAAAGCAGAAGGGAAAAAATGCAGAGACTGCTTTTTCTGTGCTGACAATGCAACCCTGTTCTTCAAGTATTCATGAGACGCTTGTAGTCACAGAGAAAAGGTGCTATTACACAGTTATTTGCCAGCAACAACATCTTTAATGTTCAGATGAGCCTTGATCATTCTCATTATGTACACATTTTCTGGTTGCTGTCATCTGCAAGCAATCATCAAAAGGCCCAATGACATACCCATTAGGGATTTTGGTAAAGCATTAAAAAGCAGAGCAGCAGAACATGACTTTCACTTGTCTTTAAGTGCAAATTACCAGAGTCATCTTTTTTCTTTCACTGCTTCTTAAGGGGTTGCTTGTGGTATCAGAGGTATTATAACTTAATCTGCTGGCCTGAGAAACATGCAGAAGGTAATTACCTCCTCTGTGAAATTTTCACAGCATTCACATGAGCAATAATGCAGCTGAGGACAAACATGAATAAAAGGTATTTGCCTCTTCTTAATTAGGACATTTCAGAGTTTATTCATTGCCCAATGCCTAGCCTGGACCATCAAATGTGTGAATTTTATTCCCTATGATACATGTCCTTCTCTGCTCAGTGGATGTGCTAACAGAAGGAGACAGGAACAACAGAGGGGAAAACAGCAAGACAGAAGCCTTTTTTACCACAGAAGATAGAAATTATATAGGAAAAAAAAAAGTACTGACTTCTATAGGAAAAAAAACCAAACTGACTTCTATTTCTCTATCAAATCTTCAGGCCTCCTCAGAAATTTTAAAGATCTTACTAGCTCTTTGTGCTCTCTAGACAACCTATAAGGGATAAGCAAGTTGATTATGTCAGCCCAAAACAGAGGCTGGCAAACTTAGAAGAAACATGAAATCATGATCAATCTGTAAGGATAATAATGAAAATATCTCTGTATATAAAGAGTTCCCCACTACCACAATGTCTATAGACAAAGTGGCTGAGCTTTTCAGGCTGCTTATTTACTGGTGTCCTTGAAAGTGCATAAGGCAGGAGAGAACCAAGCTGAAATAAAACTGGGAGATGTCGTTCACGATGTTTATGTATATACTTTTTTACACATATCTCAGATTTTACAAATTAAATTTTCCTATATTCCTTGCAAATAGATAATTAATAGTTTGCAAAAAAAAAAAAACATGGGCAGAGGTTCATAAGGATTATTTTAGAGATTTTCAGGAATGTTAACTGTACCAGCACTGTATTCAACACCAAGCTTATTTATAGCAGAAAGTAATTTTGGTAATAATGTAATGTTGGATCTGGCTTACACCAGATCTCTTTTTTATTAATGAAACAGTTACTTTTTTAGATAAGAGATCTGCTACCATTTCTGTGGCTGTGTTTTCAGTGAAGAAAAGGCTGTGACAGATGCCCTCTGTCATCATTTGTTAATCAGCTGCGTTTTTACATCAGGACTTTTCAAATTAATGGCCTAATCGTCTTGGTGTTTCATTATAAGAGCATTAATCAGGAAGAACACTTTTCCGATGAGTGGAGCATGTCATAGCACTTTTCCATGATTTTCACTCTAATTCAGCCTTCATTACCTGGGTTGTTACAGTAAAGTGCATTTTCAGACACTGTGGTGCCATTATCTGAAGTACTATAGCACTTTCCAAAGAAGATACTTTTAGAAGATATATTAGGAATGGAAGGACTTGGCAGCTTGTGAACCATGTATTTATGCTTATGTCATCATGACACACCATAGGGTACTCTGTTGAAGGTAGAGCACCAAACGTAACTGTGAAAATATTTATCTTTACCTCTGAGGGTGCAGCCCAATATGAAGTTAATCTTGCGATCAACTATTTTCTTTCATTATACTTGCTTTCACCTTGTTCACTGAACTTCCCTTTCACTACAGTATTGTCTGAAGGATCTATGCAGAGTACACTGGTCTGTTGCTTTGAGAGTTTATCTGTGTGGTCACTTCCTGTCAGCTATGTCCTGCAAGTGAGGTATCCAGCACAGAAAGTGACAGTGCACTAGGCCTATCTCTTTTTCTTTACTTCATCACAGAAGGATGTTAATCTGTACCCCTCCTTTGTGTTACTCATGCACATCCAGAGTAGCTAGGTTCATTGTCCAGCCAGCGTCTGCTCAGGAGAGGACCAGACCCACTGACACGTTTAAATCATCTCTAGCTGCTCCATGAACACATGAAACAGAAAACACCTGTAAAACACTTCAAAAGAAGTTCCAGAAGATCTTAGAAAGCCCAAAAATTTCCTGCAGAATTTACTTTCAGGTAAAAACTCTTCTATACTTTCACATAATTTTTCAGTAACAGTAAAACTATTTTTTTCTTCTAAAATGCTGGCCAGCAGTCTTTGTGAGTAACATGCCCACTGCAAAGATAAAGCAAGTAAAAGCTTTTTCCCAAAACAACATTACCATGCACTCCCCAGGGAATGGATTTATTTCTACATACTTGAACATCTATCCCTAAAATGGCAGCAGTCCAGCAAGAAACGGTTTTCATTGATCTTCCTGCTTAATTATATCTGTGCGAGAATTATCACACACTCTAATTAGGCACCTGTTCTCTCTCTGCTCAAAAGGAAAAGAAAAGTTTCATTTAGAGAAAAAAAAAATCAAACAATTAAAGCACTATCCTTTTATTTTTTTTCTTTTGCCCTAGATAATTAGAGGAAAATTGGCTTCAGAGTCATCCAGGACTCCAATCAGTTTTTACATATTACAAAATAACAAGGATGAATTCTGTTCTCATTTAAATTATTTAAATATAGGGCTGTATTAGACCCATTAGCAGATCTGATATTTACCAGTTTTAATACTGGGAACCTCTCTTTGGTCCTTTTACACTCATAGATCTAGGGAAGTAATGTATTTCCTTCCTTTCCAAAAAATACTTCAATACAAATTTGAAAGGGGAAAAAAGCACTGATATCTGTAAGTAACATGGAATGCTGCAAGTGGTCTAGGTGTAGAATTGCTAAGTGATGAGCTGCAACTTTTCTGCACAAGGTAACATATTTTCCCCAATTTACCAAAAGTTAACCCCCACTGATGGAATTAATGGATGCAAGTAGTTATTGGGTTGAATAATTTCATGTGATGTGTGGAAAGGCTTGTGGTTGTGGGTCCACATAAGTTCAGCATGGATAAAGACCAGAAGCCTGCAGGCTAAATTCCTACACACTTGTGGCTTTGAAAGCTGTCTACCTTGCAAGAGGAGGTGAAAAATATCAAAATTAGAATTACAGGCTAAATTTTGGGCATTTCTCTTATTTATGGGGCTGTATGTTGTTTTACCTACATAAAGCTTAGGAAAGCAGGCCAGGTGGGTTACATTCCTTTTTTCCCAACCTGAGCTTCTGACAAACACATACACCTGATATGTCTGGAAACCCACATCTGTTCCCTGATGAGGATGGAGGTACCACCTTGATGCTAGGCAAGGACAGGCTACCAAGACAAACGTCTGCCACTGATTCCCCATATTTGCTGCTCGCTTGCTCCGTGCACAGAGGGTCAAGCCAAAGAGCTGCTTCTCCTCTCCCGCTCATGGCTGATGCAAGAGCATTATGAAATGCACTCTCCAGCACTCCTGCTCGGACACATCACCACGTCAGAATTCAGCCCTGGGGCAGGCAAATGTACCCAAGGGATTATAGCCTGGCACATTTTCTTTGCAGCCGGGGAAGCCTGCCAGTCCCAGCAAGACCTTGTTGCCTCTGTTTCAGCAGCAGGCACACTTCCAGCCCTTGACGCAGCCCGAAGTCTCATTCTTTTCCTGGAGACTGTTGCTGACATGCAGTGTTACTAAGGGGCTGGAGGGGAGAGGAGCAAATCAAGGAAAGAAAGTGATCCCTAAACCCCGGGTGAGCTGCAGAGTGCCTCTAGGCGGAGCTTGCTCATTATTTTCTGTCTTTCCTGGCTCGTTCTACCATGCCCAAGCTGGGCCAGACCCGGGCCTGTTTTTCAAATAGATTTTGTCAGAATGTAACACTAGCTTTCTAACACCTGTTTGCATTTTCATAGAGACTAACATAGGAAGGAAATGTTATTCTAGATGAGCATACACATGAGCCTACCTCCTGTTGCACACTTCCTGGGGGTAGGGAAGCTCTCAGATGTTTTTCATCTGCTTTATTTTGCACAGTGTGGGCTGCCGTGCTTTTACCATCCATTACTGTCACCATCCCTTTTGAGGCTATAAGGGAAAGCCTATGCTAAGGACCTCATAATTAATACTTCCACGTCAGAAAATGGAAGATACTGTTATTGATATTAGAGATACCATAGCAGCCCTTTAAATAAAACTGGTGTTTTATTGTTTGTATTCAATTGTAAGACACTTACTCTGCTGTGAGGAACTTGTAGTCCTGACAAACCTGAATGAACAAATATGCTTTGGGAAACTGAGGCACAAAGCACAAAGCAGCAGTTTAAAGTGTTTATAGTCCTACAAGAAAAAAAAGATATTCCATTTTGTCAGCAGTAACATAGATCCTTTCAAATCTAATCTTGTGCTCAGGGAGAATGTGGAAGTGAGGGGAAAAAATGTATGTAAAATTATTCTTGAACCAGCAACAAGTTTCAGTCAATATTAAGTTCTGGTATGGGAACACAATTAGCCCTGGACTTGTAGAGGGATAACAACATGCACAGCTGCAAGACTGAAAATTCGTTAGGTTTCACACCTAGCAGAGGCTAAGGAGTCAACAGTATGGATCTTCCCCCACACCCTGAGGTTGGTGGCACCTGGAAGGAGGTTGCTGCCGGTGTGAGAAGCTGAGGTGGAGGACTGTAAGTAGAGCAGCACCTCCCTCTCTGTTCAGACTGAGCAGCACAGGATGCAGGTTGCTCCTTCCTGGCCAAGGTCTTTCCTGCTGAGATGGCTGCAGGCAGCTGAACGCACTGCAGCCAGCAGACAAAGGGGCAATTGGGTTTCTCTCAAAATAAGAGAACAAGCAAATACTGCTACATGACACAATCCTGTTATTCATGGGTAGAGCAAGTAGAGTTACCACATGAAACAAGCCATGAGTCTCATTAATCATATATACCTGACCTTCTTTGCCCCCAGCACACATCCCCAATGAGAAAGGCAAAAATCTTTCTCCAAAGCAAACTCCTGTCTCTTTGTATTCAGGCTAGAGGTGAAGACAAGGTGAACCACTTTGGGTGGAATATGTTCTGACCTGAACCTCTGCCCAAAACAGAAGCTGTCTTGCCCTTCAAATATTCTTTTTTTCCAACCTTATATGTCTGTGCACGTTCTGGATTACGTCTGTAAAAATGAACCAAAGACCTCACTCATCTGAGATTTCAGAGCTTGTTTCAGACTTAAGGAGGGTTGAATACATTTGCATAAGTAACCGAAGTTGGCTTGTCACTGAGCAGTGATTTGGTATTTAACTGACAGAATTATAAAATCATTAACTGGTGAGGCAAAATTAAAACAAGTCTCGGCCTGTGACATCTAAATACTCAAATACTCATCTGATTGAAAGTTTCCTAATTGTTTTATCTAGTGATAATATACTAAAGATGTTTCGTAAAACACATGCACAGAGAAATGGAATAGCAGAAGACTCATCTAAATTATATCCTAGTCCATGTAGCCATCTGGCAAATCACTTAAAACATGGCATTGTCCCACCTTATCCACATTATGTTTTAAACCAGTAAAGGCTGCAAAAATTCAGTCTAGGTGCAGAGATCCACCTGACTTCAACAAGTAAACCAGTGCAGCAAGTAATAAATCATAGGGAAAATGTATTTTGTTATACTGACAAATTATTTAGAGTGCTATAAAGGTCAGGGAGATCATCTGATAATACAAATGAAGTTGAAAACACTTAGAAAAGTAAACAAGGACTCTTATTTTGCCTCAGAGAGCAGATGGTGCAATGTAGCATCAGATAATGTATTAACTTCAAAACAGGAAAGCCCCATTAAATTTCCAAAGTAGACAAAAAGCAGATGATTTTCTAAAGCAAAAAAATCCAAACACAAAACCAGGAATATTTTGGCATCAAATCAGTGGAAGTTCAACAGATGTGAGCATGAAATGTTTATTTGACTTGGAAATTAGACAAGTTCAAAATTAGTATTATGTTTGCTAATAAACTAAAAGTGGATTACCAAACATGCTTTTTATTTAGTTACACTGATAACAATACAAAATTGTTAGGTTTCTTTTTCACTCTTCAGCAAAGTATCCAGTCTGATGCTAAAAAGACCAAAAACTGAAGCCCAAATAAAGTAATTTTCCTATCTTGGTCAACTTGTAAGGTAGTACACCATATTACAAAACAATATCAGAGATGTAATTTTGTTCATTTCTGACATTCAGACTTCTTAATCAAGTATATGTATGAATAGAGAACCAAAAATATTTTGCAGCCAAGTTTAGAAATTTCAGGTGGCAGATACTAACCTAGACATTTCACTGAGTCCCGTGAAAAATTGTGATCCAAACCAGTCTTCCACTGGTCATTTTCCTAGCATTAACCATGTGGTTTTTACTTACAGCTTTTATCTAAATCCATTGATATTCAATACTGGGTCTTAGGAAACTTCTTCCACTTGTGGTTTCAGCTGAAGAGAACACTGAAACACTACATCTTGATTTGCTGCTTCTAGAATAAGATTTTCCATAAGAAATATGTCTATTTGCTAATTTTACAGGCAAGCCATAGTCTATGGACCATGCAGGGACAAAGCTCACACTATTTTTAACTCAAGTTATGCAGTCCCTGGACCTTGACAATTTTAATCGGATTGCTTCCAGTGGAGCAAATCTTGGGTGAAATTATCCACATCACAGGTTGTCCAGGCCCACAAAAATGCAGAACAACCCTCTCCACTCCATCCAAGGTGTGAAGCATGAAGATCAGAAATTATGCTTCATGATGCAATATTGTAAAACACAGGCAGAAGAAATAATTACTGTAAAAATCTACAAGAGATGCCACCAGAAATGGTCTTACTGTGTTGTGGGTAGATGCCACACTTTGTCACTGCATTGTTGCTGGAGTTTGCTCAGTACTCATTCATGATTTTTTTGTCCCTGCCTTGGATAGCAATTTCTCCTTCCCCAGTCCTTGCTCGGATGTTCCGAACAGGCAGTCAGTTTGCCTATAGTCCTGGCAGAGACTTCTGCAAACAGGTTTCTTCTGTGAGGCTGCATTTCTACCAGTGGCTTCAAAAGTAGCGTTCAGATACATAATACTTGACTTAAGAGAGAATAAGGAGAAATCCACAGAAATTAACAACAAATTGGTAATACCAAGAAGCCACTTTAACTCTTGATACTAAAACTAACACTTAATAATGTGTTCTCAGCTAAAGCAAAAATTATTATGAGTAAGGCAAATGCAGCTCAGGGCACACAGCAAAGGTTTGCCTGCTGTGCTTATAGGGGCTGTCAAGCAGTAGCTCCTAAGCTCTCAAGATACGTTTCTTTGTTTCCCCAAATATCCAGCTGAGCTCAAAGTCTAGACATAGTTTGGTGCTCCTTTGAAAGGCTGAGTAGCAATAATCAGCCGTGGCATTTACACAGTGCTTCTCTCTTTGGTGTTTTACAGATGTTAATCAATCAATTTTTGTGTCTCCCCAGGGAAGGAGGAATTAAAACATCCCTTCCAGGAATGAGGAAATTGAGAAATAGGAGTTAAACATCTTCATATGTCTTACAGAAATTTGGTCTCAGCAGTGAGTGTGTAATTCAGGAGGCGTTTTCACCCCTAGCTGCACCTGCACTGCTAGCCCACACCTTCCCCTCTCAATGCAACTGCAATACAAATGCTTCCTCCTCTTGTGTGTGCTTGTGCAGACCTGGAGAAGCAGCATCATCATATTCTCAAGAATGCCAGTGGATGTGGTCATGCCACTATCAAGGTAATTTATAGCAAGTAAAAAAACTTGTTCTTAAAATGTTGGTAAGATATATGGACGTAGTAAAGGCATATTAAAGACTAAGCTACAGTAATAAAATGCAAAGGTTGTCATTTAGAATGGAAAATCCTATGATTTAAAGGCAGTGGCCAAATATTGGATCATTTTATATGTTGTTAATAAATCAGAACAAAGCACAGAATATCTGATGTAAAAGCTAAAGTTTTTATCTAACTCTAGGTAGGGACCCCGGTTTCTGTGTTAGGAAAACAACACCACCTGTGTGAGAACCTCCTGTGTGTGTACCAGTGGCTACACATGCAGTCTGCCAGTGCTGAAATGGCTCGGGCGTGATTTTTTGTGGAGAAGTTTCTGCTGTCACCCCTCTTTCAGGTCTATATTTTCAGCTATCTGTAGTGATGAGCAAAGAGGCCATGCAAACAGGACATGCACAATTTTGCAAATACACAGCAAGGATTTACTGACCGGCACACACAAAAGATAGCTATGATTTTATGAGCTACAAGACAGAGCTATCTTCACCACCTCTCGTCAGTCATCCAAGGAGCCTTTGCTGGCTGAGTTGACAACATCCAGGGGAGAGCACCCACAGCTGTGGCTCCCTAGAGCAAGCTCTTGGCATTATGAATGCTAGATCTTCCACCAAACTCCATAAATACCAAGGGCACTCAATAGCCCAGCAACTAGCTTCTATTTTTTTCTGCTTGAAGATTTTTCCTCCTCCTGTCAGTATCTTTCCTCTTAAATTCTTGAGCTACCTTGATCCCCTGCCTGTAATTCTACTTTTGTTACTTTTACTTCTTATTTTCTACAGATATTTTGCACAGTTCTTTGTTACAGGTCAGCAGCTTCACCAGCCATCTGAGCCAAGGTTACACAGCCAGATGGGAGCAGAGTTCAGCCTTGAAACCCTGGAGCATGAGCAGCCAAGCCTTGGTGCAGGGAAGGGCAACAGAAAGGGGAGTGCAGTGAGCTTTCTGTCACTATCACACTTACCAGGCTATCCTGTACGTTGCTGGAAAACATTTAATCTCAGATATTAGCCACTCTTGACCCCTCTACGTTAGATTGTGCACTGCTTTACTCCCGGGCAACCCAACTGAAATATGACATTATGAGAGGGGTAAAATAGAAACTTATAGCAAATGAGCAACTGAATAAGTATTCCTGTACAGGCTGTAGTCTGCTGCAAACTCAAGAAAAGGAGAAAATAAGAAGACATTTGTGTCTTAAGTTCACAGAAGATTTCTAAGGGCATATATCTGTGCTTATCAATGCCAACTTTGCATAGCACCACTGAACACAGTATGACTGCTTCTGTAAACAGATTGCAGTTTATGCAATTGCAGCCTTTGTTGTTTCACCCATCACAGTCTGGTTCCTGAGGCACTGGAATTTAATCCATGATCTTGAATCATGTAATCTTCTGATGATCATCAAAAAACTCTGCTCAGAAACCCTGCCATTCCCGTCTCCAAAAAGACACATCCTTTAGCCTTTGGGTAGTTAGAATATAATGGTGACTATGACAATGATCTCCAGCTGGGATTTGGAAGACATCCATGCCCCTGCAAATGGAGTCCCTTGTGTCTGATAATTCTTTCAGTTCTAATACTATTTAAGTTTTGCAAATAAGAGAACACATAAAGCTGTAGTTTCATAATAATGGAAGAAATTTACCAAAAAGATCAAATAGAAAATGCATTGTTAATATAATATTTAATGATGAAATTATTCTTAGCTACTACATTGCTGCCTGTGATTCTGACTAATCAATCTCTGTAGTTCTTTGAGGCTGACATGTTCTGGAGAGTTTTAGATCTGTGTCTGTTCTGCTTTTATGGTTAATGATGTCTACAGGAGCCAACTTTGAAAATTGCTTTTGGCAATCTGCTTTTTGCTTCACCCAGTGTATGCAGAAACACCTCCTCCTTGTCACCTGCACCTTCTAGTTTAACACTCACTGATCTCTAAATACCAGCTGTAGAGGCGTTACATCCTAAAAGGAGCTTGGGTCATTTTTTTTTGGTGCTCTTTCCACTAAGGTCTCTTAATTAATAGTCCTATTGTATACCTGAATTAGAGCATTACTATAGCTTCAAACTTAAGCAGTGGTTTCAACTTGCAAAGTCTGCTAAGACATGGTGGTACAACTCCACTAGTCATATATTCAAGAAGTTATTAAGCAGATAACAAGCATATGTTTTACCAACCTGGAAATCAGTTCAGTCTCAGCACCACAGAAAGTGTAATAATAATCTCTCAGCACCATAGAAAGCCTCACCATGATTGCTTGATCTGAATGTATGACAAACTGGAAAGTGAATTATCTTGATTGATTAAGTTTCTTTACCCACCTGTAGATTCTGATCCCCACAGGAGCATATTCACACCAACACTGCCAAATATTCATTAGTTTCAATGTTTTGTTATTAGTTCTCACCATTTCCAACTAAAGTGCAGCTGTCTACATGACCTGACATGTTCCCCTAAAACAGCATTTCAACAGCCATTACAGAAGATTGTGTATCCCCTGGAGTTCCCATTTAATGTCTTCAAACCACAGGTTAAGCTGTTCAAGTTTTCTAGTTTAAGATTTATCTTACTTAGTTACAAAACTCCCAGATGCCCTCCAGCCAGTTTATAAATGACAGAATATCCTTGTTTCCTTCCAGTCAAATCAAGCCAGGAAGGGTATAGAATAGCACAGCCAAAGCACACGAAACGTGACTAATGACCAACAATAAGAGACACAGTACAGGAGATATTAATTATTTTATATCCATGAGAAGTTCTCACTAGGTTCATTAAACTTGTTTCCATAAGTTATGGTGGTTGTGTACAAAGGTTATGAGTGTGTGTAAGAGAGAAAGCAAACCAAACTGAGCTAAAGAACCAGGAAGGGGTTTGGCTTTTGCAGCATGGCAAGCAACTTCACCACCCTTTCAAAAGACAGAGAGCGCAGGGGAAAAGTGCTGAGTATTAATACGAACTCGTGCTGTGTGACAGTGCTTTGACTTCCAGAATCTCAAAGTGCCTCAGCAAAGTAAGCATAATTATTTCCATTCCTAGCAGAGTACCTTGGGACAAAGATGATGTTTTCTCTCCAGCGAAGAGTAACACCCTGGTACACAAGCCTGCCTCTCTTGACAAGCTGTTGTGCCATCAACCTAAAATTCCCAAACCAAAAGGTTTTGTCTTCCAGTCACCTGCCTGACCTGCTCTTCTGCCAACAAGCCTGATTTCCCAAACAGGCATTTTGAAAAACTCGTCTGAGGTGCGTTTGCGCCAGCGTTAAGATCCTGTCCCTCTAGTGGCTTCACCATGTATAAAGATGGGTGCATGTATCTGAGCTAATGGAAACCTTCAACCAGTCCGCAGGGCTGCTTGTAAGAGTTCCAATCCCTGATGTCAAAAGGTAGCAGGGAAGCTGTTAAAACAAAGGCCAGGACAGATTTTTTTTTTGTAACCCCTAGAAACTGAAGAAGAAAACCCAGTCCTGGATGTGAAGAATGGAATGTGAACGAGCAAACTATGTCAGGCAGAACAGCAGAGTGGTAAGGAGATGTCTTCCACAATGTTGCTTTGAACATGCTATGGGGAATTAAACACTTATAGTATGTTCAGTTACATTCTTTCAGAACTGCAGCCTAGACAAATGGTGAAGGAGATGAGAGCCTCACTGTGTGAGTGCCACTTCGAAGTTTTCCAACTTAAAAATAGCTAAGTCTGCATGTTTAACAAATTCCAAGAGTTACAATACAATAAAATTCCATTTTTTACTAAAAATAAGGACTCTTTCACCTCCTGCCACTTCATCAATCTGCTCTCTGTTATGCCAGGCTGGCTATTCCAGTAGGTCCCTAACTCCTGTGGAGAGCTGCAGAGAAGTGCATCTGACAGATAACCAGGCTGTAGCTCTGGCAAAGATCAGTAAGAACAGGAGCTCATAATAGATAACAGTTGTGATGGCTCAGACTGAGAAGATTACAAATAACTATGAGGACTCAGTGGATATATGAAATATGTAACACACGTATCTATAAATAAAGAAATTTATAATACATACATATTATATATATGAAGTTTATGTATACACAGACAAATAAGTATGTGTGTTTATAATCCTGGATTGCTTGGAAAATTGGAACTGCTTATGCAAATATGCTTTATTATGATCATTTAGTATGTGGTCATAGTCGTAAAACAAAACAGTCAAACGACACTTTCATAGTGGTGTAAGTATATGGACTGGAGGTGGTGGTGATCAGGTGAAATAAACACTGGTCTTAGACTTGGTCAAGTTAAACAAATAAAGAAATGCCTTGATTCCCCCAATCTTCATCTGCAAAGTGTGGATTATTGATAATTTTCTGGGTTGAGTTTTTGTTGTTGTTTCTTTTTAGTTTGTTTGTTTACTAGACAGCCTGATTATTGTATGGACAGACAGTTTATTTTGCCTTCTTCAGCATTTTTCCCAGTGATGATCTGGCTACTTTTGGTACTGAGGCCCAGCTCATTCCTACATCAGCATGGTGAGTTAACAACTAGATTAAGCTTGTTAAAGGCAAAATTTGGGTTCTTACAGACAGCCTTTTACAAACTGCATACTGAATATCATTGACTGTATTTGACATGATAATTTCTGCTCACTTTCTTTTAAAGGAAATGGTAAGCTCTCTAATACTACTCTCATTTTTATTTTTTTGTGGTGCTGATTGCCTGATGACGTTGAACAGCAATAGCCAGTGCTGGTGCAGAAAGGTGTCAGAAGATGAGTAAAAGTGAAGGTGCCTGGAAGGAATGTTATGCAATGAATTGAAAGTAGCAGTGGGTGACTTTTTTGTGATTATGCTTCAGGACACATTGTTTTCTGGAGTACTGTTTACAGCTGCATTTAAGATAGTGGTGTCCCTCACAAGTCCATACTGGGACCAGTGCTTTTTAATGTTTTCATTGATGATATAGACAGCAAGATCAAGTGCACCCTCAGCAAGTTTGCAGACCACACCAAGCCAAGTGGAACAGTCACCACACCAGAGGGACCTGGACAAGCTGGAGAAGTGGGCCTGGGTGAAAGCCCTGAGGTTCAACAAGACCAAGTGCAAGGTCCTACACCTGCGTCGGGGTAATCTGCAATTTTAATACTGGATGGGGGATGATGTGATAGAGAGCAGCCCTGTGGAGAAGGACTTGGGGTGCTGATTGATGAGAAGCTTGACATGAGCTGGCAATGTGCCCTCACAGCCCAGAAGACCAATCGGGTCTTCAGCTGCATCAAAAGAAATGTGGCCAGCAGGATGAGGGAGGGGATTCTCCCTCTCTACTCCTTTCTCACGAATCATTACCTGACGTACTGTGTCCAGTTCTGGAATCCCCAACATAACAAGAATATGGAACTGTTGGAATGGGTCTAGAGAAGGGGCACAAAGATGATCAGAGGGCTGGAACACCTCTGCTATGAGGACAGGCTGAGAGTTGAGGTTGTTCAGCCTGGAGAAGAGAAGGCTCTGGGGAAACCTTATAGCAGCCTTCCAGTCCTGAAGGGGCTACAAGAAAGCTGGGGCAGGACTCTTTACAAGGGCTGGAACACCTCTACTATGAGGACAGGCTGAGAGAGCTGGGCTTGTTCAGCCTGGAGAAGGCTTTGGGGAGCCCTCCCCCCCTGAAGGGGGCCTGCAGAAAAGCTGGAGGTGGACATTTTACCAGGGCATGTAGTAATGACACGAGGGGGAATGGCTTTAAATTGGAAGGGAGAAGTTTTAGATTAGTTATTCGGAAGAAATTCTTCACAATGGGGGTGGTGAGACACGGGAACAGGTTTCTCAGGGAAGATGTGGATGCCTCTTCTCTGGAAGTGTTCAAGCTAGGTTGGATGGGGTCTTGAGCAGCCTGGTCTAGTGGTAGGTGTCCCTGCCCATGGCACAAGGGTTGGAATTAGATGATCTTCTGTCAGGAAGCTCTTGTTTTTTCTGTCTTTCTATGTCCCTTCACTGAGTAGGCAAGGGCTAGGCAAGTGACTAGGAGGGGCACAGCCAGACCAACTGGCCTGAATTGACCAAATAGGTATTTCATGCCATATAATGTCATGCTTATCAATAAAACTGAGGTGGGGATTTTTTCCAAAATAGCAATTGCTGGGAAACTGGCTGGGCATTGGTGTGCTGCTAGGAAGTGGTGAGTGATTGCCTTAGCGTTGATAGGCATTGATTTGGGGTTTTTTCTTCACTTTTTAAATTGTGTATATTTCAGACTATCATGACTTTTTCCTCCTTTTGTCTTCCCAATTCTATCCCCTATTCAGTGGAGGGAACTGAGCAACCAACTGGATAAGGCCTTGGCTGCTGAAGTCAACCCACCATAGGCTCCCACATGAGTTGATATGAGATGATAGGAGGGCCCTATTTTGGCATATCTATGTTGACTGTCTGTCTCTCTGGAAGGAGAAGAATCAAGTAATCCAGAACTGCTAAGACCATCATCACAACTTGTGTTAAGTTTGGACTCCAGCTCCAGATTAGGTAGACTATGGAGCAGTCAAGTAAACCAGGGAGTCCTTGTCCTTGTCATTTCCCACCTCTAAACAAGGTAACCTTAACCAGTAACATACAGAGAGCTTATAAATATCAACTATGTTCCTACAGCCCACTTGGAACAAGTAAATAATAGCTGTGGTTAATCTTGACTGTGTTAGAAATGTGGTAACTTCTCTTCAAGCTATATAGTGAACTGGCACAGATACACCATCTTTTAAAATTTTATTTTCTAGTAGTAAAACCTAAGCCAGTTAAATTCAAGGACAGCCCTCACCCAAATGGAGGCTGGTGGCGACACACTCTTTTCTCCCCAGCCAAGCCCACTTTGGGCACTCAGTGACAGTAAACAAGTGGAGAGTAGATTATTTTCAGTACTGCCTCGTGACAGGAGAAGGGACAATGGGCACAAACCTCAATACAGGAAATTCAATCTGTACATCAGGACACTTTTTTCTTACTGTGAGGGTGACCAAGCACTGACACAGGGAGTTTGTGGAATCTGCCTCCCTGGAGACACTCAAAAGCTGTCTGGACGTATTCCTGGGAAACTTGTTATGAGTGGCCCTTCTTAAACAAGGGAATTGGACAAGTTGACCTCCAGAGCTCCCTGTCAGCCTCAGCCATTCTGTGAACCTCTGATCTTCAAGAGCAATCAGTTCCCGAAGAGGTTTATGAATACCCCAATTATGTCTATAGCTTCTAATTCTTCACACCCTACCTGGGGTGCATTTAGGGTGATGGCAGCTGATGATCTAGGAAGTGAAATCATCCATGATCCACCTTGCTGGGCTTGGTTTTGCCGACAACTTAATAACCATAACAGGATTGATCACAGCCTGCCTTTTCCTTTATTCACGGGTCTTCTTCTCCCTTCAACCCTGCTGTAGGTCTTCTGTCTGCAGGAAAAGAGTGATACAAGCAGAGTGGCTGCCTATCAATACTTGCTAGCAAGTCCATTTGACATCATGTAAGCACAAGGTGCTTGAAAATGAAATGACACAAGGAAGGAGTGCTGTACCTCAGTATAGGCTCCCAGGCTCTACCCTCCCTGCTCTGAAACAGTCCAGTTGTAAAAAAAGTGTTGTTTGGGATGGCTCTTTCAAGACACTTGATAAACAGCACAGTTTAAAACAGGTATTGCTCTTACTCCAACTTTTATTATGTTTACAAAATACTAAGTCACAAGTGCTTGTTAATCACTTTCAATATAATGAACTTTTCTAACTTTACACTCATGTTGATATACAAAATAAAAAAAATTGTTGAAACAGAAGGTCAGCTGAAAAATCATTGTCTTTTTCAAGCCTTCTGTATTTGAGTTACCTGTTATTATTTTTACAGTAGGAATAATAAGGGTTATGTTTCACTGAAGGCTGCAGTGTATTATCCATCTTTTTATTTTATACCCCAGGAGAGGTTATTTCATGTTTTAGAAGAAGAGAACCGTATTTTCAAGCCCAAATATTCTGCATATGCAAGTATGCTCTAAATTAAGTAAAACAGAGGCAGAACATCCTGATATCTGAGAGAGAAAACTCTGTGAACTAGGGAGGCATCTTGTTGATCCTGTCTTGGAGTGAATCTTCAGACCCATAAATATAGAAGCAAATCAGATATGCATATTTGTGATTTTCTTTGAAGCTTATATTTGTGAAGTATGTGCTGCCTTAATTTACATTGTCACTTCTGCGCTGTCCCAGATTTCCCTGAGGTTTCTGCTCCTGAAACAGGGCCAGGACACTTAAAAAACCATGTATGGGTGCAACATTTGATGAACACTGGCAGGGCCAAATTCCTCATTTTTGCCTTGCATGGGGTGCTCATCCTGTTGCAGTTGGAAATACAGAGGGAGAGAAGTCATGCCGTGGCTGTGGGTGCCACAGGACAGAGGAGGCGCTGCAGTCCTATGGCAGTTTTGTGCCTTGGAATTTTGTATGTTACCACTCTTATTCCCCAGAAGTTTTACTCAGCATTTTACTGCAGACAAAGGGCAAGTAATGTGATTTTTTTTTTTTTTCCTTCTCATGCAGAGATCCACAGTCACACAGGCAGTGAGTCGAGTAATTAATCCAGGTGTTTTCCTACCCAGACTGGGCTTCTTGCACCACAAAATGACCAAGACGTAGAAGTGACAGGGTAATTCTGGCTGGAGGAGATCACAGGAGGTCATTTGATTTAACGTCCTGCCTAAAGCAGGGCTATATTTCTTTAAAGCATTCAGGATACCAAAGCCAGTGTTGAAAGACATGCTCCATAGAGGATGGAGGCAGTGATTATACTGATCAATCCTATGTTAGAAACAAATGAAGACGACAATGCTTTCCAGCTTACAGGTAAGAGCTTCCCACATATTCCCTTGGCATCACCTGCAGCTGCCAAGAAGGATCAGTCATGAAGATCTTGGCTTGGCTCAACATCCCCATGCACTGCAGTGGGTGAATTGCCTTGTGACCTGGCTGTACTTCCCTCTCTTTTCTCCCCCATCTGAAGGACTGTGACATGTGACATGCTCTTTCCCAGCATAGTTTCATAGATCTGAATGTTAATTTAAATAAGCTTAAAGCTTGGTGTAGAAAGCTAGTTTCAGAGTTACTCAGAAAACCTCCTTTTTTTGGAAGAATCTCTTTTGTCCAATGAAAGTTAAATGGCATTATGCTAAGAAACCTCGCACACTTGTCTGTGATTTTTAAGTACTCAGTGAGGGCAAAGTAATTAGTGAGAACAGTCAGGTATATTATAACATAATATGTGAATTTCAGGTATACCTATTCTATTTCTCTCCTTGGGGGCTTTCTTAGAAGGCTGAAAAAAGTGCTTTGCCATTGATGAAGATCCCCGAATCAAAAGATTTATGTTAATATCTGAAATTTCAAGTGATTGTTCAGAATTCTTTGGCCTGTTTCTTTTTTCCTTATTTATAAGTTTATTTACACTTGTGATTCACCCAAGAAAGGTGTGCCACACATAGTATTTACATTTCAACGGTCAATCTTGCAACAAAAGAATTTTTCATGAGTTAGTAAGAATTTCCTACCTTCAAGTGGTCTAGTAATAAGAATTACAGGGACGTGGAAAACTGAAAAGGAGGGAGTTAAAGCTCCAGTATCTGTGAAAGCTCATATTCTCAAAAGGATCTTAATCAAACAAATCATGAGGGTGTTAATCTTTGGAGAGGAGGATGATGGTAGCCGTGAAAATTTGTCAGTCGAGTGTTTGGCAGGACATAGCAAGCACATCCAGCTGATTTAAGTAGCCAGAAAGAGGCACTGCACCATCGCGCAGTTGTTTTCCTTCCCTTCCAAAGATCCCAGTTTCCCCAGCCTGACTTGGATAGGGAAAAGGAGAAATCCCAGAAATATTTTTAAAGCCAAATCTCAAGCATGATGAGACAGGTTTGGTTTCTTTAAAATGAGTGGGCGGAGACGGGGGAAAAGGATTCAAACAGTTTTGAAGTAATAGCAGCCTCAGCTGCCGCAATGGGATGCAGAGATATGTGATATACTGTGATTATTGGAGTTTAGAGGCTTCCTTTCAAACCACAACATTTTTCACTCTTTTCGGAAACAGTATTACATTACAGGTGTTAAAACTTTTCTTCAGAATCAGACTGGCCAGGGAACCATAAATCTAAATCATAGCTGCCCTCAGGAAACTTGCCAGCCTGTAAATGCAATGAAACGAGTGAGATGAAAGTGTCTGAGTGACAAAATGAATTTTAGGTATTCCACTGAAGTCTATTTAGTTTTTACAGTCTGGCCTAGCATCTACAAGCAACAGCTGGGGAGGATGTACTAATTCCCAGTGACTAATGCTGGGAAGATTACCTTGAGCTTGAAATTTTTTCATAGGGGTCCAAGAGGGAGGAGAAAGATTATTCCCTCAGTATTTCTCATATATTTTCCATGTTGCAAATGCACAGTATGCTACCTTAAACAGCAAACTTTCTCACTTCTGAAATATTAGTTGATCAAGCTGACAACGTTTGCAGTGAGGAATTTTTGTTGAAAAGTATCTGAACGTTCAGGCTAACCACAAGAGTATCTCTTCAGGACATTGTTTGTTTTTCAGCATATTTCCTTTCTTGGCATATTTGTCTGCTTTCAGAGGGCTTCTCTGTTTTTAAAGGAGTCTCTCTTCACAGAGGCTTTTGCTCACAGCTCAAGCCTAGGATGGGCGAGTGAACACAAGCCAAAAATGTGGAAACAATTCAAGGTGGTTTTTTCATGTTCCTTCACCTGAACCTGAGCAAAGGATCCTTTTAAGGTACAAAAACATTCTAAGATACAAAATACTGCCTTTTATTGACCTCTGTTCCATCATTTTTAATTCTCACACATTGTTGCGTGTCTTCTGGACACAATGAATGAAGCCAAAACACTGCAAGAATATTTCTCATCCAGACTATAACAGACTGTAAGTGTCATGATAGCTCATCCTCACAAGATTTCCAGAGCCCTTGTACAGATTTCAGAGAGTGGAAGTCCAAGAAACACCCCTATGCCAAATGTTCCTGGCAGCATAGTGACCTCAAGAGTCACCTGGATTCATCTAACATCGTTCAGAAAATATTCATATGTCTGATAACTCTTTTTCCTACTGCTTTGGGTAGTACATAAGACCCTACTGGATACTTTCCAGGGACTATTTCTTTCTAGCTCCCTTATAATGTTCCCTGTGAAGATGGCAAAGGGGTTTTGTCAATAAGGAGACACTGGTCAACTGCAGGAGAGGACAACGACTTCACCACTGTGATTCCTTATTGCCAGCTACCTTTCACTTATTGCCAACCCATTAAACTTCCCACAGATTTTTATAGAGCTGCCATCAGTTAAAATGAACTTTCATTGTCCAGCAGACGCAAGACTAACAAGTTGTCCATCAGCCTGTTCTCTCTTCCTCAACTGGAAGGAATAAGCTGTTTCTTCGTTTAGCTCTATCAGGCTCATTTCGCCAGAAAGATGCTCAAGAAGTGTCAAGATGCACCACAGAAGTGAATGCAATGAAGAAACTCAGAATGGTCAGTGATTGCTTTGAAAACAGACTTCCCAAGTATAGAGACAAATTTTGATTCCTTGATGTGTATTTGGTGATGGTAAAACAGACAAATGAGCAGATTATTTTGCTGCCTCCAAGGAATATGCCCTAGATAGAAGACTGTGGCTGAACTAGATGTAAAGATGAGCTGATCATATAATGATGGTTCAGACTGCCTGGACCTCAGCTGCTAGAAGGCAACGCAGTGCAGCACTGTTTCAGTCACCATTCTCAGGCTCTCCTTTTCTTTTTTGACAAAAATCCACCCCTCTCTCTCATTGCTAATATTCTTGTTCTCAGGTGTGGAAATATTTTTACTGTGCAGCAAGTCTAACTTGGTGTCCAATATCCGTTGACATTGAGGTCTTAGCCTCGGGGCAACAATGAGTTTTGATTTAAGAATGTTAACTAAACATATATTGATGTATCTTTCTAAAAGTCATAAGTTCTCCAAAGTCTGTAAGACAATTAAATACCTAAAATTTTATGTCTATGCATACAGACATATAAACATACATAATTTAGGAATATCTGTTGTATTCATAGATGGATGATGGTAGTTTTAAGTGCATATATAAAAAAATACATACAGGTATATTATATGTGGTAGTAATAACAATATGTATAACATACTACATAAATAAAGAAGCAGCAAAGTGTCCTGCTTAGAAGTGTATTACAGAGCAGCAAGAGCAACTCTACCCACCTATTACCTATGCAACATCGTGAGAGGTGAATCTGATTACTTCAAATAAAATTGTGTTTTGTGTTCGCATTATAAATGGTTATGATCAAGCTGTTAAAACTTCTCAGAAATGGTCTTTCAAGATGTCTGAAGCATAAAATGGTTTTCTAATACTCTGTCTATTTTAAGAATATTTCTGATGTTAATTAATCTAAAATGGCCTTTGAACACTTTAAAGAAGGTCTTAAAACAGTTTTCTATCTGCATATGTAGACAAATTATAGATTAAAACTTTAGGATTCTGAATGATATTTTGTGAGTTTCTAACTTCTTTTTCATGTCACTTCAAAATACACTGAAAATCACATGACAAAGTCACTTCTGTGACTAGATCCACATCTTATGCCCTGCGATAGTGACTGAGGTTGCAGCTTTCATGAGTTAGACTCAGATCGTCAGCTATATTTCAGCACCTGTCTACCTCCTACATGACTCTGAGAGGTACTACATGTATAACTTCACAGCTTGAGCCTGTTTCCTTCCAAGCACCACAGTTGAGGCAACACACACTGTATTTCCCAGATCAAATAGCATCTTGGTTACAGTAATGAAGACCAAGAATCGAGATTATGTAGAGACAGGGATAAACTAACTCAATCTCCTGCTGGTTTTGAAACTTTTAGGCTTCTTATGGCATTTTATATTTTCATAACAGCCTGTAAGACAAGTTCTCTAGGTTTACCTTCAGATAAAACCAATAAAAGAAAGCTAATGACATGATCAGTTGGTATCTTTGACGAATATCAATATTTACAGAGAAAGGAGATGGGGAACTTACCCACAGTTTAAGTCAAACACTTGCTTTCTGCTACAATGATTCTTAAATTCTTCGTAGATTTAAACCAGAATGATGAATTCACTCCTGCAAAGACCAAGCCCATTATTTATGTCGGTTTCCTGTGAAAAATACATTGAATATAAAGAAAGCAACAATATTTTTTTAAATCAGCTCACTACATGGTTCTAGCAAACAGTCTGTAAACTTGCTTTCTCTTTTAATTTGGTACTGTGTGTCACTTGGGTCTCTCTTACAGATAAAAGGTTTCTTTTCCTGTTCTCTGTTGCATGTCTTTGATTTCTAGATAACTGAAACAAGAGAACTGGAGTGTACTTGGGAATGATACTTTCCAGGCTGTTCTTGGCTTGAATCCCTGATGCAAGGCTTGCTGTTCTGATATTTTTTAAAACGTGTAACAAGCTGTTGGTCTGATAAACAACAAGCTGAAGGCGGTCTGAAAAGATTTTTATTTTTTTTTTAAAAAAAAGTCTACTCCAAGTGCTTCCCTGGTACTGAAAGGATAAATTTCTGGTTTCATTCAGAAGTACTTCACTACTTTTGTATTCCCCCAAAACTAGAGGTAAGACAGTCAGAGTGACTTCAGATGAGCTCCACGGTAAAGAAACTTGCTGCCCTCTCCAGTACTTTGAAGAAAGTGTATCCTTGAAATGTGCAACTTACATGTTCATATGTAACTATCTACAAGGCTGTTCTGATGCAACTCGATTTAGGAGGATAAGGTTAACCTCTGAGCTCCACCAGAGAGTTTCAGTTTGTTTCCTTGGGCGACTAACTCACAGGTCTTGAAGATTTCTTTCCCAGTCAATTTAGAGCGGAAAAAAAATCCTAACTCTGACTTCCAGTGTTTTCTAAGAAATAACTCAGCACCTTGCTTACTTGTCTGGTAGCCACATTATAACATGCTGAAAGTACCACTCAAGCCTGGAACCAGGTTCAAGAGTTGATCTGAATTCTATTCCAGCAGATAATAGTCCATACTTGTGCAACAAACTGCAAAGTAAAGTACATCAAAGAAACTTTGTCTGAAGCATTAAAATCAGAAGCATAGGAAGTTTACTTCCTATGGATCATGTGGAAGTATCAATAAAGGATTTTTTAGCCATATCAATTCTTCCAGTGTGTATGACACCAAAGAAAAGGGAAGTGAATATACAAGCCAGCAGCAAAATAGTCAAACCTTATGAGGCCTCATAAAATGCCAAATTCAAGTGCAGGGTGCAGGTCTGGGGCTTTTATTTTTCTGTTCAAACTACTCCACTCTTTTCTGACAAAGATGACGTGAATGGATGAATTTCACACAAGCAAGTTGAAAATGGGGATTCAGAAAAAAAAGTGTGTTTGTGAATGTAAAAGCGTGTATTTTCTTATGCAAATTGTTCTTAATAAACCAATTATCTTTTGAAATACTAGATCTTTTTCACCTGGAAAATAATTTAAAAAAGTTTATGCTCAACATCTCCTATTATGTTTCTTGCTTTTGTAGTGACTAGTAACACTAACAAGGTTTTGCAGAAACAATTCAACTTGCATACCAACAAAATGACATAAGAGGAATGTTTTCCTGCCAAAAGACTCCACAACTGTCTGCAGATAAATATATTATTTAATTTAGCCCACAGGTATTGCAACTTTGCTGAACATTTTGTCCAAAGCATTCCTCACTGTCTGTTGATTCTGGACATGCATTCTGAGGCACATAATAAGAATAACTTACGCTGCCAAGAGGCATAATGCAGGAGCAGGGAACAAAAGGTAGAAGAGTACAATCCCCTCGGGTAGGTGTAGAGGTGGATGACCTTCCCTAGTCTACCCGGGATGTTCTCCCCCGGAGCCACAAGATGGCAATGCACACTACGCTACTTTCTGTTCCTCGTAACAGCCGCAGCTGAGACTACCAGATGAAGTTTATTTTATTTTTTTTCTACAAATATTTCCTACTTTATTAGTTGCACGTATACATGCCGTACAATTGGCTGTCACAATGTCATATCTGCTGATATAATCTAGGACAGGAAATAGGGGCTCAGTCTATTTTTTTCCTTGAGTGCAGTATGGTACAGGACATTGTTTCAAGGAGAACATGTAGAACATTTTTCTTTAATCAGTTTTAAAGCATTGTAATGAAATTACGTCAGTAGGCACAAGTCCTTTGGCAGTAGGTTTGCTTCTTCTACCCCTGCAGTTGTCCAAGAAAGAAGTCCGTGGACTCCTACTGCAGGTTACAGATCATCAGCTGAAATTCACTGAGACAGAAAAAGACGAAGGGACTTAGTGCAAACAGCTATACACTTCTACACAGAAATTATGCTGTCAACTTCGCATTCCATTAGCAAAGGAGAGTGAGACCTTAATTCTTCTTTCATCTCTATAGGCGTAAAACACGCCTAGTTCTGCCAGTGTCACTGTGATTGTGTTAGTGCAAACTCAGTGTTAGATCAAACCTGAACTCCAGTTAGTCTGTCTTGCAAGACATTCATGAAAGGATTTTTAAGATATTGATAAGCTCAGGTAAACAATAAGCAGCCTCATTTTTTAAGTGCAGTCATTACTGATGCCAAGAATAAAAAGGGGCTTGAATTTGCTGCTTTGCAATGACTTCCCTGTTATGTAAAGCCATTGTTTAAACTCTAGCACTGTCACATAGAGAAAAATACTTGAAAGGCCACACCTTTTGATGGGGCATTTGAGTTTTCACCTCTGTCAGAGATAGATGTGGTCTCAGTCCCCCCTTGCAGCTGTTAAGAATGCTGTTAAAATCAATGTAATTGAGTTTAACCTTACAGCAGGAAAATTAATTCCCCAAATATGACACATATGTACTAATTTCTGCCAGGATTTGAAGGTTTTGTCTTCATTAATTACCCCATCAAACAATTTAGCCTCCAGATGATTCATAGCCTTCTTAGTACAATAGTCCTTGTTCTGGAAAACAGCATTACTCTTTACACATATCTTTCTACACACTGTAATGATTCCTGTCCATCTTTACGGGGAAGCTGCTAATAAAGTAATCTCAAACTCCATTAATGCCCTTCCATACATATCTCTTTTACATCCAGAAAGAGTTCAGTTCAGATTAGACTTGCTTCTTCAAAGCCAAATGGCGAATTTTTAAACAGCACCACAGTGATTACACTGCTTCTTGGTCCACGCCTCCTGGGCTTCCAGCTGCAAGATTTTATCCACATTGCATAACTGTTTCTAGCACCAGGTTTTAACATATAGTGGAGATATGCCCACTGTTACTGTGGGTTATCTTATTTTCCAAGTGCCTCAGAAGTTTTCAAGTACGTTTCTAGGAGAACACCTTGTCTCAGCTTGTAGATTGGTTGCTTATTCTCATTTTTGTGGAGATTAAAGAGAAGAGATGCATGTGAAAACTCACACTCTAGCCCAGAACACACCTTCTGGCAGATGCTGCTAGTCTGAGAAGGGGGACACTGTTAAATTAACTCATGTAGTCCAGAGAGGTGATGTAACTACACAATTGGAAAACTACTGCTAAAGTATATACTATCTGTGTAAACACATCTTAGGCCAATTCAATTTTTGCTGACTCCTCTGTAGCTGCAAAGATTATACAGCATATAAGGGGCCACTACTGACTTAGAAAAAAGCAAAGGAAATAACATTTATTTTCTAAACATTGTCCACTGTACAGTTATCTGTCAAAACACCTGGTGTTTTGGGAAGTGTATGTTATTTAAAAAAAAAGTACAGCACTGACTTATTGGCAGAGTTTACCTGTAGAAAAACAATTCTTACTTGGGAGGAATTCAAACTAACTAGTTGAATTTTCAGTTTTTGATGGTGTTGACCACAGCTTATTAATTTCATTCCCCTCATTACCTTGTTTACATTACTATGGCAACTAGTGCATGCCAACTAGTTAAGAACATCCTGATGAATATTTAACTGAAATGAGTTTCATTCCCTTGATGTTCATTTTTCATTGTCCGTTTTTGTCTTCTGCTGTTGTCTGCCCAGTTTGCACAGCTGTGATGGACAAGCCAGGGCACTGGAAGTTCATGTAGCACAACAATGAAGCCACTCCTTATAGGATAGTGTGGCACTGGGATGAAGAAGTAGCCTTGCATATCCAAGCTGCCAGAACAAGTCTTACAAATTCCTCAAGAGGTCTTTCTTCTCCACTGACACCAGTGGCTTGCTCTGTGCACAAAAAGATAGTGTTGGTGTTGTTCCTCTGGCAGAAACCACAGCCAACATCCCTTCAGCAAATATTGTCCTTGGCAATCCACAGCCTGGATATCAGATTAAAGGATACAGTAACTGCTATACAGGACAGAGTGATGATACCTTACTCTGTGATCACAGGGGTTTATTTACAAAATTAATCTGTTTCCTGGAAGCTGCTTAAAATGTTATGCCATATCCTGCAAAAGATGATTCTGCTCTTGATACAGGTCTTTAAAGCCCAATGGGTGAACAGAAGAGAATAAACTGCCTGTTGTGGGCCAGCCAAAATGTCTGCTTAATGCTGTAGTCTGTCTCTGGCAGTGTCCAACAACAGATGCTCATATAATAAAGTAAGAGCAAGGCAGGAATATCATATGACCATATTTTTCCATTCCATACTCAGTAGACCCCTGCACCATCCTGATTCCAGGCTGTGTCTTTTTATTCCAACCTTCCCTTAGTGTTGTCTCCCGTTAATTTTTCCATCACCTCTTGGAGTCACATATGCTCTTAATTTCCACACGTCTTACACCCAGCAGATCTATTTCCAGAGGGTGTTTTGTGCTTTTTTAAACTTCTGCTCTTTATGTTTAAAAGGATACAGGTCAGGTGATAAGGAGGCACACACATGCACTTTGGTGAAAAGTAAAAGCAGGACTCATAGCCGTGCTCTGTAGGATGCACAATCAGTTTGCCACCAGGCTGTAGAGGAGAAATAAAAGGCCGTTACTCTTTCTACACAGTGTGTGGGCCAACAAATATGCAGGCTTCTTAACCATAGTCTCAGTGTGCATCATCTCCCCACAGCCACCCAGCTCTCACCCTGCACAGAGGAATTGTCAAGCGTTCGCAAACTCTGCACGAGAGTACTCTGTATGGCACATTTCCCACAGTGCTGAGATATAATGTCTCAGCTGTGCCCAGAGTTTCTGCAGCAGTAAGGACTAGGCTTGGCTTTAACAGAGGTTTATGTACTGTACATATAGTACATTTTTTTTGTGAGAAGAAATAATTTCAGAGTTTTGCTTTGATGGCAGATTGTGGTTATTCGTGCATTTTGTAGAGTGTGTTTTCATGGCATTTCCGTTTTAAACAATTCCCTTTGCAATTGAGTCCAAGAGCATGGAATAGAATTAACACCAATATTAGCTGCACAGTTGCTTTCATTAGGGCTTCTTTTTTGGGTGCTAATGTTACCTGACCTGTAAGCAGCTGTTACCAGTAAATGTAAATCAAAACCAAGAACTATTTTATCCTACATGAAAAAAATATTTTTCTGCTTTCTGTACACAAAATATTTTTTCTATCCTCTAAATAGTTCAGTTGTATTATTATTACAGTGGTAAGGTCTAACTTCTCGCTTTCCTTTTCTTTACTTTTCTTTCTTAATGGTTCTGCTTTACTAGCCAGATACTTTTATTACTGCAGCTAAGTGTTTTGGGGTATTGATGACAATGACATAGTGAAGAGGCTAAGCTGTGTTGAAATAGATGAGATCTGTTACACTTATTCTGATTTATCTGATTCCTCTGCCAGTTTGTCAGCCTGAAATCTTTGGCACAGTTTCACACCGTGTCTCTGGCAGAGCTGGTTGATTTTTCTAGATTTTTTTCTTTCACCGTTGTTGAAAATTCTTGCTCTGTTTTTGTTACAGACAATATTGTCCAAACTTGAAGTACCACAAAGGAAGAACTGTGTCTTAAGTCCAACAGTTCTTTCCTTTTTTTTTTTTTTCCGTCTATAGCTATAGAAAAGGAAACAAAGCAAAGCAACTTGAGGAGGGAAAGTAGTTTGTAGCAGTTTCTTGACCAGTACAGACACATTCTTTTTACCTGTTCCCACACAGAGACACCTTGGAGATACTTTGGAACACAAGCATCTGGATGCAGCAGTAATTTATGGGTTATGCCCTCTACTGAAATCACTGCTATGATTGCAGTCACACCTATGTACCGATATGTCCTGGAGCTTTTTATGCAAGCCAGTCCTAGCCAACCAGCCTGGAGCAATGCATGCAAGCAAGCTACCCAGTGGGGTCAGTGATCTTGCTAAGGACTGTTCCCAGTTGTGCACTGTTGTGTGTGTGTGGGTACCATCCAGGTTGAAAAAATTCCTGCTTCTTGAGGTGAAAAGGAGATTTGTCCATATAATCAATGATAGTTTAATCCGTTAACTTATGTTTTCTCTCCTTTTCTCACCCTGACCAAGGAAGCACCTTTTTTGCACACTCTGAGTTTAACATGTGGTGATGAATTCCATTGCAAAGTAACCTCAGCAGGAGAGAAAATAGGATGGCTTTTTAGACCATGGTGTTCTGGGAGTAGGGAATTAAAGGAAGCTGAGTGCAGAAATATTTGGTGTGTGAGCCATTCCTAAGACTAGTCATTTTTTCCACTGGCACCACATGCTTCTGGGAGCCATCTGTCCAGTGTGGAAGCTCTGACTTTTCTCCACTTGGCAGTAACTGCAATATTAAAGCTAATAGAAGGGAACATTCTTCTTGTGCTTTTGTAACTCAACATAAAGAAAACCTGCATAGATCCTGATGTACATTTATTTGTTACTGTTGTTTCTTCTGTTTGATAACTTTTCAACTTGGTGATGAAAAAGGATACATTCAATACAATCTGCTAGTGAAATTAAAGAATAATCCAAATTAACAGTGTTCAGAGGTAACACGGTCTGCACCAAAAGTAATATCTTTTTTCAATTAAGACTTTTTGAGAGCAAGTCAAACAGAAGCTAATAATAAGATACTTTCCTTAAGAGAAGAAACAATAAATGATAACAAATTTGTTATTGATACAACTCTGTAGTTGTATTACCCTGAAAAATACCTTATGACATACTGTGCTAATAAATGACTCAGCAACACTCTGTTTCCATGCAGGAGAAATATTCTCTTACCAAATGTATTGGATCTGATAAAATTATTTCTAGATTTTTCCTAGAAAAGTACTTACTGTGTGAGAAAGTCTCACCATACAATGGTTTTGATGTTAAGGGGAAAAAGATCACCTGTATCTCTTGGCATGCTCAGACAAGGTATGAGAGGGAAAGGATGAGAAGCATCCTTTAGCAAAAAGCAAAACTAAACAATCCTTCTTCACTGAAGAGTTTTTGGTCTTTGACAACTACTTGGTACGCCATACAAAGCTACTTAATAGAAAATCAATATTTTTATTATAAAAACTGTTCGAGTCAGTTTTGAAAAAAAGTGTGCATTGACCAAAGGTAATAAAGATCAGAAGCATCACATCAAATTCAGATTGATTCCTTTTGGTCTAAAAAAGTTTGAAGTGGTACTCTGTTCTGAACCTGTTCCTCTGAGCTGATACTGTATATTTCAAGTGTTTTCAGGTGTATGACTGCTATAAGCACAATGAAAGTTTTGGGAGTAATTTTCTGTTGTTTTTATTTTAGTGCTGAGGTTTTTTCTCCTCTCCACTTTTGGTGATTATTGAAATGTAAGGATTGAGACTTGATTTTCCTCAGAAAATACATCAGACAGGTTAATAAAAGGACAAGACAAAAAAACCCAGCTCTTCCATACAGTCATTGCACATTTTATGGGAAAAAAAGACAATAGTTTAGGAGCCCAAACAAGACCGTCAGATGCAAAGTTGCCTCATCCGATCATCCAGGTTCTGATTTAGAGAGTTACTGTACAATTAGAGTCCTGCTTGTCAGGAAATCAGTCTAGGAAATTCAAACAAGGAAAATTTTTTCCCAGCCACACTTTGAGAATGAGAAGTGAAGGTAAAGTCATCTGGTTTTTAGTCTACTGTGGCCTAGACCCGACATTTTCACTGAATAAGCCCTCTTCCCTGCAGGGAGAATATAAACTTTCAATGCTGGAGAAAAAAATACAAGAGAATATTATTGTTCTAAACACACCAAACCCTTCACAGAATCACATAAACTTTCACCTTCCTGAAGCTGGAGGTGGCATATCCAGAGGCCAAAGCTAAGGACATATTAGCTCTGGTGGGCTGGCCAAGGCCAGCTCAATGCACTTTCTGTTGCAGAGGTGATGAGGAACCAAGATGGCACTTGTTTTTCTGTAGTAGATGATGCAATCTCACTAACTAGAAGCTTGGCTTCAACATCTTTATGTCCACATGAAGATCTGTGACAAGGGTGTCCCTCAGAGGTCTGCATTGGGAGTAGTGCTGTTCAATATTTTCATTCGTGATATAGACAGCAAGATCAAGTGCACCCTCAGCAAGTTTGCAGATCACACCAAGCTGAGTGGGACAGTCACCACACTAGACGGACAGGATGTCATCCAGAGGGACCTGGACAAGCTGGAGAAGTGGGCCTGGGTGAAAGCCCTGAGGTTCAACAAGACCAAGTGCAAGGTCCTACACCTGCGTCGGGGTAATCTGCAATTTTAATACTGGATGGGGGATGATGTGATAGAGAGCAGCCAATTGGGTCTTCAGCTGCATCAAAAGAAATGTGGCCAGCAGGATGAGGGAGGGGATTCTCCCTCTCTACTCCTTTCTCACGAATCATTACCTGACGTACTGTGTCCAGTTCTGGAATCCCCAACATAACAAGAATATGGAACTGTTGGAATGGGTCTAGAGAAGGGGCACAAAGATGATCAGAGGGCTGGAACACCTCTGCTATGAGGACAGGCTGAGAGTTGAGGTTGTTCAGCCTGGAGAAGAGAAGGCTCTGGGGAAACCTTATAGCAGCCTTCCAGTCCTGAAGGGGCTACAAGAAAGCTGGGGCAGGACTCTTTACAAGGGCATGGAGAGACAGAAGAAGGGGGAATGGCTTTAAACTGGAAGAGAGAAGATTTAGATTAGACGTTAGGAAGAAATTCTTCACGATGAGGGTGGTGAGGCACTGGAATAGGTTTCCGAGGGAAGTTGTGGATGCCTCCTCCCTGGAAGTGTCCAAGGCCAGGTTGAATGGGGTCTTGAGCAGCCTGGTCTAGTGGTAGCTGTCCCTGCCCATGACCAGGGGGTTGGACCCAGGTGATCTTTAAGGTCCCTTCCAATCCAATTCATTCTATGATTCTATATGATTCAAGCCCTTCGTCATATCCATTTGTAATTTTGGGTTAGAACAGGGTTTGGAGCAGCTTCTGATCTGTCGCTGCTGTTGAAGGCACTGCTGGAACCAGACTATTATATATATAGGGAATTTGGTATGTCTGATTTTAGAGCGCGAGGAATGTTCATTAGAGGTGCATGAGCAGTAGAGAACCTTTTGTTTTGTGTGACTGGTACCATGGCCTCTTGTAGATCCAGTCCTGTTATTTTCTTTCTCTAATATAAAGAATATCTCTGGACTTCTCTCAAGGAGGTCCCTCTATACTTTATTTCTATATAGCATTTTTCTTTCTTATTATCTCTCAGAGACCACTGTCTGTATGCCTTCCTCACACGGGCTTCAACATCCTACCTGATTTTGCTTTTGAAGTTTGTGACTGCAGATAGCTTAATCCATTTCCTTTGAGGGGAAAGGAACAGTAGAAAATGCTTCATTTCAAAGACAATGTCTATTCAAGAATTCAATACCACATGAGTGGAAATGAGTGGTGGGAGAGACTAAAAAATTTGAAAAACATTGAAAATGCCTAATGTTCTCTTCCCACCTCTGTCCTTTGTTGCTCATCACTCTGGGACTAGCAGGCTAAATAAGCCTAATATATATTTAGATATTCATGTTTAATAGAAATATAAACATCTTATATGTTTTTATATATATATAAAGCAAACCCCTTGTGGCAGTAGGAACAAAAGATATGGATATTAACATTCAGGATCCAGAATGTTTTGGGAAATGGGCTGCTTTCCCAGGAAGGACAGGTGAGAGTAGCAGGCATTCAAAATAATGTGAGGGAGAAAAGACAGGGACATAAGGGAGAGGAAACAGGAGACCAGAAAGAGGGGACTCTAAGCTGAAAACAGCCTTCACACTTAATTGTCAGGATCTGCTTTAGAGGGAACAGAAAGACATGCTTCCCCTCCCCCCAACTGCATTTGCAACTGCAACATCAGAAGCTCCAGTACAGAGAAAGGATATAAACCAGCAAAATCTGATATTTAAAAGGTCTGCCATTACAAAAAAAAAGGTTAAATAACTTTCTAAAAATTACACCATATGCAAGGCAAGAGGGAGATCAGATGATGTCTGTCCAGAGTCCAGATCTTTGCCTGGCATTTCTGTGTCGTACTATGCTGCAGCAAGTAATTCTTTATAATAAGAGCTACGGAGACTTTTGTAATGATAGATGCTTTACTCCTTGGGAAAATCAACTCTGAATTTCCTTGAGCCTAGAACAGCAAATAGTTCTTTTTCCAAGCCTCCAAGCAAGAGTCACAGTGTACTCATCTCAAACTGAGAATATTTTGTAACTTTTTTTATACTTCCCAGAGTTCACTTAGAACACAGCTTTGCTGACATTTTTCGTCCCTCTCTTTTTGATATTAACAGTTAATAAGCATGCAAGGAAGATGAGGGGAGGGCAAATGAAACACTGGCTATTGAGTACAAAGTACTTGTAAAAAACAAAAGAGCACAAAGTATTTTTTTTTATTCAGGATACTGCCTTACAAAGCAAATCCTGAAATGCTATACATCAGACACTATGACAGACACATTATTGCATCATTATTGCAGGAGCCATTGTTAGCAAGCTGAAATCGCATGTCACTTTTCAGTTTAAAAGAGAGGAGTATCAAATGAATTGCCAGGAACAAAGCTTGTCAGGTTTGCTGAGAAAGCCATTATTCTACATTCACTAAATAAAACTAGGTGATTAGCTTTCAAAGGGATAGACCCCACAGTATTAAAAAATCAAGTACTATCTAGTTCCTTCAATGCCATAAAGTCACTGTAAGGACTGAAAAGAGGGGTCTGCTATAGCACTTCTTTCTGTCTCAGGATAAGAACACATTTTCTAACTTAAATGGCTAGGAATGTGAAGGAAGTTTAGCTGTTTCTTTCTCAAGTATTTGCCCCATTGTAGTGCAGCTGCATTTGCAGAAATGTCAGTTTTATTGCTTTTGTGACATCTTGTTGCTTTTATCAAGCAAGATGTTCAGGGCTCTGTAGACCACTTGAGTTCAACAACAGTTACTACAGCCAGATGGTGGAAAGGTTTACGAGTAGCATTTTGATCAGGACTATCACGTCTGTTTTTTCAGGACAGAACATGAGCATATGGCACCTCTTGCATTATTCCACACATCCCCTCACTTGAAAGGGTCTTTTTAAACAATTTTAGAAGAAAATTTTCATAATTGTGTGTGAATTGATTTACTCTAAAAACGCAAGTACTTGTGTATGTACTGCACCATACACAACCTATTAGAGACACCTATAGTGGCAAGGATACTATAATATACAGTCCAGTAGTTTAGAAACTGCTAGTAACTTCTGAAACTACCACTAATTTTGTTGCCTAATAAAGACCCATCAGACCAGAATTTTATCAGCTCAGCCTCATCACTAATTTCAGGCCTATGAACATTCGTAACTCCATCACCTAGACAAGTGGTGCAGCAAGTTGATTGAGTGGTGCCTAGGAAGGAACAGGAGTGGAGGTACACTACATAACCTCAGGCTGTGAAAATGCCCTTATCTTTGTCAGTAGGTGTTTGTATATTTGTATATTCCAGTTACAGATGGCTTAGCGGTGTTTTAATCACAGCCAAGGATAACAACGCTTCCAGCAGTTGTGACATGACTGTAGGCACTGATTTAGCTCTGCCATAACTTCAGCAGTGAGATGAGCCTTTTCTCTTAAGAGCAAGGGTACTAAATAATATCAGAAATAAGTAATTACTAGTAGTGATCAGAGACTGATACAGCAGTGGCAAAGCTGTTATTACAGTTCAGCACCTGCAGAAGACAAAGTAATATGAATCTGATAAAAGAAACCCAGAAATTCTGTCTAATGACTGGAGACCTGAGAATGAGCAAGGAGCTGCTGCTCTTGCCTCTGATAAACAAATAGCTTTACAACTGCTGTAGACATCTCTGCTTTTATATCATGCTATTAAATCTATAGATGACTGTGATTAAGAGCAAATATTATGTATAGTCTGAAAATATTGCTTCAATGATGAGATGGTTCAAGAGGCATAAGGAAATGTTCTGTTGTCCTTGCCATTCCTGGTATCAAGCTAAATGGTCTGTTTGTGCCATCATAGTCAAAAAGATACTAACTTGGAGTGTTACTAGGTCATTTTATGGCTTGGGGACAGGGCACATTTGCAAGGTCTTCCAGAAAGGTTAAGATGTAGCAAGAAAGCAAACATAACATGTTTAGAGCTAGGAGATTAACACTGTGATCCATCTTGTGGTTAACCCTTTAGTCATAGATAACACCAGTCCTTCACCCTTAGATGAAAACTGCAGCCCAAAGACTGCTGCAATAGAATTCCTGTGACTGCAAGTGAAACCACATATGAATGGGAATGCAGCTTATATCCCCGTAACAGCCTAGGGAGTACCTTGTGTTTGTAGTCACTAAAATAGTTTACTAAGGTCACTTCTGAACTACATGCTTCACTCTGTTTATTTGATGCCTGGAAGAAGAGCTTTGATAAAAGTATTTGTTTGATTTAGCACCTGCACTGAAACATTAGTAATGCTGCACTGAAGTGTTCCACATGTTTCTCTTACCTCAAACTAGTTAAGCAAGAGCATTCACACATTTACTTAATCCCAGGCATCATAAATACTTTACAAGATCCCTGTTTCATTGTTCTTCTTTCAGGGGCTTAGCAAAACATTGAGAGTGCACAATTCTCTCCCAGAACCCACATGTGAGCCTTGTTCTGGAGGGTTTAACAGAGCTACAGATGAGAAAGTTCGGAAGAAGAGGCAGAAAGGAGTTGATGAGAACAAGGACCCTTATACCAGTCTCTGACCCAAGAGCTCATGTTGCAGTATTATTACATACAGAAGCAGCTTTCTACGTTTTTAAAGACTGGAACTCAGTTATAGCAGTAAAAAATGTTGTCAGAGGAAGGGTTTTAATCAGTTTCATACCAACAACTAACATTAATTAAATAATGTTTCTTTAACAAAAAAAAAGACTCTGTCCAGTTCAGTGTTTCTTAACTGAGCAGGCTCAGGTTAGTGTAGGCTGGTAACATTAATAATTTTGTGGATCAAATAGTTTTACTTTTGTAAACCACATTAACTCAAGAACCCACACCAGTTAACAGAAAGACACTCCACTTTCAGAAAAGGGTTTTGTTAAGATGATATTAAAAGGAGAAAGCACAGCTCCCTCGAAGAGCTCTACCATCTACTCTGCCCAGTGACCTTTTACTGCTTCACTCTGCTTGCTGGTCGTGCTTTGCTCAACACCCATGTATGTCTGATCATGTGTAGTCCAGCTTAATTCACGTTTAAAGAGTGCTGTTTCCTCTTTTGATGAAGTATTTCCTATGTGTCATCTTACAACAGATTTATCTTTTGCTTAATGCAGAAAATACAACAGAATTGCAAGACTGGAAGGAAGAGGAGGAAGAAGAAAATGGAAAAAGAACGGCAAAAGAAAAAGGAAAAGGAAAAGGGGAAAAGGAAAAAAAGGAAAATATTTTCAGTTTCACAGAAATTGAAAGAATATTCAGTGCTTTTTATCTAATCTCAAAAGCAGAAAAAGAGAAGGAAACACTTTTCTGCCAATTTAAATATACTGTCTAAAGTTACTAGTATACCTAGTACCTCTGAAAAATAATTACTGAAAGGCTTAAGTTTTCAGTGGTTTAGTGTGAAAAAGATGTTCCGCTTTAATTTCTCTCCACTTCAATGTTTTTCCCCAACGTTAGTGACCCACATGGTCCAAATACCTAAAACCATCTCCATTAAATCACTGGAAAACTTTTAAATATAAAGTAATTAAATTATGAATTTGACAAGAAAAGTTTTACTTTCTTTTTTCCAAGTAAATTGGACACTGTTATGGGCAGGGGAAGCTTTAATTTGTAAATACCACAGCTCTAAAAATAAAGCAAGGGGCTCTAAATATCCAATGAAGCTAAAAATGCAAATCAATACAGTAATTCTCCAGGTTGAAATGAAGAAAAAATTATCTAATTTGTCTGGTGACTTTACTGAAAGAGCAATTATGTATATGGAGAGAAATATCAGCCAATAAAGGCGCTGTGTTTTTGAGTGTTTTCAATAGATTCTCAAGAGAAATAGTACCAGTTTCCCTTCTGAAAGGAAG
The DNA here is from genome assembly GCA_033556795.1 of Tapera naevia. Lineage (NCBI taxonomy): Eukaryota > Metazoa > Chordata > Aves > Cuculiformes > Neomorphidae > Tapera > Tapera naevia. The sequence goes on along the minus strand of JAUMJJ010000044.1, from coordinate 1,362,443 downwards.
CATGACATAATCTCATTATTTCTAACTCAAAGGTTCCTTGAGGAATGGAAAGATACAGTTTCATATCAGACAATGAGTTGCTGCTTCATGGGTAGTAGAGAGCCTAATCTCTCTTGGTACTACCTTTATGCACCATGACTCTGTCAAAGAGACTACATTGCACAGTTCAAGCTCATGAAAAGAAATTTATGCATATTATCCATTGCATTTTCTTTATGGTTCTTTCTCCATTAGGAAACCCTTGTGATACCTCTGACTGCTAGTGTAAGGTGAGAAGAATTGCTGTACTGGGTGGTGGGGCTAAGGCATTCTCATGCTTTCCACAGTGATGCACCATAAGTGCTTGACACCTCCCATGGAGTTGTGACTAGGAGAGAGGATAGATTCCTTCAAGGTCAACATCTAGATCATGTGTGTTGGTGATGAGGATATCACGGGCTAAAATTCCAAGAGAAGTATTTAAATTTCACTTGTGAACTGAAATAAGAAACTCAGGGTTTAAAAGAGAAATGATTTGCTATGTGTTGAAGAGGATAACTTCACTGAGAAATTTTGTGCATTTTTTTCTATTATTTGTTACCAGGGTAGATTAAGGATAAATACCAAAGTGCTGGGAGGTAAAATTTTCATAAGAAATTCTTGGTTCAAGGGTAGCCATGCATAAACCAGGCCTCATAAGCCTAACCATATGGAAGCTGAGAGGTTTCTTCTCGCAGTGAGGATTGGTGTTGGCCTTCCCAGACCTATTCTGAACTCAGAGACCTAAAATTCCCAAAACATCTTCTATACTATTTTGTTAATGCTATTAATTTTGCTAATAGATCTATTAAATAAAATCACTTTAAATATTAAAAAACATAGCTTTGCAAATCTTCTGGGTCAGCCAATGACCAGTATCTAGGATACTGGGTCTGTGCTGATGCCTCATCAATACGAGCATCGGGAAGTGCAGGTATGTCCTGTTGATCTTCTTGCCTTAGGGGCACCAATATTTGTCTTACCATGACCCTTTCGAGTTCTGCTAGAACTCTATGAACTAGAGGAGTGCAGACTTTTAATGATATTTAAGCTACAGCTATTCCAGTATTTTACAATGGGATGGAGAAAACTACCTTGTCTATGCACAGGAGATTCTATAGAAATTGTGGAGCACAATATACTATGGAAAACAAAAGTTTCCACATAGTAAATCTTTCTGTCAAAATTTCCACTTGAAACATCCCACTATATAGCTGTTCCCACTAGGCAAAGGTTTATACAGTGTCCATCTATGCCACCTGATTCTTTTGGCTATGGCTACCTATTTGGTGGACACAAAAGCGATGCAGGACGACTCAGAGAAAAACAGAGAATTTTTGAGTCTCTGTTTTCCACTTAAGTTTTCTCTTCTGTTCTGCATTTCTGAAGCAACAAAATTCAACATATAGAATCACTTAATTAAGGCTTAAGCTAACCTGCTTGTTACTTTATTCTTTCTCTCTGAGCGAGTTTGTCTATTAAGAGTTGGCTTCTTTCATCCCTGTGCTGACATTGCTGGGAAAACATTTACTTATTAAGGCGTAAAGAAAGCAGAGCTAGCCTCCATCTTTCTTTTTAGTTTGACATCGACAGTGGAGAGCTGACAGTAATTTTCTCAAAGTAGCTGTTCATGTAATGACATAGGGGTAGAAGGTAGGACATACCTTCTATTTTCCCCCCTTTGTTGTCATATTGTTAAAAACAACCAGCAGTTGCAATGCAGGCCGTGAGATTAAATGGTATTTGGGCTAATAAACACAGATGTGGAAGGGCTTTTTCACCCTTATGCTGTGCCTGTAGGAACTTGAATCAGATTTGCAAGTGATAGAGTGTTTTTTCCTTGCTTTGAACTTCAGAACAGAGACAAATACTCATGTATCACTCGACCTGTTTAACTATTTCAGAGCTGTACTGCATGTTGTGGGTATGGAAGAGAGATTGTTTTGCTGCATGTTGTGGGTAAAGAAGAGAAATTTCTGCTGCTTAGGGGCATAGGCAAGACCTGGAGCCTTAAGGAGTCAGGGGAGTATGTAAGCCAGGAAGAAACCTTCTGGGCCAAGAGCTTGCTGTTCAGTTTTGGCGATTTTTAGGGCACGATTGCAGTATTCAGACTGCCAGCAATGGTGACATTTAAAGAAGTCTACCCTAGCTGATCAGAGTAGAAAGTAAGCATTTCCTAACTAACATTAGATTCCAGAAAATCTCTTCTAGTATTTGTCCATTTGGGTTTGAGTGCTTTTGCTTCACTAATACTTGTAAAGTATGGGGAATACCTGAGTGGTTCAAAATCATTTGTGCTCCACTTTAACTAGCATCTTCTGCTCCTGCCTTTGGCATGTTTCTGGTGATTTCTATGCGAATCACGATTTTCTTGATGGCAGCTGTTTTCATGGTTTCAGCAAGGACCTTCTAATCCCAAGAACAACTCCACAGAAGCTGCCATTTTATCATGTTGATTGAAAGACATATAGGGAAAAGGAGAACAAGATAATGATAACTTACGCGTAAGAGGGTTTTCCCTTCTGATCCTTGGAAGAAGTCTCAGTCTTCTCAGAATTTTGCTGTCATGGTTACTATTGCGGTACATGCTATTCTGCTTATGAAGTTGTCCACCCTGTAAAAACAAGTTACCTTCTGAATTAAATGGAATGGTGAACTTCACAGGCTGATAGTATGCCATGTAGAGTAATGCTTGTGTCTTCTGTGTGTCTTCAGCTTGGTCCTCATTGGTTTCACAGGATACCATCTTCTGGAACAGGGCAAGAAAAAGTAGTGCAGTTGTTGCTGCAGAACATGATTTTTTTTTAAAGTTTGTTCTTTTGCAACTTCAGTATTTAAAATAGGTTATACATTCCTCTTGCCACCCTTTCTTCTTAGGTTATGCATTCCTTTTGCTACTCTTTCTTCTTTACTGCTGTTATGTGGAGATTATAATTTGGTGATAATAGCTCAAAACCTATTAGAATGACAGCTCAAAAAATATCCAAACATATTCTAAAGTCAGCTTCACATAGTTAGAGGTATTTTTTGCTAAGTGAAAAACAGTTTTCTTTAATAACCTTCTAACAGATGTGAAATAAGATTGTCTGCACAAGAGAGCTACAGGCATCAAATCTGGGAATACGCTGTGAAACAGGTTGCTATGGGAAAATACGGGAAATAAAAATTTAAGCAAGTTAAATAAAACCTGGACATGTGGATGAGAAATCCATCAAGGTATGTAAAATACAAAGGTACCACCTCTGACTCACAAATTACCTGAACAATTCATTGGAGGCTGAACAACTATTCTAGGGAAATATCGCTACATGCTTGTTCTTGTAACTCATTCCTTTCCCAGAATCTGTATTTGCTCACTATCAATTGCTGTGATACGTGGATATTTTGGTTTAATCAGAGCTTGCTATTCCCAGGTGACAGTTAAGCTGCAAATACACCGGAGTCAGGACAGCTATGAGTCTTCATGGAATAGGTGTGAAAAGAAAACCGGCACAATTTGTCATGGCTATCTGGTTGGAACTTTTGCCCTAATTTGGTAGCCAGCAATTTGTTTCTAAGGTAAGAATGAAATATACTTCAAGTTCATGAATTTGAAGGATTCTGTAAAATGTCTCATATTGAACTGATGTCATGAGTCTGTAAACCACCAAATTTCATGGTTTACCCCCCAAAGGAACACAAGGGACTGCTGCAGTCCCTCATGATAATCCATAAGATGACTAAATCTTTCCACACTAAAACCAGGATCTCACCACAAAGCCACTGCTCCTTGGTTCATTTGCAATGTGGTGCTTGCATGCAGCTTTCACAGATCGACGTTTCTGACCACTCATGGAAACTAGGCTGGTCTAGTTCCATTTCACACATTTTCAATCATTTCCAGGAAGCTCACAGCAATGTCCTAGCTCTAGTTACAGGAGAAAGGGCTTAGGTGCAGAAATCAGATCCTACCTTTCATTTTCTTCATTAGACAGTCAGGGCTCTTTCTGAAATAAATCTCAGCTTTTTAGAGCAAGACATCATTGCTGCTGTGGAGGAATTACGTTTCAGCAAAGTTCTTATCAGATTTGACAAGAGGTGTATTTGTTTTTATTCTTCAAATATGTAAGATCATAATTCTCTTCACTTGAAGTGTGCGTTTACTTCTGTTATGTGGACACCTAACATAGTTAGTGCCTTGTTTTTAAGCAAGTGTATATAAAACCCTAAGAAATTTTGTGTTGTCTGAGAATAAAGACAACACATTCTTGAGACAATAGACTTTTGACATTGTGTTCTGATCTCCTTGTAATCTGCCACAGTTTTTGATGTTTATCGGTATAGCAGAGACGGTGTTGTGCTAACAGAAAATGTGTCTGGATCTCCTTCATGGATGCTGAGGGATGGGGTAGGAACAAAGAGAATGGTCAAGGTAAAAACTATGGCTTTCTTATTTTGTTTTATTTTTGCCAGTGTACTCTGTTTAGGCTGATTTCACATGCTGGAAGTTAAAGCACTGGCTGTAACCCAGCTAAGAAATCCGTATAAGTCTATCAACTTTCCAGTAAAATTCTTCCCAGGTAACCCACACCCAGCTAAGCAGTACCTGCACAGCAACCCAAGTCAGGAGTCTGCAGAGAGCCCACACTACAGCAATGGGGTCAAGAGTGCACCTGGGAAGCCTGCTTAATTCACAGCATTTAGCTCCAGTCTCCTGTGTGGCTGGCTGTCTAGCTGTCTCCCAAGCTGGGGTTTTTGATACTTTTCTCCTTCTGTTGTACCTTGAAGGAAGGTGGGCGGTATTTAAGGAAGCCCACTATTGTCTTTGTACAAAAGGCGTCTTGCTGGCAGCATTAGCACTTCTCAAAGTTACTAGTGTATCTTTTATGATCTACAACACAAACTTTTAAATTAAATGGAGTTGGAAACCACCTCATTAAAGAGAACTAAAATGTAAAGTTCATTTCATGAGCAGAATTGTAGTATCGAACACTTAAAAGAACAAGAGGAATCACAGAGTCCACACTAATTAAACAGCTCTTCTTTATTTACAAGTGGTTTTGAAAGTGCATAGGCTTCACTCAGGTCATGTTGTTCTAAGTTAAGGTCCTTGTATTTGTTAAAAATGGGTCTAATAGACTCTTCTTATCCTAAATATTTTGCTTTCTCTATCTTGTTACAACTTTTATCTTTGATGGCATGGAAATATTTTGTGTGCATTACTCACTTAGTAAAGAAATTTCAGGGGTTTTTTTCTAGGTTTATTGCTTTCTTAAAAAGAATGGGGGTTTTGCTTGCTTCAGATTGGTTCTGGAAAGTTATACAGTGGTAACACTGAAGGTACTGCATTTTATGGAGGTCTGTTTTCTGCAGGCTGTCTTGGTAGGAGGCAGAAATCGACATAAAGAAGAGGCATGGAGAACTCTTAGAGCTCATTTCCAAAGATACTTACTTTAATTTTTTTTCCAGAAAAACTGTAATATTCTCATAATTGAAATTTATTCAGTTCCTCTTTCAAATAGGCATTTCCAGAACTGTTACTCTAATCTTTGCACTTTACCATTGTAAGAATGCCACAGTTTATGCACAGTTGATGAAACTTCAAGTGCTTCCTCACTCTCATCTAGAAGAAAATCCTGTTATCAGACATTGACAATGTATAGATATTTTTGTTATGTTTCAGTGGTAATTGGGATAATATACATACCTACTTAATGTCTAAAGAGCTATTAGAGAGAGACAGATTATTTTTACCAGAGCTTTCATTAATGTGTGCCTGTGTTGCCATGTGAAAGTTGCAAAATTCAAATTTGGGAACCAGGACTATTATACAAATACCTTGGCTGGAAATTATTCTTTCTCACTTTCCACTGTCACAGGTTTTTCAAAATCAATCCCAATATTTAAACTTTCACTTCCTACCCCAAGTCTAACAGCTACCACTGTCTTTTGGCCCAGTCTCCTCACTTTAGATAGTTTTAAAAGTGCAGTCACTAGAGCAGAAACAAAAAGCCCAGACTGACCATGCGGAGAAGCAAACTCAGGTCTAGAAAATCCTCATTGCTTGTGTTCCATGTCTTCCTTATTATATGCAACTATTTACAGTTTGATTCCTGAATATCCAAATCCAGGCAGACCACCAATATAGTCATGCAAGGAAGAATGGTGTGAAGAGCTGTCTTTCAAACACACATTCCTTACCAGCTTTGTTAGGCCCAGTCCACCCATTTTGCTGTTTGGAAAAATACTAAGACTCCCAAGCATACCCAGTGTGCACTAGACAGTGCAATGCTGGCTGACCATGAGCCCAGCCTGTGTGCCAGAGACATCACTGCCACTAACACGGCCCAGATGAAGAGAAGTTAGTCTGTTCACCATCCGTCATGGTCTTTGGATCTTTCAAAAAACTCCAAAGTGGGATTCATGCTGCTATATACTTTGAGGTACATCACTAACTTTTGGATGATAATGATCAACTCCTTATGGACTTCATAACTTAAAATGAGAAAGAATTTAAAGCTGAAATTACAGCTTAAAAATTTCCACCATACACTCCAGTTGAAATGTGATCTTTTTTAATTGTCCTCAGTTCTTTTGAAAGTAATCCTGAGCGTCACTTTCTGGGCTCAGTGTTCATCCTTACTGAGCTTGGGTGAATCACACCATTTCAGTAAGCCATGGAAATTCCCTTCAGAAGAAGTCCTTCTGCCTCCAACTGATAGCCTCACTGCTTCCTTCTTTCGGAAGTGGCCAGCCCTTCAGATGTTGCTTTTCCAAGTGGTGTGCTTGAAGCAGCATTCAGAATATGTCCCTGTTTACTGGTTCTCTTTTTCCTAGCTGGTGTGTCTTGTCATCTCATACCAAAACATCTCATTATGAACAAATCACTCATGAAGTAGGGAATGATCTAGCCTGTTCTTGCTGGCAGGATAATTTTATTGTCATTATTAACATATTATTTATCAGATATTAAATACGTTCATAAGTAGTTGTGAAAACGTTACAGAAACATTCTTTGCCTCCAAGACCTAACTATAGTGAAATTTGCAGATCAACATAATCATTTCAGTCTTGTGGAAAAAAAAATTATTTAAATTCCTGTAACACCTACTTTTGTCCTCATCTCCTGGGAAGAAAGCAGTAGCCTGTGATAGAAAGTAATCTTGACATTCATTCCCTCAGGTTTTCTGTTTGGTTTTCATTATCCCACTCCTATAAACAGAAAAAACACCATTTTTTTCTGTTCTGAAATCATCATTCAAGAGAAAACATAGTGTTAGTTTCATTATTGCCAAATGGTAGATTTCTGTCTAAAACAGAACAAAAATTAGTAGAGCAGACTCTCCAGATATTCATGTGACCTAAGACATTGCTTTCACTTTTAGCATAATTAACAAATTCTTTATATTTCATAGCTATACTTCTATACGTTTCAAGTGTTACATGTACAAGGCAAAGACACTCAATATCAAAAAATGTTTTTAAGGAATTCAGCATGACTTCAAATGAAAGATTGTATTTGTATAAACTTAAATACTCTATTGCTTAAAGCCTGAAAACATACTGAAATGTTGCTATTTCTGCTACTCACAGCAGCAGGAAAGCACACCATGAATCAGACTCCATACAGGAAGAAAGATCACAGGACCTTTCAACTAGCACACCTTCAAAGATAATCCTCACACTGAAAAGTTATTGTGGGGCTCCTTTGTCAGTAGCCTTAGACTAGTAACCCTTTGGTCAACTTGTGATTTGGAAAACTGGTTCATATTACATTATGCCTACCATCCTCATCTCCTGCTTTTTCCAAGTCCATCTAGCCTCTCTTAAGAGAAATGCTGCCCTTGACAGATTGCTTGGCACATAAAGACAACTATCTTGCTCAGTTTTCTTGAATTTGTCTCATCACACCACAAAACTGAATGATCCACAATGTTCAGAATTTTTAATTAACTCATAGACTATATCTCAAAAGTCAGATATACTGGTGGTTGGAGTGTAGCATGTTATAGATTCAGAGCTGATAGTTTCCGGGTTAAAATGTGCTCTTGTTTTACAGCTATATGCTACTTCTGCCAGGCTTCTTTTTGAAAAATCAATTGTGTTCGAAAATTGATGCATCATGATCTGACTGTCTCTTTCAGTCACTTCTTTTTTCCAGTTTTAGAATTAGAAACAGCTTTTTTGACTTGATTGCAGACTAGTTAATTTTAGAGCCTTGAGATTAAGTATACATATCACTGCTAATTTTCTCACTGTGGATAAACAAAGATGTGGCTTCTAAGAAAATGTTTGTGGTTATTTGCCTCTCTGGGTTTTTTGGTGAAAGTTTCAGTCCTGCTGTTTTGAATCAGGAAGTATTCATGTTTCCCCATTCAAGTTTGGTTCAGTTTCAGTGGATGTATTTTAAAATGCATACAGATTCTGGGAAAAATTAGAATAACAGTGAGATACAAAGAACTTGTTTTTACAACAGAGCAGTCTTATTCCCATAGACAGAAATTGGTAGTGCCTGAGTTGATGGTGTCCCTCATCATCAAGAATGATAAGGAATTAAGACTGGTACTAGCAAATGCTCAGTCATGCTTTTTTGCTTAACGTGTAGTTTGATTCTCAACCCCTGCAAATTTTTGTACAAAGCCCTCTCAGTACTAAGACACACTGGTATTTTGTGCTACCTACTGAAGTCCCTTGTGCAAAGTTCCTATGGGTAAAGAAGACAAGACCTTTGAGCCTGGAAATAGTTTTTACTGAGTTGGCTTTCCTCCTGTTTTCTTTTAAGTTACGGAAGTGCTTTAAAAAGAAGCTGATGAGGTCCAGGCTCATGGTGGTAATCATGGTAGTGAGAAAGGCCACAGTAGTGTTGCAGGTGATTGCCAGTGTAACTCTTCCAGCAGCAGCTGGAGTTCCTGGAAAGGCACTTGAGAGGACTCCTGGTGCTAAGGATATCAAAGAGGATATCATTCCCTCCAGGATGGCATGAAGCATTTGATTTCTCTTGTTGATATGCAAGCAAAGGAGAATGCAGTCTCCTGGGATCAGAGCAAAGGAGTCCAGGACATGTACTCTCCTGGCTTCTATCTTGGCCACATTTGCTCAGATGGTATCTTTGTGTTGCACAGCTGATAGGAAATTTTGCATGGCTCTGGATGTAGCTTTTAATAACTGATATCAGACGTGTTGAGCTCTAATCAAAACTTTCTGAAAGTCTGGATTTAGATCACAGCCTCATATGCAGCTATGCTTCTCCTGGTCCCATCCTTCCCTGGCTTGTCATGAGACAGAAGAGCGCTTTCAGACCCTGGTATTCCTGGATGTGGTGAAGTCTTTTCTCCTCCTCCTTCATGGGGAAGGAGAAAAGATCATTTGTGGGTGAGTGGGTTGTCAGGGGCATTATAGAGACCAGTCAAAATATTTGTTTGCACATATTTGACACCAGGGGGTGGCATGGGCACTATCAGCAGCAGAACAAGCCTCTCCCCAGGAGCCTCCGGTACGGATTAAATGGCAGAGCTTGTTCTCCAGCTCCTAGGAATCAATAATCTTCCTGATGTGATCAGGAAAGGTGGGTGGGTATGAACAGTGACCATCGGGAGCAGGAATGAGATCACTTGCTTCACATGAGCCTTTATATGGCTATTCCTTGCGGTGATAGGGAGCCAGAGTACATGCCTGGTGGGACCCTTGGCCTAATCCCTGGCACTCAACCCTTTCGGCTAACATTATAGACAGTAAATCATCCTTCTCCACTGCCCGATGTAGGAACACTTTAAGTCCATCCTTTACTGGATGCACAGGGTACAATAGTGACAAAGGATGAGCATAAAGCTGAGGTACTTAACGCCTTCTTTGCCTCAGTCTCCAATAGTAAGATTGGCTGTTCTCCAGGTACCCAGCCACCTGGGCCAGAAGGCAGGGTTGGAGAGCAGAACAAAGCTTCCATGACATAAGACGAAATGGTTAGAGAGTAGCTTGGCCAACTAGATATTCACAAGTCTACAGAGACAGATGGGATTCACCCAAGTGTATTGAGGGAGCTGGTGGAGTTGCTCACCAAACCTTTCTCCATCATCTAACAACGTTCTGATTAACTGGAGAATTTTCACTTGGCTGGAGGTTGGCAAATGTTATACCCATTTAAAGGAATGGCTGGAGGATCCAAGAAACTACAGTCCTGTCAGTCTGACCTTGGTGCCAGGAAAGGTCATGGAGCAGATCATCTTGAGTGCTATCTTACAGCATGCACAGGACAAACAGGTGTCAGGCCCAGTCAACATGGGTTTAAGAAAGGCAGATCCTGCCAAAGCAACACGATCTCCTTCTGTGGCAAGGTTACCTGTTTAAAGGACAGAGGAAAGGCTGTGGATGTGGTGTACCTGGACTTTAGTAAAGCTTTTGACACCGTTTATCACAGTATTCTTCTTGGGTCCAGTTCTGTTCAATATCCTTATCAATGATCTGGGTGAAGTGATTGAGCGCACCCTCAGTGAGTTTGTGGATGCCACTAAGGTGGGTGGAAGTGCTGATCTACTTGAGGGCAGGGCAGCTCTACAGAGAGATCTGTACAGGCTGGATCAATGGATTGCAATCAACAGTATGAGGTTCAACAAGGCCAAGTGCTGAGTCTCGTCCTAGGGATATAACAACCTTATTCAATGCTACAGATTTGGGGAAGAGTGGCTGGAAGATTTCCTGGCAGAGAAGGACCTGGGGGTGTTGGTTGATGGCCAGCTGAATACAAGCCAACAGTGTACTCAGGTAGTCTAAAAGGCCAGTGGCATTTTGGCCTGTATCAGGGCCACTGTGGTCAGCAGGACCAGAAGAGTCATCCTTCCCCTGTACTCAGCATTGGTGAGGCTGCACCTTGAACACTGTTCAGTTTTGGGTCTCTCAGTACAAGAAGGACATTGAGGGACTGGGGAGTGTTCAGAGGAGGGCAACGAAGCTGATGAAGGGGCTGGAGAACAAGTCTTATGAGAGGAGGCTGAGAAAAATGCGGTTTTTTTAGTCTGGAGAAAAGGAGGCTGAGGGGAGACCTCATCACTGTCTACAACTATCTGAAAAGAGGCTGAAGTGAGGTGGATGTTGGTCTCTTCTCCCAAGTAACAAGTGATAGAACGAGAGATAATGGCCTCAAGTTGCGCTGTGGGAGGTTCAGTTTAGATATCAGGAAAAATTTCTTCACTGAAACAGTTATCAGGCAGTGGAAAAGGCTGCCCAGGGAGGTGGTTGAGTCACTATCCCTGGAAGTATTTAGAACACAGGTAGATGAGGTGCTCAGAGATATGGTTTGGTAGTGGACAGGTATAGTTGGGCTAGATGAACTCAAAGGTCTTTTACAACCAAACCATTGTATGATTCTATGTTTTCTGTGAGTGCTGCTGACATACACAGCCCGCTCCAGTGACAGATGTCCAGATAGCGCAATTGCTTCAAGGGAGCAGGTGCTGCCTAAAGTCAAGGACACATAAAAGGAAAGAAAGTTTATCCCGTCAGAATTCCTCTCATTAATCATCTTCAAATGCCATACCAATCAGATGTATTTCTCCCCATTGAAAAGCTTACACAAGTGATCTTTTTTGGCTATCGCTGGCAGTGAGCATGAGTCACGAGTAACCTACTGTAGGGTGTTTAATTTTTTTTCTCCTTTCCAAGGGTGTTGAAATGTTCCATCTGCAGGTAATACTGCCTGTATTGTTCACCTTGCAGAAAGCCCTGCATCTGTCAGCCTCTGGAGAGTTTGTTTTGTTCCTCCCCTGGCAGCCCTGCCCTCTGTGGTCACCTGTGATGGAGGACAGCAAACAGCAGCCTAAGCTCACCTACTTGCCTTTCTTACCTCCACAAAGTATGTTGTCACAGTCATGAGAAAGGTTCTATTTAAAAACAAAGAGCTGTGACCGCAGAACTGTGACTAATATTGGAATTTAGCAAGAAGTCAGCTCTTGTTTCAAGAGGTTGTGTTGCAAGTTTGGGAACATTTGCTGCTAAAGCTCTTGATGAATGACTCCAGGAAGAGGGAGTTAGTGTTTCTTATTTCTCCTTCTCTTTCACAGATGATAATGAGGAGTGTCAGGCAAGCATGTAGCAAACTGTTCTCTCTCTCGACAGAGAAAAGCTATCATTGTGTCAGTCTAACACTGAGAAGTAGCTGGACTTAGACAATAAGTAAATATAGAGAGAAAAGCATTAAGCAAAAAGAAAGAGTAAGCATTATGAATTACATCACTCTTTCAGGACTAAATCATTCAGGATATCTTATAGGTGTCCATTCTTCATCTTTCTGCATTCAATTTTTTCTGCCTCCACTATGTAGAGTTTAATTTAAGTTGAAATATATTTTAAATGAAAAGCTTTAAAAGATTCTCTCTTTTTTTTTCCTGCTTTTGACTTCCTGTGTTTAACATAGACAATGACAGTGTAAGAACTATTTGCAGACTCCCAGTTCAGATATCAGTGGCTGCCCATATCTAAACCAGGCATAGCAAAAACTGTCTCCACAGGTGTCTGCTTCACTGCCTCCTTCACTGTCTCTCTGCTGTCTCTGGCAGCAAGGTGTGCACCTACATCCCTGCCTAGCTTTGCCAAGTTGCGCAGAAGTCTCTCATATAGAAGGTGAAATGTGACTGTATTTCCTTTAGATCTTCTGGGGTATAACTACTTTTTTAACATTTTGGACCAGAAAAAAAGATGTTGCTAGTTTATGTAACTAGGAGCCTTTTTTTCCAGCATATATCTCCTGTTCTATCTCTTTCTTGAGAACAATGGGGCAGGTGTGAGCACTGCATCTTGCAAAATTACCTGATGTGTGCAGTTTTGTCCAACAGATTGCACAATGACCATTGCAATTTCAGAAAGCAAAAATTATAACAAAATCCTCTTTTCTTTTCCAGGCTCTGGGCTACTCAGCTCCCTGTAGCACATAAGGACTTCTTTCCTTGTGAGAAAGCCTCATCTACCTATCCTTCAGTCTGCTCCATTCCTCCCCATTAACCAGGAGATCATTGTTGCAGAGTGGAAAGACAATTTGAGCCTTGTCTGCTCTTCTGTGCTTCTGCGCACTGTTTCAGCTGTGGTGTCCTTGCTCTGTTTTGCTTACAGATGTGCTGATACCCTGAAAATTGTGTTGAAGGCATCAAGCTATGCTAGAAGATCAACTTTCCTCTGTTTCAAAGCCTATGTGCCCTGATCTTGTTAATGATGATAGATAACCCCTTCAAGCAGACTCGGTGTCCACACCTCAGTTACTAATCATGAATGAAGATCTTGCATGAGAATTTACCAAATTAACAGTTATTTCATCTGGCTCACAATTCTCAGATTGGCTTTGCTGGAGTTGTGGTTTCACCATTAAGACGAAATCAAAAATACTCAGTCTGATGCGCATCTCAAAATGAACTTAGCAGAAAGTGTAACTGATTTCTTCACCACTCAGTCTGTCTCAGTGTTTATTATTATAGGAGACTCAAAGAACTTGTTACTTTAGAGACACAGAAAAAGGCACAGTTGCAGCTAAACTGGGATGGCCAGCATCCTGCTGCCCCTCAGATCAAGGGCAGCCAACACCAGAATATGTTCCACAGACAGGAAGAGACCCACATCACAAAGATAGCTCCAGTGAACACGGGGTGCACACGTTCTCTTTTTAAGCTGACTCACTTGTACTGTTAGTTTTTATTCTAAATAAACTCTATAAATCCCAATTCATCCATACTAATCCATCATTCCACTTTTTCCATCTGAAGAGAGAGAATTTCTCTTGTCAGAGGACTAGCAGCACACACTCCAGAGAGGTCTGACTCCCTTTTATCTTTTCTTATTAACTGTAATGGAATTAATGCTGACCATCCCCTGTCTTAATTACAGCATATTAAAATATCATTTAACAAACCTTACTTTAATAAGTCAATTAATTTTCCATATTTGATAAAGCACCATTAAATCAAATTTCCTTCATACCTTGACTATTTAGAACTACTTAGTTAGCATGACATAATAAAGCTCCAAAACCACCAAGACACCAGTTCTGCTGTGATAAACTCTTTTGCATTCAGAGGTTTTTTTCTCATTTATCATGACAAAAATGCCACCCAATACTACCTGGATCAGGAAATAATTATGCAGGATTTATAAGTGCTAAAGCTGATACATAAAAGCACACCTGTGACATCAAAGTAAGATCTGTTTCCACAGGACTCCAAATGCAGTAAGTTTGAAGATGTAATAGAAAAGAATACCTATCTGGGCCGTCTACTGCTTCTTCAGAAGTGGAATTGACACTAATACTGGATATATGCAGAGACTGAAAGTCATATTTATGGCTTTAAGAGATATTTAATGTGTTGGCTGCACGCGATCATCTTTTGTCTTGGAACAATTCCAAACCAAAGTAAATTCAAATTTAGAAATAAAGTTAGAACAAATGTAATCATTGATAATTTCATAAGGCCCATTCCATGTACTTGTTCCAGTGCTCATCTCCTACTTATTGGTCATAGCTGCACTAGTGTGAACTTAATTGTCCTTGCACTTGCCTAACTATTATAGAAAGGAGACTGAAAGAGTGCTGAGAAAATTATGTGCTCCACCCCAGGCTGACTCTAGACACTGAAGGACCCATGCTGCTTTCAGGGAGATTGAATAAAGGCCTATATGGTCAAAGTAAAGCCCTGGGCTTGCTGAGCTAAAGGCTGTAAGCAAAAATATTCACTAGTAATGTTTGTTGTAATGTAACATCTTTTGTTAGTGATGCAGTCCAGTATTTCAGGACATACAGCAATATGATGTTGAAGCAGTTGTTAATGCAGCTCACTATTTTAGAACACATACTAATTCACATAATGGCTATGTATTCACACACATAAGCATTTTTATTACTCCCATGCAAAAATTTTGAGGTTCCATTGGAGATTTATTTTCATGAGGATTTTAAAAATATGTGGGTAAAACGTCTTTATTATTTTTGCCAAGGCTGAAGAAACCTACAAAAACAGTTGTCTACCATACTATTTTCATTCTTACTTGAGAAAAATTGTTGAGTGAGACAGCTTCTTGCAGAGGTGCTGTATATTTCAGAAGCAAGTTCATGTAGATGCTTCTCCTTGACACACAGTCCATCACACAACAGCACACCAATGAATTCTGTGAGACAGCAGCCACCAAGAAAGGGAATGGTACCATGTAAAGTTGTCAACATTAGAGTAGCACCAGGCACTGGTGTTTGGGGTTGCCAGTAATGAAGGGTCGAATTTTAAACTCCACAGCAGTGCTTAAACTTACTCATTTCTCTATTGCACCAGAACATTGCAGTACAAACTCCTTCTGCATTATTGACGTGGTGTTGAAGGCAGCTGCCAAAGCCTTGGCTTACACTTATCTTCAAAGCATAGAGCTGGTGGTGTTATGCCAGCAAATCATCTTTTGACACCACAAATGGATGTTTTGTGGACTTATGTCTGGAAAATGCACCAGATATGGTACCATTCACACCAAGGAAATTTCTCATTGGCCTTGCCGCTAGAAGCACGCTCAGTGCATACCCTTGCTAAATCCCTGTTTGTTTGACTGCAGTGATTTATACCCACCTTCCCCTTGAGTATATCTCTCTCCCTGAAATGTTCATCTTGTTAATACCAACATAAGCCTAGATGATAATTTATTTGAGTCATAGAAATAATTCATTTAGGCCCTAATGTGATTTTTCTATCAAGCCATGAAATCTGATTTTTTTTCGGTCACCATGTCCAACTGATTGAATGCATTTTCTGTCTTCATGATTTACACTGTACCTAATTGTAGCATGAACAGGTTAGCCTCTCAGAAATAACTAACAGGTGTACAATTATGTGCACTCACATTACTCCTATCCGGGTGATTTCACACTCCATATCCAAATGCAGCACTTTATTTTTCTTCTTTGGCAAGTAGTAGAAAGCTAACTCAAGGTGGAACGTGCCTTGCTGGAAAACAAACTACAAGCATAAGACCTGGCTATGTTCTAGAGACGATGTTTGCTCCGTGTCTTAACATTTTATACTAAGTTGTCAGTCAGGTGACTTCATTACTTTTGTATCCCAGGAGATATATTTTGAAGGTAGACCACCACCTATGCAATTATTGGGAAGGTATAAAGTGGGATAATCATATCAGCAATAATGCTCCAGACAGTTTTCTGTATGCTTTTACTGGACATACAGTGCCTGAGAAGCTAGTGACATGACCCTCAAGGAACTATGAATAAGAGCCAATAACTTTGCTAATATTTATATATATTTTAAAGATTTTCTAGAATGTTTCAATTTTGTAGCAGGTTTCCTGTTGCTGTTCCAATTATGCAAAATATATAATTTATATTATATATGTAAATTGGAGACTTCAATTTACTTTTGCATTTAACAAAATCTGCTTCCTAACTTGAACTTAGTTCTTTCCTGAGGTCCTTCTACTGGCAGTTTGTCTGTGTAGAGCTGTATGGCAGGGTGCCATGCATTTGAGTACCAAATAACAGAGGCAGTTTGAAGTCTGGCTGAGTGTAGGAAGATGTGGCCTGCAGTAATTAGAAAACTAATCATTTTAAAGAAAGAGTTCAATTGTATTTTACTGGCTGTGAGATATCACAGTATCACAGTATCACAGTATTACAAGGTTGGAAAGGACCTCTGAGATCATCAAGTCCAACCTATAACCCTACACTAACACCAACACTAACACCAACCCATCATCTAAACCATGGCACTCAGTGCCTCATCCAGTCTCCCCTTAAATACCTCGAGGGTCGGCGACTCCATCACCTCCCTGGGCAGCCCATTCCAATGGCCGATCACCCTTTCAGTGAAGAACTTTTTTCTCACATTAAGCCTAAACTTTCCCTGACGAAGCTTAAGTCCATGCCCTCTAGTTCTGCCACTGGCCATACCTTTCAGCTGTCTTTTTTCTCTTTGAAGTCAACTGACTCATGCGTGTCACTGGATGCTGAAAACTACCTTGAACAGCAACTAGAAGTCTGCTGAAAACTACCTTGAACAGCAACTAGAAGTCTTATTGCTATCCTGTATGCTCCTCAAGCATGCTAATGTCATATCTAATGCAAAGCCTTTAAAATAAAGACTTACATGTTCTTTGTCCTAGCACTGAAGAAAATTTTGTTCTGCAGAAAAGCTATTTACTCTACATTGCCATACGAGAGGTGTATGCCATGTGTTGTAAGCACTGAAGACTCCCTTACTTAAGTTGCGTCACTGATTTCTCTTCTATGAGAAAGCTAGCTCCAAAAATGCAGGACTCTGCTGACACTGGTATATACTGGCTTGAGAAACACAAAAGTGATTGTAAGAAAAAGATGTTCCTGAAACACACTATAAAAACACACCCTGTGGCCAGTATAACTTCAGAAGATGTTCGCATATATGTTATTAATATTTTTTATTAAACAATTTTACTAGTGACTTTAACTGAGAGAAAGGAGCTGTCAGAGGCATTTGCAGTAAATTAAGGAAGGTTAAAAATCTGCAGGAGACTGCAACTGGGTCTTCAGTTTGTCTGCAGTAGGAGCAACTAGCATTTATTATATACTGACTTCAGCATGAGATAGACAGCAAGAAGGGCAAAACAGAACAAAACATATGAGTAAGGGGATCTTAAAAACTGAGGGAAACTGAGGGAAAAGTCGTCTTTCAGAAGTAAGGATTTATAGTGTTCCTTATAGAGCCTACAGTACTTGTGCATATCGAGTACTAACTTCTGCACACTTGCCTCTTCCAGGTTTCATAAAGAACAAAGAGGAGCCAAAATGCTGCCAGACCTTCAGGAACAAGCTGAAATCGTATGGCTGCCCTCCAGAGGTCTTCCGCTGTTTTTGGTCAGCAATAATTGATTATAACAGGCATTGTAAGAACGCCAAGTACATGTTGTGTCTATTCTGTATTTTGCGTATCGTTTGGAAAGGGCCTTGAGAACAAGATGTTCTTATATGTTCCCTGTGATGAGTTTCCCCCTTGAGCTATGCAGATCTCCTTTACAGGGAAAACCCCTTCAAATTGCTGAGCTACCTTTGTCCCTCTGAGGGAGCACATGTTGGGCAGTGCTCCACACCGGCAGTTTTAGGCTCCTGGATTCTACGAGAGTGATGAGGATCTTGCCAAGATGACCAGGCATTCTCCCATTAAGGAGAAACACTAGGAGAAAAAGCAGGCACTTAAAAAAAAAATCCCTAATATATATATATATATATATATATGTATTTTTTTCTCTCTCTGTCTGTCTCTCTTTTTTTCAGTCAGCTACATGTCCATCAGTGTTTGTTCAACCTCTTTACTTGGAAAACAAGATTTAGTCAGGCTTTCATTTGGGGAGCCCTCGGTGTCCAGAGGGTTTTGATGGTAAAGTAGAAGTTGCTGAGTTGAAATCAAAGGTCTAGAGAAATGATGCTTTGGTTGGATAAGAAATTAAATGATAAATAAGGTCGAGTAGAAACCTGTCTCTTTTCTGCAGAAAGAGATCATGCTGCTGAATTCAGGTGGAAACTTGGCATCACAGATTCAGACAGCTGAGAGAGTGGTCATAAGTAAGATGCATCACAGCCTGAGGGGCCATCACTCTATGACAGAGTAGCAGTATAATATATCATGTACCAGAGTATGAGAGAAGCCATCAGCAAATGCTTGCCTCAACAGTTAAGAAAAAAAAATGGGGAAAAATCTTATAGCTGTGGAAAAAGCAGCGTGACTTAGCCTCTAATGCAGAGTGCTGGTGAGTACTGGGCTATCACAGCTAGACTGTTTTCAGAACTCCACAAATTGCAAATCCTGCCTCTTTAAGGGGTCACCTAGGTAAAATAACAACCACAAGATGCTCACTCATGATGCTTCGGAGTAGGCTTCACATTGCTGCAACAGCTTCCATGGCTGGGGGAGCCTTTCAGGCCAATTGTATTTATCAAATTCACTGTCTCTACATTTGTTCTGGTTCTAAATAAAAAAAAAAAAAAAAAAAAAAAGAGAGATCCAAAGAAAACATTGGTTATTACTTTCTACGCAGAAAATTATATGAAAAAATTTCCTGGTTTCAGAAGAATAGGAGGCTTATGGGTAAAGACAGTCAGTAAAGTACCCTGTCACAAGTGAGAAAGCAGATGTATGAATACATCCAAGGAACTGGAAATGAGCTGAATAGAACTTGGCAATCAGTACAATCACACATATTTTAATTCCTCATCTCCTGAATAGCTCATGTCTTGTGTTGTATTTCAAACTTCAACACATCTTCTGCTACCAGTTTGCTGACTGGTCTTGCTCAGGAGCAAACTGATGCCCATAAGGAGATTTTTCTGTGGTTATCAAAGACTGTAGGGTCAATAAGAAGCATAGAAATGCATAGTGTCCAAGGAGGGAGGAAGATGAAGGCCTTTTATATGGAACAGATTCACCAAACGATAGTTGACAAAGAGGTAGTCCCTGTTAATGGCAGTAAAAAGGAGGACTTACAAAGCCCAGATAAATGGCACAGACATGGCTTTGACCTTGAAGAAAAAGGAGTGCAGGAACTCAAAGTATAGCATTATTTGTACAAACTGATGGTTGTTAAGGGAGGGTTCAGCTATTTTTGATTGAGATGGAGCAAGAAAGCCTGATCTTTTTTTTCAGTCACACCACGCCTTCCTTCTCTGTGTCACAAAAGCAATGAGTATTGGGGTATTGCAGAATGGAAAGTTAGGCATGTGTTCAGCCAACTCATAGAATGAATCATACGATAACCTGAGCTGGAAGGGACCCTCAAGGATCATTGGATCCAAGGACCAGGGACACCCACTATCCACAACACCCGTAAGCATCCATGTTTGACCATACAAGTTCCTGCTGAGGCCTTAATCCAAGATTCACAGCTCACTTATACTTTGAAGAATGTCCATGGTCAAAGCTATTTTCACGTCTGCCTGCAGGTTGAGAGCACAAAGCACAGGGAAACACAAGCCTATGCAAACCTGGGTTTCAAGCAGATCTTTCTGAATGCCGAACATTCCTTGGAAGCCTTGTATATACTCATATTCTCTTCAGAAATGCCTCTGTCTCATGTCTAGGTATGAGGCTTCAGAAGCACAATATGAACATTGTATTGGTACTAGTTACAGGCAGGAATTCACACAGGAAGTCTGTTGATTTGACGTACCTAACAAATGCCACTTTCTTCCTTCAGTATGGATGTAAACCTATTTCTTAGTCTGCTTCTTGGTAAAATGAGGATACAGCTTACCTATAACATGTGGGAGTAATAAGCCTCAAGTAAATGATGCTTACAAAGTGCTTTGCATTCCTTGAAAGGAACGTGTTGCACAAACACAAAATATTTCACTCAAACATTATGTAAAGGTTGAGTTTATAAATGGTGTACAAGTGGGTAACAAATGATTAACAGATGTTATAGCCATGTTTCAGAGATTAATGTGTTCTAGATGGTTATAAACTATCTATTGAGTTGTTGTACTCTTTAAGGATCTAGAGAAGTAGATTAACCATGGATTAAAATGTCAATCTTGTTAAACTCATTTGTAAATATAGTCTTAGTAAAAAAAGTGAATATACTTTCCATGAGGTTTCATTCATGGGAAAAGAGCAACAGCAAATCCAGCCTATCGTTCCACTGTTATAAACAAGATTGAAGAAAAACTTTACTCTTTCTTTTAAGATGCTTCATTTTGTTGATACAAAGAAATGCATGTAATGGAAATTACACATTTTTAAACCCCTCTTCTCTTACTCTAAACTCCCTTCTGCCTCTGGTTATTCAGCATTCAGCTTTTTATTCCTATCCTCTGTCTTTCTGTCATTTCCGTAATTTCTATTTTTGTCAGAAGCGCTGTTGGGTGATTAGTCTTGTTTAGAAGCCACTGTATTAGACCATGAAAGTGATCCTGCCTGTGCTTACCCTGGTGCAAATCTAGGTAAGTTGATAAAGGTACAGGTGGCATGAAACAACAGCATAGAAATTGTCCATAGCGTCTGACTTTCTTCTAAATAACCTTTTAAACTCCATCTTCTGCCTGGTTCTGTTCATGGAGTTGTGAGTTGTTCTATCAATAATCGTTACCACCATACACATCCCACAGGGATACTCTCAATGAGTGGTTTAAATCAAAGTGTCTGTCATCTTGCTTGGTTTTATGGACTCATGAAGGGTGCACCCTGGTACCCTTTAGAGCATGCCAGTATATATAGCATCTCTGGGATCCTCCATTTGTTAGCCACCAAGTCTCTAAGTACGGTTCCTGCTGCTTTGTGTTTCAGGACAAAAATCATGGATGGTTGGGACTGAAATGATGTGCATTCATAAACTGTTACTCCTCTTTGTGTAGTAAATGCCAGTGTGGGTTAGTAAACCAAAACAGCTAGACGAATAGATTATCCTGCTCAAGCCACAGTTACAGCATGGGACAGACCTTCTGAGAAGGCCTGGCACACAGTTAGCCCTGTTTAGGACCATAACAAGCATGGAATAAAAAACTTGGATTTTTTTATTTTTACAAAAAAAAGCTCTATTTTCCAACAACATGAGACTGCATTTTCACTGCAATCTCAGTTCCTACATGTTTTCCCAGTCCGTTTTTTACTCCCCTTTAGATATGCACTTTTTTTGTGCTTTTATTAATCAAGGTCTTCCCCATCCCATGCCTTGTGTTTCAGAAGTAACAAAAGAAACTGTATCAAATCAATAAATGCCTCACTGAGAGGCCAGCTCCATCTAAGCTCTTAGGCCCACTGGGCATTGTCTTGCTGAGTGTAACCTGAAATCTTAAAACACTTTCTAGATGAACATTAAGGTACAAATGAGGGCTGGTTTGTCTCTCAAGTCAACACTTGAAATGAAAAAGCTGATGATGTTTTCATTGAGATGGAAAGAGTGACAGACGGCCTCTTGACAGAGGATTACCAGGAGAGAGAAAACGGAGCTGAAGTTCTGTTTTCACTTTCCAACTGCAGAGTGAAGGAGGGAGGTCGGGGAGCCTGGGAAGGAGGTTGAGAACAGGGAGCTGTATCTTTCCTTATGTTTTTTCATTAGGTTCATTTACACATATATCACCATGGATAAATTAAAAGGCCTATATTATGCTGATGGATGGGCAGTAGGTCTTGCATGGAAACACAGGAACTCAGGATAACTTTGGCAATACCTGGGCTGAAGGAAGTTGAGAGTATAAGCTGAATGTTAAGCTTCCCTTCCAGTAACTGACTGGGATTCAGTCCATTCAAGCTCTTTCTGTACTCACCTTTCTGTGGCAAAACATCTTAGACATCTTTTAAGACCCAGTCGTCTACAAAGTACTTAAAGATAGAGGAAGAAAATTCAAACTAAATTCCCACACAAAAGCTAGAAATGGGGAAAAAAAAAACTTGCACATCACTAGGAATAAAGCTAATTCTCTGGTACAGTTTAGTGTTCTGAGTTGTACTTCTGTCAGCAGGAATAGCTATTTCAATCAGGAATCAGTCTTCCCCAGGCAATGGGAGGAAGCATGAGTAATGACAGCAGTCTATGTACCTTTGGATAGCAGTAAGAGAAGTGGGACAATTGGATGTCTGCCCAGTCAAGCCATTTATTTTCAGAAGGAAAAAATATTGTCACTTTTTGAAAAATCCTTTTTAAGGTCCTTTAGGTTAGGCTTCCTTACAATTCCTGCCATGTCCTGAAAAAAAAAACCAGCAAAGTGAAACTCCTCATGACGTCTGTCAAATCTTGGCCAGATTCATCTCTGCAGTCTCACAAGCCAGAGTAAACACTGCAAAAGACCCAGCGTATGCATGTTCCAGCAACGTCTTAGAGGCACTTATACAGCAAGCAGGGGCTCACAAAGTCATAGAAGTGGATGGCATCCCCTTGCACTTCTTGGGACCAGAGTATCTTGCATGTGTTGCCATTCTCCCATTAAAATGCAGGCAAGAGTTAGACAAATACGCAACAAAAAGGAAGATCAGAATAAGTCTCTACCTATAGCAAAGCAGCAATATGGGGAAGACAGTACTAGGAATTTTGAAAGATATCAGATCCAGAATGTGATGTGGATGGCAGAACTGCAGAGACCAATCATAAGTATGGGACAGAAGTGGAGGGTGACTGCAACTGGATTTTGGAACATGGAAAGCAAGTTAGAGATGCAAGAAGGTCCAAATGAAAGTTAGTGAAAGAGGCTTTTATGTGCGTTGTTTGGGTTTTTTTTCACTTTTGCTGTTTTGTAGCTAAAGTTGTAGGCCAATCTGATCATTTACATTTCGGTATTTATGGAGTTAACTGACTTGTCAATTAATATACAATGTTGCCATGTGATCAATTGAGGCTAAATTACTGTCAGGACATCAAAACAAACTTATTTTGTTTTGAGTGAAAAAATGCAATCAGTTATTGACAAAGAAGGTGGTAGAAAATTAAGGGAAGATTAAAGTTTAGCAAAAGAAAGAGTAACAAAAATCAAAAATGCAGAAGTTAGTATCATCGACTGAGAAGCATAAAGGCATCCACATGTATTTTACGTAGCTTCTTTTCAGATATTTTTTTGTTTTTCCTGGCAGAAAAACAGAAGCCTAAAGAACAGAGACCAGCTTACATTGGTGATGAGAGGGGCATCCTAAGATGACTAAGAATAAAATAAGTCTAGACCTATATGTAATCCAGGGACAACATTGTTCCAGTCGGAAATTTCAATGTCTGAGTTGCTTTATGTTTCAGAGGTGGTTAAATGCCATGGGTTGAAAATTTTCCTGATGCAACTTGGTAACAGCCACTGGAATTACAGCAGAGATGTTTATTGCCATGGGAATTTTGAGACATCTTTCCTTCCTGTTGAGGAGCTACATGTATAGGAAAAGCATATACTCTTCACTGTGTCAGGCCAAGGCTGGGGAACCTTTGACTGGCAATGTCTGGGAGAAATATTCAGTCATTTTGAAATACACCGTATGCGTTCTACATTAATCTCTACAGGAAGTATCTTCAGAGACACAGTAAGGGTGATTATGCCTGTGCAAAATACTTGTAGAGAGATGGGGTTTCACACTGTCTGAGCTGTCCACCCTCACCATCACCATGCCTTATCATGGTACCAAACCTACTGTGAAGTTGAGCAACAGAGCTCCTGATCAGCTCCCTTAGTATCAGGGCTAGTCTTTCTTTGCATCTGTGTTTCCCAGCACAGGTACTAGATAAGGTGCTCCTTTTGATGGCTTTAATCATGAATGAAAGCATACAAGGTAGCTTTCCTCTTTATATCTGTCATTATCTGCTTTATAGCTTCACTTTAAGGCCTAAATCAGATAATATGTCACAGCTGGAGAAAACATACACTAGTGTCTCCCTTTGGTCTATGATCTTCAGCATCCAACAGTTATTAAACTTAGATCCCAGGTACTGCGTGTATTTTCTGTGTCGGTATTCAGGAGGGCAAAAAACCACTCTGGCCATTTCAGAGTACAATCACTCTAAAGTTAAGAAGACAAAGGAAACATACCAGGAGAATAAACAGAGCTATTGTGTACTCACACACTGATGTGTGTCTAAAAGACCTGAAGACTAAAATTAAATGAAATTATAGTGATACTGGAATATCCCTTTATTTTCAGCAGAAGTGGTGTGAGAACCTTGCATTCTCAAAATGGCATATTTCTGTCCCTGTTTGCAGGTACATGAGGAGGAAACATCTGTTAAGAGACTTTCCTTTGCATTTGTTAGGTTCCCAGGCCCCATATAGAACAGTACTAGTGTAAAGGCAAACTCATAAATGCAGAAGTGTTTGCTGAATATTGAGGGAGGAGGAGAAATGGAAATCAGTATGCAAGTGAAATGGCGTGATATGAAGCTGAACAACTCGTGTGCTTTTTGGGAACTGATAACAGGCCAGAGAATATTTCTTTCCAGAGGTTCACTGTAGGGACTGCCTTCTTTCTTTTCCTTCCCTGACCATGCTCTTTTTTTTGTCTAAGTGATTCAACGCAGGTTTCTTTCACATAGTTCAGTACTCAGAGCATCTAAGTAGGCATAATAGAAATACTTGCCCTTGAATTGGGAATGACTGTGCAGTAAGCTTTCAATACAGAACCCACTTTTTAGGAAATCTCATTAACCATCACTTTCTAGAGAGGGAAAACGCCTTTTCCAGCTGCAAGGAAAAGCAGACAGCTGGATTTCTAGGCAGGAGATAGTGAATGCAGACTAGTTTGGGATTGGCAGATGGGATTTGGCTTGCTTTCCTACCAGTGTTTCTCTTCATCAGTTGCTGAAAAACATGTGTAACAGTTATGCCAACATGGAAGCAGAGGTAAGATTAGGTACAATCAGGCTGGGACTGCATGAGCAGAAAAATACTGTGCTGTAGTCTACCTGCTCTACTTCCAACAATTCCTTCTACAAGAGTTTTTCTGCTTCAAAATTCTGTACCTGTCCACAGTGCTGCTCTCCAAATTTCTTCCTAGTCTGGAAAGGGGCAAAGGAAGCCAGAGGAAACTGTTGCCCCCTAAAAAGAATAAATTTCTCTCAAGTCATATCATGGTCTTTCCTACAAGCTTAAGATAGTTGGAATATGGCAGGAAAAAGGTCAGTTTAGCCATGTTCCCTGTCACATGGAAATCAGTGTTTGAGACCTATGGAAGGGTGAAGATGAGAAAAAAACAGTCACACAGTAGTAATATTCATCATGACCTTCCAGCTTCCAGATATCTGCAGCTCACAGAATTCAGAGCCAGAGGTGGCATCTTCATGTTAGATAATCCTTGATGTCTTCTTCTACTAATTTATCTATCTTCTTTTAAACAGGCACGTACATGGCACACAAGCATACACATATACTTTTTCCAGATTAGAGCAGCCTGTTATTTTTATGTCTTGTCCTGCATTTGCTGTTGGAAAAGCTGAGATGTATTTTACTCTGGCTCAGTTTCATGAACACTGAGGAAAATATCAGTCTTCACAAGAACAGGTATAAAATAAATTTCATATTTCCTCATTACTCAACACGTAAATATTTGGTGAATTGTTATGTTTATATAGTAATCTTTAATTAAATAGCCTAGGATTAACAGATGTCCTAAATCCTTTTATGTACAGCCATCTCAGATGTTACCAAAGCCATAATAAATAATCATAGGTTTGGAAATGCACCAGAAAATGCTAGTTTTTAAAAAGAAAAATTCATAACAAAACTCTGTACCTTTTGGGAAAACAGGCACTGCATTGCAAATATTTATTATACGAGTATTATTAAGAAAGAGACAGAGCTGTGCAGCTGGGACTGAGCTATTGTGAATAATTTTGTTAAAGAACACTGTCAACAGTATTTATACTGTGTGTAAATTGTGCTAAGTTTTTTACACACTATTAACAAGATAAGATCACATACCTGTTGTGGTGTTTGTCAACTCGCTTAGAGCCAAGAAGTCTGGAAGAACTTCCTTGCAGCACCAGCTCTTAACCGATCACTGTTGTTCAATGTGCCACTCAGCAGAGCAAAGCTCACTCAAAGGTTTTCTAAAGGTGTAGTTCCCAACTCCTAACCTCCTGCTCAGGCATAGATGAGCGGTGTTATGAAATGGCATTCAACAAAAGGAAAGCTATTAATCCTTAATGAAGTGACATACTAAGGAGTATTTTAAGCATAAATCATCTCCATCTAGGGAAATTCTTGTTTTGTGGAAGTACAGAGAAAATTGCACTCCGTTGTGCACATAGACTTCACATCTGTTTGTATGTGGTTGGATTCTGCTCAGATACCCTACTCTGTCTTTATCAGTTCAAAGGTAGAGAAATTTACAGGCAAAGTCATGAATGCCAAGAAATGCATGTAGTATGACGCTAGCCTTAACAACTTAAAGACAACTGTATGCAAACATACATGTGCAGATACATAAATTTTCACAGGGTATAGTTATAAAATAGCATATACAGAACCAATCTAAACTCAGACTATATGTTTGCTGTTGTTTGCTGTTGTTTACTTTACCTGCTTTTTATGTTGTAAAAATTACAGATTTTTAAAATGCAGACTCTTTCTTACCTGCATGCTTTCTTTTAAAGCAATTTTAATTTTGTTTGGATTTCCCTGATGGCACTTTACATTAAGAATGAATTAGGGTCAAGGCAATAATATGTAATTCAAAAGAATGCCTCCCTTATAGCATTGAGTCATATGATTTAGTTTTAGGTAGTCCTGCAAGGAGCAGGTGGTTGGACTTGTTGATCCTTATGAGTCCCTTCCAATGTGAGATATTCTATGATTATATGTAAATTGAGTAGATTTTTCCCCTACAAAATATGATAGGAAATTAGATCAACAGACTTGCCATTCTAGAAACACCGGATTCAAAAAATATATTGACTTCCATCAATCAAGTTCTTGGTTGAATCCAGAGGACACATTTTAGGGATATCTTCAAACTGTAAATTTCAATTTTAGCCCAAGTCTCTTAAGAAAAGAAGGTTTGTGAAACAATAGCTGCTGCCTGTTTCTATTTGCCCATCCTGTTCACCACTAATAATGTCTCAACCATTAACAGTTTCAATGCAGTCTAACAGAGAAGATGAAACCTCAAACATCATCAAGTTTTTACAAGTCCAAAAACACAGCATCCAGATGGAAAGAAGAGACACCTGTGGTGATCCCTTGCAGAATGTTAGAAGCCTCAACTTAGACACAGCCATCACAAAGGCTTTATCCACCAAAAGAGACTACGGATCAGAATAATAGCCCAGCCTCAGCGTAGCCCTGACCCTAGAAGACCAGTTCACTGGAAGTCAGGGAACAGCTCCCAGCAGCTTTGTTTGAAGACAGCTATCTGAAGGACAAGCACTGCAGACCACTGGTGGCTCTGGAGCTCCTTTAGTGACAGAGCGTCTTTAATCAGTGACCTTCTCCTGTCTCTGACCTTTTGCAAGGTAATACTACGTGCTAATGCTAGTCCCTGCCCACAGGTGGCAGTGAGCCTTCACCCTTTTAAGGAGGAAGAGACCAAACGGAAACAGCCTCGTTCCTCCTGAAGCCTTGCCTCAAGTGCTCAGATCCAGCTTTCTAGGAGCTACTTAGCGGAGGGATGGCTATGCTTTTCAGTCCTCTCTCCAAATGGTGTAACATAAACTGTGTGGCTGTGAAGAGTTTGTAGGCTGGTCAGAGAGAAATATTTGCCAAAAAAAAATCATTAAAATCTACAATAGCAAACTATGGTAATGTAGTTGAAAAAGGTACATTTCAAATGGGATTATATTACAGATATGGTGGTTGTTTTATTACCTATAGCAGCCTGAACATATTCCCGGTGGGAAGAG
Source organism: Tapera naevia (assembly GCA_033556795.1). Classification (NCBI taxonomy): domain Eukaryota; kingdom Metazoa; phylum Chordata; class Aves; order Cuculiformes; family Neomorphidae; genus Tapera; species Tapera naevia. Next base: position 1,334,156 of record JAUMJJ010000044.1, on the reverse strand, counting down.
ACACGGCAAAGGAGAGGAAAAAGAAAAGCAACTGAGCAAATCAGTGGAGATCAGAAGATTGTTCATGGTAGACAGAGTAATAAACTTTGCTGTCAACAAACATAGCTTCCTTTGGATTTTTCAAAGGATAAAACCGCAATAGTTCGCATTTAAACACTTCTCTCTCCCATGTCCTTTATCACAGCAAAGTTATTTAGGTTTCTTATGAAACAACGATATATGGATCTGATGTTCCAAAATACATGCTGAGTGCAAACTTTTAAACCTGCATAGATAAACAGATTAGATTAAAGAACTCTCGGAACAAAAACAACAGTGCTGAGTGGAAAAACAGATAGTAAGTAACATGTGGCCAACTTATACTTTGAAGGTGTTCCTATATGTTATATAAAATCTGGGTGAATGTCTGTCGTTTCATTTGTCCTGGAATCGATAACTACGTGAATTATGTAAGGGGGGAAGGGGGGGGGGGGGGGGGGGGGGGATCCTTTTTTCTCTCCAGCAATAGCAGCAGACTTCAAAGTGAAAAGTAAATTCAGCAAACTGAGAAAGCAAACAAATGCAATTCTTTCTCTAACAAACCAATGCCCAAATATGAATTAACCGTGTGAGTTTTTTCTCGGATTTTAGACAGCTGTGAACACCTGCGAAGTCAATGGAAACCCATTGCCTGTGGTGCCACCTGCATCTTGATATACAGCAACAAGCCAAATTTTTCCATCATGTATGTCTTTGCATTTCCACTGAATTCACTGTGGTCGTATGCATGTAACTGAGAGTTTAATCCCAGTAGGGCTCTGTTGTGTTGTTCAGTGAACTTCAGTGGAGTCATAGGATGTAAATGAGATTTAACCCATACTATTTATGAGTAAGCAACCTCAGCAGTACATCCTTTTACCTCAGCAGTACATCCTTTTACCAGTCTGGTATTCTGACTGCAAACTTTCCCCTACAATGGGCATTCTAAATAACTAGTAGCTTTTCTACTAGAAATGTCCAGCTTTGTGGGAGGATTTTAAGACAAAAGTTACAGTGACTTTTCTGTTATTTTCCTATGAAAAGTGGAGTTATGTGAATCCTCCACTCCAAGACCATGGACCAACGTACAGGCACAGGTTTTGCAGGGAAGACCATTGCAGGAGCTGCAACTACTGGGAAAGATATCTGGGAACAGGACCTCAGAGGCAATCAGTGTCCTGCCTCTCTGAGAAAGCAACCAGATTGTCTCTCTGTGGGACGGTAGGTTCATAATTTTCAGGACCCAAGCCAAGCTGATTTATTATCAGCAGATAAGGCTCTAACTCAGGAATGACCCTAGTCTGGACATCTGAGGCAAGTAGGAGGCTCATCTCTGCAGCCAGCAGTACAGGTACAGAAGATGAACTCCAAGTTCTTGTGTCTCACCAGCACCATGGCCACTGGGGAGAGGTTTTATTCTCATGCTGCCTCAAAAGAGATAAAAGACAGATAATGTTTGTGCTCTTCAGGAAAGCAATCCTGTCTAAAACAGCCCACATATTAACTTAGGGATTTATGATGTCATTTTTAACTCTAATTGAGACACCTCGATTAGGAAACAATTAGGGAAAGTATCAAATAGAAATTTGCATTTTGTATGCAGCTGAAATAAAACAAATCCTTGAAGTCTTTGTTATTTTGTATGCTTAGTGCACTTGTAACTGTGTTTTGGGCAATCAGTTTCACATGGTCTGCATATGGCAATTTTATGCAGGAAAAAATTCACATACAAAGCAAAGCCAGAATTGTCTGGCACATAGCTCCTAGGGACAGATGGTGCCACCTGCATTCTCGAGTAAGAAAAGTCCCAGCCAGGTTTGTAGACAATGACCTATTTAAATGAGAGAGGGAAAGAAAATCCTTTTTCTTTCTTTTGTATCTAAGTACAGAACAATTACAGCAATCCAGAGCGATGAAAAATAGATGTTAATGAGAGCTGCACTTTCACATTGAGACATACATCTCAGAGGGAAGACATGGAAAAAGATATATCCTTACTTCTATTCAAATCTGTTATTTCTTTCTTGTCACCCATCTTCTTCTCCGAAGATGGGTTGTAGCTACAAGTTCTGGGTTTATATAGAAATTACTAATTTCCAGGCCTCCCTTCTCCTTCTTCTTCTGACCAAGATCATTTAGTCTTTCAGTTTAGTTTAAGCTGAGCTTTCTGGGAGGTTTATTGTTGCAATGAATTTGCAGTTGTATACTCATCTTGATATCACGTTCTCTTGCCATTGAAATGAAAGACGTCACGAATTCAGCTCTGACAGAACACTGAGAGTTGAAAACTCATTTGAACATATGTTTCTTTAAGAAACAGCAAGAACACCCAGAGGAAATGTAAATAAAATAAGAAGAAGGGTAAACATGTTAAGTTTCTCTGAATTTGAAAAGTATCCTACTTGCAGGAAAAGCAATTATTTTGTTGGTTATTATTGGACTCCATATCCTGGTATGTTTTTTTGTGTGGTTTTTAAATTTCCTCTGTCCTTTGCAGGAGCATGTCTGAGAACAGATATTCTTTCACTTACTGAATAATAAATTATTCTCAAAAATTGTGTGTGTTTGTATGGGTATACATACTGCATGCTTATAAACCAATGTTTATGCCTAGAAAAGAATTTAAACCATGTACAAGCACTAGCTGACAAAGTTTTTCAATGTTGTCAATAGGCGGTATGGTGAAACCTGATTTTCTTCTAGAGGGAAATGAAAATTTAAATGAACTTGTAGCTTTAACTCTTAGAATAGATCTTTCCTTTCTAGATTCTTCCATCTAATACATAAAAGAAGACTCTGTTGAGAACTTGGCATCTCTTTGCTGTGCTTGAAACCAGTGGATGCTACAAGGTCATTCCATCTGTCGATAAAGGTGAGTGGTCCATAAGTTATAGCAGCTCACAATTTGGAAATAGACCTCATTGGTTGTTTTCTACCTAGAGATAACATTAAATATTAAATCTCTTATATTTTTATACTGTTGCAACCATTAATTTATATGGTGCTGTACAGAAGTGCACTGGGCCATCTTCTTTGTGGCATTATTGTTCTTAGTCAAAGTAGTAATGTTAAAAAAATCAGGCTGTACAGAATCACTTTACCAAGTTTGTATACTTACAAGGAAGTTCTTCCTGACTGAATTTCAGGGCGAAGTTTGAACCTGTCTTTATCTTAAATGGCCAGTTTTTCCTATTTCTAGTTAGGAAATTTCTAATGGAGGATGTATAGGCAGAAAAATAAGAACTATCTCTTTCTCTGTGCAATTAAGTACCATGGGAATGAATGTTCAAGGACATACTGATGTATTTCTTCTAGTGTTGCAGTACGACACCCAGTCCTGAACTGTTTCAGATACTCTTTTATTAATAAAATGACAGAAATATTATTTGAAGACTGACTAAAGCCAGAATAGTGGCTTTGTATGCCATCTAAGCAATTTAGACAGAACTGGTATGAGGTCATGTAATATGACTATATATAGCTACTTTTACTTTTCTGTGGTGCTTGAGGTTATTAAGTCTCTTTATGCTCTTCTCTTTTTAGACTAAAGACCCTGAAATCAGTTTTTAAAACATATTAGTAGCATATGTGTTTTCATAAGCTGTATTTCTATTTTACCATGCAAATACAGTACCCAGGATATCCCCCTTTGCCAGGAAAGCAGGGCTTGATAAACTCAAATTAAGTTGAATTTAATGAAAAGAAATGAATGATGGCTTTACAGTTCAGTTCACTGAATGGTTTTAAAAGTTTCAAATTAAATGACACATTAAAAATACCTGCTTTGCCAGCTTTTTCAGCAAAAAAAAACTACAACAAAAGGTAACTAAAGCTCTTCTAACATTCAAGTTACAACAAAACCACAAGAGAGAATTTTAACAAAGAGCAGACTACAGGCAACACTGGACACAGCGTAAACACTGACTTCTACACTAGTAAGCCTCAATGGGGTGTTAGTCTCATATACATAACTATACAATAAGCCAGTAGAATGAAATTTAGGTTTTAAAACTTCTACTTTAACTTTAAATCTGGTTTCTCATACCTCACCAGGTGAGCTCTTGAACGACAAATGGACCACATGGTCATAAATAGCTATTTATCTTCAAGTGCCTTTGGCAAGTTATTTTCCAGCTTAATATTACCGAAAGCTTAATTTCTCTTAGAGGCTGGATATATGAGATCCACCTTTCAGTGTGGCTGAAATAAAACAAATAATATATGTAATATTATTTGTTTCTTCAGTAATTTTTTTCAGACCTTGCTTTGTGATACAATACCTGTCTCTAAAATGATATTCCAAAAACCTGTAGGTAAAAATCAAATACATGCACTTTCTAAGCCCCTTCTGAAACCCCGTTAGTGTAATGATTTCTTTCTAAATTTTAGGTTTGATGCCTATAATTTTCCTTAAACTTAGTGAAAAATTTTCACCTTTTTCACATATGATCAGTGCAGCAATGGTTTTTCTGTGCTGTACATCTCACTCCTCAGAGTGGGGAGGACGTGGGGGGATAGTGAACAAAGGTGAAATCAAAACCCAGGAAGAACAGGACTGTGTGGTCCACAGAGCACCTGAATACTGAAGAAGCTGTTAAGTTCTTGGCATGGAAGAAAGCTACAGCTGAAGGCAGATATTAAGGATGGGTGGGGTGGCTGGTTTTCCTTCCCTAGAAGCCATCATCTGGGGACAGAAGGAATTAGGGCAGCCTGGCTATCAAGCCTGTAGGGAATTATGCATCCTGGCTATCAAGTGTTTGTTGCCACATGCAAAGGACTTCTCTTTACACCCCCTCATAAGGTTCTTTCGTATTTCTTCTAAGCACAGAAGAACAATTCATGTGCTTGTGTTTCCTTCTCAGCAAAGAAAGTATAGTAAAAGAAGAAGACCATCTACCTGGGAAGACTGACAGAGAATGGAAGTACAAAGAGAATATGACCATAAGAGAGAACTAGAGTTGATTGACCCATCAGCAGGGCTACCAAAACACTTTGTGCGCAAGAACACTTGGGGAGCCGAAAATCTGGATCACAAACTGAATTAGTACAATCTCCTGGGGTTCATTGTGCTTGGTATAACCGAATAACCCACCAATCCTTAATCTAGCTTGATCACAAATTATTTGCTTGGTGCTGTGTTTCATATATTTGAGCTAGGTTTTCCCATTGGCTACTGTGGTCAGGTGCTCCACCCAGGAGCAGAAGGAATCTAGATATGTCCTCAGGGGAAAAGAGAACCAGTCAGGAAGATAGTTGATTGATACATCTTGGCCAGAAGATTTAAGGAAGAAGCCGGTGTTTAAGAAATGGTGGTCAAATCTTCCAGCACAACTGAAAAAAAGGTCTGTTACTATGACTATTATAAACAGATGTCTTGATCCTGCTTTTGCAATTTTACAGTGTTGAAGTTTATTCTTTTAAGAGGTGGGCTTGTGAGCTTGCAGAAATTAGTTTCTTGTTGTGATGTCAGTATCTGTTAGTCATGTTTGTGTTTTTATGATGATTATGAGTGGTCCTTGAAGTATCATTGAGTCTTGAGGACCAAAACACCACTCTGCCAGATTGTGGATCAGGAGAGTCTATTGCTAAGTATAAAGTAAACTACAACAGATGGATAACATAAAAGCAGAAGTGGAGAGTGATAACCAGTATGTGTGCTGACTCTGGCTGTGATGGAGTAAATTTTTTTATAGCAGCTCATGTGATGCTGTAGTTTAGACTTCTAACCAAGACCATGTTGATGACACACCAATGTTTTAGCTGCTGCTAAAGAGCATTTGCACAGCATCAAAGCCTTCTCTGATTCTCACCCTGTCCTTCCCCCAGCCCTCCTGGAGTGTTAGCCATCTTTTGCTTGGAAGCTCTCAAGGCTTCTATCTATCCATTGAAGGTGCTAAGTGATTGTCTTTACATCACTTGTTTAATTTTCTTTTCTTTTTCTCATCTTCCACTTTATCCTTCACTTAGTAAACAAATTTTATCTTTACCCAAAGCTTTCTTGCTTTGACTTTGTTTCCTCTTCTCTATCCCACTGGGGAGAGGGGGGAAAGTAAGCGAGAAGCTGTGTGGTGCTTAGCTGCATACTGGGGTGAACCCACAGCAGATAAGCCAGGACACAGGAAAGGTTCTGTAGCGAAAGTGACTTTAAAGGTATTAAGGTCAATATTAATTTCTTAATACTGACAGGATGCAATTAGCTGAGAGGCAGCATGGAAAAAGCACAATGACAATTGAAAATCTAACAAGTGGGTGATGGAAGTGTAGGAGAGAACTGACATATAAGAGAATGAGAAATGAAAAACTGGTGTGAAGAGGCTGTGGAGGGCTCTGAAAATAAAATAGTCATAGAGGAAGGGAAGGCAGTGGAGGGAGATAAAAACAGGTTATTTAGTGAACTCTCTAAGGTGAGATTTTTGTGGAAGGGTCCAACGTGAATATGAGATGATTCTACTTTTTCGTTTTCTTTATTATCATTATATGCAAAAGCTTTTCCAGCTAGTAACAAGGAAATGTCATACTTCTGCTGAATGAAAATAACAGCTCAGGGACCCTGTGTATATAAGGCTAATTTCATTTACTAGGTGCTAGGAGTTAGCATATTTTTTTTTAATTTCAGAAAACACAGGGTGAGCTGTGCTCATTTTTCACCTTTCAGAACTATTTCTACCGATGCCTCTACGGTCATTCACTGCCTGGCTAATAAGCAACTGCATCTTTATATTCGGATGTCCAAGTCCAGAAACCAACAGAGACATTTGGAAAGCTTCTTAATATCACACACAAACAGACAGCAACATCGTGGAAAAAGAACACCGGTACATCTTAATAGTTGGTAGTGTGGTTTCTTTCAACAACTGGTGGGTTGTTGCGTTTAGTCACATAGATCAACCCCAGTACCGTTTAGCAAGCCTAATGTACTTGAACGCAAAATGCCAAGCAAGTACTTGTCTGCAGAGGTGGCACAATCCTAACCTATGAAACAGTGTTTTCCCTCAGTAAGCCATGTGCTTGGTAAAAGACTCAAATCAAATGCCCTTGTTTGTTTTGATTGTGCAAGTGTGTGTCACCCAGGCCCACTGGAAAATGCTGCTGCTGAGACACTGGAGAGAGGCAGCTTGCCTGGAGAGAAAGACCCACCAGAGGCACTGCCTGCACCAAACCCTTGCCTATGCATGGATTGCACTGTGCTGCAAGTTCTCCAAGACCTGCTAAGGAGAAATGGAAGTACTGGAGTTCCACAAGGCAGATTGTATGATTTAATTTGTACATTCATATTTTATGTCACAAACAGTGTAATGTCTGCCTTGTTACCACGGGATGAGTTAGGGCAGAAGGAGGAAAGCTACTTGGCCTTAGTTGCCTTCTCTTGAAGCATGCACTCTGGATGACACAGAAGAGGTCAGAATAGAAAGTGGGAGACTTGCTTTTCCCTGAGTACAAATGTAAAGTCATACCTGCAACAAGACTCAAGAGCTCAGGACAATATAAGACACATTGTCCAGAGGGCAAGTAGAGAATCCAAGAGCAGACAAAGAGTTGAGCTTCAAAGTCAATGGGAGGAGAGAATTGTTTCTGGTGTATCTGGAGGGCACAGTACAGAGGTGGTTAAACTGAAGGAAGTCAATTAAAAACACGGATTGAGCGATATTCTCTGGAAAGGGACCTGCCTCTGCAAGGACATAGTAGGGAGAAAACTATTCATAAAAAACTTGTGATTTGTTTCTCAGACCAACGTGTATTAATCTCAAAACAACATTTACTGTAATTCGGGTTTTAAAATTTTAGTTACTCTGGTTTGGGTTCTGGTAATAGTCCACCCGGAAAACAAGAGCTCTTTTGAGATTTTCCACATGCTGGTTAAAAAGACAAGGTACAGGTGCTTTCACCACCTGCCTATGGACAGCTCCGGCTCCTCCTGTGCATTCCTCTGTGCCTTATTGGACAGTCCAATAAAGCATATTTGCGGAAAAAAAACGCAATGCAGTGCTGGTGTGATCGTAATGAGTATATAGGGGTGAAGGCGGGGTAAGGGCAGAAAGGGTAAGAAGAATTCCAATTCCATATCCCTGTGGTATTCTCTGTATTTGGTTGACTGCTGAGGAGATTCAAAATTTACTGTTATGTTGGGTACTGATGAGGTTGGACTGTGCCAGGTAGGAGCAGATCTACTGAAGAAAACTTGTACCACTCTCCTTTCAGGAATGACCAAGCAAAGCTGGTGTTGCTATTGTAATTCTATCTTATATCCCTGGCTAAACATTCCTTCCCATGTTAACTAATTGCATTTTCAGACAGAGAAGAAGTAACAGTTAGTCAAACTAACAGTGCTCTTGGTGTAATTATTCCAGAGCCGGTTTGGGGCCAGCTAGCACCAGTATTTCAGAAGATTATCTTTTCTTCAGTTTGTGTTACACAATAGCACTTTACAGGTAGTAGGACTTGTTCTGTTTACAGTGATATTACAGACAGAGATTACCCACTGTAAAGTATCCTCTTTGTCTGGAGCAGAAGGGCAACTGTTCCTTCAGGAGGGATGTGTATGGCATTCTCTGCAAATGCAACTAGTTTCTTGATACAGGAGGTAAAGGTTTCTTTCAGTACATCAGATATCAGTCTGTACAGAAGGCATGCACTATTTACTATATACAGCTATTACTAAATCGTAACTGGACAGAACTACAAAGGACACACCTTAAACTGGTTTTGTAAAGCGTAATATTTTCTCCTGGGCTTACTGCTCAAATGCCTCTGAATGTTGACTCCCTATTGTACCATACTTGAAATGTACAACTTCAGTTGTCGCTTGTAACTCGTTCATAAACACTAAACAGAAAAACAGTTCTAAAAACAGTGGAGATAGCATCTTAATGGTGTTGACTGCTACTTACCATGGTAGAACTGTCCTACTTTCCATCTATGTGGTCTTTGGGTCAAATTTCTGTAACCTTCAGAAATTATGTTTTCAAAATATAAAAGACTGACAAAACTCACAAGAATGCAGATGTACTGTATGAATGTAGCTCCCTCCCCTTGCCTGTACAGTCACAAAAATAAATGTCACGCCTGTGAGTGAACATGAGAGGAGTGGCTGAGGTACAGCCTGCAGCAGCAGGAATGCTGATACATTCTTGTTATGCCTAAAAGCCTCCAAGAAAAATGAAAATGGTTCAATCTGTGCTTTTGCAATAGAACTTAAGAGCAATTCCTGGGTCACTGTTATGGAAACAAAGGGGTCTGAGAACCCTCTTGCCAACGTGACTGTAGTGGGGAACAGACTTTATGCCATTGAGGGAGAGGAGGAAAACATCAGAAAGAGTCTCTTCACTTTCTTGAAATGACTACAGATTTAGGAGAATGAGCAAAGAGCAATTGGGGCATGCGGATTGTTGAACATATTTTCAGACTAGTATCATAGCTAACACTCAGCTGTTAGTTTATGACAAAAGGTCAACCAAAAATCATGCACAATATGGAGAATCTGTATCTGTATCCAAAACGTTTTAAACATATATGAAGGGCTGGCAGTACATTTTATTACTTCAAAGTTATCTAAGGAAGGACACTTACTGAAAGGCCTTTTCAAGCCTCCTTACCCCATATAACTTGTCAGTGAAGAGCTAAGAAGGAATAATCTGGGCTAAAATCCATATATAAATGAAATACTGGCAAAGAGGGTGTAGTTCATTTACATAGAAGAAGATATGCCTTTTCATTTCTGCTTCAATTGCAACCAAGAAACATACATTGCAGAGCTGTTTTGAAGTGATTGGTCCCAGAAACTGCTTTGAGAAATGTCAGAGGAGCTCTAGAAGGCTGACAACAAAAAGATGAATGCCTAGAAATAGTGCAATATATCAAAAAGTAGAAAAGTACATATTGCACATCAGTTGCAGGACAGTGGCCCAACATGAATTCCTTACAGCCAGAAATCTAGGATGGTCCTAGAGTGCACTGTACAAAGATGTCTAAATACCATAAACACACGGGATTAAATACAATCTCCAGGAAGGAACATGCCAGCAGGGGAAAAAAAACCTTTCTGTCTTTAAACGGTAATTGTCTCAAGTTTAAGCCCCTGGCTCTTGAGTCATTATACCACACATTAGTTTATGCTGCACTGTTTGATCCTCTCTCATAACATATCTATGACAGAGATTGAAGTAGGATGCAGCATTCCCTCTAGCATGCTGGTACATCCCTCCCAGCCTTCCTTCTAGCACACAGCACACTGGTCCTCCCCGCAGTGCAGGAGAGCTTTGTTTGCCCCTAACCACCAGGTGAACGCAAGGGGAAGCTTTACATCTTTGCGTACCAAATGTCTAATGCTACATACTAAATGAAACCTATTTTTTTATGGATAGTTCAAAGTCCTGGTATGTGTCACCTAACACAGTCAGCTGCATTGCTCCAGTCACGCAATTTCATAAGAAACCTGGGACCTGTCCACCACACCACACCAGGACAACAAAGGCTGTTTTCATAGACTTTGGCAACTTTTACGAGGCTACAATAATCCCAAACATTTTGGGGTGTGCCACAGCCTATCCAATCTCGTTATAATTCCTCTCCAACATCTAAAATACTATCTTTAGTAAGTCTCAGAATATCTCTTTTAGCAAAAAGAAAAAAAAAAAAATTAAAAAATTCTAACAACTATATTTTATATCTGTGTCTTCTCTGATTTTATGTGAAGCAAGTGGAGAAGGACAATGACTGCAGTTTGTTGCTAAGTGAGTAGAACACGAGGACTGCTTTTTTCGTCTTTAAACATCACTGTGTACTTCACTTGTTTTAAGGGGCACACTTTAAGAAAGGAGTCACAGGGTGAAAAACTACCTCCCTATAAACTTCTAAGGTACTTTTTTCTTCTCCATTTGTGGAGTGGATTGCATTTCCTGGATGCTGTCAGATGTAAGAATTATCCTACTGAATGCAATTGTAACAATTGAATAAAAAGTTTAAACTGTGAGAGTATAAATCTTAGTTCAGTTTATATAAATGACAAAACTCTCACTGAAAACACTGTCAGAGACAATTTGGCAAATTAGAGAAGTAGTCAAGTTTTTAATGTCCAGAAATCTGGTAAATGATCCCAACATCACATTCCTTTCTCAAATACACCAGCTTCATTAGAAAAACTACCTGTAAAGGACTATATTTACTATTTTAACAGAAGAACTGAGAAAAATCTGCAAGACACAGAACACACAATGTGTTCTTGCAAGGAAAGATGATATGTGTGATGTCAGCTTACCAAAGAATTACTTGGCAGATGGAGGAGAAACAACGAAACCCGTAAGACCCAGCTCAGACTTCAGATGATCTTGCAGCTAATTGCACTGCCAGCTGTCCAGCACTGGGCCTTGGAACATGCTGATCCACTTCTTTACACCTCTAGAAATATTTAATTTCTTATCCATGCCTAAAAGTTGTGGTTTATTTACGTTTGGGTCTTCACAGCAGTTCATGCTTTGCAAACTTTGCTACACTCAGAATTCCCTCATATTCTCTTATTTTTTCCCAATTCCCTTGATAATCAGACAATACCGTGCAGCTGGACAGAATTTTAAATATGTGTTTCTTATGCCATCTGCACATTTTTTTTTGACAGTCTTCTGCCATTCCCCACTGCACCAGGCAGAAAATAGAGTTTGGCTAACAGAACTGAGCAAACCTTTCTGTTTCTTATAACTTTTTTTTATTTTTTTATGTGAATGATGCAGTAAGACCTGCTGTCCTTTTCGCTTACCTTCTTGTTCTCAAAGGCACGACAACCAGAGCTAGCTCAGAGATACTTTTAAATTCCTGTAATGCAGTGATTATGTGATAACATTGAAAATAGATCAGCCAGACCAGACATCTCCAAAATTTTTACCATTTGTACTGTGATATAAACTGGTCTGATGGGAATTCAGTACCAAGACAGGATACTTGAAAGCTTTTACCCAGCCTCATCCATGCCTTTGACTGGTGTGCAGGTAATGTTTTGTTGACTGTATATGAAGTACAATTACAACGGTATTTGGTAAGTAATGGTTTTAACATGTCAGAGTTCAGGGCTGAAATTTTCTTCTGCTTGCCCTCAAAGCACACTATGATATGCTGTCGTTGCTTAAGAGCTCTGTCAAAGAACAGAAGTAATGTGCGAGCACCAGTGTTCATGATGGTCCTGCTCAGCTGGGTGTGAATTGGAAGACCCTTATATGTTCAGCTCTTCACAAGCTGCCAGATCCATCTTGTGTAAAAAACCATAGTGCCTGTTAGTTAGCAACATGATCTAGGTGAGTGGGGAAAATGAGGCTATACTGCAAGCAATTTGCTTTTTAGAACACATTTCGCAGACATTGTGGTCTTCTTGCTTAAAGTGTCCTTCTTGTTGTTTCTGCTTTCTTGTCGGTGTTGCTCTTGTTATGTGCATTGCTTTGTCCAATTGACCCTCACTCGAGCCAGGGCTGAGCACACTGGCTGTGGTACTAACCAAACCATTCATCACTGACATTCTTCTGCCTGCACCGCAGTGGGAATGTTTCTGAAACTGCTGTCATTTTTATCCTATTTTTTGCTGAATAGTTTCTCTCATGTTATCAAGAATTAATGAACAAACAAATGTTTCCAAGGATCACATTTTTATGATGTTATTTTTTTCTGAACAGCCAAAGTCATAATCCTGATTGACTGACACTTAGAAAAAAAAATCCTTCTTTACTTCTCTTGCGCTATGTCACTAACTGCAGAAACTAAGTGTTAGCAGAGTTTTAAGACATGCAAGGGGTGTAGGTAACATCTGCACATATCCAAATTAAAGCCTCAGTAAAATGGTTTATATCCTTCGGTCATATCAGATGGATCAAGCAATGGAAAGATAGAAACTGTTACTATGTTATGCGACTAGTATTCCCTACTTCTGCATACTTCTCTGTTGGACCTTGGAGAATTCTGTTGTCCAGAAGTGCACAGATACTCAAGAAAGAGGCTGACCTCTGGGACAGGCAGGTAGATTGTCTCCTTTTTTTCTGCTACAGTCATGTCTCCTAAAACAGCAAGTAGCAGATCTAAATATTTCTCTTCAAATGTTTGTTATTCACTGGATAATCTCATATGCCAGGTGTGGTTTGGCTGCTTTAGTAACTGAGTCATTTCAAGTACAGCACGTGTATAAAAAGGCACAACACATTTTCTGAGTTACGGTAGTATTTATATCCATTTTCAGAAACGCTCGCTTATTTTTCTGATCTTTTTGTGATAAGGATCCTTTTCACTCCTCCTGTACCATAGTGAAGAAAATGTGTTATCCTTATTTGAAACATGCTTGAAAAACTTAAGTGATCAGTACTGTATCTGAGTAGATTTCAGCTCTAGTTACATGATGATTAATAGTTACCAGCAGATTATATTAGTTTTATAGACACCCCAATTATGCTATGGAAGGGATGACCCCTTAGGACTATGTTTCTCGCACAATAAAAAAAAGTCTTGCTAGTACAGTGAATAAAATGCAAGTACTTGTGCTATAAAAAAGATATGGACTTTTTTACAATTTTATCGTAATTGTGTCCAATTACTTCTTTTTCTAATGAGCATTCACCACTAGAAGATTAGTTTCCATGCTGCTTTGACTCACAGAGCCCTTAGTTGATGGGTCTAAATTGCACTTCAAAGAAAAATACACTGGAAAGCAAGGGGAATCTGTGGCTTCTTGTCTTGCCTGAGAGCTTCTTACTTAGACACCTTTACAAATGCAAGGAACTGCTTCATGTCAGGACGATACAATGTATTCATTCCCCCTTGAGATCTAGCATCTTTATTACTCTCTTTCTGATTTTCATATAGGTAGCAGTGGTAATAAGGCTTTTTCTTGAGTAGTCAGAACCAAACTTAGCAAATTTGGATTGTTATTCTTCAATGAGAGTTCAGTGTAGTGCATCACCTTACTGTAGCAGATACTCATCATCTCTTTGCTGATAAACTAAAACCAGATAAATTTCAAATTAACCTAAAATATAGCACTCTTTCAAGAGTGTTTTATGAAAAGCATTGAAGTAGAAAAATTAATATAAATGTAATCATAGCTCCACATAGAAGCACTTCATATGAGGCCTAAAATCTGTATGGGAATATGCAGCATATAAATTTGTACAATTATTCTCTATGTTTTTGCTAAAGTTACAATCATTAACCTAGGGACAGAGTATATTTTCTTATTTTAAACCAATGATACTTCAAACAGTAAATGGAGAAACAAAGGCCTTAACGAAGTTTAAAAGAAGGACAGCATTCCATGGCCCAACAAGGGAGAAGGAATTACTGCATGGATTATTATTCTTGGGATTCTTGCCTTTCTATTTTGATAGATTTGCACACATATCTTGTCACGGCTGACTGAGTAGAGCATTACTTCACCAATAGAGCAATTGTCACAACTATATGTACAGTTTACGTTTTGTCACCCACATCAGGTGACTTCATGTCTTTAGTATGGAGGAGCTCTTACTTATTGTCTTTAAATACAGTGACTGGGGCAGTAGTGCCTGTAGAGCAATAAAAAGAGTAAACTCAATCATTCGTTCAGCATCAGTTGTTTTCAACCATCCCCAATAGTTTCCTCTTTATTTCAAATTTGAAATGTTATAAGAGATACTCTACAGCCTGTTCCAGCTATAAAATCATATTTTCCTTCTCATTCTGAGTGTCTGCAATTGTTCTCTCATAGTGCTTAACCTTTAAAGTCAGGAGGTCACTTGGAAGCTCTCCAGTCTGAAATGCGACGTCCATATTTAAAATACAGAAAACCTTTTAAAAAGTTGAAAGTATTTTTATTTGAAAGCTCAGTTTATAATGACTGTTGTCCATCAACCCAGAGCTACTTTCTCACCAGGGATCTTTATTGTTTCTTTCTTATTACATGGTATAACAATTCTTTGGTACTCATTTCCTGAAGAAGATTACTTTTCAGTATCAAGCTTCGCCAACAGATCTTTTTTGGGCCAAAGTCTGCAAATCTGCATTGCAATGAAGCAGGGCAGCTTTCCAGGCATTGCTGGCTGCAGAGAAAAATCTCATGTCTGTTCTATCATTTCTTTCTCTGCACATTTACTGCTGATCATGAATGTATGCACACAGGGCTGTATTCATCTCAGAATTAGAGTTTCTTGCAATGAAACTCAAAACCAAGAGAAACTCGGCTGGTTTTGAATTTCATTACAAAATCAAAACTCAGCTCAATTTTGTCTAAAAGTTTGCTAAGGTTCTCAAAGTCTTTGAAATCAACTGGATGCACTTATGGCTCAACTGGCAGATTTATGGTCTCACATTTAAACAGGCATTCGATAAAAAAAGGTGCATGAAAATGAGCTGGAGTTAAGGTGGCGTTTTTCAAATGCACTACCGTGACATAGAAACCCCATTATCAGAACTAGCTTAATCACTTCCTTAAATTTTGCCCATAGTTTGGAATTGAACTCAAAGTCTAAAGAAAAAGTGAAATTTGGCTTGATTGTATGGTACTGCTGCCACCAAAGTTTTTCAGATAAAGTATTAGGACCAACTGGAAATTTTGCACATTGCACTGAAAATTACAGTTTAATTACTTTTTAAAGATCCACTTCCTTGAGATAGATGTTACAGACACAGTCAGGTACAAAACATAAAAAATCTCACATTTTTGCTGAAGTACAAAGAAGATACATAAACAGAATGTGGACACGCTTGAAAATGCAAAAAGTGACATGGCAAAATATTCGCCCTGTATTCCATAGAAATTAAAGGAGTATTTCTTAAAAGAGTTGCACAGAACTACGTTAAATAAATCTGAGACCAGACTTGGTTCCTTCTGAAAGTGTGCAGAATACCTAGATAGGAATGCTAAACTTATGCAAAACTGAGAGCAAGCTTTGACCCAAGGAATATTTACTTATTTATCACAAACTGAACAGATCCAAAAAGAGACTCATGAGCATAATTTGGGACCTTTCCTGCTTTCTTTCTGTGGATCATTGCAGTTATAAATTTAATAAGCTAGTAAAACTTATTTTATTGCTACATATTAAAAGGAGTGTTGTGGCTCAAAGTATTTAGGGGTATTGTGAATAAGACCTTGTTTTTTCTAAATTTTACTTGTAGTGTGTAGTTGTGCATCGCTGTGGAGGACTGAAACTAATGCTATACTTCGTACTTTCCATATCCACGTCCTTATATTCTTCCCAGTCTGGTGGTTAACACAGTCCATGACTAGGATGGAAAATTACTCTTGTCATACTCTTGTAAGAATGTAGGATGGGTCCTTCTTCTTGGGGGGTGGGGGGATGGGGGTGGGGCTCTTCATCAGAGATTCTTTCCTGAGCCTAAGAAACAATTATCACAGAAGTTTATTGTTTATTATCAAAAACTGATAAATTCCTGTGAAAATCTCAGCTCAAAGCCACACGTTTTTAATATAAAACTTTTCAAATTATTTTGCTGAAGAATTCCCAATCGCTTCTCATGTTTCCTCTATAAAATACCTACATAACCACTGTTGTGTGGTCCACACTGTATAATTGTAACAAGGGCCTCAGACATAAAGCAGGATTTGTTCAGTCAAAGTTACTGAAGAAATGGTTTAGAATCTGGATGTACAGAAGTAGTCATTAGTTGCAAATCATCTGAGTCAGAGTTGCGAGGCTGATCGGTCTTTCACAGTAACTGTGTGAAACCATTTCACTCTTGTTGGGCACATGCGTAACTAACACAGACTTCATAGATTTTCCTCTGTGCTTGATATTTTTTGTTTAAATTCCTTCTGAAAAAGGAATGCAAAAAAGAAACAGGTCTTGCCATCTATGCAGTTGTTTGAGTTTTTTGTTTTCAAAAATCTGATACATTTTTGATAATTCTAATGTTTTTTATAAGGTACTCAAATTATAATTACTTCCTTCAGCCATCTATAAACAGTCAGTTCTTTGTTATATCTTTGTTTATTTCAAGTGTCATCAAAAATGTGATTTCTTTAGTATTGTAATATGCTTGAAAATTTCCTTTGGCATCAGATTATAGCCAAACCTTCAAACTGGATTATTTTCGTTGTAACATAAAGGATCTTTTAATCAGCAGTCAGCCTTTCTTTAATAAAGTGCAAAAGACGAAGGATTGAGAATTCATGAGTCCCACTGGAAAACTCGTGGCCAGTATGAAAGTCTTGCATGCCTTTCAGAAGACCTGAGATATCACTTATAGAAACACACCATCTGGTTAATATGCAAAAAGAATAAGTATTTTTCTGGCCAAACAATAGTACATCTAATATAACACTGGGGCTGCCTTTAAAACATTTTCACACCACTTGCAAAAAACAGAGTAAAAGAAAACAAACTACGAACAAAAACTTGAACAGACTAATATCTTATTCAGCGAAGTTATGCATTTAAGAGGTCACTGTTGTGTAAATTTCTTCACTGTCTGCTACATGTAGCAGAGCACACTTACTAGGGTTATTCTATGATGAGCTGTGCACATGACCTAATCTGCAATGTAACATTAAGCAAAATTAGTGTTTTGTGCTCAGGGTGACCCTGCAGTGAGTCAAGTGAGACTTACATGAAATAGGTTGCATATCAGCTTGATGGAGAAGCAATTCAGTTCAAATACAGACAGCCTGCCAACGAAATATGTTAAACACACTTTTGTTGTGCAGAGCAAGGACAGAAGTTGCTTTTTGGAACACATGGGTTCTGGAAAGCTTATGGAAATAGCATGGGTTTTAACACCACGACAAATAAGACATTTCTATCTCTGTCTTATTTGAAAACTGAGGCCACCCAAGTGCTCAGTTCTTCTCCGGTACTTACTTTTTACTTTGGATAAAAATGAATATTTCCTAGCAGTAGAAATTATTGCACTCCTAAATCCTCTTCCTTCCAGCATGGCTTCTGTTGAGTGGGACAAGTAAGGCAGCAGTAAGCTGAAGTCCCGTTTGCTCAGTGCTCTCCTTTACAGTGAAAAATATATTGTTGATTTTTACTAGTGTTACAGTAAGTTTACCTAACTCAGGTACTTCTGTGACTGGTAAAGTTACCTCACAAATCAGTCTGTGAAACCCTCAGGACTGGCCATAGTATAACCTGCAAGAGAGCTTTTCTTCTTGCAATTGCTCAAGGGTCCCCATCTGTTTATATACTTCTTATGCTGCTCAGCACTCCTGTGTATTGTGAGTGTGCTCCACCAGCCTTGTCATGTCATCTCACAGCCCCTTGTTAACATATGGTCTTCTAAATGTAGATATTCATCTGCTTGACTTGCTTTAAAGATACTAGTAAAAATAATAATAAAAAAATTCTAAATATGAAACAGATGTACAAGCGTACCTTGAGATGGATGTATTCTAGAGGCAAAACATCACTGGGCTTCTCAAGACCACATTCTAGGGTTATTTTATTATCACCTGGTCATGTGGCATGCACCTGTGCTCTAACAGCTCTGCAACTGGCTTCAGCACAAGAGTTCACCAGGTCCAGAAATAGCTTGGGGTTTTTACATCTCTTATGTGGTTTTATTTTATTTTGTTTTTCTGTGCCTTGAGTTTTATAACTCTCAGGACTTCTGTGTCCTCTTATCACAGAGGGAGTAAGCATCAAGATTATTTTTAATGACATTTTATATGTTTTAAATCAAAAAAATAAGCAGGGAAATGTATAAATGCAGTAGCTTAGCATAAACAGCAAGAAAACAGAAGAAATGTCAAACTGCACCTGCTCCTTCAGCTAAAAAATGCTTCGGCGTCTCCATTCTGGGCTGCAGAGCCTCCAGAAAAATGAACACTAGCTTCTGCAAGTCATCTCCCCCTGGGCCAGTGTGTGCTCAGCATCTGTTTACCCAGTCTGTGTCCTAGAGAGCTAGAGTGGCACTGACCAGTGTCTTTGTGGGAAGCAGGCAGGCTCAGAACACCTCTAAATCTCACTGGTAACACAGTGATCAAGTCGCTTTCCTCTTCCTTAGCAATATATATCTGTAGTGGTAGCTGCTGGTGCAGTCTTCAAAGCACATGCTTTGGGAATATGTATGTGGTGGTTGAGCTGGTTCTTCTTGAGATTTCTGGAGGATAACATGACTCCTGCACTGCACATCTTCCCAGGTGCCCTGTTGAGAGGAAGGCAGGAGGCTGGAGATGGGGGAGAGCAAGTCCCATAACATAATAGCAATCAAATGACCAGGGATCCTGTGTTCACTCCCCACAGAGCTGCCTGGCTTAGATCCCAGGGCTAGACTGCTTGGAAAGCAGGACTGGCTAAGGCAATGCTTTGTGTTGGGTTCATGTGGTTTCAATTCACCTGAGTCTAGACTGAGATTATATTTTTCCTAATTGGGAAAGCTGAAATACTACATTCCTCATCATCCTTCCCATGATTCTGGGAAGATCCCCATAAACTGGTAGATCTGCACAAGTTTTTTGAGTCTGTAAAGTTGAGAGTTGTTACCATCTGATAAATCTTTGGTAACCTGAGAGGATTGGAGTTCTCCAACAGTTCCTAGTGGTGAGTTCTCTTCGCCACAGTGGATGTTACCTGATACCATTTTGACTATGATAATCAATTATCCAAAACACAGTAGCATAGATTCACTATTTTGTCCCATGTTGATCATGTTGTCACAGAGTTCTACTACTACATAGTCTGATGATTATTCAATATGCAAAGGATTAACATAGTTTTTAAATTAATTTCTAATAGTTAAGCCTGTTTTCTAATCATTATTTTTTAAACTTTTTTTACTGTAACCAAAACCTAAATTCTCCCTGCACTTAATAATCTGATAGGGATATGCAGCAAATTCCACTTGCAAGGTACAATTTGTACCTGTGTTTATGAGTTCTTGTACTGTAGCAACACCAAGTGTGAGCCAACTTCCTTTAGCAATAGCCTTTGTGATCTAAATTAAACCTCACCTGAAGGTATCTTTACAGCAGCAGTGAGAAGCTAAATGCAGCAATTCATAAAGAGCTAGGACTTACTGAGAAAGAGGGAAAAGAAATAAGAAGAAATTTCTTTTCATAAGAAATTAACACGTGGGTGTGCTAATTTCTGTTTGATTAAAACAGAGGTGCGTGTGATTTTAAAAATGGGTCAGGAGCATTGATCTTTGAAGATTAGATGATATGAATTGCCTCCACTCCCAGCAAATCTGGGGAGTTATGTCTGCAGGCTGACAACTCTGTGCTCTATCAGCCAGGCAGCTGCATTACCCGCAGTACAGCATGCATTATCTGGAAAAGGGTGTGGTTATATGGTTCCCAGCTTTCTTATAGGATTTACTACTCATTCCTGTGACAAGGTCTGAAGGTGTTTCATCTTGTTTTATTTTTGACAGAAACATCAGTAAAGAAACAACTGTGATCTTCCTTGAGGTAAGTTATTTGAGCTAACACCAATTGCAATACTGCTTGCTAATATCCAAAGGATTTTGCAGTATCTACTGCATTAGCCTTATACAAACATATATAATGGCTGAAAGAAAGGTTGTGAACGTTATCTATCTCATTTTCAGTACGGCCTTTGACACTGTCTCTCACAGCATTCTCCTAGAGAAGCTGGCAGCCCAGACAGATGTACTCTTCGTTAGGTAAAAAGGTGACTGAATAGCCAAGACCAGAAAGTTGTGGTGAAAGGAGGAAAACTCAGCTGGCAGCCGGTCACAAGTTGTGTTCTCCAAGGCTCACTGTTGTTCAATATTTTTATCACTAATCTGAATGAGGGGATTAAGTTCTCACTCAGTAAGTTTGCAGATGACATCAAATTGGGCAGGAGTGTTGATCTACTTGAGAGTAGGAAGGCTCTGCAGGAGGGACCTGGGCAGAGTGGATCAATGAACCCATTACATGAGATTCAACAAGGCCAAGTGCCCAGTTTTGCACTTTGGTCACAGTAACCTCATGCAACGCTACAAGGTTGGGGAAAAGTGGCTGGAAAGCTGCCTGGGCAAAAAGGACCTGTGAGTCCTGGTTGACAGCCAGCAAAATATGAGCCAGCAGTGTGCCCAGGTGCCCAAGAAGGCCAACAGCATCTTGGCTTGTATCAGAAATAATGTGTCCAACCAGACTAGGGAAGCAATTGTGCCTCTGTAGTCAGCACCGGTGAGGCTGTATCTTGAATGCTGTGTTCAGTTTTGGACCCTTCAGTACAGGAAAGACGTTGAGGTGCTGGAGAATTTCCAGGGAAGGGCAATGAAACAAGCAAACGGTCTGGAGCACAAGTCTTATGAGGAGCAGCTGAGGGAACTGCAATTGTTTAGTCCGGAGAAGAGGAGGTTGAGGGAAGACGTTATTGCTGTCTACAACTAACTGGAAGGAGATTGTGGTGGGTTTGGAGCTGATCTGTTCTCCCAAGAAAGAAGTGATAGGATAAGAGGAAGTGGCCTCAGGTTGTTTCAGGGGAGGTTTATTTTGGGTGTTAAAAAAAATTTCCGTATGGAAAGTATAGTCAGACATTGGAATATGCTGCCCAGGGCAGCAGTTGAGTCTCTTTCCCTGAAGATCTTAAAAAAACACGTAGATGTGTATTTTGTGACATGGTTTAGTAGGTATGACGGGTTTGGGCTGATGGTTGAACAGGATGATCTTAGATGTCTTTTTCCAACCTTAATGATACTTTGACTAGGTTTGCAATTTTTTCTTTCTGGTCCATCGTCTTACTGTATTTTCAATGCACTTTCCTTCTTTGCATTGTCATTGCAATTCTTCAAATAGTAAACTAGTCTGTATTTACATATGTACATCTTTTTATTAAAAGACATATTTTTTTAAATGCACCTCTCAGGATTCAGATCTAAATTGACAAATAATTTACAGTCAAGTTCAGAGGTTGTATGATACATCAAACTCTCATTAGCAAGCTCTGGGATTTCTATAAGAGAAAAAGACCTCATTTATTGATTTGTTTTCAGGTTGCTATCCAAATATCATTAGTGTACAGAAGGATAAATTCAGGTTTGTATATAAGCTGAGGGATGTTAGTACAAGTATTCAAAAAATGCACAGTTTAAAAACACTCCAAAACAAGCAGTTTAAAGTACTAAAAAAAAATAAAACAAACAAACCAGTGAAGTCAAAGGCTTCCCCCTCCCCACCCCGTATAATATATTCTTTCCTTGCAACATGTTTTTTCCTGTAATATATTTTGTTTCTAGAGAAAGAGCAAAATCCCATTTTTTAATACTGGTTTAGGAGAGTTGAATCACTTCCCCAACAGCCTTTAACTTTTTTGGTGAGTAGTAAAGTGTGAGAGAGGGGGAGAAAGTGCCTGTGGATGTGTTAAAGAGGGGAAGAGAGAAAGTGGAGAAACTCCTCTCAGAAATGCCTGTAATCAATGGAGGTCAAAAAGGCGGAATGGAATTGCTGTTCTGGACTAGTTTTAGATTGGGGATCAGGTTCAAGGCTGAATGGAGGTTAAGAGTTTTGGGTTACGGTGCTGAAATTTTGAGGGACTCGTGAAATTATAGCCCCCGTATGATGGCAATAGAAATGTATCCCAGGGCACAGGTTGATATCTTTCTCTAAGTCCAATAAGAAGTCAGGGTTGTGCATAAGGTTTGGAGTGTGAACACACTTCAGGGGGTAATTAATTTGGGGGGTTAGTTGGCAGCTCTAAGGTTTGAATTATGCGAAGTTTATAATTAAAACCAGAATTTACTTTTTGGGGGGGATAGGAGTAGGCAAAGTCACTATTTGTTGTGCTAGTTTGCTGCTTACTATACCAGGCTGAGAGGTGTTGGGAGGTTGCTGTGTTTTTTGGATTATTGTTGGTGGCTGAAAGACTGTTATTACATTTAGATTAAGAATGGAAGGGGATACAGTGAGTTACAAATGTGGCAGTTCAGGGAGGAAGCAATTTTAAAGAGTCAGGATATCCAAACCTGTCTCACCAAAGAAATATTTGCTTTCTTTTTAAAGTGTAACTAAACCTTTCCCCTTGGGTGATTCAGTTAGTTAGCAAGCCAAAATCTGACTTCATTATTTGCTGGCTGACCCTCAGAACAAAGGACTTGCTACAATCTCTTCTTCAGCCGTTCCAAGAGAGACGATGGATGAGATGGCAGTCCTGCACATGAGTAGGGGCACAGGGGGAGGGCATTTCTGAAACAGTTTCTGAAAGGAAGCTTACCATCTATTCTTCTGTAATGTGTCTCTGTCTCCTTTTCTACAAAATATAGAAGATACTTTAGCAGCATTACAGAGTTTCACCATCCTTTGCAAGAATACAACCTTTGTGGTTGTTTTTGTGATAAGAACAGCTTGTGACAGCTGTAGTTTCCTCACAGAGCTATATTTCTTCCCCATGCTTTACCTCCCGTTTAGATCCCACACCACACATTGCATAGTGAATATTTGTTGTGACTGAGATACCTGCTCACAAAAATTACTGCAAAAGAGATGAACATTCAGCTGAGCTTAGGATTTAAAGTGTATCATAAGTGGTGTCATAATAAATCCTTTGACACCGAGGATTGGTCATAATTGTTATTTAATGATTCTAAATCTTGGATTAAATCTGTCACCCCACGTGGAAAGAAGTAGATTTATGATTTCATTCTGTTAGAAGTTAGAAGACCTGGTGATACTTGAAGACCAAGGGGATGATGCCACTCCTGGGACATCTCCAGTGAAGAGTGCTTGCTACATGTGCTCTCAGAATTCAAACCAGAGCCAGCTGTGTTGTGACTGGGGGGACAAGCCCATAATGTGGCTCTTCTCCAAGAGGATAAGAGACACCAAGGTCATTGTCCAACCTTTATACCTGGGAAGAGAGTTAAAAGACAAAAATTGCATCATACAAGGTCTAGAATAATCCCTCTTTCCTTCACAGCCCACATGCCTAGTCTCTTGAAGGAACCAAAGGCTAGGGCCGCTCTCTGTCTTATTTCTTCACTGCTGAGGTAAGGGTTGTGCTTTGTGCTGAAGCATGGCCACAGCTGGACAACAGGATTCCAGTTTTTCCCATCACAACTGCATGTTTCTGAAATTCTAATAAAAAATAATCAAAACCTTACTAGAACACAAATCTAAATCCCAGTCTTACCCTTCTGCTCTAGGACACAACTTTAAAAAGCAGCAAAGTGGACTTTCAGTAAAGACAGCAAGACAAGATGGATTAGTTAAATAATGACAAAAGGACTAAGCAAGGACAGAAACACCAATACGTAGTAAATATCTGTTCTTGTGCAGAGCACTTGTAAGCGGTTTTATTGTACTAAATTTATTGTAAAAATTAAATGACCTTATGATTTGATTATTTCCACGCACTTTTTGTTGGAAACTAATACTAGAATAGGGGTTTGGCATGTAATAATAAAGTTTTATCATTCTTATTTATTGTAACTACAACACATATGTATCCAGAGAGTTTTCATTATTTCAGACGTACATACAACTTATATTACACAGAATCTACCCTCTAAAAACTCATTAGGTTGGATGAGTAACATTTTTTTGTAAAGCTTGTATTCTCAAACACCATGGAATTTATGTAAAAAGTTTGCCACAACCATTTTAGCCATTACTGCACAAATTCAACTTTTGCAATGAGTGCTTTTTCTCACAAAGTAATTCTGATTCCTGCAACACTCAGAGGTTTGCACTGAGCTCCAAATTTCAGCTATTTTTTTATTTTCCTACCTCAGCTCATGCACAAGTTGTAGTACTACAGAATTGCTGTGACTTGCTGCTATCCTTCAGACCTTGTCAGATCTTTATCAGCTAGCAACCAACAAATTTGTTACAAGATACAGAATTTCCACCAGTTTTGTAAGTGACTTACCAACAAGTACTGGCCTTTTATTTTTTAAGTGTGTCTTATCCTATTAAACTTCTAGTTATGGGTTTAATGGCAAAGATCAGTAAATCTCCCTCCCTAGTGAAAAAACAGACTCATTGCTGCTTAGCAGTTGTTAGTATTATCCACTCAATTTCTCCTTTATGTAATTTTATGGTAACTTAAAAAAAAGGTCTTACTGTTTACTTTTTATACAGAATATACTTGAGTTTCTGGTTCTTTTTCTGAGGATCAGGTCTCACCCCTAAGAGAAGCAATTTTCTTGCCCTTTCTTGATCTAATCTAACATAGTGAAACCTTTTCTGGTTACTTCTGTGAGAGCTCCACTGGACTTTAAACACCATCTGTTCCAATAAAAGCCTGGGACTACTTACAAGAGAAAAAAAAGAAAAGAAAGAAAAAAAGCACCATCCACCACGCTACTGCCTTAAATTAAAAGACAATAAAAGGAATGTATGCCTGTAAACCACAAAGTCAGGCCCCAACTGAGACCTTTCCTTGCATTTTTCTGTGAAATATGAAGCTATCATTCATTCCCTCCACAATCAATATTATATATTTTAATTTCACTTATACTTGTTTCTCTTTATGTTCCAGAATAACATTCTTGCTATGTTTTTAACACTATAAAGTAACAAAGTATTACATCTCATTTGAAACAGCTCTGACATATTTGGACTAATTTTGGACAAAATCTAGACTCTGGACGAAAGCACCCCTAAGTTTTATCCACACCCGCAGATATAATTTCCCTTTATAGATTTTGTATTTTAACTGGAATATCAGTCTCTGGAAATACCTGCTTCGGTGTCTCCATCCTTTGCTAACTCACTGTTAACTGTCTTGGTCTAGTAAGTGCCCATGTAATACTTTACTCTCCTAATGTCCTCAAGTTTAACTTGAATTTTTACCTGTGTAGGCAAGCAGTGTTATGAAGTCAGCCAATAAGTGAATCTATACTGTTCTGACATAAACATTATACACATTATAATTCTGCTAGGAATAATGACTCATAACTTAGACCATTCATGGTCTTCCTGTTGTCCAGTGCCAACCACACTTAAAGCAGCACTGAAGACTGTACTTGATGGCATCCAAAATCTACAATGATAATTAACTAATTGCTAGTATACATAGTCCACTGTTGTTGCGTAGGCAGAAGAAAGAATCAGATCTCTATCCCTGTCTGTTTGATGTTTCTCTCTTATTATGCCTGTGTTGGCTTCATGAAGAACTGTGTGGCAAAAGAAATGTTATACAAGGTCTTTAGCTCTCT
The DNA here is from genome assembly GCA_033556795.1 of Tapera naevia. Classification (NCBI taxonomy): domain Eukaryota; kingdom Metazoa; phylum Chordata; class Aves; order Cuculiformes; family Neomorphidae; genus Tapera; species Tapera naevia. Next base: position 1,308,068 of record JAUMJJ010000044.1, on the reverse strand, counting down.
GTTGGTGCGAGATGATTTTACGAGAGAAAACACTAAGCCATACAAACTCACAGAACTGCTGACATCCCCCAGAGCAGACTTCTGGAAATGATCGGAAAACTATGAGTGGCCTCTGTAACCAACCTTTCTTTGCTCAGTCAAGGAGGCTGACGCCTCCATCTTCTTAACGATGACCTATTGGACAAAGGTAAAATGAGTCTTCCCAAGGTGATGCCTTTGAACATGCCAGTAGGTCTAATAGCCAGCCAGAGCAAAACCAGTTCTGGGTTTGGATTGGGCTGCTCAGGGCTTCATCCAGTTGGGGTTTGAAACCCCCAAGGCAGGAGACAGCCCAGACTTCCTGGGCTCCATCAGTGGGCTGTCCTCAAGGGGAAAGAGCTTCTCCCTATCTCCAGCCCGAGTCTTGTGTTCCAGCTTGTGCTGGTGCCTCTCACGTTCCCACCACACACTGTTGTGAAGAACCTAACTGTATCTTCTCTGTCCCCTCCCATCAGTGACAGGGATGCTCTTGGGTACCCCTGAAGTCATCCCTCCTCCCAGCTGAACCAGTCCTGCTCCTGCTGACTTTCCTTGAGGGTAAGGGCTCCACTACAGCACCATCTTGCTCTGTGCTGAACCTAGCAATTTTTATTGACATCCTTCCTCTGATGGGTACCAAAACCAAATGCAATGCCCAGGGGAGGTCTGACATATGCTGAGTAGAAGGAGCAGTCGCTACTGTTCCTGGTTCTTGGTGGCATGTGTTGCTTACACTACCTCAAATGTTGCTGGCCTTCATTGCTGCCTAGACGCACTACTGGCCCCAGCTGGGTTCACTCTCTACCAGTGAGCAAGGTCACACCCCAGAGGTGTTTTCAGGCCCTTCCAGTCCCTGCTTGCACCCCTGTAGGGATCAGTCTTTCAAGATGAAGGCTTGGCCTCTACCCATGCTGGATTTCATGGGGTCCCAGGCCTCTTAGCTGTCTTCACCCTCTCTGCACCCAGTCTGGTATCCTCCGCAGAGGATATGCATACCTTTCATCCTCTCCTTATCATCACTGGTAGCAAGGCTGAACAGGTCTCATTCCAGGATAGAACTTGCTGTACACCACTTGTTACCCACCTCCAGGTAAATCACAACCCAGTAACCCAATCTCAGAGCCTGACTATCCAGCTATTTTTTACACATGCAGTTGTCCTCTCATTCAGGCTGTAATATCCCAATTTGGACACAAGAACTTTGTGGAAGACAGTGCTGTGAGTTTTATTGAAATAAAGAAGGTAAATGACATCCATGGCTTTTTTTTTTGTTCACAAATTCAGCCGATTTATCCTAGAAGGGGATTTGGTTGATTAGGCATGACTGTCCCCTTGGTAAATCTATTCTGACTTCCCAATCACCTTCTCCTTTTTTAGATGACTGCCTTTTTTTAAAATGAGTGCTTGTATTTAATTTGAGTGTGAAATGCAGGCAGGACTTGTATAAATGTTTTGTTTGCAAGTCCTCACAGCCATGGAATAACCTCCCAGTCGCTCAGTAACAGAGCCTGCAGAAGCTTAAAAGTTCTTGGATGCAGGAGCCATGTCTTTATCCTGATCTTTACTACATACAGTAAAACGTAACCACTGTTTTGATTAAAGATTTGGTACTGGTGTAACACAGACATGGAGGGATAATACAGGTTTTGTTGAATTTCCAGTGTGCATAGGATTCAAGTCAAGCCGACCTGAAGGAAAAATCAAAGAAATCCTCCCAGATAAATTGTTCAATAAACAGTTTTTCACAGCATTTATTTCTGTCACATGAGATAAGAAAACACTTTGCTTTAATTTCATGCTCTGCAGCAGAACATTAATTCATACTAAATTACATTAGAATGCCTGTGTTACCTTACACCCACAGCAAATTCACCCTTCGAGTGCACAGGCTGAGCAACAGAACTTCTACAAACAGTGGAAAAGGGAATATGAAGTGTTAGGGCAAATATTCATGGTGTGAATTTGTCAGAAACCCGTGCTAACTTGTATGACTTTTAGCTTTACGTGATGTTTAATTTGCTGCATCCAAAAAAACCTCAGCACTTATTGGCTGTGCCATGCTACAGTGAACATGCTGTTTACTGTAGGTCAGCAGCATATAAATTTCTAAACAGATCATATCTGATAACATGGCTTTCTGATTGCTCTATTCATCAGCTGCTTTTAAATCTCTTTCAAACCCTATTTGTATGACTGCATTCATAACCCAAATCATCCCAGCTATGGCAAGCAGGATAACATGGATTTACATTAATCTGAGATACTCAGCACAGCATAAGCTGGAGATTTAGATTTAGTTTGGTTCCTAAACATTCAGGACCCAGTCGGAGTTACAGTTTGCAAGCAGAATACTGCAAAGCAGTATATTACCTATATTTTAATAGCAAACATAATACTTTCATATTTCTTTAAATCCTTTTCATTAAGTAAATTGTTTCATGCCAAACTTCCTCCAGGCTCACATTTCAGACATCCCATCTCAAGCTTCTGTACGGTGAGGTTGTTAACAAATGAAATACCTTAATGCGCTTCAGCTGTAGCTGCACCCCAGGAACTGGCCTTTCACTTATGCACAATAATATTATGTATCTGAATGAGGCTTCAATCTACCAGTGCCAAGAAACAACATGTTTCCAGTGTGTGGAGTATCATCAAGTTACAAGCATTGAATGGGCTAACAAGCAACTTGCAGCAATGTTAAACTGTGCTCAAACAAAGGAAGGCTGTGTCTGGATTGAAATCACAAACCTGGGTAGAAAGAAAAGCTTAAAACAATCTTTCCCTGTGCCATCATCATGTCTCCTTCTCTCTCCCGCCCTCTCTCACAGAGACAGACACACACACACACAGACCCACACCCCTCTGTTACCCTCCCTTGTAGTCTGAGAGCAGCCACCAGTAATGGCAGAAGCATATGAGGAAGCCAGTTGACTTCTTGACCCCCAAGCCGTTTTGTAGATGTCACAAGGATGCCAAATGTGAAGCAGAAGGCTGTCAAAGATGAGCTGAGGCTAAAAGCAAGACCATGAGCTGTAATACAAAGCAGAAGGAGCCTCTGGGGAACAATCTGTCTTCCTAAGAAGTCTTGTGAACTGCTTTTTAGTATCAGGTGCATCATCTTGAGAAACCATCGTACATTCCAAGTAAAATTAATTTAATGTTCCCACATAAAAAGGACCACAGCCAGGTGGAGGATCAGGACAGGAGCACACAGTGTGGAACTAAAAAGTTTTACATGCTGCTGGAAAAAAAATACCTGGAAGTTTATCACAGTTATATTTCATGTGTAATTCACAACCACTTACTAAAGTGGTATGAAAGTGGGTGATACTATGAGTGCTAAATGCCTCTACATGTTAGCCTTTTGGATAGGACTGTTCATTCCCACCAGCGAATTTTCACAGGTTGTGGGAAGCAGGGACCTGGACTTGTACACTCCCGGTGTTCCCTGGGTTAGGACAGGTTTGAGAGTTTTCTTCTTCCCATTGATGTTAGAGAAGGATCACATCATAGCTCTGTGGGTAAAATATCATGCACACTATAGTGCCAAAAGTGTTATATGAAAGGGGAAACAGTCAATGAGAAACAAAATTAGGATAACTGATTACTAAATTATTAATCCTGGGCAAAATTGTGCTGCATTTCACAGAAATTAAGTTGTTCTCTAACACAGTTATAACCCTACATTGACTTGAATGCCTGCTGTATTTGTTACATGTTTTCCAGCTCACCTTTTGCTATTTTGCTGCCATCTATAGAACTATTGTTGAATGCTAATAGATAGTGTGACCTTGCTCTTATTAAAGCTAAGAGAAAAAGTGGGAGAAATGCGTATTATAATCTTACATTAAAAAAATCTGCATAATAGTAATGGATTGAATTTTGCTTAACAATTGCATTTACAGCTTCTAGACATAACAAGCCATGTCAAGATGGAGCTTTTCTGCTCATTTGCTCATGATGAGTGGTTACCACATGTTGCTTATGCATTGTACCATGTCCAAGCTCATAAGTGCTGTTACAAGCCATATGTTTTAGTTCTGCTACAGTCGAAATGCTGTTAGAGCCTTTTTATGTATGGTATGTCATGGGCTACAGTGCTAGAGAGCATTTAGGAGGCATGTCCAGTTGGTAAAGTCAATGTGAAAAGTGCAACATGGATTTAATATAACTTATTCTCTGCCAGTTTAAGTAAATGCTCAGGGTCTTCTGGTTAACCTGTTTGACTGCAGGACAGCGCTTCCAGGTCAAGTCGTTCTGCAGACAGCTGTCTTCCTTGTTCCTGTCTATTGCTAACATATAAGGCTAGTATAAATTATGTCATTATTATTCCTGTGTGAAAAAGGGGGATTTATTTACTTGGCATTTATCAATGCAGCAGGATAAAAAATAGCCTGGCTAGGAACAGCAGGAGGTCCCAGTAAGTATTTACTTGATTCAGTTTTTTGAAACCATAATCTATAACATCTCATGATTCAAATCATTGGCAATACATGATGAAAGCTTAATCCAGAATTTGTAAGACTGCAGTATATGTCACGGGTAGAAATGGAAGGTAAGTATGAGCACATAGAATACAGATTTACTTCTTTTGTGTTTCATCATGGTATTATAAAATAAGTCCACTGAAAATATTCAGCTAATTCAGTAACAGGACAACACTCATATGCAAAAGCATGTCATCATTAAATATTATGTTATAAAAGTTCTTTTAAATGAGAAATACATTTCTATAGCCTTGTCTGTGACAGAATCCAAGAAAGTTCACTAGGGAACATTTATTTCAATGTAATTATTCTTGTTAAATTGGGCTATTTTGGAATATTTCTCTGATGTGGATACCCTGTTCATTTTTTCAGAATAATGACCTCTTTCTGCATAGAGTAATTATTCTGAAATTAACTCATTCTGGACAGAATTCAGGAAGGTTAAAAGGTGAGGTAGCTAAGCTCCTCACTACAGGTCCTGAAGCAAGGTGTTGAACGTTTATCTTGCCCCGTGTCAAAGACTAATCACAACTGACTTGTGCATAAAGGTTTGCTGGGTTATTTGGCCTAGAAAATCAAAGATTTAAATGTGGCCACATCACTCCTCTATGTGATGTCTGCTTCAAAATCTGTCATAATTACAGTTGTCTGCTGGGCCATGTTAATTCAGACTGATGGAAAAATCACTCTCTTTAGGATCTTACTGTCCACACAAGGTGTTATTTTGAGAAGCTGCAATCCAGTAATTATTACGTTTAGTAGTAGCTGTAATGATCCATGAAGACAAAGGCAGTAGGCATGCAAAATCTAGGCTTACCCACCGCCAGGGCGACTCGCTAATAGTTTGTGTCCATGCAGTGTCCTCGGAACTAGGGAACAAAATTCTTATGACTGTGATGAAATATTTTTTTCATAATACAACCCGTGCAAGCTGAAGCTGGTACTGGAAAAGGAAATTCCTTCATTAGCCTAAGCAGAATTAGTAAGTAGTTAATTTGCTGAAAATGGCAGTCCTCATAAACCTTTCACAGATTAACCAAAATCCAGCATGAGTGGTCTACCCTCTTTACTTTCCTGTCCCTTCTTCTTTGATGACCCAGTAAGAGAGGAGTTTTACTTCTGAATAAAATTATTATCCACACAGTTCTGCATTTATCTACAGTTAACGATGGGTGAACAGTTGGCTGACAGGCTGGGTTCAAGCAGTTATAGTAAATTGGACTACAACTGGCTGGTGGCCACTCACTAGCGCTTGTTCCCCACCATTGATAGGAATCAATTTTCGGGCCAGTTCTCTTCAATATTTTTATCAATTACCTGGACACATTAATTCAATGCACACAAAATAAATTTGCCAGTGATTCTAGGACCTGTAGAGAAATCTCAATATGCTAGAACACTGGGCAATCATCAACCGTATGAAATTTAACAAGAACAAATGCCAGATTCTGCACTTGAGACAGTGCAATCCTGCATATATTTACAGACTGGAGTACAAAAGGCTGTAGAAAGGGATCTTGGGGGGGATGATGGTAAGCTCAGTATGAATCAATAATGTGTCCTGGCAATCAAAAGAGCCAATTTTATCCCATGATGGATTAAACATAGTGTAACTGTTTGCAAGAGTGTGTCCCAGCATCCGTGTGGCCTCACCTCAAGTACTGTGTGCAGTTTTGGGCTCCACAATATAAGAAGGATATAAATATATTGGAATGCATCCAAAGTAGAGTAAGAGGGTGAAATACCTAGAGGACCTGACGTATGAGGAGTTGCTGGGGATATTTCATTCATTCAACTTAGAAAAGAGGAAACTGAGGGATGACCTCGTTATCTATCTGCAATATCCTTGTGAAGGGTCAGGTGACAGAATAAGAAGGTATGGCTTTAAGCTGCATCAGAAAGCTTAAATCGTATATTAGAAAAAAAGTTCTTCACTGAGAGGGTGGTCAAGCACTGGAACAAGCTCGCCAGGGAAGTGAGGTGCTTCCAGGTGGAAGTTAAAGATCATATGAGATGTATGAATACAAATATATTTATATATATGCATAAACAGTTAACCTGTCCTGTGACTAAAGCAGGTTCTAGCTTGTCTCAGTTACACATGATTATAACTTCTGACTGCATAATGACTTTAACATTTGCCTGCACGGCAAGTGCACCTGCAAATTTAGTTTCAAAAAGAGCTTTTTAATACCTTTGGTACAAACATTTTGCATATAAGCAAAATGCAGACTTTTTCTCAGGTCTACCTGCATTTGTAAGCATCTAAATCTACTCATAAATCTGAATAAATTTTACCCATTTCAAGAGTAACATCTTAAGAAAATTAATGGCCATTTTGTTTTAAGTTCATAGAATTATAGAATGATCTGGTTGGAAAAGACCTCTGAGACTATCAAGCCCAGCTGTACCTGTCCATTTACTAACTAAACCATGTCTCTTAGAAACTCATCTACCCGCCTTTTAAACACCTCCAGTGATGGCGTTTCAAACACCTCCCTGGGCAGCTGTTCCAATGCCTGACCACCCTTCCCAGTGAAGAAATTTTTCCTGATGTCTAATCTGAACCTCCCCTGGTGCAACTTATGGCCATTTCCTCTTGTCCTATCGCTTGTCACTTGTGAGAAGAGACCAGCACCCACCTCACCACAACCTCCTTTCAGGCAGTTGTAGACAGTGATGAAGTCTCCCCTCAGCCTCCTCTAGGATAAAAAAAGTTCATTTGCTGAAGCACAAGTATTTTTAAATCCTAGTCAAAACACTGTAAAAGGGATACATGCAGTGGGTTTCTTTATCTGTAGTGTTAATGTATATACTTTACACAGAAGGCTTGAGGAAAATCATTGTTAATGTTGATGGAGTTGCATTAAAGAAAGCACTGGTGGCCAGGGTTTTAAATGATGCTGTTTTATTCTCCTCTTGTTCAGGAAAACATTGAGCTGCCATGGGCTTTCTACAGCTCTGACATCACCATCACATGAGGGGTGAGGACAGCCAAAGGGCTAAAGCCTGAGCTGAAAGTTCCAGGTCTAAGCAGCTATATATTTCAACTGACTGCAGCTGTGTGGATGCACCTTAAAGACCAACATCATCAGCAGCAGTAATTAAAACCCCTACAATCTTGTCATACAGGAGATAAAATTCAGCACGTGCCTGATGCTGCTTTCATGTTTTGTGCGCTGCTGCTGGTGAGCTTGGCCCTAGTGGCTCACACATACTAGGAATCTTTGCTCAGTAGCTGACAGGATGTCTGTTTTTCTTCCTAGGGATCCAACACCAAAAGCAGGAAGTACACAGGATAAATAAGATTGGCAGTAATAGCAAGGAATCCTCCTGATGGGTCATTCTGGCAAGCTGCATGTGATGCATTACATCTCCAGCAGCAGCCTTGCTGTTGCTGTTGTTACAGGGAAGATGTGCCAGAGGGGTAATGTCCTCTACAAAACAAACAGATCTAATTGGGAGACCCAGGCAGACAGGACTCCTGGTCTTTAGAGTCCAAAAGTCAAGAGTGAGAGAGAATTTGAGAGGCTGGAAATTTCACTCTATATCCCCTCATTCCAAAGACCGCTAAAAAGTAAACAAGGATGGATTGCTAAATATAGGCCATGGGCTGTGAGCTGAAGAAGTACCAGTGATTTACCTCTTGATGCAAAAGCAATGAAGTTACTGTAATTTTCAAGAAAAACAATGCATGAGATGTTTGGTATACCTCAGTGACACGTTTATGCTTAGTTGTATAAACTGTGCTGTAATAGAATATTTTACTACCAGACTTTACAGGAGATAATAGGCACTCTCTCCTGTGTTTGCTGTCTTTCACTTAGTAACCAATTTATGTGTTATCATTTATCAGAAGGGCTACTAAAACATCATTGAGGAATTTTTACAAGACAAAGTACATCTGTATGAGATGTACATGAGCAACCCTGCATTTGAAATTAAGTAAATCAAGGCTACAGATAAAGGGAAGAAGAATATTGTAACAGTACCTAAAGGAAGGACAAGAAGACTGTTGTAGATGAAGAAACAAGAATCATAACTCAGCAGAAACCGCAAGTCACTATGTGAACAAGCTTGCTTTCAGCAGCAGAATAGAGACGCATGATAAGCAATAATGCATCAATTAGAAGCATTTTACTTGCACATGAACAGTACAGTTTTGTTCATTATGATTACTAATTCCAATTAACCAATGTAATGGTGACATACAGCTATTTGAGTATACAAGATTGTACAGCACACTCAACAAACGGCTCACTTAGATCATATTGATCATGTTGTGAGACACATTATTATATCTCTCGTGACAAAACACATCATCAATGAGGTCAGTAAAACTCTGATGGATATAGATAGACCTGCATGTTTACAGAAATCAGCTGACAGCTTTAAGCTGTTGCTGTCTCCAAAAGTAACCATGTCTGTGTTGTTTCTTAAATAGTGACACAAATCACTTAGCAGCATCTCTAGACTTCACTTCCGGTTTTAGAAACTGATTTTTTTTTGCTCTTCTACCTGCAGCCACAAGAGCAAGTGATTCCCTGGCTCATAAATACAGAGGTGTGTTTTTAAGTACGCAATTACTGAATTTGGTGCACATATATATGAATATCAGGAGACATTAAAAACACAGACTTTCAAGATAGACTTTGTGCATTCCAACACAACTTTCTTTGCATACTGTAGAACTGAAACATCACCAAGAATTTTAAAACTGATTGAAAACTGATAGTCCCTGCTCCCTTGAGATATTTTTTAGCTCTTATGTTTCATTATTCTTTGTTCTTTTGCTATGTGAAAACGTGACAGTGTATCAGGAGCCTGATAAGTCAGTCTTCAACTGTTTACAGTTATATTATCTTCTACATAATCTCGATTTAAGAATTAAAAAAGCAGTAATTATTGAAAAATTCAACAGTTTTCCATTAAATGCAAGGATTTTTTAACATGAACTTTAAGAAGATAAAACATCGAACCATTGAAGTCTGCAGCACTTCTGGAAGAAAATATGTTTAAAAATAGTGTTAATTTAAAGATCCTAGAACTAGCCATGCATTTGTACAAACCTCATCCATTTTTCAGACTGATATGCAAGCCTTATAGGGGAAATATATTTAATTGTTCCTGGAGAGGCACAATTTTCTCTCTCTGAAACAGATTAAAAGAAGAAAAAAAACTTTAAGCATGTACCCCAATCCATTGGCTTGAACAGAAGTAAAAGCATAAATGTAAAACCACGATCTGCAATGTTATTAGATAGGAATATTCCTTGAAGAGGAATGTTTTCTGGAACAGAGATCTTGCACTGCAAGAAATTTGTCAGAGTTAAGATATACCCTGTTTAGAAACAGAGAGAACTGGGTGAGTGAAACTGTGAAGCGTCTAAATGCATTTTTTTCTTTTCCCAAACAATGTTATCCTAGAAGAGGTATTCATAATGTTTACTCTTCCCATTAAGTAAAATTTCTTTCTTCCCTGAACATCATTCAAGAATGCCCAGATGCATGTAGTGTACTCCATTAATGCAAAGGCATTTGCATGACAGAGTTTCACAGAGAGAAGCAGCAGCTTCTCCCAAGACAGACTTTCCACTGATTGCCAACGGATGTTATGGTCTTACAAAACTGAAGCACTGCAAAATTCTAAAAGGGGATACAATAATATTGTGGATTATGACAAATTTTAATGCTAGATAGGGTTGGAAATAAGAAACTTTTACTTTCTCAAGGATATTAATGTTTTCTTTATTTACAGGAGTAAGGCTGAGCTATTCATCTGAAAAGTATTGGGAGAGTCTGATTACGGTATTATGTGTCTCCAAGTATTAGTTTAAAAGCTTGTTTTAATGTAACTATAAATTTCATTACATCTCAGTACCTCTGATTGGTAGGGTCTGTATAATGGCTCATATTCTTTCAAGAATCACATATTATATAGTCAGTGGCGCATATGTCAGTTACTGTGCAAACAAAACAGTTAATAAATTTTAAAGATAATAGATAAAAACAGGACTGGGATTATAGACAGACTAGGAGGAAAAAACACAGTTATCTGGCAGAAAAAAAAACAATCCAATCCATCCAGAGTCCCAGGAAGAGTGGGTCAAATATATATACACGAAGGCTAAACAGCTGATGAATTCTGGTGGTTCCCAGGTTTTGACCATTTCTTTTAAGAAGTTTCCATTTCCTATGCAGGAAAAAATCTCTAAAATCCAATCCAAACTCTAAACAAAGATCTTTATGCTATTGTGGAGAAAATTACAGCAAATAAATTGTAAGACTTAGTGAAGTGCTTAGAGCCAAGACCCTGGATAAGAATAGCCACAAACCTAGCAGAAGTTTATGACCCTATATGTAGCCATCCAGACCTAAATTATGTTCCTGGTCTTCACTGCTACAGCAGATTGAAACAAAATCCCATCTAAAGATTTTCTGTCTTAAATCTGGTTCTGAATTTTGTGGCTTTGGTCTATCATTACTGAAATGTAGTTGCAAATGTTTGTGTCAAATCCCTGCTGCTTTCTTTCTCCCTATTTTCTGTTTATTAGGTCACTCTAGCATTTTACTTACCATACATGCAGGAAATATCTTTGATTTTCACTTCTTCAAATCATAAAGTATGGCAAATCCTCAGCTATGATTTCACATTGATTTATTTAAAGAAAATAATATTATATTAGGTCCAAATCATTCTCAATTTAAACAAGGAATCCATTTTCAGAAAAGACCATGGCAACTGTGAAAAATTCAACAACTATGGGTAAAAAGCCTTGTACATGTGGTTTGTTATTTACATCTTATTTATTATTATTTAATCTATTTTTAAACCAGATAGTAAATAAATCTTCTAAACTGTTACTTATTTTAGGATCTAATAATTCTTCTGTTATGAAAATTAATGGTTCTTTTGAGGAAATGCAGCTGGTATGAATCCAGGCTCTCTTTAGACTTTCCAGAGTCCTTCCCTATTGTTTATGGTTAGCTCTTCAGCAACTCTTCTGGAAATGCTGAAGGTAGCTTGAGTTAAGCTGTCTGACTTAGCACTGACATGTTAGAAACAAGTCTACTGCCTGCTTGCACAGAAGAACCATGTGTTTAGTTTGCTGTAAGGGGTGAGTAGAAAATATTAAGAAGAAAGGCAGGAGCTTCTTCCACTGTTCAGCTAGACCTGAAAGCACATCTCTTCATCCTCTTAATGCACTTAATTTATATTTGGAGGGATTCTTAAGAAAGTACAAAACAATTTGTTGGATTGGAGTCTTGAAGACTGAATATGAGTTCCTTTTCTGCTTTCATGTAGTCTCAAAATAATACAATATTCCAGTTTCTGTGCTAACTCTTCTGTAGCTAAAACTGATAATAATCCCAGGTTCCCTTGCTGGGTCTTCTAGTCCCTTAAGCTACAGTTTAGTAAAATTTTGGCTTTTCAATTGGATAAAAAACCCTTTATTTTCTGTTTAAGTTCCCATTACAATAAATAAAGCTTTTAGGGTTAAGTCTACATAATTCTTTTTTGAAAATCTGATCCAGAGAGTAAAGAATAAAAAAAAAATAAAAAAAAACAAAACAAAACCACTCAAAACACATTTTCTACTTTGTGGATGTTTTCAGTGTTGTGATCTCAGAAGAGCATGTTGAGATTAGAATGAAAGAGTTGGGAACAGATGTTGCTATTTCTAGAAAAGAGCTTTCTTGGAAAACAAAACAATGGTTTTTGTTTTAACCTTAAAGCCCTATAAACTTTACTTAACTAATAGTTTTAATTTAAAAGTCTTAGCAGTGAGGCATTTTCTACTCCTACCTAATTGCACATACAGTACAAATTATTTTAAGCTTCTTGATCTCCCTTCATGTGATGCAGTGTACTCAATAAACCACACTCAGTTTTAGTTATTCTGTATGTTAAGTAATTTCTCTGTATTTTCGTGTCAAGGCTCTGTTTGTATATTTGTGCTGTACCTTTCTGCTACAGGCAGATGTAAGAGTTGTTATCTTAGAATCATCGTAATTGTGAAAAAATCCAATTCCATCTGGTTTTGCCAGCATATGGCCATTTAATGAGATTATCAACAGAAAATGGCATTTGTTAAATACTAAGTGCACAATAGCTATCGTGTTTGTTATAGAAACTTGTGGTCAAGCAGGCTAAGAGAAATCAGCAAGCTGTCTGTGTAGTAAGAAATTCAGGTGTTGATCTTGTTCATGTCAAGTCTGTCAGTTGTCAGTTGGTAGATTTCAGCTTAATAAAGCTATTTCTGATACTTTCACATGATTTGTTGCTAAGTGAGGTCCCGTTCACCCTTCACTGTTTAATATGAAGAAAGAGTTTCACTGCTTCAAAAGACAAATAAGTTTTTGTTGGAAAAATTAGTGTCAAATCTGGAGGGGGTAAAGAATATGCAGAACATAACTTCAGAGCAGGGGGGAATGATTGCTGTTTTATCCACAGCCAAATAACAACCCTTAAATACCTTTCATTCCTAATCAAGGCACCACATATCCTGAGAACTCAAAATAGTTGCACTGTATTACCACCCTCCAGTTTTTCAAGAGGTTAGAAAAATGTAAACTACATTTAAAACACACATGGGAAGAAAGAAGTGATTAGTTTCCCAGCTGGCTCAGAATTTCAAACCTCCCTGAGTATAGAACAACTCTAAACAAAAATTCTTCACCAAAAAATCTGTCCAGGTAAGACTCTATCCATTTCAGATGCTGCCTGCTGTGTGATATCCGTTAGGTAGGCTTGAAGTTTTTTGGGTTTTGCTTTGCAGAATGTTAGAAATGTTGCGATATTTCTTGCACAAGCTGTTCTAAAGATTTTTAAGTTCAAGTACCTTAGAATAGGAAGAGCATGCTCAGGAAAAAATGTGCAGCCCTGAAGGACGTGGACAGACAATCTCAAGCAATCAAGTGAGGATAGCTTAAGAACTTGTCTTTCTGTAAGTGTAGTCTACCATATCTCTGGCGAGATATGGGCTGTTTATGCATGCAAACACTCCAATATACCTAAAACACATGTAAAACGAGTTTAATTAGATGAACTTGAGCATCAAAGGGAGTGTGGTTATCTTTCAAATATTTAATTCAATTTCTCTGGAGTCCACACTTTGTCCCTGCCTTTACATCAGTACTGAGATCTAGAAGACAAGGTGGGGTGTGCACTGTCAGGAAAAATCTACAGCAACAAACTTACGTATGTCTGTTTTTGTAAGCCACTTAATGAAACAGGTCAGGAAAAGTCACGAAAATAATGTGAGAAAGACAAAAGTACATGTCTTTAAAAGACATCCTTTCCTCTCTGCGTATCGACTCCCATCAGATAAGAAAGAGACCTGTTAAATTTGTATGACCTGGGTCTCTGAGTAAGCAAAATGGGAGTATGACTTTGAGGCAGTGCCCTGGACATCTGCTGAGCATAGCTTAAAGTGGCTGACAGCTCTGTGTTGGTGGAGCTTCTGCACAGCTCTGCATTGCAATGCCATTCAGTCAGTCAGCAACCTGAAGGTAGGGTGCTCACTAAGCTATTTCATTTTCCTACCCCACCTTCTCCCCTCCTCTCTTAATTGTGATTAAAAGCCTCTGTCTTTAAGAACACTTAACTGTAATACAATTTCCGTAGTTCAAGTTACATACTACGTAAGTGGTTTATATACCCTGTTTGTAAAAGACCAGACAATCTCTTTGTAGCAAGGTAAATAGTACTTGAAGCCCTGATCATAAAAATCATCCATCTCTGCTCTGTGATTTAATTTAATACTGATTATCATGTGTTTTATTTTTAACAATTAATGCGGTGTTTGGCTGTCAGAAATGCGTATTCATTGCTAGGGATTCAAGAATTAGGCAAATCTAGCATACTAGATTGCATATCAGAGCACAAAGCTGCTTTTAAAATGTGGCTGCCTTCTCAAAGAGGAAAAAAATTGTTGGAAGGCTTTAAATTCAGGGAAAATTCAGTATCACATTATATGTTTCATCTTCTCCCAATTTCACACTCTTTTCCTTCTCACACATGGGGATATGGGAAAGGAACAAACTTAAAGAATCTTTTTCTCAGAAATCCATTGCCTCTCTGATTACTTTAGGTTCAAGATTTTACTGTTGTACAAGTTCTAAGCCTCTTCACCATCACTCCACAAGTGTCAGGCACTCTCCAAAGACAAAAGAGGAATTTTTCTGACTCCAGTGACCTTACAGATGGGAAATAAAAACAAAAAAGGCAAATTAAAAAAAAAAAAAAAGCAACTGAACTGTAGGAGAGGGGAAGGAATGTGCTCCAGGAGCGAAGTGAGGCAGTGGTAAAGAATTCTGAGCCTCACAGCCGGCCTGAGAGTTTTCTTTATATTTTTCTTGTCATATTGAAAGGAGACAAATGACATCTTTAACTTCCTACACTCCTGACAAAAGTCAAAGCTTCTTCTTGCCAAACACCACTATCAAACTTCACAATTCCACATCCACTTCCTTGCTGAGTCCTCCTATAGCTTTCTGTTCCTTCCTTATTTTCCATATGAATGAAGCACTTAAAAAAGGTGTTGATAGACAAATAGAAGACATGGGCCTTCAAGAGAGGCTGGAATGAGTAGCTTTGCTCTCATTTCTGCTCGATGCATCTCATATTTCACTGGAGAGCGTCCATTAGCCTCAGCGGAGCTGTGCCAATTCATACCAGTGCAGCACCTGTCTCATTGCGTGTCTGCAGCCACGGTGTGTGCCTGCCAGAAGCACACATCAGTAGGACCAGCAACACACATGGCATCTGTGACAAATCATAGAACCATAGAATAATAGAATAGAACATGAGGCTCTGTGAGCTGTACATTTCCCATTCCACAGCCAAAGCAGATTTCTTCTACTCTGCGATATCCTTGATACAGTCATATGTCTATAAGATTGGATACGCAAGGAACTCCCCAAAAGATTTCAGATATTTTAAGTTTCCCATTGTAAAAGTGACCTGTGCTAAAGCCAGGGAAAACTATAAGAGCAGAACTCCATAAGAAGAACAAGAGACTGAGAAGTTAGAAACTGGAATGCCTGGGGATTTTTATTGTGGCAACTACTGATTAACTTCACAATATTAAACCTTCTGTTGTGTTGCCTTTTCAGATTTAGCCCACATGACCTAGCAGCTGTTTAACTTGGCTTGGGGCATTTATAACTTTATTTTGGACAAATCTTTAACATTTTCATTTGATTTTTCCCAACTCAGCTTTGTGCCTCAAAATTTGTTTTTAATTTTATGGTCTTTTTTCCCCCTTTCTTACCCTTCTTACAGCTGTAGGATCTGGAACCCAACAACTGTGGTGTTCCTTTCCGCTGCCAGCAAGCTGTTTTATAAGGTAAAGACAAAAGAAAGGAGGGTATTTGGATGGGTAAAAAGAGTAAGACAAGAAAGAGAGGAAGAAAGAAAGAATGATGCAGAAGAGGTCTTTTGCTGGATCTACTCAGAACAAACTAAACCCTTACACTATATAAATACTGAAGTACACAGTAGACTAGAAGTATTCAATAAACATCTACTGTGAATGGAGGCATTAGGAAAGGCTTAGGCCCTGCCTGAATTCCCATGAAATTTATAAATATTTCTTTCATTTGTTCTCCATTTAGAATTAGTTGCGGTCAAGCTGATCAAAGACAGAAGAGGCGAGTTGCATGTGAACCAGCATCCCTCACAATGACATTCACAAAGCAGAATGAAATATGAAATATCAGGTTTCCACGGATGTATGAACTTGTAAAAAATCTGAAAGAATAGGAGGTTTTTCACACTGAGTAATGTGAAACATTTGGTGCAGATTGTAGGCCTCTGAAGAGGAAAACTGAGAGCCAAAATCCATCAGGCAATAAAACAGAAGCAGGCAAAAGTTAAAACAACAGCCATTCACTACATGCTATTGATTTAGATATCATGGTTGTCCTTGCTATAGTAGTCGTGGATGCTAGCAGGAGCTTCCACTTAAATCATTATCAGGAGCAAACAACACCACAGACCAGAGAGCAGATTGGAATAATATTTGTTTCAGGAATATGTTTTATTTGCTCCCGTCATTTAAAAAAAAGAGAGAAAAAAGCATTGCCACAGCTTGTTCACACAGTTCCCAAGCGTTTCCAGGCAAACAGGTGCTAAGGTTAATTGGGTAAGTAGCCTGAAGCTTCCAGTTTTCAAACGAACTTTAAGTAAATAAATAACCCCAAGTGGATCCAGGAGGATAGACTTGCACAAAGCCTCTGAGCGGCGTGTTACAGCACTCGAGGTTCCCAGTTTTATCTCTTTTGCAGACCTGCGCCTTTCAGAGAGCAGGGCCCATAGGCCTTTGTGGCTAATACAGTGTGCTTTAATTGCTTCCTATGTCTTTCACAGCTGTCAGCCCCTAATGGGGTCAGGGTTGGCAGGGGAGGGGCACTGAGAGGGTTTGCATCTCTTCACTGCTCCCAGGCAGGAGAGGGACAATATCCTGGACAGCATCTGGGAAACCTGCAGCTCTCATGAAAATGAGATACGTGCACACTCCACAGCAGAAGTCACTCGCTGCACTCAGTTCACCATTTTTAGATGCTGTAAAAGGTAAATGCAAGTGGAGACAGTGCCCTTAATGCACTCCTTGACTCAAGAGGCTCTAATTGCTTCTCAAGTTGTGCAAAATTTGTTTATGATCTTAACCAGCACCAAACAACAGGGAAAAATGTGAAAACAGATTGTTTCACATTGTTTTGAGAAAGATCTGGGGGAATTGAATGTTAACAGGAATCTGCTATCATAAACAGAGCAGACACTTCATGCTGTTTATGGTATATACCCTATTATGTTTCAGACTGTACCAGAAAATGTCTACAGAGAGGTTGTAGTAGCTAGAACAAACAACAAGAGGCATAAACATTCTCAGATGTCCTTTCCAAGGAAAGATCTTAATGGAAACAGTGTAAGGGGAATACTTCCAAAAAAAGGGATTGCACAAGAAGGCATCTGAGAATACACAGTGTTTCCTACCCTTCTCTAAACTTCCTAAAAACAAAAACTGTATGTTCCCAGGTGTCATGTAGTAGCGAGTCAGGGAATGGATGGTCTTGCAGTTCACATTACTGTCAATTCTAAACGCCCAGAATGTGCGTTCGGGCCTCAAAAGTTATGAGAGGAGCTTACAAGAAGTAATCTGCTTTATGTATGTGTTTTGTTAAGATAGCACACTTGGAGGTTTCATACTTCTCTCAGCACCCAGAAGAGCTAGACACTTACTGCTTTGTAGAAAAGCAGAGAATCTAGCATAATCACGTACCTCCAAGGACTGAGGCTTTAAGAAAAAAAAACAATGCTATATGTCTGACCGTAAAACTTCAGAGAGAAGAATATTGGACTGTGACTTGAATGGTTTTCATTCTGTTCCCCAGGCCAGCTAATGCTGAGCTCTAGACAGCAGCAGTATGGCCAACTTTAGCTTCCCATAGGAAAACCAGAACCTCCTATCCTGTTGTACTCATCCAGTTCTTGAAAATTCCACATAACCTCTGTCAAATCATTTCATCAAGCTGTGCCTTAGTTTTCCAGTTATGAAAAAAAGGGGTTTTTTTTAAAGAGAATCATAACATCATGGCATCATAGAATAGTTTGTGTTGGAAGTGACCTTTAAAGTCATCTAGTGCAGCCTCCCTTCGATAAGTAGAGATATCTTCAACTATGTCGCGTTACTCAGACCCCCATCCAACCTGATATTGAATGTTTCAATGAATGAGGTATTTACCACCTTTCTGAGCAACCTGTTCCTGTCTTTCACCACCCTCATCGTAAAAAAATTTGTTCCTTCTATTTAGTCTAAATTTATCCTCTTTCAGTATTAAAACCATTATACCTTGTTCTATCACTACAGGTGCTGCTAAAATGTACACTCCCACCTTTCTTATAAGCCCCCTTTTAAGAACCCAACGGCTGCAATAATGTCTCCCTGGAGCCTGCTCTTCTACAGGTTAAACAATGTCAACTCTCTGCCTTTTCTCATAGGAAAGATGTTCCATCCTTCTGACCCTCCTCTGGACACACTACGACTGGTGAATGCCTTTCCTGTGCTGAGGACTCCAGCCCTGGACACAATAGTCCAGGTAGGGTCTCACCAGAGTGGAGTAGAGGGGCAGAATCACCTCCCTTCACCTGCTGGCCACACTTCTTTTAAGGCAGCCCAGAATATGGGTGGCCTTCCATCTGCAGCCTCGTGTTATTGGCTCATTTCCGAGTTTTCATCCACCAGTACCTCCCAGTCCTTCTTGGCAAGGCTGCTTTCAATCCCTTCACCCCCATCCTGTGTTGATAGACAATGTCTATGTCATTGATGAGGATACTAAACAGCAGTGATCCCAGTACAGACCCCTGAGGGACACACTTGTCACCAATCTCCATCAAGACATTGCAATGCTGACCATTAAAATAACTCACACTGGAAATACAGTGATGGGTCTGCACAGGTTTTTATGTACTAGGGCAGTGAGTGGAAAAGACTTTAGAATGTAGAGAAGTGGGTGCTATCTTAAAGTACTATATAATAAAATAATGAGCCATATTATTTTCTGGAGTAATAGACACCACTGATCCTGACAAAAAGTGATACCAAGGAAAGAAATCAGAGTACTGATGTTATAAAAATGACATTAGTATTCCTCAGTTGTGTAGAGGAGTCTTTGCAAAGTGTTTCTGGCAGGTGATGTCAGTGTTAGGAGAGAGTGTAGGACTGGTTACTATTTTAAAAAATAATGTAATAGAAATGAAAGCAGTGGAGGAAGGATTTTCAACATATCAAGCTGGTAAATTTCAGTGCCTCTCTACCAGACAGGCAAGTGTAGGCATGTGCTTTCAAAACCTTCTAGGCTGATGGCAGGTGGTGGACAGTTTTGACCATGGAGAACAACCAAGTAAAAAGAAAATGAGAGCTATATATAAAAACATGACAAAAGCCAACTCCTAGAAATTACCCAAAGCCTCTTCCAAATGGAGCTACCTTTCATATCATTGCTCAAAAAATATTTTTTTATAATTCTTCCAACAGAGTACAGAAATTCAGAAATACAAAGAAAAAGCAACAGGCCTAATTTCAAGGACGAACTTGTTTACCACATCCTTTAGAATGCCCACTGTTTATAGTCCCCCATTTGGTAAATCCCACAGGTATAGTCAGATCTTATTATATCATCCGTTCTTTGTCAGAGGAGTAAACAATTCATTGCTTCTTGTACGATCCCTATCCACCCACTAAACTTTGCTCTGATCTACCCTAGAATGACATCATTTTTTTTCTCTTTATATCTTTCTGAGGTACTGCAGTATACTGGTTTGCTCATGATCTCTCTTTCTTCCTCTAACATTTTCAACAATCTCTCCTGCAGGTGGCTGTGGTCTTCTCTTCCTTCTTTCCCCAATAGACTTGCTTGCTTCTCCTTTGTCTGTTTCTAAACATATTTGGAAAGTACTTGATGACAATCCTACAGACATATGAAGAGGCACTGTAATTAGTCTGAACGTTAGCAGACACTCAGCTAGGCAGAAGGAAGAGGAGGAGAACGTCACATGAGCAAGAATTACCCTTGGTTGACTGCTGGTCTCTCATTTAAGTGTAAGCCATGTTATGGAATCATAGAATGGTTTGGGTTGGAAGAGGCCATGCAGACCTGGTTCCACACACCCCGCCACCATGTGAGTCCTATTACCTGGACATTGATTTCTCTCTTTTCTTCTACCTGCTTTCCTTGCCACATCAACATTAATAAAGCTACAAAAATGTACTACTGACATTCTTAAGAGCCTGAACACCTCAGTCAGTTTTAATGAATGTTTCAAGAGCCTATCCACTCGGACCGGAAAACAATAAGAGTTTTTTGAGAGAACAGATTAAGCATTCTCTCTGTCCAAAAGTAGCTAACACTTGTTAAGCTTCAGGCTTCGTATTTTCTGCTTATGCTTTCCAAAAAGGTAGTGCAAACATGTGCACAAGGAGTTCACCATCCCTAAGAACCTTTCATGAAAGAAATGTTTGTCTTCAGATTAACACTAAACAAAATCAGGTTCTGAAGCAGGCACACATTCCTCAGCACAGATGCACCTCTTTAAGTTTTCTTTCTTATTTAGTGGCTGGAAAAATGCACTTCAGAAGAGGTTTCTGGGAAAATGCACTGTGCCTTCCCTCACGGTGGATCCCAGGGTTTTACTTTCGTTTAATTTCTTGAAGGGAAAGATGAGAGAAGACAAATAATGTTCAATGAAATGTCAGTCCTCCCATAAAACTGAAAGTAATTTACATTTTTAAAAAGTAATTTAGATGATCCTTGTACTGTTCTGCAGTGGCTGTGGGAATATCTGGTTTAAGTTTCTACCCATTTTGGTTTGGTCCAGCTAACTGCTCAGCTAAGACCTTCCAGAAGAGCCTAACCTCTTCACATGATGTGTTGTGGACTATATCAGAATACTGTACTATGTGTTCTTCCAAAAATTAGTGTTCCCATTTTTATTGGCCAGAATGTTTCAACATTTGTTTTCACTCAAGTCCATTGTAGAAAAAAAAATATATATATATACTTCAGATTCTTTTTATGATAAGATAATACACACAGTTCCTTTTGTAAACCTGCCTTGTCGTGGGTTGTAAAAGTCAGTGTTCAAGAGATGAACAAAATCTGGCAATTTCACATGTTGCTGCTATCAGTAGAGGAAGATTGCAGAGATGTGTTGAACCCAGTTAATAAGTATAGACAAGTGTCTTAAATCACAGATGACTAGCAGCCACGAACTGGACATATCTTGCGCTCATATCATGTGGACATTGAAGCCATCCTGGGCAGTCCCAGGTTAAAAGACAGTAAAGGTTCACTCTCTTGGAACAGAGCTCCTCTATGGTACAGCAATAGCTGCCATTAATATATATTTTAAAACAGGATTTAGATAACTGATGATTTTCATTTTCCCACACTTGATGACACAACAAGGTCTGCAGGCTTTCTTCTCAATGAAACACTCTCCCACACTCATATTTTTAAGTGTAGATTACAAATGCTTTTTTTTTTTAAAACTCACCATCCTAGGTAGGGACTCATGAGTCTCACTTTAGTTCATATTATCTTAATCTGTTAGGACATGTCTGCACTGTGTGGGTCAGATTGAAGGCATAGATATAGAAGATAATTACAAATAATTTTTTGTTCTCACACTTCACAGTGCATCCCTTTCACTCCTTTGACTTATTTGATATCCAGAGCTATCTACAATATTTCTGCACTGTAGAGTGCTACACAATGTACTTACATCTTAGGTTAGTTGCTTCCAGTCTGTTGCTTCCCAAACAACTTGTTGTCCCTGAGGAAAGCAAGTTTATATATTCTACATAGCAATATCTATAAACTTTTTCTGCAGCTCTAGTGAAAATATACTGCGGGCCCACGAAGCCAGTCAGTTCGTATTCCCAAGAAGATCATCTCAAAGTATACTGTCAGTGCAGCACAAACTGTAGCAGTATACCAATAATGGTTTTATTTCCTTCTGTAATTCACAGTACAGCAATTGGTTGTACTTTACTTGTCCCACTATTTCTGAAGAATGTCATTAAGGTTACCTTTCTTTACTCCTCGCTCTGAGTACTTTAGAGCAAAAAATATTTTCTAAATGCTGCTTGTCTACTGATAGTGCGTGTTGGAAATATGCACCACGTTATAGGAGACTTGGGATTAAACTTGACAGGAACACTTTTCCCTTTATGATGAGGTCAAAACAGATTCCTGAACAAATTGTTATGGCTCTGTTTCCAGAAAATATTTCTTATACTACTATCATAAAGGTTTCCATCAGTATTTCTGTTACAATCTTTATTTTCAAGAGTTTTAACTCAGCCAGAACTATTCACTATGTGCTGAAGGCTGTAATTTCATGGTGTTCACACCATAAAGGAATTTGATTCACCATAAACTCTGAAAAATAATAGCACAAGCTATTTTGTAGCTGGAGAGAAAGCTAGTGGAAGGCAGTGGTTTCCTACAACCCTACTGTTTAATCTACTGAAAACAGAATCAAAAGAACACTTTCGGTTGTTTTTAACCAAAGATTAGCCATGAGGAAAAACTTACCATATTGAAAAACTACCGTAGCTTTCAGAACTACTGTTACAGAGTAAGTTTCCCCGCCCACAACAAGTCAACACTGAAAAAGCCTTTGTGCCTAGTGGATTTCAGACTTATATCTCCTACACCTGTGAACATCCAGTGGACCACACTGTCCCAGAAATGGCAAAGTAGAAGACATGGGAGCAATTTCTCAGGTGGTGTGCGTTGTTAATTGTAAACTAGTATAAAAAGTAGCTTTTGTGGAACTCAAGCAACAACAGATTTCTTAAGCGATGTAGTTTCTAAAGGAGTCAGCCATTCATTTTTTTGCTTGCAGACACATCTGGAACACTGGGAAATGCTGTTTAACTCTATGTCTAAACCCCTGTAATCTGCAAAATTCAATTTCTATTAGGTACTTTGCAACTCAATACTGTGTCCTTACCTTCCTCTATCTGCTTCTCTTCCAGCTGTTCATTTCAGTTGTCTACCCAGTACTGTTTCCAAAGCTGGACCTTTCTTTCACGATCTGTTTGTACAGCACTTGTACAGCATCCAGCACAATGGAGCATCAGTTTTACCCGAGTCCTCTGGACTTTGCTGTACTACAGGTAATAGTAGTAGCCATGAATAATATAAAGATCTGTTCCTTCACTCATTCACTTCCATGAGACAAATCTCATCCTCCAAGGCTGGAGTTCTGCCCATGATAAATCCACAAAGTATGAGTTTGAATCCGAACTTTCTATATTGTATCTCACAAGCTTGGCTCCAGGCTTTTGATTATGGCCGTCTTTATTACTAAAACATTTTTCTGCCTTCCTCTGAAACATCCTTTCTACACCAAACAAGATTTCCTGGGATAGTGAGTATAATTC
Organism: Tapera naevia; assembly: GCA_033556795.1. Classification (NCBI taxonomy): domain Eukaryota; kingdom Metazoa; phylum Chordata; class Aves; order Cuculiformes; family Neomorphidae; genus Tapera; species Tapera naevia. The sequence continues at coordinate 1,284,608 of JAUMJJ010000044.1, read as the reverse complement.
ACATTATTACACATACTTTTTTCTGCTTTAATTTTTTTTTCTAAAAGATATTGAATCTACATTTATTAGATGGAGTTACTTTTCCAGCCTATAGGCATCAGCCCAGTACCTTGAAAGATGTAACAATGAGGTTTATGATTAAAACCTTTTTTTTGGAAAACATGAACAAATGGTAACCAGTTGTGACAGATTTCCACATTTTTATAATATCTAAAAATATGTTGGAATATCCAGAAATGGTCTTATGATTTGATTTATTCACAAGTGAGCTGAAGTGTTTAATAAGTACAATATGGTACAACTAAAATCATGCTTATTACTGCTATTAGCTTGGTAATTCTCCAAGATGAAATCATACTTTTCAGGTTATAAATATACATTTTTATTGTTGATTTTATGCTGCATTTTGAAATATTGCTTCTCTGCTTTCATATTTTCAGTGCTGTATTACAGTACTATAAATCAGCCCAGCAGTAAAGGAATTCTAATTGGTATCAGGTGATTTTTTTTAAAAAATAGGGGAAAAGTTAAACTTATATCCTTTTGAATGAAGATAAATTCTCTTGAAGCTCTTAAAAAAAATCAGATGTGTCCAGAATGTATCTGATTTATCTTTTTGAAAGACTAATCAGGTAAAAGTATTCACAGTACACATCAAAGTATATGAATAAGCTCAAAACTACCATAAAAGATACCTCTAGATGTCTAACTAAATACAGAGAATCCTTTCCCCGGTATTTTTTTCTTCTTTCCCTATGCTGTTTCAGTATTTCCATCTCACTAACTGTGTAAGCTTGTGCTTCTGTTCTGCCTCCTTCTTATCCATGTATTTTATTGTTCTTTTTAAAAAACCTAATTGTATTGCAGTACTATAATCCTAGTGTCTTGGCAACTCTATGAAGTCAAATTGATCCTTAAATCATCGATTCTTTCTGTGATGGATTTGCCAAAGATGGCCTCGGCCAAAGATGGCCTCTATAACCATCTGTACCATGTCCAATGCAGTAGTCAGTCTAGCAAGTCACAACCAAGCATGCCAAGTGTTAGGATTTGTCCTGAATTCTAGTGTTCTGTGGGTGAGGAAAACAGTAAAAAAATAATGGATTTGAGGTAAAAAGCCAGAAAACACAAAATGTATGTAGGATATTTTGAAACAACAATATGGAATTCTCTTTTCCTTGCAATTACAAAAATAAATCCTTAGAAAACCTTGATTTTCCATGAAAAAAAACAAACCAAGCCATCAAAACAAATAATACAGGTTTGTTTCCTGTATGCTAATATGATAGAAATCAAGAAGACAAGTCAGGGAAGACATGGTGAAGTTAGGGAGTAGAAACAGAGTCCATGCAGTAATTCATGAGAGCCATGAGCCTGGCTTCAAGACCAGCTCTGGCTCTCCCATTAGTGCTTCTACAGTCCCTCCAAAAAGGGAAGGGCTTTGTGGTTATTAGAACATTCAAAGGGCAGCCTTACAGATTTCTGTAGAATCTTGAATTTTTTATCTGAGCTTTTGTGCAATGAAGCATGTTTTCACAGCCCCTTAAATATTTCTGTATTTTCCCTTTCCAGGCCACAAAGCAGAAATCCCACAATGCATCACCTGATGTTTCCAAGGGGAAAGAAATAGGCAAAAGAAATAGCCCTCCTACTTTCCCAGCCATCCCCATACTGGGTTAGGCAACCTCTTCAGCTGAATGGGATTATATACTTAATACTGTATGCCTAATGGTGGTGGGGTATTTTAAGAGTGACTGAATTATTCTGTGCACCCTTGAAGCTCCTAAACAACAGAAAGTTGACAGAAAGTGAAGCTCTGTCATGAAGGCCAGAACAAAGATTAAAAATTAAATGGATCCAAATAAAAATTATGTTAAGCAGATATGCAGGAGAAAGGCATGTCAACAGATGAAACAAGCAAAAGGATATATTATACACACCTTGGACAGCTGCTCAGGGTCAGATGAAAAGCAGATGGAGGAAAATAAGGCTGAACAGGGACGCATTTGGAAAGATAAAAGGTAACATGGAAAGTCACCCTTCTTTGAGGTGCAGAAAGTCTACAGTACTGAAGTGACAACATACTGTATGATATGGAGGTATGATCTAATGCCAGCAGAATTAAAGAGATAGTTTTTTACATCCACTGAGCCTGTGCTCTGTGAGGGAGAGTGGAGACAGCACTTTGGGCTTCCTGTGTGGTGCCACAGAAAATTGGGTGATAGTGTGAAGGATGTTCTTATTTCTGTGATGCTTAGGCCATTGCCAAATAATCTTTGCATTGTTTTATTTTCCAATTGCGAGGAAGAACTGGCATGAACTGGCTTCTGTCTCCTCTTTCCCCTGCACGTTGGAGGTCTTCCGCTACAGGGGAATGTCTCTTATCACAGCTCCAGGTCCTTTTCCAAACAAGGTCCATCTTACCACTTCTCCGTGTCGCACACTGTAAGAGCTTTTCTTCCTGCTTTTCGACTTTCCATTTTTATCTCTCTTAGGTTACTTTGCCATTATACCTCTAGACCAGAAACATGTCTGCAACAGTGAAGTAAAGGTGAAGCTCAACACGGAAGGAAAATGTGATGTTTCCCCCTCTATTCTCAGTTTCCAAAACACATATTTTTCTGCAAGAGCACCCTGCTCCTCTGCACAATGCCTGTCTCTGTGGAACACGATGGCCAGTGTCATATAGCTCCCATGATTTCATGACTCACTCCCTAGAGTTGCTGAAAAGCAAGTCATACCCAAAATTTAATATTAATTGCTTGGGTAATTCCAAACCAGATCTGCACATGTAGTGGAGTCAGTGACACAGAAGAATAACATGTAGCTTACAGGTTGTATGTGTGGACTAGACCAGTTTTGTCTCTTCTACTGTTAGCCTTTGGCCCTCACTATGCTTAAGAAACACTTAAGGTGTGATGAAATATCCTCTCTTGTTGGTGGTGACTTTAGCTGTTTAGTTTTTATATGACCAATACTATATGATGTGAATCTACATTCAAAGATAGACCTCAACCTTTATGAAAAGTCATCACAGAAATCATGACATTTGCATAAACTGTTCATGCTACCATAATAAAAAACTGCTCTGTCTTAGTTTCAGGAAACACCGTCAACACTCAGAGACCAGGCAAGAGCTGAAAAAAATAACCACAATAATAGTTACCGAATATACCAGCTTCTCAAGAATTCAAACCAGTTCAATCAAAGAAGACAGTACAATGATTAAAAGCAATGAGCGCATGATGATGACTCTGCAGTCACAGCTGGGTGTGGAAAAGTACTGCTCTGGCAAGGAGTAGTTGAGTGCTGTTGAGAGCAAACTGTGACAGGAGGAGAGGAGATGGGGCTCATGCTTCCCTTGAAACTCCATCCTGTATGCTCAAGGTGGCTCTGCAGCAGCTGATGGTGACAGTGGGCAACAAAGAAAGCAAGGCAACAAGCCAAACCCAGAGCTCTAGCAGACAGGAGCAATTATCTCCTTTCTCAAAAACTTTCTTCCCCCAGCACAAAATTTCATAATGTAGCGATTCTGAAGTACAAAACACGAGATGTGGGTATTTCTTCTGGCATTGCAGACATGGAACAAGGCTTTCAGCAAGTGACCAGGCAAGCAGATGGGCTTACCCTTAGCTCACCTGGGATCCACTCCAACGCCCACTGATGACAGTGGTCTCAATGAACAGGCTCTTGTCAGTGCACAATTGGATTTGCAGCAGAGTTGGACAGTCACAGAGTATCTCCACCCATGGCCATTTTCTAGCTATTGCGAGAGCGTTTACTTATTTTTGATGTTTATAAACTATTGTTGGAACACAAGGCCTATACGGATTCATCTAAATCCTGATCTTTTTGATCTGGAAAACTTTTAATAATTGAAAAAAATCTATTTCATCTCTTGCTTCAGAACATCATGTATAGTTTATAACCTAGGAACTCATGGCTGAGATTTAGTGGTAATCATATAACATCTGTTTAATTTTAAAATTTATATGGAGGCTTTTTGAGAAATCCCGCAGAGTTTTTTGACTTTATGTCTTCTCTACGCACACAGAGGATGTAGAAAATTAATTTCCTGTGTAAAAATACAAGATGACAGAAGGTCCAAGGTTAAACCTATTTACAAAGAAAATCACTGCCAGTGTTTAGAAAATTCTGCTTTTATTTGAAATATTTGGAGGTGTACCTGGTTTCCCATGTCCTCATGGTATTGAAGCATATAAGCCTCTCTGTCCAATAAACTGTAGTGAAAAAACTCTTCTGTATTGATTTTTCCCTGATGAATTGTGAACTGTCTATTCATATGGTGATCCGTTTATTTTAATAAAGAAGACAAACCTGTAAGAGTTTTTTATTTTCCCACCCCTCTGGCCTCTTGTGAAAGGACTTACCCTGCTGCAGATGCCAGCACTCACTTTAGAGTCAAAACCAGACGCCACTGGCTGACATCTACTTGGTTACTTTATGGTAGAGTTAGTTTACAGCAGAGTAGGAGTAGGAATGTGACTCTTCTTCCCTTATGTAAAATGAAAAATTAAGAAACACAAAGCCTTGAGGTGGCAGAAGCCATAGCAAGGGTCTCAGTGCCAGAAAAGAACTGACCCTCATCTCTTCCATTTCTATTGTTGCACTGAAGTAAATTAGGACAGAAATATTTCATACTCTAGAAAAGAAGGTAATTGAGGGCACTGTTGAAGGACATCATTAAGTCATCTGCTAAGTCCCATTTGATGGTGGAAGATACTACTTACTATTTCCTAAAAACCTGTGTGAAATTGATAAGGGGTTTTTATCCCATTGAACTTAGACCACTAACACCAGGTGAGAAAGCCTGGAAAAGCTGTGGTCAGTGTCCACTAAGCAAACAGCAAGCCAAGAAGCATCAGCGAACTTTACATGCTCCAGAGTTTGTTCATATACCGTCGGTGGATCCTCTGTTTCAGGACACCTCAGTAGACTCTGAAATCAACTGCCCTCTTTGATGCTGGTATTCTGATATTCCTTTTTTAAAAATTTCTTTCTCAAGGGAAATATGAAAATGAGAAGTTTCCATAGCTTAGAATAGGAATGCTTTCAGAAGATCTGTATTTTTCACAGAATTGCTTCAAATAGCTCTAGTGGAAATCATACGATTGCTCACATTGAAACTGCAACATTGAAACCTGGAGACTGCTTTACCAATGCACAGTCCAGGTTTGTATTAGACATTGACTACGGCTGTGCTCCTTCAACGACTTTCTGAATGTCAAAGCTTTAGCACTGTCATTTTTTACCACTAGTTTCTATTCTAAACACTCTTAATTTTCAGGTTGAATTTTCACATTTTCATCCACTTAACTTCGGCAGCTAAACTGTGTCCTTTCTACCTGAGGGTCATGCAGCAGCTTCTGAGTGTGCTCTAGGTCCAGCAAGGCCATCAAAACACCTTGGAATCAAGTAAACCTGCAGCAAAACCAGTGAAGTTTCATTGCTTTAAATAAATGTGCAGAAGCTAGCAAGTACCTGACTCTACTGACAGAATGTAAGATTCAATACAGTCCAACTCAATCAACCATCACAGTGCTGACCGGGTGTTAAAAAAGAGTAAAGGGTTTTCTTTGTCAATAAAAGAAGTTCATACAACTTAGTATGAGTAGAATCTGTTGAGGTAAAAGGTGCTAGTTTTACAGTCCCTTTTTCTGAATAGAAACCCACCTTCAGGTGAACATATTCTAAATTGTTACTTGTTTGATCTTTTTTCTTTGCAATATCAGCCTTTGGGGAACACCTAAGTATCTAATAAAGGACCTTGTGGTATTAGGCATTATTCATAATGCGAATGAACTGTCCAGGCCTTAAAGAAACAGCCTATAGTAAGACAAGCTGGACAAAGGTAAGATTTGCTACTTATCTTCTTCCCCACATAATTTCCCTTTCTTACAAACTCCACTAACCTGCTTAGCAATTCAGATTATTACTGATATCAATAAAGCAACTCAGTCTCTGCTGTGATCTGGAAAGAAGAAGCAGTAAAATTCTCCACAAAATAATACCTGGGTTAGTTGGATATTTGATTCAGAGCAGCTCATGCACACACAAGGACTAGAAAATAAAAGCACTGGAAAAAGTTTTGCTGTAGCAGAAAAAAAGATATGTCAGTGTAGCTGAAGTTGCAGATTGAGTAAGGAAGGAAATCCAAGAAAACAAATAGCACTATATTCAAGAACAGAAGGACAGTACAGACAAGTTAAATATTTAGACACTTTTCTCCTTATTCCATTAATATTCTTTATCAGCCTGAGGAATCTCAATATATGTCTCTAAAATTGCTCAATCAAACAGCTGCTTTCTTAGCTGAAAAATGCACTGGCAACCATTGAGCAGAACAACAGACAGGCAACTTGCTTCACAAATTGTTATTACTTGCTCGTTAGCACTCTGGCGTGTGTAGTTCTAAAGAAATATTAGGATCTGCCATGAAAAGAATGAAAGAAAATATAAAGTTTCCTTCATAATGAAACTTTGCTGTAGAACAGCAAATCAGAGGAAAATGTTGAAGTATTGTATGCAGTTTCTCATCTGGATATTATTAGTTCATAATTTTTTAATCAGGCACAATGCCAGAGAGAGTGCTGATTGCTACTTTCTTTTTACACACATCTTCCTACTAAGTATAAAATACAATGCAATCTATTTTTGTCTGTCATGTCAGCCACTGGAATACACTTTCCCAGAAGATTTTAGAAAGTAGTTGGTATAAAATAAAATAGTAATTTACTGGTTTATGTGCACAAAGAAGCTTTAGGTCATGTATTTTATTATACAATTAAGTTGTGACAGGTAGAAAATGTAACAATAACCTAGACAGAGAGAACAAAAGAACTACACTTGAGATTTCTGCTTAAAAATGAACTACATAAAGCTCTGAAAACAAAATTTCTTTTGAGACATCCACAAAGATTCAGTGACAGAATAGTGATAAAAGAAAGGGTCTTGGTAAGAACTTACAAATCTGGACCTGTTAGAAAGCTCATAATATCTGGGTTCTGATTTTCTGTGTGACAGTAGTACCAGAAGAACTATGAAACACTTCAGTGACCCATTGCTGCTTTTGCTCTGTTTTCTCATGTGTGTCAACGTCCTGTTCAAATGTCTGGACCACACCCCACACCCAACAAACGTTTAAGGTTTTCCAGTGTCTAAAAGCACACCTAGCTTCTCAAGGATCCCTCCCAACCTGCACCTGAAGAAGGGGAAGATCATGTGCTGTCCTACTTCCTCACAACAAAGCTGAAATGACTCAAAGTTTAGAGATTAGTGGAAAAGTACTGCAAGAATATGCCACGGAAGCAAAACAATTTCTATTCATAATTCTCTGTGGCCATAACAAGAGGGACACCCCCCCTCCAGGATTTTTTGGGTTTTGCAGTTTACTGGGCCCCTCTGAAAAGGTATATCATATTCACTGCTGAGTTTCATATTTTGCAATGTGCACAAATCACGGATGTGCAGCTTCTACTATGCCACCCGTTCTGAGGGCTCATTGTAGACCCTCTAATGAGCCTGCCATACTCCTTCAGCATGCACAGCGCTGTCTTCTCAATCATGCCTTTCAAGAGATTAAGATTCAGTGATGCAATACAGCCCATGACAAAAAGCCTCTTTTCAATCATAAAAGAGCCAATTGTTTTTACAACCCCCAAGCATGCACAAACTTTGCTTCCATGTCCATGCAATATGTGGCCTGAAAGTTTCATATCCTTGCAATATGGAACTTGACCCTTGAAAATCCCTCATGACAATTCAACTAGTAGAACGGAAATCTTTTCTCAATACCCTAAGGACACTGGCAAAATATTTGTACTATTTCCATGTATACACACTCCATAACACTCCCATCCTCGCATATTACACAAAATAACATTTTTGAAGATATATATTCTCCTGTTTGCTCTGTCCATAAATTATTTCAGTCTGTCTCCAGACTCCTCAGATTAAATTCTTTACTCCCAGGTCCCTCTGGCAGGAGCTACATTTCAGAGTGTAGCTAAAACCTCTCTGTCTATGTCAACACTCACTGCATTAACATGAGTGTAAAGACATGGGAGACACAAAGAAACTGAACAACATGAGCACTGGAAAGTGTTCCCACTGATTTTGGATTGCTCATCATGGGGTTGATAGCTGGTGAAACATCAGGGCTCAAGATTTGACCTGGAGCAGAAGGCAACTCTGTGCAGTTGCCAGCCCTGCCTCAGAAAATTTTATCAATTCAGGAAGGCAGGTAAAACGTGATCAAAGTAACAGATCATTAAGTGTCTTGATGCTCTGGTTCAGTCATCTCAGCTCCTTCAGTAATCAATGGAAAAGAACTCTGCAGGTTGAATTACCCCAAGCCCTTTCACTGCACGGAAGGCAGTGAATCACTCTAGAGCTGCCTACCTCGAACCACTGACAGATCAGATACCCTTGACAAGGACTAGCCAAGTGACCTCTTTCCCCTACCCACAGTCCCTGCATGCAGCAAGGGGACAAAATCCCGTGTTGTCCTTGATTCACGCAAGGGCTACAGCTACTAATACTCTGCAGACTGTGACACTCGAGAGCCATCCATATACATGACTATTTATAACCCCTTAGTGATTTTGCATCAGTGTGGTTTGGATGGCACAGACCACAAAAAAGTCACAGACCCAGAGAATAGTAAGTATTCAGAAGTCTGAACTAGATAGTGTTGAACTTGACTGTCCCTCTTAGAGCAACATCTGTGATAAATACCCCTCCAAACTCTTCTTGATATTAGGATGGTAATAAGGAGCTGCCCAACTTACTGAAACTCACTCGCTATCCGACCCCATGACCTCTCTCTGGAGGCCAGCATCAGGTATTTCACTGCAAGATGAAGATTCACTCTTCTCCATGTGTCAGAGGTCTATCTAAGTCATTATCACCCCTAAAATTTAATTTTCAAACACCTCTAATAAGAAGCGAGTAAGAAGAATTTCTTTTCAACAAAATGCAAAGAGAAGTGTCAACTTTTTTATGCTTATTTTAAGTGAAAAATAGAAAAATTTGAAAAAGGAATCTGAGTGGAGAAAATCATATTTCTTTCAGTATACTAAAAAATAATAAAAAACATCATAAGTTTTCCTCATTTTTAATACATTTCTTTTGAAAAGACTAGTAGTAATATTTCACTCTTTTCTCTATCACTTGCAATGACATTCAAATAGCCAATAAATTTTTCTGTAAGGTTTGCTTTTCCTTAGCCAAGCATATTAGAACAGTATGTATTGAGCAAGTAAAGGTATGCAACAGCCCTCAAGTACTTCAGCGGCTCATACAGGGGCTACTTTAAGGCTTGTCCATCTCTATTATCAATCCATAAACATCAAATATTTCAGAAAGCAAATTCAGATAAACATACAGATGTCCGACCTGCTCTCTGGTATTTGATATATTTCATTTATATTGCAGAAAACCAAAATCAGAAGTTTACCAGATCTGCACTTTTCAGGGCAATAATTATTTAAAAGTCTGGAGTGCAACATGAAGATATTACTGTCTTATTTTCCTCAGATTTTAGTGTTTTACATTCTACATGGCGAACTAAAACTAACCAGACTTTCTGAATTAAAAAGGTGCATGATTGATTAGAAACATTTTCACTGCGTGAATGAGGTATCAGTGGTTCCCCTCTCAGCTGTTACACCCAAAGCAACTGTACCAGGTCTGGTAATACTCAAAATTTTACTAACTATTTGGAGAAGATTTCATTGCTGTTAAATTCAAAATCAATGAAAGGTTGAGCAAGACAGTTCATCAAACGACAAGATGAGAATTCCAAGAGATCTTGAGAAGCTGGAGGACAGACCTGAAATAAATAATATAAAGTTTAACAAGAAGAGATTTAAGGCTCTTGAAGAAGAATAATTGTCTGCAAATGATGATGGGTAGACATGGGCAGAGGCGCTGTACTTCAGAGGTCTGAAGATTGTACCAGTGCACAAGCTGCATAGAAGTCAAATAGAGCTAGTTTCTGAAAAAAAAATGAAATTGCCCTACCAAAAAGGCTAAGTATGAGTGTAACCAACTGGACACATAAATTAATGTTTCTACTCCTCTTGACTCTGCTAAGTCTCTGGCTCAAGAAAAATTTGGCCTTGCTTCAATGAGTCATGAGAATGACTAGAAAAATATAATCATTAGTAAAAGACTGAAGTACTGTGTTGTTTAGTTTGGAGAAGGGAAAACCAAGAAGAGACAGTAGTAGAAGTCTTCCACTATACTGAGGATATGAGTAAACAGGAAGCAAATAAGCTCTTCCCTGCCTCCACTGAAGATAAGAAAAAAAGTAAATGAGCTTAATTATCAGCAAGAAAGAGGGAAGTTTAATGTTAGAAGAACCTTTTTTTTTAAGGAAAATAACAGAGGAATGCTGGGAGTTCTTGCCCGTGGAGAATGTCTTATCTACCACAGGACAGCTGAGAACAGACTAGATACCTATCTGCCAAAACCAAGATGCTAGCAGAGCTAATTCTGGGCTGGGGCATAGTGATGGACTAGATGACCATTTTGAAATCTGCTGTCCTGCAGTTCTACATGGAATCGATGTCCCGTTTCTAGTGACAGCGCAAGTGATGTAGGTGTTTTAGTGGATGTCCTCACCCACCTTAGAATCCCTAATTTCAGAATACAGAGTATTCCTTCCTCACCACCCTGCTGATGCTGAAGGCAAGCCCATGTTTGCAGAGCGCTGCAGATCTATCTAGCAAGACATCAAACATGCTGTGGGCTGAGCAGGAGTGGGGCACTGGCTCCACACCTGCTCTGACCTGCACCAGTCCGTTCCGCCAAATCCAGCCCAGCAGCTCCAATTCCTAGAACCAAACCACCTCAAGTCAATATACACCTGTGAGATAAATTCTTGAGGTAGGTGAGAAAAATGCTGGAGCAGAAGCAAGAGACAGGGAGACAATGCCAGCTGCAACAGAAACCACGAGAAGCAGCTGCTCATCATGTGGTACCTCAAAAGTTTCCTGAGTGACATGTTCAGTCTGTTCCCTCACATGCAGCCTAAATGCCTGCTGACCCATTTGAAAAGAAACACTCCTGCAGTTTTTTCACTGTCCCATTCTCCTTTCCCCTGCTTCATGCCTCCCACTCCATCTGTAGTCACATTTCTACTCCTTCTGTTACCAGTCAAAGGACAAAAAACTGTCTTCTTGGTTTTGGTTTTTATTTTCACACCACTCAATTGTTTTAATATAAACTCACAGCTCCTCTAGTTAGTGAATTCTAGCGTTTAAAACTGTAATATAATGTGCCATAAACGACATTCCATGCCATAAAATGTTGCAGAAAGATAGACCTTTATTCTTAAAAGCGGATACTGCTGAATTAAATTTAGTGGAGATTCAATCAGAACTGAGACAAAACAAAGGAAAAATACTCCAGGTTCACTGCAGAGTTCACTTGCATTTTTTCCTGTGGCCAACAATAAGAGGATTACCTTAAATCAAGAGCATCAGTGTCAATAAGAACCAGAAAATATAATACATAGAAGGGCACGGAGATCAAAGCTTAGCACCTGGAGAATACCACATGCTCTGGATTAATAAAACAATACACTCTGTTACATAAATCTTGAGCAAAGTTATTTGTGGACATACATACAAAAAATAAATTACTGTAGGGTTCATATAACTGATATTTAATACTGGTGCTCACTCTATCAGAGACTTCCCTCTCACATTAAAAGGGTGTTGACACAGAGCAGTGAGGCATTATTTTGTTTTAAACACTTTTAGTCCAAACTTGACATTACAGTTTTTGGACGTGGATAGTGCACATCTGCAAGCCAGCGGAAATACCAAAAATCTTGCATGCTCCTTTCATTGTTACATTTAAGGTATCATATATGCTACCAGCTCAGCTGCTGCAAGGCATTAAATCCGTTACTCCAAGATTGTAAAGTACTTTGGAAGTACTATTGACAAGGATTTGAGAAGATGAGTATTCCACATGGCTTCTGAAGGGATGATAAGCAGAGGGTAAATACACTGTATTTAAAGTGATATATTGACTACATGTGAGGAGTAATAGCATGAGATCCCTTCTGATTAATATTTTGTTGAGCGGTTTTGAGTCTATATGCTTTTGTCAAGCCATTATATTTCTAAGAACAGCTCTCTGTACAGTGCCTTAGCCTAAAAATTATTGACAGGCTGAAAACCAGCAGACTGGAAGATTCTGAACTTGGAACTCAGCTTAATTTAGGACCTGTGTGTTAGCATGATTTGAGAGAAACTGGAGGAGGGCAGAAGGAGTAGAAAGAAAATAGTCCAAATAGAGTTATTAGTTTCACAAAGAAACATTATAATCAGCATAAAACCATAATGTCCTTTGTATATTGTCCGTAATCGTGAAGCATTCCAGTTTGTTTATCAACAAGGAGGCAAATTGTCCTTCAGATATGGAAACAGCATCCAAGCACCAGTTTATGTGACATTGTGACCTACAGATGCAATAGAGAATCACTCATCTTTGTAGCAGGAAAAAAATAGTTCTTTAATGTAGGACAACATCAACCTAGAAAAATCCAGGATAGGAAAGGAAAAGGAATAAGGGTCCCTCTATCCGGCACACCAGAGTCATCTGAGAAAGCTGCCAGGCTGGAAGCACCATAGCTATGCTAGGAAGGTCTTCTGCCTTTTTAATGTCAGTTTCACACTTCACATAGCATCTCTGTCAGTTCTCCCAGTTTCTACGGATGGGCCACTGAAAGCCAGTAAATCCCCCTGTTACAATCAGGCAGTGTCCACACAGCTACCATCTGGGTTTCCTGTGATGCTGTAGTCTTAGTACGAGTTATTTCTATTAAAAGGAGGTGAAGAATTAGTAGCAAAGAAAGAAAGGACTGAATTGCTGTTGGGATCTGATTTGGCAACAAAAAGTTTCAGTTGAAATTAGAGGGCAACAGGACTCTCAGAGGCACTGGTAAACAGAAAGGAAGATGGCAAGTGACAAGCGTGTGAAGGACTCTGGCCAGGGGAACCCTCCAGGCATGATACATAACAGGCATATCTTCACACGGGCAAATACGGATGCCAGGCCTACGTTGAGATACATGGGGCAGCCAAGGAAATACTAGAGATGCTGGGCACAAGGTGCACGCTCCTCCCCTTTATGATCCCATACAACATTTGTATGATCCCACATTGCCTTGCTATTTAAGCTGGGTCTGGACCTGTAGCCAAACCAAACTCTTTCTCTCTTGGCTGCCAGCCAACACTCCTCACCAGGAAACAGGCTAGGGTTTGGTATTATTCTTCTAATTTTGAGTGGCAATTCTTTGAGCAAAGGAGCGAGGTTTTGATCTGCTTAGTGACAGAATTTACAACTTGGTATTGGCAACAGGGGTCTCCTAGCTGCAGGTTCCTTCCCAAGCCCTGTCATAAATTTGCTTTGTTGCCCAACCTGCTCTTGGACTGAGTTTACCTCTAAATAAAATGCATTTTATATGGGACTATGAATTCAGATGGACATAGTGAGATTTAATTAAAGTCAATCACACTGACAAACTCTTCAAATGAAAAATATGGAGTGGTTGTAAATCAAAGATACAATAACAAATAGCTTCATGGTCTTTAGATAGTCCCTCTTCAGTAGAGCTGCAGGGAAAATGTAGGAATGACAATAAATACATCATAAACATTAAAGAGCCATAAAATAGCCACATACAGATCCAATAAAACCTAATATAGAAATAATTCAACCTGGGCTGAAAAGCAAATACCTCCTACTCCTGAAAGCTTTTGCAGTACCTCAGGATCCCAGGAAAGGGGGTTAATGTCACAGCTGTGCTGAGTGTTTATTGAGACTGACACTTTCTTTGAAGGTCATTCTGCCATGATACTTTCTAAAGCCCTTTGAGTAGTCACGTATCAAACTTAATTTTCTTTTATAACCTAAATAGTCCTCTGGAATTCTTTGCTATTACTAGGTCTATTTTGAGACAAAAATGAAATAGGGATTACACCATTTAGAGCTAAAATGACACTGAAAAAGCTAAAATTACACTGAAAAAAGTTATGTTTGCTATGGTTACAACTTCAAAATCTCAGAGGTTCACTTAAGCTTTGGGATGAGTATGTTTTATGGCAAGAAGACGCCATGCCAGGAGGCTCCAAATATCATGAGCCCCAGTTTAGCTCTGGAAGTACTGTAAAAATGTGCATTTTACTAAAAGTGAGCATATCAAGTTCTTAAGAGTTCTTAAGAAACACACGGACCAAAATGACTTTTCCATAAGCCCTTGATAAATTTATAATCATGTGCAAGGTTAATTCATGGAGAGATTTTGTTGGGTATATTTGCACAGCTTTTCAGCCTCTGTCAAGATGCTCTGGGTCCAGTTCAGGAAAGGTGGATATGCAAGCCTGTCCCTAGGCTCTACTTGTACTGGAGGCACTAGGGCTCTAGGCCAGCTACTTCACAGAGAGTGGAGGAGCTCTGGGCTGCTCTGGTTTGCTGGGACTACCACAGCTCTAAAACACCTTTCTCTTACCAGGGTGTTAGTGAGTACATGTTGACAATGGGAGCACAAAGGCAAACGATCCCTTTTCTATGTCCACCACCACTCCAAAGGATTACTGGTTTATGGTAAATGTAGAGTCTTTTCCATTCTTCCCACCAAATGACCTGCACAATGTACAGGCTAGTGGTACCTTCAGTAGTCTCCTTAACCACGCATGTTTTTCAGATATAATCATCTCCAACTGTTGTTCACATGAACCTTAGTGGTTTAGAAGTATTTATGGTATGGATGAGATTCTTTTCTTATTTCCACAAAGGAAATCAAAGGTATTTCTAAGCATTGCTATTCAGACAAAATAGACTTCACAGTTGTCAATAGCTGTCTCCTGAATTTGTTTAGACCTACCACCCTGTCAAAGCCCACAATCTTCTAGATCTTGCATGACAGAGGAGGCTACAAATCTTAAAGATTTGCATTTATTTTATGTAAAGGCAAATAATGTCGTAGCCACTTTAGAGACTTGCACACAAAACTCAAGTGAATTTCATTAAGTACCAGCTGAGGTGTTTGGGGTGAAATGTACACAAAGCCTTAATTTATTATGCCAGAGGAAGAAAGAAGCTAAGGTACAGAAGAATGTAATCCTTTAAATATTCCTTGGAATATATTTATCACCAAATGTTCAGCTTCAAATTGAATTATGTATTTTCATCACAGGTCTACACTCCTGGGACTTGGTTCTAAAAAGAAATTGTTTATACAGTCAAAAATAGTTGATTCTATGGCATAGCGGGGGAAAAAAAAGAGATTTTTGTTTCTGACTTTCTCAACACAATCTCTCCTAAGCCAGCCTGCCATAGTTGACACATGAATCCCTTCTCAGTGTGGTGCATTTAAGTGTAGGCTGTATAACATCTTATCAGCATAACACAAATAAGGAAGCCGGTCTAGACTTCAGCATAGCTTCTCCCAACGAATCAAAACAAACCAGTCATGATCTGCTTGAGCCATATACTAGTTTACACCATTTTGGTTAAAAACATCCCACTTTCCAAAAAAAAAACCAACAGCACATGGGGGAGAGTACTCCAGCGAGTCCACAGATTTCCCCCTAAAACTTTAACTGTCTCATTTATCTCTCCCTGCCCTCACTTCTTTTGCGAATGAAAGTAGTGGAACAAAGATGTTACAGGTCATAAATGGAAAGAAGCTGCTTGCAAAATGGGGCTCAGAAGCTTTTAAGGAGAGGCCTGTTGGATTCCAAGGAGTTTGAGGCTTCACATCCGAGCAGTCAGAAAAAGCACTTCTTCCGCTGTGCTGGGGAGCAGCTGTGGCAAACAACACCTCCTGACTCCAGCCACAGTGCCAGCAAATGGAGCTGGCAAAGCAGCTGGAAAACCTAGCCATATTTTATTGATAATCCAAGAGCAAGCTTTCTTCTCGGCTATAGAAGTATGGTTGCTTCATAAGCCACAAATATAATTTCTTTCAAAAGCTGAGCAGTGCCTGAGAGGCCCCTCCTGGAGCACCAGAAGCATTTCAGAGGAACTGTTCTTACATGAGCTAGGGCATTGAATATTTAAGCAATTCTCAGGCATGAAAATGTCATTTATTTTCTGTTTCCAGCAAGTCCATGTGTTCACTGTGGTCATATACTGAGGCTAGGAGTTTATTCCACCCCACAGTTCTCCTGGCTTCCTTTAGGTGATGCGCAATTTGAGCCAAGTCTTCTGCATGTTTTAACAACGTGCGTGTTTAACAGAGGGGGTTTATGGCAGGCTGTGAACGCTGTGAACTTGAATATATTTGAAACAAAAATAGAACAAAACCAAAACTCCAGATTTGATCCAAACCTCACAGCAGGAGCCTTTCCATGTAACAGCCTGGGGAAAAAGATCCAACTTGGTTATACACACTTCTGAACTTTCAAAATGCTCATTAAAAACCTGAATCCAAACTTCATAGCTTGTATCCATGTCTAATGAGAGAGACTGGACCTGAAACGTAGCACATTAAAGAACAGAGCACTTCACCATTACGCACACTGAGTTCCTTAGATGGTTTGTAGGGTTGCAATGCAGAATATTCACTATAATCCGTTCAGTGATTTTTGTCCATCCAGTGAAAGTCAGTTTATGAGTCATTTCTGTATGAAAAAAGTATTAGCTTCTTCTTTGGATGTGTCGATTGTCTGAAAAGGGTGAAAAAGGGCAAAAAAGGGCTTTTCTTCCACTAAATACTTTTAAGATCACAGTTCTAAGCAGTAACAAGACAAGGATGGAACACACAGTGCTCACTGCTAAGCAGAGTATTCAGAGAAATAGAAAGATTTACAAAACAGCATAAAGAGTCTATTGTACAATTCAGTTACAAACTTGTTATTGCCAAGGTATTCTAATATCATACAAGAGCCATAAACACAAATGACGTCTGCATGTTGACCAGAATTCTGCAGACCTACTAGTTAATTAAAAAATCTAAATAAGATATAACACCTCCTATGATTATTTTCACACTGAAAGCTAGTAATCTTGGAGTTTAACTAATCTGAAATAAAATTACAAATAACATCATGGCCATTTAAATTGTATGAGTATATGTGTTTATAAGAGGAAATACTTAGAAAACCTCATCAGTCATCATTTCTGATACAGTGAGTTAATGTACAAGTGCTTTCATTTACTTTGCCAGAAGAAAGCAAGGAACTGAAGTATGGAAGAAGGTAATCCTTCTTTAAATATTATTCCTGGGAGTACTTTTAACAGCAAATATTCAGCTTTAAATTGAATTATATATTTTCATCACAGGTCCACATTCCTGGGTCTTGGTTCTAAAATGAATTATTTATACTGAAAAAAAAAGTAGTTCATTTTACAGCATGGCAAAGGACGATTCAAGATTGTGTTTCTGATTTTTCTCCTCATAACCTGCCTGAGTCAACCTTTTACAGCCTGTGTATAAAATGTTATGCAGTGTGGTGTAAATGCAGAGTAGTAGATGCATAGTATATCAAATGTAAGCGCAGGATTCATTTCCTTTTGATGAATAAATGATGTCTTGAAAAATTTGTGGATCTTATGCCTGCAGTGAGTCTCAGTCTAAAATTTGGATGGAGCCTCATCTGAATTTCAGAGGAAAATGCCACATGGTAAGTCCTAGACATACTTACACATCAATGATGCGGTGTCAAAAAAAATCTGCATCTTCGAAACAGAAACTCCTTGCTGTCCTTGTGTAATCCTCTGCAACTGTTCAGCTCTATCAAGAGGACCATCTTACCCTGCATAGATCACAGCTTTGAAAGTCAATGTGAAGTCTTCCTGGATGGATTAGACAAGTATTGCTCCAGAGCATTCAAAAAGTGAACATAATTTTAATAGTGAGATGTAGTTTCGTTTGAATTCTTGCAGTTACAGTTGAGCCCTTTGTGTACGTCACCCTCCTTCCACACAGATTACTATATCTGTGTTTCCTTTCCCAAAAAGGATCTACCCTCTGCACCAGTGGCCTCACTGAAGGCAGGGCTCAGTCTGAAATTTGTCACTGCGTACCACAGTAGAGTTCCACTCAGTGAAGCGGGTCATTATCTCTTTGCATAGATCTGAGCATTTTTATGGTGTCATCCCAATAGGATCCCATGTCCAAAAGGACACTTGAGCTGGCACAAGTTCAATTTATGCATCAGTTGGCGAGCAGATAGCTCTGTGCCATCAACAGGCAAGAAAAGTCCCAGATACGGGCTCTTCCCCTCCATTTCTGTCTGTCTGCACACAGTGAAGGCAGTGCCTGATCAAATGTCCAACTGAACACAGCTCTACAGGAAGTTCTTCACAGAGGCTGTGACATTAGAAACCCAGAATGAAGTGGCTGGGAATGTCTGGTTGGTTTAGGAGTCTGTGTGCACAGTCACAAAGTCACAGACATTATGGATGGAGAAGGGTTACTTGAAGGATCTTCAGAATGATTCTTTGCTTTGAGGAGATAACTGCTTTATCTTGGGGTTGACATCCACAGTGTTTGCAGTGTGAATTTGTTAGGAGGAGAGAGTAGTGTTGTTCTGTGGTCCTTGAAAGACAGTTCAATTATACCTCTGAGATTCTACATGGTCTTGCATAGAGACAGCCAAGAGAGACCATGAGGTAAAGCTGAGCGAGGTAAGCAGTGCAGCAGGTGTGCATACCTTTTAACAGGACAACTTCTGTTGAAGCCATTCTAACAATGCTCTCTGTAGTTCTGGTTTGGACTAGAATCGTGTTTCCCTGGACCAAGTGTCCCAAATACTTGTACAGGTTGCAACTGCCCAGAGGACTAGTTGTTTGATCTAACCCTTCTTCCTCCACAAGGTGTTGTAGAAAGCTTGTTGAGTTCATATAGCTGAACTTTGGGATTGACTTCATACAGAAAAGTCGAGTTTATTCTCACAGAAACTGCTCTGTAAGTCCACCTAAGTGAAGTAAGTGGGGTAAGTTAGAGAATTTGCTGTTAAATCACATTAAAATGCTGACACAGTGACTATGGGGTTAGAATAGAAGATGCCCTGTATTACTATCACAATAACACATGTAACCTGCAAACAGATAGCACTTTGTCTTTCAAAATGTTTTTTATGTTCTTACTTAATGTTCTGATATCATCTCCCATGGTGGAAAGAGAGGAAAGGGTAAAATCACAGTCAATGCTCCACTCTTCTCAGATGCTTCTTGTCATTTGTGGTCTTATGTTACTACCCGTCCCTACTAAACACAGCAAATAGAATAAAACTCAATCTGGAATGGGCCAGAGATGTTACATTAAATAAGGGATAAATGCTGCAAAAAGCTTACTGAATTATACTGAACAGTAAGTGAAAACAAGAGAGTTCAAATGAAAGAAGGAAAGAGTTGAAAACATGACTTTGATGACATACTATCTGCTAAAATACATATTCTTAATCACTACAGGAATTACAGAAAAATGTCCACCCATGGAGTTTAGAATCTATACCTGACCTAAACTCAGCAGTTCTTTTGAGAAATCCACAGGGAATGGAAAAGAGAGGGAAGAACTTGTGTGCACACATCATTTCCCAAGAAATTGGTTTTCTTCTGTAAGGAGTGGCCAGAAAGTTGAAAGCTGTTGCTTTGTTTTCTCCAAGAGTTCCCTCCACCTCCACAATTCTAATACCTTGTTGTGTTGATTTTGCTTGGCCACATAAAAACAATTAAGGGGAAGAAATTATTGTTTTGTTTATAGACCAAATTTTTTTTATATCTAAAATGGAAGACATGAGATGGAACAAATTGTTCTTAAGACATTTCGCATTTTCTTGTGCTTTTTTCATTATCATTTTTATAGCTGAGATTTCTGTGAGGATTCACAGTGAGTCATTTTATGAGGCAGCTCTGTACCATCTGCACTAAAGAGTTTCCTATCACTCTAGACATTACGTATTTCCTTATGGCAGCCTTGGACGCTGTAGGGAAATTGCCAAGCCAGGTCACATGCCAGTGGGCCATCATTCATCCAAAAAAAGGCAGGCAAAAATCTGCTTACAATTAGGTTCAATCCTTGGTTCTGGATAACATGCCCCTGTGGCTACAAATTCTTTCCTGCCAGCCCCCCACAGGGCTCAGAAGGAGTCCAGGGATGGTCTGTGCCTGACCAGAGAGAAGAGGTCTCAGCCTCTCTCCTTCCCTCTCAACCTTATTCAGTATTTTTCTCTTTTTTGTAAAGAACAATATGGTTTTGTATAATGTCGTGCTGGTAGTAAGCACAGCTGCTGCTCTATAGGTTTAAAAAAGAAATACAGTTAAAAACCAAAATGCTTTTTTTTTAAATGAAAAAATTAAAACTTCAGGGAGAAAAAAACAGTTTATAAAATACACTAATCTGAGCCTTTAATGTGCAAAAGTAAAAGCCTTACTGAGGGTGTTATATGAGTAGAAATGAGCCAGAATACATTAATGTAAATGGAGCTACTGTGTTACAGACAGAGCTCTGCCTAACAGAAGGAAAAAAACATTCAGATACATTCAAGTGCAATCTTCCTCTCACAGCATAACCTAGTATAAATGAAGGAGCTACTGAGTGGTAGATTCCAGCCTAACAATAGATCACGTGAGGTTCAGGAGGTCTTTCTCCAGCAAAAGCAAAAACTTTGATCGTAAAAGACAGTCGGAAACTGTTTGGTTATCAGAGTATATATGTCAATTCAGAAAATAAGGCAAATAATTGTGAGTTCCCTCCCTCTTTTCCTAACTAACCAAGACTTGAATTCAGTCTTTGCTACTTGCTTTTGGAAATTTCAGTCACATGTGCACAAGAGTAAGGAGTATTCCTGTTGTCATCTGCAGGAACAGGAGTGTGGGATGTTGAGTGGCTGCATTTTGATCTACTCAGGAAATGCTTTCAAATTACTTTCAATGTGAAACTTCTCTTAAACAGGCAATTATAATTTTAGTCCAGTGTTTATTCTTTATTCAGGCATTTCTCAATACAAATAAATCAGTATGGCTGCTGGGAACGCAAGTCACAGCAACATTCATCCCTTAGATCGCCATCAACAAACGCACAATTTTTAAGTTCAGTAGGTGTATTCTTTAAAGGTCAGAGCTATCGCAGGTAAGTCCTCACCAAAGCTGCACACTTCCTCTGTCAGGCAGGCCGAAACAGTCAGCTTTTAATTGCAAACAGTTATTTTCATGGCAATTGCAAAGACTATTGTCATGACAAAGTAATTGAAAGTGGTCCGATTGCAAAGAGGAAAGCACCTTATTTCCTATAGATGACTTCCTTCTCACCTGTCTTTAACATGGTTATGAGACGGAAACAGAAATGAAGTACCTAAAATCACCTAAAAATCAGCAGCTGAAAGGTCTTTTCTATTATGATCCTGTTCTTTGAAAGACGTCTTGGAAAATCATGTTTGTACTATTGGTGATGACATTGAAAGCAACAACAGTACATTAGTAAAGAGAAATGTAAACAAGATTTTATATTCAGAGTCACCCACATTCATGGAAGTTCCTGTTTCCTAACTTTTGTGAGTTACCCAGGACTTAAGGTAAAAAGAACAATTGTTTATAATTTATAAAGTTTATTTTTGTTTGCATAACACAGTACAATTTCATAATTGCAGGAGAGTTAATGTTATGGGAGTGAGGCAATGGATTTAGGAATGCGCTCATTATAGTGATCTTGATGACAAAATGAAACTGTTGTCTCAAGGTGATCTGAAACTCAAGATGCTTCACTGTCTGTGAAAGGTTTCTCTTCCAGCTGCTTTGTTCTCTCAGAGAACAAAATATTGAACAAGCTTAGTAGCCTGCAAGGACATGTGCATATGGCTGGAGAGATTCATTGCCATTTCTGAGCAGGGTTACCTCTGATCCAGCTGGAAAAAAGAAACTATTTCTCTGTTACCTGCAGACTGCTACATAAATTAGTCAGCAGGGGAACTCAGCAAGGCTCAGTACTCTGGTTCAAATTCACTTCCAAGCACATGCTGTTGGGTTACAGCCTTGTGTAAAACGGCTCATACAGCTCTGACTCCTGGATCATCTGAACTTAGCTAAATCAACATATATCCAAAATGATCTGTTAAGACTGCTGTGTTCAGCAGCTTGCCCTGAAAAGCACTTGCTGTGGCCAGCACTGCTCATAACTCACTTGCTAGCTGGCTAGTCAAGTGCGTAATGGCTTGTGCAAAGAATGCTGATGGCCTCTACCCTCAGTGTCAGTCTTACCTGTGGGGGAGCACAGGATGATTAACAAAACCTGGAGGACTACAGGACTACTTTGACCTGTACTAGAGCTGTCCCTACTGTTTGACTTATCAGCTCAATCAAATCTGGCAGGTAGAAGGAACATCCTGCAACTATATCATAGATCGATCCCTACACAATCCACCTGATTTGTAGGCGCAAAATTAAGAGTAATTACACCAGAAGACTTCTCATGCCTGGAAACTCAGGACCTACCAGGAAGTAAGTGAACGAGATGACTGTGTTAGTGGTGGCGACTCCCAAATGGAGGATGAAGGATTGAAGGGATTGTAAAAGAGGAAAGCAAAGTAACTGCACAAGAAAGGCACAGGCATAGAGAAAACTGCAAAAGGCATGAAAAAAGAGATGCAAGAGGAAAATGAAGAAAAAGAAGAAAGAAAATATATATATATAGTGAAAAATATCCAAGGACAAAAAAAAAGGTAGATAGACGGAAAAAGAGGTAAGAATTGAGCTTGTATTTAACTGTATTTGTATCTTGTATAGAGTAATGGCACTTCAGACTTGGTACTATCTTTATTTCATTTTCTAATATTGCTTATTGACCAGAGAAAAACCCTAATAACAGGTCATAACTTCCTTATGCTTCATGTTTGTCCCAGTGAGCTTCCAGAAAAGCTGTTTCTGAGTTTTGAACAAGAGAAGCTGGTGATTTGGAGTCCAGATTATTTCTGTTGAATAAAACAGGAAGAAAAATGCTTTGACAGCTGCTATCAGATGGGACTGGTCTTCTGCAGTGAGCTAGGCTGGGTGAAGGCAAAAGTCAGTAAGAACTAGAATAAGCAGAGCACGGGATGGGGAGAACACTGGTCAGAAGATTTCCCATTGCTCTCTGATTGCTGGGGTCATGAAATAACACTTACTGCAGGCTACATGGATGGGGGAGGGCATGACAGCTACAGCAGCAGGTGTCTTGCAAGACCAGAAATTCACTCATCGAAAACCTGGTCACATCTGGGGCACATACCATTTCTTCTGTAAGTCTTGGCTTTACCAGCCAGGTCTTTTATAGAAGCAGCAGCAGAAAGCTGGACAGGTTTTCATCTAGCCTGGTCAGTCTCTTAGATCCTTGCCTACATATACTTCTGCACTTCATCTTTCAGGAGGTATTTCAGAACTGTTGACTTCTTTTCTTTTGACCAATGAGAAGAAAGCAGGGAAAAAAAGCAGAAAGTGAAAAACTTTAGGAAAAAATACTACTGAAACCATTAATTCACAAAATAGCTCTAGTTGAGATAAGTCCTTTTTTTCTCCCAAAACAGCTCATTTGTCCATAAGGTTAAAAGTATAGAGAGAGTAGAATGAGAGAAGAAATTATTATGTGTACCTCAAATTAGCAGAATAAGGCAACTTTTCTGCCGAAAACAGACTTGAACAAAGTGTACTTACAGGTGATGTGCTGTAATAGCTCCCAAAAATCACATCTTTCTGATTCACTGTAGCAAGCTCTTGTCTAGTCTTTCTGTGACCATCCTTCTCCCCTTCCTTCCAACTTGCGTGTGCCAAAAGACCCTAATTAACCTAAGCTGACTTACAAACATAGAAGTGTAAAGACCATGTTTACAAACTGTTCCTTTCTAAATTCAATAGGTGCACCAGCTCTTGACATATACAAGAATTTAAGAGGTTTTGTCTGTCATCTTTGTTGCAGTCAGTGCATTTCTTTTGAACACATTTGACTTCTAGGGGTAGAAAACAGGAGATCTGAGGGAGAAGTCTAGTAGGGGACCTAGGGCTTCTGTTTCAATCATTGTTCAACTACTGAACTACAATTACCGCAGCTCAGGGAGATAATAACCAGAGCTGCCAAAAAATTAAGTGAACTGCTTCTCATATATCTGCACTTCTTTTATATGGCTGTGTAAGTGGATGGAGAGAAGAAGGGAGCATCTACATCAAGTGGTAAATACCAGCCCCTGGGGGTTCTTGGAAAACAAATGGGATAATTTTGGAGAGATTAACTATCATTATTATGATTATTTATTATTAAAAGCCATCCAGTAAGAAAAAGCAGCATCAAGTGATTATTGCTATGTACATAGAGAATTTTCAGCATTTAATGTAAAGTATTGCCTCATGTCAAACCAATAATCACTCTTTCAAAATGATGCCATAGGGAGACATATGTAAAGAGTGCTGAGTATAAATCTTTTGACTCCCTGTTGTAATGCGTAAAGTGTCACCTCTCAAGTGAAGGCTGCTGCTTCAGGGCTTTGTGGCGTCTGAAAAGCATGTGTTGTGCTTCCCTCACCTTCACCTTCCCCTCTCCTTACACTTTTTCAAAGTCTCTCTTGATACATGTCTTCAGAAAAATATTTTATGAAGTTCTTACCTTTAAAAATATATCTTTCAAGGCCGTGTACACAATGAGGCCTTAAACACTAACCACACACAAGAAACACTCTTCATTCAGTCCAGCACATAGATGGAAGGAAATCAAAACCCATCAGTGCTCTGTCACCAAGGTGGAACGTATTAGCAGTTTGTTGTGACTTGATGTTATTCACCTGCTGTGGGAGAAAAGAGAAGTCCTTCACGGAATATGACCTTTTGTTTAAATTGCTGTTCGTGTCTCAAGATGTAGAGCCTGAAAACACTAGCAAGTACGATCAAAGAAGTATGACAGCTTCCATATGAAGAAAAACTAAATATGCTCAGACTCTTTGGTGGAATGGAGGGAATGTTGAAGGGAGGAGATGGTCTAGGTCCAGTAATAAATATTGTGAACGGTTTAAAGAAATGATTGAGAAGCAATTATTCACTGGGGTTTTTTTGTATAGTACAAGAACAGGCTATCAGATTTAAAGCAAACAAAGTGAATTATTTTTAAATCTAGCACATAATTGTGCTGCAGAGCTCACTGTCACAAGACATAACAAAGGCGAAAAATAGAAGTGCATTCGAAAGGTTGTGTTAATAACGTAACTATGCATTCGTACTTCAGTGAACCAGTGGCAGGCTGTTTTTTGAGGGGGAAATACTATCAGGCTATCATGGTCACAAAGAATAAATTTCCGATCTCATAGCTGACACATTCACCTCTGCAGTGTTTCTTAATAGCTTGCAGAGACATCAGTCCAACTATGACCCAAATGGAAAAATTTTACTTTTGAATGCCTAAGATGTGTTCTTGTTGTACTTGACATTTCCAAAATATCATGGCCATTATAGTCCCATTTCAGTAGCTTGCTACAGCTTCTTGTTTTTATAAAACACTTGCCATTATTTTCAGTGTGTTTACCATATCACACTGGAAGATAAAACCTGTGACTGAGAGAACCAGCGTATTTCCTCTCACAGCTCTTTAATCCAGGAAAAAAATTCAAGATGTGTTACTTTCAAGGGAAATCTGATGTTGAGTTAACCTGACAACATGTATCCTTTGTTTTCCCTTTTCAATGTATTATGAATATTTGCTTAAGTCCTGAAGCTGTGTTTTATACAATAATAATACTACCTCTTTCCCCTCATATCATACCAGAATCCATGCACCCAGATTGATTCACAAAATTGTGAAATGTGGCACAGTTACAGCTTGACAAAATGTGGCAAACCAATTCATCATTTTAAGTGAAATTATTCCAGCTATATGAAACAAGGAAATATCAGTTGATGAGGAAGAAGATGTTATACCCTTTCCTGCTTCATCACACACAGAGAAAGAAAATATTTTAAAGTATGGCCTGTTCCTAAAAATAGCTGATTCCATACAGCCACTGTTCTTTGTGCTGAGGTCTGTGAGGCTGAAAATATACTGACTGTTCCACATAGCCTGTTTCAACTGCTCTTTACATTAGAACAAATGAAATGAAAATACCAAAGAAATCAACACACAGAGGACAGATGAAAACAGGGCTGCCAAGGTGCTATTCCCTCTTCCACTAGCCACAGGAAGGTCTTTACACTCTGGGATTAGAAAGATATTCAATTCCAGGCAGGGAGGCACCAGCAAGGTCTAGGATTTGACATGCTCTACTAGGTGCTTCATTTCGATTTTGCTACTTTTAAGAAATCTCCATTAATTTTGAATTTTGTAATTTGCAGCAAAGTGTAGCAAAAGAAGGATGTTAAATTCACTGTAAATTGTTTGTAGTTTGTACTTTAAGGAAGTTAATCTACTTTAATCCAATCTTGCTTTTGTTCTAAAACTAAAACATTGGCTTGTTATAATCAGAAGCTATTTGTCTATTCCATTTGTTACTTTTAAAGAAATTTTCTTAGGGATTCAAGCTTTTCATGTTAGCTAGAACACAGGAACAAATCTCTTCCTGTAAAGATTTCCCAGTACATACCCATGTTTCTTGAGAGGAATAGGTAAGCCCCATTACCCATGCCTTGGGT
Organism: Tapera naevia; assembly: GCA_033556795.1. Classification (NCBI taxonomy): domain Eukaryota; kingdom Metazoa; phylum Chordata; class Aves; order Cuculiformes; family Neomorphidae; genus Tapera; species Tapera naevia. Next base: position 1,257,986 of record JAUMJJ010000044.1, on the reverse strand, counting down.
AAGCCCCATTAGCTGAGTAACAGCTGACAGACACAAATTTCCTTCATGCTTGCAGTAGTAGCACCTCATGTGTCTCATCTGGGCACTGCGTCAGTGCAGAAAACACTGCTCCTTTCCCACCTTCTCTGACCATATCTAACTTTACAGAACTATGTCAGACTTGCTCCACAGTCATCTCTTCTCCTGTCAGACAAAGTATATCAGGGAGCAGACAAGGTCTCAGGCAGCAGAGTTAAAACACCCTCTTGCTGTTCTCTACCCCTTTTCATGTACTTCTGTCCAAGTAGTGGAAACTTTACAAACTAGAGGCCTCCAAGCATATCCCATACTACATCCCAGAAAAACAGAACACATTGTTTCAGTTGTTCCATAAACAACATCCCGTATGTCTTTCACTACCAAAATCAGACCTTGCTGTTTACCTTCAGGTGATCTTGTGCCATGTTAGAGGAATAAACTGGATTAATTCAAAGCTCTTTGCAGTTCTAGCTGTATCCCACAACTGAAGGTAGAAAGGGGCTATGTCTTTTTTTTCTTTTCTTGCACAGCTGTATCTTGTACAGCTTAATATTAGATTAAGTTGTAAGTGTTACCTATGTTAGTTTTTTGTGTTGACGGTAGAAAACCTAGGATCATCCAAGCAAAAGCAGAGCAGACTTTATCCTCCTTCCAGCAATCCTCAGGCTTCAAAAGAAAGCGAAAAACAACAGAAAATCATGACATGTTTCTACTCATTCATGTAATAGCATCAGGGGCAGAAAGCTACTTTCATACCCCTCCGTATCTACCCAGATGCCTAGCTTTCAGTTATTTCTGTAACTGTGTAAGGCTGCAGAGATACATTTGTAACAGAAGAAGCGTCTTTTGAAGTTTTCCAAACCAATGTGCATTTGTGAGTAAACATAGCATAGCTCCATTTCATCTTTGCACACTAATCTATTGCACAAATGTTTAAGCAAAGGTTGGCCACCCTTGCTGCCAAATTCATGGAAGAAATACCACCTGTAGACAATGACTAACGTCTGCTTCATGCATTTCTGCCCTATATTCTACCATATATTTTGGGGGTAGAAGATATCATATGGATTAAGTTAGTAACCCTCATCCTCACATTTTCAGGGAGTGCTTCCCCTTAAATCATATCTCTTTGAACCTTGACAGGCTTTCACACCTAGTCTTATTTCATGCTGGAACTTTCCAGGGATACATTAGTTGTGCTTCACAAATCACGATGTTTGCTGGTGAATGAAACACACTAAGCAAGAATTATCTAAATCCTTGAAGGAACTGGGAGCATTTTACACTTCTGTTGGTGGTGAGCTAAAGGGCCTATTTCCTTGAGGTTTCTACCATATGTTTGCTTCTTAAAGCAAGTATCTTAATAAGGCAGTCACAGAAGATTTTGATTAGTGTAAGGTTCCCATGACATCTTTATCTCATAGCATCTTCTCTCTAAATTTATCTGCAGGCTTCCTTTTTTTATCTAAGGGGTACTAATTAGGGATCCTGGTAGAGTTTTTTAGCCAATTTGTTTCATATACTTGCTCACAAAAAAATGTAACTCCTCTCTCCGGTTTAATATGTTAATATCTAATATAAAAAAAAAAGCATAAGCAGCAGATGTCTCTCCCATATAAGTAGAATGTAACTCAGCTGATACTGAAGATCAGGCACATATGACTGTGTCTAAACAGAGCAAATTAATCCATCACTCTGGAAAAAAAATATTTTATGGTCAATGTATGAAATTTTACCCTGGAAATTAATTCTGTAGAAAAGAAAGAGCAAAAGTCTCAGATACGAGAGTCTTCTGCAGAAGGATATGACAACCTATTTTGCCTCATGTAGGTTACTACTATTCTGGTGGCCATATGATTTTCAAAACACTTTTGAGACTTCTGGCTGTAATGTTGTGGACTTTCAAAGAGCTGAGCTCTGGGAAAGCATCAGCCAGCCTGACTGCTGCTTTTATAACACAGGTGGAACAAAGCCAGGCATCATCCACCAGCAAGTATTCAAACTAATCTTTTCAGGTAATTATCCAGCAGAGTGTAAGACGTGAGCCTGGCTGAAGTAAGATTTATAGGCTTCAGGAACACTGGAATTAATAATGTTATGAGCAAATTTGGCCAGGAGGCCAGTCATTCCAGCCCATTGTGTTTAACTGCCTTTTCCAGAAAACCTGGCTCTTGAAGTCTGCAGAGACTGTGCAGGCCAATGATGTTCTAATAAGGATGAACACAAATTTTGTATAACTTGAATAATCCGGTGGAAACAGAGTGGCCCACCATGGCGTGGCACCTTATGACATAAGGGAAAGCCATATGGCCTCATCATAATAGGACAACCCAGGCTGATTTGGTCTAATTTTTTCAGTTTCCTCTATAGCTTCTAAGACATCTGTGCATTTTTTTCCAACGAGTGCAGCCTTTATTCCTTAGTGTGACAAGTACTTCAGCTTGCTGTTGTTGATACACACTTCCTGTACAAGGGCATAAGGTCCTTTAAGCTCCCTCTGTTGTTGGAGGAGAAAGATAAACACCTCAAGAGGGCAGTAAATCTCATCTGAAGACAGGCTGTCTCTGGAACTGCTTGTATGCTAACCATGAAGGCAGAGTGGGTTACTGGTTTACAGCAGATAGCTATGTTTTAGACAGCTAAACTTGAAATTAACTTGGCCTGTGTCCCATTGTGCACCCAAGTGATATAGAAGGGCTGAAAAGGCTTCTGTATCCAGGCAAGGACAACTTGAAGGCAAGGAATCATTCAGCCTTCCAAGGAAGCCAGTTCTCGCCATTTTCTTGTGAAATTATCCTGCCTTGAAGACAAGTGCAGAACAAAACTATAAGGAAACTGTATAAAAACAGAGAGATAAATCTCTGGTCTGCACAGCTAAATAAGTTCTCTGATCTTAAAAATGCTCAGGTAGACAAATTTTAGCAATTAAAAATCTCTCCTTTGGCATGACAGAAGGAACAAGTACATACCCACGGTGGGTAAATAGTAACGGCCTTCAAACCTATGGGCATCTTTTAGCATGATCCATTTAAAACGAAGAGCTCACATGCCTAAAACAAATCCTGTGAGCTCGGAGGCCTATCATGACTCTGGTCTTGATGGTGAGCAGCTAGGAAAAAGGTACAGGCACGCAGATAACCATCTTAGTAAGACAAATGACAAAGAGGAAAGAACAAATCAGTGCCACATCATTGAGAAGCCTGGATGTTGCAGAAATACATTTTGAGCTGTTTGGTGTGTAAACTGCACGGTCATTGTGAACTAACATACAGCATAGCTCTCTGTCTATCCTTAAACATGTTCTTTGTCACCGTAACAAAAGACACACCTGTAAGCAGTTTATGGTGCTATTGCTTGATCAACAGTCATAGGAATAAAAATAAGATGAGCCCATCTTTGTTGCTCAACAGCCCTCACCTTCACTACAAAAATGCTTTTTAACTGGCTGCAGACTGGCTTGTTCACAAGTGTTTCTAATTCAGCTAAATATCTTGATAGGAAATGTCATAAATTACATGTATGGGACGGTCAGTAGATATTTCCACAGAAGTAACATGAGTTAATATTGAAATAAAATGAGAACCTTGGACAAATTTCTGAGCCTATAAATGTTCAACTTCACCTACCTTCACAAAGACATTTGGGAAATCTTTGATGATCCCAGCTAATGTGTGATTGGTGAGGGTGGGAGACTCATAGGCTGTAATTTCTCTACTTTTCAGACTGTTATCTTCCTGCCTTTTCCACAAGTGATTCCACTTACACATTTCAGAAGTGATAAAATGTATCACAAATGAGCTGTTTTGATGATTTCCTGAATACTCATCACAGGATGGAGGGAAAAATTCTCTTTGCCCTTTGATATTTATTTCCAGGTGTATGTATTTCTCTGGTAGGCATCTGAGATCTGGGTGCTGAAAAGACAAATGCATGTGCTTAATGTTATATATGAGTACCACTATTGATCACAGCAGGCCTACCCTTTTCTGAAGTCAGTGAGACTACTCGTGTCTGAAACAGGGCAAGCAAATTGATTTCAGGATCAGGATGAAAGCAAACGTTTTTCCTCAACAGTGGCAAATGAAAAAAAAAAAAATTCCTTTTCAGAACTATTGTTTTGTTCTCTGGATGTTTTTGTTATCAACAAGGCTATCTCAGTTCAGATACTAATTCTGCTTTTTTTTTCACACAGTTGCAAAATTGCCTGTTGGAAATTTTGTAAAACTGAGTTGGTTTTTTTTGCTGTAAACTCTGCTAGCTTTCAAGTATTTTATGCTACCATGTAGCCACATTTTACAGGTACTGATTGGTTTCCCAAACAGTTAAGTGTATCTACTGCATGTGGTTCTTTTCTATTTTATGGGATTCATATGCTACACCACTCACTTTTATGCCTCAGGTTCTTCATTAAGGAGTGTGATTAACATCTATCATTGTCAAATTTGCATTGAAATAGAAACCATTGCTTTGAAGCATCGCAGAATTGAACTCCATGTTCTGGAACTGATGTGATTCTACACACACCACTCATCTTAACATGGTTTCAGGTTAAGGCCAGTTGCTGCATATCTATAACTCATAATTTCATCCACCTTTTTGACCTCTCTGAAGCTCCTTCAAATCTTTACTCTTCTGCTTCATCTTGTTGGTCAGCTAAGCACTCTCAGTACAGCTGAGACTTTAGAATATGCTTCTTTTGCTTCCCAGATCACACAAACAGCAATATATATAACAAGAACTAGGCAACATGCTTTAGTCAAAATGTTGCATATTTTGAACAGGTGGAACAAGACAGAAGAAAAAGGAAGTTATGAACCAACAAGCATTTGAACTCATGTTCAACAAAGATCGTATACCCAAAGAAAATCCTGGTTTCTTCAAACTGCAAAGAAGTGTGAGAAGTAATTCCACAACATTCCTATGGATGGAAGGGGATAGTTATGCTATCCGCTGCCCTTTCTGTGTGCTGCTTCTCATAAAGCCACATTTGGTGATAGTCAAAGAAGCAGAATTTCCTCAAGTAGTAGCTTTACATTCCAGAAATGTTTAACCTCAAGGCACCTTACCTTCACTCAGTATTACTGAGTAAGGTTTTCTACCAACAATCAGTAATTAAGCACACATATTCAATCAGCAAACTCTCCAGTAACTCAAACACAAGTCAATACTATCAAAGTAAGCAATGTAGTCCAAATACACAGTTATGTGTGTGTATATATATATATATAATTCTGTGGATTCTGATAATAATGTTAATTTGCTATACTTCCTTTCCAGTCACTTTTCCTGTATTCATAGAGAAAAATATTAACTGCAGAATAAACTTGTGATGCTATTCTTTAGGATTGACTGAAATTGGATGCTCTAAAAGCACAGATGGATAGATTGCATTAGATCCATTGCTGTGAAATTGCTGAATCAGACACCAGCCATAGAAATGTGTCCATTTCACAAGAAAAGAGTCTGGCTAGCATTTTCTTGACCGTCTGAAAATACTTAGTCTAAACTGATACTTTCAAAGCTATGACTTTGTTTCCTGGCAAATAATATTCAGAAATATACCAAAATGTTTCCTATAATGGGCTCATAACAGAAAAGTAAGATTTGAGAACAGTTGTCTAACCCACTTTTATTTCCAGTTTAATCATTCCAAATGATTACTGAAACAAGCAACATTAGGCAGAAAACAAATGAGTGAGGATAGTTGAATCAGTAGAAAGAAGTCAAGTAAACAGCTTTTAGCCTGTTTCCTGAGCAATTGTACTAGTAAATGCATCTGTTCATACCCTGGGTCCTGATATTCTCTCATCGCTTGTTAGTTTTAACCAATGTGAAGAGGGCATAGCACAATAAATGCTCATGCATTTTCTGAGAAGAGACAATTGAATAGAGGGGAGAAAGCAGTAAGGCAGAGGTAACAGGCTGCACTCAAACCCAAATAGTCCTCAGGGAGTCTACACGGGTGACGTATATCATGATCATCCCAAGAAGAGGAAAACCTTGGTCAGTGTTTACACCTCAGAAGGCATCAGACAACCCAGCTTTGAGGCACAAATTTGCAGGAGCTCAGTCTTATTTTTGCTGTTCCTCCTGGAAGTAGCCATTGACCCATCCATTAACTGTCATTAGAGGTGCTGATCACCAGCGTCAAGTTCACTGTATTTGGAGGCAAATATAAAGTGACTTGCCAGGTAATGGTTGGAAATTCGCTAGTACATAGTCAGCATTTAAATATTGCTATGACGTTAGTGATAAGAATAGTCATAACAGTACTTCAGAAGTGCATGTTTATTTTCCACCACAGATTCCAAAAAGAATTCAAAGAGTGCATAAACATTTTTACTTCTCTTTCAAAGATGAGGCAAATGGGGCATGTCATCCCAGTATTCTGTAGAGGTGAAAATACATCCCAGATCCCTCTGGCTCCAGCACTAACTTCTAACTATTTGGTTATGCCACCAAACAACAGCAAGTCCTGGAGCAGTACTTGGTGAACATCATTACCAGGGAACCAAGCGCCAGACAATTTCACTGGTATCACCCAGTATCAGAGCAAACAGTGGGAGCAGACATTATCACCTCTGTCTTACCTTTTAAATATTAGGCCACGCTCTTTTCTCCTTAGCCATGTTCTCAGCTTTATGAATTCACTATATGTAAAATTTCAAATCACCATATAGTTAAGCAATTCCAGGTTCATATTGCGTTATGCATTGTGGTTGGGATGGTATTTTCAAATACTGTTCAAACTTACAATAACTCTTCAGAACTTATTTTTACATTTGACTGTGGCCTTTTATCTCTTCCTAGTGCAGACAGAGACCCGACTCCCTTAGTCTGCAACTGATTTGTGTGATGGTAACATTTCCAGCTGCACAAGTGCTGTAACATCTACACCTAAATTAGCTCAGGAGTCAACATATCTAGTTGGATTATTACAAGTATTGCATCAATTATCTTCAAATGAAAAACAGCTGCATTGTCTGTTGCACCATTTTTAAACATTCACTTAACAAGCCTTAGAGCTCAAAAAGATCAGGAGTGTTTGATGACAACAAATAAAAAAGAAAACTAATCTGGTCCTGAATTATCCAGCTGTAATTTCTCTTTTTTTAAGTAGAACTTAATCAGGTGTTTACCATAAACAAGGGCAGTGCTTTCAATTTATTTGCTAAACAGGAGTTGCACACAGCAAGCATGCCTGGTTCACAGTCATAGGCTTTCACTTGCAAAACAAGGTCACCTAGGTCTTTGTGACAGACACTTGAATAAAAAAACCACCTTCTTTCCAGCAATTCATGATCAGGCTGACATTTTGATGGATCCTTCTTAATCTTTTTCACGTTTTCCTTTACTAAACAGGGCAGCATCACCATGGCCTGGCAGTTTCCTCTATTTCTGGGATGACGGGGAGCATGGGAATTAGAGGGGAAGCACAGGATCGGGGGCTGGGAAGTTGTCTCCATATTTTCAGCAGTTGAAAGAATCTCCAGAGAGCTCCCAAATTGCCTGTATACTTTTTTATGTGCAGCATGTCAGCCACCTGTTTTCAATTGCATCTTCAGATCAGAAGATCCTCCTACTTGAGGTCTGCAAGCCTGGCCATAGCATATAAAAGGTCCCGTGCATATGGCTGTCATTTCAGTTTTCTGTTGACTTCTGTTCCATGTGTAGGTGAGAGGCTTGTTTGACACCTACTTACGTCATACAAATGGAACTTGATTCCTGCTGTAGGATATGTGTACAAAGGGCATCTGTTTAAACTTTGGGTAAGTGGGGTAATTCTCATTGTAAATGGATTTTCACTCAAAAACTGTGTGACAGTAGTTTAAGCCCTCACTGCAGATGTCAGCTTTGTAGAAATCATGGCACATGAAAGCAAGATGATTAGTTGTTCAAACTTGTTCCCATGCAACTTTTAGATGCCAGCACATCTGCCAGTAGCATACACACAACTATGACATCTGCAGGAATGAGAGCTTGGAAAATTCCATGTTACAAGAAACTATGGTACGCCCATTCCTGGGAAATAGCCGTTTCAGAGAAGCATGATCACCAGAGGGAAAATGACCCTTCCACTCACATGAAGGTGGGCTTTTTGCCCTTTAATTTGCAAATTCTAACTTCAGACCTGAAGATGGAAAAGCACTGTTGGATTAAAACCTGAGTGCAATTCTAAACAAACACCATATTTGTAGGAGTCCAGAGGCCAGTGCTTGAACTAGTTCATCTCTGAGGTGTAGTTTGGGAATGGAGATCAAGCAGCTAAAGGAAGAGGAGGGAAAGAAAGAGAAAAAAAGTCTTTAAGAGAAACAGAAACTACAGGTTAAACTGGCTGCTCATTCACAAAATGTCAAATAAACAATAAAACAAAGCAAATTAATACTACTTTTCCCCCAGGGAACTACACAAGATGGAAAAGTGACACAAAAATATGTAGGAGCCTCAGTGGGAAAAGAAGGACCCATTTCTTCCTGGTGTGGCTGTCCACAGACACTCAACAGATGCCCAGCACCAGCATCCTCTGGCTGCACACCTCAGGGAAAGACTGTTGCGTGGTGCCTAGAGGCCATGTCCGAATGAGATTGTCCTGTGCACTGAAGCTTCCTCACGGGTGTGAGAGACTTCAGTACACATGCCACTAAGCAGGTGCCTCCAAGGCAGGACATCTCCATGCTGCCAGTGGCATCCCCTGTGAGGATGCCCACCAACCAAGTAGCTAAATTGGCTTCTCATTAATGACCTTTTGTTAACTAAGGAAGACACAAGTGGGTGGGACCAGAGAGGGAGTGTCAAAAAAAGCTATCCTAGGAGGTAGAGCTAAAAGAGAAGTTTGACCCTCCAGAATGACCAGCTCAGGAAGCCAGTTCACTGGCTTTCTCCATGAGATATGTCACCTCCAACAACCTGCCCCAAGCTCCCAGCCCACTCTGTGGGCTGCTCCAACATCTGATGGGACCCCAGGGCCACAGCAAGGCCCACAGCTTTCCCCTGGGAATCTGTGGTGCCCAGGAAGGGGGAACTGCCGAATGAGGCCCAGGGCTGGCCACTTGCAGATGGAGGAGCAAGCAAATGCTGCACTCTTGGTCACTCAGGCAATGTTTTGGTTTATAATATCAAAACATCCTTGATGCTTGCATTCCTCTGGACAAAGGCTTTCACACTTGAGACCCTCAGTGTTTTCCTTCCCATTACCATGATTACAGAGCATGTAATCCCCCTTCTCATCTTTTTTCTGCCTTCATTTGATCTGTCATCAAGGACCTGTTTTCTTTGCTCCCTTGGCCACTGTGCCCCTCCCAGCCTCAGTCATCTCTGGGAAACACACGCAGGCACACATGGCCTTTACTGTAGAGCATCCCTCAAAGCCAGGAAAAAAAAACAAGATCAAAAAGTCACAAGTGTAGCAGATGTCAAGTGGTCCCTCAAGACCTCTACTTAACCCCTTCCTCAGGCTTTGCTGGACCTTGACAAGAGTTCAATCAGAAGGAAAAGCACAGCTTTTCTAAAACTTTATTGTGTTTTTTTATAAATCAGGCTTCAGTTTATACATCCCAATGCCTTACTCAACCGCAGGAAACATTTAATGAAGCCAGACCTGGCTTAAAACCCTAGCTATGAATGGACTTACTACTAATTGGGGTTGTTTATGACTTCGTATAATAAAGTTTGACATTGCAAACTGTGAACACTTATTACAGTACTTCTCTTTCTACCCCTGAAATGTCATCTAAAACCAGATGTATGAAATGTCTGTGCAGCAGTAAAGTAATCAATGCCTCTTATCTAAATGACAGAGATGTATGAGGCATTTGAAGCTTAATGGTTATAAATGGGGGAGAAAATAAGCATGGAGGAACTTTTCCATCTTTTTTTCTCTAAGTACAGTATGCCTTGCAAATTTATCATACTCTCTGCAAGCCACCTCAGGATTGCCTACAATTCCTTACACATTGAAAAATTGCAAACCATTTTGCAGAGGGAAAATGTCTTCTCGAATTGCAGCTTTGTCTACAGTTTAGGGAATACTGCCCAAGACAGAACTGAAAAAAACTGTCATAAAAAACATTGTCAGCCTGAAAATAGTTTGTTGGAACAAACTAGTGACAAATTATTTTCCTGTGACCACAGTGGATTTTCAGGGTCTTCTGAAGACTAACAGGAAGGAGAACATTTCTACTTGTGTATTTTATTCTGAGTCAGTTTTGGGTTTCAGCTGCTGGTTCCAGTTCTGCAATCAGTTCTACCCTGGCAGACCTTTTCACCTAGGCAAAGATCCTGTGAGGGCTTTTCATCTTTGCACAAGACATAACTCCCTCAGATCAGATTGTAGCATCAGGGCCTGAGCATGAATATATCCAGTTCTCGCAGGAAACGATTGACTCAGCCAAAGAAGTATAACTCAAGAAACAACACTCTACTTCATATGGAAAAAACAACTTCACTGAATATATTTTTCTCTAGCGTTCCACACCACAACCAGCAGCTACAAGAAAAGTTGACATTCATTCTTTCTCTGACATGCCAATCCTCTGCTAGGATTATTTTGGAAGAGTAAAAGTAGAACTGAATTCTGTGCAGGCACAGAAGTCTGTAATTATGGCTCTTCATGCATGACTGGTATCTTCATCGTGTACAATGCAGTTTGATCTTTATCTGCTGGATTACAGGCACAAGGAAAACAGGGGCATGACCTTCAGCTCTACTCAGCACGACCCTGAGTGGTGTGGGGCATTTCAGCCCATGGGCTGTCTTATCACTGGCAATCCAGACACATTTCAAGCCACAATATTGGAAGTTTAGAAGCCTGCCAGAGAAGGACCTGGGAGTACTGGTTGACAGCCAGCAGAACATGAGCCAGCAGTGTGCCCAAGTGGCCAAGAAGGCCAATGACATCTTGACCTGCATCAGAAATAGCAGGAAAAGGGAGGGACTGTGCCTCTGTGCTCAGCACTGGTGAGGTTGCACTCAAGCACTCTGTTCAGTTCTGGGCCTCTCAGTACAAGAAGGACACTGAGGTGCTGGAACGCGCCCAGAGAAGGGCAACGAGGTTGGTGAAGGGGCTGGAGAACAAGTCCTATGAGCTGTTGCTGAGGGGACTGGGATTGTTTAGCCTAGAGGAGAGAAGGCTGAGGGGAGACCCCATCACTGTCTACAACTGCCTGAAAGGAGGTTGTGGTGAGGTGGGTGCTGGTCTCTTCTCACAAGTGACAAGTGATAAGATGAGAGGAAATGGCCATAAGTTGCACCAGGGGAGGTTCAGATTAAACATCAGGAAAAATTTCTTCAGTGAAAGGGTGGTCAGGCATTGGAACAGCTGCCCGGGGAGGTGGTTGAGTCACCATCACTGGAGGTGTTTAAAAGGCGAGTAGACGAGTTTCTTAGGCACATGGTTTAGTAAGGGGACAGGTATGACTGGAGTTGAAGATCTGAGAGGTCATTTCGAAACAGATGATTCTATGATTCTATTATCTAAGTTTCTGTCCAGAGACTGCAGCATGTGTACAGTTTATCCACAGTTACACCCTTGGAGGAACTCAGCCACACCAACACGTACAAACCACAGATGCACAGTAGGGTCAATGCCAGATCTACCTCCATTAGGTCTGCGTAAGTCAAACCTTCGCTCCGTAATTTTTTCCTTACAACTGATGTTCTCCACTAAGATCTGCCTTGCTTACTGGCTGAGGATAATGACTTTCACATATTGAGCCATATGCTGAGAGAGACATCCAGGCAGAGAACTGAAGATGGAAACCCAGAACACATGAGCTACCATGGACTAGATCCAGCATCATGGACCCAAAACACCAAAGGACACAGAGTGACATGCTAAAGGGTCAGACAGCTGCCTATACAAGAAATCTGACCTGAGCTTAATAGCCACAGCACAAAAGCAGACACTATGCTCAAGGGCACACGGAATGGTGTATGCCTCCATGAGTATTCAACTTTGGCTGAGCTCTGAGCAATGGATGGCAATATTGGGATAGTCTTATAAATGTGTCTAGGGATTTAAGCATGTGACTGAAGACTCACTTCCATTTTCAAAAACATCTAAGCAGAGTAGATGTCTGACGTCAAATTATCCTATGACTTCAGTTTCTGATTTGTCATGGTATATCTGAAAAGTTCAGAAGCATCCATTTATGTCATAAGATGTTGAAATAGCTTTGACAATCTGGCGCGTATATCTGGGGTCTATGGAAAATAAATCCATTACATACTTAGCTAAGTGAATTGAAAATGCTTCTAGTTAAGACAAAAAAGGCCAAATATATTTTGGTTCAGTTTGGGGTTTTTTTGTTTAAATTGTCCTACCTTTGGCTGGAACATAGCTGGAATTCTCAGTCGTATGCTTCATATAGAATTACATATTATTACATTACACTCCTGTAACTAAGGAGTTTCTTCCTGTGTCATTTATAGATAAAATAATATCAAGTCAGCTTCTTTTTTTTTCTTGATGTCCAAAGAGGATAAAAATACACTGTCGGTGTAATTAGTCTTTTTAAAAAGCAGTTCACCTTTTTCTAAATACCTCCACTGTAGCATATGGAGAAAAAGAGAAATGGCCTTCTTTAATGCTACAGAATTTCTACCTTTAATCAAAAGCATTGGATGGCTGATCATTAATAACATGTTTGTCGGTAACTGTAGCCTGGTTCAAACACCATTCTTTGAGCTAGAGTATCATATTTAGGTACATTGCAAGTCCAGAGTGATTTTTACACAGCGTTTTATTTTACCTTTTCCTTGTGTCAAGAGATTCAAGTTACACATGAACTGACAGGCAGATGCAATAGATCTTCTGCAGAAAATGATGGTAGGCAATGGGTTTTGTAACTTTTCAAAGTGGACTGCAATTTTTCAAGTGTCTAACTTGGTGATGAATGTACTACCATTTACCATTAAATGCTTTGGTCTCTGTCTTCAGAAATCTGTTGGGTTGAGTTTTTAAAGCTTTGTCATAAAACACAAAGAATAATAAGTTTCCCTTTTATTAAAATCCATGCAAAAAACATAACACATTTCAACACAAGTAGAACAAAACCGAAAATAAACCTATGAAATCATGTCATACGGCAACCTAGTCATAAACTGCAAGGGATATCATTGTCACAAACATTTTCCACAGCCATCAAAGCCTGTAAGAATGTCTAATTGATTATATCTGGCAGCTGAATAACAGCAAATAAATACTTAATAGTTTCAGAAGATGTACATTTTCGTGCCAGACCTACATAGGTTATCCAGTCTCTGATTTTTGACAGAAAATAGTAATTCTTTGTCAGAAAACAAATAAAAGCAAGGGGGTTATGAATTTTTACAAAGATTTAAGAGAGTTTGGGATTGTTTTGGTTTGTCTAATATCTCTGAAATTGGCATACACAATGCAGAGAAATGACAGATTGATGGATACCACAAATACCAAAGAAAATCACCTGCTGGCCCAAACATGGTGTACCCTTATGGTATCAGATTCTTCTTGTGCTTTTTATTATGGTTTACTTAAAAAGGTCAGGGTAGATTGAGAATCCCAATGAAATTCAATCTCTCCATTTAACAAGGAATCTAGTAAGACGTCTTGAGTAGGATAAGAAAAGTGTATTTTGTGGGCTGGAGTAATCCCAAGGGAGTCTTATCCTGGCCATAGATGAAATACAACAGACCTGAAACTATATTCATAGCCAAGCAAACTTTTACTTCTTGTTTTTAATTACAATTCTCTTTCTCAACTTTCCAAGGAGTAACTCTATGTACAGAGCATAGGCTTTGTGAAAGACACCATAGAGGAGCGTGAGGAACAACGGCAAATTCTCTTTGCACAAGGTTTTATATATAATTGTAATAAAAAATATACGCCCAAACTCAGAAGTGCAGAGGTCTTGAACAAAAAAACGTGTCTACTAGTAGCAATTTGTTTGCCCACATATCTCCTCAGTAAGGTATATGAGGTACAGGGGAATATGATCTCGCTGAAGAATGAATGGCTTCCTCATCCAGGTTTCCATTAGCACACAAACCATAACCTCACATTTCAGAATATCAGATTTTGTCCCTCAGAACAATATGCTATACCATAGCTCTTTTTCAGCACCTCTTTTCTAGAATGCCAAGAAGCTGTCTAGTTTAACACTGTGACAAGATAATAGCCTCATACACTTTTCTCCTATCTCTGATGGAGGCATTCACCCTTCAAAGACTATTGGCCTTTAGTGTACACACCCAATAACTGAAAAAGAAGTCCGAGTCTAAGAAAAATATCTCCCAACTTCAACTGGGAAAAAAAAAATAATCAAGTTTTTGGTTACCAGGGTGCTTGTTTTTCTTCACCTGGGACAATGTCATTGTTGAGGCTGTAAAAAGGACTTCTTTTATAGATAATCTTTGCAACCCAGAAACAGTCCTTATACGCTGTTTCTTTAAGTTTGACTATCATAAATACAATTAATCCTCTATTGTTTTAACTGCAAAAACTGCATACAATTTCCCCTAAAGAAAAAACAGTAGCCAGCTCTCTTTTCCTGGGCAGTAGACCCTTGCCTACAGACAAAATACAGACCGCATTAAGAAAAAAGGCAGCTTTTAGAGTTACACGCAAGACTTCACTTTTCAGCGCATTCTGCAACAAAAAGCAGAACTGTCAGATAAGTATGTGCAATAAAAGGCAAAATGTTCTTAGAGCATCCATCATCCCTGACAGGACGCTTGCAAAATCCACATCCCCTTTTTCTTCTCTGTTCTATTCTCCACCATCAGTCACTCCCTTCGAGCCACAGGTGGAAACCATTGAAGTGTTCTTGAATTATTTGTTACCTTATGATGTGATAAGTGTATTTCTGGGTGAAATGGGTTCTGATAAACAGCTTCGGAAGGATAAGTCAACCTCTCATCCTCTGTGAGAACCCTTCAGGAGGGTGTTCCTCTGCCATGTCACCACATCAATGCCAATGAGATGACAATAGAAGTGGGGTCAGGATATACTGTAGACTGTACTGCCTGGCTGCCATACGTCAAAGCAGTCCAGCAGAGACTGACTGCCATATCAGGATTGTCTACTGAGAAAAATTATCTGGAGAATTACAGCCAGGTCCTTGATTCAGCGTCATGTTTTTCCGTGGACTGGCTAAAATCTGGCAACAGGTGACAACTCAGCC
The DNA here is from genome assembly GCA_033556795.1 of Tapera naevia. NCBI lineage: Eukaryota > Metazoa > Chordata > Aves > Cuculiformes > Neomorphidae > Tapera > Tapera naevia. Next base: position 1,242,807 of record JAUMJJ010000044.1, on the reverse strand, counting down.
CATAATGTGTGACGGGTGTAAAAGTCTTCAGGGGCAGATGCAGGAAGCAACTCAGTTGACAAAATCAGCTGCTGATGGATCAGTGTGAAATACTTTAGCGTACCCAGATGCCCTTTGAATGAATTCAGATGCCTTCTCCCTTTCAGTTGATGTGGATTCGAGATTCAGGCCTGTCCGCTAGACAAGTCAGCAGGAAAATAAACCTCTCAGTGGAAAAAGTTAATGGTTTTGTGAGTAAACAGCAAGAATATCTGAGCAGAGTTGTCTGGGAAAGTAACCAACTCTCTTGAGAAGCTGTTGTAGCAGCTTTGTCTTTTAAATCTTCAGAAAACTTTGCAAGCAAATTGTTAACTTTGGCAAAGGAATAATAATCTCTATAATGTAGGACCGATTTCTGTCACAAAGACATCGATCTAGTCTAATGTTGTCCAAAGCTATCCTGTTAGGATTGCAGTCCATTCAGGAGAAAAATAATCACTTTTACTTTATTAAACCATTAAGCCTCAAGTTTTGTGGTATATCCTACCACACCAAAATAATTCTCACCAGGGTTGTGAATTTAGGTGTAGTGGCTGACAATAGATTAACAGGGATGGAAAACATCTACTTCCAAAGTAGGAAGCATAGCACATGTCTGTTAGTATTGACCGTATCTTGGGCCTTCATTTGAAAATGACTTAACCAGCTGCACAGGGAAGAGCACAGCTCTTCCTGGCTGTGTATCTAATCCTGGATGACCTGGGGTTGCTTTGGACATACCAATTACAGCTAACCATACAAGGACGCTCACACCTGCTCCTTGGAAATTATGGTAACATAACCAAACCCATTTCTGTTCAGATTGTGAAAAAAAACTGTTGGTGCTGCTGATTGAGACCTCAAAAACTTATTTTTCCGTAACTGCCTCTTTTACAGTTTTTTTTCAACTTACATTGGGCAAAGGGGTAAAACCTCTGCCACACACAGAGTCTGCTCTCTCTCTCTGTTTACAGTCAGGTCTGGACATGGACTTTGAAACAGTTTAATTTTTGCTGGTACATGAAATTGGATACTCAGAGCACTGGAGGAAAAATGATCCAAATTTAAAAACAATAATCACACCAGCTCTTGTAAATGAAAGATAATGTATTGAGTAGCTGCATATCCTTTAGGTTGCACCAAAACAGCTGTAAAATCACTGTGTGCCTGGGTAAGAGATAAAAAACAAAAAGAGCAGTCTGCATCTTAACCATCAGTTACACAAGCTACAACATGCACTACAGCAACCATGTTCTCGAGCAGCCAGCTAGAAGAAATCAACGATTTCCTAGCAGAGCTCTGGACACATTTTTAACACAGAAAAGTGCTGTTTTTCAGAGGTTACATTTCAACAGTTATGACTAAATTTCTGACAAAATAATAGGCCTGTGCATTGCCAAACTGCATAAAGATTGCTGACTTCTGCAACAAGCAGATTCCACAGGACATAGCTCTTCTTCTGGAGAAAGAACAAAGGATACAGCTGCTCCAAGGATAGTGCTTCAGTAGTCTTCTCTGCATGTAGCAAGGAAGTCTGGATGAGACTAGAAAGTTTGTATCACTTGTACCCAATCACCAAGGACAAGCAAAGTTGACATTCAACTAATTGGCAAGGATAATTAATAGTACAGGGAAGCGTAGAAATCACAAATAGAATAGACTCCCATAATTGTGCAGAAGGAAATGTATGAATAAAACACAAAGGAGGTAAATGACGGGCTGGAAAACACTCAAGCATAAACTCATGTGAGGCAAAGTTTTGCAAATGCACAGTTTATCATTTTATTGGAATGGGCAGTACCTAGAGGATTTCTTGCCTGGTTTGCAAGAACACCACACCTACAGATGGGAAAGAGTGTGTAGGGCAGCATCCTATCTGCAAAACACTGCAACACTTTGGATAAAAGCACTAAACGGATGATATTCAGACATCCACAAAACACATCAAGCTGGAAAACTGTAGGTTCTCTATATGGACTAAAAATGGATCTTTTTTAACTGTGAGGTAAAATGTGGAGAATGATAAGTTAAGCTGCAGAATGAGACAGTGAAAATACACAGCACCAACAACATGCATGGGCTGAGTGTCAGAAAGACCGCTGCCATCATAAACTCCCTCCTTTCCACAAATCAGTTATTCAGACTGCTGGGCAGTGACAACAGCCTTTGCTGGTCACAGACAGAAAGCATGGAAACACTCAGCAGACCAGTATTCAACACAATTTGTGCAGCTCAGCAGAGAAAGAACTCCATTTACATTCCTTTTTTTATCACACTGCAGACATTTTAAGAGCAAAAACATGGTGGATGAAATATCAAATAGACAAGGCAAATACACAGGACCAAAGAAGGTTCTGAGAATGAGCTAAAGAATTCCCAGAAGTAAAGCCTGGAGATCCTTTCATTAACAAATCATGCAGGGCTGTCTATGCAAAGGTACATCACTACATTGCAATGATGATAGGATCATGGAATCATAGAATGGTTTGGGTCGGAAGGGGTTTTAAAGCCCATCCAGTTCCAACCACCTCCCACCAGACCAGGTTGCTCAAGCCCCCCATCAAACCTGGCCTTGAACACTTCCAGGGAGGGGGCATACACAACTTCCCTGGGCAAGCTGTGCCAGTGCCTCACCACCATCAGTGTGAAGAGTTTCTTCCTAACATCTAATCTGAATCTTCCCCCTTCCAATTTAAAGCCATTTACCCTCATCCTATCACTACCTGCCCTCATAAATGTACCTCCCCAGCTTTCTTGTAGCCCACCTTCAGGTACTGGAAGTCCGCTATAAAGTCTCCCCAGAGCCTTCTCTTCTCCAAGCTGAACAGCCCCAACTCTCTCAGCCTCATAGCAGAGGTGCTGTGATGGATCACTACTTATTAAAATGACATTACAAATGCAGTCCCTGTTCTCAATCAGAAAACCTCACCATGGATATGGAGAGATGAGCACCATTGTGAAACACAATCAGCAGAATCCAAGCTGATAAGCAAATAAAATCTATTAGGACAGGCTCTCACAAAATCACAGGCCCAGAAAAAATAATTTGTGATGATAACCTGCTGTAACCACAAGACTAACTCTTGTTACATCAACTGTGTCTCCTGCAGGGAGTCTATTGTATTTTTTAAAGGCTGGAAATACAACTGAGAGGAAAATAAATTAACACACAAACAAATAAGAGTGAGAGGGTGGAATGTGCTGAGAAATATGACTTTGGATGATCTTACCAGAGTTGTCTGATAATATCAGATGTAGGGATTACATCCAGCATGCTAAGCAGGTTAGAATGCCATGAATATGGTAGTAAATTTTGTTATCTCAAATGAATGTGTCAAAAAGGATGTTATGCTGGACAACTTCCTGAAAGAGAAGGGAGAAAACTCTGTCCAGAGGAAGTGCTTAATGACACAGACTAAGTGGGAAAGAGAATAAAGGCTGAATGTTGAACTTTCTTGGCTTCTCCTCTTTCATTATTATACATGACAGAAATAGATAACACTGTTCCCACTGAGGGCAGCAAATCTCCAGAGATCTCTCCAGGTAATTACTGGTAAAACAGTCCTCAAGGCTAGTCGATGAGTCAAATGATCAAGGTTCTGCTTGGAACAGTTCATAAAACTATTCCTAATCTGGGCTTGGCAAACTTCTTTTCTCACCTGTGTTTTTTGTTAGCTACCTTCTACCATTCCAAGACTTTCTAAAGCTCCACTGCTCCACTGCTTGTCATCATTGAGCAAAATGAAAAGCTTTTGTTAAGCAGTTTGAGTTGTTTGACTGTGATGAAATAGTTTTGATTAGAGAATGTTTTATGTTACTTTCCAGAGTTTATTTTTCCTTTTAAATGTAATGTGAGACCATAGGTTAGATTTAGAATTTTCTTAAGTAAAGTAGTTTGTCCAGAGGCAATAGATATTTTGATGAAGGAAAAGCTATCTGTCTTCACTTGCATTATGCTTGCTGTTTACCTTCTTTGTGACGTGAAATGCATTTTACCCACTATGTTTCCAATACCATCAGCAGTCATGACTTGCCATTGACCCCTTTAAAACAAGTACATGCTCTTAATGTGAGCTTTGTAATTTCCTTTGAAAGAATAGAGCTGAACTACTTTCTGGTTCTGCTCTGAGGGGATTTATAACACCCCACAGGCAGCAAATATACACATTCATAACCTTGACATGGAAATAGAGAAACCAGGAGTTAAAAAAGTCTGCAATGAGACCTGCACCCGTCCCAAGCAATGTCATTCTGGTTCAACCTGTTGCACAAAGAGGCTGATTGACAAAACAGAAGAAGATCAATTGGAGGTTTATATAGGATGTTTTTAAAGCTACACTATCTCTGTTAGAAGGAGTTTAGTCCCTTAAATAGTGATTAAACAATACTGCAAAGTATTATCAGGGATATCAAAGGCTAGGAAGCAACTGCAGACAAACAGGTTGAAAGAAATATTTAAATAGAAACCACAATTTTCATGGCACAATAAAACTTCCATAACGCAGTAGGTACTTACTCCTCAAGAATAACATTATAAGAGAAGTTGGAAAATACGTATCTTGAGGCATGTGCATTCCTTTAACATACATACAGGGAGGAAAAAGTAGAATATTTATTTTTTGAAGACTCGCAGCAGATTGAAAAAGCAAGTGTCACTTCAGATCAGGAAGAGTATCCATGAACTAGCTAAGCATCATTACAGATCATTACAGGTTAAGATCATCACAGAGAATCCTTAGACTTCAATATCTTTTGTCCCACAGACAAGAAGTGCTTGGCAAGTTAGACTCTGAGAGTTGTAGCATTACCAAAGCAAATGTCTCCTTTTCCTCTTTTGGCTGAAGACTTTCCAAGATGTTTGAGGGCACTGCATGGACAGAGGTACTACTTCCACACACCATGCTACTGATTTTCTGCTCCATGGACCAATAGCAAGAGGATGGGAAAGAACTGATAATTTTGTATTTCCATACCATTTACCTCTGCAACTCTTTGAAAGGAAAGGTATCAGTAATGAATAACCAATGTGTATTTAATCTCTAAGTATGCATCCTTATATAGTTTACAAACCTACTAGTACATGCTTGATTTTCTTAATACAAAAGCTCAGTCATCGACAAAAGCCAGATATAATTGCCCATTGAATTTTTCCACAGCTGAAACAAATAAATTTTTTAAAAAAATCTAATGCCAAGAAAATACCAATGCTTTTTGTGTCAAGTGCCGTGGGTTGGTATACACCCAAGAATAAATTAATAAGTCTTGAAACCTCTGAGAAAAACAGATTGTTATTTATTGTTCATTTAGTTTTTCCTTCCATAGTCTGAAACCTCCCTGGTTTATCCCAACGACCTATTTCCTCCTCTTGAAACCTAAATCCAGGGAGTACTGTTATTTTTGTCACAAAATTTTGCAGTGGCAAAACATGCCAAAGTCTATCAAGGTGGCTGACATTTCTGTAGCGTGTTAGAACTTGCTTAATTTTCAACACTGACCAGGTTATTTTATTGTGGTACTGGAAACTCTCTTTTCCTTCATGCTCATTCATTATAATACTCAAATACCCTTAGCATTAGTCTAATTGCTAAACACAATACAAAATGCTGAGTTGTCATAAAGATTTTTACACTGTCTTCTACTGAAGATAAAAATCGCCCCTACCACCTGCACCATCTCTCATGTAAAAAGGGCCAGGCATTTCTCATCAATTACTGATTTTGCCTTGCAATAAATATGGCGGTTCTTCTAGGGTGTAAAATCTTTGTGTACCCAAATGAAAGGAAGAAGAAATGACTGCTCATAGTGAACTGGGGTGCTACCATACTTTTATCCCAGATTTTTGTAGGAGACTAAAAACTCACCCAGAAGATTATGTCCTTGGGAACAGGAAGAATGTGGCAGTGGTACACCCTCTTCCCATTACACCCATTTGGAAAGCAAGCCTTACTTTTCTCAGTCTACCTTTCTACAGTGAAGATAGGGTGTGCTGTTATATTAAATAACAAAGAGAGAAGTTAACTTCTGGGTAATTTTTGGTTACTATTTCTAATGTGGTGCTGGTCTACACAAGAAAGTAGGTAGGGTCAACATTTAGGTGCATAGAATAGTTTAAGTTGGATGGGACAACTAGATGTTTGTTGTTCAACACTCTGCTCAAAGTAGGGCCAATTTTGAAGTGAAGTCAGCAGCTTGCTCAGCCCTGCCCAGTTGAGTTCTGTATATCTCCAGCAACAGGGATGTCATCATCTCTCTGGGTAACCTGTAGGTTAAAAAAGCCTGATCCTTCTTGACAAGAGACATAGATAAAGGCACAGCTGATGCATGTTGCCTAATATCCTAGGTATTGTTTGTAATTAAGTGTAGCAAAGAAATACTTAGGTCATATTGAGAGTTTTGCATTTCCCTTTCAGAGATACTCCACCTTTAAGGCTATGTTTTTTAGTCTTCCTAGGCAGTCTTACAGCCTGAGGGTCTCAGATCAGATTTCAGCAAATAAACAGACTGAACTAAGCTCATCTCATTTGATCTCCTTTTTTCCAGCTGAGCGAGAGACATCAATTCTATTTTTTTGCTGTTTCCAAGTTTGGGGTTTGGTTAAGGGTATTTTTACTACAGAAGTTAGGGTCAATGTCACTCCATTGCAAACTATCCACTTTCATCATTGATATGGTACCTTTTTAAAACAGCTAAAAGTGTAACACTGTCTTGGCATCTCTGTCCTCATTAGTTCAGAGAGGTGAATCAGGGATGCCATTTTCATCAACTCTTGCACAGACTCATATTTAAATGAAAAATTATTCTGTGATGTTCACTAGCATCGAAGTCTATGTGTTTTGGTCACTTATGACCATGTTTTTCCTTAATACACAGTTCTGTGTCACTGCAGTGTCAGAACAACAGCCCTGCAATATATGGTCTTCTTTCTCTTAGAATAGTTACATTGCAATTAGCAATGCTCTCCTAGCGCTATGCCAGCTAGGGATTGACTGCAATGGAGAGGAAACAGCCTCTGTATTCAGCTGAATGGGATCTGTCAGTAACTGCAGTGACCAGGAAGAATTTTTTACAAAAATAATACTTGTGTACTATAAACAGAGGATGTGAAAAAAGAACTTACATTCAACTGCAAACACACTTCCTCATGTGTTATCTTGAATTAAATATTAGAGAAGCTCTGGAAACACCCAAGCAATTAACTTTGTGTTTCCATAAACTCTATGGACACAGTATGAAGGATTGCTGCAAGGGCTGAGCGAATATTTTTAGTTGAAATCCAAACCCACATAAACCAGTTGCATTCAAATTAGTCAGTTGACTACATATGTTCTGATTCAAGGTTTCCTTGCAGAATTGTGGTAATAGTTTTCTCCGAGGTGGTTTATCTCCAGCCACTCCCTCTTCACAGCGGTTTTTGGCACCACTTGCTTACAAAGGCAGAGGAGCCAAGGAAGTAGAACAGATTAAGGCCTCCTGTCTCCCTGTGGCATGGCTAGCAGCACAAGGGAAGAAAGAGGTGCCACCTATGCCCTGCAGGGATCCTGGGAGTGAGCAGTGGTGAGAGGGAGATGCTGTGAATCAGCAACCAGAGCCATCTTGGCTGGAGAAGAAGCAAGGCTTTGGCTGGGTGGCTGAATAATGAAAGCAAGTGTTGAAAAAAAAGGATCAGTGGAGGCAGGGTGCTGAAGGAAAGCTGTGCTGGAGCAGGAGAGATGGGGAATAAATGCTGTTCTCGGAAGGGTAAAGTTGTCAGACTCAAAAGAGGAAGGAAGAACAATATTGTGAACAGAAGGAGCAAAAAAAATTACAGCAGAAAGTCAGACTTTATACAAACTACCATATGGTCACATTGGCAAAACTGATGTGGCAAGCCTCTCCACAGAATTGTATCACAGTATCACAGTATCACAAGGTTGGAAAAGACCTCTGAGATCATCTAGTCCAACCTGTGACCCAACACCAACACCTACTTGTCATTTAAACCATGGCACTAAGCGCCTCATCCAATCTGTTTTTAAACACCTTCAGGGATGATGACTCCACCACCTCCCTGGGCAGCGCATTCCAACAGCGAATCATCCTTTCAGCGAAAAATCTTTTCCTCATATCAAGCCTAAACCTCCCCTGACAAAACTTGAGACCATGTCCTTTTGTTCTGTCACTGGCTGCCTGAGAGAAGAGACCAACCCCTGCCTACCTAAAACTTCCTTTTAGGTAGTTCCAGAGAGCAATTATGTCTCCCCTGAGCCTCCTCTTCTCCAGGCTAAACAATCCCAGCTCCCTCAGTCCCTCTTCACAGGGCTTGTGCTCCAGCCCCTTCACCATCTTCATTGCTCTCCTCTGGACACACTCCAGCATTTCAACAACATTTCTAAACTGAGGGGCCCAGAACTGAACGCAGTACTCAAGGTGTGGCCTGACCAGTGCCGAGTAAGGGGATGATAATTTCTCTAGTCCTGCTGACCACACCATTCCTGATGCAGGTCAGGATACCATTGGCCCTCTTGGCCACTTGGGCACACTGCTGGCTCATGTTGAGTTTCCTGTCCACCATCACTCCTAAGTCACTTTCCACTTAACTATTCTCCAGCCATTCTGTCCCCAGCCTATAGCTCTGCATGGGGTTGTTGTGTCCAAAGTGTAGAACCCGGCACTTGGACTTGTTAAACTTCATCCCATTGGAATCAGCCCATCTCTCCAGTCTGTAAAGGTTCCCCTGTAGGGCCCTCCTACCCTCTAGCAGATCAACACTTCCTCCCAGCTTGGTATCATCTGCGAACTTGCTAATGATGGACTCAATCCCCTCATCCAGATCATCAACAAAGATATTAACAGGACTGGGCCTAACACCAACCCCAAGGGGGACACCACTGGTGACCACCGCCAACTGGATGAGACACCGTTCACTGTCACTCTCTGGGCTTGGCCATCCAACCAATTCCTAACCCAGCACAGAGTGCTCCTGTCTAAGCCACGGGCTGCCAGCTTCTCCAGGAGTCTCCTATGGGAGACGGTGTAAAAGGCCTTGCTGAAGTCCAGGTATACCACATCCACAGCCTTCCTCTCGTCCACCAGCCGAGTCACATGGTCATGAAAGGACATCAGGTTGGTCAGGCAGGACCTGGCCCTCCTAAGTCCATTCTGGCTGGGCCTGAACTCTCGGTCATTCTGCAAGTGCTCTATGATTTCACCCAGGATTATCTGCTCGGTGATTTTACCTGGAACCAAGGTCAGGCTGACAGGTCTGTAATTACCTGGATCATCCCTACGGCCCTTCTTGTGGATGAATGACACATTAGCCAACTTCCAGTCATCCAGGACCTCTCCAGTGAGCCAGGACTGTTGATAAATGATGGAAAGCAGCTTAGCAAGCTCGTCTGCCAGCTCTCTCATCACCTTAGAATGGATCCCATCCGGCCCCATAGAGTTATGAGGATCCAAGTGGCTCAGCAGGTCTCTAACTTCTTCTTCCTGGATTACAGGGGAGCTATATTCCATCCTGACCCCATCCACCACTTCAGAAGGCCAGTTGTCCAGTGAACAATCTGTCTTAGTGTTGAAAACAGAGGTAAAGAAGGCATTAAGAACCTCAGCCTTTTCCTCATCTTTAGTTACTGTATTTCCCTCAACATCCAATAACGAGTGGAGGTTGTTGCTGCCCTTCTTCCTGCCATTAATATATTTGTAAAAACACTTCTTGCTGTCCTTAACAGAAGTGGCCAATTTGAGCTCCAGCTGGGCTTTTGCCTCCCTAGTTTTCCTCCTACATGACTTAACGATATCTTTGAACATAACCTGATTCACCAAAGGCAATACACCCTCTTTTTCTCACTTAGCTCCTTCAGAAGCTCCTTACTCATCCAGGCCAGCTGTCTACCCCTACGACTCATCTTACGGCACATCAGGACAGCCTGCTCCTGCACTTTCAAGATTTCGTTCTTGAAGTAACTCCAGCCTTCCTGGACCCCTTGTTTTTAAGGGCTATTTCCCAGGGTATTCCCCTGACTAGTTCCTTAAATAATCCAAAATCTGCCCACCGAAAGTCCAGTGTGGACACCCTGTTCATGCCCTTCCTTGTTTCATTGTTTTTGGAGAACTCAATTATCTCATGGTCACTGTCCCCCAGACAGCCTCTGACCACAACATCACCCACCAGTCCTTCTCTATTTGTAAACAGCAGGTCAAGTAGTCCCTCACCCCTGGTAGGCTCACTCACCAGCTGTGACAGAAAACAATCCTCAATACATTCCAAGAATCTTCTGGACTGCGTCCTCTCGGCTGTGTTAAGTTCCCAGCAGGTATCTGGGAGATTAAAGTCTCCTAAAGCCAACAAGGACAGTCAATATTGAGGCAACTTCCAGCTGCTTAAACAACAATAGATCCATCTCTTTCTCCTGATTGGGCGATCTGTTACATACTCCAACCACGATGTCAGTCTTGATTGCCCCTCTGACTCTTACCCATAGGCACTCAATCTGGTCATCACTGATCTCAGCTTCTATGGCATCAAGTGTTTCCTTAGTATACAGGGCCACCCCTCCATCCCTTCACTCACGTCTGTCTCTCCTGAAGAGTTTGTAGCCTTCCATGGCAGCACTCCAGTTATGAGAGTCATAAATTGTAACACCCACAAGCAACAGGAGAGGGAGTTGCAAGAAGTAGCAGGATACTTCCTCTCCACATTTCTTCCCTCCCCTCTCCCCACTTATCCAAGCACACTCAAATATGCCTCAAGTACACAGGTATCTCTAACATTTATCTCTAATATTTCTGTTTTCACATACCACATATTGGTAATGGTATAATATATAAAAACACACTAGACGGAGATTTCATGGGATAGGAATTAATTTATTTAAAATCAATGATCCTTGAAAACATACCCTGTAATCCTCTTACTTTGTGTTAATTGCAACTCTGATTTCCTCAGCACAGTGAAATACATTTGCTAAAAAATAATGTAAACATACTCTGTTTGGTGAATCAATTTAGGTCTGGTCATAAAAAAATATTGCAGAAAAAGTACTTGAATATGCTAGCTAGCTTTGAGTGGGCACAGCAGCCTCCTGTTTCTCTGTGTTACTGTTCTCTGTTTGAGGAGTTTAAAATTCACTTTCACACTATTAAAGCTTAAAAAAGTCAGAATCTTGCATATGGCTGGTTAAATGCAGCAAGATTAGTGAGGTGGGAAGAAATGAATGAAAACTCTTAGCAACAAAACCCACCTAGTCACATTAGGCTTATTATTTTTCTACAATTCTCCATCTGCTTAAATGATTACAAAAGCTTAAAATATTCTTAAAACAGTCTGTTGGAATGAATTTTATCAGTTCATTGTTGGTGATGTAGAAGAATTAATAATGTCCATGTCTACACATCCTATATCACTTCTTTTTTTTTCTTCAGAGTTTTTCTCTGAAAACTGTAATAAAGTTATCAAACTGTTTCCTAAGCAGCAGAAGAAAAAAAGTAGAGATATTTTACAAATATAAGTACTGATTGAATGTCACATATTTCTCATCAATAAACACTTTGTCTGGGCTGTATCCTCAAATTTATTTTTAATGAGAAGATCTCAGTCAAAAATGAAGAAGGTGGAGGAGGCTTAAAGAATGTTCTGTCTCTCAGTGCTTAATTCAATGCACCCAAAGAGTCTTCTTAGATAATATGCTTCTACAGCTCCCAATATGGTTATTTTTATGATGTCAACTAAGAAAATACTGCACCTAAGAAGATGAGTTAATTTTTTTCTTGAAATAAACAATATGTGTAGAGATCAACATTTAAGCTCTTCCAAGCAATAAGCACTCTGTGATATAATTATTCTTATATTAAAATTATACACTTGACGTGTGCATTTTTTGTTGGTAAAAATTAGGACAATCAGCTGGCAAAGGTTTTTAACATGTTGTTAGACATATTAGACAAACAAAGTTCAATTTATCAAGAAATAACATTTAGCTATTAAGGCAGGTTTGTACTAAAATATACCGTTTATGGTAAAATGAGGACAGAGCTTAAAATATTGGCCAAATCATATCCCTGGCTAACAATGCTACAGTACTGAACAAGCTGTGGCAAGCAGAATAGAGAAAATTTGTACTTCTCATCCTTACAACTAAAAGTTAGAATTAAGGTTTCATAAATACTTTTCAAGAGACAACAAAATTAGCTTACATTCCTGAAGCAGATCAGAAATAAAGAAAAACGAGAGAGTCAAAGAAAGGAAAAGGAATTTTATGGAAAGAGAAAATGGTAAGGTATATGAGTGGTTATTTTAAAATATCATTAAAGAGGCTACTATTTATTAGCACACAATCCACAGCTGATTGAGTGGATTAAAAACCTATGTGGATTAAAAAGGAATAACATAGTATAATACTTTCAAACCATCAGTATTTCCTCTCCCTAAAGTCAATAAGACTATCAAATTTTATAAGCAGTCTTCCTTTACTTCACCCAGTTTTTATTCTGGCCAAGAATTCACATCCAGAGGAATATACAGTTTACAGGATTTCATGAGAACCTCAAGTGTTCATTAAAATCTGCATTAAAATGAAATTTGTTATATTCACAGCATTCGCATCATTTGCTAATTTAGAAAAAAACATCAGAAGAAATTAGACCTTTCTGGAGCAATTTGATTTTTAAAGAAATATTTGGCTGTTTCTTGTCTCTATCATCTTCTACATTTCTGCTGCCCTGTTTTACTTTTTTTCATCACTATCAGACAGTTATGACACTTCACCACAAAAGATTCCTTTTTACAAAGCAGTAGAAAGTCCCCAAGATACTGGTTCTACTTTCCCTGTAGGAAATTTTCTATTTTTCAAAGAAGCATCTTCACTAGAATATAATTTATCTCACTATTATACTAGCATTTATTTTTAATCCTTAAGGAATTCACCCTCAAGACTCATTCATTAGGCTAAGCTCTTTTGCCATTTAGCAATATGATCATAGGGGTATGAAACAAAGCCTGTCACCTTCATTCCCAGGTAGGAGCCCTTACTAGCTTTTTATCTCATCTCTTATTCAAGGTACGTTCTCATTCCTCCAACAAGAGCATTAGAAAGCATTTAGATATTTTCCTGTGACTAACAGTTTCAAAGTTCAGCTTCATTTCTTACAAATGTAAGTTTGAAAACAGCATCCTCATGTCTGAAAGTAAAATATTTATCTATTCATAAAGACAGGAATTTCAAAGGATCACAAAGGACTGGGGAAAAAAAACAAAACTAAGGAGTGGTATTGCATAACAATCCCGAAACACACGAAAGGCTGTAGCTAAGGAAGATCAATTGGTTGCAAACTACTTTTGTAAGTGGTTAGGGTAGCTATACATTGCTGAAGAAGTGCTAAAAACTATATCACTGGAGGATTTTAAAATATGTCAGATATCTCAGAGGAGCCAGTCTAGGAAACGGATGACATCGCACAGTTTCTTCCAAGCCTTACTTATGATCCCATATGTCCAGATAAAACAGAAATCAAAAGTCTATGTTTGTCCTTCAGCCTACCTAATATTGATGGAGCAGGCTAGGAGAAGTCTAGCATGATATGGGGAAAATTTACACCAAATAGTGTGGAACATATAGTGTGGAAGATTCAGGGAAGTTACGACACATGGATATACAAGAAGACTGAACCTTCCACTTCATTATTCAGATCAATGATTTTACACAAAGAGCAACTCCACAGTTTTCTCTCAAGTCCCAAAGACTGACCAGGGCTCTAGGGAGGTTTAATACTTTCCCAGTTTTAACTTGCTTTTTCATTATTCATACTGTCTTATATAAAAATCAGTTGAACTTCAGGCTCAGAGTTCAATATTCTGTATGGTAGATTCTGCAGTGAAAAAACACACCTTCCCTTCTGATTTGGCAAGTGGAAAAATGGTGAATAAATCTGAGATGAACAACATTATGACTCCTTTCTTTTAATGTCACCTTTGATTTGATTTTAGCTAGATTTATATAGCCCTGATAGGATTTCATTTGTTCTACTACATGCTTTGGTTGTTAGTTTGGCTGGGAGTCTTCAACATCTTTTACTTAATCTTGATGAACTTGCCACCATCCAGCAACAGTACTTCTTAGTTACTTTCACACTATTTCTAAACAGTTGTTTAAAAGTTGAGACAGTGTTAAGATATGTTCTGTTTCAAAATTCTCTGGTTATGGGACAAAAACACACTTCCCTTCCATTAAAAGGAAGTAGAAGGTTTGTGTCCCAAGTTGTTTTCTGTATATAAACCAAGATTCCACTAAAAAATACCTTTTCTTCAGAATTTGCATCAATGTAATTCAGAAAGCAAATGATGTATAAATAGTTGGTCTGCATTTTTCTGATAATTGAACTATTTCTTAGAAATTCAATTTACAAATCATATTACTAGAAAAGCTTCAATACATTTCCCCTTATAGTAATCCTTCCAATTATTATATTCTTTAATGTTTTGCACAACATACTAATGTTAGAGTTCACATATTATCATAAATAAAACACAAACACAATCGTGCTTGGAGATATATTCATTTTATACAAAATTGTAGAAAAATGTTTATGAGATTTTTGTTAAAAAAACTTAGTAGCACACTAAGAATTTAATTAGCTTAGGTCATTAAAACAATCCTAATAAGTCTAGAATTAGCATTTCATAATGTGATAGTTTTTATCCAGTTGGTAAATTTTTAATCCTAATCATTAAGTGATAGAGACTTTTTTCTTCCTTGTTTTTAAATCTGAAATAGGTTGTGATGCTTGTAGCAGGCACCAGTTTCCATTATCTCATATCTAGTAGATCTTATAGGTTACTGGATAATGGAAGGGTTGACAAACACCAGATACGGATTAAAAGCAGCTTTACTGAATTAAAATAATATTTAGGCTTTTAATAAACTATTCAGTGTTCAATTATGGATGTAATAAAGAAATGTTCATACATATTATTTCTAGGGAAACAAAGTACTGAATATTGGTGAGTTTTCATGAGAGATTTAAGAAAGCTGCCTTGATATCGGTTACATAACAAAATCATTACACTTCCATATAGAGTGTTGTTTTTAATGGGGATTATTAATACACCCACTGTGTCATAATCTGCAAACAGATGATATCCATTTTAATTTCATTGGTGACATGCAATTGAATGCTGCCCTGTTTTCCTTCTCATAATCCTTTCCATTATCACACAGATGAGGCACTTCAGCATGCTAAATTTGGTGAGACAAACCTTCAGAACAGAAGCTGTTCTTGCATAACCCAAAAATGTTGGAAAAATACACCTCAAATACATGTATCTTAATTCCACTTAAAGTCTCAGAAGTACTAGAACACCTCAAACGTTTTTTTCAGATGTAGGTATTTGAAGAAACAATTTACTACCATCACCATTGTACCATGAGATATTATTTTAAATTTTTAAACAGAATTAACATGTGTTCAAAAAGTATTTTCAGTTCTTCACTCTTGTGAACATTAGCTCACTTTTTGTCTACTCTGCAGCTAGTCTTGCTTCTGCTGCAACGGACTCCTTGGCACGTTCCTGCCTTTATTCTGTCTCCGTTCATCCCTTTCCACCTTTGGAGACATCCTCTCAGCTACACCTGACTTTAAGCTGTCTCCCACATGCTGTTTCTGTCGTCTTTCTTTACTATTTTTCTTTTCATTCTCACTAGGTTTCACATGATCACATTTCATTTGTTTATTTGTTATCATAAGCCAATGACTGACACTTCTAATCCCACATTCATTCCTCTGTTCAGGATTTTAAGCACTGCAGGGTTGAGGCACTTTACAAATCACCCTATTATTATTTATGGGATCCATGTTGTTCTAAATAAAACATTAAAATGATACTCAGCAGACCTTGATGTTATTCCGATGCTTCTTTATTAACCATAGCTGTGAAACAGTCAAATGCATTAAAAATGTGATGTAGTTAAGAAGTTTATTAACAAGGGAAAAAAATTACACTAGTCATAAATTAAGTTGAGATTTCAGTGAGTTAACTGGCAAAAGATTCTGATTTATTTTGCAGAGTGCGAATATGATCACTGCATATTTACAGCAATGGTTGAAGATAAGTACATTCTGTAAAGTGCTACTGAAGTGTATTTCCTTCATTTCCTTGACAGCAAAGGAAGCAATGAATGCCTTAAATCATAGAAAATATTTACAATATGAAAGATAAATAGAGGCCACATTCGTCTAGTGCAGCATGCAGAGAGGCCGACATTTTATTAGGTTCAGCTAGAGTTTATGGGAAATGATCCTGGAGGTTTTTCCCCTGGGCTGTGCAGCAGGCCACTGCCAACTGAGCTCTACAACGGCTCCCTCACAAGGATGACAATCAGATATTACACTTCCAAGGAATTACTTGTGGAAGGAAAGCATGTTGCCAGGCTGCTGAATAGTTTTCCCACATCTATTCACAACACTGTGCTTTATCACCAGAGAGTAAGTCTTTGTGCATGCAGTCCTATACTCTTTAAGAAACAAGACGTGAAAGGAAAGTTGAACCACTAGGTGCATGCAAGTTGTCATTCAGATCAAAAAATGTAATAACTTTTGTCACTTTCCTTTCTACAGTCTGTAGACACTCCGGTAAAACAACTTCTGACTCCTCATATTAGAAAAAGCAAACATTAGGTACCTACTTGAAAGTATTATTAGGAAGAAAACCCAAATTCTTTCTCTGAAACAGTCTCACTGTAGAAAGTCAGCCCTCACACGGAACAACAAAAACATACATGTCATTATCCATGTCAAGCACTGCCCAGGCTTTCAGTGGCGATGTAGGGCATTCACGTAGGGCATTCACATCCAAGACTGAATGTTGAAATCACTGATTTGCCATTTGCTTCCTTTCCAGACCTTCCAGAACAAAGAGTCAGTGGACTAGAACAGATTAAGAGAGATTAGACCAAATTTTTTCTGTTAACAGATGTTGTTAAAATTTCATTTAGAAAAAAAACCAATTCAGCCTGAATTGGTTCCCACTTTGGGTGTCTACCTGACAAAGATCAATTCCATCATTTAGGCTGGGTTCTTTTACTACATTTTCTGCTGGAAAAGATGAGCTCCTAGTTTACATATATCTTCTGTTAAATGCAGCCAGCATAAAATCCCTGTGAGACACCTGCGTACTTGATGAGGACTAGCTCAGAAAGGCCCAGTAAGAACTCAAAAGCATCTTGATATTTTCTGAGTGAAATTTGAATGGTATGGCAATACTTAACCAAAAACAATTGAAACGACATTCACAGACAGCTTTACTGACACATAGACAATTGTTGGAAGCAAAATGCAGGTGAAACACTGCACGAGGCAAATCTGACTTGCAATGTGTAGGGGCAGACAAAGGCCAGTGCAGTGCTCTGGAGAGGCTAAGCAAGGGAAACAGAGCACTGCAGTGCAGCCTTCATGAGCACAGCTGAGCACAGCACTCTACACAGGGCGGACCAAATTTGGACAAGCCAGGCCTAGCCAAGTCCACCTCCTACTCTTTCTGCATGAATTTCTCCTAAACATCTTGAGTGTTCTCCCTGGCCTAAGGAGCCCCCACATCATGGCACACTACTTGAAAGTGCAACCATAACAGCTGAACAGCACTTTCACGAGTTTGCCTTGGCTGAGTGAAATAATCTGCGAAAAGAAAAGTAGGATTTACATTTCCCGTAAGGAAGGCTCTCAGGTATTTTAATACATTATGCTATATATTTTTCCTTGCTGTTGTGTATGATAATCCTTTTGAAGCTTCAAACTCGAATATGTTTGATATCTGATATATTAATTTCTTTGATTACTAACAAGTACTGATTTATTATGGTAGGTCTGAAAGAAACATATCTGTTCAGAAAATTACATAGAGAAATTATCAAAGATGACATCTACTTCTTTTTTATTATTTTCATGCTTTTCAACAAGGTATTTATCTAGGTACAAAAATGCAGAAAAACAGTTTTGGAAGGGCATGATGATTCGTTTTTCCATGATAATAAGTATTTTGAGGAAGACTTCAGTTTCACTGGAAAGACGTTTTTCACAGGAAATATTTCAACAAATATTTTCAATTATATCTTTAACAAATACTGTTTGACTGTAATTCTTATTTACTTTCAAATGAACTTAAAAAATCAACATAGTGAATTTTGCAATTATGTGCAAGTAAAAATAAGCTACATTTTTAATCTAGCAAAATGTCCTTAAAAATTTTAAATATAAGTACTGTCCCAAAAGGCATACGAAGATACAGATTTACATAGAGGAAACAAAACCAGTTGCCTTATAATTCAAGTTATTTCTTTAAGAAAAAAAAACGTAGAGAAAAGATTACTTTTAAATACATCTTCACTGTTTCAACATGATATTGCACCATAATGATGGGTCCCGTTACATGGCCAAAGGCTTCTCTAAGAAACTGAGGTGTGAACACAGTGAGACAAATACCATAGTTCAAGTCTATCACCTCACAAGGGCTCTTTGGTTTCTTGGCTCCCATGTTTATCTGAGCTGTAGAGCAGTGTATGAAAAATGTTGATTTCCTCTGAAAAATAAAATTCTTTCCACGGAGTCGTTCACTGATTTATTCTTTTCAAGTGCAACTGGGAGTAGAATTATCCTGAGTTGAGATTTTGGTAGCATTTCCTTTGAGGAGTACAGGTGCAACTCGTCATAATCACAGTAAGACACGGTTACACGTGCTTTCTACCCAAGACAGCACATCAATTACAACAAAGCTAATGCAAGCCCGTATCATAAATGTTAGTTTTACTATGAGTAACTTTTGCACATGAAGAAATATGGCATCTTTATCATAAAAAGATTATGAAAGAGGAATAGACTGTGGTTTCAAAGTAAAAGAGAGCAAAGCATTTTTCAAACAAAAAAATGTATGCTTACATTATGTTTTACTTTAGCAATTTTGAAGGGCTGTTGTTTTTACACATTGTTTAAAGATACTCACAAACTTCTTAAACCTGTAATTTTTTTTAAATTGATGGATGAATTATCTTTCCATCAAAATCCTGTCTTTGAAAAACTGTTCATAATATTAAAGTTCTCAAAGAGAGGTCAGTGGTAGCATTTATCACCACAAAAATATTTATCTGGAAAACAAGGATCCCACTTGGCCACGTGACAAGCTTCCAGGCACAAAACAAACATTTCCAAATGGCATAGCTAGGTACTAGCAGGAACTGTGAAAATTTGGAAGAGTTTTCTCATGACTTTTCTTATCTTTTTGAGTTGATTGCAATTGAAAGAGCAAACAGGATCTCCAATATAACACTACTTGAGGGTCTAGTAGCCTGATAATCATTTTCCTCTTCGGGGTCATATTGGCATTCAGTAGCCTAAGTATCAAGGAGCTGAAAGACTGGTTCTTGCAAACATTGCCTTCCCTAACCACACAGGCTGCCAAACAGACACTCCTGAGGCTCTGACACTTGTACGTTGAATGATCTAGCACCTACAACTCACGTAAGTACTTCCACATATTGAAAATTCAGTTTCAGTAAATATTTACATATACAGTTTTCTCCACGCCTACGCAAATGCCAATAAAATTTGATAAGCAGAATATCCCTGGGAAAGAAATACTCATGCAGAAAGAAACAAATTTGACATGGCTAAAGCCAAATAACTTAGGAGATGAGTATATCATTTTAGAAGGGATTTTTCAGTGTTTGCCGAGCTACAATAAGGAGAAGCAAGGTGAACCACTATGTAATATGTCATGTACTTACATAGTGGGTACATGTAATCCATTGTTGTACCTGCCTGTTTTGAAAATGTGTCTTGGTAATCATTGCTTGGAGCAACAACTGTGTATTCCCAAACGGGAGAGGGGACAAAAATCAATGAGAATTGAAAGTGCTTAGTTTCTGGCTCACCATATTGCTAGATGAGGTCAAAGGAGTAGAAGGATCTCAAGAGGGTGATTGAAGGAAAAGTGAAGGAAGCTGGGTTAACTCAATTAAATTGCAACTGGGGCAAAATAGGAACACACCCATAGATCTTGTAGTGTCTCAGTTGATGTGTGGTAACTTCTCGAACTTTTGTTTGGATCATGTCCTGCCATAGTCACTCACAAGCAAAACACAGAAATTGAAATATAGACCTGGCAAAAAAATGAGCTGCACTTAGTGATATGTCTGCTCAGATAGCCGACCTCTGATAATGGCTGCAGAACATTTTTAAAAGTCAGGCTTTGAAGTGAGATCAAATGGCATAAAGTTTTGGGCTTCCAGATAAGAGAAGCGGATTTATGCAAGCAAGAAACATCAACTTGGAGAGGGATGCTCCAGAAAGCAACTCATTATGAACATTAGAACAGATTTTCACTAGCACATACTACACTAGGTAGTGGAAAATGTGTTTTGAGAATAGTGGACATCCTTTTTTCCTATACTAATATTCTGAAAAGCAAACCAAACTAGTGTAAATCACATACTATCAAGTAGAATCTGCATCTGTACACTGTCTCAGGGACGTGTGAGGTACATTTTGACCTAAATGGCTAAATAAAGAGACGTAATCATCAGTTGACTGGGCAGAAGCATAAATACATGGTTTTGCCATGTGGAGTAAGCTAACTCTTCTTTTTCACATTTCATAGAATCATAGAATCTTCCGGTTGGAGAAGACCTTGGAGATCATTGAGTCCAACCACACCCATCATCCGCTAAACCATGTCCTTTAAGAACTCATCTATCCTTCTTTTAAATACCTCCAGGGATGGTGACTCCACCACCTCCCTGGGCAGCTGTTTCAGTGCCTGACCACCCTTTTGGTAAAGAAATTCTTCCTAATATCTAGTCTGAACCTCCCCTGGCACAACTTATGGCCATTTCCCCTTGTCCTATCACCTGTCACTTGAGAGAAGAGATCAGCACTCACTCTACCACAGCCCCCTTTCAGGCAGCCTTAGCGAGCAATGAGGTCTCCCCTCAGCCTCCTCTTCTCCAAACTAAACAACCCCAGTTCCCTCAGCCGTTCTTCATAAGACTTGTTCTCCAGCCCCTTCACCAGCCTTGTCGCCCTTCTCTGGATGCACTCCACACCTCAATGTCCTTCTTATACTGAGGGGCCTAGAACTGAACACAGTACTAGAGGTGTGGCCTCACCAGTGCCAACAACCACCTCCCTTGTCCTGCTAGCCACATTGTTTTTGATACAGGCTAATATGCCTTTGGCCTTCTTGGCCAGCTGGGCACACTACTGGCTCATATTCAGCTGGTTGTCGACCAACAGCCCCAGGTCCTTCTCCTCCAGGCAGGTCTCCAGCCATTCCTCCCCCAGCCTGTAACGCCACATGGGGTTGTTGTGCCCCAAGCGCAGGACTCAGCATTTGGTCTTGTTAAACCTCATTCCGTTGGTCTCAGCCCATTGATCCAGACTGTCTAGATCTCTTTTCAATTTCTGTTTCAGCAGATTTGTGTTTCAGCAAATCACATAGAAGTTATCCCTTGCCTTCATTACCTGTTCTCCTATCAATTGTACTCTTTTCTGCTACATTTCATCAAACCAAACACAAATGCTAATGATATAAACTAATTGGTTGACAAAGTTCTCCTGCAGTGTAAGTCTACAGAGGGGGAAAAAAAACAAGATAAAATTACTGACTTTTTGTGGTATAATGGCTAGACCAATAAATTTTTTTGAGGGAATGACCTAATAGCATAAAATTATTTCTCAATATGGAGTTCTTCAATATTATTTCTTCAATATGGACCACCTTCTTTCCATGAAGACTCTACGCGTAACATATTGCTTATTTATCTGAACATGACTTTTGAAAGACAAATATTAAACATTAATACTGAATAATAAAATATTCAGTGCTCTATTTTTTCAGGCACTTTCTAGGAAAATAAATATTTTGTGAAGGTATAGCTTTGTACCTTTATTATACCAGTGTCCTAAAACTTAAGGTATTCTAGACTGAAGAGAATCAATACTTCTGAGAAAAATAATTTGCTCTCAAACATACAAGTGATTGCACAATCTTCTCTCTGTATTGTCTCATTTCAGTTTATTGAGACTGTCTGTGGAACTGAGACTTTCTTTCTCTTACAAATCAAAGAATTTTCATTTCAGTAATTTTCATTTTGAAGCCCATGAAGTACAACTCATAGTCACTAGCAGTCACAACTGGTACTGGAAAAGTTCAATGGACCATAGATCATTTATGAACTTTTCCATCACAGTGTCAAAGTCTGAGAAATACACTCAATTATTTCCTGTCTTATTTCTCCTGCTCCATGTCTGTACATCAAAGAGCCTTGAACAAGTCAAATACTTCTGCTGGGCTCTTTGTAGTTTGACAAGAGCCTTCAGAGTCATTCTGCACACTGGAAACATGAAAAGAGTGGATGAGGAGCTTGATATAGGAAACAATTCCCTTGCAGGGCAGCTGAGACGACAGGAATCCATGTGTTTAAGGAAGACCAGAGTGAAGGTACAGATACACTGAAAGTGATACTTATGTGCTGAATTTCTTTGTAAACTAATGAGTTAAATAACTGTTTCTGTTGTTACTGTTTAAGTAAGTCAGATACCTACAGAGCCAAGTTTGACCAGGCCATCCTTTTCTTGAGAAGAGTTTGTACAGAAGGAAAGAGAGTCTACCTGAAAAGGAAAAAAAAAAAAAAAAAAGAAGGTGTGTCATTTCTGGCTACAGAGAAAATAGAAATAAAAGAAAATTAAAATAGTATTTCTTTAAAGGAGTAATCTACTTAAATAGTTGTTTACCTCAGGAGTTAATGCCAAAGCCCTTCATTATTATGCCTGTGCACTGTTCAGACCCATTTGATAGCAAGGAGGTTGTTACTATAGGCTCCACAAAGCTGCTGGCACTTCTCGCTTCAGAGAGTAAAATGTTTGCTTAGGGGTGAGATTTGGCTTCCTTTTGCATGGCCTGTGTTGCCTCTTGATCTGTTTCCAGAGATGTTTCTTAGAAGTTCTGGGACACTGAAAGGATGCCAAGCTGGGAAAGACATTCATTTCCTTCAGAGCACCATTTACTTTTCTTTCCAATCAGAATACCAGCTGACAAGAACTGGAGCTCCTCACAACCACTGATGGATGTTGCCGGGTTTCTGTTCCATGTTTTGAGGGTGAGAAGACAACCTGCAAGGAGCACACATGGCAGGACTCATCCCCAAACCTGAATATGAACTGTCACATCTGATGTTAGAGCTGCACATTCTTCAGGCTTCCATTCCTCCCCTCCTCTTTGTTCTATCTTCCTTTCTCACAGTAACTCCTGTTTCATACTCTTCTTTCATTCCTGCCATTCACCTCTACCTTCCACTCCTATTTTCTTTCCTTGACTGACGAACAGAGCATCAGCCCCAGCAACTGGCAAAGTGCAATTAACTATTGAGACTTCCCACCACAACTCCTGACAGGAGGCCTTCGCTGGCAGCAGAATTCCTCACATGTATGTAAGGCCAGTGCTCAGGGTGTCAAACATCCTACAGGTCCTCTGCCAAGAAGCCTTCAGCCCTATAAATGCAGCTCAAGTAAATCTTGGCAAAAGCTCCAAAGGGATGTATTGGGGGACCACATTAGTCAAGTGGGTCCTGAAAATTTTAGTTCACAGTTATCAAGGTCCTCCCTGTTATGCCACTGCAGGTTGTAACTTTTGCCACAAATTTGCTTTATTTGATGCCAAGTACAGGTCTGTAGTTTCTGTGTGGTTTTCATTCTTACAGGGACTTCTTTATACAGAACTAGTATATCTGAAGGCTAATCATCAGGAGACCCACGTAGACTTGACACAATCAACAAAAAATGGCAAGGAATTTTAAATTTTACATTCATTCCTAGTGGTCCACACATGGTGGGCATTGTGGATGAAGTTAGCTGAAAGTCTTTTGGAAAGTCACTGATCAAAAAGAGATATACAGAAGGAACTGGAAATGCAAGAACAAGAAGAGGTAATGTAAAAAAAAATCATAGAGTCTGTAGACTCTATTATTATGTTAACACTTTTTACTGAAACCGTATTTTCTTTCTTAGGTGTTTTTTGAGGCAGATTCTGATAGAGGTGTGAACAAATATTGTGTTGACTCAAAACCAGAATTATACCACTTCAAACTTGCAACCATTGCCCAAATCAGAGAAAAGTAAACGTAGGGTAGCAAAAACGTTGTCATCACCAGACCTGGAAAAGCCTGTATTTCACTCAAGTCTGACTGAGAGAGTGAGTTTCAGAATTATAGAAATACAGGTTCACAGAATTGTTTAGGTTGGAAAAGATTCTTAAGATCATCAAGTTCAACCATTAACACAACACTGCCAAATTCACAACTAAACCATGACCCTAAGCACCACATCTAGACATCTAGATATACCTCTAAGGATGATGACTGAACCACTTCCTTAGGCAGCCTGGTCAAATTCTTGACAATCCTTTTGGTAAAGTAGTATTTTCTAATACCCAATCTAAACCTTCTCTCATACAACTTCGGGCCATTTTCTCTCATGCTATTTCTTGTTACTTGGGAGAAGAGACCAACACCCACCTCAGTACAATCTCCTTTCAGGTAGTTGTGAAGAGCAGTAAGGTCTCCTCTCAGCCTCCTTTTCTCCAGGCTAAACAATCCAGTTCCATCAGCCACTCCTTATAAGATTTGTACTTCAGATCTTTCACCAGGTTCGTTGCCCATCCCTGGACACGCTCCATCGCCTTAATGTCCTTCTTCTTGTACTGAGGGGCCCAAAACCGAATGCAGTATTCAGAGGTACGGCCTCACTATCATTGAGTGGAGCGGGGGACAATCACTTCCCTCATCCTTCTGGCCATACCATTTCTGATACAAAATCATTGCAGGTTATCACCTTAAACAATGAATTAGCCACCAGCCTGCTTTTGCTCAGCATGCACAGAAGTCACATAATCTCCTACCCTCCAAACTGTATAGAAATGAGTTATGATAAACACTTCACAGCAAGTGAAGACTCCTATTCAATTATCACTGCACTCCTTGGTGCATGGCCTGAGCCCTCATAGCTGAATAAGGTTTTAGTTGGGTGGTCACTTTGCTGATTGCTAATGTAAATGCCACCGCCTTTGTAACACCAGCAGCTGGAAAAGAGAACTCAGGAATGGCTACTGAAAACATATTACCTGTAAGACCTTTGCCACAATTCTGTGTATTTTGATTGTTGTGTTGAATAGCCATTCAATTCCAGTCAACAATACCCATTTCTTTTTGAGCAGTCAGTATGCTGGCAACATTTGTATATTGCATAGGTGAACTTGCACTTATTTAGCAAAAGTAATATGAATACAATTTGCTTGAATAAACATGTTTAACATGCCACGGTACCAGCTGTTTTCTGCTGGGAGAGAAGAACTGAAATGATACATTTTTCATCCCCGATTAATCCACTGCTCTAACGAATGGCCTGTTAAACACCCTCCAAAACTGACAAGTCAAGAACGCTGAGGTTTTTCAGGTCGGTCTTGCAACAGTGAGCACAGTTAAGCTCGACAGACATTGACTACAAAGGTTTCTTGGTATGGGTGCAGAGAGCTATTTGTGAGCTAAATTAGCTCTGACTGCATGTCTGATATGCAGTAAATCATGGCTGTGATTTTTCAGGGGGGTGGTGTCCATGATCAGAGAGATCCTTCCAGTCTCTGGCTGTGATGCTTGCTTGTCACTGCTCTGGAATATTTTATTGCCATAGGGTTTATTTTATGGCACCTAAAGTCATTTTAAGTCATCTCTGCTGTCTTTTCCCTTCTTCTCTGGATGTTTTACTCCTGTCTGACTGTATTTACCACTTCCTGGTCCTCTCCAGATATGTTATCAATGAGAAAATAGGAATTGCCTCGTTTTCTTTTCACATGACTAGAATTCATTTGCCTCTGACATACCAGCCATCAAAAAACCACAGCTTGTGTTCTCTTGGCTAATTGAATTCCCTGGGCTATTTGCAAGATTAGGACCTAGAACATCTTAAAGCAGAAGCAAGAATGTCTGTTGTTGAGGCATTAAAGCCATTCAACTGTACCAAGTTCATTATCCATTTGTAAAAGCCAGCCATTTAAGTCTCAAAGAAAGACTGCCACTCTGAATTGTGACATAGAAGCAGGCAGGTTTTCCTGGCTGTGGTTCAGTAGGCTTTAACTGGGTGCTCAAAGCCAGGATTAGCCACTTTTGGTAATGTTTTTCCACACTGGCTGTAGATTGTTTTCAGTCAACATTGGTAGTAGAAATTGCAGTGTAGACTAACTCAGCAGCTACTCATTACCCTTGAAAATGTTTTTGCAAATTTGACACACACAAATTGTTTTCCATGATTATATTGGTGAGCAAAGTTCATACTGTAGTCAAAACAAATCTTGATAACACTCTGCCTTCATCTTTAGGCAGCTCATAGCATAAAAAATTATCTAATAACCTCCCTTGAATGCCTGTATTTTTTCAATTTTCTTCCTTTATACGCTTATAGAGGAAAGGAAAGACTATTTTCCTTTTCATTTTTTCTTTCAGTTGTTGATAGCTACAGAATGTTTTGCCTTTTAAGTGTTTTCAGTCCATTCTCCAGCTGTGTATTCATGAATGGCCAGTTCCTGGTGAAAAACCTTCACAGTGATGATTTTCAGCTGACTTGCTTGTTTAAAGATAGTACCAGCATTGCTCTCCAGCATCATGAGTCGTACTCCAGCACCAAGAGTCTTCACAGTGAAGGAAGAGGAAAAAGTCAATTCCCAGCTCTGTCCTGTCCCAGAATAGTGTAACAGGGTCTCAGTAAGACTGCTTCATTTCCAGGCCCTCTGTGAGAACACAGAAGAAGTGATCATGGAGAACATCAGGTGAGTCAGCCCTTTAATGAAATCTGGCACCAGTGCACATTTCACAGGATCTTCCATCTGCTGCTGCCGTATAGCATTCATTACCACTTCTGGCTGCTCTTTCTATTCAGCTTTAGTCACAGCCTAAACCTATTGCTCCTTCCTGACCACGGCTCGTGCACTGTATTTCTCATGACAAGGTGTGCCAGGCAGCTGACCATCATAAGCACCGTAAGGAGATTTGTACTGATGCGTAGATCCAATTAGTAAAACTTGGTATTTAAATGCCTACAGTATAACAAAAAGTGAAACGCTTTCTAAACAAGTGATAAATAAAACAAAGCTAGTGAAGTTGTTTTGTCTTCTAACAAATAAGGAAATAGTCTCACTATCAAAGTCAAGATTCCCATGTATAATTTTGCAGAATGCCAGACATAATTTCTGATGGTTACTGCTGAGGAAAAAAAAAGTTTTTGGAGAAGATTTTTAATTTTGATTTAGTTCCTCTTTCCACATCAGAATATCTCCCTCACTTTTGCACTAAATAAAATTAATCTCAGCAAGTTTTTTCTGAAAAAATAGCCCTCTTTCTTTTTATTTTGCAGAAAGTAGAAATCCAATTTTTCATTCTTACAGCTGTAGAATAAACCTTCAAATTCACAGAGTAAATTATTAACAGAGTAATTTACCTAAAAAAGGCTAGGGAAATAAAAATTATGTCCAAGGGGGTTTTCTTAATACTTTGTTTGAGAATACCTTCCTGATAACTAGGAATAAACAATTTCAAAACTCTTTTGTAAAAAAAAAAATTTAGAAGTGAGACACCTGACCTTTAAAAACACTCAGCTTGAAATGAAAGTTACAGCATCTACAAGCCAGAAATAGAAAAAAAGTATCATAATGCCAGGTGATGGATTAACATATTCCAACATGGATTTAAATTGTCAAGCCATGCCAATATGCTGTCAGTCATGAAAGATTAGTCTAGCATTGTAAAGATTTTCATCCAACAAAAGTACTGAGAAGTTAAAAGTATGCTGTCTACTTTTATACCAACACAATGTAGAGTTATATTAAGTAAATATGAAGAAAATTGTATAAGAGGTATAATTGTTGACATGCAGGTTTAGATACAACAAAGGGAGCCTTTTAAAATGTCATTGCATTCAGAGAAGAAAACATATCTTTTATCACTTGAGCAAAAAGGGGGGCAGCCCTCAAAGTATTGTTTCCAAGAAAAATAGACATTAACTCACAGGGAAGAGAAATTTCACCTTTTCACCAGCTTAATCCACACATGTTTTAGGGATACCTGATACTTTCATTTACGTGTTTCATATCCTATTGCCTTACAAACTTTTTGTTAGCTTAAGTAGCAGGGCCTATAAAGGTAGCAGAACTGGCACAACAAAGACTCTGATGCTAAGCTGCCCAAATGTGGTTAACAAGCGCATGTTGCGAACCCTGTAGAGGGGATGGCCATGGCAATTCCAGCCTGGGTCCCCAGCTGCAAGCTTCACTGCTGGCCTGGGTGGAGGCACCAGGGTGTGTCAGACATCTTCTTACCCACCCCAGAGGCAAGGCAATGCCAGGAGGGACTTGGCAGAAATTTGGCTATTCTTTCAGGAAGCTCTGGGTGAGAAGTAAATATTTTCTTGCTGGTCACAAGCAAAACTACCTCAACATCCTCTGCCAGGAGTGGATGCCTCTTGAATCACAACAGCTCAGTGAAATGCAGAAAGTGGAGGTTTGCAACTTTTAATTAATCTGAGCTTAAACAGGTAGAGAAAATGAACAGCAAAGGCAGTGAGAGTGACATAAACACTAATTGCTGCCTTTCCACACAGCTGCCTTGAGGGAGGATGATAAGACATGACTAACCACTTGAGAAACTCATCTCTGTAGCTGGAGCACAAGACCAGGAGCCAGGAAATCCTCAGTTCTAAACCAAGACTCCTAGATGGAGTGACTTTGGGCAGCTCACTTAGACTTCCTTGCTCAGCATGTTTGTTTCAACTGAGGAGCTCAGAGATGAGCACAGTTTGTGGAGAAAGAATACATTCAGCTCACCGCAGGGCAGCAGAGGGTGACCTATAGCATCATTAATCACTGCTGAGCGGGGATCGCCATCCCTCAATCTCCAGGATGGCTCCTAGGCAAAGGGACCAAAAATTACAGTTACCCAAAATCAGGGCAGAAAGGAAAAGTGCCTGTCTCCAGAGCCCGTCCAACTTTTGGTGGATCTGAGCCCAGTCTAGATGTAGTCTGCATGTGGCAGTAATCAGTGTCTCTTTAGACACTCAATCCATGGAAAAAGCCCACATGCTACCTCTGAGAAGTTCTTACTGTACAAAGCACAGAGAGTGTCAGCCTTGAGCCTCACCAGTACAGTCAACGCTCACTGCACACTGGTCTGTGTTGAAGAGTAATGTACACTAGAACAACCATATGGGTGAAATGCCATCCTGGATCACAGCTTCAGGAAGTTTCACAGACTTAAGTTCCTGCTCTAGGCACTTAAATTTCCACTTCTACCCATTTCTCCCTGGCTAGTCCTTTCTCTGCCTGTCTTCTTCTCTATTTTGTATTATACAGGTGAACAGGTGAACACAAAAAAGCTCAGGGATGCCCTGAACAGAGGAGATGGTGATTATTAACCCTTCCTGAGTGAACTTCTGACCTTGGAGAACCGGAAGATTCATTGAGCACAGCCTTTGTGCCCAGCTTTTCTTGCAGCTTGCCACCACTTGTGCTCCACCTTGGACACAACATACCTCTGCTGCTATTCACCTTGCCCACAATAGTCCTGCAGTTTGGAAGACTCAAGGTGTCCATAAGGTGCCATACTTCCTTCCCTGCTTCCATGTCACTATTCTCACTTCTCTTTGCAGACACAACCCCCCCAAAACTCAGTTCCTACCACTGTAACATTAATAATGGGTGCAGCCACTCATTATCAGGGTGCAGTCCCTGATTTGAATTCCTCCAGAATATTCCCATTACACACCAGCTGTTCAGACTATCATATAAGCACCAACCTCAGCAGAAACACCAAGGCCTGCAAGGACAGAGGAAGTGAGCTAAGCTCTCGCCCTTCCCAAGTAATCCTTCCAGACCAGAGTGGAGGTGTGGTAGCTGCAGCCACTGTAGGAAGGTCTGAAGAGTCAACCTGACTGCAGTCTTTGACCTGTTGTGTTAGCATCATTTTTATCTTTTGCAAGAATGGAATTCAATTCGTTGCACTTCAAAAATTGTATATTTTAAATAGTTCAACCCAGAAAATGTATTTGTTCTCACAGTTTCACATTAGACTTTTGCACAGCTGCCAGCAGCCTTCACACCCTCTTGCCTAACCCACCTGTGTAAACACAAGGAAAGTTTCTCTTCATGAAGAACAGGTAGGGTCTTGTGGCTTGATAATGTGCAAAAAAAAAAGGGACAGAGAATTTCTGCGCAGCATCAGATGTGGGAGGAATCTGACCCATTCAGCCAGACCAACTGTTGCATGCATTTGAGGGTAGCTTTTTAATTTTCTTATAAAGAACACTTATTTCAAAGTATTGTAATGGAACACATCTGACATTTCTGGCCAAACTAATATTTTTAAAGCCTTCCTAAATGGTTCCTGATTGAACAGCATTGCAGAAAGCAGCTGATAAACAGCAAATACTCCATCTCCTCTTATTTGACTTGTTGTATGTTTCTTATATGTACTGAATAACATGTTTTCTTATAAATGATCCCATTGATTTCAAGGAGTCAAAGTGTATAAGGACATACTCAGTATGAATTACATCTGGTAAATTCTTCTTTCTAGGTACAATGACAGAATGGGCATGAAAGTGGTGAAACTGAAAAGAGAGCAACAAGCTTATTACAGGAGAGGTTTTCTGGGCATGATCTGAAAGACGGGCTGAGGAACATCTAGGTAAAAGGTCTCCAAGTCAATGTTTCCAGAATGGCCTCTTGAACCAACTAGTCAGTGTTACACATTTGGGATTTACCAGCATTATGTGTTATGAATAAGCCTACGGAAGAGGAACAGTATGTTTCTTATGGAAACTTAAACCAGTGAGCACATCAGTAGAAGTGTGACTGCCCCAGAAAGAAGGAATAAGTCAAGGAATATGTCATTTTCATGCCACGCCACAGCAGAAATCCCTTCTATAAAAACTTGTCACAAAATTGCGAGAATTCATCGTGCTTTCACCTTGGACCTGATTCCTTTCTCAGAGAAATTCTGTTCAACAAAACACCATTTTATGCAGCAAAACAGCTCTGGAGTCACACCACAGCCCTATGAACTGTTTGGAAGAGATTTTACGCACATGTGGCCTATGTGCAGTAACTTTGTCAGGTTTTCATGCCCAGGCTTGCTCATGCTTGGCAATAAAAAGAAAAACAACCAACCCAAGGCAGGGCTTATTCCACCTATTCAGCTCTTATTCCACCTCAAAGCCAGCCCAGCACCCAAATCTCCCATGCGTGGCACAGCAAGAGGGGTGCTTCTCCACACCATACTACAGATTCACATGGCCATGAGGTGCTCTGATGCTGAATTGGAAGCAAAAGAAAGACTATGCAACTTGCTTCCTTGCATGACTGAATTTGAGATTTTAAAATACGCATTATTGTCCAGCTGTATTTTAGATGCCAACCTGAGACCAAGAAATTCAACTTGTCTCTTTAGCCAGAGGAAAATTTGTTCAAATGCTATTGCAGGAAAAGACTGAAAAAAAAAAATTAATTAGAGGGGAAATCATGTCTAGCAAGCTTGCTTTTAGGTCTTGTTTAAACAAAGAAAGCATGCTGTGTCAGATGATGTACTAGCCAGTATGCTTTGACAACTGCAGAATGTAGTGTTACTTTGTCCATGTCACGTGCCAGGACAGTGACAGGGATGAGATGTTAATACATCACATTCATGTCTATCCATTTTCTCATCAAATAAGGAGGAAGAGAAGCAATTCAGGCCATGCTCTAGACACTTCTTGCCCTTCATGAAACCCTGGATTCACTGAGGCTTTTCTACAGAGAAAGGCACGTACCACTGTGTAGAAGGGAATTTTTCCAGACAGATCTGAGGAGTCCCATATCAGACCCTGCCTATAGCATGAATGAGAGAGTATTGTGATCGGTTTATGGTTCTCAGAAGGTATAAAGCAATGATGAGACCAGAGCTACTTGTATACATTCATGGAAGGGGAAAAAGGCTACACTTGTGTTCATTCCTGCTCCTTCCCAATGCGCAAGGAGGCTCTAAATATTTTGCCTTTTGGAGACATGTAGGGTAATTTGCCTGCTTCTTGCTGCTTTCACATTAAGAAAGAGTTTTGTATATCATAGAATCATAGAATCTTCCAGTTGGAAAAGACATTTTAGATCATCGAGTCCAACTGCACCCATCATCCATTAAACCGTGTCCCTCAAAAACTCATCTACTCTTTTTTTTAAACACCTCCAGGAATGGTGACTCAGTCACCTCCCAGGG
Organism: Tapera naevia; assembly: GCA_033556795.1. Taxonomy (NCBI): domain Eukaryota; kingdom Metazoa; phylum Chordata; class Aves; order Cuculiformes; family Neomorphidae; genus Tapera; species Tapera naevia. Next base: position 1,210,483 of record JAUMJJ010000044.1, on the reverse strand, counting down.
CAGCTGTTCCAGTGCCTGACCACCCTTTTGGTAAAGAAATTCTTCCTAATATCTAGTCTGAACCTCCCCTGGCACAACTTATGGCCATTTCCTCATCCTGTCACCTGTCACTTGAAAGAAGAGAACACTCACTCTCCCACAGCCTCCTTTCAGGCAGCCTTAGGGAGCGATGAGGTCTCCCCTCAGTCTCCTCTTCTCCAAGCTAAACTATCACAGTTCCCTCAGCTGTTCCTCATAGGACTTGTACTCTAGCCCCTTCACCAGCCTTGTCACCCTTCTCTGGACACACTCCAACATCTCAATGTCCTTCTTATACTGAGGGGTCCAGAACTGAACACAGTACTCGAGGTGTGGCCTCATCAGGGCCAAGCACAGGGGTACAATCCCATAGTACAGAAGAAGCTATAAACACCAGAAGAAGCACTAATTAGTAGCAATAACAGGTAGCAAAAAGAGTGAAACTGGGTTAATTGAGACTGTCTGGAACTCTAGGCATTTTCAGAATGATTCATTTATACCAAGAAGAGAGGACATCCTAGGTAATGAAAAAGTGCAGTTGTTCCTTCAATTTATGGCCAACAGCAGTCCTAACTGACATCTCTGAAGGTCCCAGGAGGGCTGCCAATGAAACCAGGGCAGGAAAGTCTTGGTAGTCTCAACAGTCCCAGGGTTAAAAAGCAAAAACCAAGGAAGTCTCAACAGTCCCAGGGTTAAAAAGCAAAAACCAAGGAAGTCTGATCTGAAAGCAGTTTCAGTTCCTCCTAATATATTGGAAAGAAATATTTTTCATAAAGCATCTTTGAAATGATAGCATACATAACTGATTATTGTATTTAGCATTGTTTACTTCCTCCTGATTCAAACCCACCTTTCCTCTCTGCCTGTTCTTTCTTTAAGTGCTCCTAGGGCTGGTCCATGTCCATCAAAGTGAACAGCCACATGTCATCTGTGCTGTGTTTCTCAGTGCAGACTCCTACCGCAGTCAGCACACACTTCAACTTTCAAAAGACAGGATTTTGCCTTTAGCCCTTGAAAAGCTGAAGGCTGTATCACCCAGGCATAGGAACATGATGCTGTATGACAACCTTTAATTTTCCCCACCCACACTCACAATGACACTTTCAGAACACAAATAACAAAATGAAGCAGGAGCACCTGCTCCCAGAGAAAGAAATTGTATTTCCCTGTTGTAAACCAATAAAGATAAATTAACTAGCTGTAACTAGGCACAATGGCTATTCAATCCAGTTTTATGATCTGTATTTATAATTAGTCTTAACTACACTATGTATTTTAAAAATAAATTCAAGTCTCAATTTTATAGACTCAAATATGTTAACCCAGTAAAGGCAGATAGGTGAAAAGGAGTGGTCTTTACTGTTTTGTAAGCAGGGCATTTTCTTAGGTCTGCTACATGCATTCTTGAGCCTTATCACAATTAGAGGACATCACCGACTGATGACTCCATCCTTCACTCAGTTTATTCCCCCATGCATCCACAAGTCATGCACTACAACACAAAGTACCTGTAATGTACCTGTTGTTCATATTGTTGCTGTCTTTCAGTATTCCTTTTCTGCCGCAGTTTGGTCTCAGGTTGTACATGTCAACATCATTGTGCTTGAACATTGAAGCATTTTCTCCTTCTGAAGAAATAGTGAAGTTATTTGACTCTCTCTTCATAAACTGGTATTCCACAAGCTAGGTGTGCTAGGGTGTGAAATACAAAATATATCTCTGCACACTCACAGTCCTTGCAAATATACAGCTGTGATGATGTTTTTCTGTCTTCCTTGCTCTCGAGGCCACTTTGCACCACACACATATACACATACGTATGTACAAAATGTGTAAAATTAAGAGCTAAGCTATGAAATCTTTCACTCTTACGGTTACGAGCTCCTGTTAAAAACACAGGCGTCATCTAGTGGACACTGGGAGAAATAGTGAGCATCATCTCACTGCTGATGAGCGCTTCAAGAAGGCATAAAAGGAGGACTGGAGCAGAGATACAGGCAAATCTGCTCTGCAGCCAGCGCAGGAGAGCAGCAAGGACAAGCCGGTGTCATAGCTGCACTGCAGTCTGGTCACATTCACGGCAAACACGGTGCTGCCACAAAATGGCCCCGTTTTTCCAATTTAGGCTGCATGGGAGATAAGTAGGCTGCCCAAATTCACTTTTGCCATAAGAGCGAGAAGGCAAGAACATGCAAAAAAAATTTAGATTGTAACTTCAAAAGGAATAGAAGAGACAAAACGGTTCTTCTGCCTCTCATGGTTACTGGGAATTCATGGGTTTTTGTTGTTGTTTTATTAATTGTAAATCATAGAATGCTTAGAGTTGGAAGGCTCTTTAAAGATCATTTAGCCCCTCCCACTAGACCAGGCTGCTCAAGACGCCACCCAGCCCAGCCTTGAACACATCCAGGGAGGGGAGATCCACAGCTTCCCTGGGAAACCTGTTCCTGTGTCTCACCACCCATATCACAAAGAATTTCTTTATAATGTCTAATCTAAAACCGCCTCCTTCCAATTTAAAGCCATTCCCCCTCATCCTATCTCTCCAGGCCCTTGTAAAAAGTTCATCCCAGCTTTCCTGTAGCCCCTTCAAGTACTGGAAGGCTGCTTTGAGGTGTCCCTGGAGGCTTCACTTCTCCTGGCTGAACAACCCCAACTCTCTGTCCTCATAGCAGAGGTGCTCCAGTCCTATGATCATCTTTGTAGCCTTCCTCTGGACCCATTCCAATAATTTCATATCCTTCTTATGTTGGGGATTCCAGAACTGGACACAATACTCCAGAGGGGGTCTTAGGGGAGTGGAGTACAGGGGGAGTAATCCCCTCCCTCACCCTGCTGGCCGTGATTTTTTTGATGCAGCCCAGGACATGGTTGGCCTTCTGGGCTGTGAGCGCACATTGTGGGCTCATGTCAAGCTTCTCATCAATTGCACCCCAAGTCCTTCTTCACAGGGCTGCTCTCTATCACATCATCCCCCATCCACAGATGGCCCTGACCCAGGTGGTAGGACCTTGCGCTTGGCCTTAATGAACCTCATGAGGTTCATACAGGCCCATTTCTCCAGCTTGTCCAAGTACCTCTGATAATATCCTATCCTCTGGTGTGGTGACTGCCCCACTCAGCTTGGTGTGATCTGCAAACTGGCTGCGAGTGCTCTCGATCTCACTGTCTATATCATCAATCAAAATATTAAAGAGCACTGGTCCCAATAGGGACCCCTGAGGGACACTGCTTGTCATGGGCCTCCATATGGATATCGAGTCATTGACCACTACTTTCATAATGTGACCATCCAAACAATTCCTTGTCCACCTAACAGTCCAGCCATCAAATCCATATCTCTCTAATTCAGAGAGAAGGATCTTGGGGGGGACCATGTCAAAGGCTTTACATAAGTCCAGATAGGTTACTTATATAATATACAAATGTTGAATGGATGCAGAGAAAGCAATACTTCTGAGGGTGGATCATCACCTAAATCAATTATTCATGTTTGAAAGACAATTTGTAGGTTTTTTTACTGTTCATATTTGCACAGAATAAAGGATATTGTTTTTAAAATATGTCTCTTGCTGCTTGTTTAAGAGCTTCTCAAGCATTATTCCAGCATTAGTCAACACACTGATATAGTTACTAGATGGCAATAGCAGAAAATATTTTAAGACCTGAACAAAAATCATTGTAAGATTCAGGTGATTATGTCCTCAGTTCTCACTTATCAGCAGAGAGAAGCTTGTTTATTCACATATTTGAGCTTTATTACAGCAGCAAGCAAAGCTGATCATGGTATTTATTAATCACCATGCCATCACAGAGAAAGGGCTGTGAGTTGTAAACTTTCTTTAAGAATATGATAACTGTGCCCTGCATAAACCATGAGTTTTAAGAAGCCATGTGAATGCCACCAGTTTGGGAACATGTCTGCAGTGTTCACAGAGAACAGTCCGTCCAGAGCCCGACCTACTGGTACAAAACAACAGCTGTAAAGTGTAAGGACAAATTCATTGGACAGGAACACATGAATCAGATGTAGGACTAGCACTATCAGCATGCAAATCATGCCTTCAGGTGTCCTCACAACCTATCTACACAGAAGCACTCTATTTGCTTGTGATATATAGGAAGATCACATACCTGGTACGAAAGGCTCACGGTAGAATGCTGCTATAATGAACTCAAGTCCTTCAGCCTCTGTTATAAAACTCATGCAATATCAAACTTGAATCACAGCAATACTACTAAATAGAAAAAAAAGCAAATAAGATGGTGCCTTTTAGTAGGCCTCAAACTCAGTTTCAGCTCAGCTGAACACAATTTGCTGAACTGAGAAGAGGTAGAAGCAGCCTTTGAGTGAGTAATGGGGAGAAATAAAAAGACGTGATAAGGAGAGGTGGAAGACAACATGTTAAAGGCATGAACTTGTGTTGGAGTAGCCCAGCAGAATGCCAGCTATTAGCTTTGGGTGGACACAGCTCAGGAAGGAGTGATTTCGAGATAGTAGTGATGAGGGAATACATGGTACCTCAACCTCAGCAACAAGGAACTCCTCCTTATCATCTGTTGCCTTAGCCATTCCTCAGCTCCATACGAAGTACACAAAATCTGTTGGAAAGGAAGGCTGTTGGGAAGGTGGATGTGCTCCTGACTCCCTCTCACTGAGCAGTAGCATTACCCTTGTGTCCAGAGAAATCTTTTTGTTCTTTTGAGGGAAGGTACAGAACAATTTCAAATTTGCCTGAGAGGGCAGCTCTACACGTCCTATCTCTGGCTGCTTGGCACTTCCCTCTTCTGTCAGTCAAGGCACTATGAACAGAAGCAGGGTCTGGGAACTGAAGGACAAATCCTGTACTGGTGTTGAGTGCTTGAAGAACCTCATAGGAGTCAGAGGCTTTTTAGCCCTACCGTAATTTACTAGCTGCCTGAGCATACCCACTGGAGCCAACTACAAGCCCAAATGACTATTGCTTATGCATCAGCCCTATTGCCCAGTTTGCTAGTGATCACTCTAAAGAAGATCACCAAATAATTTGCTTCAGGCAGAGAGTCCTGAGAAGTTGCATGTGTCTAGCAAGGGACCAGTGAATGCTTCAGGAAGAAGAGGCTTAAGAGGTCTCTGGCAGTATGCAGGAGAGATTCTTAAGATCAGGATGATGTCAAGGGAGAGAGTTTTGCATGAGGGGTTTACATATAATTCTTTATCTTGGCAGTAAAGATGTGGGTGTGGAAGGGATGCTCTCCTAGCTATGCTATTCCTTCAAGATTCATTTAAAGGCTTGCAGCTACACTTCAGGTCAGTTTCATTTTCCCCTCCTGTGGCTCTCTGGTCACATACTACAGCACCCTTAAGGCACAGTTTGCTTACACCACCGGAAAAATTAAGCAAGTAATCAGAGCCCACAACTCAAGACTTATGCAAAGAGACACCAAAAAGTTAAATACTTGCCACACTACTCCATTGTACCTCTCCAATCATTTCAGAGTATTTATCATTTTCCTACTCCTGGCCAGCTCACTCAGGGAGGCATGAAGGAACCCTTCATGCCCAGCTAGAGTACGCATGCATAGAGCTTTCTTAAAAGTGCTTTTAAGTTTACCTCACTGTCTCTCCCCCAGGAGGAGAGAACACCACATCCCTGCAACAGCCCTTACATGTTACTTGTGGGCCAGATAGCTACAGCAATCTCTAGCACCACCTCTGCGTTTTGGTTGTTATCAGGCTTTGAGCAACTAATCTATGTTTTGCAATAAAAAACAGTCCTCAGAGTCTGCCACTCTCTGTTAAGGTTACCACAGCAGTACAAAGTGGATCAAAGAAGATGAATTTGTCTTGTCAGACTCTCACAAGAAGCGTAGGAGGCTTTGGGAAGGAAAGTGGCTTCCAGGTAAACAGACAGAACAGCAAAGCGCAAGGTAGAATTTGTTCATTTGCATCTTGCACAGGATTGTTTCCCTATGATCTCTGCACTAAATTGAAATTAAAACCTAAGTAGTGTTCTTGGGAAGAGACACTGTACTGAAGATCACGTTGCTTACAGGAGCTACAGAAATTCAGGTATTGGAGGAGAAACAACATTCAGAACAGTGAGCAGCGAGGGTAAAGCTCAAAGAATATGCTCTTCATACCAAAAATAGCCCACAAAATAATATTTAGACTTACCAATCAAATTTTAAACTTAAGCATCTATACACTTCTATACTCTTCTCACACTGAGGCTTCTGTGGGACTGTAAGGTTTCTGCCGTGGTAGTCAGGTTCTTCATAAAAGAAGGCAATTTCCACAGCCCCAGGTTACCTGTAGATTAAGGAGAAACAGCAGGGGCTGTAAAATTACAAAATCCATTAAAATTGTAGCTGTCTCTGAAACCAGTAGAAGCAGGTTGGATTTAGCTGAATTCTGGGTCACGTATGCTCTTTTGGCTAAACTAAACCATTTAAGAGAGGTTAACACTATCACTTTCCATAAGGAGTTGCCCAACAAGAGAGCGATACCCACTTGCGTGTTATTGTGTAGTGAGCATCTGTCGTGCATACAGGTAAATGGCACATTTCAGCACCTTCTTGTCTGGCAATATGCACAGTAGGAACCCTCTGCACTCTGCCAGCAAAAACACCCTAGACAAAGCTAGACAGTGACACACAATTTGCTTTCTTGGGAGCTCTTAAAATGTTTATTCTCTTTCAGTCTAGAAGATGGCAAAAACTTGAAATGCTGTCCTGTAGTCAGCTACATTTTCCCCTAGACAACAGTAAACTGTAACTGCATTTGTTTGGAGCAGGTGTTTATTCATGTGTAGCATGATTCACTGTTGGACTTGGCATCTCCAGCCTTAATATCCTTGAAAACTTTCATTCAAAGAAGGATCGATGGTACACTCAAGAATAGTTATTTCACAAATCTGTTCTTTGGGAACTTTCGACACACTAGTGCTGATACAATGCAGCTATTTTTAATTTACTTTATTGGCAATATCTGAAAATAACATTTCCTCAGTCTAAAACTCAGCCTTTTTGTGATTAAACCTATTTGATAACAACATTGCCTCATAAGCAGAAAGGTAAAATAATCTGGGAATGAAACATTGCATAGGACTTCGGAGGCTGACATCTGAATGCACTTAGTGGAGAGGAAACTTCTTGGGTTTTTTTAACTTTCATTTCTTGCTTCTTTTATCCTTAAGCTCAGCAATAAACTAGCACTCTATGGTTAAAAAGTCAGGAGAACAGATGTATGGCACTAGTGCATTAAAACCTATACTTCAGCTATGGGGTGTAAATTATAAGGAAGTCCTTCCAAGAAGCTTTGAATGTATCTATCTAGCTTTTGTTGCATTGATACTGCAATGGCAAAGATGATCATGATTTTTATTATTATTATTATTATAGTCACTTGATTATACTAAAGTAAGCACTTCAGTCAAAGTTCAGACAGTGTTCATCATTCAGCTTGCTGTTTTTAAGGTGAGTCCTGAAGAAATTTCACTGAACGCTGCACATTTTTCAGCATGTCTCAGTCAGCTCCAAGCCAGCCTTCCTACCAGGGACTTTCTTGTCCCTTTTCTAACTCTGCAAAGCATCTGAAGGACAAAATACATTACCAAGCATCATGCAATAAATATTGGGGATTTTGTTGTTGGTAGCCACATAGCAAAGTGATTTTACATGGTCCTTTCTTATCCCTGGCTTGTCTTTCACTTTTATCATATACATGTCCTATTTGAGGGATATGTCTAGTGACTATAGTATGTGGAAAGTTATTTTTATTATGTTTGGTTAAGGTTAAATTGCCACAGTGGGTTAGAGGTGAGAGAAGAGAGTAACATGACATGAGTGTTTGCATGTGGCTCTGCATCAGAGCATGGTGCTAGGAGAGCAGGAGACCAGCCTTCACAACCCATCGCAGTCCCTGGAAACATTCTTGATGGCCATTTGAGGACAAGTCAAGGCAAGTGATTTGTCCTGGTCCCTCTTGCAGTCCCTTCACTCCACTGTCCCTATAACCACCTGAAACCAGAGCAACCAAATGTCGCTACTCTTGCCTTGAACTGCCATATTTCCTTCTCATGGGTTGGGAACTGACAGTGTCGTTATGAAGTACTGTGAAATATCAGAGAAAATAAGGATATACAGCATTTATCACTGAAGTCTGCCAAACCTAGCAAGGTGTCTCTACCCTCTGTGGCAGTGGAGGAGAGGTCAAAAATGTGAATAAGCTTTCCCAAAGCACATCCCACAGGGAGGTCTCTCCTGTTAAGCAGGACGCAGTGTACTGTGCTTGCCTCTGCCTAGGAAAATTGTCAGTGCTCTGGGAACCTGCGTATGTCGTGCAGAGACTGGGAGAGCCTTGCATTCCCTTCTTAATCTAGTGATTTATATAGATAGATGCATATTTTTATAAATTTATTAGTCAGCACATGCTTCTTTTTAGCAGGAAAAAGAGGTACATCAGGCTGCTAGAGTGGCAAGGAGACATGCTGATAGAACCTCAGCAGATTCAGCCTTTCCTCTCCCCATCCAGAAGCCAGTGCACTAACTGGGCCTTTGACAAAAGACTCGTGGCACCAGGGCTCCTGACACCAGAGTGTTACCACATCACATCTGTCCTTGTTTATGAAGCGCTCTTCTCCCACCTTGTATGTGAGGAACAGAGAGAGTTTCACCAGCAGTTTTGATGGGAGCAGAACCGAGCCCTTGGGTCACACAGCATACCTACAGTGCACGCAAGGCCAAGCCACTGAAGATTCCCGTACAGTGATTTAGATCTTTCATAGACTGTGTCCCTTTTAACAGATTCCTCATGGCAAATGGCCAAAGGATCAGCCTACAAACTCACTATTGAGTTACTTCTCACTCAACCTAATGAGTCACCTATCTCCCTGATGAAGCTCCCAAACAGGGCTGGAAATGGTGATAGTTTCTACACCGTCAATGCATTTCTTTTGGCTACTTAAAATCTAGCAGACTTTATCAAGCAGTCCAAACATTCAGTTCCAATATTCACCGTATCTTCTTCAGTTGGGGTAGTTCAGCCAGGAGAAGAAAAGGCCCTGGGGAGATCTTATAGCAGCCTTCCAGTATCTGAAGGGGGCTTACAAGAAAGCTGGGGGTGGACGTTTTAAAAGGGCAAATAGTGATAGGACAAGAGGGAATGGCTTTAAACCAGAAGTGGGGAGACTGAGATTAGACTTAAGGAAGAAATTCTTCATGATGAGGGTGGTGAGGCACTAGAACAGGTTTCCCAGGGAAGTTGTGTATGGTCCCTCCTTGGAAGTATTCCAGTGGTGGTTGGATGGGATCTTGAGCAGCCAGGTCTGGTGGGTGGTGTCCCTGCCCACGGCCAGGGAGTTGAAATTGGATGATCTTTAAGGTTGCTTCCAACTCAAACCATTGTATGATACTATGATTCATAGACTTCACTAGACATCACTAAGATGCGCAGAGGATGGCACAGCAGGTGGCCTTCATCTTTCCCTCCACTAGAATTCCAAGTCTCTGCATGTACATCATTTTTTTGACTCATGGCTTTAATCTTCCAGACACTGTAGTATATTTGCTTAACAGAAGAATGCATTTCCACAATATAATACAACAGCAAGGACAGAACCGTCCAAAATACCTCTAGGAAGGAATGAATCACATCAGCTACATACTATAACATCCATCATAGAACTGAGTTAGTGGTTTTTTTCTCTCTTTGAAGGTTTTAGCCACATTTTGAATGCTGTTGAGCTAACCAATGGCATAATAGTTCGAAGATAAAACGCTTCTATTTAAGCATGTTCGTGCATGCAACTGTAGAATGTACCATGCAAACATTTTGGAAACCTACCTTCTGGACTCAGATGTTAACTTCAAACAAGTCCCAGAAAGAACAGTGTTTTAGAAAAGCTTGGAACTACTTTTTGCTGAAAACCTTAATTCCGTCAGTATACTTGTCTCCTTTAACAAGTGGCTGTGTGGAGATAAACATCTCTGCTTCATCTTTGACAGGAATGAAAACTGGGCTGGTTGTGACTGCAGGCTGAAAGGCTGAGACCCATATTTTATCCTGCTCTCACGGCCTTTTTTTGAAATAATATGTCAGAGGAACATTCATAATTGTAATGTATTCCATACATTTTCTGGTATAATCAGTACACAGGAGACTCTTCGGATGTACAGTCACTAGGGAGCAGTGCCTACCTTGTTTTGACTCAGATGCAGTATGATCTTTACCCTTTGCTGTAAATTGGCTCAGAGCACATCTTTATGTGTCAGTTTTGCCTACTCACTTTCAGATGTTACCAGCTTCCAGTGCTATGGAACTGCTTTGGAGTACATGTGATTTTCATTTTACACATTTTTCTGTTCCTTCATATGCCAGAATGAAAAATCCAGCACTTGGGGACATTACGTGGATTTATGATACTCTCTGGTGGGACTTTGCATTCAGAACCTAATGAATAGATTATCCTCATCCACATGTGGCATTTCCCAGCTGTGGGAGACGTGTTATTATTCCTTGTTTACTTTGCAGCTTCCACATGAGCATGCTGAGCTGGTTGCTTTGTAGAAAGCCTTTACAAGTCATTCTGGTGTAGGCTGCTTTGCAGCACAAGAACCCAATCCTGAGCACAAGAGGTGCCTGTATTCCACTGCTGCCATGTGTAAAGGGAAACACACACCTCAGTACTTACGTTGTAGTTGTTACTGATATGTCCTAGAGAGAAAGGGTATATCGTGTGTGACAGGAAAAATGAAGCTCGGAAAGGTATCTAAAATTAACTCTGTGAGAGAAGATGACAGGGAAAGCACATGCAAACAAACACTTCTTTAGCCTGGTTTCCCAAAACATTTTGTGTCTAATATACTCCTCTCCACTTTTGAAACTTACATTTGCAGACAGCAGCTGTCTCAACAACAGCAAATTCAACAACCATCACGGATATAGTCAGTTGGATATAGAAAATTTAGAATCGTATATACTTTACAGATATCTCCATGCCAGGAGAAAAAATGGTAGAAAAAGCCCTACTTTTATTCATTGGGCTGCAGAGACTCCAGCTTCAGCTGGGACCTCAGCTTGAAAGCAATGTGTCACTTGTGGAAGGCTGGATTTGGAAGTGATTTGGTTTTTGAAGTGAGTGCCTAGTAAAATCTAAGGCAAAGCTAGCTAAGAACATGCATGCCAATCTTCCACTTCTCATACCTACTGGAGTGGTATAAACATGCATCCACAAAGTGTCTGTTTTGATGCTGTGGGAAGTAAGGTGTGAGCAGTTGTACAGTGAGCAGTAAGAAATAGGGGGTGCAAGGATAAGCTCTCCTTTTTACCACTTTGCAGAGGTTCCCCCTGCCCTTCCCATATTGCTCCCACAAACAAGACAACTCTAAGCACACTGCATGACTGTAACACCAGAAGTTGAATCAAGATATTGCTACAGGGACCCTGTTGTTAACGTGTATATTTTCCTTTCTGTAAGCATGGACTCATTACTGTTTGCCATAAATTATAGAAAATCATGGACTTAGCATAACCTTCTGCTCATACCCTCCTCTGTTAGATTGAAACCCCTTTATGGTTAGCTTCGTTGACATTGCTTTGAGGTTAAATTATTACAAATAATGCCCTTGGCCTCATGAGTATACTTTCAGTTGTTCTTAGTTCAAAATCCCTGAGTCACTCTTCTCTAATTCTGAGCAAGGAATTTCATGGACTGAAGAAAATATTTTTATCCCAAAAACTTTTTCCTCTCGCTTCTTTGTATTCCAGAGCCTTTGAGCCCTGCCTAAAGCGTCCATACCCAGTAGAGCATGCTCCCTTAGTGCTACATCTGCAAACTATTAGTCAGAAATTGCTGCTCATACAGGACATAGCAGCTTTTCAAGCAAGTAGTTTTGCATTGGCCAGTGCCCCACTGTCTGAAAAAACTTAAGCTTTTTAACTGATAAAGCTCTGTCATGGTGCCCTATCCACCTGCACAAGGACAGTTAGTTGTCCCTCTGTGGCCAGGCCAGTGCTCAGGCCATGCCTGTCCTCTCCTGCCCAGCTGGGGCAGGTGTTGTGGGAACCGTGCAGGTGCCAGGCTCTCTACAGGGGTCCATTACCATTCCCTACCTTCTTAAAGGCCAGCAACTTAAAGGCCAGTAGAAATCAGGTGGGGCTGACCACCACCAGGTAGAATCCTCTCTGTCAGCTTTGCTTTTTCTGCGCCTTCCTGCAATACTAAGATAGTTTCCTAAAGTGACCGGGCTATCAGGTCCCTCCAGGCACATTCACAGAGAGGTTAGGGACAGAGAAATTTTGATATGAAGACCTTTGTTCCTTTACTGGAATCCTAGACCAGTTTGCCAAAGTCAAAACAGAAATCATTTTAAGTTATGATAGTATGACTCCTATTTTCTCAGTCCATTTATGAAAGAGTTAACTAGGCAGGCATGGTGAGTGATAAGGTGGACATTATGCTTGAAGCTGTGGGAACTCGGCCCTTCCTAACATAGAATTTTTCCGTCATGCCTTACAAAACTACGTCATCTTGAGCCTGTGCTGAAGTTTTATCATCATGTTAATCTCAGGTTTGCAATACAGATGTTACGCTTTTAAAATGTCACAACTATTCTTTTCAGACCTCACCGTCCTAAAGTCATAGCAAGTTATTTCTTTTTGCACTTACTCCATTATGAATCTAGTATGCAATGATTCAACAGAGGGAAGTTTATTTAATCCTAGTGCAGATGACAGTAGTATTGCGTGATGTATATTGAGTTTGAGTGGCCCTAGAGGAGAACACTGACTTGGCCAGAAGGCAGCAGTGTGCTCTTCAGCAACCATGGCCAACAGTATCCTGGTCTGCATTTGACAGTGTGTTGCCAGCATGTGGAGGAAGGTAATCGTTCCTTTCTGTTGGACCCTGTGGGACACATCTGTGGTACTCTGTCCTGTGGTGGACTCCCCAGTACAAAATGACAAACTGAAGAGAGTCCAGAAAAAGTGCCTTGCAGATGGTGAAGATATTGGAGCATTGCTCATATGAGGAAAGGCTCACACTGTGGGACTATTAAGACTGGAGAATAGAAGGCTCAGGGAAGACTTCATCACTGTGCGTAGTAGTGGGAGCAAATACAGTGGGAGAAAGGTAGCGGGATTAAAGAAGACGGGTCTTACAGTGGCATCCAGGACAGAAGAAGAGGCAATGGACATGTACCGGAACACAGGAAAATTAATCCAAACAAAACAATTTCTTTTCCTGTGTAGGTGGTCAGACACTGGAACAGGCTGCCCAAAGAGGCTGTGAAGTCTCCACCCTTGGACATATTCAAACCCAACCAAACAACTGAGCTCTGAGCAATCTGATGTGGCCTACTTTGTATGGGCAGTGGTGGGAATGAGTGCCCTCTAGCCTTGGTGGCACTGTGGTTCTCCCTTACAGTTCAATCACATAGCACTAAGTTCCAATTAATACATGTGTTTGAGTACATAGTAGACAAAGTAGTGCTGCTTCTACAAGCTGAGAGAATAACAAGTGTAAATAAAGTTTCTAAATTAAATTAAAGATTAAATAAAATGTGATTTCCCACATAGGTTAAGTGTAAGACTCCTGTACATTTGTCACCTCCAAGTCACATACTAAGAACTTCTGATGATCTTTTTCACCCTTCCATTCATGCTTATATTGCTGAAATTCTAAATTATAGAATCATAGAGTGGTTTAGGTTGGAAGGGCACGTAAAGATCACCTGGTTCCAACCCCTCTGCCATGGGCAGGGACGCCTCCCACCAGACCAGGCTGCTAAAGACCCCATTCAACCTGGCCTCGAACACTTCCAGGGAGGGGGCATCCACAACTTCCCTGGGAAACCTGTTCCAGTGTCTCACCACTCTCATCATGAAGAATTTCTTCCTAATGTCTAAACTCAGTCTCCCCCCTTCCAATTTAAAGTCATTCCCCCACATCCTATCTCTGTGTGCTCTTGGAAAAACTCCCTCCCCAGATTTCTTGTAGCCTCCTCCTCCAGGTACTGGAAGGCCACTATGAGGTCTTCCCATAGCCTTCTTTTCTCCAGGCTGAACAATGCCAACTCTCAGCCTGTCCTCATAGCAGAGGTGCTGCAGCCCTCTGATCATCTTTGTAGCCCTCCTCTGGCTACCCATTCCAACAGTGTCATACCCTTCACACTTCGGGAATTCCACAACTGGACACAGCACTCCAGATGGGATCTCACAAGAACAAGTTTCCTGAAATGAGTTTGGTTTACCTATTCATATTTTAAACTAAGATTTTGTTTTCCTTTCTATGTATATAGCTGTGATCTTTCTAAATCTACGATACAACAACTCTATGGCTACTCACAGCATCTTTCCAAATAGGACAAATTCCTAGTGCGCTTCTCATGACCCAGACACAAGCCATCTCTGAAGGTGGACGGTTCACTCATGTTTTCTGTCTGATTTAGAAAAGCAGAGCCTGGACATGGCCAACTCACATAGGAAGTTTTTCTGTAGAACTAAAAAGGGTAAATTAAAAAAGAGGCAGTGTGTGATAGATGTCACTATTAGCTCTTGATACACAAATATAGAAGTGATATATCACACACAGTATTATTTCAATCTGCCTGTTCCCTGCCCAACTGGTTTGGCAGGGAATGAATGAAAAATCTAGTCACTGTTTTAAGCCCAGGTTTGGCCAATTACAGTGAGGTATAGATGCAGAGGTTGTCAGTGAGACAATGTGACTGTGAAATCTGGCATTCCTAAAACCTTTATATCTCTCCTATATTTACTTCTATGCTCCATTTTGCAAGAATAAGTACCTAATTATTAGGCTTCAGTTGGCATAGGCTTGCCTATGCAATTTTTTCACTTTTTCTTGAGTGAATTTTAGCTATTTTTTACAAGAACTGGGAAAAAGGTCACTGCACTCCTTCAACACAATTGTTCACTCTCACAATTCTTCCAACATAATATCTCAACGCATCTGAATATGAGAATCACTCCATTATTTTCTGTTTGTCATTATGGAAGTTCTTCTTTGTCAGCAAAAACTAGACACAGCAGTGTATCCTGTGATTACTCACAGGTTAGACAGTAAATTTTCATTCCAGTGACCAAAACACACAGATATCCATGCAAAGTTTCGAGCGCTGATTTCAGGCTTAGGAGTAGTCTCCTACTCAGTTTTTGAGTAGAAGCAGTGCCAGCATCAGTCCCTGTACTGCATGGAGTAGATCACAGTAACAGCAGGTCTCATTGGCCTTGGGCTCCGAAATCCAAATGACAACAAAAGGGATGGCTTCAAGCCATGAACCTGATTTCTCACCTATTTCTGGACAGAAATATCATTGTAGCTTGTTCAAGTAGAGCTGATGCTGGGGTCAAGAAAAGAGGCAACTGGCAATTCTGAATGCTTTGATTTTTTTTTTTTCCAGTTTACATGTTTTCATTATTTATGAAGAGGGATGCTTCCTCTCATAAAACACCAACTGGTACCCTCCTCCCTAGTCACACTGACATTCCTACCACTGTTTTCTGCCTGCCCACACATGCTTCCCCAGCACCCCTCTTGCATAAGACACAGTTTGTCTTGGTTTCAATGCAAACAGAAAATGTCTGATGACTGCTACCTGAGTTAAGAAAGCATTATGTGTACTTTATGCTGTTCAGCTGGAAGAAGTTCGGAGAAGGAACTTATTGATACAGTGAGAACCCCATCCATCGTAGGCAGAGAATCCTGGTGCCAGCCTTCAATCATAGTCAGCTGAATGGAAAGTGTTGGGTACAGGAACTGAAAGGCTTGATCGTGCATAATAAGATGCCAAACCAAAATGAGAACACACCTCTCTCTTTTACCCTTAAAATAAAGAAACTGAGAGTGTGTCAAACTCTCTAATTCCAGAACAATAGCAACTGGGAGCTGGTTAGTGTTCAGCAGGCCAAAAAATGTGACTTGCTTTTATGATCCCAAGGAGATGTGGAGCTCAGACTGCAAAACTCAGAGAGGTCTTTGTCATAGCAGAAGGACAAGCAGACACCACAGGGTCAAATCTTGGCTGAATGACTCCTCCCAGTTATCCAGCCACGTCACCAAACTTTGTGCCTCAAGCTATCTCAAGCCCAGGAGCTTGATGTACTAATTCAAAGACATCAAAGTCAAATGACAGTTTTAAGGTAGGCATTGTGGCAAGCCAGCAGTGCTGGTGAAGTCACTTTCAGGAAAACAGCACCTGAGAGAAAGCCAGCAACCCACATCCATTGGGCTGTGACTCTCCTCCCACCCACCACAGCCCCAATCTCAATTTTCCTGTACCACATGAGTGAGAAGCACTGTCACTGCAGCAGCTATAAGTAGCCCACCCCTTCTCCAAGGAACCTACCATCAGCCACTCCTTGCCATTAGGCCAGACTGTAAGCCAGGCACTGTATGGGGTACTACTAATTTCCAGTTCCTCTAATTCTGTACACTTACACACCTCTGCACAACTATAAAATGTTTGTCTCAGCATGCATATGGAAGGCCTGCAGTTCCAACAAGTAGTTTCTGACAGCACCATCAGCCAGTTTTTGCATTTTGAAGACCAAGTGAATAATGTTCTTTGTACTCTTTTCCACAACTATCTTGTGCTCTGTTGTCAGCACAGGTTCTTGATCTTCTTTCCCAGACCTATGGTTGAGCTTCCCAACAAGCATGTTCCACCATCGTGTAAGAAAAAATTAGGTCAGAAGGAGATCAGAAGAGAAATACAACCTGACATCATCCATGATGCACCAGCACAAAGTTGCACTTTGTATTCAGAGAAAATTAGTTGTGATGTACAGGAGAAATAGGCATCTACACATCCGAAAAACACCACAAAAACTGCATTTAAGAAGCAGGAAGCATAGAGCAGCATAGGATATTTTTAACATCCGACTTACTGCCAGGGAGACATTGCCTGCAGTACTGGGCAGTCTCAGAGCAATGACTTCTTCTCTTCTCCATGAGTTCATGCAGCTGCACCAGCATACACATGAAGAAGTCGCTACTTCTGCTCTAGAGAAGTACATGACCGAAGGAGGCAAGAGTGCTATATATCCACTGCAAACACACTGTCTGTGTATACATTCTCTTGCTCAAGCTGCTAATCATCCTCACCATGAACAAGTCTTAATATACATTTTTAACAAAGGAAAGGAAAAAATTGCATGGGTGTAACAAGTTTTCAAGATGCATAAGAGTTAAGGCCCATGATTTATGAAATGAAAGGAAACTAAGTATAGGGAAAAATAGCTAACAGAACTGCAACAAAACATGAGCAAGTGACAGCAAGACTGGGTGGCCAAATGCTGACTCCAGTGAGACTAGTTTGTTAAGCGAGGCAAAAATTGGTCAAAGTTTCAAATCACGGGTCATATTTTTTCAAATAGTAATAGAAATGTCAGTCCTCTTCTGATTATTTGGATTTGAACAATACCACATGGAAAATAGACACATTATGTATACAAGTGTATATGTGTGTATGGCTATGTATATAGTAGTGCATAGTATGCCTTCAGGGTTTGTTGAGTTCATGTGGTTCTTTAAAAGGTCAAGAGGTACCAATCTGTTGGAAGGTTTTGGTTACGTTGTCTTTTTTTTAAGAGATAAATAAACACTAGTGACTTCCTGGAAAAATACTTTCAGTATGAATTTGAACAATGCAAGATGCACATATTGTCAAGTAAAAAAATATTTATGTAGGACTAATTTCAGTATCCAATATTGGTTCACTACCTAGATTGCTGCATTTCTCCTTCATCTGTTATCCTAGTTTACAGCAGGAGCTTGAAAAACCAAACAAATCATATTTTCAATAAGAAAGGAAACCCTGCTTCAGTTAAAACCCCACTTCAATTAAAACCCCTCGTTAGTACTTAATGTTCAACTAAACCAAAGAAGGAAGCTGTGGTGAAAGCAAACAGATATGAAACGTGAAGAATTTCTCTCCATCTACTCGGAGTTAAACTGCTTAGCTTGGTCTGACTGCTAAACTGATTTAACAAGCAGATTCAGTTCACAGCTAAGTTAAAACTCCCTCTAATGGCAACTGGGCAAGCGGCAGAGTTTGAAAAACGGAAAGCATGCCACTGCATTGAATGTATTTTCAGCTAGGCAAAAACTGGTTAATACGATTCTGTCAAATTACAACAAGTAAATTTACATTCCAGACATAAAAGCTTTCATATGCTTTGTAAAATATGTTAGATAAGAATTTACATTCTGGAAAATATGTTTTCTCCAATGAGGTAACACCTTTTCCTACAACTTTCAGGGCATTTCGAATTGCCAGGTAAATTCTCCTGCTTTATCTCCTTTAGTTCTGCTATCCCTGAAAAAAAGCATAGAATTACAGAACTCAGAGACCATTACTCAATCCCTCACTAGCAGTGATGATCCTGTGCATAATTTTTATAGCCTAAGGGTCATTTCAATTACCATAATGCAAGAATCTCAGGCTCTTGCTGTTTAAAGGTGAACTGTTTTTAGAAGGGAAGTATTCTAGGGTGTAGAAATCCAGAGTAAAATGAGCTGAACATTTAAAAAAAAAAAAAAATATGACCTTTATTTAAATATTGAATTTTAAAAATACTGGATTTTTATCCAAAAGCTCACCACAGCCTTTCTCCTCAAATCCAATCTAGTAACTCTCCCCCTTTAGGAACAGAAGATTTTACAGAAAGGTGTGGAATAAAAGAGTCCTTTACACTAGAATGTACTCCCCCTTGAGAAGAAGAAAGGCATTTGGAATCTGATGCAAACCTCACTTAAGTTAATAAAATATTGAGAATCCACACTAGCCTATGTGCACCATTTTTACCTCTTGTCTTAGTTACTGGAGGTTCAAAGCAGAAATGACCACCTACCCCTCCCGGACTACTAGTAAGTACATATATAACAGCGGATAAAAGAATAAGTTCATTCTGAAAGTAGGGCATACTTGTTTGTGAGAGATAGCACAGACAAAAACAGAGACCAGAAATACATCTATGCCTGTAGGTATTGTCATTTTATTGAATGGATTGAAATGCTGCTTAAAAATAACAACACTTTACAGTCCATACATGCAGTTTCAATTTAAAAAAATTAAATATATCTATTTTTTCAGAAAAGAAGGCATGCATATCTATGTACATCAGTTTGAGACAAAAGAAAGAATTACTATTTACAGCAAAATATCCCCTTTGTAAGTCTTTTAAAAGACAAGACAGGCAGTAGCAATTCTGCAAAAGGCAAAGCATCTAAACTCTCTACACTAAGGTTATAGTTTATTCATTCAGAGACATTAGCAACTACAGAAGAAGGCCGTTTAAGGATGGATTCAACTGAAAATGAAAGCGGCTCAGCTGCTGAAAGTTTTGTTGTGGCCTGTTTAGTCCCAAAGAAGTCTCTTGTGCATTTGTCTACTGCAAACTTGTATTTTTTGTTATCTTTAATGGCAGATTCTCTGTATTTCTTAGAAGCATCTTCAAAAGTCTCCTTCACAAATGATGTTCTCAGTTCAGCTCCCAATCTGTCAGGAAATGTTTGGTGGAAGAGTGACTGAAATGGATTGTATTTGAGCTGTGGAGGAGGTTTGGTATTGTCTTTGTTGATCTTGCTTAATACCTGTTCCTGAGGAGCCAGAGAATCCTTATCAGAAATCTGAGAGAAAGTCCTTTTTGGAGGAGAAAAAGCTGACCTCTCCCGAGCTTCCTGAGGAAGGCATGGTACCTCATTACATGACCGCTGAATGTCTTGCATATGGGTCAAAATAAGTGAATTTTCCAGTTTTGGAGACATGATGTCATGCTCAGCATTTGGACAGTCCTGACTTTGAGAGACCTTGGCATCCCAGCCTTCCCCAGGTCTGAGAGCTTGGACAGCAGTTGCATTTAACAAGCATTGCTGGTAGAGCAGAGCATCACTAATGGGGCCACATTTTGGCCACACCAAGAACCTAGAAGACAGGGGATACTGCCTGTAGGTAGTAGCTACACTGACATTTGATGAAATTAATTCCATGTTGCTGGATCCCGAATACTGCATGGTTAGATCAAGGCAGGTTGGTAAAAAATTGCAAAACTCCTTGTTTGGAGTATCAATCTGAGTAGTATTGAAGGCTGTTCTATACGAGTTGTATTCAGCTCCATGCATCATGCGATTAGGGAGAAAAAGGGTAGCTGCTTGCGTAGCTTCCATCATCTCTCTCTCTTTGTATTCTCTCTCTAGCATAATATTCTCCAACTCTTTATCAGCAAAAGCCCGTCTCTTTCTCATCCTGTCACTTACAGGGGGTGGCAAGGGTGAGTTCCCTCCCAAGTAAGGGTCTGTTGCAATAGGACGGTAACCTAAAACAACAAAGTAGCATTAGGAATGAAGCTGCATAAGAAAAGCATCAGAGCTGTGTTTTGCAGAAGAACTGTGTTTGGAGCCAGTCCCGCCAGGGTCAAGCACTTGCTACAAACCCTGGACACCGTCAGCTCCTAATGCCTAATGAAGTCACCATACCACAGAGGGTTAGTTCCCTATACCATCAGGCATATTCAGTACAAGTTCCTCAAGGCAGATAAGAAAGTTCTTCTCCTCTGACATGTATAGTCTCCTTCAAATCTAGCTGATAGTAACTTAAAAACAAGAAATTCCAGGACAACAGATCGAGGGTACAAGAAAAAAAAGTAGAAAGAAAAAAAAGGTAAAACTGTTGTTTGTTACGACTAGCTTTGCATCATGCAGCTTAAAGGATCTAACCATCCATTTTAAATAAATACAGGAAATATTCAAGTATTTTATTTCTTTAAAACTAAGAGAATTTTGATAAAACATAGAAATCCATTCTCCAGTATATTCAATTACCAAGCTAACAATTCATTTAATACAGCTGATAGGGTCCAATCCTGTTTGCTCTACACAGACAAGTAATCCCACTGAATTAATGGAACTACTCACATGAGTAAGGAGAACAGGGTTTTACCTGTTTTCACTCACAGTTCTCTCATGCGTGTTTCCCCACTGCCAAAGAAGATATCTATACCTACTGCTGATGCCTTTTCTATTCTCTAAAGATGAATCACTATATACACATTGCTATAGATGATAGAAAATTCCAAGGAGAACTAGGAGAAAAGAAAAAGAAAGATAAATTAGAGGAAAGAATACAAAGAGATTTTCTTGAAGACAGAACAGCAGATGAAAATCAGAGGTTTCTAACTTGACAAAATTTTAATTGCACTTGCATGGGCAAGGAAAATATTTCCTTTGTTTCGGGGGAAGCTAGATTTGAGAACTGTAATGCTTTACAGGGCTACTGTTTGGAAAGTAATTAAAGCAGACATAGAAATATATTTAGGCACAATCCAAAAGTGGCTGGGGAACAAAAAACACCCTCTCACTAAACACCATTATTTCGACAGAAAAAAAGAGCAGCCTATTATGCATATCTGAATACTGATATCACAGCAAATGGTGCTGCTGTGTTACGCGTTCAAATCAAAAGACAAAAAAACCCAAAACATTAATTTATTGACTCATTTGATGATAAAAATACCCGTGAATAAATTCCACAGCACTGCAAAACCCTGCTGGGTAGTCATGTAAAAAGAATGTCAGCTTGTAACAGTAACTCTCAAATTTCAAATTACCGTTGCCAACATTTCAGGCATTATTTTTTGGGTGGGTAGGGAATGCACGGGATAAGACACTGAAATTCTGCCACATCGATGCCAGCCATGCCGCGAAGGAAGCTCTGCGGGCGCCGAGGTGCGCTTTAACGCCGTTCTGCCTTTATTTCGGGAAACAGACAATGCGTTCCACGCGCCCCCGCGAACAGACGCGTCTCGGACGGGAGGTGTTATAGGCTTCCCTGAGGCAGAGCGGGGTTTCATAGAATCACAGAATCGCTTGGTTGGAAAAGAACTTTGAGATCATCAAGATCAACTGTACGTGTCGGCTTCTAAACCAGATCCCTAAACACCGCATCCACCCGTCTTCTGAATACCTCCAGGGATGGTGACACAACCACCTCCCTGGGCAGCTGTGCCAGTGCCTGACAACCCAACATTAGGAAATGTCTAATGTCTAATCTGAAGCTTCCCTGGCGCAACCTGAAACCATTCCCTCTCGTCCTGTTGTCTGTTTCCTGAGAGAAGAGAGCGACTCCCCGCTGCCGGGCGGTGCTGCGGGTACCCCGCGGAGGAGCGGGGAACGCGCTTACCTTCCAGGATGCTCTTGGCCAGGAGGCTGGGCGTCCGGGTGTGCCTCTGGTAGGCGGCTTTGCGCTCCAGGCTCGCCTGCTTCCCCGCCAGCCCCTTCTTGTCCTAGGAGAGCGACCGGGCGGCGCCGTCAGCGCCAGGGCCATCCGCCCGGTCGCGTCCCATCCCGTCCCCGCTCACCTCTGTCGCCTGCTGCCGTCGGAGCGCCACCTGGGCGGCCATAACGCGCTGCCGCTCCACCACCAACAGGCAGTTGGCACATTGGCAGTCGCGCCAACGGCAGAAGCGCTTGTGACCCTTCAGGCACGACACCACGCCGTGGTTGCGGCACCGGGCGCACTTGGGCGTGCGGCTCAGCTTCCGCGGCTCTCCCCGCCGCGGGGCCGCCGTCGCCTCCTCGCCCTCCTCCTCCTCCTCCTCTTCCTCCTCCTCCGGGACGGCGCTGCTGCGCGGCGCTGCGGGGGCCTCTGCCTCCTCCCCTTCCACGCTCTCCACGTCGATCTCCCAGTCGGCAACGGCGCATCCTTCCGCCATGGCTCCTCCTGGAAGAGAGGGATGAGACTCTCGCCCACCCAGCCCACCCCGAGGAACGCCCGGATTCCGGGGTGCCCGCCGGGAAGTCACAGAAGAGCCCGTTTGGGATGTCATCTTCCCCTTAACGACTGCTTCGGCCTCTTCCCCCGACCCAATGCAGGGCTCGGCATAGCCTCGACGGCCACCTTCTCCCCGCTTGCCCTCCCCGGTTTACCTGCGCTCGCCCGCCGCAGACAAGAGCGTATCTCCGGCGGCGGAGGATGCGGGAGGAACCGGCCGAGGGCGATGCCCAGCGCCGCAGGACTGCCGGGGCTGTTAGGTCTTCGCAGGAACCTGTTTATTTCAAGATCTTGGACTCAGTGATCCTTCTGGCTCCCTTCCAACTCAGGACATTCTATGATCCTGATAGCGCTCCTGCCCAGTGCGTTCAGACCTAAGGGATAGGTAGGGAACACCTGGGCTTCGCATGCCAGCGCTGTCCGCTCCACTAGGGGCTGCATGGGCTCCCGGAGCTCTTTGTACAGAGCAAGTAGCGCCTTCCAACCCCCTCCTGACCTCCCCATTCTTCCTCCCGCACTTTGCACTCACCCAAGTTCAGCGCCCGAGGACGGCAGGTGCTGTGGACACTTCACAGCCCCTCCGCTCCCCGCAGAGTCACCGCTTCCAAAGCACGCCCGGTGGGGCAGGGGACTCCCGATTCCTGCACCTGGGGGTGCAGGACTCCCCGACAGCCGGGACGTCTTGCCGTCGGGGGCTATCGCTGCGTTGCTGGGCTGGGCCGTACGTGGCTATGGATGCCTGCGCTCCGCACCAGCGCCGGGATTGGCACCCGCCTCACCCACGCTGCGCCCGCCCCACGGCTCAGTGCCCGCCGCGCTGACCCCGCCGCGTTATCAGCGCCGGCCGCCGCCGCCCGCGCCGCCCATTGGGTCCGCGCCGCGTCGCGCCCGCTCTGATTGGTCCACGCAGCGCGGTGCCCGCTCTGATTGGTCCGTGTTGCCAACGCCCCGCCCTCCCCCCGCCGGTTGCCCGTGTGGTAACCGTTCGCTCGTGGGTGCGGGCGGCCGTGAGGCGCGGCCGGGCACAGTGGGAAACGAGAGCGGGTCGGGGGAGGAGGGTCCTTAATTTTACGGCAAAAGAAAGGGGTAAGAAGAAGAGAAAGAGGGTAAGCACAGTGATGCGCGTGATGGTGACAGCCAAGAAAGTAGCTTCACGGACCAGTGGCTTCCCCCCTAACCGGGGAGCGGGCCTGGGGAGAGATTTCAAAAAGGCTGAAACAGCCACCGCGTTTTTTCGTTTGCGTTCGTTCGCGTTGAACCCGTGGCTTTTTTTCGAGCTTGAATACGCAACGGAGTCGGAACCGTCTTCCTACCCTGTCGGGGATTAAGGCGAGGAGAAATACCTCACTTCTTAGCATTCTCTCTCCTCAGTGGCGTTTTCCACCATACACTGAGCTGTTGAGTAACTTTCACACATACACACAAGCTACTCTTTGGAAATTGAAGAATGCCCCCGATCTCCCAAAATAGGGAGCAATCTAAATTGTAGAGCTCAAAGTCTCGGCCATGCAGACAAAATACACCTCGGCCGCATTCAGCACCGGGCGGGGGAAGAGAGAGAGTATTCCCAGGAAACAAAATAAATGCAAGAGAGCATCATCTCCCCACCAGCGTGCTGATCGAAAACTAACGATATGCAGAACATACAGCCCAAACTGTTCTCCGAAAAGGGCAAATATTTTGCTCTTTCCCTGAGCAGCGTGTGTGTACAATAAATACTGATCATGTATATAATAAACACTGGCATGCGCTCGCGGCGAGTTTACGGGCCTGCTGCCGGCCGCTGGCTCGGCATGGCAAAGCCCTGCTCGCGCAGCCCTTCGAGAGAGAGGCCAGCGGGCTCGGGAGGCGGCTGAACGGCAGTGGGATACAGGACCCGGGCCGTCGCCCCGCGGGCACCTGCTGAGAGGGGGGGAGCATTTGTCCCGAGGGAACGTTTTTCCTCCGAGGACTCAAGCCGGGAGAGCAGGTAGAGGGAAGGCAGGTACTATTCACCCCAAAAGAGAGTCTAGCTACTGTTTGACTTACAAGCATGACGAAAAGGCAAATACCCAAGGAATTCCACTTTCCCCGTTGGGATTCCTCTTAAAAGGTACAGACATGACAAAGGACCTGCTAGGTTAGGAAACAGTAAGTCCCTTTCTCTTGTAAACCAACACCAAATTACAAAGTACGATTCTGCGGGCCGCTGGAGTAAATTACAAAACAGTTCACCTCCTGTTTACTTTATCCACAGGGAACTATGAAACCCGGCCACGATTTTAAAGTATGTTTGTGTAACTTTCTTCTGGTCCTTTTGTTTGCGCAGGGCTCCGCGCTGGGCGTGGTTGCGCTCCCCCTGCAGCTTCTCACTTCTTTCCCGCCGGGAAGGAGAGGTGCCTCTGCCGTCCTCCATCGGCATGCACTGCTGCTGCTACTCTTATGCCGCGGGGATCTCTGCTCCAGCTCAGGTCCCTGCTGTCAGCCGCTGTGAGCTGACACGGGAAGATGCCGTGCGGGAAATGCACTAATTTCCATACAGGGGGAAGGCAGCGCAGCCTGTGATGTCCAACTGTGCGTCCCCCTGCCCCTCTACAACCCTCCCCGCCGGGTACGACTGGTCTCGCGCTGCTTGTAACAGCGCCCTGGCCCGGAAAAACAGAGAGAAAGAGCAGCGTTGAGAAGCCTGCTATTCGGTCTCCCTTGAAAGCCAGCGCTGGGCCCTGCTTTGCATCGCTCTCCCGTGCGGCTGAGATGCAGGCGTGCAAGGTGCAGGTGCCGCGGTTCCTCGTCTCCTCATCTCCCCAGCCCTCCCTTCCTCCAGGGAAATTTATTAGAGAGGTTAGGACAGGTTAACCAAACGGCAGCCCCGGGTGCAATTTTCCCGGGAGGAATGCTTTGATCTCACCCTCTCCCCGCGCCGTCGGGAGCAGATTGCATTGCCAAACGCGGGAGATCCCCGCCGCTTTTTTGGTCGGAGATGCTACCAGTCAATCTGAAACAAATTGCCCTGCACTTTCCTCCCTCTTCCCCTCCTCGGAGTCCCGGGGACCTGGTGCCTGCCCGGTGCTCGCCCCGGAGGAGCGGTGGCAGGGACCCGCGGCTTTCTGCAAAAAAGGCTTCTCCTCCAAGTTACTGCATGTTTTCTCCAATGAAGAGGTTGAGATTTCCCAGGTGATCTCAACTGGGGGGAAAGCGAGTGCAAAAAAAAAAAAAGGGGGGGGGGGGGGGGAGAGAATCACCTTTTCTGGTATTATCCAACCAGTAAAACTCATGATTGCTTTCGCAGTTTTCTTCCATAAACACATGGACTTTTTTTTTTTTTCTTCTTTCCTGCAGCAGACTCCCTCTGTCTCTTGCAAATAGCACTTTACACTAGGGCAGACCGGGATAAGATTTTTATCCATGACACAGACCTTTCTAAACTGAATGTACCTTAAAATGCTTTACACAAGCACGTTCTAGTTTTTTATGTTTGTGTTTTAAACAAACATTTAATTGTTTAATTTCTTTAATATATTGCTACCTAACATATTTCTAAAGCAGGTAGGTAGAGAGTCAGAGGAGAAATTTTCTGCTATTCCTGCCTGTCAGTCAAATAAATACAACACATATAATAAGGATGTAAGAAATGTGAGGTAATGTGTTCACTTATAGCATGATATGGAAACACATTTTATTGACTGTAACAGTGATTCCACTGCCTTTGTAGGAATGTTTGCTTTGGCAAGGAGGGTAAGGGTTATTCTTTAGAGGGAGACTTACGTACCATATCAGGATAATCTTCAGTCGTGTAAAACTGGATTGATATCAAAAGCAGTAACAGTGAGCAGAACAGAACTGCCACTTTGGGGACAGTTATGGCAAGTCTGATGGGAAGTCCAAAGGTATCAACAGAAAGTTTCCCATAGATATAGCTAGCTTTGGATCAAGCGCAAGGTTTGGTAGAGTTTCCATCTACAACCCTTTTCACCCTAGCAACTACCTGAAAGAAAGGATGAGCTCCCAGAGAGGAGGAATTGGTGGGCCACGAAGGAAGGGCAGGTTTGCTCTCTGTGGCTGGGGGCTCTGCCTACCTGTTTGGGCTACACTAGGGAGGTGCAAACAAGACCCCACAGGCATGGTGATCCTTAAACAAAGTAAGGAAGAAACACAGCCCAGTGGAACTAGAACTCTCTCTTTTGTAGCCTCAATTTTTGTGGCTAGGTGACATCTGGGCAGACCTAGAGGAACTTCATTCAAAACCAGGACAAACTAGTCCTTATCCAACCCTTTGCTGGAATTTTGAATTTAAGCAAGAAAAATACAATGAGGATGGCTTGTATATCATCCACAGCAGCTTTGCTGTGGCTCATAAACAAGGCTGACCTTTGGTTTGCCAGCATTTAATAAGCAAGTAGACATTTGGCAGGTCTCTTACTAAAATGCACTAAAAAGTTGGATCAGCTCTCAGCATGAATATCAAGAATTCACTATACAAGCAGTGAGCATAACAAATTGTCAAGTCAGCAACTAATGTACCTCACTATAATCTTCCCAAATGTCTTAAGTAGTTTGGCAAATCTTGTTGCAATAAATTCTAGCGAAGTTTTGGGTTATATTTTTTTTTTCAACATATGGCCTTAAAAACTAACTTAGCCAAGAATATTTTTAAAGTCACTACAGAGTTTGTTGGAGATGCTGTCTCAGAATTTGTTTGCAATCTGTCAGTTTTATTCAAATGTCAATCAGATGCGGAAAGTGTGGGGTTTGGGGTTTTATTTTACGGCCCTGGAAAGTAAAGGTCAGGTCCCTGCAATGTAAATTGTCTTTTTCATTGCCACATTTTAGCAGAATAGCAAGAAACCTTACTAATAAACTATGTTGTGGTGTTTCCCCTTCCCCCCAGGATGCATTATAAACACATGCAAAATATTTAAAATGCCACGAAGACACCAGCTAAATGAAATAGGTGGTTAGGTTATGTTGTGCTTAGCAATAAAAATTCAATCACATAATGGTAACTAGCCAGATTGTGTTCTCATTTACCAGGCAGCATTGCAGTCTCTGAGTAGCCTTACTGAAATTAATAGCATGAGCTGTGGTATTAGTCAGCATGAAAAATAGTATCAGAATCTGGAAATATATCAGTTAAAATAACCCAGACAAACTCAGGCTATATTGACACATGCAGGTATCTAGGCCACACTAAAGGCTGTTTGTTACCTCGTATTAGCAAGAAAGTTTGTAGAACCATTTATGGAGGGTGATATTACACCATGCAGGTACAAGTATCTGGCTCTGGCTCACTATGGAACCGCTATGAGGTATGCAGCCCTCTGAGGTGATAGTTGTGGAAGAGGTGAGTGGGATTTACTCAGCACTCACAGCATGTCAGAGTGAATGCAAGACAATTTGTCTCTCCAAAAACTGTGTGGAAAACACAGTGCAGTGCATGAACACTTGTGACATTTCCCTGAAGGGAAATCTTCTCTTCTGAGAAATTACCTTGAAATTAGATGAGCCTTTGCTGTAACTTCATAAAGCAGGAGATCTGTGCATATGGCACATGGGCATGTGTAGGTTCTTGGACAGGAGCTGGGGGAAAGGAAAGCAAGGGACAAACTCTCAAAACAGCAAGTGAGATGCTGATGCATCTCAAAATCCTCTCATACTTAAAAGGAAGAATTTATGGCTGCAGGGACCTTTCCAGAAGATTTTAAATGATGCTTGAGGTGGAAGAGATTTCTGCAACTATACATGTAAAATCTGACCCTATTTGGGGTGTTGGTTTCATTTTCGGCTAGCACTTCTGCACACCTTCTGTTTTGCTTTGTTCAGGTTAGGTTCAAAAACAGTATGAGGGGAATCAAAAAGTACATGGAGTACAGAGATAGAAACAGGCATCTTTAGGACTCTGGAAGGGGAATCCTTGCATTGGAGGCATTTTAAGTAATCCAAACAACCCGGCAATTTTTTTTTGTATCCAGGGAAATTTCCAGCACACCACACTTGGTCCACATATCATTCCTACCAAGTATTTCGGAGGGGCAATGAGTATGGCTGCTGCCAGTGATTGTCTCATTGTCTTAGCTGTCACCATTGGGACCTCCAACTCCCCTCAGAGTCAATGCAAATGGAGTGTCGACACCAAGGTCACCTTCTGAAGGGATGGCATTGCCACCACCGAAGAGATGTTTGTGCCATGGCTGGACGCAGAGCCTATGTGCTAAGGGACATTCAGGAGTATCTGATTTGCTACTTCTTTTGCCCTTCCTTTGGTCCACTGTTGGTTTTGCAAACAGTCTTGTTGAGCAGAGGTGCTTTGGATCCATCTTGTGAATTCGGATCTAATAGCAGAAGGGAGCAGAACTGAAGTATCCATTTTTGTTCTGACTTACTTTTATGAAGGAGTGCATGGGTGGTATTGCTGCTTCTTTTGCTCTCATAAGTGCACCTACTTATTGCCTGGCTTGAACTGGACTCCTGGAATACTTTTCCTGGTCATGTTTGTAGGCAGAGTCCATCCTGACCAGGCATTTTAGCACTGTGTCTTGACATATAGACACACATGAGGTTTATCTGGATATGGCGTTTTCTGAAATCATCAAAGAAAAAGCAAACAATACCTAAAATTATTCCTACATGAGACCATTGCTTTGTGCTATGTATTTTAAATATATATTTAATAAATACTTTGTTTATTATTATAAACACAATTCTAGGTGAATATCTAAGGCGTAAAGCCTTCCTGAAAGGTGC
The DNA here is from genome assembly GCA_033556795.1 of Tapera naevia. Taxonomy (NCBI): domain Eukaryota; kingdom Metazoa; phylum Chordata; class Aves; order Cuculiformes; family Neomorphidae; genus Tapera; species Tapera naevia. The sequence continues at coordinate 1,180,975 of JAUMJJ010000044.1, read as the reverse complement.
AACCATTGCGTATTCTAGGATCAAATGCTTCCCTTCATTCCATACAGACACCCTATAGAAATCCTTGTGATAAAATGAGCATAAGTCTTGAGTTTAACATATTGCAGATGTATATATACATTAAGAACATTGGATGCATTGTACTCAAAAATGCTATTTTACTTACTGTGTTTTTTCAGCACTTATGATTACTTGCAATAATAAAAAAAAGACTATTCCACAACCTGCACTAAGATCATATGACATAGCGAGCACATTGTCATTACTTCATGATTTAACATCTGTGACACTTCGGTAATTTGCGTTTTTTGACCAACCAATAAGATATCAACTACATAAAGCATCAAACCACTCAGTGCATAAAATTAACTGATTCTAGGAGTAAAGAGCTTTAACCAGCTCTGCTGAAGTCAACAGAAAACCTCCTGTGTCAACTGTAAGGAGATTTGGGTAAGGCCCATATTTAATTCATTTTGACAAAAAAGAGAAGATAACCCCCTGTTCAGAGATTTGGCCTGCCCTGCATGAGCAGTTTGCTGGCAGTATGATCCACAAAACACTGATCCTGCTGATCTTGCTTCTTTTTTTTTGACTATTCACCTGAGAGCAGAGGTGAGAGGAGTCGCTGTGCTATAGGGCTGGGACAGCACTGCCTTGTCATCTCATATTTCCATCTCCTCTGTGACTCCCACCTGAAGAATTTTATTTTTCCTCTCTTTCCTTGCCTTTTTCCATCCTGTATTGGCCTGCAGCATGGAAACACCAACATCTCAGCTGAATTGTTCAAATTAGTTGATGATATCTGGTTCAACCACATATCCAAGATCTGGATTATGCACAATTTGGAGCATATACAGCTATAAATTACTATCTACCTTTTCTAAATAGTGATGAGAAAACTCTTTCAAAATACATTCACAATAGCAAGACGTACCATAAAAGATGGAGGGGTGTACCACAAGTAAAATACAAATTTTTAACAAAGAATTAAGGAAATAAGTGTACAAGGATCTAGCTGCTTGCAGTGGTGTACTGACTTACAAAACTTATCATCATTTCAAGAGGGTATTAGAGTTTCATGTTATAATGATTAAACTTGTGATCTCCACCATCAGTCCACTGAAGGATGTGCAACAAGAGGAGATACACCGCAGTCTCAAGTGCAGGTGAGTGAACTCTACTGATTTCAGCCAAAGGCACCATAAAATCCTAACCATGAAATTGTGGAAGTAAACAGTGGCTTGCCTCCAACTTCTACAAAACCACAACACATCCAGTTAGGGATCACTGCAATTTGAATGTGCTAATGGTTTGCGGTCCAGATTCCTTCCAGCTTTTCTTTGGCATCATCCATCTCTTAAAATCACTGGAATTACCATACATTGAAACGAGCATATTACAGGGATGTCAGTGTGTTTTAATCAAATCTTTACACATTTTTTTTTCCTTTGTCTACACAGGAATTAGTCTAAGCCTGGGAATAAAAGATAACTAATTTAATAAAGATTTAAGAACAGCAAGATTTTCAATGTAACTGAATTGCAATTAACAGTGTTGTAAATTGACAAATAAATTCTTCCTTTTACTTGTGCCCGAGCAGAACGTGCTCTCTGAAGCAATCACTTCTCTCCACAAGTCAGTGGCTGCTCTGCCTGCAACAGGGCTGCCTACTCAGCAGCATGTAAGACATACAAGTGCCAGCAAGGTGGAAATGTCTGTACATGATTTGAGATCTCTCTTCCATGATATACAAGAACGATAATGGACAAAAATAAATGAGAGTCCTCAGCTCTCTTCTTTGGCTGAATAGGTCTAGCTGAGTCCGAAGAGACAACGCCTCTTTTTTCCAGTGTGTGCTTTTGTTAGATCAATAGAGAGACTGTTACAGAGTGGTAATGTGAGCTGGGTAATGTGTGCAGGTTCTGGGGCTTTATTGTGTCCCTGCTATGTTAATTAGGTTTAGGAACATGATGGATTTGCAACACATGTAGTTTCTGAGTCTTAAACCAGCCCTGAGAGTTTAGCACTCCATTAGTTACACATCACAGGAACCCAGGGATGTTTACTCTAAAAAGTATCACTTACAAGAATGAAACATTCTAAGTCATTCCTAATAGGTGCCGTGGGGAACACTCGCCTCATGTTCATACCCTGTTGCCCCACGTTCCAGCCCAGCCCAGGCTCATGCTGGGAATCCCATATCAATTGTCTCTCCAACAATTCTCTCGAGGGAGGGAGATACAGAGAAGAACCAGCCTCGACAAGCAGGCACTTTTGCTTCACAGTTGCTTTGGCAGAGAAGATAAAAGAGGGGGTTTGGTAAGAGATGGGCAAGGCATATCTCTCGGTGAAGTTTCTCTGCAGAAGAGAAGGTAGAGGAACCGAAAATGCAGTTTCCTCCCCTGGCACCAACAGCCCCTTCTCCCCAGGCAATGTTATCATAGGGCCAGCAAGGAAACTCCCCTGTCTGCAAACTGGAGACGCAAGTCAGCAAGAGGGGGCAAACTCCTGAAAGAGTCTCAGGCCTTCTCAAAGGGCCAAGGAGAACTGGTAGCAAGAGACTGAATACAATTTTTCTATAGCCATATCAAGCGCACTGATCCTTCCATACACCAAATAGCAAAAAAACCTCAGTTCTGCTCCCTGACAATGTGCCTCCCAGAAGAAATTCTTTAAAAGAATTCCCTGCCCTTCAGCCATGTGGGAGAAGGCCGCCCATCCGACATATTTCTTTCATGGAAGCACTGGGACCTCCAGAAGATAACAGCAGCTTTATTGTCTTTTTTCATGCAAACTTCCTCTCTCATTACCTGGCAACCTCACAATTCTCAGGAACAGCTGTCTGCCTTGCACAGAGCTTTCATCCCCATTCCAGTCTCCTTCACTTCAAACCTGGTCTGGTAGGCTAACATTTGTCTTTTAACTATTAATGTTAAAAATTCTATCACAGATATCTGCAAGTAAGACAACATAAATAATGCAAAACCAAATGCAATCTTCACCTTCCAGCAAATCAGTTGCTTTCTGTGATCATCTTCAGTAGCCATCAATTCTACAGCTGTTCTGCAATACTTATTTTGGCAAACATGCTACAATAATTTTGTGTTCTCACTGTATGCATGAGGTTACCCTCCAGTGTTCCAGTTACAGTCATTATAAATTAATAATCAGCGGAGCAGGCCCTGGTAGAGCCATGGACCTAGTGCTGGCCTGGTATTTCTGTTGCACATTTTTGGCATGGCTTAGAGCAACAGAAATCCAGATGATTTGTGTAGCCAAGCATGCTAACACTAGTAGTTGGTGTATAATAATTGCAATGAGTTGAGCTTCCCTTGTTTGTTGAGGCATATGTGTTGTAAACCCCACAAGTATGAATTCAAATGGATAGTTATAGTGAGAAAAGAAGCATCAAAACCACTCCCAGATTGTGCTTGTATCATTGTTTCTCTACAGATCATATTTTTATAGTAAGTTTTGTCTGTGTAATTTGACTGAGACCATTTAAGTTAAACGTGCATGTCCATGAACTGTATTTGCTGAGTTCAGTTTAGCTTTTCAAGTGAGCCCAGCACATTCTCAATTGCCATGTGGAGCAGGCAATCCAATCTTGCCATAATGGCAGCCAAAAAGAAATGCAATTTGAAATTGAAAGCTAAAGATGGCAACTCTATATCTTGGTGGGTGCAAAAACATTTTCAATATATTAATTTAACCATCTTTTGACTGCAACCATACTCTAAGGATTGTGGTGATTTTAATTTTTGTGAATGAAAGAAGAGTTAACAGCGCTGCTGTCTACAACTAGAAAGATAAAAGGCAATTTGGGATAATCAAAAAACAACATTTAAAGGGATGTATTTCGAGTCTATGTCAGATCCTGCAGTATACAGCTTATCATCATAGCATGTCTATGTTTCAGCTGTCAGATCATGTCAGCATCTGAACCGCCATAAATAGCACACCCAAGACAAGCCAGATGCATTGATATGAAAGACCGATTTGTTATTCTTACAGAAAATCCAGATCAGCATGTGGCAAGGCTCTTTAGCACCACCGATCACTTTGCCACCTCTTAGTACATCAAACAAGAATGATCAAAATTAGGAGTACAACGATCAGTTCTCACAGCCTGCTCTCCAGTAAAGCCATTTTTGCACAGTTGGGGAAGTGATTTTTCATCTCTGTAACACTAGGAGTGTAAGCTTACTGACTTGCATTCTGTATTGAACTTTGCACACTGCAGCTCTAAAACATACCAGCAACCTCTGATCAATGCCAAAATACAAGCACGCAAGTCCAATCATAATCCTTTGCAGGATGCTGTGCTCTGCAGTCATTTCCTGCTTCTCACATTTAAGGGTAACAGACAGAGCTAAAGAGGCTGGAAGGGTCTTTATGGCTTGGCACATCCCTAACAACAACAAAAAAAAGAGCCTTGATCATGTGAAGAAAGGGACAGTTCTGGGATATAAATACTGCATAAACTGGGAACTCCTGTGTCAGACAGAACATCTGTTTATTACATTTTCCAGTGTTTTATTTTCAGTTGCACATTAAAAAGAATCAGAACTTTCACCAGTGCAGATCGTGCGCAGTCATAAACACAGCGCTATCCTTTTAAGGTATCTTGAGCTTTATAAAGCAGTAGCTTTATAATAGGGAAGTGACAGAGAGTCGGAAATTAGGGCACAGGAAAGACAGGTCAAGAACAGCCCACCTTTTATGAAGAAAATATTTTACTTACAGGTGAGGGGATTTATTTTGCTTGAACATAAATACTTTAAGGAGCACAAAGGAAAATTCCGAGAAAAGCTTCTTGTGGTAGAACAATCTGCACTAGAGGTTTCCACCAAATCCCTACAATGATATTAACCTACTGACACTCGTGTCAAGGAATGAATTTTGGTAACATAAACTTCACTCTGTGTTGTATGTTAGTGCAATATCACTATGGAATAAGAAAGAGGATGTGTTCCAAAAAATGTTATTGTTAATGGGAAAATCAGAAAACACCATACTCGGCAGTGAAGTCCATAAGGAAATTCGCTCAACGCTACATCCAAGGTATTCCTGTCTTTGATTTAGTCTTCATTTTATGATCACCACTGAAAAGTGTTACATGGTGAAATCATTTCGCTCTAATGCAATGTTCTTTTAATAAATATACCTTTGATGGGTCTCTGAGTCAGTCCAACACACCAGAATGAGGCAAACAGAAGCAAAACATTCATTCAATCAAATTAAGATCCTATTTAAACTCAAAACAAACCAGAGCATGGCAGCTCTATGTAGAAAAAGCACTGATTATAGCTACTGAGAAAGAAACACATATGAGGTTATAAAACCAATCTACAGTCAATTACATGACATTACTCCCCAAATTCTTGCACACTGGAGGCAGGGAACCAGCTTCTCAACTGAAACTGTATCTCAATACACTGCTATCTGAGCATCCACGCAAAAACAGGTTTATTAGGGCCCTGGAATATGGCAGCAAGCCCAGAACAGGCCATCTTTGAGTGTCCTCTCTTGCCTATGTCCTAAAAATAAAGCACATGTACCGGTGCATCATAGACTAAAAATATTAGACATTTAATGTCATCTCTCCAAACACTAACAATTTGTAAAAGTACATGACATTAATTGCTTCAATTAGGGAAAATGTCCCAATGCATATTCTTCTCATAATTACAGGAATGTTACTGAAATGGTCAAATCTTTTTTTTTCCAGTATCTGGAGTTAGAATAGGAATCAGCAGAAGAGTGGTGGCAATGGGAAATTCTTGTGCTCTTTGAACAAAGGGCTTAGCTGAAGAGAGATGTACAAGAAATGCTGGCAACTCCAGCTCCTACAGCTCCCTTCGACACAGCAGAGCAATCTCTACACTTGCTCCAGACCCAGAGACAATTAAAACTACAGCATATAACTGAGTACCACAGATTTTTCTTACACCCTACTTCACCAGATGCTATAATTTATGAGGGGAAAAGGATTATAGAGTGTCCAGGCTAGGTCCTAGCTGTTCCCATCCTGACAGCTTTAGCGCAAGCCTATAAACTATTTTTCTTCCACTAGGAATTTTTCAGTATGCTCCTGGCCTGGCAAACTGGCAATTGTGACATCCACTGGATATAGCTTGCAGTCCTAATTGTGTATGGTTGGGTAATGTGATAGCATTTGCTTTTGTGCACTCAAGACATTTGGCACAATTTTTATGCCCAAACACACCTAGCAGCAAGACCACAACCAAGAGGAGTAGTATCTAAACTGAATTTCTAGAAGTTATGTTAATACGTATATATTTCTCAACATAAAGGCTAGCTAATTTAGACATGGGGCATTACTTAAGGTTTCATACTAATCTGTTCAGTTGTACTGTCAAAAATAGCAAGCAGGGAGGCAGGCTTTTTAAGCAAGTACCTTGCCTATATGCAGTAAAGAAAACAGAAAAATCTGCTTGTCATGGAACAGGAAATGTCCCACCAGTAAAACAGAACCACACTACCTATGCTGCACTTCAAAATCAAGACCTTAGCAAGACCCAAATAGCAGTGAAGTCAGGATATTTTTAAGGCACAGAAGTGAATTTCAAACCCATCCAGAGAACTGCTCCACAAGCAGGTTTTAACACAGGCTGTTTGGCATGAAGATACCCTAGGAAAAATCTTAGTCCCACTAGATACAATAGGTATGAACACAGACACTTTGTTTGGACTACAAAATGTTTGTCATTTGAGAATGTAAAACAAATTGCTGTGTCTGGCATTAATCTCACTTTCCAGACAGATTTACAGCTCACTGAAATAATCTACTGTAACCAAGAAAGTTCAAGATAATAAGTATCAAGAAAAAGCTTGAAATTTCCAAGACAGAGGTAACTGGGAAAAAGGCTTCATCTTCATATCAAAAAGCAGCTAGCAGTAGCGATCCAGTTTGACAGAACCGCTTTTAACAGGGCATGCCCATGACCCACATACATCACAGCCTACTGACATCGCCAGACTTCTCTAGACTGATCAGACAAGCAGTGGCAAAAAACGTTTTTGGCAATACACATTGTAAAAATTGAAAAAATAAAAAATAAGCCACTTGAATTATAAGGGAGAAAGGCAATATCAAGTGTCCTGAAACCCTGAGAGACTTGATGAGTCAAAGGTTTGGCATACGGCTTCCTCAAGTATTCCTCTTTTATTTTGTTGGGCCCAGAGTCAAGCAGGATACACAGAATACCTTTGACAGCTCTGACTTTTTGAGAATGAGAAGTTCAAAGCAAAGCTGTGTGTGTATGTGTACACATGCATGTGCATGCAAGGCATGTGCATGCACAAGTGGACACTACAGCTTTTTTTGTTTCTGATTTTCTCCCACTAGATGGAGTTTGGTGACTTTGGTAAGTCCTGCTGCAGCTGTCTTCAAATGCCATTATTGATGATTGTGTGTCTGTGTGCATGTTAGTAATGTTAGCAACATGACTGTGTTCAGTTCTGAGGTAATCTTCCTGTCTACAGTGAAACATGTGCTAAGAATGGCCCAATACTCTGAGAACCTGCTCAAAAGCTACCTTGGATTTTGAGGTCACACATCTGGAGAGGCTAGTAAGCAGCAACTAACAAGTTAAAACAAACAAACAAAAAAAAGATAACATTAGAAAATAAGAAATATGCAGCTTGTTTCTTGAGGAACTTAAAACATTATGTGGAGTGGATCCAAAATATAGTATGACAGCCTAAGTCTCATGTCAAATGTGACATCAAACCTAACTCTGCCTCAGTGTGAAATCTGCTTGAGCCAGGAGGTAATACTGATTCAGATGCAGAATTCTCAAGGCTGCACAGTTTGGATCTGTCCTTTAATTTACTTCATTTCACCAGCAAAAGCTGAATTTATTTTCCTCCATTTATTTTCCTCCCCCACCTGCTGGTGAACACAAGACAGTTACACCGTAAGTGCTGGTGCCCAAGAGAACATGCTGGTTTTCTGTGCGCTACCTGCACTGATGATCCCTCAAGACTCTGCAAAGCAGCCATTGCCTTGTACACAGGAAATTTTTGTGCACATTCACCGTGCCCACTCACTTAGGCGCAGTGATTAATTGACAGTGGTTGCTGCTGTGCCAAGGCTGCCCTGGGAAGGGTGGAACTCAGCCAAGGGGAGCCACTGATGCTGACCTCCTGGAAACATCTGCTTCCCCAGAGGTAAAACTGCTGGTCTGTTAACCAAACGTGTCTGGCTTGACTTTCCCACCACGCAGTGGAAGTTCAGCACTGCCTCGTGAAAGGGAAGCGACTGCTGTTGAGTCAGTGCCGGCAGTGCTGCCCCACGCATTCAGCTTTGCAAAAAACAGGCACTCGTGGCAAGGCAGAAGGAGTAATGATGACCCCCCCCCACGTCACCACTCTGCTCCTCGCCATCCTAGGCTGACCCACAAAGCAAGACCACCCAAATGGAGCCCGGGGCGAGCTGCCAGCGCTATGCAGTATTAGGGAAGAACAGACGCATCCCAGTTCCTCATAGCGTCATCCTATGAATGTCACGCGTGGGACGGTAGAGTCACGGCCGGGGTCTGCGGTGCCGGAGCGGGGCGGGAGGGGACCGCGCCGTGGCCGCGCTGACACTAGGTGGGGCCATCGGCCTGAAAGGAAGGGAGCTCACCGAGGGCCGGTTCAGGGCCTGGAAACAACTTTCTCTCTGGTTCCCTCCTCAGACGCAGTATCACTCCTTAGCTCTTACAAATCCAACCAGTATTTGGCTGGAATACCGCGAGACTGCCTTTTTTTTTATGTGAAGACAACGCCATGACTTTGATGTCCAGGTCACATTGTGCAAGACAGCATTCAAGTTAGTTGTATGTCTGAATGAAATATGTTACAGTCATTTGTGACTGAGCTTTTCTCCTCTAAAGCTTGCCTCAGGGATGCATTCAAAACCAGTTGCAATTCCAGATATTTGGAAGGGAAAAATATAACCCATTTCCCAATGAGAAAATGTCGCGTACACACAGTTCATTTTTTCACCTAAACTTGCACTTTGCCAATTTAAGGAGGAGAAAGGAGTCCTGGGCTGAAGAAACCTCTGCTTTGCAGAGTCTTGAGGAACCATTGGTGCGGGTAGTGCACAGAAAATCCACATCTCTTCCTAGGCACCAGCACTTATGGTGTAAATGTCTTGTGTTCACCAGCAGATGGGGGAGGAAAATAAATTGTTCTTGCAATGCACTCTGAGAAGCCCCCTGAAACCTCCTCCTGACTAGAGGCACAAACCAGTTCTTCAGCATAATTGGCTTTTTAGGGTGCTAGTGAAACAAAAAAAAAAAGGAATTTACGTTCCTTCAGGAAATCATTTTAATCCATTGTAGCTGAATTAAAAACAGGTCATAGTTACTAGGTGTCAGCTGGGACTTTCAGGCCTTTCAATATTCAGGGATGTAAGGAGGACGGCCAATCAAACCTCTGTGCTGGACTTCCGGAGGGCAGATTTTGACCTATTCAGAAGATTGGTCCGGAGCACACCCTGGCATACGCTCCTCAAAACCAGGGGTGTACAGGAGGGATGGATGTGCTTCAAGGAAAAAGTGTTAGTGCACAGGAACAGGCTATACCAATTAGCCAGAAGGCAAGCCGACAGGGAAGACGACCACCTTGGTTGAATAGGGAGATATTGAAGGAAATCAGAGATAAAAAGAGAGCCTACCGACTGTGGAAAGCAGGGCTGGCCACTCAGGAGGAGTATAGGGATATAGTTAGAACATGCAGAGGAAAATTAGAGAAACAAAAGCACAATTTGAAGTTAATTTGGCTACTTCTGTTAAGGATAACAAAAAGCGCTTCTATAAATACATTAATAAAAAAAAGGAGGGGCAAGGAAAACCTCCATTCTTTGTTGGACCTGGCGGGGAACACAGTTACTAGGGATGAAGAGAAGGCTGAGGTACTCAACACCTACTTTGCCTCAGTCTTCACCAGTAGGAGAGGTAGCCCTCACGATGACTGGCCTCCGAGCCTCACAGATAGGGACAGGAAATCAAACAGCTCCCCTATGTTCCAGGCAGAAATAGTCTATGAATTACTGAGCCACCTGGATCCACACAAATCTATGGGACCTGATGGATTCCATCCTAGGGTGATGAGGGAGTTGGCAGAAGAGCTTGCCGAGCCACTCTCCATCATCTACCAACAGTCCTGGCTCTCTGGGGAGGTCCCAGATGATTGGAAGTTGGCAAATGTTACGCCAATCCACAAAAAGGTCTGCAAGGAGGACCCAGGCAACTACAGGCCTGTCAGCCTGACCTCAGTGCCTGGCAAGGTTATGGAACAGATCATCCTGAGTGCAATCACACAGCACCTTCAGGATGGACATGAAATCTGACCCAGCCAGTACGGCTTTATGAGCGGCAGGTCCTGTCTGACCAACCTGATTTCTTTTTACGGTCAGGTAGCCCACCTGGTGGATGAAGGGAAGCCTGTGGATATAGTCTATCTGGACTTGAGCAAAGCCTTTGACACTGTCTCCCATGGCATACTCCTGGATAAACTGGTAGCCTGTGGCTTGGACAGGTGCACTCTCAGCTGGGTTAAGAATTGGCTGGATGGCCGGGCCCAGAGAGTGCTGGTGAACGGGGCTGCGTCCAGCTGGCGGCCGGTCACCAGTGGTGTCCCCAAGGGATCTGTGTTGGATCCGGCTCTGTTTAACATCTTCATTGATGATTTAGATGAGGGGATTGAGTCCATCATAAGCAAATTTGCAGATGACACCAAGTTGGGAGGAAGTGTCGACCTGCCGGAAGGCAGCAGGGCTCTGCAGAGGGACCTTGATAGGTTGGAGAGATGGGCTGAGTCCAACGGGATGAAGTTCAACAAGGCCAAGTGCCGGGTCCTGCACTTTGGCCACAACAACCCCATGCAGCGCTACAGGCTGGGGACAGAGTGGCTGGAGAGCAGTCAGGTGGAAAGGGACCTGGGGGTACTGATTGACAGGAGGCTAAACATGAGCCTGCAGTGTGCCCAGGTGGCCAAGAAGGCCAATGGCATCCTGGTCTGCATCAAGAATGGTGTGGCCAGCAAGGCGAGGGAAGTGATGCTTCCCCTGTCCTCGGCATTGGTGAGGCCACACCTTGAGTATTGTGTTCAGCTCTGGGCCCCCCAGTTCAAGAAAGATATTGATGTGCTGGAGCGGATCTAGAGAAGAGCAACAAAGCTGGTGAAGGGACTTGAGCACAAGTCCTATGAAGAGAGGCTGAGGGAGCTGGGGTTGTTTAGCCTGGAGAAGAGGAGGCTCAGGGGTGACCTCATTGCTCTCTACAACTATCTGAAAGGAGGCTGTGGACAGGTGGGGGTCGGTCTGTTCTCCCAGGCAGCCAGCAACAGAACAAGAGGGCACGAGCTTAGACTCTGCCAGGGAAGGTTTAGGCTGGATATCAGGAAAAAGTTCTTCACAGAACGAGTAATCAGGCATTGGAATGGCCTGCCCAGAGAGGTGGTGGATTCACCATCCCTGGAGGTTTTTGAAATAAGACTGGATGTTGCCCTTAGTGCCATGATCTAGTAATCATGAGGACGTTGGACAAAGGATTGGACTTGATGATCTTGGAGGTCTCTTCCAACCCAGATGATTCTATGATTCTATGATTCTATGACTGCAGCTCCCAAGCTGAGAAGCATAATACTGGAAGAAGTGCCAGTGTGTGCTCACCCATCCCGAGGAGACTGGGAGGACATAAGCTGTTCCTGAGCCTGGAGATCTCCCAGATATGGAGATATGCCGCAAAAGTGGAGGCATAGGGACTTAGAAGGAAGAACAGACTTCCTTGTGTCTCAAGTTCTGCATTCTCGGTTTTCCTCCATGTTTTGATGATTCGTGTATTCACTGCCTTTAGAGAAAAGAAGGGTAAATAGTACAATTTTATCACAAGATTTCCAGTTTTATCTGGATTTCACAGGGGAGAAAGTTGGATTGTGTAAAGTCTATAGGCTCAAAAATAAGACAGACAGAAAGAAAGAAAGCAGTGTTTACCTAAGGTCTGAGAACTTTTAGCCCTTGTATGGCTTGTGTGGCTGACAGGATTATCTCAGGATTATCCTGACCTTACTTTTTCAGGAGAACTCTTGCTGAAGGTATGCACTGCTCAGCTACTGAAAAACTATAAACTCTCTCTGAGAGAGAAAAAAATAAGAAACAAAATCTTATATTATGTGTATTATGTGCTCTGGTATATACTATTTTATGCTCTTACTGAGCACTTAGGTTTTTTAAGAGTTTTCAGGTAATAACCATTAAATCCTTACATCAAATATCTTTATCTCATGAAGACTGAAAAAAAAAAGACCTGAAATTTAAACTGACCTATGTGATCTTCCTCATGTTAGTGGGCAGAGCAGGGATGTAACTTTGCAAATATTCCTGCTATCCATCCCTCAGCTTGATCTCCTGCACAACTTGTGAAGACCAAAAAAATAGCAAACCACTCCTAAAGATGTTGTAACTATTTTCTTTCTGTTGCGCCTTCCAAGGAGCCTGGTCTCTGGCAGCAGAGCTACTTAACATACATCTCCCTCTGTAGGTGCCAAATCTTTCTGTACATGTGATGCTCTGCATACATACTCCAGAGGATCCGCTTCCTCTAAAGGTCTGATGATCCATTTAAGGTCAGGATTCATGCTTGTTATAGCTGTGGCTATGGCTCTCAAGCACTGCTGCTATTGTTGAAATGAACAGAATTAGTCTCTGGTGAGGGACACAACTCAACCAAATTTCCTGTTGTATCATATGTGCAAAATCCTGCAGGGAGTTGCTGAGTCATGCACAAAATCTGCCCATGGCTGAGCCAAATGCCACAGGGAGCAGATTAACAAAATACCATTTAGGGTGAAAAGACTTGTCTTTGTTATCTTCCAGTGGCAGACTGGTGCGAATATGTAAAAATACTGTATTAAGTAAGTTGTTATAGGGAAGCAAGAAGAACGATGCTTCAGAGTTATTTGTCCACTAAAATTGAAGTTTGGATAGTAGGCATTCAGAAATAATTTTATTTTCCAGTAATGACAATATGCAATATCACATAAGAAATGAAATTGAAGAATTGATCTTATTCTTCAAATACAGGATAGCTTCAATATTAAAATTAACATATAAATTTAGCATCAATCTTATTTCCCCACTCACGTCCACTGAGTAAATGCACATAAAGAATGAATCACTGAAACAGTATACTGAGAGAATCAAAGTCATTTTTCAAAGGTGTCAGCACAAATGTGAGGTGAGCCTGCTTACCAAGCACCCAACAAATGTTGCAGAGATGGCCCTTCAGGCCCAAAGGAGGGCAAACTGTGAACTCCCAGAGGGAGCAGCACAACTACCAGAGAAGACAAGGTAGGAGGGAGTTTGGGGCAGAGCATCCCCATTGCACTGCGCTTATCCCGCATCCTGACTCTTATCTACAGATACGTGAGCTGCTGGAGAGTGTAAGCATCACATTAGGGCTCTCCATGGCCTTCCTCTGAGGGAGAAATTGTTGTTATTTTTTACATCATGATTTGCCTTATCCATCGTGTCACATCTAAAGGTTAATGAGCAAGGGATTAAGCATCGTGCCTCTGGGGCAGCAACCAACCTCTGCAGAGCACAACTGCACCAAAGTTGATGACAAGCAGAGCCACGGGCAAAGAGCACTTCCCGTGGCCTTGTCCATTGATTTTGTGTGCACCCACAGAGAGTTGACAGTTGAAACCACCTGCTTGACTGGAGAAAAAGCAGCTCTGGGGTACCCCAGAGAGCCACAAGGGCAGTTGCTCAATCGGGAGCAGGAACTGTGCAGAGGGCAAGGGATGATGTTCTCGGCTCCAAGAAAGACGCAGCAGCTCTAGCACCCGGGGCCGAGGGGGCGCTGGGGCGGGAAAAGACCCCTTGGTTTCTGGGCTCTCAGCAGAGGCTTCTGACTCAAACCGTCTTTCATGTTGTTCGAACTCTTTTTTGTTTTTTCCGCTGGGGGTTTCTGAGCGCCAATGCCTCCAGCTTTACCCGTCCTCACCCACGTATTTTCTCTCTTCCACAGCATGAAGTTATTTGCTCCGGCACGGAAATACTCTTTTTTTACCGCAAGATGGAGCTGGAAAATGCAGGGTGTGGGTGCCTTACCCGTAGGCCTTCCCCGACACCGCGGCGCCGTGGAAAAGGATGCTGCTGCGCCGCGGGCGCTCTGCGGGCTCAGGGCGCAACCCTGGAGCTGCCAGCTGTGGTGACAAGAGCTGTCACCCACACCAGCAAAAGCATGGCACGAGGCTAGCTTCAGCTGTGGGCCCCAGCTTGTCGGGGCACCCAAGGCTGGTGCAGAAAAGGGGATACCTGGCCCACCGGCTGTCCGCGCTGCGAGGTGGAAGTTGGATGCGTATCCCCCACCAGCGCAGCGAGGGCCTGCAGAACAGCTACGAGCACTGCGCAGGCAGAAAGAGGTCCTGGCAACGCACCAAAGGTCCACGCTGTGTAGAAGCTAGAAGCTAAACCGTATATTACCTTGTAAATAAAGCAATTTCTCAAAGATATCATTGCAGACCAATTAATTTTTTTTAATTAATCTTCTGGATAGCCAAATTATTTTGTGGTCGAACAAAAAACACTGTTCAACACCAAGACTTACATTTTTTATTTTGAACACATGTAGGTTTGCTTTATCTAAAAAAAAAAAAAAGAAAAAGAAAAAGAAAAAACGTGTGAATTAGTGTCAAAGATGTTTTATAACAGCAGACAAGGATTATTTTAACTTGTTTTTTCAGAAAATAGTTTATCAGAAGAGACCTAATTAAAAAAATCATACCACCGAATTTGCGTTTTTCATGTCAAATGTTTAAATGTTTACGCTGACTGTAGTTCACTCCACTTTAGCTAAGCGTGTCCCAGTTCCAAGACGTTAAATTTCTGTTCTCTGAAAACCCGCAGGCTATATTGAGTAATGTAACTATGAGCTGCTGCAGGTGCTGGAGATGATTGCCCTCTGTAGTGGGAGGGAGGCAGGGAATTAACAAAAAATATTTCATTCCATGGACAGGGATGCCTATACAAAGACTTCTGCTGGACGGAGATCTTCTTGGCGTGTGAGCTCAAAACCAGAACTCCTGGACCTATCTACCCTTATCTAGCCTTTGACACTTAATTTCTTCATGATGTTGGAGTACAGCATGTTACTACCTTATCCTTTTGTGATTCCAAGACCAAGCCTATTTCACCTGTTACTTCTCTCTCTAGAGTGGCTGGAAGATGAATTTGTTTACAAGTGCCATGTGAGTGCAGGCAAATTTGTCACTACAAAACTGTAATTCTGTATTTATGAAAATTCCAGGTGTTTTCACATTTACAATCCCATAGGGAAGATACTAATTTTTTTTTCTCCTTCCGTCTGCTGTTATGTCTTTGCTCTGCAGTATTATCAACAAATTGCTTTTCTGAACAGGTTGGAAAATTACGCAAGAAAAAGTATCTCTTTGTTCATTTATCCCCTATGGAAAATAAAATCATTATTTTATTCTCCTTTTTTTGTGCATGTTCTGTAAACTTACAAAATGCAGGATTCACTGAGGGCACAAACCTTACAAAATATGAAATGCCAGATGAGAACACAGGCATTCATATCAGCAGTGACACCCGATAACATGCCTGATATATATTACAGTTTCAAACTCCATCTGCTTTAGAGTCCAACTTAAGGGCAGCTTCAATAGTTTTTGAGGTGTGAGACTGATCCCACCAAACAGCCATTTCACCTGCATCCAACTGTCAGGCAGATGCAGTCACTCGTGAATGGTTTTAAAAAATGGCACTAAAAACTTTACAAACTTCTAAGTGGACAATTAATTTAGTGGCATTCCTCATCAGAAGCAATTCCTAAAGTTAATCTGACACACGTAAGATATGCAGTGTAATCAATGCATGCAAACATGCAATTAATTGTTCAAACCATTAGTCTTCTAGATTTAGGGAAGTTGCCATTTGGCTAAACATTATTTTAAAGAAATGCCTGCTATTATATTCTATTTCCTTTTTCTACTTCTACAGTACAGGAAAAGAAGATGCTTCTGAAGCATTGGGAGAGCTTTTTTTTCTGCTTGCTGTGACTGTAGCAAGCTCTGCTTTACTGAGCTGAGCTTGGAAATGTCTGCAGTACATATTCAAGAGACTTCAGGTTCTCTGATGACAGCATTTGCCTGATCTTAGTCACAAGTTACATGGCAGGGAAGCAGAACCTGGAATTGGAAAAAGAGGTTTCCCTTCACTGCAGTTCCTGAAGCTGGACATTTTAACCCTAGCTGAGGACTAATCAGCTCTCTGTCTTCAGAAATGTTATTTGCCTAGTATAAATGACATAAACCAAGATCATCATCTTAGTTTATTTTTCTAGGGTCCTTAGCATGCTACATTAACCTGACAATGCTTAATCTGGTGTACATTTCACAATACACTTCATGCAATTCACAGCTGTAATTGGTTTTACACTGACTTTACACGTTTCAACCTAGGCATGGGAAGAGAATAAATATTATTTCTCTGAAAAGCATCCAAGCTCAAACAGCACTGAAGAAGTTCATGCTAGCTTCATGTGCATATTTCTTTCTTCTTCTTTTTCTTTCACTGCAAGGATGACCACTGGCATAAGATTGTAAGGTTCTTGTTTTAATCCATCCGCAATTGAACTATGTTTCTTTAATTTCTTATGTCCTGAGGTGTTCTCTCTTATAAAATAGCATTCAAGTATTCTAGTTTAACATCCCCATTTTTCTGAGTTAAGGAACAAAGTAGACCTTGGGCTTCTGTTTCCATTATGAGTCTTCTGAACTCCCGTAACTAATAGCCATAAAGTCTTCCTTTGTAACACACACTCAAGTCTAAAGCCAGAGCATTGCTATTTGGCATTATCCAGTGAAGTGCAAGAAATTAAATAAGATATGTCTTTATTGCTATAGTACAATACCAAGCAAAGTCACTTTTTGACACAACTGCAAGAGTTTCATCAAGTAGGTGTCCTTCCTAGTAGTTCAGTAGTTCAGCTGCACTGCAAGTATCACATAGCTACCATGTGCCAAATGTCAGTCTATGAAGATGTGTTGAGTATTCTTGAGTCTGAAGAATCAGACCTTTCATCATACTCATCTTCTGTGTAAATTGGCTGCTTAGACACAATAGGACACCCATCATCAGGGATTGAGATCCTAGGATCTTCTGATGAGCGTGAAGGAAGTACAGGCGAGCTTCTGAAAACACTGGCTGAATTGCTAGAGAAAGGACTGACATACTGGGACCTCAGCTGATACTGCTGCTGCAGTGTCATGGTGTTCCACAGGGTGACGTCATTGGGCAGGAATGGGCTGGACTGGTTTCTTGCCAAAGTATTCCTCAGCATCAGCGGGTAGCGTGGTGGCTGAGGGAAAGTATGCTGCAAAGGTACGGCCAGAGGATTTGGCACAACATTACTGGAATCAGCAGAGAACCTCAGTGTGTCGGGAACCCTAAATGCTGAGCCCACGGACCACTTGGAAGAGGAAATAGGGTACGAACTCAATGTGTGTTCAAAAATGTGCCCGTTGGGAGGCAAAATGAGACCATCAGATTCTGCAGAAGTTCTGTCCCCGCTGGCCACAGAAGACCGACTGGACAGGAGAACTTCTACAGCACTCACCAGATCACCACCACACCCCTTCAGGATCAACTCCAACACAGCTGGCTTTTGGTTAGGGAAAATCTTTTTCAAGACTTCAAGTGGAGGTCTGTTGGCTTTCAAACTGAAAGGTAAAGAAACTGTCCCAGAAGGACCTTCTATCAGGAGGTGGTTCTGCTCTGGGTGGTACTTGGGGCTGTCTGGACGGCTCTCTGTGCTTCCACCATTTTTCTGAATTGCATAACCAACATCATCGACTGAAACAATTTCAGGGCTTTCAGGGGTGAAGCAACTTTTGGTTTTAGTCATGTCTGGGGAACTCCTTTGGTCTGTATCTTTGTCACTGTAGGTCTCAGCACTGTCTGCTCCACTGGCATCACCCAAGCGGTCCTCATTCATGTCTGTGAAGAGAAGACAGAAAAATTAATGAAAAACTCGGGCAAAAGCTTTTACAGACTTCTGGGGGCATAGCCTTCTTAAAGAGAACAGAGCAGGACCCTGGGGCTAGGTGGGGAGGGAAAGCATTTTTCACAGAGATTCTGCTAAAATTAAGGTCTTTTTGCAATATCTCATGAGAATTAAATTGCAAAAGAATAATTTGTCATGCTCTAGGAGTTTTATGTTGCCTTAAAGATACCTTTCTTATTCTTCCATGTACAGGAAAAGAAGGAGTGGTCATTCCTCAGATGTGTAAAATACGCTGTATCAAGCCTCTCTCATTGGTTACAAGGCAGAAACATGCCACAGAAGTCAAATGCTTGCATTCTCAGGGGAATTTCAGCATCTTCACATCTTAATTCCTCACTACCACCATCTCACTGACTGTGAGCTGAAGATATCCAGAGGCCACTTGGGAGATCAAAATTCCCTCTGTAAGTCCAACAGGTGGAACCACTCCATTGTGACTACTGGCTGAAGGTAAAAGAAATCTTCAAATAACTCTGTGTATTCCATTTCTGCCTCCGCAAAAACTGGTTCCTTCCCCAAAAAAGAACTGCAAGCTTTTCCTCAAAACTCTGGTGTGCAGTTCATGCCTTGGCTCCTTGGAGCCCAGAATCTAGAAAAATTTGGTTTGGAGAAGACCTCTAGAAGTCATCTGGTCCAACCTCCTGTTCGAAGCAGGAGTAACCTAAAATATAGAGCAGGTTGCACATGTCTCTGCTCAGCTGAGTTTTAAATAATTCCAAGCATGGAGACTCCACTACCTCTCCCAGCACTTGTCCCAGGTACTTTCCTTTCTGTGTGCTAAACTAAGAAGGGCAAATATAAATTCAGTGTAGGACTGCAGACAGCCCCATTGACCATGTTGTCCCCAGATGGACATTTAAAAATGAGGATACCACATATCTCTTCTCACATTGGTAATGCCTTGCCAGAGAATGGAAACTTTTGAATTAAAATTTCTTGTCAGAAAGAAGAAGAGGAGAAAAAGAAGAAAGTTTGACTGCTTTCAAAGCTTATTCACAAGGTGGGCAAGGTATTTGCTTGAGATGGTTCACAGTTATTTCCCAAGAATGCTGTTCGTTTGGCCTTCCTCATAGAGTATAATGACAGTCTCCTGGGGAAGAATCAGCAACTGGGGAAGGGGTCATTTTCCAACTTGCAGCCAACAAAGACTGCTTGAACTGCGCAGGACAATTCTTCTGAACACACATATGTGAAAGACCATCTGCAGAAACCCACACAAAAATTTGCTTGGTTTCTTGAGCCACTAGTGATCAGCCCAATTAGATAAAGAAGCTATAAGAAGCAAGCAAAGATTCCCCAAATTTGTTGGTGATCACTTCCTGCCTATTGAGATGGAACAAGTTAAAGGTATGCAGGCACCTGAACCTCACTGCTCACCACCGACAGTCCTGAATTCTTCTAACTTCAGGAATGGGCAAGGCATTTCCCCATGTAGCAGGTTACATTTAGTGCTGAATAGATTAGCTCACAACAAGTTCTGTTAGTTCAATTTACCCATCTTGAGCAAGGAGTCAGGGTCTGATCGAGACTATGCTGCATGAGAACCCACTGTGTTCACCAGAATGGGAGCTACAAGTAAGTATGAAGTCCTGGCAGAGCACACAGCCTGTCAGCAAGTATGGCAAAAGCAAGTTCTCCTTCGGAAAATGGCTGTGCCTGGCAGAAACAATGGGTCATCCTACAGAGTTGTGGAATGCTGTTAGTTTGGTCTGTGGAAGATGAGTACAGGAGAGGAGCTGAAGAATATGGGATGGCCTTCTGAATATCTCACCCTCCTCTTTTACCAGTATAACCTGTTTTGCAGATCGATTTTAATACAGGTTATACTCTCTGTCCAGTGCAAATGGAGAAGCAATAATTCTTTATGTAGGTATACTACAGAGAAAGTAATGTATGTATGCTCTTCTTCATACACTCCGTTCATCGGTTTTGCCTTAGCAGCCAAAAGGGAATCCAGGAAACATATGCCAGTAGCAAACTGGCAACATGTATCAAAAGAGGAGGTGGTAAAACCTCAGCATTTGAAAACTATGTGAGGGTCACACTACCTTTCTCCCAATCCCTTCACAACTTCATAGTCATGCATTTATCACAAAAGGCGGGATACTAAGAATAATTCACATCTGAGTGAATGGGCGACTTTTTACATCAAAGGCTTACCGGGCAGTCTCAGGACAGCAGATTACCTCTGTCTTTGTCTTGCCAGAGTTACAGAGGTTTTTGAGGGAGACATGGTCCTGATTTTCACATAAATAGATTGCAACTGTGGTACCCAATATTACCTAATGGACCAACATGTAGGTAGAGCTTATTTCAGAAGAACAGCACTTTTCCAGTGTGTCTTCATACACTGGTAACAAGCACCACTGGGAAGAAAATATATGCTAAAAAGAAATAAAAAAGTAATCGGATTCGATCTCACTCACACACTCCCTGATCCTTAAAAATTATTATTTAAAAGATATTTCAGGCTTGTTTAGTTTTAAGAACCCTTATGAGGCTTGGCGAAAGATGTGGTTCAAATTCTGAAAACGCATTTCACTGAAGTTCGCATGTGTATCATCATCAGACTCTACAGATCCCGACTCACAGCCTTGCACAGTGACAGTTTCCTCGTACAGCACAGATTACAGCGGTGCATCTCACAAGACTGTTAGGCTCACAGGGTCAAACCCCTAAAACAAGATTTCGCTGATTTAAATCAAAAGCTGCCGATATGCAAGGAGGATTATCCTCCGCCTTAACACAGTGTTTGAATGCTCATATATGTTTTCTCTGCTTTTTGGGGGGAGATTTCTGGCCAGCAGTGTTTTCAGGAGTGCTGCATTCGCGGGATGCAGGGATGCGTGGTGTCACACAGCCCGACTGCCCTGGGCCGGGGCTCGGGCGGGTGGAGGGGGCCGTTTACCTGGCAGGGTGCCTGTAGCTTCCTGCCTGGCAAGCCCTGTTTTGACTACGCTTTTTCCTCGTCTAAACACGGCTTCACTACCAAGCTCACAGCGCGGGAAGGGCCAGGCGGAAAGTGTGCTGTGAGGACTGTCCCCAGCTCGCCGTGGGAATTGCCGAAGTCAGGTTTTTTGTTTGTTTAAAACGAGCACAAAACAGCAATCGCTAAATAAACAAATATTTGGGAACCTACATTATAAATCTCCTTACGTTGGCACTGAATTGTAGGAATATAGCATGTCTGTATTAATCCCAAATATATATGTTTGCCGATACAAAAAATATCGTGTTTAAAATACACAACCTGCCACTCTTAGCCAGCGATATTTGAACACTTGTAAGCTTCACATGAGAATGTTCTAGGCTCTGAGAAAGAAATTTCATCCTCAAACATTTTTGATGTTTCTGAGGTTTGTTTTTTTCCCCCCTGCACCTTCTATTTCAAATTGCTTGCATACAGGTACCCAATTTGCCAGCCTTGAGGAAATTAGGCAAGTTGTTTTCTTATCGGTAAAAACGGTGAGGAGCATTTATCAAATAATTCACATGCAGAGACAGATACATAGCTGGATCTACAGAGGGGCAATGCAAATACAGGCACACACGAAACAGTACAGTGGGAGAATCGTGCTACGAATTTGGAGCAATGTATAACCCAATATTTCCTTGCCTATTTATACATTAAGGATCATGAGGCGAATATTGCAAAGGGGCCAAATAAAACTAAATGAGTGAGAAAAAGAAGCTGTTCTAGAGTTAATAACTTGTCAGGAAAACTTGGTGTAATACTTTGGAATCAAATTTGATTCCTTGATATTGCCACTGCTCACTGTCTGTTAAAACACTTTGATCGTTAGGACAGCTTTCTGCACCAGATATTCTCTGATAAACAAAACATTGGCTATTTTCCGTATTTCTGTTATTAGAACTGAACAGAATTAGCGTAAAGTCACATAAAGCTAAGATCAGGTAAAAGAGGGAGGGTTGGGGAGAGGTGGGGTGGGTTGGATGGTTGCTTTTTTTTTATTATTATTATTTTGCTGTTTCTCTGCGGGTTTTAAAATTCCTTTCACTCCAGATATTCTTCCCCGTCTTCAAAGGTCTAAGGCACTTCGTAGAAGTCTAGTCATTGTTTCCAGACTAACACAGCAACTATGTTACATTAAGGAGCTGGTTCTGAAATTAACGAATTTAATATAGCAATATATTCATTACTAAAAAGCCTTGATAACTATTATCAAGACCGAGAAATGTAACAGGTGCTCATATGGGAGATGAAAGTTCACGAACACCCTATCAGAGGAGGGATTATGCCGGGTTAGCGCAGGTGGATCCAGCAGGGGTAGTTTCTATGAGCGATATTTGCACAGAACATAATTTTGCAACTCGCCCACCGAAATAACCAGTGCTAGCAGGAATAAAAATGAACGGATTTGATTCTACCACACACCGGGAAATACTTCCTCCATACTGGAAACTTTCAAAGAGATTAATATCGGGAGAGGAGGTAGAAACGGGGTGGGCTGAGGAAGCAAACAACAACATCCTCTGTTGTTCTGACGGCGCTTTTAATACAGGTAGCGGGGAGGGCGGGAGGAGAGACAGAAAGCCGCGCGGTTCGCAGCAGGCAGGACGGCTGGAAATAAACCGGTTATCTGGTTAAATGGAGCCTAGTGGCAGGTGACAGAAAGACCCCCCGAGGAGATAATTTTCCGCTTTGCTGTCACGCATTCCTATATTCATCAAGGTGTGAAATTAACCCTCTGTAACAGTTGGAGACCAGGGACTGCGCAGGTGAACTCTGTGCAACCTGGGCTGCTCCACAACACTCCCGGTCCCGGGTCAGGGGTGCCCCAGCACCTCCGACCCGGGGGCCTCACCAGGGGCAGGGGCCGGCGCCGCTAGTCTTGATTTATGAAGATCTCCTCCGTAATTTTTCCCCTCTCTCCGTAAAGCTGTTAACAGAAAGTGCTGACTGGCTGGCAAGGAAGAATTTCTTATCAATACACTTTGATTGCATTTTGCAAATAAAACGCCTGTTGCTTGGTAACATTTCACTTGAGCCTGACCTTCCCCAAAAGTTATTGCTATCAGATTCGATTTACACTGTCCTCGCGTGATTACTGTAATCTTTTAAGCTGGGAAGTTCATATATCAGAGGGAAGAAAAGTTGGGCGTGCAAGTCGATACCGTTCCTATCCACCAGATTTATATCTTACTGGCGAAGTTTATTTGTTTCACTTTCTGGAAGGAGCCAAGATGGCCTCTTTTCCTCTTTGTTTTATTTTTCTCCCCGGCCTGTCCTCAGCATCCGCGCGGTCCCTGGTCCGGCCAAGCATCGCTGCGGGGGCAGAGAGCATCCGCGCTGCCGGAAGGCTGCGGCCAGGACAGGATCTGGGGCACGGAGGGACCCCAAAGACCCAGCTCTGGAGAACGGCCGGAGGGAACCCTCAGGGATTGCCATTCCCCGCCCGGGACACCGGGCAAAAGTCGACAGCAGCCACCGCTTGTCAGGGGAGCGGGATGCCGGCCACCCCCGTCGAGGAAAGTTGTCATCTCCCGCTCAGACGCGGGGGAAGGGGACGGCGACTCCGAGCCCTTGCGTTTCGTGCCCAGAATGGGGTCTTAGAGGTACATCGCACTCGCAAGGCGCCAACTGAGGACGGCGGATTCTGAGTTAGCATCCCCGAGCTGCCTAAAGCTGCCGCGCGGCCCGCGCCAGCGAAGCCCAAACCGCCAGCTGGAACAGTTTCCCGTCCCTGACCCTCCTTGCTCAGTAGAAACTCTCCTGCACCCCGTGCAGGTTTCGTTCTGGTCGGGGTCCAGCATCCCGGTGCCTGGGTGCGCGAAGCCGCGGAGACGGCCCAGCCGGCTCAGAGGAACTGGGAGCGGCAAACGAACGTGTAGATGCGATGCTACTCCCTAGACGACCTAGGACACCGGCCAGAAGCGGCACTCCGGGGAGCCAGTGGCAGTGACAGTATCGGCGGCCGCGAACGCAGCTGAGGAGCAGGCCCGGCACTTGGTGTCTCCTTGCCCTTTGAGAAGAACAAGGCGCGCCACCGGGCTTTTACCCCTTCCCACGGCGCCCGTCGAGGGGAGGAGGAAGCCGTGGCCTTACCTTCCCTAGGCAACCCCGTGACCCAAACGCCGGTATTCCGGTGACAAAGAGCACTCGTCCGGCTTTTCCTCCTTCCCCTTCCGGTTTTCCTCCTTTCCCTTCGAACGGCGCCCGTCGAGGGGAGAGGAGGGGAAGCCCTGGCCTTTCTTCCCCTAGGCAACCCATCCTCGAGACCCGGTGCGTGTTATCCTGGGTCCCGCGGGCCCGGCGCTTGGCGGCTCCTTGCCTTTTTAGAGCGACAAAGGGCATTCGGCGGGCTTTTCCTCTTTCCCACGGCGCCCGTCGAGGGAAAGAGAAAGGCCTTGTCTTTTCTTCCCTGGGCAACCCATCCCGATATCCGCTATCCCGGCCACGGCGCTGCCCTCTCTTCCCGCCCCCTTCGCACCCCGCTCATCGCCCCCCCGCGACGGTCCCGGTCTCACCTGGCTTGGGGAGCGGCCCCGGGGCCGCGGGGGGCGGCTCGGCTGCCCAGCGCAAGGCGGAGGCGGCCGCCAGCTCGGCGGGGCCCCGCGGCGGCGCAGCGCAGGGCGGCGGCCCCGGCGGCGGGGCAGGGGGCTCGGCGGCGGCCGGCGGCCCCGGGAGGGCGCGCAGGGAGTCCGGGAGGAGGCTCTCCAAGCTCTCGTTCGCCTGCTGCCGGCGCAGCGCCACCTGCGCGGCCATCACGCGCTGCCGTTCGATGATGAGGATGCACTTCTCGCAGGTGCAGTCTTTGAAGCGGCAGTAGCGCTTGTGGCCCTTCAGCCAGGACAGTACCCCGTGGTTGCGGCACCGCGCGCACTTGGGCGTGCGCTGCAGCGGGGCCCGCGGCGGCTGCGACACCGGGCCGCCCATATAGAGGTATGGGGAGCCGTAGCCGTTCATGCCCGCGGGAGGAGCCCGGCCGGTGCCGGGGTGGAGGAGGGGGGTAGCGGGGGCGGGCTGTGGAAGAGAGGAGAGAAGGCGGGAGGCTCTGCTCGGGGGATCGGGGAGGGGGCGCGGCCCCGCCGCGGTTGCACCGGCCGGTACAGCTCTGCCGCTGGCCGCAGCGACACTGCCGCTGCCCGCACCGCCCCGCCGAGCCCAGCACCCCTCCGCCCGCCCCCCGCCCGCCCCCCTCCGCCCCGCACCCTCCCCGCCGCCTCCGTGGGGATGGAGGAAGAGAAGGAGGGGGAGAGGGAGGAGGATGGTTGGGGAGGGGGGACTCTGCTCCGGGGCCGGGGTCCGTCCCCCAGCGGGCAGGGTCCGGGGCTGATGCCACCCACCCACCTGTGCCCCTTGCGCTGCTCACCCCACGAAAGCGCCCGGCGATGGGGACGAGCGGGCTCTGTGAGGTTTCCCGGACTCCGGGATCTCAAAGTGCAGATTTTGAACTCGGCGCACAGCTCACGGGATCCTCGGAGGGGCGGATGGGTACGTGGCTGCTGCCGTAAAGCCCAGCGGCTGAGTCTGAAGTTCTATCAAAGTTTTGGAGCTGCCCGGGAGCAGCTGCCTGAAGCCGGGCTGCGCCTGCTACCCCGCGGGATCGCTCCCGCGCCCCTCGCCACGGCGGCTACCGAGAGGCAAACTGTAGCTGCAATGAGGCGCGTGCAACTTAGGGCAAGCCAGGCCGTTTGCAGCCTGTTCGGCGTGTGTTTCTTGCAGCGGGGGTGTGGGGGAGTATTTTCTGTATCTCCATCCGCAGTGAGGTTTCTCACCGAACAGGGATATTTCCCACACAGCAGCGAGAAGTTTAAATTCAAAGGTTATGGACTAGTGGTAAACAAATCCACTGTAAGCCTTTGTCTGCCTGCGCACTCTGCTCTTCCCAGGCACCTCTCCACTG